>JAEOAD010000005.1:46675000-49075000 GCA_036365145.1 Orientallactaga sibirica | reverse complement strand
CCTGCTCAAAGGTGATCCTGTGACCCAGGCATGGTGCTCAATGCCTGTGATCCCAGCACTCCAAAGGCTGAGCCAGAACGATTGCTATGAGGTGGAAGCCAGCTTGCTAGACTACGTAGTATCCTAGGCTATATAACCTGATGCCATGGCTGGTTTCATCTGAAGAGAACTTTGGGGCAGGCCCAGGTAAACTTCATCCAAGACAGGCAGGGAAAACTGTAAGAAATGCCGCTGTCATTCAAGTAGTCGGGGCACGGGAGCAGAGAGAGCCAAGAGTCAGGTGTTGCATGCGACTGAGAACGGTGAGTTGGCTGAGCATTTTGGAAAAGATTTGATGCTTTTTTATTGTATGTGGTGATGTAAATAACACACCAATGAGGGCGCTTTGTATCCTCTTGGTGAACTTCACTTCTAGAGTTAGCTGTTTGTTACTTGGATCCAAGGAAGCTTATTCCCCCACAGTGTTAATTACTTGTGACCAAACTGTTGTCTCCGAGCAGAGGAAGTGCATCAGTGAGTTACTGTAACAACACTGCCCCCTCCCAACATTCTCCACCATAGAGTCCCAGGGAGCCCATCACTATACTGTGACTGGAGTTTCCCGGTGGACTAACAGCGTCCTGAGTGCAGAGGCACTTGAAGTATACTCAGTAAAAACCTGCCTCGCACCCCCTTCTCTGTAGCACCTTCCATGCAAGATGAACTTAGTAGTTGAGGTTCTCCTAAATAAAACCATCATCATTGGCATCTTGAAAAGGCATTTACAGAAAACCACCACCCATAGTACACACTAATCCAGTGTGGGTTTTCTTTTTGTTGTTGCTGTTTTAAGACTCATCTTCCCCTTCTCCGCCTTTCCCTCCCCCAGCCTCCTAATGTTTTTAAGGTTTGGGGTGGAATCTTCCCACAGTCTAATCTTTCCCTTAGATTCCCAATTGTGTCCCCCTTGAGCAGAGGTCCTGGCCTTCTGCTGCTATTTCTTTAAATTGATCTCCATCCGAATTCCAAATGTAAAGGTCAGCAGGCAAGGAAATGGCACTTCTAATAGAAAACAATGTGCACTTTCTAAATTTGAACCAAGCCGTTTCCGCTCTTTGATTTAAGTGACTTCCTGGGGTTCCGTGTCAGGCACTGCAGTTGAATCTCTGGCCGGATGCCAACTTAAAATTGCACTCTCTCAGTGAAATTAGAAACTGATCCAGGGCTGGCTTAGCTATTCTAGTAAATAGCATTTAGGCTGAATGTTCAGCTCAGCACTTGGAAATGGATGATGTGAGTGCCCCTCAAGAGGATTTCCCATCCAAGTTATCCCAAGCTCACCTAGCCAGGGGTCATTAGCTGCTTGGAGGTTGCTGCAGTTGGAAGTGGTGGTAATAAGTTAATATCCTGGATGGGCAGGCATCAGATACAGCCCCTCATTCTCCTCCAAGTATCCAAATGAAGGCTTTTGTTTATCCAGCTGATAAACTCCATGGGAGCACACAGGAGCTGTTGTGTTTATTCACCACATACTCAGCTCCCAGCGTAGTGCTTGCGTTGGGACTTGCAAGTGCTCAGGAAATCAAGATGGTTCTATTCTGAGACCGTGATAAATTGTTCAGATTTGCTGTGTGCCAGGCCATGTGCTACCAGATGTGCATTTTCTTTTCTTTTTAAAAATAATTATTTATTTGAGAGAAGGGGTGCACCACTTTGTGCATCTGGCTTTACATGGGTACTGGGGCATCAAACCAGTGTCTTTAGGCATTGCAGGCAAGTGCCTTAATCACTAAACCATCGAGCCAGCTCCAGATATGCATTTTCTCACTTAATCTTGCAAGAACCCCTTTACAGCAAGGGCATAAAAGTTAATTAAACAACTCACAGCACTCACAGCAACGCTGTTGTTCAGTGTTCTTCTCTTTTTATTTATTTTTTTTTCGAGGTAGGGTCTCACTCTAGCCCAGGCTGACCTGGAATTCACTATGTAGTCTCAGGGTGTCCTTGAACTCATGGAGATCCTCCTACCTCTGCCTCCTGAGTACAGGGACTAAAAATGTGTGCCACCACACCCGGCTTGCTTTTGTTTTTTAAGACAGTGTCTCATTCTGTAGCCCAGGCTAGCCCCAAATACACAATAAATCTGCTATTTCAGACGTTTGTTTGTTTGTTTGTTTGTTTGTTTGTTTGTTTGTTTTTCGAGGTAGGGTCTCACCACTGTGGCCCAGGCTGACCTGGGATTAACTTTGTAGTCGTCTCAGGGTGGCCTTGAACTCACAGCGATCCTCCTATCTCTGCCTCCCGAGTGCTGGGATTAAAGGTGTGTGCCACCACACCCGGCTATTTCAGACTTGTAAGTGCTGAGATTACAGGTTTGTACTCCCGTGCCTGGCTCCCCCCCCCATGGTGCTGGTGACTGGCAGGACCCCATGCATGCTAGGAAAGCCCTCTACTATTGAGCTACACTCCAGCCCAGTAAGTGTTATTTCTAACAGTACTAATGTTATTGATATTGGCCATTTAAAGCCTTGGGAATTTCTGGAAAGTCCACTGAGGAAATTTAGTTCACATTTCATTTGGGCTCCCATGGACCCAATGTGTGGGGATGACGAAGAATATTAATTAATTAATAGACTAATTAATACCTGAATCCATTCTCTCTTCTTTTCCTCCCTCTCTCCCAGGGCCCCTAGAAGCCTGTTTCTGGGAGCAGTCCAAGACCTCCATCTCCATGGAGCCCCCCATTCCACAGAACGTCCCTTTGACTACCAGCTCCATCATGGTGCAACCTCTTCTTGACAGCCGGGGGCCCCACAGCCGCCTCCAGCACCCACTCACCATCCTACCCATTGACCAGATGAAGACTAGCCACGTGGAGAACGACTACATAGATAACCCTGGCCTGGCTCCCCCTTCAGGTCCCAAACGGACCAGGGGTGGGGCACCCGAGCTGACTCCAACACCTGCCCGCTGTGACCAGGACATCACTCACCACTGGATCTCCTTCAGTGGGCGGCCCAGCTCTGTGAGCAGCAGCAGTAGCACCTCTTCTGACCAGCGGCTCCTAGACCATATGGCTCCACCACCCTTGGCTGAGCAGGCCTCACCTAGGGCTGTGCGCCTCCAGCCCAAGGTGGTTCACTGTAAGCCACTGGACCTCAAGGGCCCAGCTGCCCCGCCAGAGTTAGATAAACACTTCTTGCTGTGTGAGGCCTGTGGGAAGTGTAAATGCAAGGAATGTGCGTCCCCTCGGACGTTGCCATCCTGCTGGGTGTGCAACCAGGAGTGCCTGTGCTCCGCTCAGACCCTGGTCAACTATGGCACGTGCATGTGCCTGGTGCAGGGCGTCTTCTACCACTGCACCAATGAGGACGATGAGGGCTCCTGCGCAGACCACCCCTGCTCCTGCTCCCATTCCAACTGCTGCGCCCGCTGGTCCTTCATGGGCGCCCTTTCCGTGGTGCTGCCCTGCCTGCTGTGCTACCTGCCTGCCACTGGCTGTGTCAAGCTGGCTCAGCGTGGCTATGACCGCCTGCGTCGCCCTGGTTGCCGCTGCAAGCACACAAACAGTGTCATCTGCAAGGCAGCTGGTGGGGACGCCAAAGCCAGCAGATCCGACAAGCCTTTCTGACGCGCTGGAAACCACCCTCGGAAACGTTGAGGCTGACCTTGTTCTTGTTCTTCTGGCCTCTCCCTGCCCCTAGACTGGGAACAAACAGGCTGAGACCATCACCACCACCCAGCCTCAATTCCCCAAAAGGATGAAGAAGCACTTTGGGGTTTTTCATGATCCTGACCTTTGTGTCAAATAGACAGTGGCAGGGTGTAGTTTTTTTTTGGGGGGGGGGAGCATCATGTTCTGTTTCAGAAGATGGATCACAGATGACACAGAATCCAGAAGTTGCACCTGCTCAATGTCCTTCCCAGTCCCCCCTCGTCCTGCCCTCTCTCCCACTTTGCCTTTGTCTCTGGCTCCCAAAGGAGCAGGCTTCCTGGGAGGAGTTGGTAACAGAGGCTGGGATACCTTGAGGAAGACCTCTGCAGCCCTGACGTCTCCACCTTCTTCCCTGCCTCCGTCCACATCTGTCGGCCCTCAACTCTTGGGAAGGTGCAGAACACCCTAGCAATCCCTGCTATGAATCCTCGGGAGTCACTCAGAACAGAATCTAGCCCCTGAGCAGAAGTCTCCCTTGAGCCACAGGATGGACTTAGGAGCCTACCATACAAGTGTGTTCCTCTCTGCCGGCCTCATCACTGACTCTCGGGAGGGCCCCATTCATCACACCGTCCTCCGGTTCTTACTGAGTCACAGACTCGCCTGCCTGCTATGTGTCCTGATTTCTCTCTACTCAGATTCTTCACAGAAACTTGACGGGTAGAGTAGGCCAAGGCGGCACATGCGAGACCAAATATCATTTTGCCAATGCGTCTGAGGCTGTGGTCTCTGGATCCAGTCGTGATGTTTTTATAGAATAATTAAACCAGATGCTAACTGTGTTTTAAACAACAATAATAAAACAACTTGCTTCCTTTTGGGCCACCCCCAGGAAGGGCTGATTTCAAATCTGGGGGCAAGCAACCTCAAGGAGCACAATTCCCCTGCCCACCAAGAAGAAGATTTTAAAGGCAACGAAGAGGCCACACCTCCCATTGGCAGAATGACAGTCGAGCCGAGCCGGGGTTGGGTTTCCTCTCTTCTGATTCTGCTGCTTGCTGTCATAGCCTTTTGTGAATAGGGATGAGTCTGTATCTTTATGTAAATAGAGAGAGATGATGAACAGAGTCTATTTTAGTGTTAGAAAGCCCCAGTGGGGGGAGTCAGAAGAGCCCAGAGAGGGTGGGGAATGATTATCCAGGGGCCACTGGGTTTGAGCCCTGCTTTTGTGCACAGCACACCCCCCTCCCAACGGCCCCCAAAGACGTAGCAACTCTTTCTCTCAAGGTGCTAAAGGACTCAGAAAGTGCAGCACGTTCAGTGGGTAGGTACTTGTTGCATGCAAAAGCTGTAGTGTGTCTGGTCCTTGCCCCTACTGTTGTATGGGGTTTTTGCTTTGTGTGGTATTTTGTCCCCATCCCCTCCTCTGGTGAGAGGAATGGCCTGGGTCAGAAGAGGTGTCCCAGGTGAAATTGGGAATGCATTGGGCAAAGCAGCTGTAACATTTCTGGCTCCTTCCATAGGAACCAAGCTGCCTCCAGGAAGGAGGCAAGGAAGCAGGTAGCTGTGAGTGGCATGGACCTAATGCTTCTCAAGGACTCCCTACCCCCACCCTCTTGCAAACTATTAGTAACACCTTATGATTTAGAATAAGTTAATTGTAACCATAGGTATTTATTGATTGGAGGAAGGGAGGATCTTATTTTCGGCTTTATTTATGTAACATTTGCTGGCTTGTAAAAGGCAAGTATAAAGTATTGCATCTTCCTTCTCTTAAAGCTAATTCACATAGCTGCCCTTGCCACAGTTGCAATGGTTACACAGATGTTCTTGCACAAATTAGAGGGAATGGTAGAAGACAAAACACATTCAGCCAACCACTTAACACTAATTGAATGTATTGGAAGTATACTGAAGGGGCTAGAGGTGTTTTCCTCAAATGAGGTATGCAGAGGTGCATCCCCAAACATGATTGCGCACATGTGCACTCTTTCCAAAAGGCCTTGGCACTTTGCCCAGGGCCCCTCCCTCAAATCTTCTCCACGGGAAACATGACCCACAGTGGCGATTTGCACTTTGGTGATCTTGGTCTTCACACCCATTCTGTGGAGAATTGATTTACATAAGCTGTGTATGCACACATGCACATGTTACACACACACACACTGACCCTCAACTGACACAGACCTTGTTTCCTGGCAGCCTCTCCTGAACCCTGACTTTGTGTACATAGCTGTAAACACGGATTTTTGTGGGTTTTGGTTTGCTTTTTTCTTTTTATCCCTCCCCTGTTTTGGCTTGCGTTGAATCTGCTCTATGGATGTTTTCAGAACAGTCTCCAAGAGTTTATGTGCTCGGTGGTAAAGGAAAGGAGGGACAGAAGCATCCTTAGTTTTCTCAGCTCTCTTCTTTTTCTTTGGTAAACACACAAGAAAGAAAACAAAAACAAAAATCACGGTTTGCCTGTAGGGCCCCCAGGCCTGTCAAGAGGCATTGAGGGACCAGGCTCTCATATGACACGTTTCTGTAGCTACTTTTGGCTGGTTGTTTCCTGTCACCAGCAGCTTGCTTGGCTGGGTGACACCTCGTCTTCAGAAGTGCCAGCTGGTTCCCACTGCTAGACCCGGGGCGGGTGTTGGTGGTGCATGGAGCTGAGGATAGTATCCAGGATCCTGGCTGCACACTCCATGCGTCCTGGGAGTGGGTTTGTGAAGGCCAGCACTCCCATGAGCATCTTGGTCTGAGGGTGTAGGCTAGCAAAATCTACCCAGGTGTAAAACAAAAGGCTCCTCAGAAATGAAGGCATCCTTGGTGATGTAGTAGGTTGCCGTGTTTGCAGTCTGCATTGATGATCCTCACCATGGACTAATGAGGCCCAGCTGGAAGCGACATGCCCAAGAGTTTGTACATGCAAAGAGTTGGTCTGGGCCAGAACCTAGGTGACCATCACCTTGAAGTATCATAGTCTTGTCCCCTGCTACCCTGAAAGTGTCTGGGGTGTGAACGGCACAACTCTGCACTGTACAATTCTCGGGGGCATCCTGCACCCTCACTAGCCTTCTGGTTCATTTCCATCTCCCCTCTGCTTCCTGTGACCGTGGATGTCAGATCTTGCAGTTCCATTTTTTTTTTTTTTTGCTGTGAGTGACTATGTGACTGTCTTCCCTTGCTTTCTCTTGCTGTCCCACGGTTGGGTTTTGTGTTAAAATGGTGATGCTGTAGCCAGTGCCCACTCCATCATATCCCTACTTCATTCTCCCCCTCACTGTCGCCCCTTCTCACCCCACCACAAAAGTTACCACAGAAGGTTTCCTTTGTATAGAATATTTATTTTGAAGCTCTATTTTAATAGTATTTATTTTAGAAAGTCTACTATTGTAAGAGTTCTTCTGTTTGTGAAGAAAAAACAAGTTAAAAACTGAATGTACTGATCTAGAAAATATCTATAAATATATATTGTTAAATATACACAAGTCTTCTGTTCACTCGCGTGTTTGTGACCAGTTTCCTGACTTCCTCACCTAGCATGCTCCCAGGTTTGTTAAACAGCAGGCCACTTGGGTTAACTACATGCACACAGCAGGTCTGGGCTTGGAAGGAGCCCTGTCTGTCACCTCTGCTATGATCTGAGCTACTAGAGGAGCTAGGTGCTACAAGACCCTCCCTGGATGTGTCCCTACACTGGGTGTGGTGCTTTGTTTGAGATAGGGTCTCACTATGTAGCCTAGGCTGGTCTCAAACCAGCCATCCTCCTGCCTTTGCCTCCTAAGGGGTATATGAGCATTATAGATCTGTGCCACCATGCCCAGCTACTAGGTATAACATAGGCAGAAATGGTCTAGAACTAAGAACAGAAGTAGAGAAGTGTTAATATATTTTCTAAAACTTCAGCCTCTCTCCTTTTTGGATCCTGGTACAGTTTTCAAGAAGCCAGCCAGGAAAGCTCTTGGCAATTGCTTCATTTTTTTTTTTTTGCTGGATTTGGGATATTAACCCAAATGAGTTCCTTTGACCTCTCATGTCTCCTGTTCACTGATTGGCTTGTCTTGGTCCTGTAACTACCATTGCCCCCACCCCCACCAGAGCTCTCACCTTGCATAAGGCACAGCTGCTTTTTTCATTATATTCCATTCCCATGCCAATCGCAGTAAAAGATGGACTTTTTTTTGCTTTCTGAAAGTAATATTTTTTTCTTTTTTTAAGATTTTTATTTGAGAGAGAAGAGAATGGGCACCCCATTCTCCGGCCACTGCATATGAACTCCAGCCGCATGCACCACTTAGTATATCTGTCTTATGTGGTTCCTTAGGCTTCTCAGGCAAGTAACTTAACCGCTAAGCCATCTCTCCAGCCCTAAACTTTTTAAAATTTTTGTTTACTTATTTATTTGAGAGAAGAGGAAAAGAGAAGGCAGATAGAATGGGCGTGCCAGGGCCTCCTAGCCACTGCAAATAAACTCCGCATGCACCGCCTTGAGCACCTGGCTTACGTGGGTACTGGAGACTCTAACCTGATGGTTTTGGCTTTGCTGGCAATCAACCTCTAAGCCATCTCTCCAGCCTCTAAACTTATTTATTTATTTTGGAGAATTTATTTGAGAGAAAATGGGCACACCAGGGCCTCTAGCCATTACAAATGAACTCCAGACACATGTGCAACCTTGTGCATCTGGCTTATGTGGGTACTGGGGAATTGAACCTGTGTCCTTAGGCTTGGCAGGCAGTGCCTTAACCACTAAGTCATCTCTATAGCTCTTTAAAAAAATATCTTTGGCCAGGCATGGTGGTGCACACCTTTAATCCCAGAGGTAGAAGGATAGTCCTGAGTTGAAGGCCACCTTGAGACTACATAGTGAATTCCAGGTCAGTCTGGACTAGAGTAAGACCCTACCTCACAAAAAACATATATATATTTATTTATTTGTAAGCATAGAAGAGAGAATGGGTGTGCCAGAGTTTCCAACTGTTACAAACAACTCCATACACTTGCTACTTTGTGCATCTGGCTTTACAGTGGTACTGTGGAATTGCTAGGCTTTGCAGGCAAGGGCCTTAACTGCTGAGCCATCTTTCCAGCCCTAAACTTATTCCTGAGAAACACCAGGACTGTAAATGAACTCCAGACACAAGTGCCACTGTGCATTGTCAGACTTTACAAGGGTGCAGAGAAACTGAACCAGGGATATGGTATGCTTTTTAAGCAAGTGTCTTTAACCACTGAGCCATCTCCCCAGTTCCTCAAAGTAATAGTTTCCACAGGGGCAGATAACGAAAAGGGGGGGGGATTTTAGAGGGAGGGTTCTGAAATCCCAGGGCTGCCATTTGATCACCACTAATGTCGCTGGCTTTTCTATGTGAAATCCAATTCTGTTACTATTGGAAACATTCAAACACACACCAAGGATCCCCTGGTTCGCTGCCCACGAAAGCATAAAGGATGTGTTCTTCAGCATGGTCTTGTCTGCAATAGAACTTCAGAAATACAGTGTCAGACCTCCACTGTTTCCTGACCATGTGGCCTGCCCTAATTAATTTTTTAACATTGGTTCTAGGGTTTTAGAAATTAAAAACAATTTTACAAGGGTTGTATGCTTAAGGCCCACTCACCCAAATAAATGCTCTTTGGGAAGCGAGTGTTAAAAGGTTTCCTGGAAGCCGGGCGTGGTGGCGCATGCCTTTAATCCCAGCACTCGGGAGGCAGAGGTAGGAGGATCGCCGAGAGTTCGAGGCCACCCTGAGACTACATAGTGAATTCCAGGTCAGCCTGAGCCAGAGTAAGACCCTACCTCAAAAAAAAAAAAAAAAAAGGTTTCCTGGAGACACAGCACTAAAGCAGGGGAAGCCGGATGTGGTGGCTGGTGCAAGTCTTTAATCCCAGCACTCCAGAGGCTGAGGTAGGAGGGTTCCCATGAGTTTGAGGCCAGCCTGAGGCTACTGAATAAATTCCAGGTAAGTGTGGAGTACAGAGAGACTCTACCTCAAAAAAATAAAAATAACGTAGGGGAGAAAAATCACCTAATATGTGGCTGAGGGAGTAGAAGATTAAATGAGGATTTAGCAGCAGAATGTGAGGAAGATAAAAGAGGCAATACAAGATGGAATATATAGGTGTCCCAATGATCAAATGTAAAGATACGGGTGAAGATGCTTAATTAACTCTCCTGTTCATAACCGCCCCACCACCACCACTGCGGTACTTCATGAAGAGGGGACAGGCTGAGTCTAGGTCTGTGGCTCAGTGCTGGAACACTTGTCTAGCATATGCAAGGCCCTGGATTGGATCCCCAGCACTGCCAAAAAAAGAGATGGATGGACTTGGTGGGGATAGCTTGGGGCAGACAACTACAACTACCCCCTGTGGCCTTGTCCCCTGGTGTGTGTGTGGGGGGGTACTCAGTTCTCCATTCTCCCAGCCCTGGAAACCCTCCACCTGAAGTGAGCCTACTGGACAGAGACCCAGGCAGCCTGCCCCGTGCTGAAGGTGCCAGATGAAAGCCAGCAGGACATACTAAGAGACCTAAAGTTTATTCATCGGAACTTTAATAAAACAATATGTCCATGGCCTGGGGCAGGTATAATTTTCATAATTTATGGGTCTCTGAGACAGGAAGAGAGCTTGGGGTTTTATTGTGTTTCGCACGATAAATGGCATTCCAATTGTCTGCATGATGTTCTTTAAGGCCTCTCGTCTGGCGACTGGGCAGGCCTTCTGGAGCCCACCTGGGCCTGGAGGCCTGAGGCAGGGTAATTATGGATGCATCTGGATGCGTTAAGCAAGAGATGATGGAAAAACTCCCTGGGCTGCACTTCCTGTGCCCACACGTGCATTCACAGTCACTACTGTGAGGTCTGAAGCCTCCCATTCCATTCCTCCCCTAGCCTCTCCCTCCCAGCTCCTTTGCTGAACCTGGAGAGGCTCAGGTGGGCTTTTAACTAGCCTGGGTGGAGGACGTGGCTAAGTTCTGTGCATAGAACAGCCGCCGTCCACAGAGCAAAGAGCGGAGGCTAAGGTTTTGACTGGGACCACTTGTTGGCCAACCAGCAGACTTGGTGCTTCTGTGGAGCCCTTTAAAATAATTATAAAGGCTATCATTGAGAGCACAAATGGGCCTTTATAATTTTGGAACCAATTAGGTTGACTTGATTTGCCTCAATTTACAGAAAAGTCAAGGTTCAGAGAGGTTCTATGTCCAAAGGCACATAGCTGGTATTTTAACCCAATGAATCTGCCTTCAAAGCCAGTGCACTGGATATGAAGGCCCACTCACACTTTTGAGAACAATGCAGTAATTGTCGCCTGGGGGGCCTTCAGCTGTCCCCAGAAGTAGGCTTCCTTTTTACTTGCGCTTCTGTAAAAGTTTGCATAGTGGGTAGTTTGGTGTTTTAAAAAATATTTTACTATTTTTCTTTTTTTTTTTTTTTTTTTTAATGAGAGAGAAAATGGGCACATCAGGGCCTCCAGCCACTACAAATGAACTCCAGACACATGCACCATCATGTGCATCTGGCTTATGTGGGTTCTGGGGAATTGAACCTGAGTCCTTAGGCTTTGCAGACAAGCACCTTAACCACTAAGCCATCTCTCCAGACAGGTAGTTTATTTTAAACTAGATTACTCTGGCTGTCCCCAAGACAGGACTTGAACCCAGCTCTTACCATTGAACTACAACAACTGCTACTAAAATACTGAGGGCCCATCATAAAGCCAGCCGTGGTCAGGATCCAGATCCTCTGTGAGCGCACAGCATTGCCAGCTGCCTTTCTGTCATACTATCACCAGCCTTCCCCGTTGTCTTCACAGAGTGGGCTATGCTGGCCAGGGTCAGTATTTGGGAAAGGGGTAAGAATATTAAAGAGGTAGGAGGAAACTATATTGCTCAGATAACTCTGAAAGTCAGGGCTTGGGGGCTTTGGGCAGTGAGGGAAGTGTACACAGGCTAAAGAGCACAGTCTATGGCTTTATACCTCCAGGGCAAAGATACTCCTTTCTGTGCCAGCCATGGAATAGACAGAGGGTAGGGAGCAGAAAGCCAAAGCAGTGTGCCCACCCCCTGCTCCAGACTATTCTTTGACCATTCCCAGGCACTGACTGCAGTCAATCCTGGGGAGGAGGGCCAGTTCCCAGAGTGGACACAGCCACTGAGAAATGCTTCACAGGCCACATCTCTTAGGCAATGTAGTAGTAAAGAGCTTGAGGTGTCCTGCTTGGTCCTCTGCTGCAGTCGTCAGCTGTGATTCAGGGAGAGTGTGCTGTGCATGGAAACCAGGGCCATGGCCGTGCTACACCACTTCCTCGGCTGAGCTCCACCTTGGGCCTTAATACAGTTAGAGGGTTAGGTCCAACTCAGCAAAGCACGAGGGGCTGTTACTGGTACTAACACTTTGTTTGCCTGTGTTTTGTTTGTTTGTTTGTTTGTTTGAGACAAGGTCCTGCTACATAGACATAATCAGGAATTTTGTATGTAGACCAGGCTGACTTCAAATGCGTAGCAATTCTCCTGCCTCTGTCTCCAAGTGCTAGATTACAGACGTGTGCCACCTTGCCCAGCACTATTATCTTAAGGAGAGCACAGAGAATGGAAGAGTTCACTTTTCTTCTCAGCCTGTTTCTCCATCTGTAGCCTGGAGTCTGGACATTTCAAGCAAAAAGACACCAACATTTTTTCTTTTGGACATAGGGTCTCATGTAGTCCACTCTGGCCTCAAACTTGCTATTGGCTGAGATTGGCTTTGAACTGATCCTGTCTCCACTGCCCAAGTGCTGCGATTATATGTGTGTGCCACCATGCCCAGCTAAAATTTTATTCATTTTTTTATTCATTTGTAAGCAGAAAAAGAAAAGGCGTGGGTGTGCCAGGGCCTTTTGCCATTGTAAAAGAACTCTAGATGCATGTACCACCTTGCACACTTAGCTTGACTTGGGTACTGGGAATTGAATTCAGGCTTTGCAAACAAACACTTTAACCACTGAGAATCTCCCTAGCCCTAAAATTTTTTAAAGCCTATTTTTATTTACTTGTGAGTGAGAGACAAAGAGTGAGACGGGAGAATGGACACACCAGGACCTCTAGCCACTGCAAATGAATTCCAGATGCACGTGCTACCTTGAGCATCTGGTTTACGTGGGCCAGCAGACTTTGCAAGCAAGACCCTTCAACCACTGAACCATCTCCCCAGCCCCTGAATGCCTTTTATATTTGCCTTTTTTTATTTATTCACTTATGAGCGAGAGAGGAAGGAGAGAAAGAAAGAATGGGCATGCCAGGGCCTCTAGCCACTGCAAACACTGGACACATGCTCCACGATGTGCATCAGGCTTATGTGGTTTCTGCGGAATCAAATCTGGGTCCTTAGGCTTCAGAGGCAGGTGCCTTAACTGCTAAGCTATCTCTCCAGCCCCTAAAAAAATTTTTTTTGAATAATGAAAAAGCCAGCTGTACATGATAGTACACACCTCTAATCACCGCCCTGGGGAGGTAGAGGCCAGAAGATCTCTGTAGGTTTGAGGCCAGTCCGAGTAATGGAACATTTTTTTAAATTAATTTTTGCTCTGTGTGTGTATACACACACATTTGCGTGTTCATGTTGTGAGTGCAGGAGTTTGCATTCCACTACATGCATGTGAAGGTCAAAGGACAACGTCAAGTGCTGGTCTTTACCTTCCACCTTGTTCTGTGACAGAATGTCTCATTGTTCACAGCTCACTAGACTAGCTCGCCCAGAGAGGCTCCTTTTTCTACATCCCTTGTCACCAAAAGCACATTGGGATTACAGGTGCTGGTGCCACAGTGTATGGCTTTTTCAGAGGCTCTGGAGATGCACACTCAGGTACTCACACCTGTGCAGCAAGTGCTTCCACTGATCCATCTCCCAGCTGAACAGAAGAAGTTCTAAACCAACCATGGCTGCACAGTGAGACCCTGAATCAAAACCCCAAAAATAAAAGTGGGAGGGAGCCAAAAGAGAATGATAGTGACAAATATGATAAAAATATATTGTATACATGTGTGAACAGTGAACAGTTCATAGTGAAAAACCATTGTTGTTTGTTTGTTTATTTATTTATTTATTTATTTATTTATTTATTTATTTATTTATTTATGAGAGAAAGAGGCAGAGAGAGAGAGAGAGAGAGATAATGGGTGTGCCAGGGACTCCAGCTGCCGCAGACAAATTGCATACACATGTACCACCTTGTGCAACTGACTTATATGGGTCCTGGGGAATCGAAACTGGGTCTTTAGGCTTCCCAGGCCTCTTAACTGCTAAGCCTTCTCTCCAGCCCTGTTATATATAATTAACATATGCTAATAAAATATTTTAAAAAATAAAACCATGATCCCATCCTGGCCTCCATTCCCTATGGCAGCGATGAGTTGACACTGAGGCAGCTGCCCCTTCCTAGCCGGGCACAGTTCTTTGCTTTCCTCAGCCCCTCCCCACTTCACTCACTACCTGTCCTCAGCACTGAATGCCAGTTGCCATCAGTCACTGTTTGCACCACTGCCCCTAGCAATGTGCCTAACCTGCTTCTCTCATTTATGCTCCTGTCTGGTGCTGGCTGGTGTCAAGTCTGGTCTCTAGTGGCTAGTCCAAAGGGTCACATTGCTCCAATCCCCATCCAGAGGCTTTGTATGGATGTCCACCGCACAGGAATGTCATTCAGATTCAAATTCCAGAGTCAACCTCAGGGAGGACTTGAGGTCCTGGAGGCCAGTGGTTCTGAGCCTGTGATTTGCAGAGTGATGAAGGAGGAAGGACGAAACCTCTTTGACATTGCAGATGAAGTTCCGTGCGTCAGCTTTAGATGTGATTCTCAGAAGACCATGTTACTCATCCCTCAGGTTGAGCATCCCTGGCCTGACCCACTGGCTCCATTGTTGGGATGAGGATTCCAGACCCTGAGAGGAGACAAGTGGCTTGCCTAGATCCACATGCAGCCTGAGATCAAAGCCAAGGATAAGAACCAGGTTTTCTATCTCTGGGAATTGTGGTTTTCAAGGATCTATGAACCAATCTGAAGTGTTTCCTAAGTGGCCTCAACCTTGATGATTGCCATGGCTGGGCTATGGTTCATTCCCTCCAAAGATTGTGTTGAAATTTGACGATCATTGGAATGATGTTGGAGGTGGGGTCTTTAAGAGGCTCTGCCCTCATGAATGGCCCACTCGTGGGTGAAAAATTTAATGGATTATGCCAGATGTGGTGGCGCAAGCCTTTAATCCCAGCACTCGGGAGGCAGAGGAAGGAAGATCGCTGTGAGTTCGAGGCCACCCTGAGACTACA
The DNA here is from genome assembly GCA_036365145.1 of Orientallactaga sibirica. Classification (NCBI taxonomy): domain Eukaryota; kingdom Metazoa; phylum Chordata; class Mammalia; order Rodentia; family Dipodidae; genus Orientallactaga; species Orientallactaga sibirica. Next base: position 49,060,081 of record JAEOAD010000005.1, on the reverse strand, counting down.
TAGTGAATTCCAGGTCAATCTGGGTTAGAGTGAGACCCTATCTCAAAATACTACTACTACTACTACTAATAATAATAATGGATTAGGATGCTCAGTGAGTAGTTAAAGACACTTGAAAAGCCTGCCAGCCCAGTTTCGATTCCCCAGTATCCATGTAAAGCCAGAAACACAATGTAGTGTATGCATTTGGAATTTGCAGAGGCAAGAGGCCCATACACACACTATCTCGTTTGCACATACATACATACATACACACACACATTTAAAAATTTAATGGGCCTTGTGTGGTGGTGCACACCTTTAATTCCAACACTCAGGAGGCCAAGGTTGGAGGATCACTGTGAGTTCAAGGCCAACCTAGGACTACAGAGTGAGTTCCAGGTCATCCTGGGCTAGAGGGAGACCCTACCTCGAAAGACCAAAGAATAAAAATAAAATAAAAACTAATGGATTAATGGGTTGTTTAGGGGTGGCTATTTTACAGAAATGCACTCTCTGCCTTGCTGGCTCCCTCTGGCCATGTGATGCCTTCTCCAAGGTAGGACGCAGCAGGAAGTCCCTCACCTGATGTTAGCACTATGCTCTTGAACTACCTACCCTGTAGTATCATGAGCCATATAAGTCTTTTCTTTACAATTTGCCCACGTTTTTGATGATAATGACAGCCAACAGACTAAGACAGTGACATATCAGTAAGCCTCATGAAGGTCTCACCACTTCTCTTTCTCTGTACCCTGCTTCTTTCCAGCCATTCCTTCAGCAAGCAATGACAGCTTGACACAGCATGACTATTTCCAGCTGAGGAGTAGTTCTATGAGGGTAGGAAATATGGCTTCTTGTTTTTATGACTTCAGCAATCCCACCCTTCACAGGAATATATTTGAGTTGCAAAACAAGGCAAACAGCAAGGTTACCTCTAAGTGACACTGACATCAGGGTCTCTGTCATTTCCAGGTTGGTAATCATCTAGAACAGCACTGAACATTTGTGCGCCTGTCAATAAGTATATTCATTTATTGGTCAACAATATTAATAATTAAGGAGCTATGGAGATGGCTCAGTGGATACAGTGCTTGCTACACAAGCATGAGGACCTGAGTTCTGATCTATAGCACCCATCTGAAATGCTGGCCATGGGAATGTGCACGTGTTCTCCCAGCCCTGGGGCAGTGGAGATGGGAGGATCCCCAGGGCTTGCTGTCTAGTTTGTCTAGCTGAATTGGGGAGTTCTGTGTTCAGTGAGAAATCCCATCTCAAAAAAGTAAGGTGGAGAAATGATTGAGGAAGACACCCAATGCTAACCTCTGGCCTCAGCAGGATGTTTTCTGACCGCTTCAGGGCAGCTTGGTGGTGGGAGGAGATCCTGAGTCCCAAGCCCTGATTGCCCTTGATGAAGGGTCACTAGTGACCTGGGAAGAGTCAGTTTGCAAAATGGAGTCTGCCAATTTCCAGTCCTTCAAGCCACCTGTGAGAAAATATTCTGAAGAGGACAAAAAAAAGGCTAGTTTAGGAATTTATGCCATTAGATTCTCCTTGGCCTTTCTAGAACATGCAGGGCCTCAAGAAATATTAATTAAGGATCAATGTTACACATTCACCATCCACATAAGAATGTTGATCAGTTCAGGGGAAATAATAAAGGTGGCTTTTTTTTGTTTTGTTTTGTTTTTGTTTTTTTGAGGTAGGGTCTCACTCTAGCTCAGGCTATTAAGCTGAGCTATATTAAGCTACTCTCACTTTTGGTTACAGAAGCTTCTCTTTTCAGATGGCAGTGACCACTGGGGTGACTCAAAGTCACAATAGTGCTGAGGAGTGACACTGGAGTGTTCAGCACTGAGAAATCTCTATCACCCCCTCCAAGGCTCAGGGTCCATTGGAGAAGAAGTGATGGAAAGAATGTAAGAGCCAAAGGAAGGGTAGGACTGTTTACAATGCACTCTTCCAGACATAAAATGGCCTAGATATTTATGACCAATGGCATAAATTCCTAAGAGAGTAGTTTACAGGGCACTTTGGTGAGCATAATATATCCATTTAGCCAGACGACAGTAGGTGTTACTTCCCTAGGGTTCATGACTTCCTCAGCCATAGACTTTTTAACTAGGTTTTCAGTACCAGTCATGCATGTATTCCCTGCCATGCAGCAGGCCTCCAGTACAATTGGAGAGCAGTTTGTTTCCCCTGTAACAGATATGCCACTATTGTACCAGTTGGCACATTTGGCCTGGCTGGCTAACCTTAGGGCTTGCAGGGTCCACTGCTGTTTACCATTGTTGATGACGTCTCTCTCCCATAGGGCTGCATGCAGGATTGCTCTTTCCAGCTTTCTGACAGCTAGTAATGATTTGTATCTTTTCTTTTCTTTTCTTTCTTTTTTTTTCTTTTTCTTGGTTTTTCGAGGTAGGGTCTCACTCTAGTTCAGGCTGACCTGGAGTTCACTCTGTAGTCTCAGGGTGGCCTCGAACTCACGGCGATCCTCCTATCTCTGCCTCCCGAGTGCTGGGATTAAAGGCGTGCACCACAATGCCTGGCTGATTTGTGTCATTTTTTAAAAAGTTTTTTTGGATCATAATCCCCTCCCACCACTCTTCCTTTTCCCCTTCCCAAGTTTACCCTCCCCTGAATCCCTTCTTTCCAACTAGTCTCTTTGATTTTGATATCAACATTTCTTTCCCTCCTATTATATAGTGAGAGGCCAAAAGAAATAACATGCTACATCTGGCTCTGGCTTCTTGTAAACTCATTCAATAGCCAGACAACAGTACTGCCATTTTAGAACAGACGGCCATTTTGAGTAAAATTCCTGGCCCGGCTCAGATAAGGAACTAGCTGACTAATGCGCTGACCTTCACTTCTGTAACCTGTGCTTGCTTGCTCAACTACAACCCCCCCCCCCACCTTGTCCTGGGAAGTATCTACTTCAAGGACATTCCAGAAATAAACAACCAAGGGGGCCTCCGGCCTCTTGCAAAAGATAAGTCCTGTAAACAAACTGCAGACCTAAGATAAACAGCAGTTGCAACATGATGTAACCACTGTTTCTTTCCCTTTATAAACCCCTTCCCTCTGAGGGTCGGGGCTCTCTCCCACTCCTGCTGTGTTGGTCTGTGTGGATTGAGTCCCTGCCTAAGTTTGAAAATAAAGAATCCTGCCTTTGCATTCAAGTGTCTTGGCTTTCTTGGTTCACTGGGTGACTCCTAAGGACCCCAACCTTCACTTGGGGGTCTTGGCACTTAATAGGTCTTGTGTAGCCACTGAGAGGTCATGAGTGCCATGGCCACTTTGTGTCTGGAAGACATGATTACAAGGCACTGATTTGTATCATTTATTTTTATTTTTTTTTTTTTGTTTTTTTGAGGGAGGGTCTCCTTCTAGCCCAGGCTTACCTGGAATTCACTATCAATAGGCATTCAAGGTCTGTGCCACCATGCCTGGCTCTTATGTCATTTTTAAAACATCTATTTTTAAAAATATATTTATTTATTTATTTATTTATTTATTTATTTATTTAAGCAGGGTCTCCTTCTAGCCCAGGCTTACCTGGAATTCACTATCAATAGGCCTCAGCCTCCCAAGTGCTGGGATTCAAGGTCTGTGCCACCATGCCTGGCTCTTATGTCATTTTTAAAACATCTATTTTTAAATAATATATTTATTTATTTATTTATTTATTTATTTATTTATTTAAGAAAGAGAAAGAGGCAGATAGAAAGAGAATAGGCATGCCAGGGCCTCTAGCCACTGCAAATGAACTCCAGATGCATGCACCACCTTGTGCATCTGGCTTCATATGGGTACTGGGGAATCGAAATCAGGTCCTTAGGCTTTGCTGGCAAGTGCCTTTGTAGGGACCCCCTGTGGGCCCCCCTATGGGGATAGTCGACCAGACCCAAGGACACTCACACGGAGAACTCTCAATGCAAGCTGCAAGAGGTTTTATTTAGACCGATGCATCGGGGCTCGACACAGGGTCCTCACGCAGGAGGAGTGAAGAGCCCCGAGGAGCAGTTAGGCAGAGCTTTTATAGGAGAAAACCATAAATATGTTACAATTTGGGGGCTTTCCAAACACGGTTAATGCCTCCAGATGGTGAGGCACTTTCAGGGACCAGAGTTGTTTATTAACCTTAGTTCCTGGAACTGGGGCTCTGTTTCAGCCCCAAGGTCATAAGATGTTTCAACAGGATAAGGCCCCAGCTGCAAAACCATAAGATAACGACTTCTTCATCATCTGGGTTACATTGTTCTTTCTCTGTGCATGGGTAAACAACTGCAAACTTTGTAACTTTTCAGAACAAACAACTTATGTTTTGTTCAGAAAGTCACGTCCTCATGGGTGCATTTGTTACAGACTGTTTGTCTTTAGGAAAATGGCTGTCTTTCTTTTGTGCGAGCAAGCAAGCAATTGTACAGAAGCTAATGAAGCAGATTAGTTATGTTCTTTTTAATCTTTCACCTTAACCAATGAGCTATCTCTCCAGACCCTATTTTGTATTTGAGACAGGATTTCACATAGTCAGAGCTGGCCCTTGACCTTGCTATGTTGCCAAGGATGACCCTGAACTCTGCCTTGGCTCCCAACTGCTAGGATTATAACAAGTATGTGTACCACACCCAGCTACCACACCCAGCTTTATTTTTATCTTTATTTATTTTTTTTGGTTTTCAAGGTAGAGTCTCACTCTAGCCCTTTAATTAGTATACAAAGTATCATTATAGCATCTTCAAACTAATTGTTTTAGTTGATTCTATCCTCCCCTCCCCATTTTCCCAGTCCCCTGTCTACTTTTTGTTTGGGTTTGGTTTTTGGTTTTATGAGATAGGGTCTCACAGTAGCCCAGGCTGACCTGAAATTCACTCTGTAGTCTTAGGGTGGTCTCAAACTCACGATGATCCTCCTACCTCAGCCTCCCAAGTGCTGGGATTAAAGGCGTGAGCCACCACACTCAGCTTGTTTTTGTTATTTTATTGACAACTTCAATAATTATAGACAATAAACCATGTAATTCCCTCCCCCCTCACTTGCCCCTTCACAAATCCATCCTTCATTATAACCCCACCTCCTTTCAATTAGACTCTCTTTTATTTTGATGTCATCATCTTTTCCTCCTATTATGATGGTCTTGTGTAGATAGTACCAGGCACTACAAGTTCATGTATATCCAGGCCATTCTGTTTCTGGAAGATTGCATTGTAAGCAGTCCTTCCCTTCCTTTGGCTCTTACATTCTTTCCGTCACCTCTTCAACAAAGGAACCTGAGCCTTGGAAGGTATGATAAGAGATGTTTTAGTGATGAACGTGCCTCTGTCACTTTTTAGCACTGTGGTGCCTTTTGAGTCATCCTAGTGGTCACCACCATCTGAAAAGAGAAGCTTCTCGGGCTGGAGAGCTGGCTTAGCAGTTAAGACATTTGCCTGCAAAGCTAAAGGACCTCAGTTCGATTCCCCAGGACCCATGTAAGCCAGATGCACAAGGTTGCACATGCATCTGGAGTTGATTTGCGGTGGCTGGAGGCCCTAGCACACCCATTCTCTCTCTTTTCTGTGTGTGTGTGTCTGTCTGTCTGTCTCTTTCCCTCTCTCAACTAAATAAATAAAATTTTTAAAAAAGAGAAGCTTCTTTGACCAAAGTGAGAGTAACATTAATATATGGGTATGAACATTAAGAAAATTGCTTATAGGGCAGTTTGGTGAGCACAATATATGCTTTTATCCAGACAACAGTAGATGTTACACTCCTAGGACTCATGACCTCCTCTGCCACAGGCTTTTTACTGGGTTTTCAGTATCAGGTTCGTATTCCCTCCTGTGAAGCAGGCCTCCAGTCCAATTGGAGAGTGGTTAGTTTCCCCCATAACAGACATGCACTATTGCACCTCTTGGCTCATTTGACCTGGCTGGCCAAATGGAAGGCTTGCAGTGTCCACTGTTGTTTATCACTGTTAATGACTTCCCTCTCCCATAGGGCTGCATGCTGAGTAGCTTTTACCAGCGTTCTGTCAGCTGGTCCACATGGAGGAGGCTTTCAGCTCAACTCCAGGCGGATTTCTCAGTGACCTTACAGCCCAAGAATATAGAGTCTTCAGCAATAGGGTCTTACCATCTATTTTTGGTGGGAAACCAAGAGCCTTGGCAATGGCCTGTAATGTTTTGGGGCATCAAGGACCTCCCTGGACAACAACTCATTGGAAGGTATCCCATCCCTGGCACTGAAATTTTTCTAGTAACAATCTATGGCTTCTGGATGCATCATTATCCAAAAAAGTAGATTTCCATGTGGCTTATTTATAACATCTTAAATTTTTAATTAACCCTCCCTGTAGCACACAGCTTCAGGTTCGCTGAGATGAACTTCCAGACCAGGCACAGTTATGGAGGAAGGGATTTATTTATTGAAGCTTACAGATCCAGGGGAAGTTCCATAATGGCAGAAGAAGCTGGCTTGCTCTTCACAGGACCAAACACAGAGAGAGAAAAGCCACAAGCCCCAACGCACAGCATACCTCAGGAACTCCCACTGGGCACGCTTTGCATATCTTTACAATGGAATCTCAAACCCACCACCACACCTTAAGATCCGCCCAGTGACATTGCCTCCAGCCAGGTGGCTGTAGATGATGGATGCTATTATCTGAGATTTGGATTGTTCAGACACTTCCTTAGTATGCTATGGCAGCCGGGTAATCCCTAACTTCTGTTGGAGTGAGACCTTGAAAGCCAGCTTCACTGAAGATCTCAACTTCTATGTTATCTTCTGTCACTGCCTTCAAAGCTTTTCTTCAGGGTTACGAGGCTGTACAAAGGGCATCTTCAAGTTCCAGATCTTCAGTTTATCTTTTCTCAAGGAAACTTTTCCCAGTCACATAGATATTTCCACTGCTGAGGTCTTTTAGGCAAAGTCAGATCCAGGTGTATCTGGTTAAAGTAAATACAGTCATCCTGGGCTGGAGAGATGGCTTAGTGGTTAAGGCGCTTACCTGGGAAGCCTAAGGACCCAGGTTCGATTCTCCAGGTCCCACATAAGCCAGATGTACAAGATGGTGCATGCATCTGGAGTTTGTTTGCAGTGGCTGGAGGCCCTGGCATGCCCATTCTCTCTCTCCTCTCTCTGTCTCAAATAAATAAAAATAAAAATTTAAAAAATAGTCCTCCTTCATTGCAACCACAAATAAGTAAAGATGGACAAACACTACCGTCCTGGGTGTATTGTATCACAGATGTTGAGCTATGGGATTGGGTTCTCAGTAGCCAAATTGTATTGTCGAGCAAGTTTTTAGGCTCTGCTCAAACACTGCAATCTGTGCTCAGGCCACTGTTGCAGTTACCTTCTTGTTGCTGGGACAAAACACGTGACCAAAAGCAGCTCAGAGGAGGAAAGTGGCTTATAATTATAATTGGGGAAGCTTCATGATGGCAGGGGAAAACATGCACAAGCAGAGTCTGGACGTCACCTCTACTTATAGCAGGTGGACAACAGCAGCAAGAGAGTGAACTGAACTCTAGCCAGGGGAGCTTGTTACAATACCCTACTGGCAAGGCTCCACCTCTCCCTTGCCATCAGCTGGGGGCCAAGTATTCAAAACACATGATTTTATGGGGGACATCTGATTCAAACCATCACAGCCACAATTACACCAAACCTGTATGCATTGTGTGATGGTTTGGATGTGAACCCCCCCCCCCCATAGCATCAAGTATTTTTGTGAGTAAGCTTTCTACCTAGTGTCCCGCTGGTGGAGCCTCTGAGAAATGGAGCCTTGTGGGAGACGGTGTATCACTGGGGGTGGGCCATGAGGTTTATTGACTCAGCCCACTGGGTCTTCAGAGCTCCCTGGCTCTTGCTGCTCTCGTTCTCCCTGCTGCATCATGATGTATGGAGATGTGATGCACCAGCTGCCTACTCTGCCATGCTTTCTCCACCAGGAGGAAATTGCAATCCTCAAACAAACCCTTTCCTCCCATACGCTGCTTCTGGCCTGGTGTTTTGTCCTAGCAACAAGAAGGTAAGTGCTATGCACGGTAATTAGGTTCATTTGTGTATACCTCCCTCATCATGCAGAATGGATAGCTGTTTCTTCTGAGTTGCTAACACCACACCATTTGTGGCTTTATTTCCCATTGAAAGGGCTGCTCCAGCCACAATAGTCAAAGCACCTTTGATCTAGACAAGTTTACCCAATGGATGTAGTCAGTGAAAAGCTGTAACTGTGCCTACTATATAGATTTTTTTTTTTTTTTGGCATGTGGATGCGTGTGCATGTGGAGGCCAGAGGTTGACAGCCAGTGTCTTCCTTGGGTGTTGTCCTTGTTATTTTGAGTGAGGCAAGGTCTCTCACTTGAGCCCAGGCCTTGCAGATTCACCAGTATGGCTAGCCATCATGCCCGAGGATCCCCTGTCTTTGCCTACCAAGCAAATGCTGGGACCATAAGCAACCACCAAGCCTACCTGGCATTTACATTGGTGCTAGGGATCCAAACTCTGGTGGTCCTCATGCTTGGGTGGCAAGTGTTTTATCCATTGAGCCATCTCGCCAGCCCTTGTACAGTGGTTTTTTTTTGTTTGTTTGTTTGTTTTTGTTTTTTGAGGTAGGGTCTCACTCTAGCCCAGGTTGACCTGGAATTAACTATGTAGTCTCAGGGTGGCCTTGAACTCATGGCAATCCTCCTACCTCTGCCTCCCAAGTGCTGGAATTAAAGGCGTGTGCCACTACACCCAGCTGTTTTTTTTTTTTTAATATTTATTTTCAAGCAGAAAGAGACAGAGAAGAGAGAGAGAATGGGTGCACTAGGGCCTCTAACCACTGCAAACAAACTCTAGATGCATGTGCCACTTTGTGCATCTGGCTTTACATGGTACTAGGGAATAGAATCCCAGTTCTATTAGGTCATTAGACTTTGCAGGCATGCTCCTTAACCACTGAGCCATCTCCCCAGTCCCCCTGTACACAGTTTTTTTAAATTATTGAGTGTGTGATATGTGCCTGTAATCCCAGCACTCAGAGATGGAGACAGGTGGATCCCTAGAGCAAGGCGGGTACAGCAGATGTGATTTCTGGTCCTCACACACATATGAACACACATATGCATAACACACACATACACACAAATGTTACAGAGTCAGATTATCTTTTTTGTTTGTTTGTTTGTTTGTTTGTTTGTTTTTTGTTTGTTTTGAGGTAGTGTCTCACTCTATGCCAAGGCCTGGAACTCACTCTGTAGTCCCAGGCTAGCCTCAAACTCACAGCAATCCTCCTACCTCTGTCTCCTGAGTGCTGGGATTAAAGGTGTGCGCTGCCATGCTTGGCTCGGGTCACATTATCTTTCTAGTTTGTTTTGGCTTGGTTTTTGAAACAGGGTTGCATGTAGTCCAGGCTGGCCTTGAACTCCTATTCCTCCTGACTCTACCTCCCAAGTGCTGGGATTACAGGTGAGTGCCAATACACCCAGGTTCAGATTGTCATTAAAAAAATAATAATAACATAACTATTGCAAAAAGGAAAACAACAGGAACGATGAAAATCCCTGCTATATTCTCATTTTTCAAAGAAATTGTGGGTGCTAGGCTGGGGCTCTGAGACCCTGGGTTCAGTCCCCAGGAAAAAAGAAAATCAGGGTTGGAGAGATGGCTTGGCGGTTAAGGCGCTTGCTGGCAAAGCCAAAGGACCCAGGTTTAATTCCCCAGGACCCATGTAAAGCCAGATGCACAAGGTAGCACATTTGTCTGGATCGTTTGCAGTGGCTAGAAGCCCTGGCACTCCCATTCTCTCTCTCTCTCTTCTTTCTCTCTCTGCTTCTCTCTCTCAAATAAGTAAATAAATTTTATATATATATATATATATATATATATATATATATATATATATATATATATATAAATTATCCCTCAGATAGTGAATGTTAGGCATTGTCCTTTTATCTTTAAAAACCATACATGGGATCACACTGTATTTCTCTTTTCTCATAGCAGGTTAATATTGGACATTCTTCCATCTCTCTCTACCTCTACCTTCTCTTTCCCTCAGCTAGTATTGCACTGTCTCATCTTCTGCCTTCACCATTCCTCTCTACCTCATCTTGTGATGTGTTCTGCTCTCCACTGTCACAACCTCATCAGGAGACCAATGACCAAAACTTCCCAAATGTATGTGTGAGTGTGTGTGTGAGTGTGTGTGTGTGTGTGAGTGTGTGTGTGTGTATGTATGTGTGCCTGTTGGGGGAGATATGCTGGGAAGACTGTCATTTAAGAGCAAAGGAAGGGCTGGAGAAATGGCTTTGTGGTTAAACACTTGCCTGTGAAGCCTAAGGATCCCGGTTCAAGGCTCGATTCCCCAGTACCCACGTAAGCCAGATGCACAAGGTGGCACATGCATCTGGAGTTCATTTGCAGGGGCTAGAGGCCCTGATGTGCCCATTCTCTCTCTGCTTCTTTCTGCTTGTTTCTCTCAAATAAATAAATAAACAAAAAAATGAAAGAAAAAATTACTTAAAAAAAAAAAAAAGAGCAAAGGAAGACCTGCTAGATCAGGTCAAGTCCTACATGGTGTGGGATTTACCTTAAAGACAGCCAAGAAAAACAGAAGGAAACAGAGAGCTGGTGTGTTTAAAATCCTCAGATTCGACAGGGTCTCAGCTCCAGGGCAGTGTTATGTGGAGCATCCCACAGTGACCTCACTTACTTATCTGGTCCTTCCTGGTCACTCTCCTTAAAGTCACAGTTTCTCCCTCTTCTGGAGTGTGGGCTGAACTTGGTGACTCCCTTCCAAACAATAGACTATAGAAAAGGGGAACTAAACACTGTACTGCGAGGAGCCTTACAGACACACCCTTAGCCAAGTGATGGAGGTTAAATATCACTAATAATAAGCCATGTGGTCCTACACTCCTGATATCAGGTGCAAAAAGACACTTCACTTCTGCCATTCATCCCCCCAAGTTCACAACCTGACTGGAATCATGCATGAGAAAACAGCAAATAAACTCATAACCTGACCAGTGCCATCCCACAGTGTCATGGTCCTAAAAACAAGGAAGGAGAAGTTGCCCCAGAGTGGGAAAGACCTGGCAACTACACGGTGTCCTGGTCTAGACCCTAGAACACAAGGCCTTTCACGGAAAGGCTAGTGACATTGAAATCACTATAATAAAAGACATAATTATGGTATTGTGCCAATGTTCATTTTATATGTGTGTGTATAGGTGCTTGTGTGCACATGTGTGGGTGCATGTGTATGTGCATATATTTGATTATGTGTGTGCATGTGTGTAAGTGAATGCACATGCATGTGTGTGTGGAGGTCAGAGGTCTATGTCAGGTGTCTTCCTCAATCACTGTCCACCTCATTTTTCTGGATGTATAGTATTATGGTGTGTATGTGTGTGTGTGTTGTCTGCATGTGTATTTGCAGATGCATGCACCGGTTAGTGTGAAGAGGCCAGAGAACATCGGTGTCTTTCCTCAAGCATCCAGCTGCGTATTTCCTTGAGACGGAATCTTTCTCTGAATACAGAGCTGTGGTTTTCTAGAGCTAGTAAGTCTTTGGTCTTGGCTCCCCACTGTACTGGGGTTGCAGGTATGCATAGCCACATCCAGCTGATTACACGGGCCCTGGGTAATCAAACTCAGGTGGTCAAAGGTCCTCATGCTTGCAGTAAGCACTCTTACCTAGCCCTTTAGAAAATATTTTTTAAAATTTATTTGACTCAGAGAAAGAGGCAGACAGAGAGAGAGAATGGGTGTGTTGCCACTGCAAGCAAACTTCAGATGCACGTGCCATTTTGTGTATCTGGCTTTGCATGGGTGTTAGGGAATCAAACCTGGTTCATCAGCTTTTGCTAGCAAGTACCTTTAACTATTGAGCCATCTCTCCAGCCCTATTTTTTTTTTTTTTTAAGACAAAGTCGTTCAGTGAACCTGAAGCTCACCAATTTGGCCAGAAAGTTCCTAGGATCCTCCTCTTTGCCTCCACAGAACTGGCTGCATCTAGCTTTTTACACTGGTACTGGAGATTGAATTCAGATCCTCATGTGCAAGCACTTTACCAACTGAGCCATTTCCCCAGATCCCAAATTAGTTTGCTATTTTGATAATGTGATGTGAATATATAAGATACTATCATTAGGAGAAAGTAAGTGAATAATTACTGTTTTTTCAAATTTTCTGTAAATTTAAAATTATTATTATTGGGTGGTTTTTTGTTTGTTTGTTTGTTTGTTTGTTTGTTTGTTTGTTTTTTGAGGTAGTGGCTCACTCTAGCCCAAGCTGAGCTGGAATTCACTCTGTTTTCTCAGGGTGGCCTTGAACTAACTCATGGCCATCCTCCTACCTCTGCCTCCCGAGAGCTGGCATAAAAAAGATTTTAAAATAAGTGAAAAGCTTCAGCTTTGGTCTGGAGAGATGGCTCAGTGGTTAAGGCACTTGCCTACACAGCCTAACAACCAAAGTTTCTTTCCCAGGACCCATGTAAAGCCAGATGTACAAAATGACCCATGCATCTGGAGTTCGTTTATAGTGGCTGGAAGTCCAGGCAAGCTCATTCTCTCCTTCTCTCTTTCTTCTCTCTCTATCTCTGTCTTTCTCTCTGTGTGTCTCTCTGCTTGAAAAATAAATAAATAAACTAATTTTTAAAAAGCTTAACATGAAAGACAGACTTCATCAAAGTCCACAAGATGCTGTATTCTTCTACTTAGCTCTTCCTGCCTCTGAAACCTGGTACCAGCCCTTGCTTCTGGAGGAATATTCTCTTCTCCCCACCCTCCACTACCCTGGCCTAACTCTCGTCTTTTGACACCCCCTAACTCCCAGCAGCTCTTACCAGGAATGTCATCTGCTCAGGGGTGCCTTGATTTTTCCCCTCGTGATTATCTCAACTTGCAACTACATACATATGTGTTTATTTACTTTATTAATTGTGCCTTTCCCTTCGTGGGCAGTTTTTTGTCATTGAATTTGTGTGGTGTGTATGTATACTTGTGTATGTGGGTGTTCATGCACAACTGTAACATATATGTGGAGACCTGAGGACAAGTCTCATTCCTCAAGGACACTACTTTTATTGGCCTGAAACTTCTAATTAGGCGACACTCACTGACCAGTGAACCCTATGGCTTCTCCATGCCTCCTCAGTGCCTAGATTACAAGCCCAAGTCACCACACATGACATTTTCTTCTATGGGTTTAGAGATCAAACTCAGGTCCTTATCCTTACAAACCAAGCACCTTATCAACAGAGCTGTCTTCCCAGCCCTCAAGGGCTGTTTTATTCACTGCTGTCTGTGGCTCTAGACATTGCTTGACAACCCGATTGCTTCCAAATTTTTACTGCTACCTTGGCAAACAACTTAGTTAATATCTTCCCTGGTTTTTGTTTGCTGCTCAAGTTTGTTCCAGAGGTCACCTCTTGGCCACGTGACTCAGAAAAGAGTAATGGGAACCACAGCTCCAGAGATAAATCTGGAAGGAAGGATCTAGTCAAATTATATTGACCCTGTGCCCCTTGCTAGTGACTGGATCATGCGTGGACATATGATACAGTGCCAGCAATGGGATGGGTGAGGAACTTTGCTGAGGAACTTGCTGGCAAGTGCTCTATCAGTGAGCAGTATCTCCAGCCCAATGTTTCTCCATTCTTTTTAAAAATATTTTATTTTATTTTATTTTATTTATTTGTGAGCAGAGACTGATAGAGAGAAGAAAGACAGAGACATAGAGAAGGGTGTGCCAGGGCCTCTAGCCACTGCAAAGGAACTCCAGACACATGTGCTACCATGTGCATCTGGCTTATGTAAGTACTGGGGAATGGAACCTGGGTCCTTGGGCTTTGCAGGCAAGCTCCTCAACTGTTAAACCATCTCTCCAGCTCCAAAGTTTCTTCATTCTTAAGATGAGACACACACAAAGAAGAAATGAACACAACGTAGTGTGTTCTTGGGTCATGGCACTGCAGCCTTCATGGTACCATAAACAAACAGGTCTGAGCATAGAGGCCAGACCTCCATAATAGAGAGAGGAATAAGGGCAAGCACCTTGCGCCTTTTCTTTTTTTTGACATTATTAGCCAGGCCTGAAATCATTATACCTGTAGACTTCTGGTTATATCAGGGAACAAATCTTTTGTATAACTTAAGTATTTGTCATTTTGAGGTGGACAATGTTTGTGACTTGAAGTCAAAGGCATCCTAAGTGATAGAGTTGGTACACTTGTACAAGGCTGATGTGTAGAATACCCTAAGTAGGGCTAACAAAAGCCTTGAGAAATGACCGATCTGAGCCAGGCATGGTGATGAACACCTGTAATCCCAGTGCTTGAGAGGTGGTGGCAGAAGGGACAGGAGTTTAAGGCCAGCTTCAGCTACGTAGTTTGAAGCCAACTTGAGCTACATAACTACATGAGGACCTGTTTAAAAACAAACAAGGGCTGGGAAGATGGCTCAGTTAAAGGCATTTGCTTGCAGATCCTGCCAGCCCAGGTTCAATTCCCCCAGTACCATGTTAAGGCAGATACACAAAGTGGTACATGCACCTGGAGCTCATTTGCAGTGGCAAGAGGCCCTGCTGTGCCCTCTTAAATGAATAAATAAATTACCATATTTCACTGGTCTCTACATATTAAATATGTGCAGCTTTTTATACTTGTCAGCTTTACCTGAACATAGTTCCTAAAAATGTCACCTTGGAACTCTAACCCACTGTGTATGTACATAAGTCACCACTTTCAACTCTCCTGAGCTTTTCCTAGAACTGTGTCTTAGGTGTTGTGCACAGGCCCCATCCTCCTCTATACAAGCGTTCACAGCATTCACAGAGCTTGGCTACTAGGCTGCCATTGGTGGTGTTATTTGCACCCTGGGCTTGTCAAAGTGTGTCCTATTCATTTGACAATCCCTTTTTCCTTAAAGATAGGGTGGGAGGGACACAGAGCTACATTCCCCAAATCCTTCAAAGTGGATCACATGGAATGTCGCCTCTAAAGCATAATCATATTTTCTTTGTGACTCCAGGAAGGGGGGAAGAAGTCAGATCTTAACTAGATCCCAAATTAGAAAGTCTCCCACCTCCTCAAAGCTACATAGCCCAATAAGACTTTCAGACTGGAGCCCAGCCAAAAATGTGAGCAAGAATTTGGCCCATTGTTGCTGTAAATATCCCGTGTCGCAGGCCATCTAGGAATGTCTAAGTACGGGAATTTTCCTCCTGAGGTCTGGGGTGGAGATATAAATAACTCATTTGTTAGATTTGTCTCCATCCTGCCTCTCCTAGCTCCAGGGGGCATGAATAAGCAGCCATGTAAATAACAGTCACCTGCCGCTTTGTGGTGAGGCGAGCAAGATAACGCATCAGGAGCAATCCTGCTCTCGAACAATACCTTCATGCCAGGCTAGCTCCTGAGGTAGCCCCAAACTTCTCTTGCATGTGAAGTCTGGGAGATCACGGTTCTGGTGATGTCCATGGCCCCTTGGTAGACTAACTGCATGTTACATCTGACAAGCTGGCCCTTCCTTCCTTCCTTCCTTCCTCCCTTCCTTCCTTCCTTCCTTCCTTCCTTCCTTCCTTCCTTCCTTCCTTCCTTCCTTCCTTCTTCTCTTTTCCTGCCTTTCCTCCATCCCTCCCTCCCTCCCTTCCTTCCTTCTTCTGGGGACTCTTGTAGCCCAGGATGACTTCAAACTCACTAGGTAGCCAGTTACAGGCAAATGCTGGCTTCACAAACTGGTGCATCTGTGGGTTGAATAAGGAGAGAGCTCTATGCCAGCCTGTCCTCTTCACTACTTCTTCCCAAGATGAGTCTTCTGGAGCTAGTCCCTGCGTTGGGGGGCCTGGTGGGAGTTTGTAGCAGTCTCTCTGCTTCTGGCTCTGAAGTTCCCCAGGCTCTCTGGCCTTAGAACAACAAACCAAATGGCTGAAGATAGTTACTGGACAGAGACCAAAGGAGTCCCTACTGTTTGTTCTCACCAGTCAGGACTTAAAGAGGCAGAGTGGTGTGGCCTCACAAGCCACTCACCCAGACACTCTCATACTGCACTAGTTCGTCTCCTACTACCTCCTCCTCCTTCATGCTTCTGACCAAGGCTGTTGGAGCCTCAGACCTGCCCTCTTTCCTCCTGAGGTGCTCTTTGCTTCTGTGAGGACCACTGTTTAGCTAGAGTTTAAGCATCAAAGGACCTGGGTTCAAATCTCCTCTGGTTGGCACATTCACTGGGTTAGCATACAACTCACCAAGTCTCCCTGAGTGTCCAGTTTCTCATCTGATAAGTGGTGATTGTAACAACCTCTCAAGTGGGCTCTTGTCAGCGGTCAGCAAGAATCTATGTGCACAGCACTTACCATGAGGTAAGAACACAGGAAGTTAAAGAAGACAACACAGAGACGAGGACAAGGAGGTGAAAGCAGAGACACAGGACAGCTGGGCTAGAGAGCCACAGAGCGGTGCAGGAGAGAGGCAGGCAAACAGCACAGATCCACACAGAGAGAAAGGGAGAGTCTGAGGTGATTTGGGAAGTGCCGGGGAAAGGGGAGACCGTGTGGCTTTCTCTCCTGACACAAGGTTGCTAAAGCTTGACCTCCTGGATCTTGTCCTGAAGTCAGGCTGTGGCCAACCCAGAGTCCTTACTCCCTGATGGTAAAGGGTGACCGAGGTTCCACAATCCATACAGGGACTATCATAATATGGGGAGCCGTGCGTGTGGGTGCTGACTGGTCTTTCCCAGGTACTGCCAATCAA
Source organism: Orientallactaga sibirica (assembly GCA_036365145.1). Classification (NCBI taxonomy): domain Eukaryota; kingdom Metazoa; phylum Chordata; class Mammalia; order Rodentia; family Dipodidae; genus Orientallactaga; species Orientallactaga sibirica. The sequence goes on along the minus strand of JAEOAD010000005.1, from coordinate 49,043,367 downwards.
TCACAGCTGCTCACTCAAGCACTGACAAAGGCCTAGAAGGTGTCAGGCACAGGCCAGGCTTCTGGGGCTATGCAATGGATAAGACCATTGCAGACAGCACCTTAGGGGGAAGGAAGCAGGTGAGAACTGCCTAAGAGATGCTCAGAAAAATTTTAGATAGTGAAAAGTGGTCCAGGGAAATTTAATCGGGTGACAGGATAGAGGGAATGACGTGCAAGTGGTGGTCATGGAAGGCCTCTGCAGAAGTGATATTTGAGCTGAAATTCAGGAAGAAGTGTGAGGTCTGAGGCACTTAACCCAGCTTGTACAAAGCCCTGGTTCCATCTCAGCACTGCGGTGGAAAGGACGGTAAAGAAGAAGAACGGAGGGGAGGAAAGGAGAAACAAATTGAGATCTGAGCCTCTGGGATGAAGAAAGGGTTTTTCCCAACAGGCATCCTGTGACCAGTCCTTACACAAATGCACATACACATGCGCACACTTACACTTGCACACGTAAAAGGTGGTCAAAGAAAAAGCTACAGGAACTGCCCACAGACTTGGAGCAGCAAGCCCAGTGTTTCTCAGAAGAAGATGCCACCCCCTTCCAGAGCAGAGGCGAGAGCAGGGCTACTGGCCTCTGGCCCCCCTGGGAAGCCCTCGGAGGAGAGGAGACAAATGGCTTAGATAGAGATCTCCCTGTGAGTGTTGTTCTAGTTCCTAATGACAGCGCATCAGCTCCCTGCTTCATCTGCTTCCTCTGACAGCAGGGGACAGTTCACACTTCCAGCCCAGCACGCAGGCATGACCACCCCCCACTCAACTCCTCAGGGACCACTAGGACTGTCATCTGCATACAAAGAAATGCCCAGAGTGGGAGGTCAAGGGAAGCTGGAGAAAGAGTTCAAGGCAGGAAGTCTCCCCTTGACCCAGGAGCACAAGGGGAATTAAAACTGCAGCCTTCGGGTCAAAGCTGCCAAAACAAAAGTTTAAGGTGTAAAAACAAAGTGAAGAGATCACAGTGAAGGGCCTTTCTCTGGAAGCTCGGGGTGGGGTGGGTAAGGAAGGACTGGGGATGCAGAGCTGGGAAGATGGCTCAGCAGTTAAAGGCACTTTCTTGCAGGTCTGGGTTTAATTCCCTAGCACACATGTAAAGACAGACACACAAAGTGGTGCATGCATCTGGAGTTTGTTACGGAGACAAGAGGCCCTGGTGTACTCATATACACACCCTCTCTCTTTCTCTCTCTCCATCTCTCTCTCTCTGCAAATAAAAAGAGAAAAGAAAAAGAAAAGGACTGTGGCTGTCCTCAGTTACAACAGGGTGGGGAGAGTGGGCATGAAGGAACACACTAGCAATCCTAGCACTTGGAAGCTGAGGCAGGATCATATACACTGAAGGCCAGTCAGGGCTATATAGGCAGGGACATAGTATTCTCCAGCCAGTTTTATCCATTCCTAAATATGTTTTTTATTTTTATGTTTTAGCTAAAGCCTCCACTTTCTTACACAACCTGCTTTTCCTATAGCTTTTTCCTGTCTCTGCAAAACTTTAATTCGTCCAGTAGCTCAGGCCAAAAGTCCATGCTCACTCTTGGCTTCTCTCTTTATTTCCTATCCTACTGTTAAAAATTAAAGGTGTAGGGGCTGGAGACATGGCTTAGCGGTTAAGGTGTTTGCCTGAGAAGGCAAAGGATCCCGGTTCAATTCTCTAGGACCCACGTAAGCCAGATGCACAAAGGGCACAGGCATCTGGAGTTTGTTTGCAGTGGCTAGAGGCCCTGGCATGCCCATTCTCTCTGTGTCTGCCCCTTTTCTCTCTCTCTCTCTGCTTGCAAATAAATAAATAAAAATTAAAAAAATTAAAGGTGTACACCCAAATATATCCAGAATCTAATCTGTTCTTACCACCTCCACCAAAAGAGATCTGGAATCCCCTGAGTTCTCACCTCCCCCAAGGCATCCACTACCCATGGTCTGTTATTTCAATCACCATGCTATGCTGTAACTAGTCATTGGACCCTTATCTTTTCCACAAGCTGGAGTGCTACTGGAAGGTAAGAGCGTATCCAGCCTGGCCTAAGAAGTCACTCTTCTGCTCCGTGTCCCCTACCCCCAACACATACACCTTGCTTTAAATAAGCACTACTTAAAATCCTCACGGGCTTTAGATAAACATTATCTGAAGTCTTCACTATGGCCCAGGAGGTTCCACAGGATCTGTCCCTAACTATGTCTCGTGCACCTCCCCTTCCTCTTGCTTCCTTCCTGTCACACAGCTGTCCTTCTGTCACACCAAGCATCTCTGTCTGTGTCTGCTGGTCCTGAGGTCTGGCAATCTCTTTGTCTGTGTATTTACATGGCTTCTTCCCTGAGAAGAGCCTTATCTGACTCTCTGTCCAAAACAGTCTTAACCTTCCCAAGGCCCTCAGCCTGCTTCATATCCCATCATTATGTGCCCTGATGCTACAGCAGCATGTATACTTTCGTTCGTTTATTGCCTGTCTTGCTCACTAGCATAAAAGCTCCAAAATGGGAAGGAGCTTGTCTTGTTGACCACTAAATTCCTAGGGTCCAGTAAGGCACTTTACACACACACACACACACACACACACACATGTTCAGTCCTAAAGATCATTATCTCTACTACATATAATTCCCATTTTAAAGACAAATGACACTAGGGCAAACTCTGAACCTTCTACAGCTGTAGGAAACTTCCACATGCTGTCTCCTTTGTCTGGAATCCTCTGGCCCCTGCCCACTCCTACCTGGCCTACTTGACCTTCAGGTCTGCTCTGACCATCTTCCTTCCATGCAGCCCTTCCTGGTCAGGGCTGGTCCACTGTCTATCATGTGCCTTGTGTAGTCTACCTGACTTCTCACCCTACTTCCAGCATGTGTGAACTCTGGGAGGGAGCACTTCCCCTCCTGACCCTCCAGTGTCTACATCTACACTGGGGAACAGAGGTTACACCCGCACCCTGAGACTAGTAGAAAACTATGTGAGAAAAGAGAGGTGATGACCCTCAAAGATGTGTGGCATGCATTGAGTCCTAGTGCTGGAATTTGCCATTTCACTTTCTGTGCTGTGTTGTAACTGCTTCTTTAACAGGCATGGTTTGACGTTTGTCATGGTTTGATGTTTGTGTCCCCTGCAGAATTCCTGTGGAAACTTAATCCCCCGTGCAGCATTTTTTGAGGTGGAGCGGTTAGTAGATGATTGGGTCACGAGAGCGCCTCTCTCATGAATGGGATTAAGACTTCGATACAGGAGGCTTCACATAGCACTTGGCCCTTTTTATCCTTTCCACCATGTGAGTCCAGAGACTCCTCCAGACGACCAGTGTTCCAGGTATAATCTTGGAAGCAGGCTGTGCCATTGAGCCCCCCAGCCCCTTGATCTTGAACTCTTTAGCCTCCAGAACATTGAGAAACACATTTGTATTGTTTACCAATTACCCTCTCAGGCATTTTGTTGTAGCGGCTCCAATGGACTAAGATATCCCCTACCAAAAAGGTGTTAACAGAAGGCAGGACCAAACCTGCACGGCACATGGTAGATTAACAGTCACAGATTCTAACTGTAATAGTCACTGTAAACACTTAAACATCCGTTCATGGCGTTCTTGGCGTGTGCTGAGCCACGTGGCAAACATTTGAAATGGATCTGTCCATCTAAGGCTCTCACAGATCCAAGAGATGCTGTTATTTTTGCCATTTTACAGATAAAGAAACCAAGGCTTTTGAAGTCCGAACAGATTGCCACCCAGAGAGTACGGGATGAAGCCAGCATTCCAACCGGAAGGAAGGAATGAAACAAATCAACTTGACCTTACTACTGGCTTAGCCAGCCCTAAGCTCCAGGGGATTAGTGTACACTTGTGTGTAAAAGGGCAGAGAGAGCTAATAAACTTGCAAATCTCCCACCCAGCCCTCACCTCCCTCCTGGCTCCAGCCTAAATAATACAATGGCAGTTAATTGTTTCCTGCTGGCCGATGCTATCTCTTTGGCAATCAAGCACCCGGCTTGGGGTGGGGGTGCAGATCTCGTTTTCCTCGGGAGAATTGTCATTGTTCAATGGGTGAGAGTTGGGGGGTAAGAGCCCCTTAGGTTTCCTTGAGTCTCTACTTCCTTGTACAACAGATTCCTGCAGCGCATGGCGGACACTGAAGGCACCAATGACTAAATCATCAGGCCCCAGGAGCTCTGCCCAGGCTGCCACCTGGATGCTGACTGCTTCAAAACTAAGAGGGAGAGAGAAAAACAAAAATTCCTTCTCTGAACACCACATTGGGGGAAGTTCCCACTTGCCCTGAGTTTCAACCCCCTTCAGGGACTGTCAGAAACACACAGCTGGCCAAGTGCTGCCAGCACCCAGCACAGAGCAGTTTGGGCTTGTCCAGGGCTGAAAAACAAACCCTGAGCCTGCCTGGCCTTTCCAACTGGGTCCTGCGGGCCTGGAAATGGGTGCAGAGAGAAAGGACAGATAGAAGCCTTGGTGGGCTACCCTAACCGATGCAGGAAGTATGGGTGGTCCAAAGAACACAGTAGCCTTGGGTTCAGATTCCATTTGCATCACCCACTCACTGTGGGTGACCTTCGATGTGCCACTTGTCTCTTCATTGGTTTAGTTTCCCTCACCTGTCAAAGGTGCTCTAGGTGTCACCTTACAGGTATGCTGGAGGTACAGACATGGTGGCTGTAATGCCAAGGCACAGGTCAGAGGTTATGGGAGGCACACTGTGATGTGCTAGCTCTACTCCCTAGAGAGAGAGAAGGCATCCACTTCTCTGATACAAACCTGCTCTTGAGTCATTGTTCACTAAGGCCACAAAGTTGTGGCTTCCCTGCCCACTAGAATTCCCCATGCTCTTAGGAGCAGGCATTTACTTTCGAAGTCCTTTGCACACATGACCCCTGAACACTGAGCACACTCCTGAAGGCTCCTCTTGGATACTAGGTGTTTTCACTGAGTACTGACACTGGGTCAGGACCAGGACATGGGATGAATGTGAGTGTGGAGCCTCCTTCTGGAAGTGTGGCCATCTGGCTGGAGAGGCATGATACGACACACGTGGCAGGGAAGCCGAGAGTAAGGTGTCATGGTCGGTGATGGGTGTGTTTCAGAGAGCCTCTTGTATAGAGACAGCATGAAGTGAGCGCTCTGTTTGTGGAAATGAAGGCTATACCACAAGGACCCATGCCAATCCAGAAGGTGAAGTTCTCAGAGTAGCAGCAGAGTGGGGGCTCCACTTTACGGCAGGAATGCTGAGATCTTTGAAGAGCCAGACTTTGAACATTGGCTTTTCCTGACTCCCAAGCTGGTGTTCTTCCCACTATGTGGTGGGGAATGAATACAAGATGCGCCCTTTCCTCTGAGGGCTGCAGATGCCTGAACCACATATGGTAACTGAAAGCTGAGGGAGGGATGAGGAAGTTTGGGACCATAGAGGGCCTAGAATACCAATTCCTCCCCCACCCCCCTTTTTGAGCCAGGCAAATGACAAAGAAGTTCTGTTTGAGAAAGGGAAGCACTGACAGAAAGATCGGCTGTGAGTCCTGGGCCTGCATCCTATGCCTCAAGTTCTACTGTCATCAAAACCATGACGACGCTAGCTGGCTGTGGTGGCACACACTTTTGATCCCAGCACTCAGGAGGCAGAGGCAGGTGGATCGCTGTGAGTTTGAGGCCACCCTGAGACTAAATAGTGAATTCCAGGTCAGCCTGGGCTAAAGAGTGAGACCCTACCTCAAAAAACAAACAAACAAACAAATCATGAAGACATGGAGGATCTGAGAGGTGAAGCTAATTGGCCAGAGTCTCATGAGTAGCAGGAAGGAAGGATCTGGACACACAGCCTGTGCTCCTGGGCAAGAGGCAATGACCTCTTGGTGGGAGAGTGAAGGTCTTAGAAGCCTCTTCATCCCTGCTCGACCCTTGTCATCTGTGTCTCTTCTTAAGACTGGCCCAAGGCTAGCACATCCTTGAGTGCTTGAAGTCCACTGAAAGCCAACTGAGCCTTCCCTTTCTTCTCTCCCTTCTCTGGCTCTCTGTTCCCCATTCTTAGCCACACCAGCATCTGGATCTATCTTCTCTGGACCTCAGTTCTCTCACTGGTCCCAAGGATGTCACGAGGAATATGCCTGTGCCTTCAAAACATATGAGGGCTGTGTGTGTGGTGACTAACTCGTCATTAATTCGCTACCTTGCATCTGATTGGGAATTAGATTTTTTGGCCTCAGACCTTTACCTCTGCAGGGGACTCCCCTGGGGCCTGTCTCGCAGAGCCTCCACTCTGAGTGTGTTGATGAGGAAAGGTCCTAGAAAACAGAAAAGCCACCCGTGGCCTCCCCCCCCCCCCCCGCACCCCAGCCTACCAGCCCCTTCCTGTATCTACAGGGCCACCGTACAATGCACAATCCCACAGTTCACCTCCTTCCCGTGAAACCCATTTCAGGATTAGCTAGCTAGGAGGTCATAAAATGCAAAGAGGAAGTGGTGGCATCCCACAATTGTAGAAATGGGGCCTCTGAGGGAAGTAACCTGTCTGTAGGTCTGTCTGCCTTTGGGGAAATGGGCCATAAATCGCTGCCTTAAGGGCTGGTGAAAGGATACAAGCTATTTATAAAAAATGTCTCAGGCTTTTGAACTCTTTAAAGAGGCAATAGCCTTCATTTGGGTAATTGGGCTTGGTATCAAGAGGGCAAACAAAGTCTCCAGCACCCAGCTGGGGAGAATGAGGCACAGAGCCAGAGTCTAGCCAATGGGCAGGCAGTCCTACTGAGTCCCAGGTTCCTCTGGGGCCAGGGGCTGCGAATCTGTAGGTTAACTAACACTTGCCTAAGGATTGTCCTGTTCTTCAAAGAGGAGAGGCAGGGGTATGAGCCCTGGCAAGGGTTTCTAGAGGCTGACGCGAAACACTTTCCCTTGGCTGTTTCTTCTGCCTTGGTCACTCTCCTTCATGGTACCTTTTTTCGTTTTCTTTTTCTTTTAGTTTTTTTTTCAAGGTAGGGTCTCACTCTAGCTCAGGCTGACCTGGAATTCACTCTGTAGTCTCAGGGTGACCTCAAACTCATAGCGATCCTCTGCCTCCCAAGTACTGGGATTAAAGACGAGTGCCACCACGCCCGGCTCTATGGTACCTTCTTAATTGCCCCTCATCTGAGAAGCCTCCCCTGACCATCCTAGCACCCAGCACACGTTACCAGTTTTACTTGGTTTTGGTGGTGCAGACTGAACCAGGGCCTCACACATGTCAGTGTATACTCTACCACTGAGAGACATCCACAACTCCCAGTTTTATTTTCTTCAAGGAAACTATTTTTTCTTAGTCTTTTTGAGGCAGGATCTCACTCTAGCTCAGGCTGACCTAGAATTCGCTCTGTAATCTCAGGGTGGCCTTGAACTCACAGCGATCCTTCTACCTCTGCCTCCCGAGTGCTGGGATTAAAGGCGTGCACCACCACGCCCGGCTTTTCTTCAAGGAACTTTTAACCATCTGAAAGCCTACCTTCATGATTCCTCTGGACCCTTAGCTCCGACCTTGGCACATGGAAGGCTCCTCTTGACATACCTGGTACATTAAGGAATAAATACAAGCACAGAAGGGAGTACCTGGATTGTGTTGGGGATGTGAGGAACGGGGAAGAGATGGAATATCAGCTTCCTTCAAGATGGTGGCATTTGGGCTAGTCTGAAATTCCAAGTAGGAGGGCATCTGCAGGAGGGCAGAAGGGAAGCATTGCCGGAGCCTAGCTGTCCTTGGTGGGAGACAGTTTGGGTTTCAGAAGCCACCTCCATGAACCATGTGGTGTCTGGAGAATGCAGGTGATGGAGACCAATGGGGAAGCTTGCGGTCACGTTGGGAAAGGTTCTGGGAGCTGAACTACACACAACTCTGGAAAGTATACCTATCACCTGTGTTTCTAAACAGGGGAGGGAGAAGAGGATAGAAAGAGGTGACTAGGCATAGCTTCAGGGATATTTTGGATGTACATTTACCAAAACTCAGAGAATATACAACACAAAGAAGGAACCTAGGGGGGAATTAGTGGGTTTGCCAGTCAGGAGAGAGGGCCCCAAGAAGGAACACTGTGCCTGTGCCTGCCTGCTTCAGCAGAACCAGAATTCAGCATCTGATCCAGCCTACCCAACCAGCTCGCTCTCTCCCTACACACTCAGCTGTGCTGACCTCTTCCTGAGCCAGACACCTGCGTCCACACCAGTCAGCTCTCTCTCAGGGTCATCTTGGCCTGAGGGTAAAGCTCACCACAAGAAGATTATAAAGAGATCCTTACCTGGTGGGCAAGGCCTCTTTTTGGCTGTTCGCCTCTTTTGAACCTCCAGGTCTCTGCTCTGGTAGGTCCCTCTCATCTTGGCCCAGCTGAGCTGAAATGGAAGGGGTATCCCTACTCCCACACGGGCTCTCTTCTTCCTCCTACCTTCCCACGGCAGGAGGAGCTCTCGGTACTTTCTTCTCTTTCCTTCTCTTAATCTAATAAAATCTAAGTCTTACCCTTTGGTCCATAGATTTAATTCTTTTTAATTAAATTAATTAATTAATTAATTAATTAGTTAATTTGTTAGAGAGAGAGAAAATGGGTGCACCAGGACCTCCAACCACTGCAAAGATACTCCAGACACATGTGCCACCATATGCATCTGGCTTACATGGGTACTAGGGAATCAAACCTGGGTCCTTAAGCTTCACAGGCAAGCTCCTTAACCACTAAACCATCTCTCCAACCCTGGATTTAATTCTTTAAATTTATAAGGCAAGGATCCAGGGAGATCCTAAATTTATTGGTGCATTGGTGTATTGGTGTATTGTCAAGGAACCCCAAAACTCTCATTACAAACCCTACTATGACCTGTGGATCTACTATATAGTATTGGATCGTCAGTAGTTGCAAATGACCCATAGGGATACCAGGATGAGAGTCTATTAGAACATAGTGGAGGCAGGAGAATTCTTCTTAGCATGTGGGAAGTCTCTACTTAGCACTCACCTTTCTGTAGTTGTGATAGAAGTACACAGCGCACAATCCGCAGTTTAGAGACTATGCACCAATATGAGCAGTCGCCATTATTAGCCAATGGAAGTGGCAGCTCCCACTTAGAGTGATTATGCATGCGCTTGACCTTTGGAAAGGAGGATCAGACAGGTTCAAGTTCACTCTTACTACATAGCACGTTCAAGGGTAGCCTGAACTACAAGATACTCTGTCTCAGAAGAACAAACAATAGGCTGGGGAGCTTGCTCAGTGGTTAAAGGTATTTGCTTGCAAATCCTGCCAGCTGTGTATCAATTCTCCAGCATCCCAATAAAGCTGGACTTAGTGGTGAATGTATCAGGAGTTCACAGCATCAAGTGACCCTGATGTGCCCCCCCCATCCACACACACATGAAAACAAATAAATAAAAATTTTAAAAACAGGGCTGGAGAGATGGCTTAGAGGTTAAGGCATTTGCCTGCAAAGCGAAAAATTCCTGGTTTGACTCTCTAGGACCCACGTAAGCCCTATACACAAGGTGGCACATGCATCTGGAGTTCGTTTGCAGCAGCTGGAGGTCCTGGCGTGCCCATTCTCTCTCTCTCTCTCTCTGCCTCTTTTTCTCAAATAAATAAAATAAAATAAAATTAGAAAGCATACAAAGAAAACCTATAAAGTTTAATATTTATTAAGTTAAAAAATTTCACCCTGCAGCTGTAGCCATAAGTAAAGAAGAAAGAAAGAAAGAAAACCCGGGTTCTCCCAGTTCACATTCCCCAGCACCCTGTTGCCTCTGTTTACCACTGCTATACATGTGATTAATTAGTTATTCCACAGTATTTCCTGTTACCTGTTTTTCTGTTAAAACTTCAGCTCCTTAAGGTACAGGTGGTACCCACCATGGTGAGTCTCTGGAGCCTGATAAAAAGGCCTTTTAGCCTAGCGTGGTGGTGCATGTCTTTAATCCCAGCACTCGGGAGGCAGAGGTAGGAGGATCACTGTGAGTTTGAGGCACCTTGAGACTACATAGTGAATTCCAGGTCAGCCTGAGTCAGAGTGAGATCCTACCTCAAAAAAAAAAAAAAAAAAAAAAAAAAAAAAAAAAAAAAAAAAAGGCCTTTAATCACTGTGGTGATCTGCTGACAGCTTGAACTCAGCCTCTTCCACGAAGACCTGCCTGATTTCACAGAAATCTCAATCCCTCTCTCTCTCTCTCTCTCTCTCTCTCTCTCTCTCTCATTTTTTTTCCTGGCAGGGTCTTGCTCTAGTCCAAGCTGACCTGGAATTCACTATGTCATCTCAGACTAGCCTTGAACTACAGCAATTCTCCCACCTCTGCCTTACGAGGGCTGGGATTAAAGGCATATGCCAGGCTAGAAAGATGGGTTAGCAGTTAAGGTGATTGCCTGGGAAGCCTAAAAACACTTATGGGAATCTCCAGGTCCCACGCATAGCCAGACACAAAAGTGATGTGCAATGTCACACATGCGCACAAAGGGACTTGCATGTTTGGAGTTTGTTCAGAGCATCTGAAAGGCCCTAGCACGCCCATTCTCTCTGCCTCTTTTCCCCTCTCTCTCTCTCTCAAAAAAATAAATAAATGTGCTGGAGAGATGGCTTAGAGGTTAAGGCACATGCCTGTGAAGCCTAAGGACCTAAGTTCAGTTCTCCAGGTCTCACGTAAGCCAGATGCACTTGGTGGCACATGCATCTGGAGTTCGTTTGCAGTGGCTGGAGTCCCGGGCGCACCCATTCTCACTCTCTCTTTCTCTCCCCCACCTCTCTCTTTGTCTGTAATAAATAAATAAAAATAAATCTTTATAAAAAAATAAAGGCATATGCCACCACACCCTGTCTGTCCCAAGTTTTTGTAGGTGCTCAAGAATTGAACCTAGGGCGACAGGCTTTGCAAACAAATGCATTTAATTGCTGAGTCGTTTCTCTAGCCCCTGGTTTCCTTCTTTCCTCCCTTCCTTTCTCTCTCTCTCTCTCTCTCTTTTTTTTGTTTTTTCGAGGTAGGGTCTCACTCTGGTCCAGGCTGACCTGGAATTAACTATGTAGTCTCAGGGTGGCCTCGAACTCTCGGCGATCCTCCTACCTCTGCCTCCCGAGTGCTGGGATTAAAGGCGTGTGCCACCACGCCCGGCTTCTCTCTCTTTTTATTTAATTTAATTTATTCATTTGAGAGAGAGAGAGAGTGAATGGGTGTGCCAGGTCCTCCAGCCAGTGCAAACAAACTCTAGACACATACACCCCTTTGTGCATCTGGCTTATGTGGGTCCTGGGGAATTGAACTGAGGTCCTTTGGATCTGCAGGCAAACATCTTAACCTCTAAGCCATCTCTCCAGCACCGCCCCCCCACAGTGTTTTTTTTTTTTTTTTTTTTTTGAGGTAGGGTCCAACTCTAGCCCAGGCTGACCTGGAACTCTGTACCTCCAGACTAGCCTTGAACTCACAACAGTCCTCCTACCTTAGCCTCCCTAGTGCTGGGATTAAAGGCCCTGGTTTAATTTCTTTACATCATTCAAAAAAGACATATCTAATACCTACTATACTATCACATGTTTCACAGGTCCATCTGCTCCACCATCCCATCTCATTTGACCACAGGATCATACAGGGGTTGTATCCTCACAAAGCCTTGCACCTAGCACGCTTCAGTAGCGTGTGCACCTGAATGATTTCACCTTCTAACCCACTGAGTTAATATCATTGTCTAGCACAGGTTCCAATTCTTATTTCCCATCCAATCCTCCGGCAAGCCATTGAGGTCAGCACAGTTTTTCAGGTGAGGTAATGAGCCTTAGAGACATTCGGTGACTTGGTCAGGGTTATATGGCTACTAAGAAGTCAGCTGGCTGGAGAGATGGCTTAGCAGTTAAGCGCTTGCCTGTGAAGCCTAAGGACCCCGGTTCAATTCTCCAGGTTCCACATAAGCCAGATGCGCAAGGTGGCGAATACGTCTGGAGTTCGTTTGCAGTGGCTAGAGGCTCTGGCACACCCATTCTCGCTCTTTCTCTCTCTCTCCCTCTGTCTCAAATAAATAAATAAATAAATAAATAATATCTTTTAAAAAAATTTAAAAAGTACAGCCTATCTTGCCAAGGCTCATAGTTGCTCACTAGAACTAGATGGTTCAGACCCTATTGCTGAAGACGCCTCATGCTTCCGTTGCAAGACACAGAAATCAAGCTGGAACTTCCTCCCTGCTCGCTCATTGGAAAGTGCTATGCAAGCTGCTGGCGGAGCAGAGTTCTTACCAGTTATAGGCCCTGTAAGCTACACACTAGCAGGGCAAGATGTGCTCACTGGCACAATGGCAGGACTGTTGGGCGGGGGGTAACCATCTGTTCTCTGACTGGACTCGAGGCTCACTTCACAGGACAGAACTCATTCCTGGTACTGAAAACTTAATCATAGGAGGGAAGCTACTACTGTTGTCTGGCTAAGTGGATATGTTGTGCCAATAAAATTGCTCTCTATTGGGCTGGAGAGATGGCTTAGCGGTTAAGGTGCTTGCTGGCAAAGCCAAAGGACTGAGGTTTGATTCCCCAGTACCCACATACAGCCAGATACACAAGATGGCTCATGAGTCTGGAGTTTGTTTGCAGTGGCTGGAGGCCCTGGTGCGCCCATTCTCTCTCTCTCAAATAAATAAAATATTTTTAAGAAATTGCCTTCTATGTATAGTTATGCCCATGGATTAGTGCTGCTCTCACTTTTGGTCAGAGAAGCTTCTTTTTGTAGTTGGTGGTGGCTTCTAGGGGGTCACAAAACTCATCAAAGTGCTGAGAATAAGTGACTGTTTAGTGCTTAGCACTAAATGAAACCTCTCTATCACCCCTCCAAGGCTCAGAGGATGAAAAGAATGTAAGACCCAGAGAATGGGGAGGAACGCTTTGGAATGCTGTCTTCTGAACATGAAGTGGCTGCTGCATTTGTGACCCTGCAGCAAGTGCTGTTACCTGTATAAGACCTGCACAATATTGGGCCCATCAGGATTCCATTGTGGATGGCGGAGGAAGGGCAAAAAAAAAAAAAAAAAAAAAAAAAGACATCAAAGTGGAAGAGGGAAAAGAAGAAAAGGTTCAGTAGAAGGGAGTAGGGATGAGGGAAGTAATAGGAGGGGATTATGATTAAACTACATTATACACATAAGATGAAAATTGTCAATAAAAAGGCTGAAAAAACGAAAAAGAAAAAAGATGTACAACCTAGGTTCTAGTTCAAGCCATAAAGTGAAGATGTAACATCTTACCTTCCTGCCTGGGCTGCACATCTGTAAGAAGGCCTTAAGACTACACTCTGGGAAGTGGCGCTGTGATTACACAGGTTACTCCCAGGCCTCTCCCGATCTAATCAGGGGCAAGAATAGATCACCATCTTTGTTATCATCATTTTTGAGCCTGGCTCAAAACACATGACCCTCCTACCTCAGCTTTCCTAGCGCTGGGATTTAGAGGCGTGTGCCAGCACACCCAGCATGGATGTATTCTCAATGGTCGTGGCAATAGTTCAGTCTAAGCAGCAGTGAAGAGCCCTTTCAACCACACATGCCGGTAGGAGCCATAAGTGATAACAGCTGGGCTGCCGGTACCTGGGGAAGGTGGTGTTCCCATCCAGAGGGTGTGGAGCACTAGAGAGGACCAAGGAGGAAGGGGAGAGAGAAAATCAGGAATGACTGTAACTCTGTGAGCTTTGTGAAGGTCATGCCAAGGCCTTGTCACTCAAGTGCACCCAGTCCTGGCCTGGTGAGAGAAGGAACAAGGGTGGCCAGGGCTGCCAGCCAGAGCAGCTGGGTAGCCGTGAATCAGAGGCCTGGAAATCTTCCCAGCGAGATCAGAAGTAGTACCACAGCAGGTCAGAGAGGTGACACCGCAGAGGAGTACAATGAGATGAGCAGTGAGGACTAGGGAGGAAAGCTAAATCTCACCCAAGTGTCCAAAAAGATGGCTTTTTTTTTTTTTGGTGATAGCACTGGGATTGAACCCAAGGCCTTGCACATACTAGACAAGTGCTCTGCAATTTTTTGTTTGCTTGTTTTATTTCTTTATTTTTAAAATATTTTATTTATTTATTTATTTATTTATTTATTTATTTATTTATTTGAGAGAAAGAGGCAGAGAGAGAATGGGCATGCCATGGCCTCTAGCCACTGCAAATGAACTCCAGATGCATGTGCCCCCTTGTGCAACTGGCTTATGTGGGTCCTGGAGAATCTAGCCGGGATCCTTTGGCTTTACAGGCAATTGTCTTAACCGCTAAGCCATCTCTCCAGCCCTATTTATTTATTTTTAATTTATTTATTTCCACATGTGTGTATGTGCATGTGTGCACCAAAGGACTCTTACAGCTGCAAATGCATTGTAGAGGCATGCACCACTTTTGTGTGTAGCTTGACGTTGTACTGGGAAAATGAACCGGGCTGACAGGCGTGGCAAGCAAACACCTTGAAACACTGAGCAATCTCCCCCATCCTGTTTTATTCTTTAGTATTTACTGTCTTAATTCTTTATTTGAGAGAGAAAGAGAGAATAAGAAAGATAATGGGTATGCCAGTGCCTTCTGCCACTGCAAACAAACTCCAGACACATGTGCCACTTGGTGCATGGGGATTGACATGGGTCCTAGGGACTCAAACTCAGGCAGTCAGGCTTTGCAAGCAAGCACCTTTAACAACTGAGCGATCTCTCCAGCCCCTGTTTTAGTTTTTGAGACAGAGACTCTATGTATACCTGGCTGGCCTTGGACTCCCTATATATCTGTGATGAGATCTTCCTGCTTCTACCTCTTACGAGCTAGGATTATAGGTACGTGCAGTACTGGGGACTGAACCCAGTGCTTGGATGGATGTTTCTGTCAGGGATCCAGATCGGGATCTGTGAAGTTTTAGGAAAGACACAAGCATACCCTCGGCCCTGTGTTAAAAGAGGGTGGGGTCATTTCCAGATATTAGTAAGAGGATCCTTCCAGAGGATTAAGGGTAAGGGTGTTGTAGTTGGTTGGGATCTCCAATGTTTATAGGCTGGGGAGAGAACTGTCTCGTCAAAGGTGAGAAAATTGAGGGCGAAGAGAGCTTCCACCAGGGCCAAGTGGGGATCCTTGGGCGACATAGTGGACTTTTGATTTATAATTAGTTCCTTTAGGGTCTGGTTAGTTCTCTCTACTATGGCTTATCCTTGTGGGTTGTAGGGGATCCCAAGTGAGTGTTTTATTCCCCAAGATTCCATGAAGGATGTGAATTGGGCAGATGTGTATGCAGGGCCATTATCAGTTTTAATTGACCAGGGTACGCCCATGACCAACATGGCGGGTTTTGTCACCTTAATGACATGGGACGCCTTCTCCCCTGAGAAAGCAATAGCAAAAGCTTAGAGTAAGTGTCCACGATGATATGGACATATTTGAAGTTACCAAAGGAAGGTATGTGAGTAATATCCATCTGCCAGATAGAATTTGGGGTAAGGCCTCTAGGATTGACTCCTTGAGGGGACCCAAGGGGACTAGGGGGGCACATGCCTTACAGGTACAGGTTAAATGTTTGCATTGGCTAAGTGAGAGCTCAGGGTATAGGGTTTATAGGTTAATGGGGGATAGATGGAACCTTTGGTGTAAACGTCTAGCTTGTTCTAAAGGTGGCAAGGATGAGACAGCAATAACCTTGTCTACCTGCGAATTCCCATCAGCAATAAAGCCAGGCAGACCAGTGTGTGAGTGAACGTGCTCAATAAGTCTGAAGGTGGATGGCCATTGTAAAAGGACTTGTAGGAGTCAATGCCAGATTCCTAGGCCACCTTGCGGATGAAAGTCAGATCAGAGAGGGGGGTGGGATACAAGGACCTGGCTGTTGCATCCGGCCCTACCTTAACAGGGAAGGCTGGGAAGGGTGGGGCAATGGGGTGTGTCAGGGAACTGGCAGCTGCCTGGGTGTATCCAGGACTGAGCAGGCGGAGGTCCTTCCAAGGGTAAAGAGGGGGAGGGGTGGTTGTGAGGGGGGTGGCTGTTCAGGTGGCAGTCTTTTATCATTGAAGGGTTGGTCTTTCTCCTCATCATCATAAGAGGGGGCTGGGAGGGACGAGCTTTGAAGAGCCAATTTTGGTTCCTCCTTACAGCTTTCGTTATGGGCGGAAATGACTTCCTCCACGGAGGAGCCTTTAAGGCTGGAAATTATGGCAAGGAAATAATGGGGTGGGGGTGGGGTGGTGTGCCCTTCGTAAACCTCACGTTTCTTTGTGAGGAAGAGAACCCGGGACCAAAAGGAAGTGTCCCAGATGTTCTCCGGACTAATCCATGGGGCTAAAACAAGAGTTTCATCCCAAAAGCCATGGAGGTCCTTTTGTTTCACTTTTAAGCCACGTTGCAGGAGGAGGGCCTTAAGAGCCTGCAATTGTGGCGTCTTCTGATGAGGAGGGAGGTTGCCCATTGCGGCCTGGTTGTGTTTGAGGGGAGGGCTAGGCTGGGACACTCCTGAATCAAGGAGACTGAGAAAATGATAACCCAGATAAAAAATGATAGCCCAAAGTATAATCATGCAAACCACACCTATTGCTGGGGCCAGCTGAGGCATACGGATAGAATGTTTAGGACCCCTGTGTCTTGTGCTTAGTGGGGGACTTCCGTGGGTCATTACTCCATGGCCGTATGCCCACATGGTGTCTCCAGGTAAGCTCAGCCATTGGCCTTGCCTTGCTTCCGAAATCGGGTGAGTCAGACCCTTATGTGATTTCGCCGGGATGAACTGAGAGTGGAGGGGCCAAGATGAGCTTCGGGACCGTGTGGCGATGTGTGCCTTCCTGCCAGGGGAAAGGATGAACAAAAGGAAAAGGGGGGAGGAGAGGGCTGCCCACTCACCCGCGGGCAGCCTTCAGCACACAGAACAGAAAGGGGCCTACTCACTGGCAGTCAAGAAGGGGGCGTCTTGCCGGGCGTGGTGGCGCATGCCTTTAATCCCAGCACTCGGGAGGCAGAGGTAGGAGGATCGCCGTGAGTTCAAGGCCACCCTGAGACTACATAGTTAATTCCAGGTCAGCCTGGGCCAGAGTGAGACCATACCTCGAAAAACCAAAAAAAAAAAAAAAAAAAAAAGAAAGAAAGAAGGGGGCGTCTTGCCACTCACTGACGATCAAGAAGGGGGCATCTCACCAATGTCAAGGGGGCAGAGGGTCCTTGTTCAGGCGCCAAATGTTGGGGTCCCTCCTAGGGCCAGCCCAGGAGGGGCGGCAGGGTCTCTGCCGAGTAGGGGGTGAGAGGCGCGGAGTCATGACACAGACTCTGGGAGTTGGGTGGAAGTAGGCAGAGGGCGAGCTGCTGCAAACTGGTTTATTCAAGGAAGTGTAGGGGGTTTAAAGGGTTTAGCTGGCCAATCATTGTGTGGAATGGTCCCCTTCTTGTGACCAATGACAGCCTGTCTCCAGGCAGATCATCTCACAGCAGGTTGCTCATGAGCATGGGACTATAGCTGTTGTCACGCCAGGCTGTGCAGGATGCCACGTCCACAGAAGCCACTTCCTGGTTTCTTCTGGCATGTGGTCTGGCTAGGGCCCGACCTGCATTGTGCCATACGGTGCGGGTCTTGTGCAGGTAATAAAAGCTGCTGTCAGGTCATGAATGCAGCAGCCACTTCATGTCTGGAAGACAGCATCCTAAATCACCCTCCACATCACCTGCTTCTTACATTCTTCCTGCCTCTTTTCCATAGTGCTCCCTGAGCCTTGGAGGGGGAAGTGTTGAGCACTCAATAGTCACTTATTCTCAGCACTTTAATGAATCTTGAGTCTCCTCAGTAGTCATTGTTGACTATAAAAGAAGCTTCTTTGACCAAAGGTGAGAGCAGCATTAATCTACCCCTTGCTTCCACACCCCTTTTTGAGAGAGCATCTCATGTAGCCCTGGTTGGCTTTGCTGTCTATCTGAGGATGGCCTTGAACTTCTGATCCTCATATTTCCACCTTCCCAGTCCTGGAATTACAGGCCACTATTACCACATCAGGTTTTATGGGGTGCTGGCCATCATACCCTGGGCATCCTGCATACTAGGCAGGCACTCTACTTATTGAACTATATCTCTAGCCTGGAAATTTTTGTTTGTTTGTGTAAAAGAAAGGGTCAATAAGGCTGGGTGTGGTAGTACATACCTATAATCCTAAAACTTGGGAGACAGAGGCAGGAAGGTTACCAGCTCAAGACTAGCCAGTGCTACAAAGAAAGTTCAAGTCTAACCTGTACTACAAAGGGAGGTTACATCTCAAAAAAGACAGGGAGAGGCTGGGGAGATGGCCCCGTGGATAAAGTTGTTGCTGAACAAGCATTAGTGCCTGAGTTCAGGTCCCCAGTGCCCATGTAAAGCCTGATGTGGTGGCAAGATCTGTAATCCCAGTATGCCCTCAGGAGAAGAATGGCAGTGACAGGAGAATCTGCTGGAAGCTCAGGAGCCAACTATCCTGGTAAATAGTGGTGAAAAACAAGAGATCCTGCTTCAAATGAGGTGGAAGCTGGGTCCCCACACCCGACAGTTGTTCTCTGATCCCCATGCACCCTGTGGCACACATGCACCTGTAGTTACACACATCTGCATGCACACACACATGCCAACAAGCATAACAATTGACCAGGGACAAGCAGATGGTCTCTGTGTGCAGGCCTCACATGCTCCCAGCAAGCACAGTTGTCTGCTCCAAGCAGGTCCTTGGGCTTTGCCTGCCAGGCATCTTTGGGAAGCGCTTCACATCCTTCATTCCACGCCACCTAGCAGATGACAAGGAGGATACCAACATCAGTCACAGACCAGGAGACACACTCCTGCCAGCTTTGAAGTGTGGGCAGGCATTCAAGCACAGCTTCATCTTAAGCCAAAACACAGGCCTCAGACCCCTAAATTCTGGAGGAACTCCCAGCCAGACCTGAGTGCTGAACACTCGGCTTGCATTTTCTTGTCTAATCCACTCTCAGGTAAGGTGAGGTGCCTTCATCTTTTCTAAAGACAGGGCCCGATGGGGTGGCACACACCTTTAAACCCAGCACTTGGGAGGCAGAGGTAAGAGGATTGCCATGAGTTCGAGGCTGCCCTGAGACTACATAGTGAATTCCAGGTCAGCCTGGACTAGAGGGAGACCCTACCTTGAAGGAAAAAAAAGAAAAGAAAAGAAAAGAAAAAAAAAGCTAGGCGCAGCATTACTGGTTTTCCTTGTCCCTTGGGCTCCAGGACAGCTGGAGTGACCTCCTCTACATTTTGTTATTTTGTTCATGGAGAGTTTTTTTCCATTGACCTAATTTCCTAACTATATTCCATTAAGTATTGTTAATCTTTATTTTTCTTTTTCAGTGATAGAGATGGAAAGCAGGGCCCTACACATGTTAGGCAACTGAGCTATTTCCCCAGCTCTGAGAGCCTACTCTTAAAAACTGTGTGCAGTTCTAAGAAATTTGCATCTCAGGCTGGAGAGATGGCTCAGTGATTAAAGGTGTTTGCTTGCAAAGCTTGTGTTTAATTCCCTAGTACACATGTAAAGCCAGATGTACAACGTGGCACATGCATCTGGAGTTCATTTGCAGTGGCAGGAAGCCCTGGCATGCCCATTATCTCTGTTTCTTTCTTTCTCCCTCACTCTTGCTGTCAAATAAATAAATATATATTTTAATTTTATTTATTTGACAGAGCAAGCAAATGAACTCCAGACGCATGTGCCACCTTGTGCATCTGGCTTACATGGGTTCTGGGGAATCAAACTGGGGTCCTTTGGCTTTGCAGGCAAACACTTTAACCACTAAGCCATCTCTCCAGCCCGTAAATATTTTTTAAAAAAGGAAATTTAGGCTGGAGAGATGGCTTAGTGGTTAAAGTGCTTGCCTGTGAAGAGTAAGAATGAATGTTTGAATCTGCAAGTCCCACATAAACCAGATGCACAGTGACGCACATGCACAGTGTCGCACATGGGAACAAGGGGGCACATGTG
Organism: Orientallactaga sibirica; assembly: GCA_036365145.1. Classification (NCBI taxonomy): domain Eukaryota; kingdom Metazoa; phylum Chordata; class Mammalia; order Rodentia; family Dipodidae; genus Orientallactaga; species Orientallactaga sibirica. The sequence goes on along the minus strand of JAEOAD010000005.1, from coordinate 49,023,437 downwards.
TCTAGAGTTCATTTGCAGTGGCTGAAAGCCCTGGTGCACCCATTCTCTCTCTGCCTCTTTCTCTCTTACACACATAAATAAAAAATAAATAAAAAGAAATTAGTATTGGGGCTGGAGAGCTGGCTTAGCGATTAAGGCACTTGCCTGCAAAGCCAAAGGACCCAGGTTTGACTCTCCAGGACCCACGTAAGCCAGATGCACAAGGGGGTGCACACATCTGGAGTTTGTTTGCAGTAGCTGGAGGCCCTGGTGTGCCCATTCTTTCTTTCTCTCTACCTGCCTATCTCTGTAACTCTCTTTCTCTCTCTCTCAAATAAATTTAAAAAAAAATTTTTTTTTTTAAAGAAATTAGTATCTCATGGTCCAGGGATTTTTACTGAGGCTCTGTCTCTCTTGCCCCTTATTCTGCAGGTGTTGGGCATCAGACCCACTGTCTTTGCCTTTGCCCTTTTTGTGCCCCACCCCCAGGATTGTGCCCCAATCCTATCTTTTCCTCCACACCATCCCTGCCCTACCACCTTCCTGGAATACTTCCAGATGTGGTTTCTTAGGTTCTGTGTGTGTATTTTCCATGGCACATACTCTGTCCTTTCCTGCAGCAGGTCTTTTCTGAATGAGGCATAACTCATCTTCCCAGATGACCCTTGCTGTTGTCAGCTCCTTGAGGCCAGAACAGAACTACTGGAGGGAGTGTTTCATGTTTTCGGGAACTGAGCCACGTCCCCAACATGAAAATCTGTGGTTGGTTTATTTACTTATTTATTTGCAAGCAGAGAGAGAGAGGAGAGAGACAGACAGAGAGAATGGACACTCTAGGGCCTCCGGCACTGCAAAAAAACTCCAGATGCATGTGCCACTTTGCATATCTGGCTTTTTAAATTTTTTTTTATTATTTTACTTATTTTTGGAGAGAGACACAGAGAGAGAGACAGAGAGGGAGACAGATAGAAATGGGTGTGCCAGCAGTCTCTCAGCTGCTGTGAACGAAATCCAGATGCATGCGCCGCCTTGTGGGCAGGTGTGGCATTGCGCCCTTGTGTCACTTGGCATCTGGCTAAACGTGGGACCTGGAGATTGGAACTGCTGGAGATTGGAACCTGGTTCTTAGGCTTAGCAGGCAGGCGCCTTAACCGCTAAGCCATCTCTCCAGCCCGCATATCTTTTTGTGGGTATTGGGGAATTGGATCCAGGTCGTCAGGCTTTGCAGGCAAGTTCCTTAATCGCTGAGCCATCTCTCCAGCCCTGGAGAATCTGTGTTTTACATCCAGTTAATGATAGACACGCATGCCTCTGCACCCAGGTTGGCTGAGTTCAAATCCTGCCCCTTATTAGCTGTATGACTTTGGGCAAATTACTCAACTTGTGTCCTCAAGTGCAACATGGAAGTGATACTGGAGTCCTTAGTGTAAGTTTCTAGGGCATTTGTCATTATTAGGTCTCAGTGGAGGTAAGAACTGCTGTTAGGAAAATTAATGTGCTAGCCGCTTATGAAATGGGTGGCTAGAGAGGCAGAGACAAGGCACAGCGGCCAAGTAGGCACAGCAGAACTCACTGTGGCGAAGACAGGATTGAGGGAGACACGAGGGTGATAAGACACGGGGTGGAGTGGACATAAAGAAGGCAAGAGGGTCTGAGTGAGCTAAAGGCAGTGCTTGGGGTGTGTGTGTGTGCATTTCTGTGTATGTGTGTCTGTGTGTGCTTGTGTATCTGTGTGTGTGTGAGAGAGAGAGTGTGTGTGTGCATGTGCAGGGCCAGACAACCTGCTGACACCAATTCTGCTTTGTGGAAAGTATGGGCAAACTTGTTCCAGCCAAATGTGACTGGAACTAAAAACATCCACGCGATAAAGCTAATCTAACTGATAGATACCCAATCACAAAGAGAATGGCTGGCACTTCTGGGGCTGGTGTGTCAGGAAAGCTTCTTGTGCCATCAGACACGCTGCTGATGGGGACACTAGGCACATCCTGGTTTCTGCCCCCGAGTGTTGCTGCAGGAAGGGCCACAGGGAAAACCCTGGGAGGCTGCACTCCCTCCCTGAAGGGGGGCATTTGGTCAAGGGGTCAGGAGGCAGGCTCATGAGAAGGCCATAAAGGAGGGGGTCCTCCCGATAAGGGACACTGGTTGGTATGGTAGCAGAAAGGCCAGGACCCTGTGAACAAAGATTCCTTGGCAGGAAGGTGGTGAGAGGGTGGATTGTCTCATTTTCTTCTCACCTCTCACTGCCCAGCGGCCCCTGAGCCTCAATCTCCTTCCTCTCCACAAGTGGGAAGAAAAGAAGCATCCTTTCTACAGACTGCGAATAAAAGGAGTCACCTCCCAGGGTGACAGTGTGACTTGAGGAGCCAAAAGGTGGCTCCATTTGGTTTCTGCACTTCTCACCCTTAGTGACCACCTGTGCTCCAGCCCTGGGAAGCGTCATTATCACCTATTAGCATCTTGAGTAAGTTTTCATGTTCAGGGAGAGGCTTTTTGGAGGCATGGCTGGGCTGCCAAAGGCTGAGGCCCTAGGGAGGCCCTGGAAGGAGGATCTTAGACCTGGGCACCTGGGGTGTGGTGAGAAAGGAAGGAGATCTTACTCTCAAGGGGACTTTCACAGATTCCCAAGAACTTCCTGTCTCTAGGAGAGCCAGGATATGGCACTTCCTCAGTCTCCTCTGTGCCAGGCCAAGTCCTGACAGTCACTGCTCATTGTGAGCCAGCTGCCTCGCTGCCTTCCTTACAACTATAGCCCTGGTTGTTCTGGGCAAAACAAAGCAAAACAAAACAAAACCCAGGGAGTTTCACTTCAGCCCAGAAGGGCCTGGGAACAGATGTCACTGTGGAATCTAAAACCTCTCCTTTTTTTTTTTTTTTTAAAAAAAATTACTTTTTAATTTTTATTTTATTTATTTGGGAGAAGAGAGGGAGAAAAGGAGAGATAAGAGAGGCAGATACAGAGAGAATGGGCGCACCCAGGGCCTTCAGGCACTGCAAACAAACTCCACATGCATGCAGCACCTTGTGCATCTGGCTTACATGGGTCCTGAGGAATTGAACCTGGGTCCTTTGGCTTTATAGGCAAGCCTCTAAGCCATTTCTCCAGTGCCCCTCCCCCTCTTTTTTGGAGACAGGGTCTCTTGTAATCCAGCTGGGCCTTGAACTGCTGATCCTCTTGCCTCCACCACGCAATGGCTGCAATTACAGGCATGTGCCAAATACTCTCTGCAACATCGTTATCCCCATCGTACTGGGTTAGTTCTGAGAGGGCCTCCGGCTGGCCTTCCCACAGAAAACCCCAAGTATAAAGTACTTTGAGGACTACCTGTGGAGAGGTTGATAGGTTGTCTGCAAAGACATGCAGATATGGAGGGTGGATGCCAAAAGCCTGGAGGGTGCTAGCCGTCTTGGTCCCTTCTAGTCATTGCTCTGACACTAGGTTGCTCACTCTTTCCTACCTGCACTTTTGTTTATTTCATCCTGCCTTGGCTGTCCCCACTCTGAGCCGTTCTGCTCACCCAGGGGGCCAGCCTCCTGGAAAATCTCTCCCCTTGAGTCACTCCTGCCTTGATCCCTGGCCCATCCAAAGTAGGCCTTGTTCTCATCACCTGCCACAACTTCCTTTCCCCTTCACAGCACGTGGCACAATCCAGCCATCATCAGACTTTGACTGGAATGATGGCACATTTCTGGAAGGCCCTGGGAGACAGAGGCTCTTATGTAGTCCCAGTGCTTAGCCCATACCACGTGTTCCATAAATCTGGCTGGAAAAAAAAAAAATAAGTAAGATAAGAAGAGAAGGCACAGGTAAGGTGCCAGGCACAGCTCCATCCATTAGCGGCAATGGCCACTTTGGTGGCTGGTCTGAGGCTGCTGATCTGAGACCCTTCAGGGGAGAAAGGGAAGCAGACGGGCCACTCCTTGCAAGCTGAATAAAGATGAGCCAGGAAGACAAGATTGACATCAACAGGGAAGAGTAAGGGACAGTATTGAATTAAATGTTCCACTGTGGGATATAATTGCTTCAGAGGCTCAGAGAAAAAGGAGCTAATGACTCCAGATAAAAAATATATATCCGGAAAAATAACAGAACTAAGGCTGAAAGGAAAGTGGCATTGGACTAGCTGAGGAGAATTCTAGATGCGAGCAAAGTGAACAGCTATCATTCTCCTTCAGGAGTAGCAGTATCGACCGCCATCGTCATCTTCATCTCGTCATCATCGTCAGCATATTGAGCCAACATTCACGTCAGCATTTACAATAGGACCAGTCAACATACCACACCATATTGTAAAAATGTGGGTGTGTACATATGCATGTGTGCATGTGTATGTAGTATGTGTGGTATAGTGTATGTATGCCATGCTTGTGTTATGTATTTTGTGTAGCATATGGAGGTCACAGGAGAAGGTCGGATGTCCTTCTCTATCACTCATCTGTGTATTTCCTTGAGATGGAACCTCTCTCTGAACATGGAGCTCTACTTCCCACAGGACTGGGGTTACAGGCATGCACAGCCATACCCAGCTGATGCTACACCTTTTATAGAATTCTTTTGCTTAATCCTCAAAACAACCAGAAGAAAGTTTCCTTACCAGCACCATTTTAGCAACAAGACATGTAAGGTTCAGAAAGCGTTCCACAACTCATCCTAGCTCGCAGCTAGGAAGCAGAAGGTCTGATCCGTGCACTGAGATCATTTCCAGACTGACTGAGGCCAGGTGGAAGCTGAGACAGCCAAGTCACAGCATTTACAATGGATGTGACAGCAAATCTGGAGCCATATGACAGTAGAGATTGAGTGAATGACTCTAGCTTAGGGCTAGCTCACCTGGTCCATTCTAGCACACAGTGAGTGGGGCTGAGGCTGAGAGCAGTGTTTTGTCATCAGCTGACAAGCTAGTCATAGTAGACAAAAAAGAGAGAGGAAGGGTGGATTCAGAGACATTTAAAGATATTTTACTTATTTATTTAAGAGCAACAGAGAGAGAGAGAGAGAGAGAGAGAGAGAGAGAGAGAGAGAGAGAGAAAATGGGCACGCCAGGGCCTCCAGCCCCTGCAAACAAACTCCAGATGCATGTGCCACCTTGTGCATATGGTTTACATGGGTACTGGGGAATCAAACCTGAGTCTTTAGGCTTCTCAAGCAAGCGCCTTAACTGCTAAGCCATCTCTCCAGTCCAACATTTTTTAAAAAACAGGGTCTTATTTAGCCCATGCTGACCTTGAACTCCTGATTTTCCTGCTGCCACCTCTCAAGTGCTGGAGTTATAAGCATGCGTCACCACACTGGATTTATACAATGCTGGGAACAGAGGTTTCATGAATGCTGGGGAAGCATGTGTCCAACTGAGTCACATTCCAAGCCCACAGGAGTTGTTTTAAGGAAGGAATAAAATCAGGGGAATGACTGGTTTTATGTGGGTGCTGGGTAGGAAGCAGGCATTAAGGAGTATCATTTATAAAGAGAACTCAAGAGTTTTGAATCAAAACACAGCAGCCACCCATTTCAAATATGCAGACTCACACAAACTGTTTTAGAAGAATGAGGGTTTTGGGATAGACTCCTGTGCAGCTTCAAAGCTCCTCTCTGGGGTTTGGGTGGGGAGTGGCATATGCCCCTCACCAAAGAAACAACTGCAGTCATGAGATAGGGTAAGTTGATTGACTTAGGCCAAACTGAACCCAGCCACCATGGAGCTAGGCTTGGAAGCCAGTTCCAGACCAAACCTGAGACATGACTGGCTCGAAGGACTACGAGAGGACAGTTGGTGGGATGAATGCTGCAGACACAGTGAGAAAATCTCCCCACCAGGAACAGATGGTAAGACCCCACTGCTGAAGACTCCACATGCTTGGGTTGCAAGGTCACTGAGAAATCCTGCTGGAGCTGAGCTGAAAACCTCCTCTGTGTAAATCAGTTGACAGAAAGCTAGAAAAAGCTACACTGCATGCAGTTCCATGAGAGAGAGAGAGAAATTATCAGTGGAGATAAACAACAGTGGACACTGCAAGCCTTAAATTTGTCCAGCCAGGCCAAATGAGCCAACAGGTACAATAGTGACATGTCTGTTATGGGGGAAACCAACCGCTCTCTAATTAGACTGGAGGCCATGGAGGGAATACATGCCTGATACTGAAAACCTATGATGGGGGAGGTCATGAGCCCTAGGTGTGTAACATCTGCTGGTGTCTGGCTAAATATATACTATGCTCACCAAACTGCCCAGTGAGCACTTCTCTTAATGGTCATACCCATATATTAATGCCACTCTCACTTTTGGTTAGAAAGGCTTCTCTTAGCCGGGCGTGGTGGCGCACGCCTTTAATCCCAGCACTCGGGAGGCAGAGGTAGGAGGATCGCCGAGAGTTCGAGGCCACCCTGAGACTACATAGTTAATTCCAGGTCAGCCTGGGCTAGAATGAGACCCTACCTCGAAAAACCAAAAAAAAAAAAAAAAAGAAAGGCTTCTCTTTTCAGATGGTAGTGACCTCTGAGATGTCTCAAACGGCACCATAGTGCTGAAAAGAAGTGACAGAGGAGTGCTCAGCACTGAAATATCTCTATCACCTCTTCCAAGGCTCAGGGTCCCTTGCAGAAAAGGTGGTGGAAAGAATGTAAGAGAAATAGGACTGCTTACAATATGCTCTTCCAGACACAAAATGGCCTGTATATCATGACCTCACAGTGACTGATACTACCTATACAGGACCTTCATAATAGGAGGAAAAGATGCTGACATCAAAATAAAAGACTGATTAAGAGGGGGAAGGGATATGATGCAGAGTAGAGTTGCAAAGGCAAAGTGGTTGGGGGGAGGGAATTACTATGGTTTATTGTCTATAAGTATAGAAGCTGTCAATAAAAAAAATCAAAAAATAAAAAGAAAGCAGAGCAAAAGAACGAGTGAAAAAGAAAATCTGCACATTGGCACTGAGCTCTGCATGCCATTGCTGAGACTGCATTTATCTCCAAGCACGTCAGGTGTCAGTCGGTGACAATGACTATCTGTTAATAATCTGAACCCCAGTGTCTAGCATAATACCACCACATGTGGCTGTCTAATGAACAAGAAAAAGCCGGGCATGCTGGCACATGCCTTTAATCCCAGAACTCTGGAAGCAGAGGTAGGAGGATCGCCGTGAGTTTGAGGCCACCCTGAGAATACAGAGTGAATTCCAGGTTAGCCTGGGCTAGAGTGAAACCCTACCTCAAAAACCAAAGAAAAGAAAAAAGAAAAAAAAGAAAAGAGAATATGCAGTAAGCCAGAACAAAGTTTAAAGATGGGGCGCTCTATATAAGATCCTTAAATTATTGAGTGACATATCTAAGGAGAGGTCTTAGGTCTGACCCATTGCCACTGCCAACTCCCTAAGGAGTTCGTGGGGTAGTGCCAATGGTCGGTGGCCAGTTTTGTTATTTGAGGCATTGTCTGTCTCCCTAAGAACTTCTTTGAGCCATGTACTCAACTGCATTTCCAATCCGAAGGTGATGGTATGAGTCACTGGGGTGGGTGTGGAAGCTGGGGTATCAATACTGGCTTTGTTGAACAATGACCTTCTGTCAAAGATTCCCATTCACTCTGTCTTTTTAAAAGAAGTATAGGTCTCTTTTGGGTCTCTTGACTTAATGGCATTGGTTCCATACAAAAACATTATTAAAATGACAATTGAAAAATGGGAGTGGGCCAGGCATGGTGGTGCATATCTTTAATGCCAGCACTCAGGAGGCAGAGGGAGGAGGATCACTGTGAGTTCGAGGTGAACTTGAGACTACATAGTAAATTCCATATCAGCCTGGGCTAGAGTGAGACCCTACCTCAAAAGAAAAAAGAAAATCCATCTCTAAGCTATTTCAGAGTCACCCAGACAAGATCCTCTCTCAGAGAGTGAAGATACTACCCGAAATAAATATGAGTCTTTGAGTATCTTTACTGCAAGACTCACCTGTGAGAACAAGAAGCTAGTCTTCAGTAACACCCGGACTTAGCTTCTTAGAAAGTTTTATAATTGGCCTACCTCATGCTTGCTCTCTTCCTCTTTTTTCTCCCTCCCTCCCTCCCTCCTTCCCTCCCTCCCTCCCTTCCTTCCTTCCTTCTTCTTTCATTTCTTTTCTTCCTTTTTTATAATATGACTTCTACACACACACACACACACACACACACACTTTATTTATTTACAAGCAGATAGATACAGAGAGAGACAGAGAGAGTGGGGGGGGGGCATACACCAGGGCCTCCAGCCACTACAAACAAATTCCAGACACAAGGCTTATGTAGGTACTGAGGTACCAAACCTGGATCATTAGGCTTTGTAGGCAAGTGTCTTAACCACTGAGCCATCTTTCCAATCTCCTTTTTTTCTTTCTTTCTTTCTTTTCTTTTTTATTTTATTTTCCGTTTTTTGAGGTAGGGTCTTGCTCTAGCCCAGGCTGACCGGGAATTTACTATGTAGTTTCAAGTTGGCTTTGAACTCATGGTGATCCTCCTGCCTCTCCCTCTCAAGTGCTAGGATTAAAGGCGTGTGCTACCACACCCAGCTCTTTCTTTTTACTTCTTTCATTCTCTCTCTCTCTTTAAATATTTTTATTTAGTTATTTGGGAGAAATAGAGAGGAAGAGACAGACATACCAACAGTGAGTATGATCACACCAGGCCTCTTGCCACCGCAAACAAACTCCAGATACATGTGCCTGCCACTTTGTACATCTGGCTTTACGTGGGTGCTAAGGAATCAAACCCAAGCCTTCAGGCTTTGCATGCAAGTACCTTTAACTGCTGGGCCATCCCTCCAGCCTCCATCTTCTTTCCTTCCCTTCTTTCCTTTTCCCTTCCTCCCTCCCTTCCTTCCTCCCTCCCTCCCTCTCTCCCTCTGTTCCTCCCTCCCTTACTCTGTTCCTCCCTCCCTTCCATCCATCCTTTCTTTGTCTCTTGTTTTATTTTTTTGAGGCAGAGTCTCCCTCTAGCCTATGCTGACCTTGAACTCATTCTGTATCCCCAGACTGGCCTCAAACTCATAGTGATCCTCCTATCTCTGCTTCCTGAGTGTTGGGACTAAAGGCATATGCCACCACACCTGATTGGTCAGTTCTTTTTTAAGAAAGAAAATTAATAATAGACTATTTTTAATTGTTTTTCAGACTAGGGATAGAGTCTTAGGCCTTGCTCTTGCTAGGCAAATGCTTACTGCTGAGCTATATTCTCTGCCCTCTTTTTGTTGTTGTTGTTGTTGTTTTGTTTTTTTTTCAAGGTAGGGTCTCGCTCTAGCCCAGGCTGACCTGGAATTAACTAGATAGTCTCAGGGTGGCCTTGAACTCATGGCGATCCTCCTACCTCTGCCTCCCGAGTGCTGGGATTAAAGGCGTGTGCCATCACGCCCAGCTTTGCCCTCGTTTTTTTTCACTTTTTCAGTTAGCAATAATTGCACCTCAGATAAACCTCATTGGCTATGATACTACCACTGCTCAAAGATCTTTTCTTACTTTTTTTTAAAAGGGGGCGATAGATTTTTATTTTATTTTTAAAATCATACTTTTTATTTATTTGCAAGCACACAGAGAAAGAGATTATCGCCTTACTTTTTTTTATTGGAGAGAGACAGAGAGAGAGAGAGGGACAGGAAGACAGATAGAGAATGGGCATGCCAGCAGCCTCTCAGCCTCTGCGAACGAAATCCAGATGCATGCGCCCCCTTGTGGTCAAGTGCGGCATTGCGCCCTTGCAGCACTTTGCATCTGGCTAAACGTGGGACCTGGAGATTGGAACCACTGGAGATTGGAACCAGCGTTCTTAGGCTTAGGAGGCAGGCGCCTTAACCGCTAAGCCATTTCTCTAGCCCAGCTTTCCACCTCTTTTTGAGACAAGGTTTCTCATTGCTCTGAACCTCACCAGTAGGCTAGACTAGCTGGCCAGCAAGCTCTAAGGATCTGCTGTCTCTGTCACACCAATGCTGGGATCACAGGTACGCAGTAGCATGCGGGGCATTTTCCATGAGTACTGGGGACTGAACTCAGGTCCTATGCTTTTAGGTAAGTACTTTACTGACTGAACTGTCTCTTAAATGCAGCTCTTCTCTTTATCACTAAATAATATTTCATTGTCTGAATGCCCATGCTTTTTCATTTTGTCTGCCCACCTATTCAAAGACCCCCGGTTGCATTCAGCTTTTGCTATTATGAATAAAGCTGCTGTTATGGTTTGGGTTTTATACACCCCGTGAAGTCCCAATGCTAAAGGCTCTGTAATCATTCTATGGCACTAGTGGGAGGTGATAGAACCTTTAAGAGGCAGGGCTTTGTGGAAGTCAGGTCATTGGGGAATGATGCTTTTAATTAAAAGTGATATTGGGGCATTTCCTGTTTCTCTGTTTTACTTCCTGGTCCCATGAAAGGAGCAGTTTTCTCGACCACATGTTCCTGCCATGATGCTCAGCCTCGTCACAGGACCCCAAACAAGGCAGCAAATAGCCATGGATTAAAATCCCGGAAACCATGAGCCGCCTTGTAAGTTATTATTTCAGGTATGTTGTCCCAGCAACAGAAAGCTAAGAGAGCCAGTATACATATCCACAAGTAGGCTTTTTAAAATCTTTTATTTTTATTTGTTTATTTGAGAGAGGGAAAGAGGGAGGGGGGAGAGAGAGAGAAAGAATAGGTGTGCCAGGGCTTCCAGCCACTGCAAATGAACTCTAGATGCATGCTCCACCTTGTGCATCTGGTTTACGTGGGTCCTGGGGAATTGAACTGAGGTCCTTTGGCTTTACAGGCAAGTGCCTTAACAGCTAAGCCATTTCTCCAGCCTACAAGTAGGTTTTTGTATAGAAATAAGTTCAACTTCTCTGGGTAACTACCAAGGAGCATAACTGCTGGGTCATATGGTACTTAACTTTCTTTTTTTAAAAAGACTTTCTAAAAATATATTTTATTTGAGAAAGAAAGAGACAGAGAGAGAGGGAGGGAAATAAACAAGGGAGGGAGGAGGGGGAGAATGGGTATGCCAGGCCCTCTAACCTCTATAATTGAACTCCAGACACATATGCCACCTTGTGCATCTGGCTTATGTGGGTACTGGAGAATTGAATCTGGGTCCTTCGATGTCACAGGCAAGCATCTTAACTGCTAAGCCATCTCTACAGTCCTCATCTGGTACTTAACTTTCTAAGTACCTGCTAGCTTGTCTTCCAGAGTGACTGAGCCAGCTTGCATCCCCACCAGCAACTAATGAGAGTACCTGGTATTCTGTTGCCTAATGTCCTTGTGAGTATTCAGTGTTGTCTGTACCACAGGAGAAATCTGGACTATTTCCTAGAAAGGTTTCATCTAATCAACCCACTCCATTCTCTCATCCTTTGTTTGTTTTTGAGGCAGGGTTTCACTCTAGCCCAGGCTGATCTAGAACTCACTCTGTAGCCCAGGTTGGCCTTGAACTCAGGTGATCCTCCTACCTCAGCCTCCTGAGTGCTGGAATTAAAGATGTGTGCCACCACACCAAGTTAAGTCCTCTATCCTTTTAACTTTAATAAATTGTGTTTCTACTCCTTTAAACTCAGGGTGATTTGTTTCACAGTATTAGGAAAGCAATACAGGATCTTCTCTAAGCACCAACTTGTCAGGCCTATCAATCTGCCATGTTGGGAGCTCCGACCTCAGTCAGGCTTTCAAGGTCACTGCAGACCTCAAAATGTGTACTGCCTGGCTTCAAAACCTTCCTGAACTCCTAGCTCACAGAAACCATTTATTTCCTAGCCCTCATCATGAATATCCAATGAAGTTTCAGGACACTTAAGTTCTTCTCATGTAGTAAAATTGGGGAGAAGAAAAAAAGCAACAGGGCTGGAGAGATGGCTTAGCAGTTAAGGGGCTTGCTTGTGAAGCCTAAGGACCCAAGTTTGATTCCCCAGAACACATGTAAGCCAGATGCACATGTTGGCACGTACATCTGGAATTCGTTTTTAGTGGCTAGAGGCCCTGGTGCGCCCATTCTTTCTCTGTCGGTCATAAATAAATAAAAATAAAAACATAAAAAAAGCTTTTTTAAAAAAGGTGACCAGATTAAGTCACACTGAACGTCTAGATAGTCCCGCAGCACCACCACATCCACTCCCTTTCCTACTTTGGTTCCTGAAGAACTAGAAACTACTTAGCTTAGAAACTCCTATGGGAAGTCTGACTAGGCTGGAAGGAAAGATCTAAAGTCCTAAAATCAGGAATTTCCTAGTGAAGGAGCCAGCCAGGACAGCATACGGAGATCATGGTCTATAAGCTCTCCATGCTCAGAGCTTCCAGGAAGTACCACATTCTCAAATACAAACAAACAAGGCTTACTCGACATTTGAAGAAAGTCAAATGAAAGACAGAGACAAAAATAAACATTAAAAAGCATATTGAGAAAAAAAAATGTAAGTGTATGAGAGGAAATGGAAACAATGCATAAAGAAGAGAGCTGTCTTTAAAGCAATCATGACTATTTCCAGAGTTCTGGTATTCTGGCCCTCATGAAAACAGAGCAGTAGACTATTAAAAAACAGAACAGAGAGCAAAAAGGAAGTAACACAATAGTCTGGTTTTCAGGACCCTGAGAAAATACTTGAGGCTGAATAAATTTATTAAAAGAAAGAAGCTTAGAGACGGGTTTGGTGGAGCATATCTTTAATCCCAGCACTAGGTTGGCCAAGGTAGGAGGATCACCGTGAGTTTGAACCCACCTTGAGACAACAGAGTTAGTTGCAGGTCAGCCTGGGCTAAAGTGAGACCCTACATTGAATGCCCCCCTCCAAAAAAAAAGAGGTTTATTTAACTCACAGTTGTAGTGATGGAAAGTTGTGGTGCCTGATGTGCTGTAGTGAAGACTCCATGCCAGATGGCACTGTGGATAATGGTAGAGGTGTGAGCAAGAATGAGAGAGCTCATTGCCATACAGCAAGTCAAAGAGGCTAGTGAGTGTCTAGGCCTATTCTTTTATAACAATCCTGGTACGAGAAGTAATTCAAGTGTCTTCAGAACTACCTAATTCCTTTCAGGGACAATGCCCCTAGCAACCAAATGCCCCATCTCTTAAAGACTTTCCCCCACCTCTTTTTTATTTTTTATAGTTTTGGTTTTTCTTTTTTTTTTCTTTTTTTTTTTAAATTATTTATTTGAGAGAGCAAGAGAGAAAGAGGCAGATAGAGAGAAAATAGGTATGCCAGGGCCTCTAGCCACTACAGATGAACTCCAGACACATGTGCTACCTTGTGCATCTGGCTTACATGGGTACTGGGGAATGAAACCTGGGTCCTTAGGCTTCACAGGCAAGTGCCTTGACCACAAAAAAAATCTCTCCAGCCCTAAAGCTACTTTTTTTTTTTGTTTTTCGAGGTAGGGTCACTCTAGTCCAGACTGACCTGGAATTTACTATGTAGTCTCAAGCTGGCCTTGAACTCATAACCATCCTCCTACCTCTGCCTCCCGAGTGCTGGGATTAAAGACGTGCGTCACCACGCCTGGCTCTAAAGCTACTTTTAAAAAATATTTTATTTTTATTTATTTATTAGACACACACACACACATATATATATATAGAGAGAGAATGGTCATGCCAGGGCCTCCAGCCACAGCCAACAAACTCCAGACGTGCGCATCTGGCTTATATGGGTATTGGGGAATTAAACCTGGGTCCTTAGGCTTTGCAGGCAAGTGCCTTCATTGATAGCCATCTCTCCAGTCCCCTATTTTTGTTTTTCCAAGGTAAGGTCTTACTCTAGTCCAGGCTGGCCTGGAATTCACTATGTAGTCTCAGGGAGGAATTGAACTCGCAGTGATCCTCCTACCCCTGCCTCCCAAGTGCTGAAATTAAAGATGTGTGCCACCATGCCCAGCTCCCCATCTCTTTATAGCAACACATTGGGAACCTAGCTTCCCAAGACATGAGCCCATGGGGGACAAATGCCCTCCAAACACACCATTGGTAAATTATAAAACAGATAACATGAATTATGCGTTTATTAGAATTATTAGAGGAAAAAGTTGAGGAACTCTCGCACAACATAGAGGGAAACCACAAAGAGCAGAGAAATAAAAGAGACAAGATAAGACAGGTGAAGGAAGGACCTATCCAGCAGGTCAATCTTCAATTAACAGTACCCCAGAAAGAAAGAACAGAGAAAATGAAGAAGAGGAGGTGAGAAAAGAAATGAATGCATCAGGGCTTAAACAGAACCAAGTCCTAAATTCAGGATGAGGGGACTCATTACTGGGCTTGGAGCTGGTGAAGCCATCTTTGCTGACGGCGTCTTTACAGTGAGGGAGGAGGCCAGAGTTCATAGACTGGCTATTGGAAAGGAAAGCTAGATGTGGCTGAGAACAGGGGCAGAGTGGCCCTCAGGAGGACAAACTAGACCCCATGTCTTTTGCTACTTCCAGCCTGAATACCACAATGGCCTACAGGAGATTCCAGCACCTGGCTGCTCCACAGACCCCAACAGCAGCTTTGATGGAGCTCATGCAGCCCAGCGCTGCCCGGAGAGCTGGTTGGGTGAGCCTCCAGGTGCTCATGCACGTACGTTCTGGGTGCCAGGTTTCAGGGCTTGAAAACGAAGCTGCTGCTTTATGTCTACCATCCACATCCGGCACAAATTGTCTTTTGTGGCCAATACTGGCCTGACACTATACAGAGAAAGGAATAAATACTAAGGGGCATAATTCCAACTTGACTAAAATGACAAGAACAAAGTCGGCACAGGAAACAATCCAGTATAAACTGGGCTATGATGGAGCACACCTGTAATCCCAAGCCCTTGGGAGAAGGATCAAGAATTCAAGGTCACCCGTGTTACACAGCAAGTTTGAGGCAAGCTTGGCCTTCATGAAAACCTGTCTAAAAACAAACAAACAAACAAACAAACAAACAAACAAACAAACAAACAAAATGATAGGAAGAAGGAGAATTCAGTATCATGTGTTGGGATGGAAGGCTGTTTTTGTGTTTGCTTCTGGGTGTGTGTTAGCTTTGTGGTTTTGGGATTTGAATCTAGAGCCTCAAGCATCCTAGCAAAACTCTACCACTGAGCTACAACCACAGCTCAGAAGACATATTTTTACATTAAAAATATTTTACTTATTTGTTTATTTGAGAAGGGCAGATAGAGATAGAGAATGGGCATGCCAGGGCCTCCAACCACTGCAAAAGAACTCCAGACACATGTGCCACTTTGTGCACGTGGCTTTACATGAGTACTGGGGAATCGAACTTGGGTCCTTAGGCTGTGCAGGCAAGAGCCTTAGCCACTAAGCCGTCTCTCTAGCCCCTCAAAAGACATTTTACTGCTGACCACCATGCCCAGTTTATTGGGTGTTGGGCATTAACTCAGGGGTTCATGCATATGAGGCAAGCACTCCACCAAATGAGCTATAGTTCCAGCTCCCTCAAAAGACATTTCAAATGAAAGGAATCCACAAAGTGCTCTGAATAGATGGAAATGGCTTCTCATCCTAGCATATCAGACATTTCAGAAAACTGGGAACAAGGTGAAACAAGTTTATAGACAGAAAAAAAATGGGTTTCAGACAAAGAATCGTAATGACACTAGAGCTTTCATTAGCTGCTCTGAATGAGGACTCGAACCTCGTGACTCAGCCCCTGACTGTAACAGCACAAGGGTGGCAGTGTTACAACGTGATTAGGTATAAGGATGCTGGAGCAGGTCCCTGGATTCATGCACTGGTGCTCATGTGGTGCCCACTGTCTGTGTGGCCTTGAGGGAGATAGTCACTTTGTGCGTCAGCTTCCTCATTCTCAAAAATTCCACATAAAGCAGTTTTTTTTTTTTTTTCAATGCATGTGTGTGGGCATGCTGGGATCTTTTGCATCTGAAAACAAATGCCTGTCTGATTTTACATGGGTGGCTGGAATTGAACCTGAGCTGGTAAACTTTGCGAGCGAGGACCTTTAACTGCTGAGCCATCATCTCAGTCCCTAATGCAGCTTTCCTCAGAGCCCGGAACTCCACTTGGCACTAACAGCAAAATTAGTCATTATTACTGGAGTCATTGCCAACATTTGGTGGTGTGGTTTCTCATTTGTTGCATATTTCATGGGACCTGTTTGACTGAAATAAGCCTGGCATTTGAACTCTGTTGGATGCATAAGAAACGGGTTGGTTGGTGTTCCTGGGAAAAGAGGGAACAGGTATGGGAAGAGGCTCAGTCAGTGAAGGTCTACTCAGGAAACAAGAACCACACTAGTCAGTTATCTACTTACCTATCTATCTGTCTATCTATCTATCTATCTATCTATCTATCTATCTATCTATCTATCATCTATCTAACATCATTTGCATGCATGCATGCACACATGCCAGGGTTTCTTGCCACTGCTAATGAACTCTAGAAGCATTTACATAGGCACTGGGGAATTGAACCTAGGCTGTTGGGCAGGCTTGGCAAGAAAGCTCTTTTAGCTGCTTAGCCAAGCCCCAACATTAGTCTTTATAACTGAGAACTTAATACAATTACCGATGTGATGTAAAGTTGTTACCATATGTCATAGTCAGCTTTACATTGCGTGATGAACTTCCAAACCAGACACAGTTTATAGGAGGAAAGGATTTATTTCAGGCTTACAGATCCAGGGGAAGTGTCACTGATGGTGGAAGAAGCTGCCCTCCTTTACCAAATCCATGCAGAGTGAAAGGCCACTACCAGCACCACAAAGAAGCAAGCAGCAACAAAACACCAACAGCAAAAATGCAGGGACCCAGCCAGGCACAACTCACTCTTCATACCTTTAGAATGAAATTCAGAGCTGCGTTCCCCATCCCCAACCCCACTCCCAGCAGGAGTCTGTCTTCTAGGGACAGAAGCTTCAAAGTCAATTTTAATAACACCTGAGTCTATTAGGAGACATATTCAAACTACCACACTATATAACTGAAAGGGTCAAAAGAAAACACACCTTCTCTTACAATTAGCCACTGCTGAAAGCACATACCATCCATAGGTCAAGAAAAAAGAAAAGTTGGAATTAAGTTATTAAAACTTATAAGTTTAGGGGCCAGGAGATAGCTCAGTGGCTAAAGGCACTTGCTTGCAAACCTGTGGATTCAAGTTTACAGCACACGTGCAAAGTGGCTCACACATCTGTGTTCCTAACATGTCTATGACAACTGGAGGAGGAGCCAGGAGAATTCAGAAGGCACACACACACACACACACACACACACACACACAAAAAATAAAAATAAAAATTAAAGCAGGGTGTGGTAGCTCACACCTTTAATCCCAGCTGTGAGTTCAAGGCCAGCCTAGAACTACACAGTAAGTTCTAGGTCAGCCTGGGCTAGAGTGAGACCCTACCTCAGAATAAAAGGAGGAGGAGAATGACAGAAGAAGTCTGATGAGGGGCCTCCTATCATAGGCTGGAGCAGAGCCCTCTTAGGAGAGGCCGTGTGGTCAATGCTATTATCTTTAAGGTGAGGACTGAAGGGACCAAACTGATGCCATGACAGGCTTTAGTAAGGTGCTGCCCTGACTAGGCCAAAGTTTCAATTTCCAGGAGGGGCGAGCTCTGGGGGCTAAATCAGTTCCTAGAGTCATGTCCAAACATGCCCAGACATGTCCCTTTCACTGCTTGCTTAGCAAATCACGTTAGGAGGTTACCTCACCTGCGAGGAATTCCCTAGACCTGGCCACCAAAAGCTTGAGACCAATCAAAAAAAACACAAGTACAGTTACTCTTCAAATTCGCCAATCATGTTAAAAGACTAAAAGCCTGCCAAAATTCCTTTAGCTGTGCTTAAAAGAAGCCTGCAAGCTCCTCCTGGAGTCACCATTTTGTACAAATGGTTTACCCCAGCATGCTGGCTGATTCTGCAGATTAAACACTGTGCTTTTACATACTATTTGACTCTGGGGTCTTTCTTCAGCGATTTTCAGACCCTTATATTTGGGGGCTCATCCGGGATCACTGGGGACCTCTAGACTCAATAGTGGAGTGTTTTCTAGGGGAACTATTGGTTCTCTGCCGATGGGTGAGTTGGGGTGCTCCTCTGTGTTGTGTGTCTCTGTTTTACTCTGTTCCTTGTTTCTCTGGTAAATCTGGTGTCTGTACACAGAGGTAAGGCTGACGAGCCACGTATTACCTCGGGGCCGAGGGGGTTCCAAGGATGCTCCAGACCCCTTCTGGTGGAGCTGGAAGGCTCCCGTCTGGTGGAGCTGGAGGGCTCCCATCCAACTCTGGTTTTAATAGACACTGATGGGTTGCACCCATCTGGCAGAGCCCATTCATGGGATAGGCCACTGTCAGCAGCATTTGAGTGTCTTTTTTTTTTTTCACTTCCCAGGAATTTGTTTCTGTGCCTGTGTGTTTATGTCTTCTTCGTCTTTTTTACTTTCTTGTAAGACACCATGGGACAGGTGGCAAGCTCCACCCCACTGGATCTAGTCCAGTCATACTTCAAGGATTTCAGATGCCTGGTAGACAATCTGGGTTTAACAGTACAGCCGCAAAAAATTAGCCATCTTTTGCAGGAATGAATGGCCGACTTTCAATGTGGGATGGCCAGAGGGAGTCACCTTCCACCTCCCCACCATTTACAAAGTTAAAGATGTTGTGTATGGGAGTCCTGGGCATCCTGACCAGGTCCAGTATATTACTGAATGACAATATCTAGTGAAGAGCCCCTTATTGGGCATTTCCAAGGGTGTTAGAGATATTGATAAAGATTATCCCCAAAACGGTTGTCATGTTTTCATAGAAAATGTATTTCATGGAGTTTATTAATAGGGGCTATCTCAAATCAATGGGTTATATAAAATCTAAAGGTATATATATTGGTATTATAAAGACAGTCTGATTGTCAGGTAGAGATTTTTTTTGGTGACCTAAATGCTAAACCTTTTTCTCTACAAATTTCCAATAGTAAAATGTTTTACTTTTTAAAGCCAAACTACTTGCTCTTGTCAATGGATAATAAGATTAATCAATTGGTGTAATTTTTAATCTTATAAAAAAGATAGTTAATTGTGGGCTGAGATAAAATGATTAAAGGAATGGAGAAGGTATTTATCAATGTTAGACATAAAATGCTTATGCTTTTTAAAAATGGAACTTAGATCAGAATGTTAAAGTATGTGAATAAAGATGTGCATATATAAAAAGGATGTAAAAAATCTAAAAAGACCAAAATTTTTCTAAACTTAATTTCCTTTTAAAAGAAACAGAAAGCTAATTTTCAGGCTAAACCTAAACACCATGCCTGAAGTTAAAGATTTTTTTAAACTGTTTACAGACTTTTAAGGATGCTCTAAAGGTTTTATATAGGGGCATAGACTTAATATAAATTTTGCTTACATTAGACACAGGTGATGTCCTATGCTGTGTGGGTCACAAAGTCATAAACACAGATGTAATTCATATTCTTTGGAGGTCTAACCAGGTTAGACATAGACAAGACCCTATCACCTTATGTATTACAAATGGGTAAAATAAATTAACTAGGTAAAAACAAACAACTTCAGAGCAAGACAAGGAATGCCAGGATGCTTAGCTCTCTGCTCTGTCATTTCCTTTTGCTCTTGCTTACTGTTATATGCTATTTAAAGTCATGGCAAGCTGGACTCTGAAAAAGGGATGATGCCCCCTTTATCTCAGACCCCATGCAAGTTTAAGCCATATGTCCCCCAGACCTTGTTCAGACAAAATGGTTAATTGTCTCTGACAATGAAAAGGAAATAAAAACTGGCATATAACTTTGTTTCTCTTTATAGTTCTCTTTTGAACACCTGTTCATCTGTTAGATGAAATTTCTCAGTAGACAAAAAGGTTAAATAGGTAAACTGAGTCAAGGTACTTAATCAAGTTACAAACTCCTTACATAAGGCAAACATCAGATATACCTAAAATGTATATTGAGATATAAACAGATGATATAAAACAAGGAGACATCATGGGCTGAGATTAATGGCTTAATGGTTAAGGCGTTTGCCTGCAAAGCATAAGGAGCCTGGTTCGATTCCCCAGGACCCATGTGGGCCAGATACTCAAGGGGCACATGCATCTGGAGTTCGTTTGCAGTGGCTGAAGGCCCTGCCATGCCCATTATTTCTTTATCTGTCTCTCACTCTCTATCTTTGCTTACAAATAAATAAAATTTAAAAAGGACATCAAGTAAATGATGACTTAACAGTTAAGGTGCTTATCTGGGAAGCCTAAAAATCTAGGTTCGATTCCCCAGCACCCCTATTCTTTTTAAAAAAATTTTTTTAATTGACAACTTCTATACTTACATACAAAAAATGCATGATATTTCACTCCCCTGCCTCCAATGTCCAACATATCCCCTCCCTCTCTCCATTAGTCTCTCTTTTAATTTGATGTCATCATCTTTTTCTTCTATTATGAGGGTCTTGCGAAGGTATTGCTAGGCACTGCAAGGTCATGGATATCAAGGCCAATTTCTGTCTGGACAGTTGCATTGTAAGAGGTCATACCCTTCCTTTGGCTCTTCCATTCTATCTGCCCCCTCTTCCGCAATGGGCCCTGAGCCTTGGAGGGTGTGACAGAGATGTTTCAGTGCTGGGCACTCCTCCATCCTTTCTTCTTAGCACTATGTTGCCTTTTGGGTCATCCCAGTGGTCACCACCATCTGAAAAGAGAAGCTTCTCTAACCAGAAGCCCAGCACCCCCATTCTTATTGCTAAACCTAAATCAGATTTAAAACAGGTTCTCTGATATCCCTTTTCGAGACAGTCTTCTACAGCCATCAGCCCACATGGGAGGACTGTTAACAACTCTTGCAGATCCTCTTCACCACAGATGAACATGAAAAAATCTGAAGGGAAGCCAAGAAACTAGTGTTGGGAGCCGACGACCGCCTCATGGAGAACCCAAATGTTATTGACAAGGTTTTCCTTTCCACACAACCAGACTGGGATCCCAACACCCCTGAAGGAAGGGCATTCCTTAACCTCTTTCACCAGACTCTGATGGGTGGTCTCCAGGTAGCTGATTGCTCGGTGCCCTACAAATTTGTCTAAGGTGGGTGAAGGGACCCAAGGGCCCACAGAATCCCCACTGCTTTCCTAGAAAGGCTGCAGGAAGCATGTAGGACATCCCCTCCCCCTCCATAGATCCTGAAGCCCCTAAAAATAGGCGAGCTATTAACGTTGCTTTTGTAACTCAGTCTGCACCAGATGTTAGAAAGGAGATTCAAAAAATAAAAGGCTTTAAGAGTAAACTTCTTTCAGAGTTAATAAAGATATCTAAAGATAGACAGGCTAAAAAAATTGACTAAGGTCATGGTGGCTACCTTCCAGAAGGCACAAGGCCCTACGAGACAGCCCTTATACTTTGCTCAGTATGATTCCACCTGAAAGACATATTCTGTCATGGACCTAAAGGACACTTTCTTTAACATCCCATTGGCAAAGGGAAGTCAACCATTTTTGCCTTTGAATGGACAGATATGGAATGAGACACCAGTGGGCAATTGACCTGGACTAGACTTCCACAGGGATTTAAAAATTCCCCTCTCTCTTTGATGAGACTCTCCATACGGATTTGCAGATTTTCCCGCAATGAGACGCCTGAGGCAACACTCCTGCAGTACGTGGATGACCTCCTCCTAGCCTCAGAAACAGGAAGAATGTCTCGCTGCCACAGAGCATCTCCTGGACACCTTACAACACCTGGGCCATCCTGTGTCAGCCAGTAAAGCTCAGCTGTGCATGTGTAAGGCAACCTACTTGGGATACGAACTCCAAGGAGGTAAGAGGATGCTTCAGCCTCTAGAATTTAGGCCATCACTCAGATCCCCACGCCTCAGACTAACAGACAAATCTGAGAATTCCTCAAAACTGTGGGGTATTACAAAATGTGGATTCCAAGGTTTGCTAAGTTAGCCAAGCCTCTATATGAGGCCACTAGAGGGGGGAAAAAGATCTTAATTGGACTAAAATTGAGAAACAAACATTCCAAAAACTGTCCTGGCACTTCCAGACTTAAGAGAAGAGGACAGCCAGGGGTGTCCTAACCCAGAGACTGGGGCCATAATATCTCCCAGCAGCCTATTTGTCTAAGAAGTTAGACCCAGGGCTGGAGAGATCCAAAAAGGCTGCCTGCCTAAGAATGCTGGTTCCAATCTCCAGGTCCCACGTTTAGCCAGATGCAGTGAGGACAGCCAAGGGGAGCACGCATCTGGATATTCACAGCAGCTGAGAGACTGCTGGGGCGCCCATCTCTATCTGTCTCCCTCTCCCTCTCTCTCTGTCTGTCTCTCTCTCTGTGTCTCTCTCCAAAAATAAATAAAAATAAAAATAAATTAAAAAAAAAAAAAAGAAGTTAGACCCAGTAGCCACCAGTTGGCCCCCTTGCCTCTGGGCTATTGCAGCTGCTGCTATTCTGACAAAGGACACAGACAAACTAACCTTAGGACAGACTTTATCAATTACAGTTCCACATGTGATAGCGGCTCTTCTAAAAAGCCCTCCCGATCAATGGCTCTCCAACTCCTGCATAACCTACTATCAGGCCTCGTTCTTAGATCAACCAATGATACAGTTTCGCCAAACTGCAGCTTTGAATCCAGCTTCCCCGATACCTGAGACAGAAAAGGCATCAATTCCTCTGCAAGACTGCCTAGAGATCGCCGCCACCTTCCATGGACTCCGCCCGGATCTGACAGATGTGGCTTGGCTGGACCCTGACCTGGTGATGTATTCTGATGAGAGCAGCTTTGTCATGGATGGAATCAGGTATGCAGGGGTGGCTATAATGATTTTGGAAGATGATTTTGGGCTGAGGCACTGCCTCGGGGTACATCTGCTCAGAAAGCTGAACTGATAACACTGACCAAGGCTTTGATATTGGTAAAAGACAAGACAGTGAAAGACACAGACAGCTGTTATGCCTTTGCCACAGCTCATGTTCATGGGGCCATCTACTAGGAGAAAGGTTACTGTTCAAATTAGCCAATCATGTTAAAAGACTAAAACCCCGCCAAAATTCCTTTACCTGTGCTTAAAAGGAGCCTGTGAGCGCCTACTGGGGTTGCCATTTTGTACAAATGGTTGACCCCAGCATACTGGCTGATTCTACAGAATAAACGCTCTATGCTTTTTACATACTATTTGACTCTGGGGTCTTCAGCGATTTTCGGACCCTTACAAGGTTGACCTCAGGCTGGAGCCAGCTGCTGTTTCAAGATTCTGCTGCCCCTGGGTGGAGCAGTATACTGCCTTCTGCTCAAGGTGCAGGCTATAAGTAAGAGTCTCCCAGAAGGAGCAAGTCCCTTCCCGATCTGGACTTCCTCCCTGGCACGGTTAGAGGGAGAGTCTAAGAGGAAGCAGCGGTAAAGCAGGAATGTGCTTGCAGAGTCCAGCCTAATAACCTTAACCTAACAACCATACCCAGGCACCCAATACCTGTGTTACCCGTGCAATGTATTGTCTGATTTCAAAAAGACATACCACTCCAGTTTAAAAAAAAAAAAGGAAACCTGGCATTGATCATTGAACTTGTTCTGTGACAGCTGCTTGGCACAAGTAAAGTGCTTAATACACAATTATTGAATGACTGGAAAGAAGCAAACCATTCATGCTTTTGCAATCATTCATAAAGCTACTCTGCATTGTTCTAGACGTGACAGAGTGGGGGTGTGTTCATTTCAAACAGTGACAACAACAACGGAAGCCATAAACATGGTGACAGCACAGTTAATAGAGGGATGTGGTTGAAGAGCATTCTGGACAGGCCAAAGTGGTGGGTCTTATGGTAACATTTAAACTGAGACCTGAAGGACGACAAAGGATCAACTTTATAAGATCTGGAGCAAGAGTGTCTTCAGTGGAGGCAACAGCAATTACAAAGACCCCGAGGCAGGAGAGAGCTTGGTGTGTTTTCATGTAGAGCTGGGAAAGATGTTGCCAGTGAGGGGGAGGGCTTTGTAGGGATGGTCAGAGATTTTTCAGGCTTTTCTTTCTGAGACAGGGTCTTATGTAGCCCAGATTGGCCTCATACTTTCTATTAGCTAAGGATGACCTTGAACTCTTGATCCTCCTGCAGCCATCTGCGAAGTGCTGGGATTATAGTAAGTATGTACTACCACACCATTTATGTAGTACTAGGGATTGAAGCCAGGTTCTTTGTGCATGCCTGACAGGCACGCTACCACCTGAGCTATATCCCCAACCCTAAAGTTTATTCTGAATGTGGAAGAAAAAAAAGGGGGCCAGGGGCTGGAGAGATGGTTTAGTGGTTAAGTGCTTGCCTATGAAGCCTAAGGACCCCAGTTCAAGGCTCAATTTCCCAGGACCCACATAAGCCAGATGCACAAGGTGGTGCATGTATCTGGAGTTCATTTGCAGTGGCTGGAGGCCCTGGTGGGCCCATTCTTTCTCTGTCTGTCATTCTCAAATAAATAAATAAAAATAAACAAAAACTTTTAAAAATGTATATTTTAAAAGGGGGGACAACTGTAGTGGTTTGAATGTGCATGTATGTCCCCCATAGCCTCAGGGATTTTCAATTAAGGTTAAGCTTCCTACTTAAAAAATTTTTTTTTAATTTTTATTTTTAGAGAGAGACACAGAGAGAGACAGACAGAGAGAGGGAGAGAGAGACAGATAGAGAATGGGAGCACTAGCAGCCTCTCAGCTGCTGTGAACGAAATCCAGATGTGTGTGCCCCCTTGTGGGCAAGTGCAGCATTGCACCCTTGCATCACTTTGCACCTGGCTAAACGTGGGACCTGGAGATTGGAACCGGGTTCTTACACTTAGCAGGCAGGCACCTTAACCGCTAAGCCATCTCTCCAGCCCTAAGCTTCCTACTTTTAAGTCTCTAGCAGTTGGCCAGAGGAAGAGTCACCATGTGCAGCTCTTCTAATCAAGCCCTAAGGTGTGTGAAGGGCCAGTGTGAGCTCTGGCTGTGTTTGCTGGCTATTTGGTGGTGTCTCTGGATTTATGGTACTGAGACAATTCTTCAGCCATGATGGAACGTCCCCTGGATTCTGAAAGCCTGAAGTAAACACTTCAGCGGCTTCTGGTTGGATGTTTGTCCCAGCAATGAGAAAGGAACTGCAACAGCCGCTGTAGATTTTTCATTTTGTCACAGAAGTTAGAGTCAGATCTGCATCTTTCAAAGATCATCCTGGCCCCAGAGGGAAGGCACTGTCATGGGTCACGAGGAGAGGAGGACAGTAGAGGCTGCTTTAGGGTGGCTGTAAGCATGGTGGTTAAACACCATCCTTTCTGGCATGGGGAGATGGCTCAACAGTGAAAGACATTTGCTTCAAAGCCTGCTGGCCCCTCTGGTTCAATTCTACAGTACCCCATAAAGCCAGATGCACAAAGTAGCACATGTGTCTGGAATCTGTATGCAGTAGCAAGAGGACCTGTTATATCTCTCTCTCATGGGAAAAAACAAACAAACAAACAAACAAACACAAAAAAATACCACCACCCTTTCATGGTTCTGGACAGCAGAAGTCTGACATCATGATGTGAACTGAGCCACCCCCAAATGGCCCCAGACCATTGTTGGTCTGTGTCAGCAGTGCTCCCCAGTCCACGTGTCTTCATTGTCCCCTTTCCATAAGGGCTGGCTCAGCTATGTGGGAAAGCTCATCTCAAGATCCGTGCCTTAATTGCATTTTTAAAAAAGATTTTATTTTTATTTATTAGAGACAGAGAGAGGGAGAGGAAGAGGGAGAACGGCACTCCAGGGCCTTTAGCCTCTGCAAACGAACTCAGGACATGTGCCCCCTTGTGCATCTGGCTTATGTGGGACCTGGAGAATTGAACCGGGGTCCTTAGGCTTCACAGGCAAGTGTTTAACCGCTAAGCCATCTCTCCAGCCCCTTAATTGCATTTTTGAGGACATGTTTTCTACAGAAGGTGACATTTGTAGTTACTGAGGGTGGTAAGCAGTGAGACACACCCTTGTGGGGGGGCACAGTTCAACCTTCTGCAGAGACCAATGAGGAAGTGATGAGTATGGAAATGAGGGATGATGGAGAGTTGGAGCAGGTGTGATTTCAGAGAAGAGTGGATGGTTGGACCGATGTTGCATTCCTTAGGGTTCTCTGGAGAAGCATTTATACGCACACACACACACTTTAATACTATGTATTCCATTCTATACTATGTACTTGGATATACACACAGATAAGAAATTGGTTCAAGTCATTATACAAGCCTAGAAATCCCCACTATAGTTGGCAAGCTGGAGAACCACTGTATATTTTTAGTCTCAAGGCCTGAGGACCAGGAAAGTCGAGGATGTAAGTTCTAGTAGGACGGCTAGCAGACTCAAGATCCCAGTTTTAGCCCAGGTCTAAAGGACAGAAAAGATCAATGTCCAGGCTCAGCGTCAGGCAGGAAGAGTCCCTTCTTAGCCTGGAGATATACTCAAGTCTTTGTCTGCTTGGACACAGCACAGTGGTGAGGGTTTCTGCTTCACTCAGTACACAGAAACATCCTTACAAACACACTGGAATAATTTTGGCACTCTGTGGCCCAATCCAAGATGCCACTTAAGATTAACCATTACAGATGGGAAGCCAAGGAAAAAGAGAAACCTAAGAGGCTCGTGGTCCAGGAGCGGTACGCACTTAATAGCCCAATTCAGGGCAAATGGTGGAAGTGGAGAGTAAGAGGGGAGAGAGGAGCATGGATGGTCCCCGAGGGCAGAGCAAAGTTTCAGACTGCCCTTAGGCAACATGTCTCCTCACTCATCCCTCTGGTATAGAAATGAAACCTTTGGAACCCTTGTCTACTCTTCCAGCTCAGGCAGTGACCCTAAATACCCACCTTCCAGTGATTTGTATGGTTTCAATCTGAATGGGTGATTTCTATCCATACCACCTTCGAGGCCTTCCAGCTTCCCCTACCTCTCTGTTTTTTTCTATGTGAAGGAAGAGTGCTCTGAAAGATGGTCCTGTGAACACATACTACAGACTTTGACCTCATTCATTACAGTAGTGTTTCTGGAAAGGTCTGTCCTAGGCGAAGACGCACTAGTCATTTGCTGCTGTGGAACAAAGGGCCTCAAAAAAGTGGTTCAGTGGATAAAGTACTTGATCCACAAGCATGGGGACCCGAGTTTGGATTCGCAGTCCCATGTGAAAATGCTGAGTGTGGTGGCGCATGCCTGTAACTGCCGTGCTGAGAAGGTGGAGGCAGGTGGAGCCCCAGGCCAAGCTGGCTGGATGGACTAGCCAGATCAGTGACCTCTGGGTTCAGTGACGATGCGTCTCAATGAAAAAGGTGGACGGGCTGGGAGCGGGCTCCGTGGCTTAGAGGACTTGCTGCACCGGCATGAGAACCTGAGCTCAATCCTCATAACCCACTCAACAAGCTAAGCGTGGCTGGACGTGGTGGCGCACGCCTTTAATCCCAGCACTCGGGAGGCCGAGGTAGGAGGATTGCTGTGAGTTCGAGGCCACTCTGAGAATATAGAGTGAAGTCCAGGTCAGCCTGGGCTAGAGTGAGACCCTACCTCGAAAGACCAAAACCAATACAAAACAAAACAAAAAAGCTAGGCATGGCTGCCTGCTCCTGTAACCCCAGTACTGAGCAGGTCGGAGATGGGAAGCTCACTAAAAAACTAAAAGTCTAACTAAAAAACAATGCAAGCTCAAGGCTCAGTGAGAGGCTGAATCAAGGAAACTGGCAAAAGAGTGATAGAGGGGGCCGGGGGGACACTTGACATCCTTCTCTGACCTCTGCATTTGTGTGCACGGGGCATGTGCATTTGTACATACACATGCATGCACCATTCATGTGTATATAACATGTGTGCACACACCACACATGTTACATACAACACAACACACACACAAACAAGGTGGAGAAGCTACAGAAGACACCCGATGTCATCCTCTGGCCTCCACATGCTCAGACATAATACACACCCATACATGTAAAATAAACAAGGAAATCAGATAATTATAAATAATTACAAAGTGGCTAACAGAGCAAATACTTACTCAGTATGGGTCAGAGACCCAGAAGCAGCTCACAGTGGGTTGTTCTGGCTCCATCTGTGGTCAAGTGCAGTCAAGATGTGAGCTGGGCTGCATCAGCAGAAATTTTCACTGGGGCTGGTGGCCATTTCTAGGATGGTTCACTGTCAAGGTTGTTATCAAGAGAGCTCCATGCCTTGATGGCTTCCAGGTAGAGACCTGGTTCTTTACTCTCTGGGCCTCTATATGGAGCTCCTTGAATGTCTTCACAATGTGGCAGCTGGCCTCCCCTAGAGAAGGTGATCCCAGACAGCTAGCAAGGAAGAATCTGCAGTTTTTATGATCTGCCCTTGGTAGTCACTCCCCCATTATTTTGGCCACATTGTAGTTATTAGGGTGAATTAGGGAATTAAGCTTAATTTAAACCGGGCGTGGTGGCACACGCCTTTAATCCCAGCACTTGGGAGGCAGAGGTAGGAGGATCACCGAGAGTTCGAGGCCACCCTGAGACTACATAGTTGATTCCAGGTCAGCCTGGACCAGAGTGAGACCCTACCTCGAAAAACAAAAACAAAAACAAAACAAAAAGCTTAACTTAATTCCCTAATTCCCAAGGTAGAGCATGAACTAATATCTGGATAGATCTTTTCATGTCCAGGTACTGTAGAAGCTTGTCTCATGCTGATCAGGCTCCTAGAATGCTCGTTCTACCATGAAGAATGGGTGTTTTTAGACATGCTTACTCAGGAAAACTATTGAGCCACAGATGAGGACTGTATCTCTGTGCCTCCTTGTGAGCTGGGTGGTAAGAACATCAGAAACAAAAAGCACCAACAAGACAATACCAACGTTG
Organism: Orientallactaga sibirica; assembly: GCA_036365145.1. NCBI lineage: Eukaryota > Metazoa > Chordata > Mammalia > Rodentia > Dipodidae > Orientallactaga > Orientallactaga sibirica. Next base: position 48,994,670 of record JAEOAD010000005.1, on the reverse strand, counting down.
CCCCATATTTGTGGAACACGAGACTGAGCATGTTGAGAGCGGGAGCACTGCCTGTCTGGTTCTCTGGCCTACCAGCGTTTCCTACAAACCCTGCTTCAAAACCAAAACCAAAACCAGTGTTTCTTTAGAAATAAGCGAATGTGTTTCTCCTTTTGATCTTACAAGAACCTGATCAGTAAACACGCTGATGGTCCCTATTGTGCAGGCAGAAGGGGTGAAGAACAGGAAGGTCAGGTCCTCTGCCAGAGTGACGTGGCTCATGTTGGTAGCATTAGGATGAAAATCCAAACTGACGCCTAACAGCCAGAGACAGAGAGAGATGGAAGGACAACTCATAATTACAGAACCAATGCTAGTAATGATGACTTGGCTTGGCCTAATGGAAGGAAGATGAGGCTTGAATTAAAACAAAACACTGGATAATCCGAAACCCATTTCCATTTGGCTCAGGAATACTACCAGAGACATACTCTCAGAGGAGAAGCTACACTAAACCATGTGGATTTGGCCCCAATCTTTACCCAAGGCTGACATTCTCTGGAAGGAATCCTCAAAGGATCCAGCCCCTGTCCTTCAAGCTTCCCTGAGCTAGTGCATCTCTGAGTCTCTAGAAAGAATAAATAACCACCTAGGTTCACCCCTAGAAACCAGACCGTGTTCTCAGTCTTTTTCCTTCCTGTAGTCTCACTTATAACTCTTGTTTTGCAAATAACATACTTAGTCCCATTATGTCCTAAATAGAAATTAATTTTTTTTTTAAAAAGCAACCTATAGGGCTGGTGGGATTGCTTAGTAGTTAAGGTGCTTGCCTGAGAAGCCTAAGGACCCAGGTTTGACTCCCCAGTACCCATGTAAGCCAGACATACAAGGTGACACATGCACACAAGACCACACATGTACACAAGATGGCACATGCATCTGGAGTTTGATTGCAGTGGCTACAGGACCTGTCATGCCAATACTCTCTCTCTGTCTCTGTCTCTCTTTCTCACACACACAAAAAGCAACCTATGACTCATTGTGAGGTCACATCATGTGAGGACTAGGGCAAGGTCTGTCCCCAGCATATACTAGTAGGACAAGTTAAGAGCCTTTTCATCCCCAAATGATTCCCCAGTGCCTATTCTGACCTAGCAAACATATCCAGCTCTTCTGGCTTCCAGAGAACAGCCTGCCAACTGTATAGTCCATATGGATGCTACTGTGAGGAAAGCCCAGGCGGGTATATGTGAGTGAGTGGCCAGCAATGCTGAAAAGGCCAACTTCAGCTTGCTACATGGGCCAGATATAGACTGGCTATAGACCGACTCTGGTTCTGATTCAGTGAGACAAAGTAGGCCACTACCTCGAGCATGCTGAACTTAGTTGCTAGCTCAAAAACAGAGATCAAGAAAGTCACTGGGCGTGGTAGCACATGCCTTTAATTCCAGCACTTGGGAGACAGAGGTGGGAGGATCGCAGAGAGTTCGAGGCCACCCTGAGACTACATAGTGAATTCCAGGTCAGCCTGAGCTAGAGTGAGACCCTACCTTGAAAAACCAAAAAAACAACAACAACAACAACAACAACAAAAAACAGTAACCACACCCAACCAAACCCAATCCAATATTGTCATAGATACAGGAACAAATTCCAGAGTCCTGTGGGTTGAATTTGATTTATGGATAGTATTTTAAAGGAAACATGTCTCCACAAATATAAATTGTTTATTAACATTAAAAAGCCGAGAGGCTTTAATCTTTTTTAAAAAATATATTTTATTGATTTATTTGAGAGAAAGAAAGAGAGAGAGAGAATGGGCACACCAGGGCCTTCAACCACTGCAAATGAACTCCAGATGCATGCACCCCCTTACGCATGTGGCTTATGTGGGTCCTGGAGAAATGAACCTGGATCCTTTGGCTTTGTAGGCAAACACCTTAACTGCTAAGCCATTTCTCCAGCCTGGCTTTAATCTTTAATATTTAAGAAAAATTCAGACAGCCAAGAACTGGAAAAGCTCAAGTCTGTTGGTTAGGATACCCAAGGGGAGCAATGAAGTAGAGCTGAGTCCAGGCTGTACCAATCTTAGCTGGGGCAGGATTTCACCAGATTGCCCTAAATTCCTTGTCCCTCACAGGCTCATGTCCTTACCTTGTCCTTATCTTGAAGACTATGGAGCCTTTAGGAGGAGGGTCCTGGCTGGTGGAAAGTAGGCCACTGGGAGCAGGAAAAGGTTAAAGGTTATACCTGCCCCTAGTTCTAGCCATTCTCTTTCTCTTGGGCCACCACAATGTGAGGAGTCTCCACTGCCATGTACACCAGCCTTCCTTCTCATGAAGGACTGAAATAAACTCATAGAGATTAGGACCAAATATATTTTTTTTCCTGATAAGTAGTAAGTTAGGGACTGGCCTACAGAAACACGGATGCTACTTTGCCTGCCCTAGCAGGACTAGAACCAGCATCTGATCTAGTCTCATCCAAGGTGGCTGTCAGCAACAACTCAACTCTTCAGCACAGCTTCTCCTCCTCCTCCTTCTTCTTCTTTTCAAGGTAGGGTCTTGCTCTAGCCCAGACTAAACTGGAATTATGTGGTCTCAGGGTGGCCGCGAACTCACAGTGTCCTCCTACCTCTGCCTCCCAAGTGCTGGGATTAAAGGCGTGCGCCACCACACCTGGCTCTTTTCTGTTTTGTATTCTAGGTGTAGTCTCACTCTAGCCTAGGCTGACCTGGAACTCACTCTATAGCCCAGAGACTGACCTCAAATCCACAGTGATCCTCCTACCTCAGCTTCCTGAGTGCTAGGATTAACAGGGTGTACCACCCCTGCCCCTAGCTACACATTCTTTGCTTTAAAAAATTATTATTTATTTTATGAGAGAGAGAGAGAGAGAGAGAGAGAGAGAGAGAGAGAGAGAGAAAAGGCACACCTCTAGACTCTAGCCACTAAACAAATTCCAGACACATGTGCCATCTTGTATATTGGGCTTTATATGGGTACTGGGGAATTGAACCAGGGTCCTTAGGCTTTGCAGGCAAGTGCCTTAACTGCGGAGCTATTCTTCCAGTCTCCCCACCAGCTACACATTTTTTTTTTTTTTCCGAGGTAGAGTCTCACTCTGATCCAGGCTAACCTGGAATTAACTATGTAGTCTCAGGGTGGCCTCGAACTCATGGCGATCCTCCTACCTCTGCCTCCCAAGTGCTGGGATTAAAGGCGTACGTCACCACGCCCGGCTCAGCTACACATTCTTAAGATCATCAGACAAATGAGACTTGGGCTACACTTAAGGGGGATGGTGGGAGGGAGTTCCTCAGTTCCCTAGGGAGTTGGGTGCTTCTTTCTCAGGGCTATGCTGCACTCACATTTTAATCTAGCACAGAAGTTGGCAAATCTTGACAGGTAAATTGGTCACCTGGTTTTTAGAAAAAAAAAAAAAAAAAAAAAAGTTGTATTGGCACAAAGCCGTGCCCATGTATTTTTGTATTGTCTATGTTGCTTTTGCTCTAAAAAGGCTGTAGTAAGTAGTCTCATGAGAGACCATATGGCTGGCGAGACTGAAATATTTACGATCTGCCCTTTATGGAAAAAGTTGCCAAGCCTTGGTCTATCATCTTGGGTTGCAAGGAACAGAGGCCCAGTCAGATCAGCTCAAGCAAAGTATATGTGGGGTCAAGACCAAAGGGCAATGTGTTCAGTGCCAAGGATGTAAAGCTCAAAGATATCAGACGTCCAGGCAGGACAAGGTGGAGAGGAGGGGTGAACTTTATTATGGGATGTCTGCTTTTCTGTTTCTTCTGTATTGATTTCTTCAATCCCCTGGGCCTTCCCCCAGCTTCAAAACCTCCTTGGTGCTACCCAGACCCCTTCTACATCATGCAATCCCAAAGAACCTTTCAACTTCGGGTTTCATTGACAATGGCCCTAGTCTCCTAGCTTCCCAGTTCTATACTCCCAGGAGAGGAATTTGGTTGTGCTGGATCATCTTTTCAACCTCATGGGTCTTGGAGATTCCAGACCAGGCTGTGGCTGTCCCTGTGCCCTCAATCAGGAGTCATCCAAGGTCCATGGGGACATTATCATATGGGACCGCCACTCAGTAGAGGTGGTTATGGAGCTGTGCTGCTTGAACGAGAGAGACGTTCCCCTTAGCCTCATATGTTTTTGGCTCCCAGCAATTTGGGAGGTGGAGCCTTGCAGAAGGCAATGTGTTGCTAGCTCTCTCGGACTACTTCCTTCCTCTGCTATCTTGCTCCTGCTGTGCTTTCTCTGCCATGACGAAGCTTCTACTCAAAACAGTAAGCTGAAATGAACACTTTCCTCCCCAAAAGCTGCTTTTGGTCGTGTGTTTTGCCACAGCAACTTGTAAGATGGTAACTGCAACAGGAGTCCTCACACAGAAGGAAAGGCAGCAGGCAGAAGCCAGAGCCTAGCTACCATGCCTCACAAGGGATCTGCTCATTTCTTACAGCCAAAGAGAATTCTCCTAAGCTCTTTATTCAGAACTGACTGAAAAGCCAATGTCTGTCAGCATGCCTCCCATGAGAGGGAGACATAAGTGAGTCCACATGGCATTTGCAGATGGCCATGAGGCTGGCAGAGGGACAGGAGAGCCCTATCAACTGTGGCACCTGGGGAGGTACAGGAATCAGGGCCTGGATCTGAACTCGCAGAAGATGAACCTGGTAGAACTCGTGTGAGTCCTGCCGCGATCTGCTGGTGATGAGTGTTAGTCTCCTTCCTCACGTCCCACTCCAGGCCTGTTTCCCCACTGATCAAGTGACTGGGCTGCATCAGCCCCTGGTTCTCAGAATGGCCTCTGTAACAAGCCCCCTGGAGGACTCCTTAAAAGTGGTGTTCCCAGAGTCGCTGATTCCATGGGTCCCAGTTGAGGCCCGAGTGTATAGATTGTTGAGGAGGTGGGGAGGGAATGGATGAGTCTATGCAGTGTTTGCCAAGCTAGCATAAGGACCTGAATTCAGATTGCCCAGCATTTACATAAAAGTACACCTGTAATGCCAGTGCTGAGGAAGCAGACAGGAGGATCTCTAGGGCTTACTGCTTCATTAGTCTAGTTGAATGGGTTCAGTGAGAGACCTTATCCAAAAAATTGATTTAAGATGTCCAAAATTGGACATAGAATCTCTGGCTTCCACATGTTTGCACAACATGTGCACCCACATGCATATCAAGAAGGAACAGGGAGCGAGAGAGAGAGAAAGAGGGAGAGGGAGAATATGGATTTGGAACTGTTTCCCAGGAGATGCTGTTTCTGGGGGCCTGGGGCCACACTTTGAAAGCCCCAGGTCCACATCATCACCAAAACAAGCTGAGTCTGTTCTGCTCCTGGAGGTAGATTTGGTGAGGTTCCTGGTCAGTGTGGGGAACTTGGATTGTGGGCGAGGGAAATCGCCTACCTATGTTAGCAGGTCTTTCATGAGCCTCACGGGGGTGACTGCTCTACCAGAACCCCTTTTCTGCCTCACCACCACAAGGACCTTGTTACCAGAATCCTGAGCTCCAGAAATACCCAGCCACCTTCCCAGCCTGCTGGAAAATGTTACTTGCTATTTCTTCCCTTGGCCAAATTTTGCGGGCAGCATGGCTCTCCAACACGTAGGCCACACTGTTGGCTCTCTCAACTCCCTTCCTCAAAGGTGATCCCATGTCGGTGGGCTGTCCATGATAAACAGCTCTGACTGGGCAGCCCAAACCCAGGGGAAACCAGCCTGCTGTGGATCTGGAAAGTTCCCCACAGGCAGATAGAAGGCAGCTGCTTGGCTGGCTCAGACTGAGGCCCAGCCACAAGCCTGGGGGGACGACTCAGAGTTCAGGTCTCCGGCCAGTACTGCAAATTGCCCCTACAGGGTCTGGCTAGCCCAAAGGAGCCCAAGGACTGGAACTCTGAGTGACAGCTGAGCAGGAGACACCCTTCATCATCCTGCTAAGTCACTAAGAGGTTTCTGAAACAGGTGTCTCAAATTTCCTTGAAAACCCAGAATAATCCCCCATTTGAAGTGTGCACGAATCTTGTTGTCACCACCTAGTATTAATGGGCGGGCACCACCAAAGGAAAAAGGGGTTTTCGGCTGCATTTTTGCACACTGACTTGACAAGCTCAATAAAAGCTTAAACAAATATTAAAAAATACACAGAGAGCCAGGCTGGTTTAAATTAACTTCCCAAGCACTTTACCTACTGTAGGAAGAAATTATAATAAAATGTCAGAGCAAAAATAAACCGCATGTGGAAATAAAAATAAAACATAAAATGCCCTCTTACAACTAACTGTTCAGTATGATTTACTTCATAACAACATATCATTGTACGTGAAGTTTTCATAGTCTTAAAGTGTATTTGGGCATTAGGAATGTTAACTTTGAAAAATTCCTATGTTACACTTTGGGAATCTGTGTCTTTCCCAGAAGTCTTATAGATATAAACCACTGTAAAGCAAAGCACCAAAAAAAGAAAAAGAAAGTCTTTTTTAAACTTTGACATAATTCTTCCAAGTAGAATATGTGGCTTGACACATGACCCCAAGTTCTAGTTCTCAAGGCATTCACTGCTCAGGCTCCATCCTTGGAGAAGGAAAGAGTGTGGGGCTGAGATAGGATCTGCCCTGACCATTCCAAAGGCTCTTCCAGAGGCGGAGCTGGTGAAGGGAAGACACTTCGTGGTCCTTGGATCATGGCTCATCCAATCCTCAACCTCAGGCCTAGTTGAACCAGATAGATTAAGATTGGGGGAGGGATGCTTGGAACTTGCTTTTCTGGACAGAATAAAGAGATAAAGGGAAAGCAGGGGAAGGAGAAAAGAAAGGAAAGAAAGGGGGGAAAGACGGACAGGACTGTGAGGGGAATCCTTTCTGCCCCTCACTTCATCTTGTTCTTGTCCCCACTTGGTTTATTGAGCCAAACTGATAGATCTGGCTTTCTAAGCAGAGACGAGGTAGGGGCCTAACAAGACCTGTGGGCCTACATGTGGGCCCTTCCCTGCCAGCTTTCTGTCACACCTCAAAGGTGATTTTCTCAGAAATGCTTTTCTAGCAGGGCCTGGGTGGGGCAACCTCATACACCCCATGCCTGGCTCCAAGCAAGAGTTTCCAGGGGGACCTAGGCAGGCCTCAGAAAAGCCAGCTTCCTATGCCTCCCAGATCCTGTCAAAGACTCCCACCAATTGTTCCTGCCCCACAGAGAAGACCCCAGACTGGTTAAGTACACACACATGTAAGCATGTAAGCTGGTGTCTTCATATGTAGATGCATGCATAGATGCATGTGTATTTCCTGGTGAGTTAGTTAATCACGGCCTTCTCAAGACACTGGGCAATGACTCACCAGATGGCAGAATCGGGACAGCCCTACCAGGGACATGAGGCCCAGCGAGCTCTCCAGGGTAGAAGGGAAGACATGTAGAACCCTGTAGCAAGCATGAGGAGGTCCAGTTCAAAGAGCGAGCCCAGACTAAAAAAAAAAAAAAAAAAAAGCAACTTATTTCTCTAATCTGCTTGTGCTGATTGTGCCAGAAACAAATACCAGCAGGCCTGGAAAAAATGTTTCTGTTCATTTGCCTCGGCTCTGAGCCACGGGCCCCAAAAGTGGAAGGAAAGAGAAAGGGAACAGATTGTGGGGCTGTTTTGTCTGGCTCGCTGGATCCTTTTGCCTCCTTTGCTTCTGGGAAGGGGGAGTGGAGGTTATCTGGAGCCCCCACCCCCACCCCCTACTATCCCCTGGACTTGAAGCAGCTTCTTCAATTTCCCACCAAAAAAAAAAAAAAAAAGTTTCAGAAGCGGAAACTGGCCTTGGCTCCCCAGGGCAGAAATTGAGAGCTCAACTCTAAACCACTTCCTTCGCTTGGTAACAATGCACGGAGGAATTTCCACAAATCCCCTTAGCTGTCACGGCTTCCGCTCCTCTACTTGGGAAAAGACAACCTGGGACATTCCAGCCCCTCACCCGCACCTTGTTTGATCTGCTTGGCTCCTCGTCGGGCCTTGGAGAGCCACAGCATTCATTTCCCTTCCCTGCGTTTCCTCCAAGAGTGAGAACCATCCAAGGCTGACTGGGTGTGGGAAGCCACCCTGCCCAGCACCAAGCACCAAGGTCTTTCTCGAACTCTGGAGAAGGATGGAGGGACTAAGGTGGACACCAGCACGGAGTACAGCATTGAAGGCATGAACTTGAGAGTGAGTCAGACCCGGCGTGAACCTGAGCTCCACCACGCTTTCTAGCTGTGTCACTTTCAGGAGGTCACCTGAGCATAGCCCCTGTGCCTGTCATCACAGCACTTGAGAGGTGGAGGCAGGAGATGGTGAATTTGAGGGCCTAAGTGCCCCTACTCCTTGTGGGCATTTCCATGGGCACAGATTACTTACCATGAGGTCTCTGACCAGCTCCTGTTCTCCAGCCCACACCTCCTCTAGTGGAATAATGGACTGCAGGTGTCCATACCAGTATCTGTGCCAATGTCCATGGGCTTCCTGGAGAATGGTGCCTTGAGTCTCTGTAGCTTGTAGCTGAATTTGAGCTCAGAACTACATAGTCTGATCTAGGCTTAGTCTTCTAAAATGTGCTAGGGAGAATCATCTCATTTTTTTGGTGCCTCAGTTTCTCCATGTGGAAAATGGAAATGCTTATAGACTAAACTGTATTCCCTCAAACTTTATATGTTGAATTTCTATCCCATAGTAGGACTGTAATTTACTTGACTATAAGGAGCTAAGAAAAATGACATCACAGGACGACAATGGGTATCCTTAAGAAAAGTCTATGTGAGGGCACAGAAAGAAGGCAGCCATCCAAATGCATATTATGCCCACTAAACTGCCTTCTAACCACTTACGTTTATACCCATATACTAATGCTACTCTCACTTTTGGTGAGACATCTCATACCCTCCAAGACTCAGGGACTGTTACAGAAGAGGTGGTAGAAAGAATGTAAGAGCCAAAGGAAGGGAGGACTGCTTACAATGCTATCTTCCAGACACAAAGTGACCTTAACACTCATGACCTCATAGTAGCTGATGTTACCTACACAAGAGCTGCATAATAGGACGGAAAAAATGATGACATCAAAAAAGAAGAGACACTAGTTGGAAAGAAGAAGGGATTCAGCGGAGGGGAGATTTGGGAGGGGGAAAAGGGGTAGGGATTATGATCATGATATATGTGGATGTATTATGGAGGGTGTCAATAAGAAGTTACCCCCCCCAAAAAAAACACAAACCACACAAAGAAGAACCTATGACAGGGGTAGTCATGAGCCCTGAGGGTGTGACATCTGCTTGTGTCATGCTAAATGTATATACTATGCTCACCAAACTGCCCAGTAAGCACTTCTCTTAATGTCCACACCCATATATTAATGCTACTCTCACTTGTGGTTAGAGAAGCTTCTCTTATCAGATGGTGGCAACCTTGGGATGACTCAGAAGGCACCATGGTGCTGAGAAGAAGTGATGAGGAATGCTCAGCACTAAAACATCTCAAACCCACCTTCCAAGGCTCAGGGTTCATTGCGGAAGAGGGGGTGGAAAGAACGTAAGAGCCAAAGGAAGAGTAGGACTCCTTACAACGTGCTCCTCCAGACACAAAATGGCCTGGATACCCATGACCTCACAGTGCCTGACACTACCTACATAAGACCATCATAATAGGAGGAAAAGATCATGACATCAAACTGAAAAGAGAGACTGATTGAGACGGGGAGGGAATATGATGGAGAGTGAAGTTTCAAAGGGGAAAGTGGGGGGAGGGAGGGAAGTACCATGGGATATTGTCTATAATTAAAGAAGTTGTCAATAAATAAATAAAATTAAATTAAAATAAACTGAGCAAGTGACTGAGTCTATCTGAGCAGCATGACCTTGTAAGGTCTGATGGAGGAGGACTATGTTCCATGTATATTGTGTGATACACTTTGGGACCTGCCTAATGCACCACTCATGTTGTTATACAAAACCATTCCCAAACCGTGGACCATTAACACTGGGCAGGTCATCTTCCGCAATGAACCCTGAGCTTTAGAAGGTGCGTTTGAGATGATTCAGCACTGAGCACTCTTCTGTCACTTCTTCTCAGCACCATGGTGCCTTCTGAGTCATCCCAAGGTTGCCACCATCTGAAAAGAGAAGCTTCTCTAACCAAAAGTGAGAGTAGCATTAATATATGGGTGTGGACATTAAGAGAAGTGCTTACTGGGCAGTTTGGTGGGCATAGTATATACATTTAGAGTGACACAAGCAGACGTTACACCCCCGGGGCTCATGACTACCCCTGTCATAGGTTTTCAGTATCAGGGATGTATTCCTTCCTATGGAGCGGGCCTCCAGTCCAATTAGAGAGCAGTTGGTTTCTCCCATAAACAGACATGCTACTATTGCACCCATTAGCTCATTTGGCCTGGCTGGCCAAATTTAAAGCTTGCAGTGTTCACTGTTGAGTACCTTCACTGGTGTTTTCTCTCTCCCATTGAACTTCATGCAGCGTAGCTTTTTCCAACTTTCTGTCAGCTGGTCCACATGGAGGAGGCTTTTAGCTGAGCCCCAGCAGGGTTTCTCTGTGACCTTGCCACCCAAGTATGTGGAGTCTTCAGCAATGGGGTCTTACCATTTATTCCTAGTGGGAAACCAAGGGCCTCAGCAATGGCCTATGTTTTGGGGGTATCTGTGACCTCCCTGGCCAACAACTCACTGGAAGGTATCCCATCTCTAGCACTGAAAATTTTCTAGTAACCATCTATTGCTTCTGAGTGTTCCATTGTTATTTTATTTTTAAATTAAAAAATATTATTTATTTGAGAGAGAAAGAGGCAGATAGAGAGTGAGAGAATGGGTGCACCGGTGCCTCTAGCCACTGCAAATGAACTCTTGACACATGCACCACCTATGTGGATCCTGGGGAATCAAACCTGGTCCTTTGGCTTTACAAGCAACTGCCTTTAACTGCTAACCCATTTCACCTTTCTTTCTTTCTTTCTTTCTTTCTTTCTTTCTTTCTTTCTTTCTTTCTTTCTTTCTTTCCTTTCCTTCCTTCCTTCTTTCTTTCTTAAAAAATTTTTATTATTTTTTATTTATTTTTGGAGAGAGACACAGAGAGAGACAGAGAGTGAGAATGAGACAGATAGAGATGAGCTCACCAGCAGTCTCTCAGTTGCTGTGAATGAAATCCAGATGTGTGCGCCCCCTTGTGGTCAAGTGCAGCATTGCGCCCTTGTGTCACTTTGCATCTGGCTAAACGTGGGACCTGGAGATTGGAACCCGGTTCTTAGGCTTAGCAGGCAGGCGCCTTAACCGCTAAGCCATCTCTCCAGCCCTCACCACCCTTTCTTTTATCTTTTTGAGACAGGTTCTTACCCTAGCCCAGGCCGACTTAGAATTCACCCTGTGGTTCCAGGCTGGCCAAAACTCCCGACAATCCTGATCCTTCCTTCTCAGCTTAGACTGACCTGTTTAACTCCATAGCTCATGACTGGCCTCCACCAACTAGCCCAGAAGAAGGAGAAGAAGTTGCTGTAAGTGTCCCCGCTTCCCCACAGCCAGAGATTTGCCTTATGTACTTAAGACTCTACCACCAACATCTCAAGACTGAAGTCAACAGATTGGTTTCTGAATTCCCCTTAGAATTCTGTGCACTTCACAAATGGGGTTCAGATCTGTTACTACAACTTCTTTTTAGAGGATTTATTTTTAATTTTATTCATTCATTTGCAAACAGAATGCATGCCCCAGGGCTCCAGCTGCTGCAGACAAACTTCAGATGCATGTGGCACCTTGTGCATCTGGCTTTACATGGGTACTGGGAAATCGAACTCGGGTCCTTAGTCTTTGCAAGCAAGTACCTTAACCACTGAGACATCCTTCCAGCCCAACTTCTTTTTAAATACAGGGTCTCACTGTGTGTGTGTATGTGTGTGTGTGTGTGTATGCATGTGTGTGTCTGTGTGTGTACTCATGCATGTGGAGGGCTGACGATGACCTGAGGTTTCATTCCTCTCAGGTCCCATTCACCTTTTTATTTTATTTTATTTTATTTTATTTTATTTTTATTTATTTTTATTTTTTTAGTAAGGCAAAGGAGATTTACTGGGGAGAAGCCCAAACTGTCAGGTCAAGCATGCCCAAGATCTTGGCTGGCATCCAAGGTAGAAAAAAAAAAAAAGGAGAAATAGGTCTCTTTTCATCCACTTTTGTTTTAGGCAGGGTTTCTCATTCACCTGGAGGTCACCAATGAGTCTAGACCAGTGGATCAGTGAACCCTGGCCCTGCCTCCTCAACACTGGGATTACAAGCATACACCTGGTTTTGTTATGTGGGTTCTGGGGATCAAATTCAGATCCTCGTAACATCTCCCCAGCCCTAACGTGATCAAATTTAAATAATGTGTGTGTGTGTTTAAAAATACATGCATGGTGCGGTGTGTATGGGTGTGTGATGTGTGGTGCATGCCCGTGTGTGTACATGTGCATGCCTGCGCAAAGGCTAGAGGAGGATGTTGGGTGTCCCCTTATGGCAAGCTGTGTATTTCTTTATTTGAGACGGGGTCTGTCCCTCATTCCGGAGCGGCTGCTCTAGCAGTTCTCCATTCTCTGGTCTCGGCCGCCTATTGGACTCAGGACAGCTTTTTATGTGTGTTCTGGGGAGTTGAACTTGGTGATCTCCAGCCCGAGAGGCCCTCATGCTTAAGTGACAAGCACTCTTAACCACTGAACCATTTCCCCTGCCATGAATAATATTTTTTTTTATTTTTAATTTTTATCAGGGAAAGCAAGAGAGAGTTGGCACACCAGGGCCTCTACCCACTGCAATCAAACTTGCTTCACCTTGTGCATCTGGCTTATGTGGGATCTGGAGAGTTGAATATGGGTCCTTAGGCTTTGCAGGCAAGCCCCCTAACAGCTGAGCCATCTCTCCAGTCCATAAATAATTTTTTTTGCAAGGTAGGGTCTCATTCTATCCCAGGCTGACCTGGAATTCACTATGTCGTCTCAGGATGGCTTTGAACTCACAGTGATCCTCCTATGTCTGCTTCCCAAGTGCTGGGATTAAAGGTGTGAGCCACCTGGCCCGGGTTGAAAAGTTGTTTTTTTAAAAAAATTTATTTATTTGAGAGACAGAGGCAGAGAGCCAAAGAGAGTGAGTATGGGTACACCAGGGCCTCCTACCACTGCAAACAAACTCCAGAGGCATGCACCACTTTGAACTGAACCCAGCCTATTAGGTTTTGTAAGCAAGCAAGCAAACACTGAGCCATCTTTCCAGCATATATATATATATATATATATATATATATATATATATATATATATTTTTTTTTTTTTTTTTTGTTGTTGTTGTTTGTTTTTTTTTTCGAGGTAGGGTCTCACCACTCTGGCCCAGGCTGACCTGGAATTAACTTTGTAGTCTCAGGGTGGCCTCGAACTCACAGCTATCCTCCTACCTCTGCCTCCCAAGTGCTGGGATTAAAGGCGTGCGTCACCACGCCCGGCTAGAAAGATATTTGTATATGCTTCAAGATAAGGGAAGAATTTCTCAAATAAGAACAAAAACCCAAATGATAAAGGAACCAACTGATAAATTTAAGCAATATATATATATTTTTTTTTTTTTTGAGAGAGAGACAGAGAGAGAGGGAGAGGAAGACAGAGAATGGGTGCACCAGCAGCCTCTCAGCCGCTGTGAACAAACTCCAGATGCGTGTGCCCCCTTGTGAGCAAGTGAGGCATTGCGCCCTTGTGTCACTTTGCATCCGGCTAAACATGGGACCTGGAGATTGGAACCGGCGTTCTTAGGCTTAGCAGGCAGGCACCTTAACCACTAAGCCATCTCTCCAGCCCTTAAGCAATATTTTTAAAAGAGAAAGTAGAAAGCAAACCTGCTGAGAAAATATATTTGGAACATATTTAACTAATGAAGGACAAGAATAGAAAATCTATGAAGTGTGTCTATAAATCAAAACAGAAATAGCTAAATGGAGGTGGGAAGAAGGCACAGAGGGAAAGTGCTTCCTGCGCAAGCATGAGATCTGAGTTTAGATGCCTAGCACCCTCATAAAAAGCAGGGTGTGGGAGTGTGTAATCCCACTGCTGGAGAGGTTGGGGCAGCAGGATCCCCAGAACTTATTGACTAGTTAGTGTGACTGAATCAGCAAGCACCAGGTTAAGAGAGAGACTCTGTCTTCAAAAATAAAGTGGGGAGAGCTGAGATGATGGCTGAGCAGTTAAAGGTGTTGCTTGCAGAGTCTGCCATCTTGAGTTTGATTCCCTAGTACTCATGTAAAGACAGATGCACAAACGGCACATGCATCTGGAGTTTGTTTGCAATGGCTAGAGGCCTTAGTGTGTCCTATACTCACTCTCTCCCTCTCTTGGCCTTTAATCCCAGCACTTGGCAGGCAGAGGTAGAAGAACCGTAAATTCAAGGCCACTCTTAGACTACATAGTGAATTCCAGGTCAGCCTGGATTAGAGTGAAACACTATCTCGAAAAACTAAAAAAAAAAAAAAAAAAATTAAATTAAAAATTGGAGAGCGGGGCTGGAGAGATGGCTTAGTGGTTAAGGCACTTGCCTGCAAAACCTAATGACCCAGGTTCAATTCTCCAGGTCCCACATAAGCCTGATGCACAAGGTGGTACATGCATCTGGAGTTCATTTATAGTGGCTAGAGGCCCTGGTGCACCCATTCTCCCTCACTTTCTATCTCCTTCTCCCTCTATCTCTAATAAATAAGTAAATAAAAATAAAAAATGAAGAGCAACTGAGGAAGGCACCTGACATCGACTTGTGACCTTCACATGCACTTGCACTCATGCATACACACACACATCCAAAAAAAAAGCAAAATATAGAGTAAACATGAGCAAAAGCCATGAGAAAGCATTGCCCGGAAGAGGAGATACAGGTGGTCTTTAACAAGTGAAAATATGTTCAGCCTTATTAGTAATGGGAGAAACGCAGAGCTGAGCATGGTGGGTCCTGGCTCCTAGCTGAAGCAGGGGGATTGCCATGAATTTAAAGCCAGACTAGGCTACATAGCGAGACCCTGTATCAAAAAACACAGTACTACAAGTAGCAAAGCATGCTGGCAGGACGGTAGAGAAAGGGGACCTCTTCTACTTTGCTGGCAGGAATGTAATATTAAGTGAATTAATTTTCCTCTTATTTGTGCATCCTAGATTTTATGTAGGTAGATAAAATTATATTTGTGCATGTGACATGAAAGTAGAAGTGGAACTAAGGGACTAACAGGGGCAGAGAAGGGAAGAAAGGCAGGGAAGGGAGACTGTGCTCAAAGTACACTATATACCTGTATGAAAATGCCCTTCTCAAATCCAGCTTTGAGTACAATGAATAGATACCAATAAAAGAAAAAAGAAGAAATATAGAAATAAAAGAAAATGCAAGCTGAAACCTTCATGAGACACTGTTTTACACCCATGGACTGAATATAGAACTAGAATATAGAACAAGACTAGGGTGTGCAGCAGGGGAACTGTCATCGCTGCTGGTGGCGGAATGAATTGCCGCACGCACTTTTGAAGGGACGTTGCTTTACTTGGTGAAGATTACAATGTACATCTTCTGCCACCGCTCCATTCCCAAGTCACCCCCCAACCCCCCCCCCACCGTGGTACCGGGAACATTTCGAAATGTTCAACAGTGGGTTGTTTGGTAGGGCCAGAACTACAGGGTACCTGGGCACAAGACTTAAGGTGGTTCTCACCTTAATAATAGGATTGCTGCAAGTCGTGGCCTCTAAGCTTGCACCCTCAGCATCATGGATAGTGGGTGAATGGCAGCTTCCAAAATGGTGTATCCCTGTTCTCAAACCTTGAAATGTGGACAAGGAATCTTTGAAGGTATAATCAAGTTAAAGATTGGGAGATAAGGTAGTTCCAGATAATCTAGCTGGGACCTAAATTCAATGACAAGTGACTTTAAAGAAATACATGGAAGTGGGACTGGGAAGGTAGTTCAGATGGTAAAATGCTTGCCATGCAAACACAAGGACCACCCCCAGAATCCATGTTAAAAAACAACAACAACAACCAGGAATGGTGGTGTGCACCTGTAATCCAGCACTGAGGAGGCAGAGACATGAGGCTCCCTGGGCTCACTGTCCAGCTAGTCTAGTAATTGTTGAGCTCCAGGGAAAAAAGAGAGTCTGTCTTTTTAAAAATAAAAATCAGGGCTGGGCATGGTCGCACACATCTTTACTTCCAGGACTTGAGAAGCAGAGGTAGGAGGATCGCCATGAGTTCGAGGCCACCCTGAGACTATATGGTTAATTCCAGGTCAGTCTGGGCCAGAGTGAGACCCTACCTCCAAACCCCCACCCCCCAAAAAAAAAATTAGGGCCAGGCATGGTGGCACACGCCTTTAATCCCAGCACTCGGGAGGCAGAGGTAGTGGGATCATGAGTTCAAGGTTACCCTGAGACTACATAGTGAATTCCAGGTCAGCCTGGGCTAGAGTGAAACCCTACCTCAACATACATACATACATACATACATACATACATACATACATACATACATACATACATATAATTTTTTTTCCAAGAAGAGAGACAGAGAGAATGGGTGTACCAGGGCCTCTAGCTGCTGCAAACAAAATCCAGATGCATGTGCCATTTTGTGCGTTTGGATTTATGTGGATACTGGGGAAATGAACCCGAGTCCTTAGGCTTTGCAGGCAAGCCATATCTCCCATCTCTGGGTAAAATTTCAAATTTTTGTTCAATGAAAAAAGTAAATCAAAGAAAATGACAAATATACATTTCTACTGCTATAAACGTGAGCCATAGAAGGGCACTCTATAATTTACATGCACACGTGGCAAATCTCAGAAGAAAAGCAACACAACACAGTGGGTCTTTGGAGAAGGAGGAGCATGTGGTCAGGAGGAGACGATCCATTCGTGACACTATGGCTCTTAAGCTGGAAGCCACAATTGTTAGCTCTTGTGTCATTCCTTTTCACTGTCTAATCTGAATCTTGCATTTTCTGTATTCTTGACATCTTTGATATAGTTCACAATGAAAATTAAGTGACAAAAAGTATATACTGGGGCTGGGGGAGTAGCTCAGTGTGTAGAGGGCTTGCCTTGCATGCAGGAAGCCCTGGGTTTCATTTCCAGCCCTGCATCAATATCAGCATCAACCAGTCATGGTCAAGTACTAGTAATCCTAGTACTTGGGAGGCAGAGGCAGGAGGATTTGAAGTTCAAGGTCAACCTCAGCTGCAAGACTCAGAGCTTTAAAAAAAAAAAAAAAAAAAGAGGAAGAAAAATAAAAGAAAAAGCAGTTCAGTAGTAGATTGAACATGTGCATTTAGCATTTCAAAGCCCGCTAAAAATAGATGAAGGGATTAAAAACAAACAAAAGACAAAAACCCAGAAGGACAAAGTGAACAGAAGAAGTGATAGTAGCCCAAAGCTAAACAAAAGCAACATAAGCCAACAAAACACAATCACAAGAAGAAGAAAGCTGGACAGCAGATGGCCAAGTGGTAACCAACTTTGTAGGCCAGCATGCTGCCTCCTAATCCTGAGATGGGTTTCCAGTGCAGACCACAGCACTAAGGACCTTTAAGGTCAGGGTGCAGGTGGGACTGAAGTCTGCTAAAAACGCAGCTCGACCCCATCTTCTCCACACAGTTCCTGCATGCATACAAGGGAAGGCAGTTATATCTCCTTGACTCCCTACCCTTTCCTCAGCGTCTCCAATTCCTCAACATTATACTGTCGACCATGCCTGTAATCTCACCTCTGGAGAAGCAGAGATGTGAGGATCCCTGGAATTCTGTGGCCAGACAGTCTAGATTAATCGGTGAGCTCTAAGACAGAGACTCTGTTTTGGGGGAAAAAAAGGTGGAGAGCGATTTTGAGGAGAAACACTTGAGTTGCTCTGACTTACACACACATGTACATACAACATACATACATACATGCATGCACCTAAGCATGCACATACACAAGCATTCATGCACCCACATATGATGCATTAAAAGAAGAAAATGTGGAGGAAATGTTAAGAATCCCTAATGGGTCTTAGATCTAGAGTAAGAGATGGTATCAGAGGGTATCATCCGGGTCCTTCCAACTATCTTAAGAAATTCCCATCACACACAGGTTATCTGAGAATGGGTGCCTGGGAATTGAACACACTAGTTTCCTAAGCTGCAGTTTCCACATAACAGGCAGCCTTGAAGAACAGGGCTCTGAGGACTGGCAGCCCTTCCCGGTCTGGAAGCACCCCAGCACTGAGCAGGTGCAGCAACCTGTCTTGGAGGGCTACTCTGGGGCTGTAAGCCTCCAGAAGTCAGAACATTCTCAAGTGACTTAACAGTGACTTAACAGACTCAGTGCCTCATGACAGAAATACTCATTAGGAAACCAAGAAAAATTGTGAAAAGATCCAACACATCCACCCATTCCCTTCCCTGCTCCAGCCCCATTGTCATCAAGTCCAGCCACAAAGCCTTCTGCCCCTGAGGAGCCTCAAGTGTTCTTCCCTGTGGGGTACCACATTGCCAGTACAAAAAAGCATTCCTTTCAGCTGGGTGGGTCACAGGAAGTGGGCCCAGCTCTGGCAGGAGGGAGGGCTGAGGGATTCCACTCCCATTGTTCTCCAGACTGCAGGAGCCTTGGGGAAGCACGGGCCTTCCCTACCGCTCTACTGCTGAGTCCTTGATTTCTCCCACCCCTGTGTGATGGGATTTTTGGGGGGGGTGGGGAGCACTATTCTGGCTTGTGAACTCTAACTTTTAGGTTCTTGTCCATTTTAACTAAGGAAACGGACTCCTAGAAGGATAAATTATGAATTATGAGGTTTATTTAGGGAGAATTAGTATCCATGGAAAGGATAGAAAAATTCAGGCCAGAAGGGAATTTCTTGCCTGACTGGAAAGGGGGAGGAGAGGTGGAGGAAATCTCCTTCACAGAGAAAAGCTCCCCCGAAAAAGCCGCTGGTACCTACACACACACACACACACACACACACACACACACACACACACACACGGCATGACCTGAGAGCCTATGCCAAAAGATTTAAAAGAAACACCCGCACACACGGGGGAAGCAAAGTGGGAAGGGCAAGTCCATCACCTCACAAAAGAAAAAGCTAAGAGATCAGAGAGCAAATGTCCCCTAGCTTAGAAGAAGGGAACACAATGAAGAGGAGGAAATGTTCCTTTTCCCATCCTAGCCAGACTAAGGAGGGGAAAGAGCTTACCAAAACAGGGACCAGGATATTCCGGTGCCAGGAGGATGAGTGAGTAGCCAAGAGACCAGTTAAGTATATGACCAGTAAAGCATATGGATTTTGTCATCAGACTTAGGTGTGTAAAGAAGAGACCTGATTGGTTTTTGGACTCAAGGGGCTGCCAGAGGAGGGGCCAGCCCACCCAGGTACGACAGATTGGGGAAGAAGTAGGGGGCACTGTCTCTGAGGAATTCATCACAGCTATCTTAGGTGAGTCTGGATCAGACGCTGAGTTCTAGATTTTCCAGGCCAGGCAGCGGGGCATCTCCTCATTCCTTTACTTTGGACCTTTGTTCCTGATTGCCAGCCTATTAAAAAAAAAAAAATGCCTTGCTCCTATTTTTCTTTACCCTGTAGCTCCCTAACCTTTCTTCTTTGGCTCTTCATGGAAGCTCAAGGTTGAGGGATCCCCCAGTCCAGATGCCTGTCAGCTGTGGTTAACCCTACTTGTGTGGTGAGGCTCTCTAGCTACTGCAAGCAAACTCCAGACATATGTGCTGCTTTGTGCATCGGGCTTTACATAGGTACTGGAGGGTTGAACCCATGTTGTTAGACTTTGCAGGCAAACGCCTTAACTGCTGAGCC
Source organism: Orientallactaga sibirica (assembly GCA_036365145.1). Lineage (NCBI taxonomy): Eukaryota > Metazoa > Chordata > Mammalia > Rodentia > Dipodidae > Orientallactaga > Orientallactaga sibirica. The sequence continues at coordinate 48,974,835 of JAEOAD010000005.1, read as the reverse complement.
ATCACTCCAGCCTCATGTGAGGCTCTCGGTAGCATTCCTTCATGCCCACCTGTAGCCATGATCCACAGAGGTGAAATCAAACATGTCTCAGTCACATGCACTCCACTCCACCACACCCGCTGTGCAGTTTGTTGACCAAATTTGATTTCCCTTAGTGTCCTCACCCCCAGAATGTGATGACAATGGCTGAGGTCACATGACAAATGGCCACTCATAATTTGATTTTTTTGGGGGGGGTTTTTCGAGGTAGGGTCTCGCTCTAGTCCAGGCTGACCTTGAATTCTCTATGTAGTCTCAGAGTGGCCTCAAACTCACAGCAATCCTCCTACCTCTGCCTCCCAAGTGCTGGGATTAAAGGTGTGCTCAAGATGCCCAGCTTTTTTTTTTTTTTTTTTTTTTTTTTTGAGACAGTCTCCTGTAACCCAGGATGGCTCAAAGTCCTGATCCCCATGCCTCCACCTCCCAAGTGCTAGGATTACAGGGATGCACCACCATGCTCACCTATGATTAGTTCATTCATTCATTTCATTTCATTTCATTTTAGACAGAACTGCAATGGCAAGCTTGCAGCCTGCATGGAGCCAGGGGTTGGGACCCAACTGCAAACAATCTCTCCATATGGTTCCCATTTCTGGGGTCCTCAAGAAGCAAACCCAGAAAGCCTTTTTTAAATTATGTCATTGGACTCTGTCAGAGTCCCTCTGAGAGGACCCACCAGGAGCTACCAAACCAGGAAATGACTCAAGCCTTCTCCCTTGATTCCCTGGTGTTGGGACAAAAGACAGGTCTCATCATGGGCTCCTTCCTCAAAGGGAGAGGACAGGGTGTTTGAAATCTTCAGTTTGCGAAGGACCAGGGTGGGAACTGGATACCTACCATTGTTGCAAATCATGCCGTCCCACAGTCAAGGTCCAACTCCTCATGTTTGCAGCGGGCACGAGAAAACAATCTTCAGATTAGACATTAAGCAAGACCCTATGTCCCAGAGCCCGGGCTTCCACAAGGGTTCTTGTCTCATCTGGGGGTTATTGTTGAGATATTTAAAGACTAAAAGAAACATCTGAGTAGATCATGAGCCAATCCTACTGTCTGAGACAAATGTGTTTTCTGAACTCTTGTCATCACCAACTTAATGGAGTCTTGGGCTCCACCCAGCATCCTTCTAAGTGTTAGCATATTTGTTTATCTGTTGTCAGTGTGTCTCGGACGTTTTAAAGAGCTTCCATTGAGCTCTTGGGCTCCTCCAAATAAATGCACAGTAAAGAGAATGGGGATGCAGTCAGAGGAATTTCACAGAAGTTCAAAGAACAGATAGCAGAGTGAGAATCCAGAGTGACAAACCTCTCAAAATGAGGTGGATAGGCTAGCACCAAGCCAAAAGTTGTCCTCTCACCTCCACACACACACTGTGGCACTCGTGCACACTTATAAACACAAATATGCAAATAAAAAATACATTAAAAAAATTTTTTTAGGGCTGGAGAGATGGCTTAGCGGTTAAGGCGCCTGACTGTGAAGCCTAAGAACAATTATTTGAATCTCCAGGTCCCACATTTATCCAGATGCAACAGTGACACAAGTGTGCAATGTCACACATGTGCACAAGGGGCGCACATGTCTGGAGTTTGTTCACAGTGGCTGAAAGGCCCTGGCGTGCCCATTCTCTCTCTGCCTGTTCCTCTCTCTCAAATTAAAAAAAAAAAAAAAAAAAAAAAGAAAAGTACAGAAAGGGTTGGGCTATATAGCTCAGTAGTGGAGAGCTTGCCTAGCAAGTATAAAGCTCTGGGTTTGGTCCCCAGTAACACACACACACACACACACACACACACACACACACACACACACACACACACACTTAAAGCTAAATACTGTTTCATTGTTTATACCATACTTCTGTTTTTTAAAAAATTATTTTATATAAAAGATAACACCCTGGGAACCTTCCTCTATGGTGTCATGGTATCCACTGTGAGGCATGAAGGCCTCAGTTAGTCCCTGTGGCACAGTGAGGAGACCATGTCTCAGGGTATTCCCACCCACTCTATGGCTCTTACTATCTTTTTGCCCCCTTTTCCACAATGTTCCCTGAGCCAGGGCAGGCCTGATGGCAATCTGATTTAGTGTTGAGTTCTCTGTAGCATCTGGATTTCTGCTTTGATAGGCTTTGATTACTCACCATGTCTGTCACCGTCACCCTGGAGCTGGTTGTTAGGCTGGCAGTGAGGGCAGTATTCATGTTGCCTCTTTGTCTGCAATTTCTCCTGGGCCCTGGCAGATGTGGTATGGGTTAGAATATGCTTTTTCTTTTTTATACAGGGTCAGTGGACATTTGAGTTGCCTCCATGTTTTAACTTTTTTTTTTTTTTTTTTTTTGGTTTTGCAAGGTAGGGTCTCACTCTGGTCCAGGCTGACCTGGAATTAACTATGTAGTCTCAGGGTGGCCTCGAACTCATGGTGATCTTCCTACCTCTGCCTCCCGAGTGCTGGGATTAAAGGCGTGTGCCACCATGCCCAGCTTGATCTTTTAACTTTTGAGAATACTGCTGCTCTGAACATGGGTGTCCAAATATCTCTGAAATCCTGTTTTCAATTCTTTTGTGTCTACACACAGAAGTAGAACTGCTAGATCATATGGCAATTGCATTTTTAATTTGTGGGGAAGCACTATATTGCTTTCCACAGCAGCTATGCCCTTTCCAGTTCCCACTAGGAATGTATAAGGTTTCCAACTTCACCATATCCTCACCAACATTTGTTACTTTGATTTTTTGGCAGCAGCTATCATCCTGGCTATGAAATTTTGATTTGCACTTCCTCAATAATTAGAGATGTTGAGCATCTTTTCCTGTTTCTTATTTATATAAACTAAAATGAGAGGCTTAGTTGGATTCAGGTAAAACTGTTCTAGCATGAATGCTGTGTGGGCGATGCTGATTCTCCTAGAGGATTCCCTCCAGGGGCCTCTGAGGCCAAGTTGCCCTCATTAAGTGTTCTCACCTGCCAGTTTGGGGTCACTTCTCATCAGGCTAATGAAGGGGGTGAGGGTGGGGACAGACTGGAGACAAGCTTGCCAACCATTAATCTGTCTTGAGGGGCTAAAGAGATGGCCTAGTGGTTAAGGCACTTGCCTACAAAACCTAAGGACCCAGATTTGATTCCCCAGGACCCATGTAAGCCAGATGCACGTGGTGGTGCATACATCTGGAGTTCATTTGCAATGGCTAGAGGCCCTGATGCACCATTCTCTCCGCTGCCCGACCCCCCACATTCTAATTTTGTTTTTGAAGTGTGTCTTGAGGCAATCCAAACTGGAACATCCTTGCCAAAAGTTGTCTGCACTGGAGAATAGGAAAGACTTAGTCAAGAGGGGACAGAGAAGCCACTGCCTTGTAAGGAGCCTTTGGGCTTCGCCACCTAGTCATAACATACCCATTTCCAACCATGCCAAGGAAAAGGAAAGTTCAACCAGCCCTCCCCTGTCCCCTACAAGCTCCCTTCTTAGGAGCATGCACAGCCAAGCATGTTTGCTGTTCCTGTGTGTTTACAGATATATGCTCTATCTTTTAGGTCAATAATTGTTCCATTGTGCTGGGCATGGTGGCTTATGCCCTTAATCCCAGCACTTGAGAGGCTGAGGTAGGAGGATCAGCATGAATTTGAGGCTAGCCTGGGCTATAGCACAGTGAGTCCCAGGTGTCCCTGACTCAAAATAATGAAATAATAAACGATAATAAGAATTGTCCCATTGTGAAAAATAAAAACTTCAGGTAACTTGAATGAAAAAGATTATATAATAAGGAAACAGGCCTATAAAGAAACAGATTCGCAACATGTTGAACAATTACTGTTCAACCTTTTCAATGTACCAGGTGAATGATACTGAATCAATCATAGTTAATGGTTTGGGATGTCTGGCCAGCACCCAGTTCCCACAGGGTCTTAAAAGTCCTTGTTTGCAGGATGTCCTTTTTTGATGATTATTTATAGTTAAATCCTTCTAGGAATTTTGAATTGGATTATGATCACTTTTTTTTTTTTTTTTTGAGGTAGGGTCTCACTCTGGTCCAGGCTGACCTGGGATTAACTATGTAGTCTCAGGGTAGCCTCGAACCCTCGGCGATCCTCCTACCTCTGCCTCCCGAGTGCTGGGATTAAAGGCGTGTGCCACCACGCCCGGCAATGATCACTTTTTTTGTGTGTGATACCAGGGCTATATATGTTCCAGACAAGTGTTCTGCCATGAGCTGCATTCTGAGCTGTCGGGATCTAACTTGAACTAAGATATGCAGATCAGTCTCCAATGGCTGCTGCAGCCAGTAAAGCTGAGCAAGGTGAACACAGACCCCAGAGGAGCCAGCGCTGTGTGGCGGTATCCAGGGGAAGGATAGAGGCACCACCTAAGGTTTGTGCTGAGAGTCCTCAGTGCCCAAGAACACATTTCCTTTGGGGCTTGTGATGAGCCTCTGCAACCTGCCCTTAGACTGTCTAACCCAGACAGCGGAATACCAAGGGCAGGGCAGAGGAGCAGCCTGTTGTTGGGAGCAATATTTACCACTGACAATGCTCACACTGCTAGTGTAAGGCTAGCCATGCTCTGCATCGGTCTTATTCTTGACTTGTCATTCTCTATGCACAGTGTACTCCCCCCCCACCGTATCCCACTCACCAAGGGGAAGGCGTCCACCACCCTGTTCTTTATACAGCACTGTGAGTACATGACCAAGGATCAAGCTGGAAAGTTTGGGAAACTTCTTTGGAAGGCCTGTGTTTCCCTCTGCCTTCCTGGTTCAAATTCAAATATGCTTCTCATGGAACCCCTAGAAAGCCCGGACTTCCCTAGGGGACTAAAGAAGAGAAGTGTCCCTCTTGCTCACTGAAAAGGAGCCAAGGTCATCTCTGCCTGTGGGAACCAGCCTTGGCCATAGGCGGGGCCAGATCCTCACCCTGAGGCCAGTTAGCAGCTCCAGCTAAGCAGCCCTCTAGAGTCCATCTCCAGCCTGAATTGTGGCTTCGCCTCACCGTGGGAAACTCTTCTAGTGCACATTGACCTGTGTAATAATTTTGTGGGTTTTTTTATTATGTGCGTGGATGTGAGGATGTGCATGAAGTATGTATATGTGTATGTGCAGGTGCACGTGCATGACACGGAGCACGTGTGGAGGCCTGAGGACAATTGCCTTCCACCTTGCTTGAGACAGGCTCTTTGGCCGTTGCTGTTTACTGCTGTGTGTGTGCCAGTCTAGCTGGCCCATGTGCTTCTGGATTCTACTCTCTCCACCTCCCATAGCCCTAGGCATACTGGAGTTACAGATGTGTCCAGGTTTACAAGGATTTACAGTCACCTAGACACCCTTCCGGGCGTGTCTATGAGGGTATTTCTAGACCAGTTTAACTAAGGTGAAAAGCCCCACCTTAAGTGTGACTGGCGTAATCTCCTTGGGTTGTTATACCAGGGCTATATAAGTCTTGGCTTGACAAATAGGAGAAAACAAGAGGAACAGAAGCGTTCATTGCGTTCCGCTTTCTGACTGTGGACACAGTGTGACCAGCTGCCTCCTGCTCCTGCTACCATGTCATTCCTGCGATGATGGACTGCATGCTCAAACTAAGAGCTCAAATAAGTCCTCCCTCCCTTAAGTCGCTTTTGTTAGTATTTTGTCACAATAAGAAAAGTAATGAAAATTCAGTCCTTATGTTTATACAGTGAGATCCAGCCAGCTGTTAAAAGGAGGCGAAGGTCAAAACATGGAAGCTAAAAAATGTCCTGGTTGAAGAGAAGTTTCATGAAGACCTCCAGACACAAGCTTCATGATACCTCTTCCAGAGACAGTTCAAGAAGACTGTCCTAATCAGCAATGCTGCCCAATAGTCTAGAAGGGTCACTGGACCCAAGCTGCCCAGGTTTGACCTCCAGCTTCATTCCTTAATAGTCACTTCAGACAAGTAACTCAATCTTACTTAGCTCTGATTTAAAAAAACGAAACAAAAGGCTGGAGAGTTGGCTTAGTGGTTAAGCACTTGCCTGTGAAGCCTAAGGACCCTGGTTCAAGGCTCGATTCGCCAGTACCCACATAAGCCAGATGCACAAGGTGGCACATGCATCTGGAGTTCATTTGCAGTGGCTGGAGGCTCTGGTGTACCCGTTCTCTCTCTCTCTCTCTGTCACTCTCAAATAAATAAAAATTAAAGATTAAAAAACTTTATTGATGCACAATAAACCCACCCAGTTGAAATAACCTGTCTTAGTAAATTTAACTGAATTGTGCATCTATCACCACAATCCAGTTTAGGGCATTTTGGTCACCCTGTAAAATCCTGAAGTGCTAGTATCAAATGGCAGTATCCTGTCAGCTTGACCAAAACTCTACATATTGTGTTGCTGGTGTTTTTAGATATACACATTCAATAAATTATATGAGATAGCCAACACTTATTATAAAATAGGTGTGGTAAACCAGGCGTGATGGTGCACTCTTTTAATCCCAGCACTTGGGAAGCAGAGGTAGGAGGACACACTGTGAGTTCAAGGCTACCTTGAAACTATACAGTGAATTCCAGGTCAGCCTGGGCTAAAGTGAAACTCTACCTCGAAAAACAAAAACAAAATAAAGTAAAAATAGGCATTTGGTTAGATAATGTTGCCCAGCCATCTGTCAATATGAGCATTCCTAGCACATTTCAGACAGGTGAGTCTGTGTGACCCATGAAGAGCACTGTCTTCTCAGTACTTCTCTCTCTCCTCTAATGCCCATGCTTAAATTTATGTAAAACTTTTGTTAATGAATTCCAACTATGCTCTGCATTTTAGGGGGGAGGGGGGAGGGAGCTGGGGAGATTGCTGAGCAGTTAAAGGCACTTGCAAAGCCTGCTAGCCCAGGTCCAATCCCCCAGTATTAGATGCTCAAGTAGCACATGCATCTGTAGTTCATTTGCAGTGGCAAGAGGCCCTAGTGTGCCTCTTCCCAATCTCTCTCTCTCTCTCTCTCTTTTTTTTTTTGGTTTTGCAAGGTAGGGTCTCACTCTGGTCCAGGCTGACCTGGAATTAACTATGTAGTCTCAGGGTGGCCTCGAACTCTTGGCGATCCTCCTACCTCTGCCTCCCAAGTGCTGGGATTAAAGGCATGCGCCACCACGCCCGGCTAAATCTCTCTCTCTTTTTTCTCTTTCTCTCTCTAACGAATAAATAAAAAAATATTTTAAAAATAGGCTAGGTTAAGTTATGCTGTTTGGTGGGTTGGTTGTTATTAAAAAAAATTCAGTGCATACTATTTTCAACTTACAATGGGTTCATCAGGATGTAGCCGCATAATTAAATCCAGAAATATTTGTGGGCCATGTTTTTTCCCCACACATGCACATCTATGATAGTTTAACTTAGAAATTGGGCACAGTAAGATATTACTAATAAGCAATAAAATAGAATAATTATACCAATATATTGTAATAAAAGTTATTAAAAAATTTTTTTAAGAGTAGCACTCTCAGCCCAGGCATCTCTCCCCATAGATTCTGGATATTTCGCGTAAATAGAGTGATAAGATGTGCCCTTTCGTGTCTGGCTTCCTTCACTTAACATAATGTTATTAAGGTTTAGTCATGTTGTAGAATATCTTAGTACTTTTTATTGTTGTTGCTTTGTTTTCATGGTAGGATTTCGCTCTAGCCCAGGCGGACCTGGAATTCACTATGCAGTCTCAGGGTGGTCTCCAGCTAACAGTGGTTCTCTGACCTCTGTCTCCCAATTAAAGGCATGCTCCACCACACCTGGCCTTTGTTGTTGTTGTTTTATATATTTTATTTATTTATTTGAGACAGAGAAAGAGGCAGAAAGAGAGAAAGGGAGAATGGGCACGCCAGGACCTCCAGCCATTGCAAATGAACTCCAGATGCATGTGCCCCCTTGTGGGTCCTGGAGAATCGAACCGGGATCCTTTGGCTTTGCAGGCAAACGCCTTAACCTCTAAGCCATCTCTCCAGCCCCTGTTTTGTTTTTTGAGGGTTTCACTATATATGCCAGGCTAACTTTGAACTCAAAGCAATCCTCCTGCCTCTGCCTCTAAACTGATGGGATTACAACATCTGCTATGATTCACAGATTTATTCCTTTTTACCACAGGATAACGTTCAATTATATTGACAAACCACAGCTTATTTATCTACTCATCAGTTGATAGATATTTTAACTGTTTATGGTTCGGAGCTATTATAATAATACTGTCACACACACATATATAAATTTTTGTAGACATTCTTTTTGACCTGGAATTAACTATGTTTTTCTTTTTATTCTCCTTTTTAAAAAGTTTTTATTTTTATTTATTTTTTCTTTTTAGAAAAAAGTTTTTATTTTTAATTTACTTATTAGAGAGAAAGGATGCACCAGGGCCTCTAGCCACTGCAAACAAACACCAGACACATGCTCCACCATGTGCATCTGGCTTACATGGGTACTGGGGAATCGAGCCTCAAACTGGGATCCTTAAGCTTCACAGGCAAGGCTTAACCACTAAGCCATCTCTCCAGCCCTTTATTCATTTTTTAAATAGATTTTATTTTTATTTATTTATTTATTTATTAGAGACAGAGTGGGGGGGAGAGTGAGAATGAACACATCAAGGCCTCTAAGTCACTGCAAACAAACTCCAGACGCATGCACCACCATGTGCATCTGGCTTATGTGGGACCTGGAGAATCAAACCTGGACCCTTAGGTTTCATAGGCATGCGCCTTAACTGCTAAGCCATCTCTCCAGCCCCAAATTAGTATCTTTCTTTTTTATTTGAGAAAGAGAGAGAGAAAGAGGCAGAGAGAGAGAAAATGGGTGAACCAGGGCCTTTTCAGGCATTGTGAACAAACCCCAGGTGTGTGCTCCTCCTTGTGCACATGTGTGACATTGCATGCTTACATCACTTTTGTGTCTGGCTAAATGTGGGACCTGGAGATTTGAACAAGCATTCTTAGGCTTTGCAGGCAGGTGCCTTACTGCTAAGCCATCTCTCCAGCCCTCATATCTAACTTTCTAAGGAACAACCACCTAGTTTTCCAAAGTAGTTTATCCTCAGTTTACCATATGTAGACTCACTGTTAGAAACCCTACCCTATACAACCATGGTCAATGGATATAAAGCCCCTGGAACAATGTGGGCTCATAATAAGTGCTCGCTAAATGTTCTTCCTTCAAGCTGGTGTATTTGACATTTGATTAACTCCTGTAGTAGTTACCTTCTCATTTGTGGGACAAACCATCTGACTAGAAGCAGCTTATGAAAGGAAAGGGTTTATTTCTGACTTGCCTTTTCAAGGGGAAGTTTCATCATGGTGGGGAGAGCATGGCAGAAGCAGGAAGCTGGCTCACATTCTCACAGAGCAGCAGCAGAGAGGAAGCAGCAAGAGTGAGCTGTGCCGGCACTGGCAAGTGGTGCTGGACCACAAAATCTCAAGGCCTGCCCCCAGTAACACAGCTCCTCCAGCAAGGATCTATCTCCCAGAGGCACCAAGAGCTGGGGACTAAAGTATGAAACTTAAACACATGAGACTATGGGGGGTGGAACATTTGATATTGAAATTACCACACCTACTAACTCCCCTAGCACACTGGCAGCTCCTTGAAGGCAGCAATCAGGTCCTGTTTGAGTCTTGAGCCTGAGTCTCACTCATGTCAGGTGCTTTGTCAGTGGAGGGAGAAACTCAAACTCAGGGTCCACTTCAGTGCAGAGGGGGCAGGGTGCTGTGTCAGGGGTACACCATCTGTGGGCATGGAAGATGGGCAATTCCTGCTGAGCATCAGGTAAGACTTCATGCCTTGCAGGGCATTCTCTGCTGGGCATGGTGTTAGCACATGAAGCTGTACTTGCCATACCACAGGCTCCTGGACTAAGCCCTGGGCCACTCTTTTTCCCTTCTAGCAGCACAGATGAATGATGGAGAACATTTTCTACCTGTTTTCTTGATTGCCTGGCAAAAAGTTGAGAGAAGGCCTTCTGAGGACACTCGGTTTAACAGCTCTGTCCGGCATCTGTCCTACCTACTACCTTTGATCACCAGGATTAGCAGCAGGCACTGAGGACCTGGCACAGGACCACTGGTCTTACAATTTGCTGCTTCCTCCATATTAGGCACTCCACACCTCTTCTTGTCTTTTGGTGAGCCACGCCCCACCCCTGTGATAGGTATATATGTGATAGAGAGACAGGGATGTGCGGTGGTGTTACATCAGAGTCCTCGGGGACTCATGGCTGCCTGGGCTGCTAAGCGAAATGTTCTTTGCCTGCCTCTTCCCTGCACCCTCCCGTGCTGCTCACAAGAGGAGGAAATGAGATTTTACAGACACTTGTGCCCACAGCCCATGAACACGTGTAGCCTGATTCACAGGTTTGGGCTGCAGTATACCAGAGATCCTACCAGGCAGGGTCCCCCAAAGTCACAGCTGCCCACAGCCCAGCATCCTCAGCAGCTCTGGCAGCCCCAGCAGCTGACAGGCTGTGTCGGCTAAGAGAAGGGGCAGGGGGAGGTAACATTTTCCCGTCCCGAGGGCAATTTTAGTATCAGCTTATCATGCTGCCTACCCAACAGCAAACCCACTGCACGTTTAAAGAAACTGGTGGAATGTATGCAATTAATTACAGGGCAAGTCTCAAGTCAGACTAAATACTGGAAATCAGGAACCAGAGCCCAAGTAAGTCCCTTCATGATCGGAAGGAGGAACTTCCCGATTTGATTGCAGAAAGCAATTTACTTCAATTAGCAGTGACATAAACAGGGTGATTGCTTGATAGAAGTATACTGCATCTCTAAAAAAATAAACAGCCTGAATCGCATCCCTGACCGTCCTATTAACAGCACATGATTGCTTTCCCCAAGACAGGTCTGATTAACCCTGTAGAGGCCACCTCCAAGCAGATATGCTCATATTCTTGCAAGGTTTTGTAGGTGTCTTAACATTTGTGTGATAATCAGTTTGCTTTTGCTTTTGTTTCTGAGTCTTCTAGTCCTCTCAATAACCTGGTGGGAGCCGGGCACACGTGATCACATACGCCTTTAATCCCAGCACTTGGGAGGTAGAGGTAGGAGGATCGCTGTGAGTTCGAGGCCAGCCTGAGACTACATAGTGAATTCCAGGACCAGTGTGAGACCCTACCTTAACAAACCAAAATTAAAAAAAATCATCATCATGATCCAGTGGGACAAGTACTACTATGCCCACTTTCACAGCTGGGGGAAATGAAGTTCAGCAAGTTCAAGGAGTGATCACTTCAAATCCAAATCCAAATTCACACCCTTGCTTTTCTTAAAACCCTCCAAAGCCTGCCAACCCCTTATGGAGGCCTCCAAAAGGAACCTGTTTCCTGCCTCCCTTTTCCACTGGCTCACAGCACTTCCTCTTTCATGGCCACTGCCCATTCTCAAGCATATGCAGCTCATTTCCCACCTCCAGGCTCTTCCGTGGCCTCTGCCTGTAACACTCCCTTTTCACCCTCAAGGTCTCAGGTCAGACCTTGCCTCCTTAGTGGAGCCTTCTCTCTCTGCCCCATCGTTCCAAACCCCTTTCGGCTTCCAACCTGACCCTTTCTATTATCCAGAATCATCTGTTTAATCACTGATGTAGCCCTAACCTGCCCCAGTAGACTCTCTTCTGGGTTAAACCTCCTCCAGAGACACCGCGGCCCCTCAGTTGGACAGGGCCCTCCCCATCCCAAGAAAGCAAAGCCCAGAAATAAAGGACTGGAAGGCCCTCTCCCTGCGGCTCCCTTCCTGGGAGGATTTAGAAAAGGCCCTGGACGCTTCATGGAAATGCACTCCCTGGCCCTGGACTGTTAAGGCCAAGGGAGAGCTGTCAGCAGGAGTTCGGCTGCAGTGTGACCACCATTTACAGCTAAATCCCAGCCCTGGCGCAAGCTCCTCACACTGCCAGGTAGTCAGGACTGAGGAAAGGGATGAGCGGGAAAGCCAAAAAAAATCACTGGGAGGAGAAGTTGCCTGAGGCAGAGGACCGGGGAGAGGGTGAAAGTTGTGAAAGCTGGGTGTGAGTGCTCCGGCTTAGTGTTGCGGGGTCTCTGCCTCACTGAGTACTTCCCTGTGGCCAGGCCGTCCTGGTGGGGCCTGACCTGCAAGCAGAGCTGTGCCCCTTACACACTGGCTGTGGGCCTGGAGTGGGCCTCAGCTGTGTCATCAGACTTACCCACAGCGTGGCTTCCAGAGGAATGTCAAGTGCGGAGGCGGGAATGAGCTTCATAGTCCTGGCTTAGCTGTCCAGTCCTTCTGTGACCTTGAAGAGGGTTTTAACCTCTCTGAGGCTGCTTCCTGCTTGATAAGGAGATCACATTGTCCACCCTGCATAGTTTCAGTGGCTTTATGGAAGATAACAAATGCGTACATTTCCCCAGAAAGTATAAAATACAAAGTACACTAAAGGAGATAGTCTTATTTCCACCTAAGTAGGAAAATAACTTAAACATGTCTTACACATTTATCCTGTGTTATCAAAGGCGGGGTTTCCTATGCCCACTGGACAGATAAGGACACTGAGGCTCTCAGAACCGCTTGCCTCCAGCCCAGAAGGAGCGATTGTAATGATTGTTTATGCTGAATGCAACCAGCCAGGCAGTGAGCTCAGACTGGATCCAGTGAGATAAAATCTTGGGGACAAGCGAAGAGCAGTGGGTGAAGGGCCTGGAGCTGCAAGATGAACATGGAGAGGGGCTGGGGACCAAGTCATGGGCTGCCAATATGGAAAGCAACTTTTATGACTTAGTTCCAAGTTACAGGAAGAATACACTGAAAGGGCAGTGCCTTTAGAAGAAGCCCTGGCAGCATGCAGAGGTGGCCTTATGAGGGCAGGACTGTCAAGGAAGAGGGCTAGACTGGGATGGGAGGAAATGGTGGCGCCTCTGGGAAGGGCCTTTGGGTGGAAGCAATAGGGTCTATTGGATTTGTGGGAATGATTGAAGGTTGGAAATACTTTGCGAAGGGGTAAAATCCTGAGTTACCCTCTGTCACTGAACACGTTTAAGAAGTCCCTGAACCAGGTGGATAAATATGAGCAACTCCCCCAAAGAAGAATGTTCTAGATCCCTGAGGCATTTGTAACCTGACTGGCTGCAGCCACTCCTTTTCCATGAGGCTCCTGGTTAGACCCCTTGTTGTTATTTACTCCGGGTAGGATTCCATCTCTGCTCCTGAGTTTCCAGCCTCACAGCCACTGTCTTCAGAAGTGCCTTAACATAAACTGGGCCTGGTGACACAGGCCTGTACTCCCAGCTACTTGGTAGGCTGAGGTTGGAGGATCTTAAGTTCAAGTTCTGCACGCCCCATCCAAGCTCCAGCGATGTTTCTCAAGGAGCTAACACATCATTTTCCCCCATGAACTTGCCCTGACTTCTCTAAAATCGGAGTTCTGCCTCTGTTTTTCTCTTTCTGGGTGCACAGGGCTTTTTAATTTGATTTTTTATTCATGGGGCTTGAGGATTGATCTACAACCACTCTCTTGATGACTTCCTTGCTGTTCTTCCACACCAGTCTGGGCTCTGCCTCAGCAGGGAATAGGTCTCTCTTGCCCACTGCTGGGTCTGCTGCCTCAAGCACATTAAAGGCCCCTATAATATTCTACAAATATTTGTCCACTAAATTCAAGGCACTGCCTCAGGCCTTGAACATTAGAGTCCTCCCTTTTTTTCTGTGGTCTCTCTGGGGCTGGAGAGCTATCTTCTGTCCTCAACACTGACTCTGCCCCTTCCCCTCCCCAGCCTTGTCCCAAGGAAGACTTACAGGCTCCGTGTCTGCTGCCTTCATCGTGTCAGAGAGGCTGCAGTGACAGGAAAGATGACAGGCTCATCTTGCTAACATAATAATGTCCAAGAGATCACTGCAAGACTCAGGAGTCTGGTGAAGGACTGAGTGTCAGGTGCTGGGCTCGGAGCTGTCAAGACCAACCCAGTCTCTTATCCCTCTTGGGGATCACAATCAAATGGCTCCTCGAAGTCTTTTCCAGAATCATGCATCCACAAGAGTAGACTGCTGTAAGCAAGGAGTCCAGCTTTCTCTTCCCTAACCCTGCACATGACAGTTTCTCCATGGAAGGAACCCACACAGTAAACCGGTCCTACTGAAGTTCAGACCAAGGATACTAGGGGAGGAAGTTTCCTTCCTTCCTTTTTTCCTTCCTTCCTCCCTTCCTCCTCCTTCCTTCCTTCCTTCCTTCCTTCCTTCCTTCCTTTTTCTTCCTTTCTTTCCTTCCTTCCTTCTTTCCTTCCTTCCTTCCTTCCTTTCCTTCCTTCCTTCCTTCCTTCCTTCCTTCCTTCCTTCCTTCTTTCCTTCCTTTTTTTTTTTTGACAGGGTCAAACTTGTTATGTAGGTAAGGATGACCTTAAACCCCTGATCCTCTTGTCTCCACCTCTCAACCACCATGTTCTCTTTATGCAGTTCTAGGAATCAAACCGAGGGCTTTTTGCACACTAGGCAAGTACTCTGTCCACTGAGCTACTTCCTCAGGTCAGGAATGAAATTTGCATCCTCCGGGGCCTGTGGCTCATTAGTGCCATGACCTTGAATGTATGGCCTTTCAAGGCCTTATTCTCATTTGCATGAGGGAGTGCCAGGGTTGTTCCAGGCATTCGGCTCGGTGCCGACCAGAATCACTGCTAACATTATGTGGGCACCATTGCATTGGCTCTCCTAATGACCCCACGGGGAGGGTTGTGACCAACCCTCTTTTGAGAGATGAGACAGACAGCTTACATTGTGGCTCAGCACCATGTGGGGCTGGGATGCAGGCCTGCTATGCACTGCTCCAGTCCACCCTGTAACACTTTTAACTTACACAGCTTTCCGTTGCTGTAGCTTGGTGCGTGGTAGGAAATGTGCCTATGAGTGCTATGTCTTATTTAACAGCTGGAAGCTCCCAATGCAAGCATCTTCCAGCTCTGACTGTTCTCTAGGACTGGCCTGGGATCACCCAGCAGTCAGATGTTCCCAACCTGCTCCCATTCCAACTTCCACATCTGCTTCCTCACAAAGGCTCAGAACAGAACAGACCATGGCTGGAAAGCTGGCCTTTCCTATGATCTCTCCAGCAGCCCAATCGCAGTGCCCAGCCAGGGCTCAGACCTGGGTAAAGATCCTGAGCCGCCGTGGAGAAGCTCATTGGCCAAATGCCTCAGAGACTAACTCTGTTCTCCTGCTTCCTTCACCTACCTGCCGGGTTCCAGTCTGAATCAAAACAGCAGGGAACTGGGACTAGCTTCAGGTACCAATGGGACAAGCAGGACTGGGTTCCAAAGAAAATGGTAGTATGAGATCATTCATTATAATATTTAGCTCCCAGAAAGAAACACACACACACACACACACACACACACACACACACACACACACACTGCAAACCTCATCCAAACCACAGACAGTTTTGGCAGCCTCAGTATCCTCTGACAGTTACATAAGCTTCGCAGGGAAATAAATACCAGAGTCATCTCAAAGGAATTTTAAGGGCTAATAAACCTTAACCAGTCTATGCAAAGAAGGCTCCCTTCTGAGGGAGGGATTGTGGTTTGAGAGAGGAAGGACTGAGCAGTAGGGTTCCAGGGCAGGGTTAGGGAGGGAGACCTGGTGGGTCTGGTGGCACAAATTCCCCAGAAAGGTTAATGTTAATGTTAATGCTCTAAGGTGAGCTGTGCCCCTGGCCACCACCTCCTCATGCATGCTAGATAAGCGCTTGACCACTGAGGTATAACTTCAGCCCCCACCTCCCACTCATACACCATCAAGAACCCCTGTCCAAGTAACCTCTTAAATAAAAGTGCATTTCCCATCACTGAAGGTGTTCAAGCATATTTAAATATCAAATTCATGGCTTCAAGGACCTACTAGTTTTAAGGGTTCATTATTATTACAGTTGTTAGGTATAGGAATTTCTCCTTGGCATTGCACAAAAGGCAGAACCTGAAAGAATTTACATCCAAGGCCTGAAGACTTATTATGTTGTGCTAGCTGAGTGACCTTGACCAGGTTGCTTTGCCTCTTGGTGCTTTAGTAGGATACATATAGAAAGTTCTCTCTTCTACCTATCCCCACCTGGCTGCTGGAATGGGCAGATAAATTGCAGGTGTGTGAAGGTTGTCTTGCAAATTGTGAAACGTTTTTGCCAACAGCAAGATGCTACAGACGTGCCAGGCACTAAGCGGGAAGAGTGGCTTTCCACCTGCCCTGTCAGGAGATGTTCTAGGAGCTCCACCTGCCCTCAGTCACTCCATGGTCAGGCTGTGTCACTGCTCTGTGTTTTCTGGGGTAAAGAAAATCAAATGTGTCAGGGTTAGGGCTGTTGAGCTGGGAGCCATACTCCTTGGGTCTGAATCCTTGACTGCTTGGTGCTTCCTTTTCCTCCCTTGGTATGAGCATAAATACTAGTACCTACCTTAGCTGTGAAGAGGATCAAATCAAGTGCTGATTGGTACAAAGCAAGTGCTATATAAAGAGTTGTTATTATTAATGCTAATTGAGTAAAATTTCTGCTAGTTACTCTTACCGATCCACAGTGAGGAACACAAGATGGGGAAATTTTGTCGAGGATGACAGACAATGGTGACCCATTTAATGAGCACATGCTGTGTACTCAGCATTGTGCTAACCATTTACACCTATTATCCTATCTACTCCCCACTGTGGTCCTTTAAGGAGAGAGGGTTATATCCCTGTTCTGCAGGAGTTTGAGCCTCAGTGAGTTACTTCCACTGAAGATGATAGAGCAGGTCCCCAGTGACACATGCAATCTGGTACTAAGCCGATTTTCTTAAACGTCTTTCAAACCTAGATCTCTGAGAAGTATACCAGAGCACCAGGGAGGGGCTAAAGAGAAAAGGGAGATCATGTGTCATGAACACAGTAGGTGACCCTCAGGCTACACCCCAGGGACTGACTGTTTATAGACATCCAAGTGTTCCTGGTTTCTGAGGACAAGGAGAACAGAAGCTGGATGTAGTGCACGCTTATCAACTGAGCACTGGGGAGGTTGGCTGAGGCAGGAGGATTGTTAGCTCAAGACCAACCTGGGTTACATAGTGAGACTCTATCTCAAAAACAAACACAAAATTAGCCAAGGAGAAATGTCAAGTGCAAGAAGAGACTGCGTCATAACCTAGATGGTGTGGATAGCGGGGGTCTACTCCCAGAGGGGGCAGTCTGGGCAGGAGATCAAATGCAAGGAGACAAGGTTGCCTGTTCAAGTCAAGCCCAAGACAGAGGTAATAAGTAACTGGGCTCACTGAGATCTAGCCTGTGTAACCAAGGCAACCACAGGTTAAATTGTCTGGAGACCCCTGAGCTGTGACAGGAGCACCACAGCCAACAGCCACACTCCCAGAGATCCAGGGCTAAGGAATTTGATCCCCATAAGCAACAGAATTCCTCCACTGAAGATCTGATTGTCCCTGTTAAAGCACCTGCATTGTGCTGTCCCCAAATTCTTAGTGGTGGACTCCAGTAAGGGCTCTGGGTCCCCAGCCAGGAGGCTCTTGATTGAGTGGGGCCTGTCTGACTACTCAGCTCCCAGCAAGGCACTTGTCCCCCAGCCATCTCCCTCTCCCACCCCCACCCCCAACACACACATGGCAGGCAGCAGGCAGCTTGTTTTATGAACATCCAAACTCCACGAGTAACCGCAAAACCACACTGGGCTGTAGAGGGCCAATCACGAAGGAATCCGAGGCTAGGGACGTGGGATCCCTGCGGGGCCCCACCACTGGGGAGTTCGCCTTGTGGGGGCAGCTTGGGCATCTGCTTTATGTCTGCCAAGCATCATTGCTTCCAAGTTTCTCCAACCAGCTCAGTGGGTGGGAACACCTGCTTTCTGCTCAGGTAGTTCTGAAAATGGGGGAGGAGATGCAGTCGGTGACATAGGTCGTAGGGTCCCTTCTCAAATATCTGGATCCTTTCCATAGGCTGTTACTAACTTCTGACCAATGAGAAGAAACTAGGGGCTTGGGAAACTCTGGTGGCTAAAGGGTGGTATGGGGGAAAGGTGAGATCATTTTCTGAAACTTTTTCCCACTAACCATTGTGTTGCAGATGGGTTTGTACAGGAGATAAACTTATGTACTCATCTTAATGATAGAGAATATTTTCATGTGCTTTCTCCAGCGGTGACGCTTAGAAAGAGCAGCATCAGACAGGTGTCTGAACCTAAGGAGTTGGGGCTTCCCCTCTCCTCTTGCTTCATCACATTCACAATATTACAAACGCCAAGGTCTTAGCTTAGGGGTCATCTCTTCTGAGAGTAGCTTCCTCACCATTATGGTGGTCGCACATTCTCATAGCCATCTCTTAAGGTCTTCGTTTCTTTCAAAGCACTTCATCACAACAGCAATGAGGTATTTTAAAAAAATTTTTTTAAATTATTTTATTTATTTTTGGAGAGAGACAGAGAGGAAGAGGGAGACAGATGGGCGCCGCAGCAGTGTCTCAGCTGCTGTGAACGAAATCCAGATGTGTGCGCCCCCTTGTGGTCAAGTGTGGCATTGCGCCCTTGCGTCACTTTGCATCTGGCTAAACGTGGGACCTGGAGATTGGAACCACTGGTGATTGAAACCAGAGTTCTTAGGTTTAGCAGGCAGGTGCCTTAACCACTAAGCCATCTCTTCAGCCCAGCAATGAGGTATTTTTAACTTATTTATTATCACTCTCCTGCACTATTAAAAGCACCATGGAGGGGCTAGTGAGATGATCCGGTTGGTAAAATGCTCGTATGGCAAGCATGAGGACCTGAGTTCAGATATCCAGCACCTGTGTAAATGTGGGAGGTGGCAGTGCATACCTTTAATGCCAGCACACAGGAAGCAGAGAAAGGCAGATCCTTCGGTGCACGCTGGCTAGGTAGACTAGCCAAACTGATGAACTCTGGGTTCATTGAGAGACCTTGTCTCCATAACTAGGGTAGTCAGTGACTGAGGAAGACAGTGACATTGATCTCTGTTCTCCACGTACACATGCAGACACTTATGAACACATCACACACATGTACACAAAGGAAAAAAGCTGTGTGAGGCATATTCTAAGTGTCTAGCACAATTCCTGGTATGTAATACATATCCAACTCATATTTGTTGAATGTGTGGAGAAATGAATGCTAAGTTTGGTAAGAGATGCCAAGAAGCACAAGAAACAGTTCACTTACTTTCTGGAGGGACTGTACCACTTCATGATCACATTATTGCCAGGAAAGAGCCCCAGCTTCCTCAAATACTCCCAGGTGTTTAGTCTTACTGTTTAGGGAGTGGGAAGAGAGTGTGCAGGGCGGGGGAGGGGAAGCAACCAATAAATAAGAGCATTCACAGTCTTGGAATAATTGTTTAAGGCATTTTCAGGCAAAAGAACAACCATTGAGCTAAACGTCACACCTTCTGTTACAAAACTGAACTCAGACTGGATCATTTAGCTAAATGTAAAATGAAAAATTTTAGAAGTGCCGGGCGTGGTGGTGCACGCCTTTAATCCCAGCACTCGGGAGGCAGAGGTAGGAGGATCACGTGAGTTCAAGGCCACCCTGAGACTACATAGTTAATTCCAGGTCAGCCTGGGCCAGAGTGAGACCCTACCTCGAAAAAACAAAACAAAACAAAACAAAACAAAACAAAAATTTAGAAGAAAACCTGGGAGAAAATCTTTATGAATCAGGGTTGGGTAAAAAATGTTTAGACTTGACACCAAAATAACAATCTAGAAAGCTAACAATCTATAACTTGGACTTCACAAAAATTCAAAAACTTTTTTTTTTCTCTGAAAGACATCATTAATCACGAACCAGCAGAAAATATTTGTAAATTACATTTCTAACAAAGGACTTGCATCCAGAATTCAATAAGAATGCTTTAAACTCAACAGTTCGAGCCGGGTGTGTTGGCATATGCCTATAATCTCAGCACTTGGGAGGTAGAGGCAGGCAGACCATGAACAGGTAAAAACAAACTCAGCAGTGAGAAGATAAAGAATCCAATCAGAAAATGGGCAAAAAACCTAGGCACCAGTAAAGAGAATATATAAATAGTATATAATTGCAAGAAAATTGTCCTCCATCAATAGCTCAAAAATGCATGTTCAGGGTGGGAGAGATGGCATAGTGGTTAAGGCGCTTGTCTGTGAAGCCTAAGAACTCATGTTCAAATCTCCAAGGTCCTATGTAAGCCAGATGCACAGTGACACAAGTACACAGTATCACACATGCTCACAAGGGGGCACACATGCTTGGAGTTCATTTTCAGTGGCTGAAGGCCCTGGCACACCCCTTCTCTCTCCCTCCCCCTGCCCCCAAAAATAAATAAATAGAGCCGAGCATGGTGGCACATGCTTTTAATCCCAGCATGTGGGAGGCAGAGGTAGGAGGATTGCTATGAGTTCAAGGCCACCCTGAGAGTACATAGTGAATTCCAGGTCAGCCTGGACCAGAGTGAAACCCTACCTCAGAAAACTTAAAAAAATAATAATAATAAGTAAGTAAGCTAAAAAGGGGATATAAAGGGAAGAGAAAGGGAGGGAGGGACTTAATAGGATGGTATTATATATATGTAAGTAGAAGAACAGATTAATGGGTGAAAAGGCCTAAGTGAGGTCAGGGAAGAGATTAAGTAAAGGAAAGGTAGGAGGGAGGGCTAATCAAAATCTAAGAGGATATAAATAAGTCATATGGAAACCTACTTTTTGGACAATGGAACACTCAAAAGCCATAGACTGTTACTAGAAAAATTTCAGTGCCAGTGATGGAATACCTTCCAGTGAGTTGTTGGCCAAGGAGGTCACTGATACCCCTAAAACATTACAGGCCATTGCCAAAGCTCTTGGTTTCCCACCAGGAATAGATGGTAAGACCCTATTGCTGAAGACTCCACATACTTGGTCTGCAAGGTCACTGAGAAATCCTGCTGGAGCTGAGCTGAAAACATCCTCCATGTGGACCAGCTGACAGAAAGCCGGAAAAAGCTACACTGCATGCAATTCAATAGGAGAGAGAGAAAACACCAGTGGAGATACTCAATAGTGGACACTGCAAGCCTTAAATTTGTCCAGCCAGGCCAAATGAGCCAATAGGTGCAATAGAGGCATGTCTGTTATGGGGGAAACCAACCACTCTCTAATTGGATTGGAGGCCTGCTCCATGGGAGGGAATACACCCCTGATACTGAAAACCTACAACAGGGGTAGTCATGAGCCCTAGGGGTGTAACGACTGCTGGTGTCTGGCTAAATGTATATTCTATGCTCACCAAACTTTCCAGTAAGCACTTCTCTTAATGTTCATACCCATATATTAATGCTAATTTCACTTTTGGTTAGAGAAGCTTCTCTTTTCAGATGGTAGTGACCTTGGGATGACTCAGAAGGCACCATGGTGCTGAGAAGAAGTGACAGAGGAGTGCTCAGCACTGAAATATCTCTATCACATCTTCCAAGTCTCAGGGTCCATTGCAGAAGAGGTTGAGGAAAGAATGTAAGAGCCAAAGGAAGGGTAGGACTCCTTACAACATGCTCCTCCAGACACAAAGTGGCCTGGATATCCATGACCTCGCAGTACCTGACACTACTACACAAGACCATCATAATAGGAGGAAAAGATGATGACATCAAAATAAAAGAGAGACTGATTGAGAGGGAGAGGAGATATGATCAAGAGTGGAGTTTCAAAGAGGAAAGTGGGTGGAGGGAGGGAATTACCATGGGTTATTGTCTGCAACTATGGAAGTTGTCAATAAAAAAAATAATTTAGGGCTGGGGAGATGGCTTAGCAGTTAAGGCACATGCCTGTAAAGCCTAAGGACCCTGTTCAATTCTCCAGGTCCCATATAAGCCAGATGCACAAGGGGGCAACACACATCTGGAGTTTATTTGCAGTGGCTAGAGGCCCTGGCACACCCAATCTCTCTCTCCCTCTCTCTCTTTCCCTCTCTCTGTCTCTAATAAATAAATAAAGCTGGGCGTGGTGGTGCAAGCGCCTTTAATCCCAGCAATGGGGAGGCAGAGGTAGGAGGATCACCATGAGTTCAAGGCCACCCTGAGACTACATAGTGAATTCCAGGTCAGTCTAGACTAGAGTGATACCCTACCTCCAAAAAGAAAGAAAGAAAGAAAGAAAGAAAGAAAGAAAGAAAGAAAGAAAGAAAGAGAGAAAGAAAGGAAGAAAGAAAGAAAAGGGCTGGAGACATGGCTCAGCAGTTAAGGCAAGTGCCTACAAAGCCTAAGGACCAGAGTTCGATTCCCCAGTGCCCACGTGACACCAGATGCACTAGGTGGTGCATGCATGTGGAGTTTGTTTGCAGTGACTAGAGGCCCGGGTGTGCCCATTCTCTCTTTCTCTGTATCTCTCTCTGTCTGTAGGCACAGTGGGATTGCTTATGCTTTGTAGCTGGCTGGGAAGGGGAAAATACTCAACTTGGCTCTGATATTTTTCTTCTTGCCTTCTATCTGTGTCATGCTTTGGAGGGGGGGGGTACCTTCTCACTTTGATTATATGTAAGATTTATCTTTACTCTCTGAGTTCTTCACTATTTCTTAATCCTCTTTGATTTGTTATTTGAAGAGGCTTTGTGGTAGTTTGAATAGATGGCCCACACTATATTCAGTGTTTTATTAGTTTGCAGTTTGGATCTGTAGCCACTTGGCTGGAGGAGGAGTCACTGGGTGGTCCAGCCCTAAGGTGTGGTGGTGGATTTGAAATCCTAATCTAAAGATATGCCAAGTGCCCGAGTTCCTCCTGGAGTTCCTGAAGTGTGCTGTGTGGCTTTTGTCTTTTGTCTTTTGTCTTTTTGGCTTGTGGTTCTCTCTCTCTGCTTGGTCTGTGAAAGTAGGGCCAGCTTCTTCTGCCATTATGGAACTTCCCCTGGTCCTGTAAGCTTCAATAAATCCCTTCCTCTATAACTGTGCCTGGTCTGGAAGTTCATCTCAGCGTACCTGAAGCCGTCTGCTACAGGCCTCTATGTTCAGTCTTCCATGTATGTGCAGAATTGCTCCAGTCTTTTTCTAGTTATCAATTTCTCCTAAATAAATCTCACTAATTATGAGTTCTCCCTAAATAAACTCAGTAATTCATAATTTATCCTTTTATCTTGAATACATTTGATCAATTCTTTGTTAAAAATAGGTTAAGGACCCAAAATGGGGGTTCACAAGTTTGTTAGACCTCTCCTAACCCCAAACGTGTTCCTTGTCAGCCTCCCATCCTCTTTTTTTTGGTATGCATGTATGATATGGATGTGTGTTCATGTGTGTGAGTGCAGGAACATGTGTGCCATGGTTCTTGAGTGTAGTTCAGAAAACAACTTTGAGTGTCAGTCCTTATCTCCTATTTGCTTGAAGTAGAGTCTCTTTCTCTCTCTCTCTCTCTCACTGTTGTTGTTCACAGTGACATTTACCAGGCTAGCTGAGCTGCCCGCTTGCCACAGTTCTGCCTCTGCCTCCTTTCTTGCCATACAAGCACCGGGATGACAGATACCTGCCTCAGTATCCAGCTTTTACACAGAGATCTGAACTCAGTTACTCATGCTTGCTGGACAAGTGCTTTGTTCACTAAGCCATCCTCTGAGCCCAAGCATTTAAAAAAGTGTTGTTGTTTGTTTTGAGACAAGTTCTTGTTAAGTTGTTCAGGCTGGCTTTGAACTTGAGATTCCAATACACAACCCTTCTAAGTAGTTGGACATACAGGCCTGCACCCCTAGGTCTAACTCAAAACAGCTTTATTTGTAATCATCAGAAAGTGGCAACATTTTCAATGTTCTTCAAAAGGTGAGTAGGGGCTGGAGAAATGGCTCAGTGGTTAACGCACTTGCTTGCAAAGGCATGTGTCCATTCTGTGTCCCTCCAGCTCTCTCAAATGAATAAATAAAAGCTTTTCTTTTTAAAAAAACAATACAAGGTGAGGGGCTGGAGAGATGGCTTAGTGGTTAAAGTGCTTGCCTGTGAAGCCTAAGCACCCATGTTTGACTCTCCAGGTTGCACATAAGACAGATGAAAGGTGATGCAACTGTGCAAGGTCGCACATGCGCACTAGGTGGCGCATACATCTTGAATTCGATTACAGTGGCTGGAGGCCCTGGTGTGCCTATTCTCTGTCCTGCTCCCTCTTTCTCCCTCCCACTCTCGCTGCATTTAAAAAAACGGGGGGAGGGGGACAGAGGTAGGAAGATCCCTGTGAGTTCAAGGCCACCCTGAGACTACATAGTTAATTCCAGGTCAGCCTGGGCCAGAGTGAGACCCTACTTCCAAAAACAAAACAAAAAACAAGTGAGTGGATAACATATACTTTCATTACCCCTCAATGGAATACTACTCCACATGCAACATGGGTAGATCTCAAGACGTTCTATAAATTTCAAAAGATAACCTCAAAGGATTAAACGCTGTATGATTCCACTTATACAGGATCTCAAAGGGTCACAATCTCAGAGCTAGTGAACAAACCAGCACTCATCTGGGGCTAGGGATGGGCGGGAACTGTCCCTTGCTGTGGTAATGGGACAGTTTTGCATTTTGATTTTAGTAGCGGTCACAAATCTATAGAGGTGATAAAATTTCATAGAATGCTACACAAACAAAAATTCAAGCATAAATCAGAATGATTGAAAATAAGATCTGCAGATTAGTCAGCAGTAGAGCACCAATGTCCATTTCCTGGTTTGCTAATGAGCTGTAATTATGTCACAATTGAGAACGTTCAGGGAAGGGTCCAAGGGAGAGACAAGACCTTTAGGAGCCATTTTTTTAAACCACTTCTTATAAATATTACTTGTTTCATATTAGGAAGCTAAAAGATAATAAAGACATCATAGGCAACTCCAACCATGCAGAATAAGTGCTAGACACCATGAGCATCCGAGGGAGGAGTGACACCAGTTCAGTCAGGAGTGATCACAAAAGCTTCGGTCCAACTGGTGTTTCTTCAGTGTCTGCTCTGTCTGGCATGCCAGGCATCATGCCGTGCACCAAAGGGAATTCAAAGACATTGGCTCTGTTCTTAAGAAATTAATAGTGTAGGGGCTGGGGATGTGGCTAAGTGGTAGAGAACTTGCCCAGCATGTGCCAAGATCCTTGGTTCAGTCCCAGTGCAAAGAAGAAAGAAGAGAGAGAGAGAGAATGAGAGAATGAAAGAAAGAAAGGCAGAAAGAGTGGGAGGTAAGGAAGGAAAGAAGAAGAAAGAGGGAGGAAGGAAAAGGGAGGGAGGAAGGGATAAAGGGATGAAGGGAGGGGGAAGAAGAAAAGGAGGCTGGGGCTATAGATACAGCTCAGAGGTAGAGTACTTGCCAAGCGTGGAAGAGGTTCTAGGTTCAAACGCTAGTATCACCAAACCAAACACAAGGGGATTTGAAGGGCTGGAGAGATGGATGTGTGGTAAAGGACTTGCTGCACAAGCATGAGGATCTAAGTGTGGATCCCCAGTGCCCATGTAAAAGCTAGATATGACAGCATACATGTGTAATCTCAGGGCTGGGGAAGCAGAGGCAGGAGGATCCTCCGACTTGCTGGCTAGCCGGCGTGGCTAAAGTGGTGAGCTCCAGCTTCAGTGTGAGGCCCTGTCTCGGAAGACAAGGCGGAGGGGCTGGGGAGATGGCTCAGTGAATAAAACACTTGCCACACAAGCGTGACTACTTGAGTTTGGAATCCCAGACCCCATGTAAAAGCTGAAGTCATGGTGGGCTTCTGCAGTGCCAGCATGCTGGTGGTGAGATACAAGGCAGAGACAGGAAAAATTCCCATCAGCTCACGGACTAGCTAGCCTGGCAAATGCAGTAGCAAATGAAGCAGTGAACAACAAACCACAAGAAACAAGGTGAAAGGTGAGGATGGACACTTGAACGTGGTCCTCTGAACTCCACGTGCACACTGTGGCGTGTGTACTTCCACACACAAACATGTATATACATCATATACACTCACAGAAAAATAATATTAAAAAATTAACTGGTGAGTGACTGAGGAAGATACCTGTGGTCAACCTCTAGCTTCCACATGCACTCACACTCACAGTGCACCCACACACATAGGAACACATATATTACACAGCCATACCACACACACATGCAAAAAATAAAAGAAATTAAGATGGTAAAGAAGTGGAGTGGGGAGGGGAGAAGTGATCATTTACTTGTGTGTGGACCCACTGAAGCTGGATCTTTTTCTTTTCTTTCTTTCTTTCTTTTTTGTAATTTTTTATGAGCATAGAGAGATTGAGAGAGAATTGGCATGCCACTGCAATCAAACTTCAGAAGCATGTGCCATCTTGCGCGCATGTGCAACCTTGCGTGCTTGTGCATCTGGCTTATGTGGGATCTGGAGAGTTGAACATGGGTCCTTGGGCTTCACAGGCAAGTGCCTTAACCACTGAGCCATCTCTCCAGTCCATCTGCTAGATTTTGCCAGGCCTTCACTTATTACCTGGACCCCTGAGCCCCCCCCCCATCAGAGTAGCCAGGGTGACAGTTTGAGTACCAAGGTCAACTCAGACCCAATGTCCAATAGTCATGAGACATTTAGAATGCCCCACCACCTCTGTGTAGAGTGACCTAAATAAACAGCCATGGGGGGCCTTGTGGAGGACCAGGACTACCACATTCCAGGAATGTCGTGGTAGTTCAGCATTCTTCTGTCTGGAAACTCGACTACCTCTTCAGCCAGGGGCTTCCAGGTCTAAGACTAGCGCAGTTATGGATACTGGTCAGGGGCTCGTGTCTCTCGATGGGAGCTTTGCTCCCCTGCTTGTCTCTCCTGGATCTCCTCTGCTGCTACAAGCTAAGTAGCACTCATGTGAGCGGTCTCCTGATGATGGGCCTAGGGCTCACATGGGTCCAGGACGGGCCACCTATCACAGAACGGTCCCATAACATATAGTGCTCAGTGATGCTGTAGTTATCTTGGTTTTTAAATATGCTTTGATATTTGTATAATGAACAATCTCTTAGATTAATCCATTTTCTGTTGTTTGAGGCTGGGTAATGCATTAAAAAAAAAGACATTTAAATCAGGTGTGGTTATGGTTGCCTAGAATCCCCGTACTTGGGAGAGGCAGGCAGAAGGACATGAGTTTAAGGCTATGTAGCAAGCTCCCAGACAGTCTGGGCTAGATAGTGAGACCTGGTCTCAACCAAACAAAACAAACAAAAATAGAGTCCAATTCTTTTTCTTCTCTATCCAGTGCTAATGTACATACCCTCTTGTCTAGGCCCTGCGCCCTACCCTGGTCCCTATGGGAACAATCTGGGTGGGCCCTCCAGTCCCTGTGACTTTCTTCCTATATCAAGCCCAGCACATGCCCATATGACTTAACCTTAATTTGGAGCCTAGTGGTGAAGCTGCAGAGTGGTGGCAATTGAAGCAACCTGTTATCTTCAGGAGATGGTCCTTTGTGCCAGTACGGGAGTGCATCAGGTCTCACCAAGGAGAAGGGTCACCAGGTCAGGGAATTCACAGACTCTTGGGGCGTTCATGGAGAGATCTGCATCCCCTAGGCTGGTGCCCCACGTTTCCCCACCAGACTGGCCTTGAATTAACAGAACTGCTTAGCTGGACATATTTCTCTTTCTTTGAAGTTTGGCCACTTGGACCATTAAATACTACGTTGGGTCTCTGCCCTCTACAGAAGTGATCAGAACCTCCTGGTGTACCACAAAGAGGCCCTTTGGCCTCCTGCCTGCCTTCCAGTTGCTTGTTACCAGCCTTAGCATCAACTAAGGGCACCAACTGGCCACCGCGCATCTTTATTCACATAGCTTCTAGGAATTACCCTCATACACACGAATCCTGCATGCTGGGACATTTCCCTACGTCGCAGGAGAGAAGTTACTATTGGGCCTCTGTCTTGGTTCAAGGGCTTCTGTCGGCCCTGAGGTGAGTGACCTAGCCCCAGTCCCCACCCAGTGACCCGCTTCCCTGGACCATTCTCTGTGCCAACTGTCAGAGGTTGGCTTCTGCAGAAGCAGAGGCTGAGGAGTCTGAGGTGATGTTTATAGGAGATCAGTACCTGCAAAAGGAGGGAACTGTGGAAACACATGTAGGCAAGGGAAAAGTCAAGCTGCAATGCAGACCTGTCATATACCTGGCCAACCTACTGAGAAGTCTAGAGCTGATATTTCCCCAGAGCTATCCTGCTCAGGCTGAAATGGCCAGGCCTTTATCCCCTCATCTCACTTGGCCACCAGGCGCAGGCTGCATGGAGGAGGACATGAAGGACAGGATGGGTCCTTGAAGTTGAGGCAGACCCAAGGAGCCAACTGTTAGAAGCTCTCTGTAGACAGCCCCATAGCTGGACAACAAATTGCCTGGAAGGGAGAGCTGGCTAATGGAGAACTCAAACCCATATTGGCTAATGAGAAACCCTGGAAAGCTTTGAAGTGTGGCTGGAATTTCAACAGAAGAAAGACAGAGGCGAGACCATTTCAACGGGAGATGGTTCCTGAAGGTTGCCCAAGCGACTGGCGAATGGAAGGCTCTTGGGGCAAAAGGTAACATGGGTAGAAGAACCCCTGGGGAGACACTCAGCCCTGGGCCTAGACGCAAGATCCCAGAGGCCTGGCTCAGTTACAGTTAGTGGACTGGAAACCTCTTGACACTGGCCGTCACCAGTGGTGACCAGTGGTGACTGTTCTTTCTGAGGCAACCCTAGGAGACCGGAGAGACCGTACAGGGGCTCCATTCTCAGAAGGAGCCAAGCTGTGCATCTGTTGCACTAGCAGTTTTCAGAAGATTATCTATAATGTCACAACTGGAGAAACAAAGGGCCTTGTGCTGAGCATGCTCATGGAAGACCTGGCATTCTAGTTGGATGCCACTGCTGCTGGTTTCTGCCCAGGACAGGTTATGCCACTGATGCTCACACCTTCTCCCCAGCCCCACAGGCTGCAGGCAAAGCCCTGGTGCATACTTACAGGAAGCAAAAGGCCAGGCCAGTGTGGTGAGCCTCAGTGGGCCATCAGCTATAGACGATCCTCTACCTACCCTGAAATGATGTTCTGATAAACTTGCCCAAAGTTGAAAATATCTTGTGAAAAACTGCATTTAATACCTCACCTACTGAACAGCATAGCTTAGCAACACTATCATAGAGACCAAATAAAAATTCTAAGAACAGGGCTGGAGAAATGGCTTAGTGGTTAAGGAGCTTTGTGGTTAAGGTTAAGGTCCTGCAAAGCCAAAGGACCCAAGTTCGATTGCCCAGGACCCACATAAGCCAGATGCACAAGATGACTCATGCATCTGGAGTTCGTTTTCAAGGCTGAAAGCTCTGGCATGCCCATGTTCTCTTTCTGTCTGTAAATAAAATAAAAATTAAAAATAAAACTAAATTATTGTCTCATAGAGCTGTGGTAGATAAGTGTGTTATAGCTGTAGCATGCCTAATAGAAGAAGCTTAAAGATGGGCATTCGTTTAAAAAGATTCCAAGAACAGTGTCCATTGAATGCACGTTGCTTTCATAACATTGTGAAGCAGACAAATCCTAAGTGTAGCCATTGTAAGTCAGGGAGAATCTGTTGTCAAAGAAAAAGGACAATAGATTAGCCCTATAGCCCTTGACCCATCTACTTTCCAGAGCTCTGAACTATCTGCTTCATTGCTTTTAATTTTCTTTTCTTTTCTTTTCTTTTCTTTTCTTTTCTTTTCTTTTCTTTTCTTTCTTTTCTTTTGTTGTGTGTAGTATGTGTGGGAACGTATGCATGTATATGTGTGAATGTGTCCCATATGCACAGTCCAGAGGTCAAAGGAAGACACCAGGTGTCCTCTTCGTTGAGCCGCCGCCTTGTCTCCCTGAGACAGAGTCTCTCACTGAGCCTGCAGCTCCTTGTCTTTCATGGGCTGGCTGACCTGGGAGCCCCAGTGATCCTCCTTCTCCACCCTCCACTCCAGCACTGCGGTCACAGGAATGCACAGCCATACCTGGCTTTCCACTTGGTGCTGGAGCTCAAACGCAGGTCTTCCTACTTGCAGAGCAAACGCTTTCATCCTCTGAACCATTTTTCCAGCCTCCATTGCTTATTTTGAAAAGACTTAAACAGAGCTCCTCATACAAAAGAAAGGCACCCCTGGTTTGAGAGGACACCGGGACATTTTCTGTTGTTTCTTTTGGTTTTTCAAGGTGGGGTCTCATTCTAGCCCTGGCTGACCTGAAATTCACTTTGTAGTCTCAGGCAAGGTGGTCTCAAACTCACAGTGATCCTCCTACCTCTGCCTTCCTAGTGTGAGTTCTGAGATTAAAGGTGTGCACCACCACACCCAGCCATTTTCAGATGTGTTCTTTTTTAATGTTTGCTTTCAATTGTTCTTGAATGTAGCTGAAAGTCACAATCTGCTTGACTGCCCCTTTCCCAGTTACCATCCCTTTCCTGAGGTGATCATGGTTAGGGCTGATCTTTCCAAGCATGCCTCTATGATGTTTGTGCCTGTTACAATTTTGGGAAACTTAAAAAAAAAACAACCATGTAGTCCATAATGCTTTACCTTGCGTTTTTCACCTAATACTCTTGGGAAAACCTCCCATATCATCCACGTGGTGGCTTTGCTTTGCCTCAGTTTGGGAAGGCAGACTCCCATCCTTGGATTGTCCTTCTCTCTGTGGCACCAGCTATTGAGGACCAACAGATAGTTATGCAGCACTTGGCTCTGGCCTGTCACAGCGTAGCTGATGGCCTGCTCGCCTTCCTCTTTCAGCTGTTCCATTTCCTGGCCAGAGGGGGATACAGCTCTGTGCTAATGCATCAGCTGACTGTCAAGCACCACATCCCAACCAGCTGAAGAGGGAGAGACACAGACATGGCTCTTGTGCTCCAGCCTGTTCTTGCTTTTCTTTGATTTCTAGCAAGTGCAAACTTTCATGTGTTTTTCACCTTCAGGGGTCCAGTCACCCTAACTCTACTCCCTCTCGGTTGCAGGTGTGCACAAGGGAGGTACATGTGTCTGGAGTTTGATTGTAGTGGCTGGAGGCCCTGGCATGCTAATTCTTTCTCTCTTACTCTCCCATTGGGTGGGGGGGGAGGCAGTCTGTTGGGCTTGCCTCAGAAAATAAAATAACCAAAATAAAATAAAATAAATTTCATCTCTAGGCAGGGCATGGTGGGACACACCTTTAATCCCAGTGCTTGGGAGGCAGAGGTAGGAGGTTTGCTGTGAGTTTGAGGCCACCCTGAGACTACATAATGAATTCCAGGTTAGCCTGGGCTAGAGTGAGACCCTACCTTGAAAAACCAAAAAGAACAAAAAAAAAAAAAAACAGTTTAAAATTTTCATCCCTCTCCCTGACCTGGAAAAATTCGGTCACTTTCCCTAATGTCATCAATGTGCCATCACTATCCTTTTCCTGCAACACCTCTGACTTCCTGTACTAGAACAAACCCATTCACTTGGAGACATTCTTCTATCTGTTTGGCCTCTCACCTGTTAGACCAGGCCTCCTCATCTGTTTGTTTGCCCAGCCCTCTCCTCCCCATGGACATGGTCTGCTCTGGCTGAGGCTTTGTCGTCCCACATGAGCGAGCTACCCTACGCTGCTTGGATACCTTCTTCACCCCTAAAAGGCTGCATCCCTGCTTCTTGGAAGACTTCTCTCCTTCCTCTGCCTTCTACCCCCATGCCAGCGGTTTCTCTACATCAACACCCTCCTTACCCCACTCAGGCAACAATGTCTCCACGTGGTCTACAGCAGCTCCCCTCCAGAGGCAGCAGATGTCCTAACTGGATTTGACCTGATGATTTTAGCACCAGTCAGCTCAGAAAATGACGGATGGGAAGAAAGAGTACCAGCCCAGACAAATCTGGTTGCTGGGTAGAGAGAGACTTCAAGGTGAAATGTGTAGAAGGAAGACTGGCTAAGAGAGGATTGCAACAATCCAAGGGAAGAGAGGATTGCAACAATCCAAGGGAAGAGAGGATTGCAACAATCCAAGAGAAGTGATGGGGCCTTGGTAGTGGCAGGAGAAGCTGTCCATTCTCAATACATTCTAAAGGTAGAGTCATCACACAATGCTAATGAAATACTTGAGCTCTCAACCCATAAGCGATGGATTTTTCTTCTGGCTTAGGCAAGAGTCTTTAGTTGCAAGTAGAAACCCCTGGAAAAAATGTAAGCAAAGAGAGTGAACTGATAAAGATTCAAGTACACCTCAGGAGGAAGCAGGAGGAGCAGCTCAATTTCATGGGCAGGAACAAGGAGCTTGAGCCGGGCCAGACATCCTTCTTTGTCTTTCTGGTCACATGGACATTCATCAGGGCTGTTCCCAGCATATCCGTTTCATTGTTTTCGCTCAGTAGGTCAGTAGCTGTACTGTCAGATTTCCATGTGTATGGTAGACAATGGCAATGAAGACCCCTGGCTCTGTCTTAACACACTCTTTTTCTTTTTCTTTTTCTTTTTCTTTTTTTTTTTTTTTTTTTGAGATAGGGTTTCACAAGGTAGGGTTTCACTCTAGCTCAGGCTGACCTGGAATTCACTATGTAGTCTCAGGGTGGCCTTGAACTCACAGTGATCCTCCTACTTCTGCCTCCCGAGTGCTGGGATTAAAGGTGTGCACCACCACACCCAGCTTAACACACTCTTGTTCAAACAACTAGTGAGGGCTGGAGAGATGGCTTAGTGGTTAAGGTGCATTCCTGCGAAACCTAAGAACCCAGGTTTGATTCCCCAGTACTCACATAAGCCAGATGCACAAGGTGGAGTCTGGAATTCATTTGCAGTGGCTAGAGGCTCTGGTGCATCCATTCTCTCTCTCCCTATTCTATCCCTATCTCTCTCTCTCTCTCTCTCTCTCTCTCACACACACACATATATATATATACATATATATATATACACATACATATATATATATACACATATAGCTCCCTCTCAAATAAATAAAATATAAAAATATAATTTAAAAAATGACTGGTGAGGGGCTGGAGAGATGGCATAATTATAAAGCACTCACTGCTCAAGCTGCAGTACCAGAGTTCAATCCCTAATCTTACATAAACCAGAAGCCCTGGAGGGCTTCTGTTATCCCAACACACTGATAGTGACCACACACAAATAAATAATAATTTTTTAGAGATTTTTTAAATTTAAGTATGTTATTTATTTGGGAGAAAAATAGAAAGAGGGAGATAGATAGAGAGAAAGAGAGAATGGGTGCACCAGGGCCTTCAGCCACTGTACCAGTCACATGTACCACCTTGTGCATATGGCTTATGTGGGTCCTGGGTAATTGAACCTGGGTCCTTTGGCTTTGCAGGCAAATCCTTTCTCTCCAGGCTTTTTTTTTTTTTTTTTTGCAGGTAAATACCATGAAATAACTCAGGGTGGCCTTGAACTCATCTCCTCCAGCCCAGTAAAAGGCATTTTTTTTTTTTTTTTTTTTTTTTTTTTTAAGATCAGTGAAACCCATGGTGTCTGACTGGGTCCAAATTATCAGGAAAAAAATCCGAGTGTTATATTTCAGATCAGCAGTCTACCTCCCATAGCCAGTGGGATATCAGAGCTCATGGCAAGGTCTATTCTTTGTAGGAATTATGGGGTTGATGCACTATTCAGCCCCACCCCAAACGTGGTACCTATTCCCCTGTTGTACACAAAGAGTTGACTGGTGACTATGGAGTGCACTGAGCCAGGCCAGACAGGAAGAGTACCTCAAAGTAACAATCTCTGAATGGAACTAACATAGGGAATGGTGAGAAAACAACTAAAGACAGTGGGACGACATGGCTGGAGCTGTGAGGAGCAAGGGTGACCTTCCAAACAGCCCCGGTCTCACTCACCCCAGACTCTAATAGCAGCACTCAGTTCACCCGGGCAGAGGTGGGAGGGGCCAAGTCTTTGGTTGTCTGCAGGAGAAAAAGCAGCTCCAGCAAAGGCCCCTGAGCAACACTGTTCTCTTCTTCTGTCGGCACTGGGCCTCTCCAGCGCCACGGATCCCCCACCACAGATTTACGGCTTGTGCACTCAGCCTGTGGTGGCTTTGTTTTGATAGTGCTCTTTTCCTGAGAACTGGCTTTATACCTCAGACATATAAATCTGTTAGAGAGTGGTATATAACCACTCTCTAAAAAGAGGTCTTTCCCAGGTAGGCAAGATTTGTTCGCATCTATAGATTCCTTCAGAGTCCTCCCAACCTAACTTCCCCTTTATGTATGGAGGCTAACTTTATTCCCTGGAAAAGTCAATCCAGTTCTTCAGTTCCATCAGAGTTGAGATAAGGGACGTCTCTTCTTCCTGAAGTCCTTCAATGTTTATGGAACCCTCCAATTTGTCTACAAGATTCAAAGGGGTAATCTTGACCATCTGCAAAAGGATTTTTGCTAGAACTCAACTGATCTAGTCAGTTCTACTTTCTCCATGACCTTTCCCAGATGGGCGTCTTAACAGAGGCCAAATCTCCTTGATGAGGGGCTGGAGTCCTGGGAGGATTAGATATCCATAAAAACGCAGGAGACTCCAGGCTAGGAACCCCAACTTTGGATCCTTGTCCATCGTATCAAAGAATTGAAAATGAAGACTCAGAGAAGGGTAAATTATGAATTATGAACTTTATCTTAAGGAGAATTAGGAGGGAAATCAAAGCAAGAAAGCCCAAGCCAAGAGAAAGGGGAGGGAAGATGGAGAAAATCTCCCTCACATGGAGAGAGGTCTGGGGAGGTGCTCATGAGGAAAGCAAGCAGGAAAGCGCTAAAGTAAAAAGAAATTCTCAACCTTCCCAGCTGAGCCAAGACACATGTGCTCCATTTATATGGATCAAGCATCGGATCAGGATGAGCCTTGTCAGACTCAGGTGTGTAAGGGAGGGACCTGGTTGATTGTGGACTCAAGAGGCTGACTCAGGAAGGGCCAGGCCATCGGTGTGTTAGGCCGGGGACAGCCCGAGGAAAAGCAAGACGCTATTGCTAGGGAGCTGTTGCTTATAGCCACCTTGGGTGAGACTGGAGCAGATGCAGGTTCTAGTCTTGCCAGAACAGACAAGATAGCATCCACGTTTCTGTGGGTCAGTCCCTAACTACCTTCCTACCAACGAGAAAAGAAAAGGCTGTCTTGCTCCTAACCTATGTCACGGTCACACCAGTTCTGGTTGCCACTCAGATCTTACATAGCTAGACTCATCTATAGTCTAAAGTGATGTGTTGCTAGGGCAACAAAAGTAAGCGTCATACATATTCTTGAAATTCCTGTTCCTTTCCTCTTCTTTTTTTGTGAATGTTGCTTAGGTTGGAAGAAACCTGTTGCTTTTGATGCAGGGATAGACAGAGGCCAGGCTGAGAAGATTTACTTCTTAAGGCTGAACAGAGCTTTGAACACCTCCCAGCTCCATGCCAAGCAGCACAACCCCAATAGCAAACTGTAGAGCAACCTGTTGCCCTTACAGGCAGGAGGAGGCTGGAGCTGGGCTGGGCTGCCTCATTGGTGGAGGGTTTGTGAGACAGAAGCAATGAAGCTCAGGTACCCTGGGGTTCTATGCTGACCATGGGATCCATCTGTCTCATTGGCTCCTCCTTTGATTCAGGGCCATGGATGTCCACAGGAAATACCAAGATAATAAAAGTTCTTTGTTTTCTTCTACATGATTCACTTTAGATCAGTACTTCTCAGAATGGCTTCTGCACAACATCAGTCAACTGCAATGGAAATATGTTTGGGGATTAGGACTGTAGCTCAATGACATGCACAAGGCCTTGGGTTACATCCCAAGTACAGAAAGAAGGAAAGAGAGAAAGAGAGGCAGGGGCGGGGTTGAGGCTGGTCATGGTGAGTCTATGCCTGTAATCTCAGTAATCAGGAGGGTAAAGCAGAAGGATTTTGAGTTCAAGGTCTATACTACATAGCAAGTTCAAAGCCAGTCTGGAAATAATATGTCTCAGAAAAAAGAAAAAGAAAGTAGGAAAAGAAGGAAAGAAAAAAGGAAGGGAGGGAGGTTTGAGGAGTACTATCTACAGTGGTCCTGACTTGGGATTAATGTAATAGCTTGCTCTGGGAAAGGGGTGAGAAGTCCAGAGCTTAAGAAGCCTGGTTCACTTTGATTAGTTACTATCCCAAGCCTACTGGACTGTGAAGCATGTGCCTCTGCCATAGCCCTTCTCCAGCACTATAGTGCATTTTCCTGGATTAAAGAACAATTGCATGGAAACATCACTCCTGACTGACTTCTCCAGATGGTTCTGAATTTGAAGTTGCCACACAGGACACCATCAAATGACAACATGTTTAATTCCTTCCAGGAACCAGGAACCAAAAGTTTAGGCACAATTGTCAAAGCTTCTGGAGAACAATCCCAGTACTCCAAAGGTATGAATGTGGCCACTGCCCTGAAAAAGTTTAGGTCAGCAGCAATTATTTTAAGAAATCAAAGCTGGGCATGGTGGCGCACACCTTTAATCCCAGTACTCGGGAGGCAAAGGTAGGAGGAGCTAGAGTGAGACCCTACTTTGAAAAACCAAAGGAAAAAAAAAAAAAAAAAAAGTTCAAATAAGGCCACCCTGAGACTACTATAGTGAACATGACTTTGATAACAGGTCATAAAACATGATAAGCCAGAGATAGACCTAAAATTACCATTATCTCAAATTCAACAATGTCTACCATAAACATTTGGATCTAGTCAGTAACTTCTATTCTTTGAAGATTGAGTTTCCTGTTCATTGTTGAGGTGTAAGGCCCCCCAAAAGTTTGGAGTACACACACACACACACACACACACACACACACGCACGTGCTCAGAGAAAGAGAGAGACAGAGAGCAATAACACTGAAACCCTAGAATCACCAGATGTTAAAGATGGCTCTTTATTCCCTAGTTTTCAGTGAGGTTTTAGAGACCAAACCAAAACCCACTGATGACAATGTTCCTACATGACAAAGTAAGACATTTATCTACCAATGTTGAGATTTGACAAGGAAGTTGTAGACAATGATTTCAGAACTCTTGGCAAACATTGACTTGAAGGCAGAGAAAGATGAGGTTGAAGAAATTAGAAATGACCATTTCTTTGGAGAAAATTATTGGTGTGCTGTGACATCTTTCACAGCTGTTAGCCATTAAGAATTAGCTATGGCTGAGGATTTAGATCAGTGGCAGAGTGTGTTTGCCTAGCAGATGTAAGGCTCTAGGTTCAATTTCCAGCACCACTGGAAAAGAAAGGAAAAGAAAAGATGACCACTCTTTTCTGCCCAGAGGATTGTGGGAAGAGGGCAATCAACAGAAGAATCTAGAAGTGGGCCTGGAGAAATTGCTCAGTAGTTAAAGGCACTGGCTTGCAAAACCTGATGGCCAGAGTTTGATTCCCCAGGACCCATGTAAAACCAGATGTACAAAATGGCACATGTAGCTGGAGTTCATTTGCAGTGGCAATGCTCACTCTTGCTCTCTCTTTCCTTACAAATAAATAATAAAATATATTTTTTAAACAAAGAATTGGGCTGGAGAGATGGCTTAGCAGTCAAGGCACTTGCCTATAAAGCCTAAGGACCCATGTTTGACTCTCCAGATCCCATGTAATCCACACAAAAGGTGAGGTAAGTGTAAGGTTGCATATGCCCACTAGGTGGTGTAAGTGTTTGGAGTTTGATTGCAGTGGCTGAGGCCATGATGCACCAATTCTCTCTCTCCAAAACTTAAAAAAAAGAAGACTCTAGAAGTGAACATATAGGCATTCAAGGCCAGGCTCTTGAGATGCAGGAGTAGACTTTGTGAGAAGAACATACTGAGCAGAGGAGGGTCTGATGTGGCCTCCAGAAGGGTTCCTGTGCAGCAAGGGGCAAGCAGTTGTAGAGTTAGAGAAGAAAGCCTGGGTGCCTTCCTCGGGTCTTGTTTGGTACTCATATGGAGCTAAAAGCCAGAGACTGTGGAATGCCTGTCTATTGTCAGGTGGAGGACTTGGCAAAAACTGATGTGTTTGAGCTGAGAATAAATGGACTCTATAGCTACAGAAGGTATGGGACAGTCTTGTGACACCAGCCAGCAATCAACCAGGGCAAGCACAAGACAGAAGGATCTTTCCCGGGCTATGAATGCTCACAAGTGCCTCTCCTACACAACACTCAGACTGGGGCAAGGCCAAGTTAAGGTTCAACAGTGGTTGTAAAGGTCAGGCCTTTGCATTGGACTATATTTGCTTTTCTTGCCACCCATCATGAAGGAGTGGGGTGGGGGCTTCTGCCCTTATAAGCCTAAAGACTCAAGCTACACATTCTCGGTTCATCTGAGAGGGGTGTGAACAAAACCCATACTGGGGTACCGCTTAATAAAATAGTGGTGCTACCTCAGGACCGAACACAATGAGATGACCCACTACTAGAATGAAACCAGGTGGCCTAGGAATAAAACATTGTTTCTGGAAATCATGACTTGTTCATTTTAATAGAAAGTTTTTATTTTGGAACAAATTGTCAAAGGATGGGTTGGTGGCTTCCAGTGCCAGGTGGGTGGGTCTTGGTTTTGCACAAGGCCTAAGGCCTGGGTATTGGAAGCAGAAGGCCCTGGGTGTGAATATTCTTTCTACCACACCCCAACCTAGGACTCGAGCTGTGAACTTGCTGCCTGGGAGGCCAAGTGCTCTGCTGTAGAGTGAGGATAAGGCTCAGACCTACCAGCAGGGATCTTGGCAGCACCACCGAGTTAAGCTTAGGAAGTGAAGTCAATGGTACAGGGCCTGGCTCCTGGGCATAGCAATGATTATTTTTCTTGCCAACACATGAGGATTATTACTATGACCTATAGGTCTTCCTTTTGCTGCATTGTAAGATGTGACTACAGGGTGATTTTTTTAGCTATCAAAACTGAATTTACAGGGCTAGAGAGATAGTTCAGCAGTTAAGACACTTACCTGCAGAGCTTAATGACCTGGGTTTGATTCCCCAGAACCCACATAAAGCCAGATGCACAAGGTGGCACATGCATCTGGAGTTCATTTGCAGTGGCTAAAGGACCTGGCATGCCCATTTTCTCTCTCTTTCTCTGTCTTGTCTCTCCTTGCAAATAAATAAATAAAAATAAAATACCAAGTTTCAGGGAACTGAAAAATAAAGAATTAAAAAGTAAACTGAACTAACATGTCTAAAATGAATGTCACTCCTCAGTCATCTCCACAAGACTAGACCCACTCTAGGGGTTCTGAATAACAAGGCCACCACAGCAACTGTATTCTCTTTCTTTCTTTTTTTGTTGGTATGTGTATGTATGTAGAGTATGTGTGGTATGATTTTGTTATTTTTAGTTTTTTAAAATTATTTATTTATTTACTTGAGAGAGAGAGAGAGGCAGAGAGAGAGAGAAGAAGAAGAGAGAGAGAATGGGCATGCCTGGGCCTCCAGCCACTGCAAACGAACTCCAGGTGCATGCACCCCCTTGTGCATCTGGCTTACATGGGTCCTGGGGAATCGAACTGGGGTCTTTTGGCTTTGCAGGCAAACGCCCTAACTGCTAAGCCATCTCTTTGATTTTTGTGATGTGTGCAGTTTGTGTGTACACAGATGGCTATGTCCCATATGCCTATTTTCTTGAGATGGAGTTGCAGACATGCATGACCATCCCCAATTCTTTACATGGGTACTGGAAATCAAACTCAGGTTGTCTCAGGCCTTGAGCCATCTTCTTCCAGCCCAGTGCCTGTACTCTTTAAAGTCAATTCTGAGTTTAGCCAAGGACTCGCATTATCATCACTGTGGCCCTGGGGCCGAGCAAAAGACCTGGAAAACGGTGAGCTTCATGAACACCTTCCCAGCGGCACCTCACTTTTGTTTTTTTCAGCCTCTGCTTTCAGGAGTGGCTTCAGATTCAGAGCCGTCAGTTCTGGCACAGCCTTTGTGGTGACAGGCCCTCATCTTTACTTTTTGAAACTGGAGGGTATGTGGAGCTCAGATAGTAAATTTGGCAGAGAAGAACATGTCGAATAATGCTGAGACCATTTTTGGCCCAAAGTGCTAGGAAGCAGTTGTAGCCCTATGAATGGGGAGTGTTGGAGGGAAAAGACCCAAGTGTGTATAGCCCCTGGGAACCAGTGACCATCGTCTGTGGTCACCACACTGACTGACTGGACAGAGCCTGGTTGTTTCTTTTAACCCTGAAGTGAAAAATTCTAGTTGTTTTTCTTATAAAGAACAAAAGACTAAGTCACTGGCTAGAAAAATGGCTTAGCAGTTAAGGCACTTGCCTGCAAAACCTAAGGATCCAGGTTCAATTCCCCAGTACCCACATCAGCCAGATGCACAAAGTGGGGCATGCTTCTGGAGTTCATTTGCAGTAGCTGGAGGCCCTGGCACATCCATTCTCTCTCTCTCTCTCTCTCTCTCTTCTCTCTTCTCTCTCTCTCTGTATTTGTATCAAATAAATAAATAAATTTAAAAAAATCTTATTTCCAAAAAGAAGCCGGGCATGGTGGTGCACGCCTTTAATCCCAGCACTTGGGAGGCAGAGGTAGGAGGATTGCCATGAGTTCAAGGCCACCATGAGACTACATAGTTAATTCCTGGTCAGCCTGAGCTAGAGTGAGACCCTACCTCAGAAAAAAAAAAAAAAAAAAAAAGACTAAGTCATGATTAAGTGATATGTATGCAGTGCAGAGTTGTACCCAAAAGAAAGGCAATATGGACTTTCCCAGGAAGGACACAGTGAAACAGGCACAAGAAACAGCCTCTGGGTGGGAGCTGGGGGTGGAGGTGCTGCTGGGGACAGAGGGCCCAGGGGCCGTGTGCTTTTCCCATCTAGTATTTTGTGTCTTTCAGGTTTTAGACTGTTTGCGTGCTGTAACCTATTAAATAATTAACAGCAGCAACACAGGAAAAGCAGGAGGAAGCAGCAGCATTCCTTTCCTGTATAATAAATATTTAACCTGAGTTTTCACTTAAAAAAAAAAGAGTAAACCATAAAAGAATTAACAGGAGGCCAATGATCCCAGTAGGCCTGTTAGTGCATCCAGTACCTGGAAAGGCAAAGAAGCTTGTTTTTGCATCCCCATACTATACAGCTTTAATGTTGAAAAAAATTATATGATTTGACTTAAACCCTCATGGATAATTTGCAATACTCAGTTTTTACACATAAAAATCCCATCTCCACTGCCTCCACTCTCCTTGCCTTGATTGACTTGTCACCCAACACTCAGGCACTTTTCCTTAATGCCAAGTAGGAAGGGCACGCACCTGGGAGGAACCAGGACATTGAACTTGGTCCATGGTGGCCCCGAGAGTCTCTTGTCTACCTTTATAAAATGGCTTCCACATCAGCTTGGGTCCTCTTGCCTGTCCTCTCAAAATGAATCTGTCAAACTAGCTGGGCAAGGGGGAGGGGCGCACATGCCAGCCTAAGCCAATCATGCCAGCCTAAGCCAATCACTGTGTCAGGTTCCCCAGGCCATGGGAATTCGAGTAAGGAAGGAGAGGACCAGCTGGGAATACAGAGCAGGAGCCAGGCATGCTTCCTGGCTGGAGACCGCTGAAGGAGGAGGGCTGCAGTGCTAACAGTCTGCCTGGTCACAGGAAGTGTCAGTGAGGAGGGGAGAATGAAGAGACCCAGCCCATCCAAGAGCTCCACGTCCATTCATCCGGTCTCCAATCTCACACAACCGCATATGCAACCCAATAAAGTCCCCCTTCTTCCCTCGCTTACGCTAGAATTTGCACTGGCTTTCCTCTCTCGTATAGCCAAAATGGTCATGTTTAAGTAAGGTGGGGTGACACATACCTATAATCACAACTCTTGGGAGGCTGAGACAGGAGGATTGCAAAATCAAGGTTACCCTAGTCTTCTTTACAGTGAGACATTACCTTTAAAAAGAAAAGATTCTTGTCTGATATACTAGCGTACTAGTGTAATGGTGAGGGAAGGGAAGCTCGGACTTGTGTACTAGTGAGGGAGAGGGAAGCCCTGGTCTTGTGCACTAGTGAGGGAAGGGAAGCTTGGACTTGTGTACTAGTGAGGGAGAGGGAAGCTCGGACTTGTGCACTAGTGAGGGAGAGGGAAGCTCGGACTTGTGCACTAGTGAGGGAGAGGGAAGCTCGGACTGGTGCATTAGTGAGGGAGAGGGAAGCTCGGACTTGTGCACTAGTGAGGGAGAGGGAATCCTGGTCTTGTGCACTAGTGAGGGAGAGGGAAGCTTGGACTTGTGCACTAGTGAGGGAGAGGGAACCTTGGACTTGTGCACTAGTGAGGGTGAGGGAAGCTTGGACTTGTGCACTAGTGAGGGAGAGGGAACCTTGGACTTGTGCACTAGTGAGGGAGAGGGAAACTTGGACTTGTGCACTAGTGAGGGATAGAGAAGCTTGGACTTGTGCACTAGTGAGGGAGAGGCAAGCTTGGACTTGTGCACTAGTGAGGGATAGAGAAGCTTGGACTTGTGCACTAGTGAGGGAGAGGCAAGCTTGGACTTGTGCACTAGTGAGGGAGAGGGAATCCTGGTCTTGTGCACTAGTGAGGGAGAGGGAAACTTGGACTTGTGCACTAGTGAGGGAGAGGGAAGCTTGGACTTGTGCACTAGTGAGGGAGAGGGAATCCTGGTCTTGTGCACTAGTGAGGAGAGGGGAATCCTGGTCTTGTGCACTAGTGAGGAGAGGGAATCCTGGTCTTGTGCACTAGTGAGGAGAGGGAATCCTGGTCTTGTGCACTAGTGAGGGAGAGGGAATCCTGGTCTTGTGCACTAGTGAGGGAGAGGGGAATCCTGGTCTTGTGCACTAGTGAGGAGAGGGAATCCTGGTCTTGTGCACTAGTGAGGGATAGGGAAGCTTGGACTTGTGCACTAGTGAGGGAGAGGCAAGCTTGGACTTGTGCACTAGTGAGGGAGAGGGAATCCTGGTCTTGTGCACTAGTGAGGGAGAGGGAATCCTGGTCTTGTGCACTAGTGAGGGAGAGGGAAGCTTGGACTTGTGCACTAGTGAGGGAGAGGGAATCCTGGTCTTGTGCACTAGTGAGGGAGAGGAACCTTGGACTTGTGCACTAGTGAGGAGAGGCAAGCTTGGACTTGTGCACTAGTGAGGAGAGGGAATCCTGGTCTTGTGCACTAGTAAAGGAGAGGAAGCTTGGACTTGTGCACTAGTGAGGGAGAGGGAATCCTGGTCTTGTGCACTAGTGAGGGAGAGGGAAGCTTGGACTTGTGCACTAGTGAGGGAGAGGGAATCCTGGTCTTGTGCACTAGTGAGGGAGAGGGAAGCTCGGACTTGTGCACAAGTGAGGGAGAGGAATCCTGGTCTTGTGCACTAGTGAGGGAGAGGGAAGCTTGGACTTGTGCACTAGTGAGGAGAGGGAATCCTGGTCTTGTGCACTAGTGAGGAGAGGGAACCTTGGACTTGTGCACTAGTGAGGGAGAGGGAAGCTTGGACTTGTGCACTAGTGAGGGAGAGGGAATCCTGGT
This sequence comes from Orientallactaga sibirica, assembly GCA_036365145.1. NCBI lineage: Eukaryota > Metazoa > Chordata > Mammalia > Rodentia > Dipodidae > Orientallactaga > Orientallactaga sibirica. Next base: position 48,931,524 of record JAEOAD010000005.1, on the reverse strand, counting down.
CTTGTGCACTAGTGAGGGAGAGGGAAGCTCTGGACTTGTGCACTAGTGAGGAGAGGGAATCCTGGTCTTGTGCACTAGTGAGGGAGAGGGAAGCTTGGACTTGTGCACCAGTGAGGAGAGAGGGAATCCTGGTCTTGTGCACTAGTGAGGAGAGGGAACCTTGGACTTGTGCACTAGTGATGGAGAGGGAAGCTTGGACTTGTGCACTAGTGAGGAGAGGGGAACCTTGGACTTGTGCACTAGTGAGGGAGAGGAAACTTGGACTTGTGCACTAGTGAGGGATAGAGAAGCTTGGACTTGTGCACTAGTGAGGGAGAGGCAAGCTTGGACTTGTGCACTAGTGAGGGATAGAGAAGCTTGGACGTGTGCACTAGTGAGGGAGAGGCAAGCTTGGACTTGTGCACTAGTGAGGGAGAGGGAATCCTGGTCTTGTGCACTAGTGAGGGAGAGGGAAACTTGGACTTGTGCACTAGTGAGGGAGAGGGAAGCTTGGACTTGTGCACTATTGAGGGAGAGGGAATCCTGGTCTTGTGCACTAGTGAGGGAGAGGGAATCCTGGTCTTGTGCACTAGTGAGGGAGAGGGAATACTGGTCTTGTGCACTAGTGAGGGAGAGGGAATCCTGGTCTTGTGCACTAGTGAGGGAGAGGGAATCCTGGTCTTGTGCACTAGTGAGGGAGAGGGAATCCTGGTCTTGTGCACTAGTGAGGGAGAGGGAATCCTGGTCTTGTGCACTAGTGAGGGATAGGGAAGCTTGGACGTGTGCACTAGTGAGGGAGAGGCAAGCTTGGACTTGTGCACTAGTGAGGGAGAGGGAATACTGGTCTTGTGCACTAGTGAGGGAGAGGGAATCCTGGTCTTGTGCACTAGTGAGAGAGAGGGAAGCTTGGACTTGTGCACTAGTGAGGGAGAGGGAATCCTGGTCTTGTGCACTAGTGAGGGAGAGGGAACCTTGGACTTGTGCACTAGTGAGGGAGAGGCAAGCTTGGACTTGTGCACTAGTGAGGGAGAGGGAATCCTGGTCTTGTGCACTAGTAAAGGAGAGGCAAGCTTGGACTTGTGCACTAGTGAGGGAGAGGGAATCCTGGTCTTGTGCACTAGTGAGGGAGAGGGAAGCTTGGATTTGTGCACTAGTGAGGGAGAGGGAATCCTGGTCTTGTGCACTAGTGAGGGAGAGGGAAGCTCGGACTTGTGCACAAGTGAGGGAGAGGGAATCCTGGTCTTGTGCACTAGTGAGGGAGAGGGGAAGCTTGGACTTGTGCACTAGTGAGGGAGAGGGAATCCTGGTCTTGTGCACTAGTGAGGGAGAGGGAACCTTGGACTTGTGCACTAGTGAGGGAGAGGCAAGCTTGGACTTGTGCACTAGTGAGGGAGAGGGAATCCTGGTCTTGTGCACTAGTGAGGGAGAGGGAAGCTCGGACTTGTGCACAAGTGAGGGAGAGGGAATCCTGGTCTTGTGCACTAGTGAGGGAGAGGGAAGCTTGGACTTGTGCACTAGTGAGGGAGAGGGAATCCTGGTCTTGTGCACTAGTGAGGGAGAGGGAACCTTGGACTTGTGCACTAGTGAGGGAGAGGCAAGCTTGGACTTGTGCACTAGTGAGGGAGAGGGAATCCTGGTCTTGTGCACTAGTGAGGGAGAGGGAAGCTTGGACTTGTGCACTAGTGAGGGAGAGAGAAGCTCGGACTTGTACACTAGTGAGGGAGAGGGAAGCTCGGACTTGTGTACTAGTGAGGGAGAGGGAATCCTGGTTTTGTGCACTAGTGAGGGAGAGGGAAGCTCAGACTTGTGCACTAGTGAGGGAGAGGGAATCCTGGTTTTGTGCACTAGTGAGGGAGAGGGAAGCTTGGACTTGTGCACTAGTGAGGGAGAGGGACTCCTGGTCTTGTGCACTAGTGAGGGAGAGGGAATCCTGGTCTTGTGCACTAGTGAGGGAGAGGGACTCCTGGTCTTGTGCACTAGTGAGGGAGAGGGAAGCTTGGACTTGTGCACTAGTGAGGGAGAGGGAACCTTGGACTTGTGCACTAGTGAGGGAGAGGGAAACTTGGACTTGTGCACTAGTGAGGGAGAGGGAAGCTTGGACTTGTGCACTAGTGAGGGAGAGGGAAGCTTGGACTTGTGCACTACTAAAGGAGAGGGAAGCTTGGACTTGTGCACTAGTGAGGGAGAGGGAATCCTGGTCTTGTGCACTAGTGAGGGAGAGGGAAGCTCGGACTTGTGCACTAGTGAGGGAGAGGGAATCCTGGTCTTGTGCACTAGTGAGGGAGAGGGAAGCTCGGACTTGTGCACAAGTGAGGGAGAGGGAATCCTGGTCTTGTGCACTAGTGAGGGAGAGGGAAGCTTGCACTTGTGCACTAGTGAGGGAGAGGGAATCCTGGTCTTGTGCACTAGTGAGGGAGAGGGAACCTTGGACTTGTGCACTAGTGAGGGAGAGGCAAGCTTGGACTTGTGCACTAGTGAGGGAGAGGGAATACTGGTCTTGTGCACTAGTGAGGGAGAGGGAAGCTTGGACTTGTGCACTAGTGAGGGAGAGAGAAGCTCGGACTTGTACACTAGTGAGGGAGAGGGAAGCTCAGACTTGGGTACTAGTGAGGGAGAGGGAATCCTGGTTTTGTGCACTAGTGAGGGAGAGGGAAGCTCGGACTTGTGCACTAGTGAGGGAGAGGGAATCCTGGTTTTGTGCACTAGTGAGGGAGAGGGACTCCTGGTCTTGTGCACTAGTGAGGGAGAGGCAAGCTTGGACTTGTGCACTAGTGATGGAGAGGGACTCCTGGTCTTGTGCACTAGTGAGGGAGAGGGAATCCTGGTCTTGTGCACTAGTGAGGGAGAGGGAAGCTTGGACTTGTGCACTAGTGAGGGAGAGGGAACCTTGGACTTGTGCACTAGTGAGGGAGAGGGAAACTTGGACTTGTGCACTAGTGAGGGAGAGGGAAGCTTGGACTTGTGCACTAGTGAGGGAGAGGGAATCCTGGTCTTGTGCACTAGTAAAGGAGAGGGAAGCTTGGACTTGTGCACTAGTGAGGGATAGGGAATCCTGGTCTTGTGCACTAGTGAGGGAGAGGGAAGCTTGGACTTGTGCACTAGTGAGGGAGAGGGAATCCTGGTCTTGTGCACTAGTGAGGGAGAGGGAATCCTGGTCTTGTGCACTAGTGAGGGAGAGGGAATCCTGGTCTTGTGCACTAGTGAGGGAGAGGGACTCCTGGTCTTGTGCACTAGTGAGGGAGAGGGAAGCTTGGACTTGTGCACTAGTGAGGGAGAGGGAACCTTGGACTTGTGCACTAGTGAGGGAGAGGGTAGCTTGGACTTGTGCACTAGTGAGGGAGAGGGAAGCTTGGACTTGTGCACTAGTGAGGGAGAGGGAAGCTTGGACTTGTGCACTACTGAGGGAGAGGGAATCCTGGTCTTGTGCACTAGTAAAGGAGAGGGAAGCTTGGACTTGTGCACTAGTGAGGGATAGGGAATCCTGGTCTTGTGCACTAGTGAGGGAGAGGGAAGCTTGGACTTGTGCACTAGTGAGGGAGAGGGAATCCTGGTCTTGTGCACTAGTGAAGGAGAGGGACTCCTGGTCTTGTGCACTAGTGAGGGAGAGGGAACCTTGGACTTGTGCACTAGTGAGGGAGAGGGAAGCTTGGACTTGTGCACTAGTGAGGGAGAGGGAACCTTGGACTTGTGCACTAGTGAGGGAGAGGGAAACTTGGACTTGTGCACTAGTGAGGGATAGAGAAGCTTGGACTTGTGCACTAGTGAGGGAGAGGCAAGCTTGGACTTGTGCACTAGTGAGGGATAGAGAAGCTTGGACTTGTGCACTAGTGAGGGAGAGGCAAGCTTGGACTTGTGTACTAGTGAGGGAGAGGGAATCCTGGTCTTGTGCACTAGTGAGGGAGAGGGAAGCTTGGACTTGTGCACTAGTGAGGGAGAGGGAAGCTTGGACTTGTGCACTAGTGAGGGAGAGGGAATCCTGGTCTTGGCACTAGTGAGGGAGAGGGAATCCTGGTCTTGTGCACTAGTGAGGGAGAGGGAATCCTGGTCTTGTGCACTAGTGAGGGAGAGGGAATCCTGGTCTTGTGCACTAGTGAGGACTCCTGGTCTTGTGCACTAGTGAGGGATAGGGAAGCTTGGACTTGTGCACTAGTGAGGGAGAGGCAAGCTTGGACTTGTGCACTAGTGAGGGAGAGGCAAGCTTGGACTTGTGCACTAGTGAGGGAGAGGGAATCCTGGTCTTGTACACTAGTAAAGGAGAGGGAAGCTTGGACTTGTGCACTAGTGAGGGAGAGGGAAGCTCGGACTTGTGCACTAGTGAGGGAGAGGGAATCCTGGTCTTGTGCACTAGTGAGGGAGAGGGAAGCTCAGACTTGTGCACAAGTGAGGGAGAGGGAATCCTGGTCTTGTGCACTAGTGAGGGAGAGGGAAGCTTGGACTTGTGCACTAGTGAGGGAGAGGGAATCCTGGTCTTGTGCACTAGTGAGGGAGAGGGAAGCTTGGACTTGTGCACTAGTGAGGGAGAGGGAAGCTTGGACTTGTGCACTAGTGAGGGAGAGGGAATCCTGGTCTTGTGCACTAGTGAGGGAGAGGGAACCTTGGACTTGTGCACTAGTGAGGGAGAGGCAAGCTTGGACTTGTGCACTAGTGAGGGAGAGGGAATCCTGGTCTTGTGCACTAGTGAGGGAGAGGGAACCTTAGACTTGTGCACTAGTGAGGGAGAGGGAAGCTTGGACTTGTGCACTAGTGAGGGAGAAAGAAGCTCGGACTTGTACACTAGTGAGGGAGAGGGAAGGTCGGACTTGTGCACTAGTGAGGGAGAGGGAATCCTGGTTTTGTGCACTAGTGAGGGAGAGGGAAGCTCGGACTTGTGCACTAGTTTGTGCACTAGTGAGGGAGAGGGAAGCTCGGACTTGTGCACTAGTGAGGGAGAGGGAATCCTGGTTTTGTGCACTAGTGAGGAGAGGGGAAGCTCGGACTTGTGCACTAGTGAGGAGAGGGAATCCTGGTCTTGTGCACTAGTGAGGAGGGAAGCTCGGACTTGTGCACTAGTGAGGGAGAGGGAATCCTGGTCTTGTGCACTAGTGAGGGAGAGGGAAGCTTGGACTTGTGCACCAGTGAGGGAGAGGGAATCCTGGTCTTGTGCACTAGTGAGGGAGAGGGAAACTTGGACTTGTGCACTAGTGAGGGAGAGGGAATCCTGGTCTTGTGCACTAGTAAAGGAGAGGGAAGCTTGGACTTGTGCACTAGTGAGGGATAGGGAATCCTGGTCTTGTGCAATAGTGAGGGAGAGGGAAGCTTGGACTTGTGCACTAGTGAGGGAGAGGGAATCCTGGTCTTGTGCACTAGTAAAGGAGAGGGAAGCTTGGACTTGTGCACCAGTGAGGGAGAGGGAATCCTGGTCTTGTGCACTAGTGAGGGATAGAGAAGCTTGGACTTGTGCACTAGTGAGGGAGAGGCAAGCTTGGACTTGTGCACTAGTGAAGGATAGAGAAGCTTGGACTTGTGCACTAGTGAGGGAGAGGGAAGCTTGGACTTGTGTACTAGTGAGGGAGAGGGAATCCTGGTCTTGTGCACTAGTGAGGGAGAGGGAAGCTTGGACTTGTGCACTAGTGAGGGAGAGGGAAGCTTGGACTTGTGCACTAGTGAGGGAGAGGGAATCCTGGTCTTGTGCACTAGTGAGGGAGAGGGAATCCTGGTCTTGTGCACTAGTGAGGGAGAGGGAATCCTGGTCTTGTGCACTAGTGAGGTAGAGGGAATCCTGGTCTTGTGCACTAGTAAGGACTCCTGGTCTTGTGCACTAGTGAGGGATAGGGAAGCTTGGACTTGTGCACTAGTGAGGGAGAGGCAAGCTTGGACTTGTGCACTAGTGAGGGAGAGGCAAGCTTGGACTTGTGCACTAGTGAGGGAGAGGGAATCCTGGTCTTGTGCACTAGTAAAGGAGAGGGAAGCTTGGACTTGTGCACTAGTGAGGGAGAGGGAATCCTGGTCTTGTGCACTAGTGAGGGAGAGGGAAGCTTGGACTTGTGCACCAGTGAGGGAGAGGGAAGCTTGGACTTGTGCACTAGTGAGGGAGAGGGAACCTTGGACTTGTGCAGTAGTGAGGGAGAGGGAAACTTGGACTTGTGCACTAGTGAGGGATAGAGAAGCTTGGACTTGTGCACTAGTGAGGGAGAGGCAAGCTTGGACTTGTGCACTAGTGAAGGATAGAGAAGCTTGGACTTGTGCACTAGTGAGGGAGAGGGAAGCTTGGACTTGTGTACTAGTGAGGGAGAGGGAATCCTGGTCTTGTGCACTAGTGAGGGAGAGGGAAGCTTGGACTTGTGCAGTGAGTGAGAGGGAAGCTTGGACTTGTGCACTAGTGAGGGAGAGGGAATCCTGGTCTTGTGCACTAGTGAGGGAGAGGGAATCCTGGTCTTGTGCACTAGTGAGGGAGAGGGAATCCTGGTCTTGTGCACTAGTGAGGTAGAGGGAATCCTGGTCTTGTGCACTAGTAAGGACTCCTGGTCTTGTGCACTAGTGAGGGATAGGGAAGCTTGGACTTGTGCACTAGTGAGGGAGAGGCAAGCTTGGACTTGTGCACTAGTGAGGGAGAGGCAAGCTTGGACTTGTGCACTAGTGAGGAGAGAGGGAATCCTGGTCTTGTGCACTAGTAAAGGAGAGGAAGCTTGGACTTGTGCACTAGTGAGGGAGAGGAATCCTGGTCTTGTGCACTAGTGAGGAGAGGGAAGCTCGGACTTGTGCACAAGTGAGGGAGAGGGGAATCCTGGTCTTGTGCACTAGTGAGGGAGAGGGAAGCTTGGACTTGTGCACTAGTGAGGAGAGGAATCCTGGTCTTGTGCACTAGTGAGGGAGAGGGAACCTGGACTTGTGCACTAGTGAGGGAGAGGGTAGCTTGGACTTGTGCACTAGTGAGGGAGAGGGAATCCTGGTCTTGTGCACTAGTGAGGGAGAGGGAACCTTGGACTTGTGCACTAGTGAGGGAGAGGCAAGCTTGGACTTGTGCACTAGTGAGGGAGAGGGAATCCTGGTCTTGTGCACTAGTGAGGGAGTGGGAACCTTGGACTTGTGCACTAGTGAGGGAGAGGCAGCTTGGACTTGTGCACTAGTGAGGAAGAGGGAATCCTGGTCTTGTGCACTAGTGAGGGAGAGGGAAGCTTGGACTTGTGCACTAGTGAGGGAGAGAGAAGCTCGGACTTGTACACTAGTGAGGGAGAGGGAAGCTCGGACTTGTGCACTAGTGAGGGAGAGGGAATCCTGGTTTTGTGCACTAGTGAGGGAGAGGGAAGCTCGGACTTGTGCACTAGTTTGTGCACTAGTGAGGGAGAGGGAAGCTCGGACTTGTGCACTAGTGAGGGAGAATGAATCCTGGTTTTGTGCACTAGTGAGGGAGAGGGAAGCTCGGACTTGTGCACTAGTGAGGGAGAGGGAATCCTGGTTTTGTGCACTAGTGAGGGAGAGGGAAGCTCGGACTTGTGCACTAGTGAGGGAGAGGGAATCCTGGTCTTGTGCACTAGTGAGGGAGAGGGAAGCTTGGACTTGTGCACCAGTGAAGGAGAGGGAATCCTGGTCTTGTGCACTAGTGAGGGAGAGGGAATCCTGGTCTTGTGCGCTAGTGAGGGAGAGGGAATCCTGGTCTTGTGCACTAGTGAGGGAGAGGCAAGCTCGGACTTGTGCACTAGTGAGGGAGAGGGAATCCTGGTCTTGTGCACTAGTAAAGGAGAGGGAATCCTGGTCTTGTGCACTAGTGAGGTAGAGGGAATCCTGGTCTTGTGCACTAGTGAGGGAGAATTTTCTGTCTTGAGTGTTTTAAAGTTTTCATTGTAGAGATCCTTCACTTCCATGGTTAGGTTTATTCCAAGGAACTTATTATTATTTTTTTTTTGATGCAATTGTAAATGGGAGTGATTCTCTGATTTCATCAGAACCATCCCTGCATCTCTGGGCTAAAGCCTACTTGGTTAGGATGAATGATCTTTCTGATATATTCTTGTATTCTGTTTGCCAATATTTTGTTGAGAATTTTTGCATCTATGTTCATGAGGGAGATTGGTCTGTGATTTTATTTTTTTGTTCTATCTTTGTCTGGCTTTGGTATTAGGGTGATGCTGGCTTCGTAGAAGGACTTTGGTAGGATTCCTTCTTTTCTATTTTATGGAAAAGTTTGAGAAGAATTGGTGTTAGTTCTTCCATGAAAGTCTAAATAAAATTCAGAGGTGAATCCATCTGGGCCTGGACTGGACTTTTTTGAGTTGGGAAATTATTGATAAGTGCTTGGATCTCCATACTTGTTATAGGTCTATTTAAGTGGTTAATCTCATCTTGATTTAATTTTGGTAGGTCATATAAGTCAAGGAAATTATCCATTTCTTTTAGATTTTCAAACTTAGAGGAGTATATGTTCTTATAGTATGTCCCTATGATTTTCTGAATTTCTCTGGTATCTGTTGTAATGTTACCTTTTTCATCCGTAATTTTATTAATTTTTGTCTCTTTTCTCTTCTGGTCAGATTTGCCAAGGGTTTATCAATCTTGTTTATCCTTTCAAAGAACCAACTCTTTGTTTTATTAATTGGTTTTTTTTTTTTTTTGGTTTCTATTTCATGAATTTCCACCCTAATCTTTATTTATTCCCATCTCCTGATTTTTGGTTTGCTTTGTTCTTCTTTTTCCAAGGTCTTAAGGTGGAGCATTAAGTTGTTTACTTGTGATCATTCTAATATCTTAATATAGGCACTTAAAGCTATAAATTTCCCTCTCAGAACTGCCTTCATTGTGTCCCAAAGGTTTTGGTATGTTCCTATTATCATTTGAGTCTATGAACTTTTGGATTTCCTTCTTGATTTCTTCATTGACCTGTTCATCATTTAGTAGTATATTGTTTAGTTTCCATGATTTTGTATAATGCTCTACAGCTTTTCTTGCTATTAATTTGTAGTTTGATCCCATTTTGATCAGATAGAGAGCAAGGAATTATTTCAATTTTCCTGTACTTGTTAAGATTTGCTTTGTGTCCTAATATATGGCCTATTTTAGAGAATGTTCCATGTGCTCCTGAAAAGAATGTGTATTCTTCAGCATTTGGATGAAATGCCCTTGTAGATATCTGTTAGGTCCATTTGTTCTATGACCCCATTTAATCCAGAAGGATCTCTGTTTATTTTTTGCCAGGATGACCTGTCAATTGGTGAGAGTGGGGTGTTGAAGTCACCCACTACAAGTGTGTTTGGTGTGATCTCTGTCCTTAGTTCTAATAGCGTTTGCTTGATGAAATTGGGAGCCCCCGTTTTAGGTGCATATATGTTTAGAATTATAATGTCCTCTTATTGGAGTGTTCCTTTAATCAATATGAAGTGACCTTCCTTATCTTTCCTAAGTAATGTTGGTTTGAAATCTACCCTGTCAGATATTAGGATAGCAACCCCTGCTTGTTGTCTAGGCCTATTTGCTTGAAACACCATTTTCCAACCTTTCACCCTAAGATAGTGTCCATCTTTTGTAGAAAGGTGAGTTTCTTAGAGGCAACAAACCAAAGGATCCTACTTTTTAACCCAGTCTACAAACCTGCGTCTTTTTGTTAGTGCACTGAGGCCATTAATATTAAGAGTTATTATTGAAAGGTGCATATCTTTAATCCCAGCACTTGGGAGACAGAGGTAGGAGGATCATTGTGAGTTCAAGGCCACCCTGAGACTACATAGTGAATTCCAGGTTAGCCTTAGCTATAGTAAGACCCTATCTCAAACAAAACAAAACAAAACAAAACAAAAAAACAGCACATAGTACTTATACAAGTGTGGGGATTAAACTAAACAGATAATCTAATAAAGCCAAAATCCCAAAGGGTGTGTGTTTCTCCACCCCCTTAATCCTGTCAACAGGAGGTTGAGATTTCTAGTCTGAAATGGGTTGCAAGTCAGCCTGGGGCCAGTCAGTCCATGCCCCCAATAGTGACTTAAGAAAAAGACAAAGGCCCTAAAAATCAGGAAACATCAAAGGCAACATATTTAACACCAAAATACAGAATTTTTTTAAAAAAATTTATTTTATGAGCCAGGCGTGGTGTCACACACCTTTAATCCCAACACTCAAGAGGCAGAGGTAGGAGGATCACTGTAAGTTCGAGGACACCCTGAGACTACATGGTGAGACCCTATCTCAAAAAACCAAAAAAAAAAAAAAATTATTTTAGGGCTGGAGAAATGGCTTAGCATTTAAAGTACCTGCCTGCAAAGCCTAAGAATATCCATTCGATCGCCAGGTCCCACGTTTAGCCAGATGCAAACATGCAATGTTGCGCTTGCCCACAAGGGGGCGCATGCATCTGGAGTTCATTTACAGTGGCTGAGAGACCGCTGGTGCGCCATTCTCTCTCTCTCTCTGCCTCGTCCTCTCTTTCTCTCTCTCTTAAATAATAATTTTTAAAATTTTTTATTTTATTTATTTGAGAGTGACAGAGAAAGAGGCAGAAAGAAGGAGAGAAAGAATAGGCACATCAGGGCTTCCAGCCATTGCAAATGAGCTCCAGGTGATGTGCCAACTTGTGCATCTGACTTACATGGGTACTGGGGAATCAAGCCTTGAACTGGGGTCCCTAGGCTTCATAGGCAAGTGCTTAACCACTAAGCTATCTCTCCAGCCCTAAATACAGCTTATTTGAGAAGGGTAAAGCCAACCAAGCATATATTATTCAAATGTAATACATAACCTTTCCTGACATGGAAAGAGAGATAAGCACTTCCAGTGCAGGCCTATGTACCTGGCTTTGTATAAGGAGGCCCTGTTACCCTTTGGGATGGCTTCCAGTCTCACCAATGCTGAGTAACCACCTCAATCCCTCTCGGTGCTGGGCGGCCCGGGATGAATGAGTTCTCTGGACGTTCACTGCCCTGACAGTTGGGGGATGGGAGACTTTGCAGGGTGCCTGAAGTTGTACTGGACCAGCTGGTTTGTATCTTCTTCAGCAGTTGCCACTGCTTTCTTCTCTTTCAGGTTTCTTGACTTTGTGAGGAGGCTGATGTGAGTGGAAAATCCCCTCACCTTGTTTCTGCTTCTGCAGCTCGGTGCCACCAGATGGGAAGGCTGGTGGGCTTGCAAATTGGGGCCGCTGGCACCTTGGTGGAATTTTGTCCAGTTTTCTCTTTTCTGGAAGATCTTGGTCTCTCCTGCTTCTGCCGTTGTTGATAATAACTTACACACATTCACTTTTCGGTAGAAGAGTGTATTTTGCTGTGTTTCTGTTTATTTACTTCCCTGGGCTGCTTTGGTGTGGTTAGTATGCCGCCATCTTACCTGGAAATCTGTTTCTTTCCTAGATATTTTTGTAAATTTATTATGTGAAAAAGGGAGAGGGAGAGAATGGGTGCACCAGGGCCTCTAGCCACCACAAACAAACTCCTGACACATGTACCACCATGTGCATCTGACTTACATGGGTCTGGGGAATCCAACGTGGGTCCTTAGGCTTCACAGGCAAGCACCTTAACCACTAAGCCATCTCTCCAGCCCCAAGAACAAATTTTAAAACAATAAACCCATATAATTTTGTTAATGGGAAAATGTTATTTGGCCGGGTGTAGTGGCACACACCTTTAATCCCAGCACTTGGGAAGCAGATGTAGGAGGAACGCTGTGAGACCACCATGAGACTACATAGTGAATTTCAGGTCAGCCTGGGCTAGAGTGAGACCCTACCTCGAAAAACCAAAAAAAAAAAAAAAAAGTTATTTGTAGAAACACATTTAAAATATCTAAATGATGCCAAACCATTAACATGGAGAGAAAAGTAGGATTGATGACAAAGGATATGAGCACTTCCACTCCCACCCTCTCCTTCCCCCCAGTGCTAGGGATTGAACCAAGGGCCTTCTACATGTTAGGTGAGTGCTCTGCCTCTGAGCAACAGCCTTGCCCAAACATCACATCTATTGATTTGCAAGTTGTTTGTTTGCTTGTTTTTAATAGGGTCTTTCTATGTCACCCTGACAGACCTGGAACTTGTAAATCATAAAAGTGTCATGCTAGGGGCCCCTTACCAAGTTTATGATTTAGTCCAGGAGCTAGATATGAACTAAGTAAATAAACCCATGGTGTGACTGCAGAGAGTGCAATAAGCTAAGAAAAACAAAAGTGTAGGGGGGGTGGGGAGATGGCTCAGTAGTTAAAGGCACTTGCTTTCAAATCCTGCCAGCCTAGGTTTGATTCCCCAGTACCCACATGAAGCCAGATACACAAGGTAGCATGTGTATCTGGAGTTTGTTTGCAATGGCAAGAAGCCCTGGTGTGCTCATTCTTCTCTTGTTCTCTCTGTATTTATGTGTGTGTGTGTGTGTAGTTTTTTAGTCTCTTTTTCAATATTTTATTTTTATTTATTTACTTGAGAGAGAGAGAGAACGGGCATGTCAGGGCCTCCAGCCACTGCAAATGAACTCCAAACCATGGGCCACCTTGTGCATCTGCTTATGTGGGTCCTGGAGAATCAAAGTGAGGTCCTTTGGCTTTGTAGGCAAGTGCCTTGACCACTAAGCCATCTCTCCAGTCCTTTTGTAGTCTTTTGAGGTTGGGTCTCACTCTAGTCCAGACTGACCTGGAAGTCACTATATGGACCCAGGGTGACCTTGAACTCACAATGATCCTCCTACCTCTGCCTCCTGAGTTCTGGGATTAAAGTGCCACCACACTAGGATATATATATATCCTATATATCCTATATATATCCTATATATATATATATTTGGTTTTTCGATGTAGCCTCGAACTCATGGCGATTCTCCTACCCCTGCCCCCTGAGTGCTGGGATTAAAGGCGTGTGCCACCAACCACACTCGGCCTGAATTTCTCTTCTTAAAAAAAGAAAATTGTGGGGGGAGGGAGGAAAATAACATGGGATATTGTCTACAATTAAAGAAGTTGTCAATAAAAATAAAAATTTTTAAAAAAAGAAAATTGCTGGGCATTGGTGGCGCACACCTTTAATCCCGGCACTTAGGAGGCAGAGGTAGGAGGATCACCGTGAGTTCAAGACCACCTGCGACTACATAGTGAATTCCAGGTCAGCCTGTGCTATAGTGAGATCCTACTTTGAAAGACTGAAAAACCAAAAATAAATAAAAAATAAATACAGGGCTGGGGACACAGCTTAGTTAATAAAGTGCTTTCCTTGCCTTGCCTTGCAAGTATGAGGACTTGAATTTGATCCCCAGAACCCATGTAAAAACAGCAAGCATCATAGCACATGCTTGTAATCCCAATCCTGGCACTGGGAAGGAGGAGGCAGGAGGATTACTCCTGCTCACCGGTCAGGTATTCTAAATTAATTGGTGTGCTCCAGGCCAATAAGAGATCTGTCTCAACAAAGGTGGACAAGGGGCTGGAGAGATGACTCAATGGTTAAGGCCCTTGTCTGCAAAGCCAAAGGATCCAGGTTCGATTCTCCAGGACCCACGTAAGCCAGATGCACAAGGGGGCACACGCGTCTGGAGTTCATTTGCAGTGGCTGGAGGCCCTGGCGCCCATTCTCCCTCCCTCTCTCTCTCTCTCTCTCTCTACCTGCCTATTTCTGTATCTCTCTCTCTCAAATAAATAAATAAAATAAATTTTTATTTCTTGAGAATGACACCAGAGGTTGACCTCTGACCTCCATAAACATGCACACACACATGTGCATACACATCAACATGCACACAGATATACTCACATACATAAAATATAAATAATAAATAAGTAAATAGTAAAAGACTACAGGAACATTTCAATAACTTTGTCTATGAATAGGTTAGCAATGGTGCCAAGTTCGTGGGACCTTCATTCTGAGTTGATAAAACCATTCATTAGTGACAAGCAGTGAATTCCAATAAATGGAGATGATGTGCTAAACTCTGCTGTATGCACAAGCTGTTGTAAAGGGTTTTTTAAAGGACGAATGATAAACGCATGTTAGCTAACTGTAACAGAGACCATGGCTTGGGCCAGAGCAGTCAGAGGACTTCCTAGAGGAGGCGCCAGAGGAGCCTTGCTGGACCACAGTGTCCGCAGGGCAGAGTCCTCATCCTCTCCTGGAGGCTCCAAAGCGTCCCCACAGCAGACAGAGGCGCCGCCAAGGTCCTGCTAATGTGGTTAGCTGGGCTTTATCTCGGAGAGGAGCTGGAGCTGACCGCAGGGCTGTGGAGTGAGCAGCCAGAACAGCTGCTGCTGCCCCCAGCGGGAGGGTCTAGAGGTGTGGCACAGGAAGGCCAAGGAAAGGGTTATTTGTTACTGGGTGAGGAGGAAGCAGTAAGTGGTCCTCTGTCCTCCATTAACAGCAGGATGGAGTCAGGCTGGAGCCACAGGCTTCACAGTCAGCCTTGTTTTTAAACACACATGGCCAGCCCCAGCCTTTTAACTCAAAACACCCCAGGGTTCCTGCAGGAAGAAAACAGTAGCCTTTGGTCTACAAACTCCACAGCTGAGGTGTAGCTTAAGGCATTTCTTTTCAGCTCAGAAACAAACTGAAGATAAGAATATTGTGATAAAAGGAACTATATTTTATAATGGATTGTTCAAAGCCAAGAAGTCTGGCTACTTAGAATTGTTTATACTTTAGACTCCTTACTGTACATCCACAAAGCCAAGAGTAAATAAAAACGGAGGATTCAGGTACAAACAATTTATTTCTACCTCATACCCCTTACAGTATCTTTCCATCTCGGCATCTTTGCTCCCAGACTCCAGGATGTTCTTCCCAGATCACACCAACGCTTCTTGCTATAGACTTCTTGCAGCTCTCATTCTTTGGTTGTTGTGATCCTGTTTGGAATGTGAGATAATAAATGGTGAGCCATCAGTGTGAGGACAAAAACTTAGTGGCTGAGAAACTCCCAGGGCAGCTTGCAGTCAATCAGGTGAGACGGGTCACTTGCCATGGGAAGATGGAGGCATTTGGGCAGTCACTTAGGTTGCTGCCTTGACTGCTGTCTCTGACAGGGATGTGCAATGGGTTCCCTAGGATCCAAACCTTATCTTTCATACCCATAGACGTGCAAAGGATACGGTCATCCTCTCTCAGGGACTCCGTCTCAGGCCTGTGTCAGCTCCCAGAATCCTCCACGGGGTCTGTAGGGCCACTGAGCAGGGACAGCCGGGCTCAAAAGTCCAGTCTAGCCTGGGTTGAGCCCCTCAGAGAAGAGGAAAAAGTAAATACGCAGCCAGTTTTGGTAAGGGACCACTGAAAAGGGGTGGACTGAAGAGACTGTCTTTCCTAGAGCCCTAACTTCTTTCTTCACCAAGTCAGACTTCTACTAATGCCTCCCAGTTTTCCCTGATCTCCAAGAACCATCCTAAAACTTATGTACAGCAACACATAGACAAAACTGCTGCTGGTGGGGAACAACGTCACTTCCCTGTGGCAGGAAGATGAGACTTTAGTCAGGCTCAACAAGAGCTGGCGGGCCCCAAAATGAGGGAATGATTTAGAAGAGACTTGATCCTAACCTCATATGTGTTCCACATCCACAAACTGGAAAAAAAATAAAAAAGTCAAATCAAATCTGCACCAGGCAACAGAGATAGAGCACTATACACACACACACACACACACACACACACACACACACACACACACACACTCTTCTAGTTAGCAAGGGGAAGAAAGCCCATGGTGGCGATTTTTAATTAGAAAGGAGGACTAATAGTGGCCTCCCAGGGCTGAGGCACCAGAGCAGCTTAACCCTTGCCACTCCAGGATGGGCTCTTTGCAAGTCTTGCTGGCTTCACGGAAGAATCATTAAGAAGGGGGTGCGACCTCCAAGGCTCAGGGCCCATTGCGGAAGAGGGGGCGGATAGAATGGAAGAGCCAAAGGAAGGGTACGACTCCTTACAATGCAACTGTCCAGACAGAAATTGGCCTTGATATCCATGACCTCGCAGTGCCTAGCAATGCTTTCGCAAGACCCTCATAATAGAAGAAAAAAATGATGACATCAAATTAAAAGAGAGACTAATGGAGAGAGGGAGGGGATACAATGGAGGCTGGAGTTCTAAAGGGGAATGGAGGAGGGGAGGGAAATATCATGCATTTTTTGTATGTAAGTATAGAAGTTGCCAATAAAAAAAAAAAGAAGGGGGTGCGAGGAGACAAGGAAGAGGGGCAAGAAGAGAGGAGGGCAGGTACCAGGTCCTCTATTCTGATCCCTACTCTCCGAGTCGCCCTCGGTGTAACTGTTTATCTGCTCTCCTACTCTCGCTCTTCTTTGTCTGGACAAAGGATGATGGTATGACCTTGACAGGGGTGTCAGGATTAAATGAGATTAGGTATGAAAAGGGACTGTTTGCTCGGCACATGGTAACTTCTCAAAAGTGATGATTGCTACTATTAAATTAGTTTCATTATTGCTCTTTAGTCTCCTCTTTAGTGTGTGAGGCCACTGTTTCCTCTGATGAGGGGTGACCTACCTCCTGTCCATATTGATTTCTAAGTGTGGCCCTAGGAGAGTAATTAAGTGTTCCTCAGCCAACTGCCCCCCCCATCCCCATCATGTCAGCTGAGAGTGAAATGGGACATCCAGCAGCCATCCTTTAAGAAACAAGGCCCGGGCCCCCTCCCCCAACCTCCTCCCTGTGACTCCTCTGAACAGCATTTGACTTCAACTTAGGTTGCTGCTTGGACAATTCGGCAACACAGGTACATGTACTTTGCACAGTGAGAAGAGACAGGCAGGAAGGAGTGGGCTTGATTCTAAAATAAAACCAGTCATTTTCAAGATAATCGTTATAATCCCAAAAGAGCTCTTCAAATCTCATTTAGGTAGCTAGTGCATAGCACTGTGCTGGGCACGTGATGGGTGTTGAGCATCCAAAGGGAAGGACAACCGGAATCTGGTTCCCACAGGGGCTGCTGTGGAGGAACTCACACAAAGATGAAAGAGGCATACAGAAACACATCTCCTTCCACAAAGTTTCCAGCCATTACATTTCTGATCTTCCAAAATTCATTTTGAAAAGATGTCTCTTCTCTCCTCATCACCTTTACTCACACACTCATTTGAAGTTGTTGGTGGTCTCAGGACCCAACCTACTGGAATCAATGAGTGTAGAATACAAGGTCGCTAATAATTGCATTGATGTCAAGGGCCACACTGCTGTCCTGACGTGATTGTCTGAAAGAGATGCTGGAGCCCTGAGCCAGCCAACCATGTGTGTTTCCTTCCATCAGCTGCCTGCCCCACATAGGATCTTCCTAAATGGGACCCCAAGAGGAGACCTGGCCTGGGAGTGCAGCGTGCTAGGCACTCCAGGGATCTGAAAGAGTACAGCGGTATGGAGATAGTGCCAATAATGGTGAGCGCTTGCATGACAGACACCACACTGGCTGACTTACATCTGATACGTCCTTTTATGGTGGTGAGGTTGGGGGACAGGGTCTTGCTGTGTTTCTCAAGTTAGGCTCAAATACCTGGATCAAGCAATCCTTCTGCCTCAGCCTCCAGAGTAGCTGAAATTATGGCTTCAATATATGTTTTAATTCTCACAACAACCCGATGAAGTGAGTTATAGTACCCTATCCCCATTCTACATTTGGTAAGCCACGGCCAAGAGTCACACAGCTATTCCATGAGACTATTGGAGTGTCATAACCCCACCTCCAAGCTCTTCCTCCCTCTCCAGCCGTAGTCCCACTCCACCAACTGTATCTGCCTGGCAATTCCTTAGAAAGGACTTCCTAAATTTGCCCTCCATGTATAGGCCTCCCTGTCACAGCCCTGCTCACAGCCTGTGGCAGAATCAGCCCTCCGCCTCTGCATCTGTAGTTCAGGGCACTAGGCCACAGGCCCACCGCGCTCACAGGGAGTAACCAGGACCCTGTTGACTTCTGTGCCTCTAGAACCAAGCACAATCGCTGCCACCTGACAGGAATTCAGTAAGTGTCCTGTAATTAGAGGTCCCTGGCTTCCAGCTAAACACAATCGAAAAGTAAGCCTTTAGCCCCAGGGCATGTCCAGGCTGGCCCTGTCTGCTCCCTGGGAAGTGGCTTACTCACAGTAAAGTATGGAAACAGAAAGAAGGCGAGGACACTTCAAGGTGACCCTGGGCAAGGGATCTCTCAGGCTCAGGGAAAGTCAATATAGCAGGCTTTCAGGCCGAAAAGCACTAGTCAAGTGTAGATAATTCGATGGTGGCTCTGAGCCCATAGGCGGGGCAGAAAGCCTCTGCCCTGCTAGCCTGGCAGTCCCTCTGGACCCCTCACACTCACTAACTTCTTCCCCTCAGCACGTGGGAATCTCAAGGAGGTCTGGGAAACAACTGTCCCCAGGCTTGTCTCCAAGCCCAGGGCTTCAGGGCATTGAGAACAGGAGGTCACTCCCCAAGCAGGCTCAGCTGTCCTTGTCTTCTCGTCTCATCAGAGCATTTGAGCGCAGAGAACAAGAGGGAGACTAAGGACAGCTCTTACCACTGAGACTCTATACAGTGTTGGCCCCAGGCTTGGGCTGAGGCAGGTGTCCAGATCCCCCTAGCTAGCGGGGGTGGGGCTCTGCTGTGCCTCCAGCAAGAGGGTGAATGAAAGACCTCTGGAAGTCCCTTCCAACCCTCAGATCCCACCATCTTTGTGGAGACTGACCACATGTGCCTGTGGGCAAGGTGGCTATAATTCATTGTGCAGACTGAGGTTCTTCTAAGATGAAAGCAGTCACGGGCATACCTGGGCCTGCCTCAGGCCAGCTGGGGCATCTGGTCCCTCCACCTGTGGTACTGAGGACAGTCCAGTTGAGTCCAGTTGACGTAGATCTAAGGTTCAAACCCTGGGACTGCTGTTCAAACTTTCCCAGAAGAAACAGCCACTTCTCAGAGAGTTTGGCAGCCCTGAGCTCTGAGTCACATCATGAGAGGCATATGTCATAACATCATGGAGTTTTTGCCTCACGTCGTCTCGTTTCTGCCGTGGGTCGTCTGCACAGAGAGGTGAAGGTTGGCACTAAATAGCTGGGTGTATAGCATATCTCCATGCACTCTACTCCTCCTAAGGGGTGGCAGACAGGGTCTTTAGCCGCCTCTCCCCAGGTGGGAAAGGGCAGGATGCCCAGCCACTGGCCTCTGACCTCTGTGAAGAGTCCCTTTGTGAAGCACTGTCTGGGAGACGGGCTGGAGAGTTGGTATGTACTGTTTGCCCAGGCCCAAATGTGAGCACAGGGCTTCTGGCTCCCCTTCCTCTCTCGCTGCTGGCCCGGCTATGGGAGTGTGCCTCAGCCTAACCATCTACACCTGGGCCCCAAGTGAGCTGGGCAGTGAAGAGCTGTCTGAGGTAGCCCTTCGGGAATCTTCCATGGCATTCTTGCATCACCCCGTAATCTGGAACTCCAGGGACAAGTGACTATTATTGGGGACCAAGAACTCTTTACTTTGCAGGTTATCTCGGGGGTCGGTGGGGGAGAGAAAGAGAAACACAGAGAGAGAGAGAGAGAGAGAGAGAGAGACCTTATAGCCATATGAATGTCGATAGGGAGAACACCTCTCTGAACTCATTAGCTTCACCAGATCATAGTCCATCAAACCAAGTGCATTAAAATTGTTTATTTATTTGCACATGTATATGTAGGGGGACCAGGGTCTCTTGCTGCTGCAAATGAATGTTCATTTGTCTTTATGTGGGTGGATGGGGAGCTGAACCATGGTCTTCAGGCTTTGCAAGCAAGTACTTTTAATTGCTAAGCCATCTCCCCAAATACATTTTATTAACACAAATACATGACTTGGTCTTATGCCCAAAATAAATATCTGGGAAATTGTTGTTTTATTACATAGGAAAGATATTTAATAGATGGTGCATGTGTGTGTGTGTTAACTAAACTTCAAAACTGTTTTTACTTCTTCACGTCATTGAATCATCTCACAACTTGGAGGTGTGAGGGTCTGAGCTCAGGCCACTCAGAGATGGCAGGGTTCAGGAAGTGGACAGGAACTAGGGCATGTGTTTTTCTTCTAGTTCATTCCTCCCAGTCCTGAGCCCTTTATACACTGCATGTCTATATGCCTTGCTCCCTCTTTTTTAGCAGGCTCTGGCTTCTCCAGAAGGCTCTCTCTTTCTTTTGCTGGTTCTCTCTGCACCTTCATAAGCTGCTCCTTTATGAAACTCTTTGAATGACGTCTGTGCATACATATCTTACACAAGGCACACAGCGATTGAGAAGGCCACAAGCAAGGAACGGATCATGCTTCAGAAAGGCCATACAGAGAAGAAGGCCACAGTAAAAGGAGAGGCAAAACTCGAGCATCTTGGTATCGAGGATACACACATTCAACCTTCACAGGGACACATTCTACCTAGTGAATCAGCAGAAGGGCCCTGGGGAATGGCTCGGCAGTTAAAAGCATTTATTTGCGAAGTCTGCTGGCCCAGGTTCCACTCCCAGTACTCATGTAAAGCAGATGCACAAAATGGCATAAGTTTCTAGAGTACATTTGCAGTAGCAGGAGGCCCTGGCATACCCAGTCGCCCCCATAAATAAATTAAATAAATAAATAAAAATTGCCCAAGTACCTCCCAATACTGACAAGGCTGGGCAAAACTTGTCCCTTGACCCCTGCTGGCAGTGTGGCCCCTCCTGAGAGCAGTTCAGTAGCAATGTCAAGCTCCCGAAGAACAGTCAGATCTTTGCACCAGGTGACCAACTCCTAAGAGTGCTCCTAAAGAAAGCACTCACAGGACAGCTAAAAGAAAAATTAAAACCGGGCATGGTGGTGCACACCTTTAATCCCAGCACTCGGAGGCAGAGGTAGGAGAACTGCCATAAGTTCAAGGCCACCCTGAGAATACAGAGTGAATTCTAGGTCAGCCTGAGCCAGAATGAGATCCTACCTCAATAAACAAAACAAAACAAAAATTAAGAGAGAATATCACTGGATTAAAAAAATTTTTTTAATTATTTTATTTATTTTTGGAGAGAGACAGACAGAGAGAGAGGGAGAGGGAGACAGAGATGGGCACGCCAGCAGTCTCTCAGCTGCTGTGAACGAAATCCAGATGTATGCATCCCTTTGTGGGCAAGTGCGGCATTGCGCCCTTGTGTCACTTTGCATCTGGCTAAATGTGGGACCTGGAGATTGGAACCGCTGGAGATTGGCACCAGAGTTCTTGGGCTTAGCAGGCAGGTGCCTTAACCATTAAGCCATCTCTCCAGCCCGATTTTTTTTTTTTTTTTTAGGTAACAAAAACTTCAAAACTATTCAGATAAAACCTAAAAGAGCAGATTGATTAAGTAAATAATGCTTTATCCACTCAATGTAGTGATATCCAGCTTTAACACTGTAAATATAAAGACTCCATAAAATATTTATAATGCATATAAAGTCAAACAACATGGACTAGCATCTGTACTATGATTAGTACTACATCAGAACAGCAATGCCTGTAGGCAAAAATTGGAAGGATCAATTTAAAAATAAAAGCACTTATTAAATTAAGGTGCTGTGTCTATAGGTATGCCTTTTCCTATGAAGATTTTCTTTACTACACAATATATTTACTACATGGTTAACACAATATTGTTTTGATAGTTACATGTAAAATAGAAAAAAATTCCCAAAGTAATAAGTACCTTGTGTGTAGTAACCATGACAGACTTCTCCTTTCCATACACTCCAGTGTCATTCAACATGTGATAAGAATAGCATGGTGCGCTCAGTGGAACATTGGCTTCAATGAAGACAGAGCCAAGTGCCTGGACGTAAGGGCTGTGTGGTTCTGGGCAAACTGTCTCCTCTCTGAGCTTCCCTTTTCTCACTTGAAATATAGGATGATCATATTCATGTTCCAGAGAGCTTAAAGAAATCTACAGTAAGAGATCAGTAAGTGATCAGGCCAGACAATATTTTAGGGTCACTCCTACACATCTATTGGGGCTGATGATGTTTTCTGCTCCAGTTCCTACACACACCTATCATTCCTCTCACACTAGACAGTGGGTTCCTGAAGGTTCCTCTGGAGTTAGCACAGTGACCACTCCAGGGACATTAAGTGAAGGACTGATAGATAACCCGATGGCTCGTTGTTAGTTGTACAGACAAGGGCGGAAGTAAAGACTAGAAATACTTGGCCATTTGTTAAGAGACTGGTGAGAATTATCCTCCCATAGGCAGAGCCAGGATGACAAACCCTGAGGGAATGACAGTCCCCCAAGAGCCCTCTCTGCTTATTTCAACAGGATCCTGGGAGGAAGCACACAGTTCTCAGCACCCTTCCCCTCCCACACAGACCACCAGCGTGAGTGGAAACTCAGGCAGAGGCACCACGGCTGCCTCACCACTGCTCATAACACACATGCACACATGGATGTGTGTCCTCCGGTCCAGCTCCAAAAAGCTGCTGGTCCCTGGATAAAGTGGACAAAATGAAGTAAGAGAACATTATCCCTCTGTCATAGTCATTCTTGAGCTTCCTCAAGACCAGACACACTTGCCCAGCTCATTCCTTGGAAACGAATCATCCGAAGGACAGAATTCAGCCCTTATCCCACCTTGGCTGGAAGAACTGTATTTCAGGGTAATGAGAGTAGAAGGTAAAGAGGGTAAGCTTGTATTTTTTTTTTGTTTGTTCTGAGGCAGGGTCTCATTATAGCCCAAGCTGACCTCTATAGCTTAAGGCTGGCCTCAAAGACATGGCAATCCTCCTGTCTCAGCCTCCTGAGTGCTGGGATTAAAGGAGTATACCACCATACCTGGCTATGAGCTCTTTTTTAACTGCTGAGCCTTCTTCCCAGCCTAGGGGTGCCTTTCTTTATAGACAAATTTGAGGTTATAATGTAGAAGGAACACTTTTTTTTTTGGTAAATGTTGGAACACAGATTTTAAATATATATATATATATATACATATATATATATATATATATATATATATATATATATATATATATATACACATACACATATGTTTTTTGAGGTAGGTTCTCACTCTAGCCCAGGCTGTCCTGGAATTCACTATGTAGTCTAAGGGCAGCCTCGAACTTTTGACGATCCTCCTACCTCTGCCTCCTGAGTGCTGGTATTAAAGGCGTGCACCACCACACCAGCTTCAGAATATTTTTATCTATTTATTTGTAAGCAGAGAAAGAGACAGACAGAAAGAGAGAGAGAGAGATAATGGGCACACCAAGGCATCCAGCTGCTGCAAACAAACTCCAGAGGCATGCACCACTTTGTGCATCTGGCTTTACGTGGGTACTGGGGAATCAAACCTGGGTCATTAGGCTTTGCAGGCAAGCACCTTAACTGCTGAACCATATCTCCAGCCCCAAAGGAACACTTTTTAATGTAGGAGGTCACTTATTTCTAAGGCTGGATGAAATAAATTACTCTGGCAGGGATCATGAAGTAGATACTAAAGCTATTGGGTAAAATCAGTCTTTTGGGGGCTGGAGAGATGCTTAGTGGTTAAGGCACTTGCCTGCCAAGCCAAAGGACCCAGATTCGATTCCCCAGAACATACATAAGCCAGATGCAAAAGATGACACATGCATCTGGAGTTCGTTTGCAGTGGCTGGAGGCCCTGGCGCCCCCATATGCTCTCTCTCTCTTTCTTTCTCTCAAATAAATAAATAAAAATAAAATATTAAAATCAGTCTTTTGGGGAGATGGATATTCACATGGTGCCAGAAGTGCATGCTGGCTGCAGATGAGAAATGTGAAGGTAAATTCTCACTGGCTGGATTGCCTCTCTCCAGACCAACCTCTAGCCCAGGCATGGTGGGAGCCACGGTTGCAGATATGATGTCTCTCTTGATGGGAGGCAGTGGGAAAGGGGTGTGTGTGGTCACGCTAGAATGGAATCAAGCAGGTGATAATGGGAAGGAGTTGAACATGCCCACAAGGAAATAATCTGACCAACCCAGGAAGAGCAGAGCCACAGGCAATCTGCCTGGTTTCTTCAACAAGGAAATGCCTGAAGTGGGGGAGGACAGAAAGAAGCCAGGAATGTTCTAGAATAAATGTATCCCAAAAGCCACAACAACTAGTCATAATATCCAGTCTTGATTTGAGTAAGCCAGCTGGAAAAGATATTTTGGGGACTGGAAAGATGGCTTAGTGGTTAAGGCACTTGCCTGCAAAGCCTAACGACCCAGGTTTGGCTCCCTAGAACCTACATAAGCCAGGTGCACAAGGTGAAGCATGTGTCTGGAGTTCAATTTCACTGGCTAGTGGCCCCGGTGTGCCAAGTTTCTCTCTCTCTCTCATAAATAAAATTTTAAAAAGGAGATTTTGGAATCAACCAAAGAAAGGTGAGTATGGATTTGGTGTCAGATGATAATGAATTTTATAAGTTGTCACACACAGTACTAAAGTTATTGAGGAATATAGCTTTACTTCTAAGTGATGCATCTGGAAATGTTCAGGGAAATTTCACGATGCTTTTAAAAATATTTTATTATTTATTTGAAAGAGAGAGAGGGAGAGAATGGGCATTGTAGCAGACAGCTTCAGGTTCGCTGAGATGAGCTTCCAGACCAGGCACAGTTATGGAGGAAGGGATATTATTTATTGAAGCTCACAGATCCAGGGGAAGTTCCATAATGGCAGGAGAAGCGGCCTGCCTTCACAGGGCTAAGCAGCGAGAGATAAACCAACCAGCCACACAGCACACAGAGCAAAACTACAGCCAAGAGCCACAGCACACTTCAGGAACTCCTGCTAGGCACACTTTGCATATCTTTACAATGGAATCTCAAACCCACCACCACACCTTAAGACCAGCCCCCAGGGACATTGCTTCTAGCAAGGTGATTGCAGATGCAAACTATAAACTAATAAAACACTGAATATATTGGGGGACATATATTCAAACTACCACAGGCATGCTAGGGCCTCCAGCCACTGCAAAGAAACTCCAGATGCATGCGCCACCTTGTGTATCTGGTTGACATGGGTCCTAGGAAATCAAACCTTGGTCCTTTGGCTTTGCAAGCAAGCCCTTAACCACTAAGCCATCTCTATAGCCCTAACAATGCTTTTAACATACTTTTGATGTTTGAGTGAAAAAAAAAAAAAAAATATGGCAAATTTGACTAGTTGTTAAATTTAGGTGGTGGATGTACACGAGCTGTCTGAAGTATCCTTGGTTTCTGGCCTGAAAGTGCTCCCAGCGCCTTGTGAAGACACCACAGGAGCGAGTCTGGAAGTTGCTTTCCTAGGTGGTTGCAGATACCTGTGGTCTTTGTAAGATTTCACCACGGTATACCGTGGCCAGAGTCAAAAGGTGCAGAAGGAGACGGTGCAGCCCATCAACCTGATCTTCAGATACTTGCAAAATAGATCTCGGCTTCAGGTGTGGCTCTATGAGCAAGTGAATATGCAGACAGAGCATGTTTTACAGGTTTCGATGAGCACACGAACCTCATGTTAGATGATGCAGAAGAAATTCATTCTAAAACAAAGTCAAGAAAACAACTGGGTCGGATGGTGCTCAAAGGAGATAACATGACCCTGCTATAAAGGGTTTCCAACTACAAATGATCAAGGAAGTGAGAAAATGAGAACACAAAATAGTCTGTGTTTTTAGGGTGCCTTTGGTTGGGAGCGTAATTCTGAAACATTTGTTCATACTGTTTTGATGGTCCTCATGTTATTACTGTGTAACAATAAACGTTGTGAGGTGTTTTTTTTTTTTAACGATATCACAGAGACAAAGACCACCCCACCTCAGGTGACCATCGGCCCCTACGCTGACTGCCCTGCCCTTGCCCTGGCTTCCCCCTCTGCCATGCTCATTGCAAGCGTGGCACCTCCAGGTGAGAGTTCTTGTGTCTCTGTATTTCAGTGACAACTGCTCCTGCAGTTCAGGTCTTGTTTTTACAGGGAACATAGTGTGTGTGTGAGGTCACCCTAGTGTCCCTCTTTCCTTCCCAGGTGGGTCATGTCATGGTCCTATCGCCTCCCCCACCCCCCAGTCCCTCCTAAGATCCCCCAGTGTCCCTGGGTACCTTGACTTCTGTCCCAGTGTGGTGGTTTGATTCAGGTGTCCCCCATAAACTTAGGTGTTCTGAATGCTAGGTTCCCAGCTGATGGCGATTTGGGAATTAACGCCTCCTAGAGGCAGTGTATTGTTGGGGGTGGGCTTATGGGTATTATTACAGCCAGTTTCTCCTTGCCAGTTTATGGCACATTCTCCTGTTCCTATTGTCCACCCTCTGTTCATGCCATCGTTTTCACCTACCATCATGGAGCTTCCCCTTGAGTTTGCAAGCCAAAATAAATACTTTTTTTTTTTTTTTTCCCACAAGCTGCTCTTGGTCGGGTGATTTATGCCAGCAATACAAGCGTGGCTGCAACAGTAAAGTTGGTATCAGAGGAGTGGAATTGCTGATAAACACCTGACTGTGTGGCTTTGGCCTTTTGAAGCTGATTTTCAAGAGAAATGTGGGAGGATTTGAAACCTTGGCCTAAGAGAAGCCTTGCAGTGCTGTAAATACAGCTTGATGGACTATTCTGGTCAGAGTTGAAAGACCTGAATGCAGTAAGAACTAAGGACTGCGAGGTTTGGCTTATGAGGGTGAGAAAGAGCTTTGCCTGGACTTAGCTAGAAGCAGTTTGGGTGAGAGGGTTGTTGTTATGCCATGTCCTGAGAACTTGTGCAGGGTTGCTTTGCGTAGAAACAGACTGGTGTGAGCAAAGGGATATGGCACAGAAATGAAATCCTTGGGCTGAAACTTCTGCCTGTTCAGCTGTAATTATGTGAAAGATTACAACCTTTGAGACTGGGTCAGCTGACCTGCATTGGGGCAACAGGAAGAATGTAGACTCTTTTTCAAAGGGCCTGAATGCAGACGGACTGTCCTGTTCGTCCATGTCTGCTTTATTCCCCCCCTAGATTAACAAATTGGCACCCCACCTGGTATTATGGAGTATAAGAAATCCAGGAAAGAGAGGGTCATTGAATTTGCAACACGGTCTTGTGTTTTGGAAACAGCCATGGGCAGAGTGTTTGCTGGATGCCTGCATGGAGACCTGATGAAGGCGTGAGGATGAACCGTGGGTTGCAGTGGAGACCCAGTGGAGATGCCGGAACCATGAGATGGTTGCTAACGAGAGCTGCCAGCCCCAGATGAAGTTTTCCAGGTCTGTGAGTAGCCTAGATGGTAGGGCAGAATTGGAACTCCAGAGGCTTGTTGCTGGTTAGAATGATCAGACTTGAAGATTTGTCACTGGCTAGAATTGTTGGACTTGGAGCTAGAATGTGATGTTTGCCCTGTTTAAATCTTGTATTGGTTGAATATTTCTTTGCTATACCCAATGCCATCTTTTGCAGTGTGAGTGTTTATTCTGTGCCATCATGGGTTTTTTAAGGTTGTTTTGGTATCATGGCTCAGTTAAAAGATCTCAGACTAGCCGGGCGTGGTGGCGCACGCCTTTAATCCCAGCACTTGGGAGGCAGAGGTAGGAGGATCGCCATGAGTTCAAGGCCACCCTGAGACTACATAGTTAATTCCAGGTCAGCCTGGGCTAGAGTGAGACCCTACCTCGAAAACCAAAAAAAAAAAAAAAAAGATCTCAGACTATGGGGATGTTTGAACATCATTGGAAGTGATAAAAACTATGGGGACTTTTAAAGTTGGACTGAATGCATTGCATGTATGGTTATCAGTTTATGGGGGCCAGGGTGGAATGTGGTGGTTTGAGTCAGGTGTCCCCCATAAACTTAGATTTTCTGAATTCTAGGTTCCCAACTGATGGAGATTTGGGAATCAATGCCTCCTGTAGGCAGTGTATTGTTGAGGGCAGGCTTATGGGTATTATAGCCAGTGTCTCCTGTTGCTATGGTCCATCTGATGCTG
This sequence comes from Orientallactaga sibirica, assembly GCA_036365145.1. Lineage (NCBI taxonomy): Eukaryota > Metazoa > Chordata > Mammalia > Rodentia > Dipodidae > Orientallactaga > Orientallactaga sibirica. The sequence continues at coordinate 48,903,755 of JAEOAD010000005.1, read as the reverse complement.
GCCAGGAGGTGATGTCCACCCTCTGCTCATGCCATCATTTCCCCCTGCCATCACGGAGCTTCCCCTCAAGTCTGTTAGCCAAAATAAACCTTTTTTTTTTTTCCCCACAAGCTGCTCTTGGTTGGGTGATTTCTGCCAGCAATGCAAACCTGACTACAACACCCACCCATTACTTCTGCCAGAGTTGCTAAGGGCGGGCTGAGATCTGCTTTTGTAGAAGGCTTTGAGCTCTTCCAGTTTTCTCCATGGATAAATGTGGTTATAGGTAGATGGGGACCCACTGCCCTAATCCAGCCTTAATACCCAGTCAATGATTTGAAAGAGCAGCGGGAGACCCCCAAGTCAGAATGAAGCCTCCGTGTGTGCAGAGCTGTGCTAAGTTTGTTTCCTGGTTAATTCTACTCCCTCCCTACAGCACAAGAACCCCGCAAGGGCTCCATGAGTGTGGGTTTCTTAAAGTGCCTAGCAGTCAGATAACCCTACAGACATTCTTGGAGCAACTTTGGAGAGAGCATGGAAAATTGTGATTTCAGAAAGAAAGAGAGAGAGAGAGCATGGATCCCAAGGAAATATCCCTCCTGTGTCTCCATGGGCACCCCTGGGGGTCTGGATCTTCTCTTTGCTGAGGGCACACTGCTTGCTGCCTTCCTCCATCCGGAGATGGCAGTGGGAACACGTGCTGTTCAGGCTCTCATGTAGCTTCGGTGATTCCACCTTTCTGTTTCCCTGGCACTTTTTTTTTTTTTTTTTTTTTTTTTTTTTTTTTTGGTAGCTTTTTGAAGTAGGATCTTGTTCAAACCCAGGCTGACCTGGAGTTCACTGTGTCAACGATTCTCCTACCTCTGCCTTCCAGTGCTGGGATTAAAGGCATGTGCCACCATGCCCAGCTTCCCTGGTACTCTTTAAAATATATATATTTGCAAGCAAGGAGTGATGGGAGGAGAGACAGAGAGAATGGGCACACCAGAGTCTCCAGCTCTGCAAACAAACTCCAGATGCATGCACCACTGTGCTTCTGGCTTTACATGGTTAGTGGGGAATCAAACCAGAGTCGTAGAGTTGTTAGGCTTTGCAGGCAAGTTTCTTAACCTCTGAGCCATCCCTCCAGCCTTGCTCATTGACATAAGTTTGGAATCCTACAAAATGCATGCGTTGCCAAAATACAGTCTCACATTCCAAAGTTTTTTTTTTTTTGGTCAATCAGGTCAAAATTATTAGTATCATCAGTAAAAGATTATCTGGAAATTTGTAGTTGGAAAAAAATCCTAAACAGCATAATGATTGAATTCTTTTTTTTTTTTTTGTTTGTTTGTTTGGAGAGAGACAGAGAGAGAGGGAGAGGAAGACAGATAGAGATGGGCGCACCAGCAGTCTCTCAACTGCTGCGAACGAAATCCAGATGTGTGCGCCCCCTTGTGGTCAAGTGCGGCATTGCTCCCTTGCGTCACTTTGCATCTGGCTAAACGTGGGACCTGGAGATTGGAACCGCTGGAGATTGGAACCAGCGTTCTTAGGCTTAGGAGGCAGGCGCCTTAACCGCTAAGCCATCGCTCCAGCCCTGAATTCTTTTTTTTTTTAAATTATTTATTTATTTGAGAAAGAGAGAGACAAGACAGAGAAAGAGTGAATATGGGTGTACCAGAGCCTCCCGCTGCTGCAAGCGAACTCCAGGTGCATGTGTCCTTCTTTGTGGGTCCTGGGGAATCGAACCTAGGTCATCAGGCATTGCAAGCAAGCACTTTCTTTTTTTCTTTTAGTTTTTCGATGTAGGGTCTCACTGTGGTCCAGACTGACCTGGAATTAATGATGTAGTCTCAGGGTGGCCTCAAACTCATAGCAATCCTCTTAACTCTGCCTCCCAAGTGCTGAGATTAAAGGTGTGTGCTACAGTGCCCACCTTGCAGGTAAACACCTTTAACCACTGAGCATCTCTCCATCCCACAATGACTGAATTCTATTCTTTTTTAAAATTTTGTTTATTTATTTGAGAACTTCAGACAGAGAAAGAGGCAGAGAGAGAGAGAGAGAGAGAGAGAGAGAGAAAGGGCACACCAGGACCTCCAGCCACGGCAAACGAACTCCAGATGCATGAGCCATCTTGTACATCTGGCTTATGTGGGTACTGGGGAATTGAGCCTCAAACGGAGGTCCTTAGGCTTCACAGTCAAGCGCTTAACCACTAAGCCACCTCTCCAGCCCCTGAATTCTATTCTTGTTTTGTTGTTGTTTTAAAAGCTATGTTCTAGCTTTTTGGAATGCATACTCAAATTAGGTAAGGTCATACATTTGTAACAACGGGGTACAGGGCATGCTGCCCCAAAACAGTGTCATGGCACACTGTTTTAATCTGAAAGAAACTGAGCAACCATCATTTCCAGGTCTTCTTGCCCCTCTGCTGTCCCTCTCGCCTGAAGACCCTCCGATGACAGGTGTCTGGTGCCATCCTCAGAGGAAGGGGTGCCGCACTGAGAGGCCAAGGATAATCTGGACAGATGGGCCTTGCTGAGTATCCCAGATCATGACCAGTAGATTGTGCCCAGTGGTCTTTCTGCAAGACTAGCCCTAGAAATAAAGTTTTCCTTGGTGTTAGGAAAAAAGCCAAAAATGAAAGGAAAGATTCAACAGCTGAGACAGGCCTGATTCAGGAAAGCCTGAGAAGGGCTCTGGCCCCACAGGTCAGGAGCAGCTTCCGTTCTGGGCTAGGAGATTCTTGCTGGGGCAGTAGGGGGGCCATTAGAATTCTTCCCTTGCAGGGCAGTCCGCCTTGCCTGGGGGTGAGGGCTGGGCTACGTCAGGGAAATGATGATTAGACAGATGATTTGGGCCATTTCAGGGAAATGACAATTTATTTGCAATTGAAGCAGGTGGCCTGGACCATTTCTGGGAACCAGAAGCTTACACATTGTAAGATGACGATCAGACATTCTGATCCTAACACCTGGGTCTCTGTGTCTTCATTTTTGGAGGCTCCATGTTACAAAACTTTGGCTCTATACATTTCTTATGCTTTTCTCTTGTTAATTGCTTTCGTTATAGGGGTGTCAGCCATGGACCCTGTTACGGTTTGAATTTTAAGTGCTCCCCACAGGCTCCTGTGTTTGAATACCTGGCCCCCAGCTACTGGTGTCATTTTGGAAAGTTGTATAACCTTTAGGAGGTGGAGCCCAGGTACTGGAGGTAGGTCACTTGGGACAGGCTTTTGAGGGTTATAGGTCAGCTCCGCTTCCAGTCTGTACATGAAGATGTGAGCCAGCCTCATGCTCCGGCAGCTCCAGTTAGCCCAGATGCCATGCTCTCCTCTCCTCTCCTCTCCTCTCCTCTCCTCTCCTCTCCTCTCCTCTCCTCTCCTCTTCTCTTTTCTTCTCTCCTCAACAGGCTGCATCTTCTGAAACCATAAGCCAAAATAAACCCATTTTCCCTTTAAGTGCCGCTGCCAGGTATTTTGTCCCAGGGATGAGGAAAGTAACTTATAGAGTCTGCGATGGGTAAAGAAAAGATAGTCCCTTTTTTCTCCCATGATATTCATGCATGGTAGTCAAAATAGCAGACATTTGAAGCCTCATCTCCTTCCAGGCTACAAGCAGTCAGTGTACCCCCGCTAGTCCTGCTTCCTATTGTGACAGGTTCACAAAAACCTTTAAGACAAGCATGCTTCCAGGACCTGCCCTCATACCTCTCCACGGATTAAGGGTGCTGCAAAGGAAGCTGCCTAAATACTAGTGCATGAGAGCATTTTCTACAATGGAGACGCATGGTGGTTAATCTTGTCAACTTGATGGGATTCAGAATCACACTGGAAACAAATCTCTGGACCTGACCATGAGGGAGTTTCCAGATTAGGTTAACTGAAGTGGGAAGACATATGCTAACTGTGGGTGGCACCGTTCCATGGGCTTGGGGTCCTAGACTGTATAAAAAGGAGAAAGTGAGGGCTGGCAAGATGGCTCAGCAATTAAAGGCATTCGTTTGAAAAGCCTGAGTTCAATTCTTCAATACCTGCATAAAGCCAGATGCACAAAGTGGCACATGTGTCTGGAGTTCATTGGTAGCATCAGGAGGACCTGGCACACCCAAACTCATGCTCTTCCTGTTTACCTCTTTCTCTTACTCAAATAAATAAATATTAAAAGAGAGAGAGCCAGGCATGGTGGTGCACCCCTTTAATCCCAGCACTCGGGAGGCAGAGGTAGGAGGATCGCTGTGAGTTCAAGGCCACCCTGAGACTACATAGTGAATTCCAGGTCAGCCTGGGCCAGAGTGAGACCCTACCTCAAAAAACAAACAAACAAACAAACAAACAAACAAACAAACAAACAACAACAACAAAAAAAGCCAGATGCACAAAATGGCACATGCATCTGGAGTTTGTTTGCAGGGGCAGGAGACCCTGGCATGCCCATTTTTTCTCCCTCTCTCTCTCTCTCTCTCTGCCCTTTTCACTCTCTCACTCTCAAATAAATAAGTAAAATATTTTTAAAAAAAGAAAAAAGAAAGCCCAGAGTGGTGATACATGCCTTTAATTCCAGGACTCGGGAAGCAGAGGTAGGAGGATCGCCATGAGTTCAAGGCCACCCTGAGACTACATAGTGAATTCCAGGTCAGTCTGGGCTACAGTGAAACCCTACCTCAAAAAACCAAAGGAATAAAAAAAAAGAAAGAAAGAAAGAAAGAAAAGAAAAGAAAAAAAGAAAGGAGAAAGTGAGCTGAGCACCAGTATTTGATCACTGCCATGAGAAAAGTCACTAGTACATGACTATAGTGAAATCTTATACATAATCCTGTCAGACCAGCATGCTTGCTATGGTGGTCTGAATATATGACCCCATAGACCCAGGCTCGCAACTTGAATCTCTAGTGGGTGGAGTCCTACTGGGGACGAGTGCCACTTGGTTAGCAGAGTGCTTGCCTAGCATGCACCAAGCCTTAGGTTTCATCCCCAGCACTGCACAAATTGAGTATGGTAGTGCATACATGAAATCCTGGTGCTTGAGAGAACGAAGCAGGAGACAAAGTTCAAGGTCATCCTTGGCTGCATACAAGTTTGAGGATAGCCTGTGCTAGAGAGACCCTGTCTCAAAAACAAAACCAAGGCTGGGAAGACGACTCAATCCATTAAGCGTGAGAGAGTTCAGGTCTTCATTACCTACATAAAAGCCAGGCGGGGGGCCAGGCACTGTGATCCCTGCACTGGCAGGGATAGGAAGATCCTGGGGGCTTGCTGGCTAGCGAGCCTAAGCAAAATTAGTGAGCTATAGGTTTAGTTAGCTCATTGCTTCAAAAAAAAAAAAAAATAATGTAGAGAGTAATTGAGGAAGATGCCTAACATTGACTCATGGTCTACACACACACACACACACACACACACACACACATGAATACATGCATGTACACCACACACACACACACACACACACACACAAAATAGTAAGTTATGGTGGAAACAGATGATAGAGTACAACTTTCAATGATGCAATACAAGACTTCAAAAAGAGATGTTCACGTTAGATTCAATGAAACAAGGAGACCAAAGATAGTTTGTACAACTGCTGTGCACTGAATCGTGCCCTCCCCAGGTTCACATGGGAACGCAGTAGCCTCCAGAGTGACTGTATTTGGAGACAAGGCCTGTGAGGAAGTGACAGATGGAAAGAGATCATTGGGTGGCATCCTAATTCCACAGGGCCAGGGCCCTTATAACAAGAGGAAGAGATGCCAGAGCGCAGTCTTTGCACACACAGTGATCAGTATACCATGGACAAGCCAGAAGCAAATCCTCACTAGGAACCAAATCAGAGCCTTGATCTTGATCTTGAACTTCCCAGGCTCCAGAACTGTGAGAAAGTAACTTTGAATTGCTCAAGCCAACGCCATCAGGTGTATTGTTGCTACAGCCCAAGCTGCCTAATGAAACAGTGGCGTTCAGTCTGAAAGTTTGAAGAAACACTTTCCCACGCAGGTGTGTTTATGTGTTTCACACCTATGTGTGTGTACAGGTGCTGAAGAGACTGGGGGCAGGTCATCAGGATGTTTGCAGGGTCACAACTGCCTGGTGGAATGCGGGGTGATTTTGCACATCCCCATTTCAATAGTGGTGATGCAGGGAAATTATCTCAAAGAATGCTGACAACTGCCTCCCCTCCACATCCTCAGGAGGGAATGAATGGGCCAAGGCAGTGCCTGGCATTGGTGCCCAGAGGCAGGGATGTTCCCCCCCCCCCCCCGCAGTCCCAGCTCTAACACTGTCCTGGCAGCAGTCGCTTTCCTACAGGCCCCAACATGTGTTTCCAGTAACTCGGTTTGTGGCCGCTTTCTTGTCTTATCGCTCCTCCCGTGACCTTTTGCTGGTTACAGACTTACTGACTGGAGCCAGGTGGATTTGTTTGATTTTTGTTGATGGTTATTAGGAAGAGGAAGTGCCCGAAGGGATTATCTCAAGTTTAAACCTATTTCCAGCAGAGTCCCAGAGGCCTTTAATTACACATCTTGGGTCTGTTTGGTAAAGAAGTGGTCAAAGATGTGCTTTTTATCTCCCTCAGGATCTCCTGTGACTGGCAGCATTCCACGTGTGCCTGGCGGTCCTGTGGACTCCAGTCCGGGGCTTCTGGCCGGGAGGAGGGGCGGCCTCTGAGATGTTCAAAGCGGGTCCGAGGCATTTTCCAAAGCACAGATCCATCTCTGAGTCCTCGGCAGGCCAGGCCAGGCCAGGGCATTTTGGGATAGAGACAGTAGAGGAAGACTAGGAACTGTACTCCCCACAGGATGCTGCTTTTTTTGTTTTGGGGCGTTTTGCAGGTCAGCCATTGCTGAACCATAAGGATGAGAACAAAACACCTTCCCTCCTCCTTGATCCTTTCTTAGTTATTTATTACAGATTCATTTCCTATCTTACAATGCAAGAGTAACAGCCCAAGCCTCTTTGGTGGGCAGCAACTGGTATTGGGGCTCTCAAAATCGAAGTCTAGCTGTGGGGCAGACACAAGTCATTTTTCTGCTACAAAAGGGTCTGGTCCCAGAGGTCAGCCAGCTGGTCCCCAGAAAACTCTTGCCATTTGGAGTTCTCAGGTGAGTGTAAGGTTCCAGGAATCTTTTCTCCAGAGCGTGAGTATGTCACTGTCCTTTATTCAACTTGTCAAATTATAAACTTGCTTGAGGTCCAAGACTGAAAGTGTAACAGGTAAAATGCAACTTCACTGGGGGCAGAGGAGGGTGTTTGGTCACTGTTCCCAGTCTAATGTGAAATCTCCCTCGCTGACTCATGTTTGAACACTTGGTCACCAGATGGTGGCACTGTTTAGAGAAGTTGTAGAACCTTCAGGCCTGTGGCCCAGCTATAAGTGGGTGGCCTGGGGAAGGTCTTGAAGGTGAAATTCTCTGCTTCCTGATTCGCCAGGATGTGGCAGGCTCCCACTGCCATGGAATGCAGCTGTCCTAGCTACCACGCCTGTGCCAGGATGGACTGAAGGAATGTATCCTCCTTCCCTTAAGCTGCTTCTGTCAGGTGTTTGGTCACAGCAATGAGAATGGTAACTAATACAGTCACTGAGGGCCTTAGCACATTTTGGAATACAGGAAATTTAGGCATTATTCTTCATGTGTTTGTATTAAAGACACAGCAATGTAGGGCAAATGCATGTACACATATAGGCACATGACCGCGTGTTAAATGACTCTAGATTTCCCTTTAATTTTTGCCCATGAGGGATGAGATTCAGGAAGGAACACTTGGTAAAGAATGGAACTGGGAAGAAGTGAAATTTAGTGAGAGGTTCCTTTCATACTAGGGGGCATCACGTTCCACGCCCGGCACAGCCAGCTTTCCTAAGTCTCCAGGATCCAGTGACTCCCATTGGTTGGAGCACGCAGCTCCTGCACATAGATTCTTGCCCATCCCTGGAAGACTTTTTCAAAGTTCACGAAGCAAACTGGATACTAGCATTTCTTCCTCCTCCTCCTCCTCCTCCTCCTCCTCCTCTTTCTCCTCCTCCTCTTTCTTGTCCTTTTCCTCCTCCTCCTTCTCTTCCTCCTCCTGCTTCTTCTTCTCTTCCTCCTCCTCCTCTTCTTCCTCCTCTTTCTTCTTTTCCTCCTCCTCTCCTTCTTCCTCATCTTCCTCCAACTACTCCTTTTCTTTCTTTTTTTCTCTCTCTGTCTGTCTCTGTCTCTCTCCCCCTAGGATTCGCCCAGCTGCCTGTGAAACCGTTGGCATTACCACCACAACCCTTGTCTGCTCCTGTGCTGGAAAAGGTGCTGCTGGGTATGGGTGATGTGAAAATGATTTTAGCTGACCCACAATTGTTCAGGAAAAAGAGGCATCTATTCCAGTTTGTTAGTTTAGCCCATGTACACAGAAACACCAGAGATGGCTTTCCTTACCTCTAAGAGCCATGGATCAGAAGGCCAGGTTCAAAGCTGCGCAGGGTGGTACACACCGGCCTGTAATTTCAGCACCCAGGAGGCTGTGGCAGGAGTTGGAGGCCAATCTGTGCCACATAACAAGACTGTCTCCAAAAAAAGCAAAGCAAAGAACAAAAGGGAAAAGATCCTAGCTGGATTATTTACTAAACTCAGCTCTATGACCTGGGGCAAATCCTTGTTTTTGTTTGTTTTTTTTTGGAGGCATTTACCCCAGGCTAGCCTTGAACTATGTAACTCAGGCTGACCTTGAGCTTCTGATACTACTGACTTGACCTCCCAAGTGCTTGGATTATAGGCAGGTACCACCATGCCTGGCTAAATCACAACTCCTTAAGTTTAATTTCTTCATCTGGGAGATAGAAAAAATTCCTACCTCAGAAGACTGTACTGAGAAATAAATAAGATAATACTTACAAGGTGTTTAGCAGCCATGGACATATAGTGAGGGTTTGGAAAGTAAGGGAAGTTATAAATGCAAATACCAGTTGGTTTTTTTTTTTCAGTTAATTTTTAATTTTTTAAAAAAATAGTTGATGATGACTTGAGCCCTGCCACTCTATGCAGAATCAGCAGAAACTGTAGGATTTATTTGGAATTGACATTCTCTATTGTAATTTTGTTTTATTTTTAAATTTTCTTTGTTGTGTACTCGGTTTTAAATGTTAAGTGTACCAGTTGTTTTGTTACAATAAAACTAAATGTGTGCCAAGAAAATTTACCTGAGAGAGAAAAAGACAAAGAGAGAAAGTATGAGCAAACTTCAGATGCACGCACCACTTTCTGCATCTGGCTTTAAATGAGTACTGGGGGAGTCAAACCCAGGTCAGCAAGCTTTACAAGCCAGTGCCTGTACTTCTTCTTCTTTTTTTTTTTTTTAAAGATAAGTTCTCAGCATGCCGCCCAGGCTGGTCTGAAACTCACAGAGATCCTCCTGCCTCAGCCTCCATAGTGCTGAGACTATAGATGTGTGTCACCATGCCTGATCACAAAGGACCCATTTCTTTTTTAAACAAATATTTTATGCATTTGTTTATTTATTTCCATGCAGAGAGAGAAAGAGAAGAAAGAGAATGAGCACACCAGAGCATTTAGCCACTGCAAACGAACTTCAGATGCATGTGCCACTTTGTGCATCTGGCTTTATGTGGGTACTGGAGAATTGAATCCAGGTCATTAGGCTTTGCAGGCAAGCACCTTAACTGCTGAACCATCTCTCCAGTCCTCAAAGGACCCATTTCTAAAGTAGGTTATTTACCCACTTCTCTGCCCTGAAGATCTTCCAGGAAGCTGTAACCCAAATCCATTGTACAGGAACATCTTTGAGTCACCAGTCTGCTCCCTGAAAACTATATCCAGATTCATGTCTGCAAATACCAGGTTGCTTTCATTTTTAAAGTCTTCACAGACCTCCACCCCCAGTTCAAACCTCATTCAACCATATCCTGTGCTGACTACGGACCTGGTGAACTGGGACAGGGAACAAGGGCCATCACCATCTAGACAAGTTTTGAGTCTCCCCAGTGGTCACCACCATCTAGAAAGAAAAACTAACCAAGAGTGGAAACAGCATTAATATATGACAGAAATCTACGTATTTAGAAAACAATTTTTAAAATTCTAACTTGGGTATAATGTATCTATGTAGCCAAACAACTAGTAGCTTCCTGTACTATCACAACCTCCAGTGGCTCAGGGACTATAGTGGAAGAGGTGGCAGAAGGAATGAAAGGGCTAAAGGATGGGGAGGAGTGCTTTGCAACCCTGTGTTTCAGACTCAAAGTGGTTGTTGTATTCATGACCTTACAGCGGCTGTCATTTTCTACACAATACTGCATAATACTGGGACCATCGACAAGCTGCAGATGATTAAGGACAAGAACAAAAACATATCAAAATAGAAGAGTTAATTGTAGGAAAGAAAAGGGGATTCAGTGAAGGGGGGAGGGAGAAGAGGGATGAAGGAGGGTGGTAGGAGGGGATTATATGAATTTTAAATAAAGTTTAAATTTTTTTTTTGTTTTTTTTCAAGGTATGGTCTTTCTCTAGCCCAGGCTGACCTGGAATTCATTATGTAGTCTCAGGGTGGCCTTGAACTCAAGGTGATCCTCCTATCTCTGCCTCCCAAGTGCAGGGATTAAAGGCATGCGCCACCATGCCTAGCCTTAAAATTTTTTAATTTAAAAAAAGTCTGCCACCTTGACAGGATGTACACACCTGTGCAATAGTAGCATACAGCCTCAGTGGGTAACCAGTAGCTTTCTGATTGGCTAAGAGATCTACTCAGTGTAAAGGAACCCATATCTGGAATTGGGAACCAGATCAGAATCCTATGGAGACAAAGATTATGTTCTCCAGTGTCAAACTCTTACTAGACTTTGGCTAAAAGAGGGGTTTCATACATCAAATTCTCCCTAAATTAATAATGCTTATCCCATTTAAACTATGCTGACTTCACTCTCTATTGGAGAATCTGTTCTTCTTTTTCAGAAGGTAGCAAGACCAGGGGAGATAAACTACCCCTCACATTCCAGCTAAGCCACAGCTGAAGCCACAGAGGAATTGGGGAGATGAGCAAGAGTGCTGCTTCCATGCTGAACCTGATAATCAGCGCCAGGGTGAAGGAGACAGACCCTGAGGATACTCAACACCTACCAAAGCAGAGCTCCAGAGGCTCCTAAGAGCTCATCACTGAAGTAGACTTAAAACTCACCCACCACGGGAGGGTACTGAAAGATTCTAAGAGCCACAGGTTGACAGATCATGCCCAGAGGTATTCCCTCCCTCCAAAAATAACTGACTGCTGCTCCCACAACGCATAAACCACAACCCCACAGAGAATACCTGCAACTTCACTGAGGGGGTCCCAACAGAATGGGGGTAGGGATGAGGGAAAAGAGGGTACCCACACATGATGCATCCATAGGAAAGATGTTGTTAATAATAATGATAAAACACTTTTCAAAAGTTTGCGATGGAAACAGCCATTTAAAACAAAAGAGCTAGCTATGTCCATCAACTCCTGCCACAGGAAGGCCTGGAGTCACCTTGCTTCCTGGGTGTATTGCTGAGGACGGGACTCTGGCTGGCTCAGGTCTTCTTACTACCCCAACCATCACAGCCTTACCTCTACAGGGTAGAAGACAAAGAAGGCTTTGAGGACTCAGGCAGGGACTCTCCGGAACTGGCTTGCTTCCCTGCCCTACCTCCATGCAGTGCAACCTGGTCATGCAATTTTTCAACTCAGTACTAATGGAGTCGGTAAACTCAAATGACTGGCAAGTGTATGCGGAAAAGCCTGGGCCCGATAAGCCACTGATGACGGTGCGCCTGCGCTTCCACCATTTCTGCTTAAATACTGATAGACCTTTTGGCAAACAGAAAACCTTTGGTGCTCTAAGCATCCACAACTGCCATCTGGGGTCCAATCTGAGCATGCTGTGGCTCACAGGGGTGGAAGCGGGCTGAGAGAGAAGCAGTATTTCCTGTCCATTATCAGATAAATGAATGCATGCAGGCAGGCCCAAGCTGATGATCCAGCCTGAGGGCTCCGTGTCTGTCTCTCCATGCCTCCCACCTCACAAATACCTCTCAATGACTAAGATTTAGAAAATACTTTTTAGAAAATTCTCTGCAGACCACTCAAGAGAACATGTGGCTAGCTCAAGCCATGGCACACCCACATCACCTAGGAAAGAGGAAAGAGATGTGTGACTCGGCTCACAAAGAAGTGGAAGGAGGGGTGGATCTGGAGAGCTTACCTCCATGTGTCAGTGTCACCAGAAAGGGAGGCAAGATCACACCCAGAAAAACTCCCGGCAAGCCGACTGCGTTGCAGTGGAAGCTGGCATGGTTTTTCACAACCATTGAGTAAATAGCTCTTGTATAGGTGGTTTGATTCAGGTGTCCCCATAAACATAGGTGTTCTGAATGCTAGGTTCCTAGCTGATGGAGATTTGGGAATTAACACCTCTTGAAGGAAGTGTATTGTTGGGGGCGGGCTTATGGGTATTATAGCCAGCTTCCCCTTGCCAGTGTTTGGCACACTCTCTTGTTGCTATTGTCTACCTTATATTGGCCAGGGGGTGATGTCCACCCTCTGCTCATGCCATCGTTTTCCCCTGCCATCATGGAGCTTCCCCTCGAGTCTGTAAGCCAAAACAACCCCCCTTTTTTTTTTTCCCACAAGCTGTTCTTGGTTGGGTGATTTCTGCCAGCAGTGCAGACCTGACTGCAATATATAGTCATCATGATTTCCTGTTGAATTTCTTTCTTGAGATGAATATGGATTAGGTTTTGGTTCTGCAGTTTGGGCATCCCTGAAGGCATATTGGTTACAGATCCAGAACCACAGGCCATAGCCTCACCTCCCCAACCAGGTCTGCTTTGCAACCAGAGGCTCAGGCCATCTCCACCCACTTCAAGTCCTAGAAGCACTGGATAGGGACGTTCATAAAGCTGTTGGAGCTGTGTGAAAGGACAGTGAAAGGCTATGAATGTAAAAGGTTTCCTCTCAGGTCTGCAATAGATCACTACCTAACTATTGGCTGAAGAAAATAGTTCAGCTAGGCATGGTGGAGCATGCCTTTAAGGAGGATTCCTATGAGTTCAAGACCAGCCTAGGTCTCCATAGTGAATGCCAGGTAAGCCTGGGCTAGAGCAAGATCCTACCTTGAACAACTAAAAAGAAAGGAAACAAAACAAAACAAAGAAGGAAGGAAGAAAGAAGAAAATAGTTCCATTTAAGAGGATAAGACTAATGACAACCATGACTGGAGGGCTATTAGCAGTCCAGAGACTATATGCTCTGAATACATTCGACTTGGAGACATTTTGAGGCATAAGAAAGTACTCCAGAGGCTGGGAGAAGGCTCAGCAGGTAAGAACACTTGTGCAAGCACGAGGACCTGAGTTTGATCCCTGGCACCCACATGAAAAGCCAAGTTTAGGTGCACATGCTGGGGAGGACAGAGCTGGGAGAATCACAAGGGCTCGTGGTCAGCCAAGCAAAACTGAAATACAGTGCAAGCTCCAGGTTCAGTGAGAAACTCTGACTCAGGGAAGTAAGGCAGAATGACAGACCTCTGGCCTCCACATGTGCACCCTCGGGGCACGTGTGTTTGTGTACACATGTATGTAGACCACACCCCCACACCTCAGGAAAGTGCTCTAGATTTAGCATATTGACAGAAGACAGGATTGTAAAACTCAGAGTTAAAAATGCTTCCAAAAAGAACATAGTTAAGTTTGTTAAAACAAGAACAAAAACAGCTGAAGGGGGTGGTATTCATTAGTGGCAGGAATGCCTTGGTTTTCCTCTCCTCTATTCACTCTGTAAACTTACTCAAGTTACTGTAGCTTTCTGATAGCTTACTTCCTTAATATACAGTAGGGCTAACGAGCCCTGTTGCTATTGAGTTGTATTTGGGAAAAGATGTCTGCAGCATTATAAAACAATAGCTGCAGAATAAATGTCAGCTACTACTATGAAACGGCTGGAAGTCCTGTCTGAAGATGTCTTTTTTCCTTAAATGAGAGATGGAAAGCTATCTTTTGGTTTCACTGAGAGATACTTGGCTTCACCCTGTCTCTGGCCAGTGCTAGCCCCACAGCCTGTCACTTCATGCCTCAGCTGGAAAGATTATTCAGATCACTAGCAAGGTGCAGGACACATCAGCAGCTGTACAAGGGTGGACACTCCGTGTCTTCAGTCCAGAATCGCCCTTCCCACCTTTTATAGCAGAGCTCTGGGGAAAAGAATGCATGGTGGAGAGCTGGGCATGGTGGTCCTTGAGGCACAGGCCTGAGGATCAGGAGTTCAAGGTCATCCTTAGTCACACAGCAAGTCTGAAATCAGGCTGGGTTGTATGAGACCATGTCTCAAAAGAAAAATACCCCCTCCCCAAGAAAAACCAAAAAGGAAACCAAAGCCAAGAGTAGATGGAAAAGCGACAAGAGATTGACGAGGAAACAGAAGCAGGTTTCCAGGAGAGCGCAATGTTGCATTGCTGTTGAGAGTTCATGTTCCCACCACACAGACCAAATTACTCAGCCTCCTCACTTCAGAACAGAAAGTGGTAAGCCAGGGCTGGAGAGGTGGCTTAGTGGTTGAGGTGCTTGCGTCTGGAGTTTGTTTGCAGTGGCTAGAGGCCCTAGTATGCCCATTCTCATTCTCTCTCTGTCTGTCTATCTGATAAATAATAAACAAATAAAAATGAAATTAAAAAAAAGAAAGTGGCAAGCCAGTTAACTTCTCTGAGTTTCCTTCTTTCTTTCCTTCTTTCTTTCTTTCTTTCTTTCTTTCTTTCTTTCTTTCTTTCTTTCTTTCTTTCTTTTTTTTTTTGCCCAAGGTAGGTCTCATTCTAGCCCAGGCTGACCTGGAATTCACTATGTATTCTCAGAGTGGCCTCAAACTCACTGCAATCCTCCTACCTCTGCCTCCCAAGTGCTGGAATTAAAGGTGTATGCCATCACGCCTGGCTGAGTTTCTATTTTTTGAAAAGAAATTATTTATTTATTTGAGAGCAAGAGACAGACAGTGAGAGAATGGGCACACCAGGGCCTCTAGCCACAGCAAACAAACTTCAAACACATGCACTACTCTGGGTGACTGGCTCTACATGGGTGCTGGGGAACTAAACCTGGGCCATCTGGCTTTGCAAGCAAGTGTCTCCAACCACTGAGCCATCTCTCCAGTCCTATTATTTTTTTTTTGAGAATTCAGTAAACTTTATTTAAATTGAAAAGCATTTCTTAAAACTGTATAAGTCAAGACCTTTTCTATAAAAACCACCAAGAATATTTTTGAGGCAGAAATATGTTATCAAGACCAGTTGACAAACTGTAGGGAATGGAAAGAAAAAAAAAAAAACAGGTTATTGACAGAAAACATTATCTACACATGTACTCAAAGGTACAGATTTGGTGACAGAAGACTTCAGAATGGGCTGGCATCTCAGAAGCAGTTCTTTAAAGGCTGTTTCTTCAGGTTCTATCAACATCTAAGATCCTTGTTCATCCTCAATCTTGGAAGCCAAGTGGTACTTGAAATGTCCCATGTCAGCAATTTTATACTCCACAGCAAGGGGGACATCTGCAGACATACTGAGTATTACTGTAGGAGAGAGTGGAGTGCCTTTTGTAAAAAATATAGTTCAAAGCCAGGCGTGGTGGCGCACGCCTTTAATCCCAGTACTCCGGAGGCAGAGGTAGGAGGATTGCCATGAGTTCAAGGCCACCCTGAGACTACATAGTGAATTACAGGTCAGCCTGGGCTAGAGTGAAACCCTACCTCAAATTAGCTGGACTGGCTCATTTCGTTTCTATGGTAACAGCTTCATCCTCTTCATCAACATTACTTGTTTGTGACAACTTAATGTTTGCATTTCCAAGTTCTCCACTTGAAGAAAACTTCACTCCATCTTTTGCACAGGATATTACAGCAGCATCTCCAAGATGACTGAGATCCGGGCATGTACGTGCAAATTCACCAGAAGGCATCTTGACTACACAGCTGACTACACAACTCCAAGTGCCCAGCATCTAAATCCATTAACTTCATTTCATAGTCGAAAACTTTCTCTTGATTTGGTGCTTCAAATACTAGTGCCAAAGTATCAGCATTATCTTCAGCCCTTGGTGTAATGAGTTGGTCATTGCCAGCACACTTGACTATTTTGCACATGCTGGTGAGGTCCACGCTCATGGCCAGGTTGCGGTTGCAGCGGTTGGTGTCAAAGCGCAGGGTGAGCTGCACCACGGGGTCTGCAGGGTCATGCACCCGAACTGATGTGCCCGCAGGCCTCGTTGATGAGGTCCTTGAGCGCCTCCAGTACCTTCTACAGGATGGAGCCCTGGACGAGGCATGCCTCCAGCAGGGTGGCAGAGTTGGGTGGGAAGGAGAAAGGTCGACCTGGCTTAGGCGTCCTGGGTCCCTCAAGGGACAGGGCAGCTAGGACCCAACACTGGCGACGACCGCTCGCCCACTGCGCCTGCAACCGTTTGATGCTTTATTTATTATTTATTTTTGAGGTAGGGTCTTGAGCTAGCCCAGGCTGTCTTGAAATTCATATGTAGTCTCAGGCTGGCCTCGAACTCACAGTAATCCTCCTACCTCTGCTTCCCAAGTGCTGGGATTAAAGGCGTGGGCCACCACACCCACCCCTTCTATTATTATTATTATTATTTTTTTTTTTTTTTGGTTTTTCGAGGTAGGGTCTCACTCTGGTCCACGCTGACCTGGAATTAACTATGTAGTCTCAGGGTGGCCTTGAACTCTCCGCGATCCTCCAACCTCTGCCTCCCGAGTGCTGGGATTAAAGGTGTGCGCCACCACGCCCGGCTCCTTCTATTATTTTTTAAGGATAAATGAGGACATGGCTGGGGGTATAGTTCAGTGGTACAGTGCTTGCCTACCACACACAAAGCCCTGGGTGTAAGTGCCAGTACTAGAAACAAAGAAGAAAATAGCACTACCTACCTTATAGCAATGGCGAGTTCAGGTCCATAAACAGAAACGAGGTAAGGGCCATAAATGATGAAGCAGGGGGACTGGAGAGATGGCTTAGCAATTAAGGCACATGCCTGTGAAGGCAAGATCCAGGTTCGATTCTCCAGGTCCCAGGTAAGCCAGATGCACATGGTGGCACATGCATCTGGAGTTTGTTTGCAGTGGCTACAGGCCCTGGTGTGCCCATTCTCTCTCTCTGTCTCTCTCTGTGTGTCCCTCTCTCTGTCTCAAATAAATAAATAAATAGATAGATATAAAATCTTAAAAAAAAAAAAAAAGAATGAAGCAGGGTACTTAGCACACAGCGCAGAGAGGGCAGCTGTTAGCTTGACAAGCATTTCCAATACAATTAGCACTGAAGGTTTAATCCCTGCATGAAGAAATCTGATGTGGATTTCCAATCAACAGAGAAACTGGGTCTCTTGGACACCCTGTGCATAAAGATCTGAATCCACACAAAGATTTTAATCTGGCTAATTATGTAGCCCAAGTGACTGAAGGGTGAAAACCAGGCAGCACTTTCAGCCTATAGAACTCAGGAAATGAGAATTAGTGTTTATTGAATTTACATGTTTTGATGTGATAGAGTGTTGGAAAATTATTTGCTGGATGAGGGCAGCTTTGGCTGCTTGGTGGTAAAGAACGCAAAATAATCCCTTTTATAGTAATCTGTGAGGATCAAGTGAACACATCTATGAATTCCTATGTAAGCATGTGATGGAATTACAAGAAGAGCAAGCGTAGCTCATTCTCATTGGGTTGCAGGAACTTAGGAGGGAACAAATGGCTGATTTCTCAAGGATGGTCTAATGACAGTTTTAGGGATAGAAGGAAGGAGGAAAGGCAGGGTTTGTGGAAGCTACACAGTCCT
Source organism: Orientallactaga sibirica (assembly GCA_036365145.1). Classification (NCBI taxonomy): domain Eukaryota; kingdom Metazoa; phylum Chordata; class Mammalia; order Rodentia; family Dipodidae; genus Orientallactaga; species Orientallactaga sibirica. The sequence goes on along the minus strand of JAEOAD010000005.1, from coordinate 48,885,966 downwards.
GAGAAGGAAATGAATGCCCCGACATTGAATTACAGGTCCTGCCCTGGCACTTAATGCTATGGCTGGCTGGAGAGCTGCGAAGAGTTCTCTGAGTGTCAGGTGCTTCGATCTACATTATCTATTTAGAACTAAAAACAGTGTTAAGAGAAGGTTCACTCACACACAGGCAAGGACACCAAAGGTTGGTCAGGGCAAGCAAATGCCACAGGATTCCACTGAGCAGGGAGGCGAGGGGCCAAGCCTGGGCCAGCAGCTTTTCTGCAGCATCTTCCCTCAGCTGCTCTTTCACAGGTCCCAGCCTCACAGCCCTGGGGTGTTTCCCCTTGCTTCTGAGGTGACCTCTTCAGATGGTAATCACCTGTCTGTCCTTCTTGTTTTATTTTTTAATTTACTTGTTGGGGGGGGGGCAGAGAGAGACAGAGAGAGAGCATGCCAGGGCTTCCAGCTGCTGCAAATGAACTCCAGACACACGTGCCACCTTGTGCATCTTGGCTTATGTGGGTCCTGGAGAATGGAACCTGGGTCCTTTGGCTTTGCAGGCAAGAACCTTAACTTCCAAGCCATCTCTCCAATCCACCTGTCCTTCTTTTAAGGCATTTGGCTTTCTGGGAAACTTTGGTGGACTTATGATGTAATCAAATGTAATCATAGCTTGAAAAATGTAAAAAGCAGCTGGGCATGGCGGCTCATGTCTTTAATTCCAGCACTTGGGAGGCAGAGGTAGGTAGTTTGAGGCCACCCTGAGACTACAGAGTGAGTTCTAGGTCAGCCTAGGCTAGAGTGAGACTCTACCTAAAAAAATAAAAAAGTATAAAAAGCTTCTACTACCATGTAAAAATAAGAGAAATATCACGAGGCATTGTCATATGCATCCTCATTGGCTAATAAAACTAATATTGACTAGGCTGGGGGATAGCTTAGTGACAGCGAGCTTATCTAGTATGTGCAATGCCATGGGTTCAATCTATAGTACCACCAGACAAACACATAGAGAATTAATATTGTTCAAATGGAGACCCAAAGTAACTCTGTTCACAATACCTAAATGGGGACTGGAGAGATGGCTTAGTAGTTAAGGCACTTGCCTGCAAAGCCTAAAGACCCAGGTTTGACTCCCCAGAACCCACATAAAGCAGACACACAAGATGACACATGCACACAAGGTGGCAGCACATGCTTCTGGAGTTCGATTGCAGTGGCTGGAGGACCTGGCACACCAATCCCCCCCTCATAAAAAGGGCTGGAGAGATGGCTTAGCGATTAAGGTGCCTGCATGCAAAGCCTAATAACGCCCATTCGATTCTCTAGGTCCCACGTTTAGCCAGATGCAGTGACACAAGGGTGCAATGCCACACTTGCCCACAAGGGGGCAAACATGTCTGGAGTTCATTCACAGTGGCTGAGAGGGTGCTGGCACACCTGTTCTCTGTCTGTCTGTCTTTCTCTCCCTCTCTCAAAAAAAAAAAACAAAACAAAAAACTTTAAACCAAATCTGGTTACTCATGTTTGTAATTCCAGCATTTGGGAGATTGCCACATGTTCAAGGCCAGCTTAAGATAGTGTGAGACCCTGTCTCAAAAATAGACCAAAAGATGGGCTGGAGAGATGGCTTAGTGGTTAAGGTCCCAACCGAAGCCTAAGAACCTCCTGGTTCAAATCCCCAGGTCCCACGTATAGCCAGACACAAAAATGACGCAAGCACGCAAGGTCACACATGTGCACAAGGGGGCGCACGCATCTGGAGTTTGTTCACAACAGCTGAAAAGGCCCCGGGGTGCCCATTCTCTGCGTCATCCTTTCTCACTCTGTCTCTCACAAATAAATAAATAAATAAATAAATAAATAAATAAATAAATAAATAAAAAAATAGACCAAAAGAACAACAACAAAATAAAACGACAATAAATGTACCAAACCAGGCATTGTGGTATTTGCTTGTAATCTTAGCACTTAAATGGAGAGCTAGGAGGATCAGGAGTTCAAAGTCATTCTTAGCTACATAGTGAGTTCAAAGCCAGCCTGGGCCACATGAGATACAGTCTCTAGGAAAAACAAAACAAAACAAAAAGCCAGAGTGGAATAATATACAGGAACTCTACCTCCTCAGAAGGAGAAGCTGATCACTACTAACACAAGTGACTACCCAAGGTTCATGTGGATTCTTCCTGAAGGGAAGAAAAATACCATAGATGGAAGAGGAAGCCACGGTGACTTGGAATTTGAAGACATAGGCAGCGTTTCTTGGCCTCTCTTCAGCTGCCTGATGTCACCAAAGAAGTGTTCTAGAGAGTAAGCTTGGATAAACTTATGACCTCTGACAGACCCTGGGTTCCTAAGACTTTTATGGAATGCCACTAATAAACAGTGTGTAAATGCTCCCCAATCTAGTTAAAAAATAATAACTGCTACTGGTGCTTACAGTACACATTTTCTGCAAAACAGTTATTTACCTTTCCTTCTAATAAAATACACTCAGAAATACATGAAAGGCAGTAAAAATATCCATGGCTTGCAATTAAATTTGATATATTTTTCCTGACAAGTTTTAATATACTGCTTTTGGATGGATCAAGTATTACATTCAAACAAGCACCCAATGAGGACATGGCTGAGATTAGCACCAAGGAACAAACAAAATAATTTGTCCCAAGTACAGTGTCTGTACTGAGAATTTAAATGTCTCCCCTGAAAGATCAAATTGCACTTTAAAATGTCAATATACTTCTAGCAATGAGTCACTTGTGTAAAAATGCCACTATAAAACATATTAGACTTTTTGGGCTTTTTGTTTTAAGTTTAAACTATAGCCTGGTGCATTTGGTTCATCACGTTCTCACGTACTCACTGCAGCAGCAGGGGAAGGGTCTTGGGAATTTCAGAGGCATTTTTTTCTTTCACTTTTGTAAAGAAAACCTCTAAGCAGGTATGTAACCACTTTGGAGACATAAACGTGTAAAGAAAATGATCTTAATAAACGAAAAATTGTTTTCTTTTTTATATATTGTTATTTATTTGCAAGGAAAGAGAGAGAGAGAGAGAGAGAGAGAGAGAGAGAGAGAGAAGGGAATAGGCATGGCAGGGCCCTTTGCCAGTGCAAACAAATTCCAGATTCATGTACCAGTTTGTGCATCTGACTTAAGTGGGTACTGAGGAATTGAACCAAGGCTGTCAGGCTTTGCAAGTAAGCGCCTCTAACTGAAGCACCATCTCTCCAGCCCCAGAATTGTTTTCTTAATCTTTAGTCTTTCTTTGATTTATGGACTGTTTGGGGGACCCATAGTCCCTTAGAAGAAGCATTTTTGTTTGTTTGTTTTTAGGCAGGGTCTCATTATAGTCCAAGCTGATTTGTTAATCACTCTATAGCTTAGACAGTCTTGAACCACCTGGGATTACAAACGTGAGCCACTACGCCTGGCTTGTGGTATGTGTATTATCTTTGTACAGCCTTTGCACACACATGCAGAGGCTAAAGGAGAATGAGTTTTCTCCTCTATCATTCTTCTGCATTATTTGAGATGGAGTCTGTGATGGTTTGAATTGGTTGCTCCCCAAAACTTACATGTTTTTTAAATTATTTTATTTATTTAAGAGAGGCAGATGTGTGTGTGCATGTGTGTGTGTGTAGAACAAATTCCAGATTCATGTACCAGTTTGTGCATCTGATTTAAGTGGGTACTGAGGAATTGAACCAAGGCTGTCAGGCTTTGCAAGTAAGCGCCTCTAACTGAAGCACCATCTCTCCAGCCCCAGAATTGTTTTCTTAATCTTTAGTCTTTCTTTGATTTATGGACTGTTTGGGGACCCATAGTCCCTTAGAAGAAGCATTTTTGTTTGTTTGTTTTTAGGCAGGGTCTCATTATAGTCCAAGCTGATTTGTTAATCACTCTATAGCTTAGACAGTCTTGAACCACCTGGGATTACAAACGTGAGCCACTACGCCTGGCTTGTGGTATGTGTATTATCTTTGTACAGCCTTTGCACACACATGCAGAGGCTAAAGGAGAATGAGTTTTCTCCTCTATCATTCTTCTGCATTATTTGAGATGGAGTCTGTGATGGTTTGAATTGGTTGCTCCCCAAAACTTACATGTTTTTTAAATTATTTTATTTATTTAAGAGAGGCAGATGTGTGTGTGCATGTGTGTGTGTGTAGAGAGAGAGAATGGGTGCACCAGGGCCTCTAGTCTCTGCAAATGAACTCCAAATACATGTGCCATCTTGTGCATCTGGCTTTAAGTGGGTTCTGGGGAATCTAACCTGAGTCCTTTAGCTTTGCAGGTAAGCACCTTATCCACTAAGCCATCACTCCAGCCCAGCTTATGTGTTCTTAATGCTTGCTTCCCAGCTGGTGATAATGTAGGAGGTGGAGCTTTCCTGGAGGTGTGCTACTGGGGGAGGAACCTGAGGTTTATCAGCCCCTAGCTTACCAGCTTTAGATGGCTCATTCTTCACTGCTGTTTCCATTTGCCATGGCAGAAATGATGTCCAGCCTCTGCTCATGCTATGCTTAGCTGCCACTTGTAGAGTCAGGCTGGCTGACAAGTGAGCCCCAGCAATTCTTGAGTCCATCCCTACAGGACTGAGGTTTCATGCATGGATATGCCCACCTTTAAAAAAAAATCTTATTTTTATTTGTTTATTTATTTGAGAGAGTGAGGCAGATAGAGAGAGAGAGAGAGAGAGAGAATGGATGCACCAGGGCCTCCAGTTACTGTAAATGAACTCCAGACACATGCACTACTTTGAGCATCTGGCTTATGTGGATCCTGGGGAATCAAACCTGGGTCCTTTGGCTTTGTAGGCAAGTACCTTAAAAAGGACATCAAAATAGAAGAGGGACTACTTGGAAAGAAAAGGGGAGTGACAAAAAAGGTAAGGGAGGGAATTATCATCAAAATACATTATGTACAGGTAAAATCATTAATAAAAAAGTTAAAGATTTGGTAAGCTGGGAAGATGGCTCAGCGGTCAGCAGCACTTGCTTACAAAGCCTGACAGCCTGGGTTCAACTCTCCAGCAACCACATAAAAATCTGGATGCAAAAATGGGCACAAGCATCTGGTGTTTGTAATGGCAAGAGACCCTGGCACAGACACAGACACACACACACACAGAACTCATAAATAAATAAAAAATGTTTCCAAAAATTTGGTGGTAAATGATAGTCTATCTAACGGCTCAATTTATCTACAGTCCCAGTTAAAATGTAAACTGGAAAAAAAAAGTCATATATGTAAAACTACTCAATGTTGAGAATCAGAAAAAAGCAACACATTAAAATGACCACAACATCTAAACCATCTAAGCAGACTGCCTGCCAAATACGAACTGTGAAATGTTCTGTCAAAATAAAAATGTGAAATAAGGAAGCAGATGGCAATATTCTTGCAAAAAAACCCCAAAAACCCTACTTAAGGAACTGTTTAGGCATTGCTGACAGTTCTGCAAATGAAGCGGGTTGTCACATGGAGGGTTGTAACAGCAGGGTGCTCCAGTCCCCTCCCCCCAAGCTCACAAGAATGGGCTAAAATGAGGAAACAGCTCTCTGTAGGGGACCTGACGGCAAACCAAACTGTGCAAAGCTGCAGCTTTTGAGGCCAGTACGGATTTCATAATCAGAAAATAGCATATCCTTGGCTCTACTTTTTCTAATAATGCTTCATCAGGGAATCACTTTTTCTTTTTAAGATTTTGTTTAGATTTTCGTTCTGGTTTTCCGGGCTGTTTACCACTTTCCAGATGCAATAGTTAATTTGCATTGTCAACTTGACTGGATTTGGAGTCACCTAGGAGACATGCCTTTGGATATGTAGGGTGCTTCCAGATAGCTCTACCTGAAGAGGGAAGAGCCATCTTGGATGTGGGTAGCATCATCCTAGAGGCTGGAGGACTGAATACAAAAAGGAGCAGGCCAGAGGAGCACTGCCTCCCCTCCTCTGCTTCCTGGTCAGCACCACGGACCAGACCACTCTTAGCACCATGCCTCCCTCCACAAAAATCTGTATCCCTTCTTCAATCATGAACCAAAGCATATCCTTCTTCGCTCCCTCCAGTTGCTTCTGTTGTGTGTGATGCTAGGGGCCTTACAATGTTTGTTTTTCTTAAGGCAGAATCTCACCACTCAGCGATCCTCCTACCTCTGCCTCCCAGACAAGTGCTGGGATTTAAAGGTGTGTACCACACCTCACTGGGCCTTACAAATAAACTACACCAAGCCCAGAAGTAACTTTAATTGCTTTTTAGAGAAGGGTGAACAGCATACAAAGCAGGTTGGTGGTATGGCCTCGGGTTCTAAGCTGAATGAAATCCCACGTGAATGTAAGAAACTCCTTCATCTTTCAAATATTTTCTGCATTTTGGGTTAAGCAATTTAAACCATATTAATTTTTTATTATATTTGTTTGTTTGTATATTAGAGACAGAGAGAGAAAGAGTGAGAATGGGCGCACCAGGGCCTCTAGCCACTGTAAACGAACTTCAGATGCATGCACCACCATGTGCATCTGGCTTACGTGGGACCTGGAAAGTCGAACTGGGGTCCTTAGTTTCACAGGCATGTGCCTTAACTACTAAGCCATCTCTCCATAAATAATAAATTAATTTTATTTTTGCATGTGTTGTGCCTTGGGGACCCATGCATGCCAGGCAGGTGCTCTACAACTGAGCTACATCTTCAGCCTTACTTTGTCAATAGATTAGAGTTTTAATTCTAAATTCACTGATTGACAGGCTTGGGGAGATGGCTCAATAGCTTGCTTGTAAAGCCTGTTGGCCTGGGTGTGATTCCCCAGTACCGATGTAAAGCTGAATACAAAGTGGTACACACATGGCATGTGCTCCCACACATGCATACACATAAACACAAATACGTTAAAACAACAAAAAGTAAAAAGGATGAAATTAAACTGAAACCTTTGAGTAATATACTTATCCTTCAAGTGGCAAACTGTGAGAATGAGATATGTGAGGGGAATAAAGCATTATGCAGCACATGGATTATTTTAAATTTTATTGGCAGGGAAACTGGCCTCAGAAGGAAGGTCTCCATTCATCTATTTTACATAAAAGCAGCTCTTTTCATAGGCCATGAAGTTGTAGGTGATAAAATGAACTGGACTATAAAATAGCCTCTTCTTGTCCTGGAGGGATGGCTTAGCAGTTAAGGTGCTTGCCTGCAAAGCCAAAGGACCCAGGTTCCATTCCCCAGTACCCATGTAAGCCAGATGCACAAGGTGGCATATGCATTTGGAGTTCATTTGCAGAGGTTGGAGGTTCTGGCACATTCATTCTCTTTCTCTCTCTTTCACTCTGTCAAATAAATAAATTGAAAAAAATTTTTTAAATAGCCTCTTCTTAGAATGGAGATAAAGCCAGGCATGGCTTTAGAGGCTGAGGCAGAAACACTCCTGTGAGTTCAAGGCCAGCCTGGGCTACATCATAAGTTCCATCTAGGCCAGGCAAGACAATATAGCTGCAAGTTAAAATTGTGATTATTGATGTTTACGACAATAAGGGCCAAGTGTTTTTTCATTTTGTGTCAACATCTACTGTGCCAACCCTCACAAAGACTGGGACAGTGGGAGACAGGAGTAGAGCTGGGTTTAAAGCTGAAGCCAGGGCACCTTTGATAGGATCTGTCTTTGTTGATTCTTACCCAGAACCTCAATACCTCAGGCAGCTACTCAAATGATCACCTTTATTGACCCTGATATACTAGTTATAGTCAGTAGTCTTTGATTTATTTCTCCCATTAAAAATAAACAACTTAGGGCTGGAGAGATGGCTTAGCTGTTAAGGCGCCTGCCTCCTAAGCCAGGTCTCACATTTAGCCGGATGCAAAGTGATTCCAAGGGCACAATGCCACACTTGACCACAAGGGGGCACACACATCTGGATTTCGTTTGCAGCAGCTGAGAGGCTGCTGGCACGCCCATCTCTATCTGTCTTCCTCTCCCTTTCTCTCTGTCTCTCTCCAAAAAATAAGTAAAATAAAATAAACAATTTAGGGCCGGAGAGATTTCTTAGTGGTTAAGGCACTTGCCTTTGAAGCCTAAGGACCCATGTTCAATCTCTCTCCAGATCCCATGTAAACCAGATGCACAAAGGTGAGGCAAGTGCAAGGTCACACATGCCCACTAGGTGGCGCAAGAGTCTGGAATTTGATTGCAGTGGGTGAGGCCATGGTGTGCCAATTCTCTCTCAGTCTAAAAATTAAATTAAATTAAATTTAAAAGAAAAAATTTAGGTGGCTGGGGAAATGGCTTAGCACATAAGGTGTTTGCCTGCAAAGCCTAAGAACCCTGGTTTGATTCCCCAGGACCCATATAAGCCAGATGCACAACGGGGCACATGTATCTGGAGTTCGTTTGCAGTGGCTGGAGGTCCTGGTGTGCCCTTTCTTTCTCTCTGCCTCTTCCTCTCTCTCTCTCAAATAGTGGCCCATGCTCTCAATCCCAGTATTTGGGAGGCTGAGTAAGACTGTCATAAGTTTGAGGCCAGCCTAGAGCTATAGAGGGAGTTCCAGGTCAGCCTGGGCTAGAGTGAGACCCTACCTTGAAAAAAACCAAAACCAAAAATAAAAAATAAACAATGAGCATATTTTAGTATAAAACCAGTGTAAGCCAAAAGAAATTTATCTGTGCTGCAAATGACTTATAATGGACCAGAGCTCAAATAATGATTATTTTTTTGCATGTGTGACATATGTATGTGTGTATGCAGATACACATGCCCCATACACATGCATGTGGAAGCCAGAGAACAACAGGTATCCTCTTCTTACTCATTTCTTTTGTTCCTTGAAATGGGGTTTCTCCCTCAACTCAGAGCTGTTGTCTCCCTGTGAGCCCCTCAAGTCTCTACCTCCCACTGACTGGGGTTACAGACCTGGGAGGCCACATCCAGTTTTTGGGTTTTTTTTTTTGTTTTGTTTTTTTGAGGTAGGATTTCACTGTAGTCCAGGCTGACCTGGAATTCACAATGTAGTCTCAGGGTGGCCTCAAACTCACAGCGATCCTCCTACCTCTGCTTCCCGAGTGCTGGGATTAAAGGTGTGCGCCACCACGCCTGGCCACATCCAGCTTTTTATGTGGGATATGAACTTGGAGGTTTCTACCCCAACCTAAGAAGCCCTCATGCTTAAACAGGAAGCACTCTGAGCTGAGGACTGAAGGTAGGGCCTTACATTTGTGAGGCTGGAGCTCCATCACTGGGCAAAATAAATGTATGTATATCTTTATTTACTTATTTCCTTGAGAAAGAGAGTGAGAATGAATGGGCATGCCGAGGCCTCTCGCCACTGCAATGTGTGCCACCATGTGCATCTGGCTTACGTGGGTTCTGGGGAGTCAAACCTGCCTTAGGTTTCGCAGGCAAGTGACTTAATTGCTAAGCCATCTCTCCAGCCCCCAGTTAATGACTCTTAACAGGAATAAGTATATGTGTATATGTATGTATATGTATGTATGTGTGTGTGTGTGTATGTATATGTGTGTGTGTGTGTGTGTGTGTGTGTGTATATATATATATATATATATATATATATATATATATATATAGTCATTTATTTCACTAAAAATTTTGAGGATGTAGCTCAGTGGCAGAGTACTTGCTTAGCATACTCAAGGACCTGGGTTCAGCCACTAGCACTGTAAAGACACACACACAAAAAAAAAAATTTAAAAAGAAAATTTCAGGGCTGGAGAAAGGGCTCACTTAGCAGTTAAAGGTGCTTGCTTGCAAAGCCTGATGGACTGGGTTAGATTCCCCAGTAAAGCCAGATATACAAAGTAGTGCATCCATCTAGTTTGTTTGCTGAGGCAGGAGGCCCTAGCATACCCATTTTCATCTCAATTTCTCTCTCCTCTCAAATAAATATCCTTTTTAAAAGAGAACATTTCTAAACAAAATTAAAAAATTAATATACTTGTGTATGTGCATGTTCATGTATGAGTGTGTGGGAGTGCATGTGCCACAGTGCAGATGTAGAGGTCAGAAGACAACTTCAGATACTGGTCTTTGCGGCCTTGCGTCACTTTGCATCTGGCTAAATGTGGGACCTGGAGATTGGAACCACTGGACATTGGAACCAGCGTTCTTAGGCTTAGGAGGCAGGCGCCTTAACTGCTAAGCCATCTCTCCAGCCCTGTTGTTGTTGGCCTGGGACCTTCCAGGCAATACTCCTGTGGGTTACATATGCAAACACTACAGCATCCAGCCTACATGGGTTCTGAGGATCTGAGCTCAGGTACTTATGCTTGCATGGCAAGCACTTGATCCACTGAGCCATCTCCCTAGCCCTGTGTTTACTTTTTTTTTTTTTTGGCCTCTAACTACAACGATCATCCTACCTCAGCCTACTGAGTGCTAGGAGTAAAGTTGTGCACCACCACACCCAATTTCCATTTTCTTTCTTGCTCTGACCCTATTTCTTTTATAAATAATATATATATATATATAATTTATGATAAAGAGGCAGAGAGAAAGAGAATGAGCATGCAAACAAACTCCAGATACATGCACCATCTTGTGCATCTGGCTTTATGTGGGTATTGGGGAATGGGTCCTTAGGCTTCTCAAGCAAGTGCCTTAATTGCAAAGCCATCTCTCCAGCCCATACCTTATTTCTTAATAACGTTTCTAAAAATTTGTGTGTGTGTGTGTGTGTGTGTGTGTATTATGTGGATGGGAGTGCCAGGGTCTCTTGCTGCTACAAATGAATGCCTGTCTACTTGATGTGGGTGGCTGGGGAATTGAACTTAAACCTGCAGGCTTTGCAAGCAAGCACTTTTAACAGCCGAAACATCTCCCCAGCCCCAAGCAAGTTTTATTAATTCTATTTATCACCCCACAAAACAACCAGAGCTTTCTGGAAAAGAAATGACTATACAGAACCCTTTAAACCTAAGTATGCATACTTCAGGGGGCAATGAAAAACCTATGGTCATGGGTGAGCTCTGGTGTTCTTGCAGCCCAAAGGCCAAGCCAGTTTATTCCAAATCCTCTAGTAAGTAATAGCAGTTCTTTTGTATCTTCTTCCAAAAATGACTTAAAGACCCATCCTTTATCCAAAAGGGTATTTTAAATAATGAATCATGCTAGGTGTAGTGGTTTGTGCCTGTAGGCTTGGCTCTCAGGAAACCAATGCAAGGCAAAAGAAATGCACTCAAGGGAAGTTCAAAGCCAGCTTGGGCATGTACTGAAACCTTGTCTCGATTGAAAAAAATCAAGCAATGAATCTACCAAATGAAGAAAATATGAGAAAGGTGACAAGAAATAGTACAGCATAAACATTTTATCCCTGAACTGCAAGGACTCTAGATAACACCTGGCACCAATGCTCTACACCTCAGGTGTCTCTAAGAATGTTTAGAAGAAGCTGGGATGGTGGCACAGGTGTGTAGTAATCCTAGCACTTAAGAGGCCTTGGGGACAGGATGATCAGAAACTCAAGGGCAGTCTCGGCTACATACCAAATTCAAGGCTAGCCTAGACTACATGAGACGCTGGCTCAAACTTTCTCTCCCCAAAAAAGAGTATTTTAAAGAACAAACCTGGGTGTGTTGGTGCACACCTTTAATCCCAGCACTCAGGAAGCAGAGGTAGGAGGATCGCCGTGAGTTCAAGGCCACCCTGAGACTACATAGTTAATTCCAGGTCAGCCTGGACCAGAGTGAGACCCTACCTCGAAAAACCAAAAAAGTAGTAATAATAATAAAAAATTAAAAAAAATAAAAGAACAATTATCCTCTTGACTGTTTTAAAGCATATTGAACTATAGGTTTAATCTAACAAAGTTGTACAGATTACCAAATATGTACAAACGGGAATCCCAAATATTTCAGTTCACTGAAAATACAGAACCAAACAAGGCACAAAGACCCCAAGAATAAACAAATACAAAGCCAGTCTACAGTGTTTGAGTCACTGTGCCTTAGGACCCTTCTATTTTGCTTTGTAATAGTTCTTTCTGCTGTGAGTCTACTTTATTCACATTTATAGAGATCTTTTCATTCTGGAACTCAAGACATAAAAACTTCTAAAGTTGTGACTGAAGAAATGGCTTAGTGGTTAAGGCATTTGCCTGATGGTCCAGATCCAAATCCCCAGTACTCACATACAGCCAGATGCACAAGGTGGTGCATGTCTCTGGAGCCCATTTGCAGTGGCAAGAGGCCCTGGCATACCTATTCTGTGTGTGTGCTTGCAAATAATTTTTTAATTTTTTTTTTTTTTTTTTTTGGTTTTTCGAGGTAGGGTCTCACTCTAGCTCAGGCTGACCTGGAATTCACTCTGGAGTCTCAGGGTGGCCTTGAACTCACGGTGATCCTGCTACCCCTGCCTCCCAAGTGCTGGGATTAAAGGCATGTGCCACCACATCCAGCAATTTTTAAAAATTTTGAAAAAAAAAAAAAACCCCAAACTTCTAAAGTGTACTGTTGGTATAATTCAGAAAAAAATTTAAAACCCTAGAGATGGGTTCAGTGGCTCATGCCTAGCCCTTGGGAGGATGAGATAGGAGGATCACCTTGATTGAGTTTGAGGCCAGCTTGGGCTACACAGTGAGTTCCAGGTCAAACAAACAAGTCTTCAAAAAACAGTAACTTTTAAATAAAAATACACAGCTAGGCATGATTGTGCATATGTAGCCTCCTAGTACTTTGGGAGGCTGAGGATAGAGAACTGTAAGTTCAAGTCCAGCCTGGATGGTTACATGGCAAGACAACAAAACAATACCGTAATAAGTAAACTGCTTGGAACAACGGTTGAAATTTCGATCCAGTCTGGGCATGGTGGCACACACCTAATAATCCCAGAACTCAGAATGTTAGAGGCAAGAGGACTGATTCAAGTTTGAGGCCAGCTTGATCTACTACACAGGGAACTTCAGGCCAGACAGGGCTACATAATGAGACTTTGTCTCAAAACAAGAAAAAGTTAAACCAAGAGGCTCCGTACGTTCGTGTTGGGCTTTCAAACAATCTATATTTGTGTGCATTATATATGGACACCCCAGCAGACTTCCTATGCTGATTTTAGATATTCTTGGGCAGCAAATGAATGAACACTTAGAGCTATCCCACTGGGCTTGTGTTGTTTTGTGAGGTAGTTTGACTACCTTGTAGCATTTTTTAAAAATCTCATTTGAGTAAGTAGTCTATGAAAAAAAAAAAAATCAAGTGGCTGTAAATTTAATTCAACAAGACAGGAGTGAAGATCTGAAGAATGCAGAGTCCAGCCTCAACTGGGTACACATAGACTTCATCAAAGGCTGTGTTCAACAACAACAAAAAAAGGGACAACGGCAGGGAATCTGCAAGTATGCTGAAAGTAAGGTTTCTGTGTTGCGTCTAAAGAATGAAGTCTGACTCGGGACTCCAGAATGACCTAAGCAGGGTCTCTACAACTCTTCCTTTGCCCATTATCTTTTACAAAACCAATGCTCACATACAGTTTTAGGAATATACTAAGTAGAATATGAAAGGAGATTTTTTTTTTTTTGAGGTAGGGTCTCACTCTAGCCCAGGCTGACCTGGCATTCACTATGCAGTCTCAGGGTGGCATTGAACAGTGATCCTCCTACCTCTGCCTCCCGAGAGCTGGGATTAAAGGCGTGCGCCACCACACCCGGTGAAAGAAGAGACTTTCTGATCCAGTTTGAGTATGCAAGTATGAGCTGTGTACAGAAGGGTAGACATAGCAAACATTTTAATTTTTAAGAAAAAAAATCAGTTTCTAATATATGCTGAATGATTGTGTAAAATTAGAAAAAATGTTTTAGCTAGCAATCAACAAATCCAAATAAAAAAATTAAAACATTAATCTACAACCAAAGGTGCTACACAAGAGACATTTATTAACGTTCTTTTGTATTTACATTTTTAATATAGCAACCAAAGTGAATTACCACTTGGGCAGCAAGCACATCATTCTACATTTATAACGCATAGGTTTCTGCTAACACATTGTAAAAGTAAGTAGTACAGTATGTTAGGGATCATCTCAAAAGTTCCAAGCTAATTCTTTGCTCCTAATACCTAAACCTCTGGTTTTCTAATTACCATGTCAAGAATTACGCTTTAGTAATTAATCTGCATTTGTCTTTGTCCTTTCTATTTTATATACTGACAACACCTTTAGAATTCCTTGGTACACACCACAGAACAAAAAGTTACTGCATTTTTTTGAACAGACTATGAAAAATTAATGCTTATTTACCAATTAACATTTTTTTTTAATCACACCTTAATGTATTTTGCACTATGGTTTTGCTTCCAGATGTTCACACACAGTACAACTGAATAAACTTCTAGGTTAACTTTAACAGTAAATATGGATTATGTGCAGAAATGCAGTCATAACAAAAGATTTAACTTTTGAGAAAACCCCTTTAAAAACAGCCAGCCTTATACATATCTTACACTAAATCTTTAATTCCAAATTTGCTTTGAGATGGAGGATGAATAAAGCAACATTGCCCCCTACTGACTAAAGGGACATGGCTCATGCTATTTAAAAGGACTACAAACAATACGTAAGGCATTATTATTAATACATCACAGACTTGATTGCAAGAGATTTTTTTCAAACATTAACCACTAATGATTCAATGATTACAGAATTCTGCATTAACTATTAAAATTTTACACCTAGGAACAAATAGGGAGAAATGATCTTTTTCAACAGTACTTTATTTTTAAAGCAGGTGATAATTCCTGTGTTCCACATCTTGATTCTCTTCCTGCAGGTATTCTCGTGCTTCTGAAGGGGAATTCATAAATGCAGGAAGGCCTTTGCCAGAAAACATCTGCCGGAGAAAGATACCGAATGGTGAATCTCTAGTCAGCTTGTTATTTTGGCTAAGAGATCCTTCTGTAGCTACAGAAGACAGGATGTTTTGAGACATGAGAAGGACATGTTAACAGTTTCAAGACTACTATACACATATATTGACATCTATTTTCAGTTCTTCACATTGTCAAGGTCCCCAGAACTAGAAATATCAGGTATGCGCTCTGTACAGACTCTGAGGTCAGAAGTTTCTCACTATTCTCTTCTATTCTAATGAAAGAACAGAATGGAAGGAGCAATTCTTTATCCTACATATAACCTGTCTGCAACGATGGAGACAAGGAACAGAATTCTTCAAGTACAAAGTGGCTACTGTCCACTGGACAATTCTTCCAGACCTCACACCAGGAGAATTCCCAATGAAGATGCCAATCAATGATGTCGCCCTATACTTAACTAAACTATGGCAAAGTTATAAACAACTGTAAACTCACCTAGTTCACAAATACCTTTTTAAAGACTTATTTTCTTTCATAAAAGTATCAGCTTGCACATATATGTGTGTGTACAGATGCATGTGCCACCTTTTAAAAAATTACTTAAAAAATTTTGTACTCTTAATATCCCTTCTCTCCTGTCCCCATTCCACTGAGGGTCCTCCTCTGTGGGTTATTGGTATTCACTGTGGGGTCCTGAAGGCCTCACATGTGACACTTTTTGTGTCTGGCTTTATGTGGGTGCTGGGGAATTGAACTGGGGTTGTCAAGCTTTGCAAGCAAGCACCTTTAACCATGGAGCCATCTCCCCAGACTATAATTTTTAAAATTTTTATTTATCTAGTGTGTGTATACTTTTGTATGCATTTGCATGTGTCAGTTCAGGCATGCACATGCTAGAGAACCTTTGGGTTGGTCCTTGCCTTCCACTTTCTTTGAGGCAGGGTCTCTTGTTCACCACTTCTTTTGTGAGCTTCCAGGAAATTCGCCTGTCTCCACCTCTCCCATCACTGTCACTGTAGGCACACTAGGATTATAGAAGCCCACCCCATCTTCCTGCTTTCCTGTGGGATCTGGAGATCCAAACCCAGGTCCTCCAAATTGAACAGTAAGCACTTTAATTACTGAGCCATCTGTCAGGCCCTATAACTTTCTGTAAAGCCTATATATTGGTGGTGGGTGCAAAAGGGGGGAGGGCATTTTTCTCTGAATATGTAGTCCCTGACTAATGTGAAGAATGTCCTGCTCCCTACCATGCTAAAGAACAAGTAGCACCTGGATACTTCCTTAATAAACAGCTTTAACAGATGCCTCAAAGTCAAAGCCTGCCACCCCAAATCATTTTAAATACCCTTAGGAGGGCCTACATAGGTCACAATAGTAAAATCCAATCACCATCCATGAATTTGGATGAAAATGCCTGCTAGAAAACTACTGTTGTCTGAGACCAGGAGGCCACTCACACTGACTTGACTAGAGTGTCATAGATACACTGAGGTATGCAAGGGGCAGGGTACATAGGTATTAGGACCAGTGAACCAGATCATTCTGGAAACAAAAGGGATCTAAAGGCTTACACATCATTTAAGTAAAAAAAGCAATCAAACCACTTCTTCTAACAAAAAGTCCATTGAAAACATATTCTACTATCTTACTATCTTATACTACCACCCACTAAATCAAACTTTTACCTTGAGATGGGGCTTTCTTTAATAAGAGGAAAAATGAAGAAACTGGGAGAAGACACAGAAAGGGAGAAATTAAGTACTTGCCACCATATGGGAAAAAAATAAAGTTGATCCCTCAAAGATACAGCTTATATGATTTGATTCAATTTTTAATTAAGAAGAACACCAATTCATTAATTCCAGAACTTAAAAACATTTTTTTTTCCTGCTGGAGGAGAAAAGTCATCATCAGTTTTATCCAGCTATGGACCCTGCCTTATATTCTACCAACCTGACAGGCAAGATGTACCAACTGGGTGCATTAGTGGCATGACTGTTAAAGAGGTAGCCAACCACTCTCTAATTGGATCTGAGGCTCCTTACACAGGAGGAAATTCCCACCTAGTACTTTATACACTGGTTAAAAGTTCATAGCAGGGAGCTGGGCATGGTGGCGCACGCCTTTAACCCCAGCACTTGGGAGGCAGAGGTAGGAGGATCACCATGAGTTCAAGGCCACCCTGAGACTACATAGTGAATTCCAGGTCAGCCTGGGCCAGAGTGAGACCCTGCCTCAAAAACCAAAAAAAAAAAAAAAAAAAAAAAAAGTTCATAGCAGGGAGGTCATAAGCCCCAGTAGGGATGATACTACTGTTATTTTGCTAAGTGGACATGTTGTGCCCACCAAACTGCCTTCTCAATCTAACTATGTCCATAGATTAGAGCTGCTTTCAGCCCACAAGCTTCTTTTTGTGGCAAGTAGCAGTTACTATGGAGACTTATTAACCAAACAGCTGAAAATGAGTGTTTGGCCCTAAACAGAACTCTGTAGCACTCCCTCCAAGGCCCATGGAACACTGTGGAAAGGGAGCAGAATGTAAAGGATGTAAGAGCTGGAGGATGGAATGCTGCCTCTGGACATGACAT
This sequence comes from Orientallactaga sibirica, assembly GCA_036365145.1. NCBI lineage: Eukaryota > Metazoa > Chordata > Mammalia > Rodentia > Dipodidae > Orientallactaga > Orientallactaga sibirica. The sequence continues at coordinate 48,868,586 of JAEOAD010000005.1, read as the reverse complement.
GACCATTGCCTTCATGAACTCACAGTAGCTATAGTTGCTTGCACAAGATTGGGATGGTCAACATTCTGTCTTGGATGGGAAGGGGCTCATGAGGAGCTACCTGTCTCTGAGGAGCTACTGGCAGTTAATGGTTTCTGTGGGAGGGAGAGATTTCCTTCAAGGTACGGTCCCTGGCAAATTGCCCATGCTCATGTAAGCAATCCTAATTAAATTCAAAGGGTTAAAAAGAAGACATCAAAGTGGGAAGGGACTAGTTGAGAAGCAGAAGGCATTCAGCAGGAGTGAGAAAGGGATTTAAAAAAGGCAACGGGGTATATGCTGTTTTGAGCATATTCTTATGTATTAAATTGTCAAAAAAAAAAAAAAAAAAAAAAACTTGGTGGAGCTGGGCATGGTGGTGCATGCCTTTAATTCCAGCACTCGGGAAGCAGGGTTAGGAGGATTGATGTCAGTTTGAGGCCACCCTGAGACTACATAGTGAATTCCAGGTCAGCCTAAGCTAGAGTGAGACCTTACCTCAATAAACCAAAAATAATAATAAGTCACCTAGGAGACACACCTCTGGCCACATCTGTAAGGGTATTTCCAAACAGGTTTAACTAAGCTGGTTAGTCTGAATGTGGGTAGCAGCAATCCATGAGGATCTTTCTGTACTGAGTAAAGGTGAAAGAGTCAGCTAAGCACTAGCATTGATTTCTCTGCTCCCTGACTCAGACATAATGTGACCAGCTACCTCACACTCCTGCCACAATCCTGTTAGGATGGACTACCTCCTCAAACTGTGAGCCAAAATAAACCTTCCTCCCTTAAGTTGCTTCTTGTCAGGTATTTTGTCACAGCAATGAGTACAGTAAGTAATCCAGTGTGTTTGGTGGTGGATGCCTATAATCACAGCATCCCAGAGGCTAAGACTAATGAGTGCAAGGCCAGCTGGGTTATGCAGACACTGTCACAAAAAAGTATCTTTTCTGCCAGGCGTGGTGGCACACGCCTTTAATCCCAGCACTCAGGGAGGCAGAGGTGGGAGGATTGCCGTCAGTTCAAGGTCACCCTGAGACTACATAGAATTCCAGGTCAGCCTGAGCTAGAGCAAGACCCTACCTTGGAAAACCAAAAAATAAATAATAAAAAAAAAAATATATATCTTTTTTCCCTTCTCTTTAGATGTGGTTAATATAAAACTTTCGAGCTGGGCGTGGTGGCACATGCCTTTAATCCCAGCATTCGGGAGGCAGAGGTGGGAGGATCGTCATGAGTTCAAGGCCACCCTGAGACTACAGAGTGAATTCCAGGTTAGCCTGGGCTAGAGCGAGACCCTACCTCGAAAAAACAAAACAAAACAAAACCTCCTTTCTAGGTGGGGAGATGGCTCAGTGGTTAAAGGCAATTGTTTGCAAAGCTTATAGTCCTGGGTTGGTCTTGGTTTGACTGCCCAGTATCCTCATAAGACTGGATGCACAAAGTGGGGCACACATCTGAAGATAGTATGCAGTGGCAAAAGGCCCTAGCACACCCATACTATGTTTGTTTCTCTCAAATAAGTAAATAAAAATATTTAAAATAAATAAAATAAATAAGATGACTTATTGGTTAAGGTGCTTGCCTGAAAAGTCAAAGGACCCAGGTTCTATTTCCCAGGACCCACATATGCCAGATGTACAAGGTGGTGCATGTATCTGGAGTTTGTTTGAACTGGCTGAAGGCCCTGGTGTGCCTATTCTCTATCTGCCTCTCTCTCAAATAAATAAATCAAAAATAAAATGAACCTTTAAAATAAATAAAGAAAACATTCAACTATGTTATGCTTCACTTGCCCAGCTGTCTTTGGTACAATGCAAATAGTTTTAGACTCAATTTCCTGTATTAACACTTTATAGTTACTGCAGCTAACCCTAATTTATCTGTCAGTCATGCATTATTCCATAAAACCGTGTTTTTCAGTGGTGGAAAGAAAGGAACTACTATTCAATAATACACAAGGAACATTCTTTCACTTCCCATTTACATGCTTGATTATAGTATGTCCGCCCTTAGTAGTTCCCTATGCCTTTTGTTACAAAGAGGGAAACGAATTAACCAAGCAATTTAGTGCACATTTTTTGGTTTGAGATCTGATTATATAGCCCAGGCTAACCTCAAACTCACAATTCTCTAGCCTCAGCCTCTGGAGCGCTGAGATTACACCTAGCTCTTAGTGTCTGAGTGCTGGTTCTCTGCTTAAAACAGCTTCTTTGGTTGATTAAAAATGTGTCTTTTGGGATCAGTTTTAAATTGTACTGTATTTTGGATAGCCTAAAGAAAAGTCACTATTATTATACCCTCATCTAGTAAAATACCAAAGCTTAGTACAAGCATAAAAATAAAAGGTATGTTATTTTCTTCTGTTATGTCAAAGTTATTTAAGAAATGTCCTACCTGTGGCCTTTCTGGCAAGATGTAAACCTAAAGTTAGCTTTTAACTAGGGATATCACCATTAAGGAAAGTAGAAGTCAATAAAATAAAGCCTTTATATTTCACAGAATGGGTTTCTAATGCACCTAAATTAAATTTCTCTCAACTGAAAAAAGCAAATTTTCTACATTTGGATCTGGACAGTTTTTTACCTTTTTCAATAGACAAAGGAATTTCCCTCTAGGGATTCCCTGAGGATTAATTAGTAAGGAAGCCATTAGAATTTTATGTTCCTTTAAATCTCCCAATCTTGTAATTTGGAGTTCTGAATTCTCTGGGAAGATCTGAAATGAATTCAAATCAACTAGGGTACTGATGCTGAGCAGAAAAGCAAATTGAAAGCATATACCTCTGATAGGAGCCACTCATTTGTGGTCAAGTTCCTGACAACACCTAATGCATGCCTGAACCACTAAGGAACCACAGGCTCCTTACCTCAAATACCCACTAAAGTTACCACAGCACTGCTCCCAAGGACTGCCTGCTTCAAATCACGGCATTGTTTGAGATTCACAACACCCATAAATAATTTATAAATTAAAAAAAATCTCTTAGGGTCCATTGTGGAAGAGGTGGTGCAAAGAATAAAAGTTTCTCTTTTCAGAAGGCGGTGACCTCTGGGATGACTCAAAAGGCACCATAGTGCTGAGAAGAAGTGACAGAGGAGTGCTCAGCACTGAAACATCTCTATCACACCTTCCAAGGCTCAAGGTTCATTGTGAAAGACATGGTGGAAAGAATGTAAAAGCCAAAGGAAGAGGAGGACTCCTTACAATGTAATCTTCCAGACACAAAATGGCCTGGATATCCATGACCTTGCAATGCCTGGTACAACCTATACAAGACCCTCATAATAGGAGGAAAAGATGATGACATCAAAATAAGAGACTAATTGAGAGGGGAAGGGGATATGATGGAGAGTGAAGGAGGAGAGGGAATTATCATGGTTTTATTGTCTATCATTATGGAAGCTGTCAAAAAAAATTTAACTCAAGGCTGGGTGTGGTGGCACATGCCTTTAATCCCAGCCCTCAGGAGGCAGATGTAGGAGGATCACTGTGAATTCGAGGCCACCCTGAGACTACATAGTGAATTCCAGGTCAGGTTGGGCTAGAGTGAAACCCTATACCAAAAAACAAAAACTCAGGCCAGGAGTGGAGGCATATGCTGGAGGCTATGGTAGGACGATCACAGTGAGTTCCAGGTTAGCCTGGGCTAGAATGAGACCTTACCTAGGGGGAGTGGGGTAGAGGGAAACCTTTTCCCCACATTATCCAGTTTCTACTAGTTGAATTCTACTTCTCATTTAAGGTTTGGCACAACTGCTACACACAGGTATTACAAAGCCTTCCTGGACGCTGGGGTTCAGCAATTAAAGGTGCTTCCTTCAGTTCTACAGATACCCATGTAAAGCCAGATGGGAATTTGTTTGCAACAGCAAAAGACCCTGATGCTTACACACATGCACACATACACACACACACGTGAAAGTAAATAATAATACCTTTCCAGGGCCTTAACTGGACTGACCTAAAAGTGGACTTACAGTTCTATCCCACCACCCATACAACTCCTAAAAGGCCAAGGAACAAAGGACCAAGTGCCTAGAAGGTGTTATCAGAGAACTCTCAGTATATTCTCAAGATTGTACTTCATCTTTCAGGTAGCTATTGCCCTAAGATGGAATCATCCCTGGAAATACTAGGTATGAATCAAACAGCTGTGGCAGGGTTTAGTCCTCCTGTTTTAGACAAAAAGGAAGGTCTTTCTCTCCAGCTGTCTCTTGAACTTTTAAAACAATATATATTTATTTATTTGAAAGAAAGAGGAAAAGAGAGAAAGAGAAAGGATGAGTAGGCATGCCAGGGCCTCCTGCCACTACAAAGGAACTCCAGACACATGTGCCATTTTGTGTGGTTGGCTTTATGTGAAAACTGGGGACTTGAACCCTGTCTGGCAGGTTTTGCAAACAGTACTTTAACTGCTGAGCCTTCTCCTCAGCCCCATCCCTTGAATTTCACTTTATCACCAGAATGATAATATTGGAGTATGTTCTTAAAGAAACAGTTCAATGACTAATTCCCTCCCTCCCTCCCTCCCTCCCTTCCCTCCCTCCTTCCTTCCTTCCTTCCTTCCTTCCTTCCTTCTTTCTTTCTTTCTTTCTTTCTTTCTTTCTTTCTTTCTTTTTGTTTTTCAAGGTAGGGTCACACTCTAGCACAGGCTGACCTGGAATTCACTATGTAGTCTCAAGGTGGCTTCGAACTCACAGTGATCCTACCTCTGCCTCCCACATGCTGGGATTAAAGGCGTGTGCCACCACACCCAACTAATGACTTTTTTTTTTTTTTTTTTTGAGCATGAGTGACAGCTAGAGAGAGAACTGGTGCCAGGACCTCCAGCCTCTGCAAACTCCAGATGTGTGCACCACCTTGTGTGCATGTGCAAGGCTGTGCTTACCCTTGTGCATCTGGCTTATGTGGGATCTAGGGAGTTGAACCTGGGTCTTTAGGCTTCACAGGCAAGTGCCTTAACCACTAAGGCATCTCTTCATCCCTCAGTGACTAATTTTAAGAGACTGAAGCCTTCGTGAACTTATCATAGCTCAAGGATTTCCATTAATCACTGAGCCATGTCCCCAACCCAAGCAAAAAGATTTCTTAACATACTTATCTAGGCTCTCCTTACATTCTGTAACGGGTTATGGGGCTCTGGGTGATTAGAGAAAAGTGATTAGGCCTGATGGCTCTACTCTGCTTGCTACCTCTGTAACTGGCACAACAGGAGGCAGTGGTCTCAGAATGCTGGATTTAATCAAATAATCAATATCCTAACCTGTCCCTACCCTGACCACTAAGACTTCTTTTGGACTGTTAAAACAGCATGTTTGATTGTAAGAGCCTCAGGGTGAGTGGGATTAGCCTGAGGCAGCATCTACTCCCCACCCCCAAGGGGCTGACTGAGGCCTTTAGGACTCCACAATGAAAACCAATAATCCCTCTGAGGAGGACCCTCAGTAGAATGGAGGTGGGAAAGAGGGACCATAAGAGTACAACCTTTTTATAAAAAGATTATTAAAAAATATTTATCATGTTTTCATTTACAATTTTTCTCACTTGCCCTTATTATCAATAGCATTTTTGCTGACATACTCCTCACTCCCCGACTAAATAAAAAAATGTAAAAAGGTAAGAGTTGTGCCTTCTTTATATCTATGTACCCCTTTCCTAGACCTCACTCTAAAACAATAGAAATCTACAAGGTATCACATGATCCCAATGAGACTAAGAGACATTTAAAAAATACCTTTAATAAATAAAGAGAACTCTGGTCCTGGGGAGATTTGAGAAAGTTTCTGGCATCTTCCGAACTTTTGCATAATTGATAAATCCTCTGAGAAACAGGAGAAAGCCTAATTTGAAGAAAAAAAAGAGTCAAGAATGAATTTATAATTTCCACATGAAGTCCCTTCCTCACAAATATCCTTCTCAATGCATGCTGTCCTTTTGTGGCTACAGCCTATTAAAGCCATGTGCAGTTTCCTCTAGTACATCCAGATACCCCTATCCAATCATCCACTTCTCAGTGAGAAGCATAATCTCAAGAGTAAAAGTTTCTTTTGTATATTCAGGATCCAATTGGTCTCAAAAGACAACAAAAAGTTAAGATGTGGCCAAATATTGACATTTGAAGGCCTCACTGAGAAATATACCAGAATCTACCTAATGAGTTCCACAAAAACATCCCAAGATAATTAACTCTGATAAGGGGAGTTAGAACTGTGTTTTTCTCAAGTATAATTTTAACTGTTGCTGTGATATTTATTTTTCCTGACAACAGTACATAGAGTTGTCCACTAGGTGGCAGCATCCCCTTATGAACAACCATGATTCACCACAATTCTAGATTCTTTCTCTACTCTTTTTAAAAATATATGTTTTGAAGCAGGGTGTGGTGGCGCACACCTTTAATCCCAATGCTCGGGAGGCAGAGGTAGGAGGATTACCATGAGTCTGAGGCCACCCTGATACTACATAGTGAATTCCAGGTCAGCTTGAGCTAGAGTGAGACTCTACCTTAAAAACAAACAAACAAACAAAAAAAAAAAAAAAACAGGGCTGGAGAGATGGCTTTGCGGTTAAGGCACTTGCTTGCAAAGCCAAAGGACCTCGGGTTCCATTCCCCAGGACCCACATAAGCCAGATGCACAAGGTGGCACATGCATCTGGAGTTTGTTTGCAGTAGCTGGAACCTGGCATGCCCATTCTCCACCCCCACCTCTTTACCTCTCTCAAATAAATAAATAAAAATAAAATTTAAAAAACCCCAACACAAACACATACATTATATATATACACACTTATTTATTTGAGAGAGGGAAGGGAGAGGGAGGGAGAGAAAGAGGCAGATAGAATGGGCACATCAGGGCCTCTAACCACTGTAAATGAACTCCAGATGGATGTGCTACCTTATGCATCTGGCTTTACATGGGTACTTGGGGAAATGAACTTGGGTCCTTTGGCTTTGTAGGCAAGAAACTTAACTACTAAGCCATCTCTCTAGCCCTAGTCTCTACTCTTTAAGACTGGTCTTGTATGGCAGCATCAGAATCTACATACACATACGCCTTTTGAAACAACCTGTGAGGCAATGAGGTGGCCTTCCAACAGAAAAGCAAACACTCCTGACTCAATCTTCTGAGCTCTTAAACACAAGTTTATTATCTTTATTGAAATACAATTTACCTGTTGTACATAGAGTTCATTGTACAATAAACTGGGTGTTGGTGTATTTACTGACTGTGTGACCATAACCATCATCTCATTTTAGAGCATGTTCATCACTCTTCCCAAACCATGGGCCTTTACAGTCACTACCCATTTAAGACTGCCCTAACATGTTTTTTCCTGTAAGTAAATCATACACAGCAAGAATGATCGATAACAAAATATGATCAACCCATCTTCCATGAAATACTGATGTAGAAATCAATCTATTAAATGTTTTAAGATAATTTAAAGCCAGGTGTGTTGGCACATGCCTTTAATCCCAGCACATGGGAGGCAGAGTAGGAGGATTGCTGTGAGTTTGAGGCCACCCTAGGCTAGAGTGATACCCTACCTAAAAAATTAATAAAAAATTTTAAACTGCAATCAATCCATCTGAAAATGCTTAGTGTCTCTTATTCTGTTCATTCAAAATCTATCCTCACAGGAGAAGGTGGTAATCAGCTTTTCTCTCATCTTTATTGTCTTTTAAACTGTGCTAAGGATCTTGAGCTTGCTACACACGAGCTGTTGCAACATGCAGCCTTTCTCTGACAGGACATTTTAGAGAAGCCACTCTCCTGCCAGTCATTTTTATTATTAAACTTCTGAAAACCAAGTGTGTGAGTGTGTGTGTGGGGGAAATAGCATTGTTTCTTTGGGGTTGGAGAGATGGCTTAGCAGTTAAGACACTTGCCTGCAAAGCCTAGGCACCTATGTTCGATTCCCCCATACCCTCATAAGCCAGCTGCACAAGGAGTTCATTAGCAGTGGCTGGAGATGCTGGTGCGCCCATTCTCTCCCCCTCTCTCTCAAATAAACAAACAAATAAAATCACTGTTTTTTTTTTTCCCTGGAACCATTGAAATTCCAATGAGCAACAGTAGATAATGCTTTGGGGAAGGAGGGCAGGTAATGATATGGTTAAGTGACATATTTCCTAAGTAAAACTCAGGTAACAATAACTCATGGCTTTGTCAGCTAAGCAAGGCAGGTCCTGACCTTCAAGCACCTACTTGGGCATGGGTGCTAGACTGAGCTAGCCAGAGCCATTAGGTGATAGTTAGTGCCATTAATAGGCTTAATAAAGGACGCTAGAAGAAGATGTGTAAACCAAGAGCTGGTGAAAGGAGTGTCAAATTATCAATCTGAATGACAGGTGCTGTGGTGCAAAACTGTAATCCCAGCACTTGGGAGGCAGAGGCAGGAATATCAGGAGTTCAATATCATCTTCAGCTACATAGCCAGTTCAAGACTAGCCTAGACAACATGAGACCCTGTCTCAAAACAACAAGCAAATGAATAAATAAAGCAAAGGTCTAAATCCAGAAACAGAACAAAGTGGTATGAACCAATCACATCACCTTTGGCAGCTCCAAAGTAGCCCTGCCATGGCTTTGTACAAGTGACAGCACTTATAATAGCCTGTCATGTATGGCACATATATTTCCTTTTGTTTGTCTTTTTGTTTGTGGGAGGGTCTTGCCCTAGTCCCAGGCGGACCTGGATGTAGTGTCACAGTGGCCTCAAACTTACAGCGGTCTTTCTTACCTCTGCCTCCCAAGTGCTGGGAGGAAAGGCATGCACCACTACACCTGGCCATATTTTACATATGTATATTGACAGCAAGAGCAAGAGAGAGAGAAAGAGAGAGAATTGGTGTGCCAGGGCCTCAGCTACAACAATCTAACTCCAGACACTTGCACCACCTAGTGGGCATGTGCAACCTTGTGCTTGCCTCACCTTTGTGTGTCTGGCTAACATGGGATCTGGAATGTCGAACATGGGTCCTTAGGCTTCGTAGGCAAGTGCCTTAATTGCTAAGCCATCTCTCCAGGCCCACATTTTATTTATAAATAACAAGGGAGTCACATTAAAACAATTCACCCTAATGTTCATTTCTTTGCTTTAATGATTAAAATGAAAATAATTTAAAATAAATAAAATAAAAATATAATGAGACCAACAGCTTGAACTGCTTGTATTTTCTTTTAAAAGCTTCTCCTCAGGCTGGGGGGATGGCTTAGTAGTTAAGGCACTTGTCTGCAAAGCCAGAGAACCCAGGTTCGAATTCCCAGGACCCACATTAGCCAGATGCACAAGGGGGTGCATGCGTCTGGAGTGTGTTTGCAGCGGCTAGAGGCCCTGGAGTGCCCATTTTTCTCTCTCTCTCCCCCACCTTTCTCTGTCCCCCCCCAAAAAAGCCTCTCCTCACTATAAAATAAACCTTATTCTTATCATAGTTAACTACAGAATTTTGGAAACCCAGTAATTTTATTCAGAAGTTCTATCTAGTAAGCCCACACATTTTCTGTTGTCTACTGATAGATCTAACAACAAATGAGCCACATACGCACATGAACAATTCAAGTGGTTAGAATACACCTATAGCAACCTGAGGTTGAGTTTGCAAACACCCTGTGGTATTAACTTACAAGTGAAAAGAAAAAAACTCCAGATTATATCAGCATGTCCCACTAATCACATATAAATGGGCTAGGAAAACATCCCTAAGACTACAAAGAGACTTTATTAACATGCATGTTACTGTTCAGGTGGCAACAGCCTAATCTTTAAGAAAAAAATAATTAAAAGCTGGGTGCCAGACTGGATGTGGTGGTGCACACCTTTAATCCCAGCACTTGGAAGTTCAAGGTAGGAGGACCACTGTGAGTCTGAGGCCACCCTAAGACCAGAGTAAATTCCAGGTCAGCCTGGCTAGAGTGAGACCCTACCTTGAAAAACCAAAACCAAAACAGTAACAAAAAGCCTGGTGCAGTGGAGCATGCCTGTAATCCCAGCACTAAGGAGGTAGAGTAAGGAGGCTGCCTGGAGGCTGATGGTCAGCCAGTCTACTCTAATCGACGCGGCCAGTGAGTGAAAGACGTGGATGATGTTCCTGAGGAACAACATTCACAGCTGTCTTCTGGCCTCCATGTGTACCTGCACACACAAGTACACCCACAAATAACTAATAATAAAAAGAAACATTAAAAGTTACATTTTTGGGCTGGAGAAATGGCTTAGCAGTTTAGGCAACTGCCTGAGAAGCCTAGGAACGCCCGTTCAGTTCTCCAGGTCCCACGTTTAGCCAGACACAGAAAGTGATGCAAGGGTGCAATGCCACAGTTACCCACAAGGGGGCGCATGTGTCTGGAATTCATTCACAGCTGCTGAGAGGCTGCTGGCACACCTGCTCTCTACCTCTCTCTCTCTCAAAAAAAAATACATTTTTTCAGGCAGAATCTCCCTCTAACCTAGACTGCCCTTGAACTCATGGTGATCCTTCTACCTCAGCCTCTCTGATGCTGGGATTAAAGGTATGAACTGGAAAAATTGTTTTAATTGATAGTTAATACTTTATATTGAGATAAGGGTTTACTAAAATAATTTTAGTTATAACACTTTCTCTCTGTTTCTTATGCTAAAAGCACTTACCTAAAACCAAGAACACCCACCAGAGCCAGTACTGACCATCAAAGTATCCAGGGAAGTAGGTGGAAAACTGGAAGGAAAAAAAAGGCAAATACTTTATAGTGGCTTATGATTTGACATTATAACAAATGTGAATCTATTTCCTTTCATAGAGAAGCAATCATTAAAGTTTTCTGCTTTACTTGTTTTGAAAATATACAAAAGAAATTTTTGTTTTTGTTTTGTTTTTATTGAGACAGGGTCTGTTGACAGCTCTGGCTAGCCTAAAACTCTCTCCATCCTTTTCTCTCAGACTCCCAAATACTGGGATTACACATGAGCACCATCATGCCTGACTCAAAATTTGTTCTTCACAAGACTTTTTTAGAGGCATGGTGGCACATATCCATAACCCCAGCATCTTCTCTCAAGCAGTATGCTTCTATGCTTCTATGGCAGCTTTATCTTATATTCATTGGGAAAGGTAATGCTTGACTTCTACAACTGTCTTCTTTCATTCTTTTTAATTTTTTTTATTATCTACTTTATTTTTATTTATTTATTTATTTGCAAGCAGAGAGAGAGATAGAAGAGAGGCAGAAAGAGAGAGAATGGGCATGCCAGGACCTCTGGCCACTGCAAACAAACTCCAGATGCATGTGCCCCTTATGCATCTGTCTTATGTGGGTCCTGGAGAATTGAACCAGGATCCTTTGGCTTTGCCGGCAAATGCCTTAACTGCTAAGCCATTTCTCCAGCCCTATTATCTACTTATTTGAGAGAGAGAACAAGATAGATAGAGAATGGGCGTGTGAGGGTCTTTAGCCATTGCAAATAAACTCTAGAGGCATGCGCCACCTTGTGCTTACGTGGGTTCTGGGGAATTGAACTTGGGTCCTTAGACTTCGCAGGCAAGCGCCTTAACTACTAAAGCCATCGCTCCAGCCCCCACTATCTTTTTTCTATTAAGGTCCAGATTTGTTCCTTGCCTTGACCTAGAAACTTTATTATGTACATGATCATAACCCTATATATTTGCCAGTAGTGTGCAAGTGAGAATTGAAGGCTTCTGAAAATGTTCTTCAAAGAGAAAGAAAAAGAGATGGACCCTGGCAGAAGTCTTCCAGTTTGTGATGGTAAATGAGCAGTGCACATTCAGTAGAAGCCATCTTTTACATTTTAACCCTTTCCTAGACTTGTGATACGTGGTATGGTGATCTCTCAGGATATGGGCAGCAGCAGTGAGCCACAGCTAACAGCCAGCCATGCAATCCCAAGGAGAAACAATCCTCAATGTAATGGGATGTTCAGTCATTAGTTATAGCAAATGTGTTTTCTCATTCAGTGGTATTTTCAACTTACAGTGGCTTATCGGGATGCAATCCATTACAAATTGAGAAGCATGTACAGTTCACTTTCTTCTGTTGAGTACTGTTGTGTTTCAGCATGATACCTGAAACCACCAGCTTTTAACACCCAGGGAGGCAGGAATTATAGTAACAAGCTGAAATTTCAGTTCTCCCTGGATATACCAGGACTTGTTTTCATGGGAAATAAAAACTTTTCTTATTGTTTTTCTGATTTTCTAAGCTATTCTGAGGTTGTTTATCTGTTAGCTTCAAAAGGATTTCTCCTAATATGTTAATTCTCTTTGTTTATTTTATTTTCTTACTTTTTTTCTTGGTTTTTCAAGGTAGGGTCCTAGCCCACGCTGACCTGGAATTCACTATGTAGTCTCAGGGTGGCCTCAAACTCACAGCGATCCTCCTACCTCTGCCTCCCAAGTGATGGGATTAAAGGCGTGTACCACCATGCCTGGCTCTATTTTTTAAAATTATTTATTTGTAAGCAAAGAGAGACAGAAAGAGAGAGACGGAGACAGAGAATGGGCACACCAGGGCATAGTGCCACTGCAAATGAACTCCTTAAGAATGCACCATTTTGTGCATCTAGCTTTATGTGGATATTGGGGAATCAAAACCTGGGTCGTTAGGTTTTGCAGGCAAGCTCCTTAATAGCTGAGTCATCTCCCCAGCCTCTTGTTTTAAATTTTTGTCAACTTAGTTAAAAAAGAAACTGATAACTAACTTTAATCATTTTCTTTGGTGACTCTGGAGTTCAAAATTTTTAGCAATTTGAGAATTGTGATATGAGATATATTTGCCAAGACCTCCAGTAAATGCCTGAATTTGCAGATAGTTCTGAAACCTTTGTATATATTGTTTCTTCCTATACATAATACTTTTAATAAAGTTTGGCTTCTAAATTAGTTACATGTTATTAATAATAACTACTATTACAACAATTGTAACAATATAGTATGGTGTTATATGAACACAATATCATTCTCTCCAAAAAGCAAAAGTCTTAACAGTCCTACAGAATTTAGAAACTTCAGTATATAATTCTTTTTCTTTCATTATTAACTCAAAACTTTCACCTTTTCACTAAAAGGAAGCAAAATTATGGCTTCTCTTTAGCATATCCAAATGGCAACAGTTGCTATTCTTGTGATTTGAGGGCATCATTATATAAAATGAGAATTATATAAACACAATCATTGTGACAGTATGGCAATCTCATAACTGAGTTGGCTCCTAAGTGACTAAAAAGGTAGGTTTTGAGTAGAATGGATTGAGATTAATCTTTTCTCAGAATGAAATGCTATTTGAAACTTATAAATTGCTTGTTTACTTCTGAAATTCATTAAATATTTTCTCACACTTTTGACCACAGGTAACTAAAACTGAAAAGTGGAGTTAAGGGAGGGCTCCAATGTAGTTCTTTCTTTCTTTCTTTTTCTTTATTTTTCTTTCTTTCTCTTTCTTTTTCTTTATTTTTCTCTCTCTATTTTCCCTCCTTTCTTTCCCCAGTCTCCTTCCATCCTTCCTTCCTTCCTTCCTTCCTTCCTTCCTTCCTTCCTCCCTCCCTCCCTCCCTCCCTCCCCTTTCCTTTCCCCTCCTTTCCTCCTTCCTTCCCTCCCCCCTCCCTCCTTTCTTTCCTTCTTTCTTTCTTTTTTGGTTTTTCAAGATAGGGTTTCACTCTAGCTCAGGCTGACCTGGAATTCACTATGTAGTCTCAGGGTGGCCTTGAACTCACGTGATCCTCCTACTTATGCCCCCTGAATGCTGGGATTAAAGGCATGCACCACCACATCCAGCTATTTCTTTTTTGTTTGAGAGAGAGACAGACAAAGAATGGCCATGCCAGCGATCTCTCAGCCACTGTGAACCAACATCAGATGTGTGCGCCCCCTTGTGGACAAGTGCAACATTGCACCCTGGTGTCACTTGCATCTGGCTAAATGTGGGACCTGGAGAATCCAACAGGTGTTCCTAGGCTTCGCAGGCAGGTGCCTTAACCACTAAGCCATCTCTCCAGCCCCCAGCTATTTCACTCTGGTCCAGGCTGATAAAAGAATCCTCCTATTAACATTTAAAACCCCCAGCTCATTTTAACATTTAAAAATCATTTCTTGGACTGGGTTCTTAACATAAAGTCCATGTTTTAGATAAACACATATTAGCTGTCTAGCAGGAAAAGCTCATAATCATCAGATTCTCGAAGGATTCTAAAACCATAAAAAGGCAAATGAGTACTTCAAAGTAAGTAGAAGAGAACTGCTGAGAGAAACTGCAGGCGTACAATCCACTAACACATTAATTAGTTAAGTATGCCAATGCCTGTAAGGGTGACAGCAGGAATAAATGGATCGGAAGGCAGAGACTACTTTAAAAACTGAGATCTTCTGAGATTTAAATTTTAACTGAGAACTCCCAAATCACTGAAGACATACACCTCTGTAACTCATTGCAGTGGTAACTCCCTATCAGAGTAGCATTTGTTAAACACTTTTGGCTTCCCAACTTGTTGGCATAACTAAACCTAGAAGGGGAAGAAACAGGGAAAAAAAGGAAGGACAAAGACACTAAACTACAATTTCAGACGAATGACAAAAGTGTCTGCATTTTGGCAGGTGGGTGGTGGGATTTTTTAAGGTAGGATCTCACTTTAGCTCAGGCTGACCTGAAAACTTACTCTGTAGTCCTAGGTTGGCCTCAAACTCACAGTAATCCCCTTACCTCTGCCTCCTGGGTGCTGGGATTAAAAGCGTGTGCCATCATGCTCAGCTAAAAGTGTCTCCCTTTTTTTTTAAGAACTAAAAAAAATTATTTATTTATTTGCAAGCAGAGAGAAAGAGAGAGGAAAGGAGGGAGGGACAGAGAGAATGGATGCACTAGGGCCTCTAGCTGCTGCAAACAAACTCCAAATGCTTGTCCTACTGTGCATCTGGCTTTACATGGGTACTGGGAAATCGAACCTGGGTTGTTAGGCTTTGCAGGCAAGTGTCTTAACCACTGAGCCATCACTCTAGACCCAGAATGTCTCCTTATAATTACAGAAACTACCTTCAGAACATTCACATCCATTACTATAAGCATCAAAAGCAAAGAAAGCAGTTTATGAACAGCCTGTAAGTCAGACTGACATTTGCTAGACTTCACCATAAAACTTGTATGTAAGGGGCTGGAGAGATGGCTTAGCGGTTAAGGCACCTGCCTCCTAAGCCTAAGAACACTGGTTCCAATCTCCAGGTCCCACGTTTAGCCAGATGCAGTGATGCAAGGGCACAATGCCTCACTTGACCACAAGGGGGCGCACACATCTGGATTTGTCTGCAGCAGCTAAGAGGCTGCTGGCGTGCCCATCTCTGTCTTCCTCTCCTGTCTCTCTCTGTATCTCTCTCCAAAAAAAAAAAAAAAAAAAAACTTGTATGTAAGAAATATTTGCAAATAATTTTGGTTCAATTTCATCAGGAAACCAGAACAAAGACAAATAAGGTACCACATTAAATGTTGAGACAACTCAAAAAACACAAATGATAAACATTCAAACTTATTCTAATTATTACCTCTGCACAATCTATCTTATCTGATATACAACTTACCCTGACAATCAGGATCCACTTAATTAGAGAAAGGCCAAATCCTGAAATGGCCCCATACCTTCCTGCAGCTGAGGTGGTCAGACAAAAAGACAGGAAGAACCCAATCCAGTTGAAGAGGAATGCCACTGTAAAAGTAGAGGGAAAAAACCATGTCTTGTTAATCCAGGCATAGGCTTGTCCTTTACCCCAGCCTCTTGTGAAATGACTTTCCCAGAATTGAAAACAGTCTGCCATTCACAACCCATACTCCAATCATCCCTCCTCCTGTCTTCCCATGCAAGGCAACAAGACAATACCCTCCCTAAAAATCATATTTTACCCTGCTCTGTTCACTGTCAAAATGCCTTACTGAAGCAGGGCGTGACGCTACATGCCTTTAATCCCAGCACTTGGGAGGCCGAGGTAGGACTGCCATGAGTTCGAGGCCTCCCTGAGATTACATAGTGAATTCCAGGTCAGCCTGGGCTAGACCCTACCTCAAAAGAAAAAAAAAACAATCCCTTACTGCCCACAATATTGAGCTCATCAACACAGATAATGGAAGTAAGCAAAGAGGAAAAAAAAAGTCATCAAAAATGTCTTAGTGTTCTTAACTGTCGACCAAACTGTATCTGTTCTCTTTGCTGTTACATAGTTCAGGACGTAAACTAAATCTGATTCAAGTTGCTCCTGTTTTGTGTATTCTGAAAGTTCACAAAATCACTTCTGAGTATTTGCTCACTTCTCAGTGAGGTGCATAAGCAATACAGATAGTGGACTGGAGAGATGGCATAGCAGTTAAGGCACTTGCCTGTGAAGCCCAAGAACCCATGTTCTACCCTCCAGATCCCATGTAAGCCAGGCGCACAAAGGCGAGGAAAGCACAAAGTCGCACTTGCCCACTAGGTGGTGCAAGCTTCTGGAGTTGGATTGTGGCAGCTGAGGCCCTGGTGCACCAATTATCTATCTCTCTCTCTCACACTCTCTCTAAAAATAAAAATAAAAGAATGCAGGCTGGAGAGATGTTAGCAATTAAGGCACTTGCCTGCAGAGCCACAGGACTCAGGTTCAATTCCTCAGGATCCACACAATCCAGATACACAAGGTGGTGCATGTATCTAAAGTTCATTTGCAACAGGGATAGAGGCCCTGGAATGACCACTATCTCTCTCTTTTTCTTTCTCTCCCAAATAAATAAATAAATAAATAAATAAATAAATAAATAAATAAATAAATATTTTTTTTAAGAAATAAAAGAATGCCTTGAGCTCTTTGGATGGCATTATCTAAAAAAGAAGGAAGGAAGGAAGGAAGGAAGGAAGGAAGGAAGGAAGGAAGGAAGGAAGGAAGGAGAAATACAGATAATATCAGAAAACAGATGCTTATAGAACAAAATTCACCAGACAAGGTCATTTAATTCTCATTCCACAGGTTGGGTATGAGCAGGAAGTAATGCCAATGGTCCCCGTGGACCTGGAAGATGAGGTTTAGTTCATGTAAAAATGCAGCACCCACAACTGCTTTAATCACACTTTCCATAGGCCCATCCAGAGCACTAGGGTTTGCAGGAAGTAACTCTGCTATGTGTATATACTTACTGAAAAAAGTTAACATAAAAATCCCATCGTTTCCTATCCTCAGCTGGTCAGCATCATCAAAATCATCCCGACCCACAAAATCCTCATCCTAAATGAAGGAAAAAGAATAAGGTAAAGTCATATAAATTATTTCTAGACAAAGGAATAACATGAGGAAAAATAGGGCAAATATAAATACCAAGAAGAAAATTTACTACTTTGGTTCAAAGTAAAACTATAAGCAGTAAAGGTTCAGTGGGTCTTCAATTTTATTTTATATAACAGATATTTAGAGCAGAAACAAATCTTTTTAAAATTTCTACTTTTTAAAGTGAAGTTTACATTTTATAACATATTAACTAATTTTTGTGCTGAGCAGTGAACCCAGAACCTCATACATGCTAAACAGGAACTCTACCACTGAAACACACCTCAGCCCCATACCAAATTTAACAATCTGCTTCGAAAATTTAGCTTTTCCTTTAGAAAATATATCTGAAGGCCTCTTCTGAGAAGTCCACAACTGTCTTGAGTATGTACTATTTCTAAGTGCCTTTTTCTCAATGCCCATGCTTAAATCTATATTAAAACTATTGCTTTATAAGTTCAAACTGTGCTTCAAAACATATGTATCTTAGGCTGGGGAGATGGTCCAGTGGTCCAAAATGCTTGCTTGCAAAGCCAGCCTGGGTTTGATTCCTCAGTATCCACATAAAGTTAGATGCACAAAGTAGTACATGCATCTGGGGTTCATTTGCAGCGGCAAAAAACCTTAGTGTGCTATAGTCACTTCCCCCCACAAAATAAAAATATTTAAAATATATATATATGAGGCACTTAAGGCACTTGCCTGCAAAGCCAAAAGACCCATGTTCAATCCCCAGGACCCACATACGCCAGATGCAGAAGATGGCACATGCACCTGGAGTTCATTTGTAATGGCTGGAGGCCCTGGTGTGCCCATGCTCTCTCTCTCTCTCAAATAAATAAATAATAAAATATTAAATATATACAAATATATATATATAAAACAAAAAATCACTTATACATTAAAGCTTAAATTCTAGGGTATCTGTAATCCAGGGCCAATTCAGGAAACAAATCAATCAGCTCAAGTGCTTCCTGAGACTGATATGGGGAATGGATAGAACAGTCACACATGAATTTATATAGCTATCCACTGCTCAGGTCCACAGCATTTTTCTGCTTTGGAATACAGGTCTGAAATGAATTCTTTACCAGTAGGTAAGAGCTTTTCCATCCTAACATGAAAACACAATATGGCAGGTCTAGAAGAAACAAGATCCTGGTATGGGCTCTTACTTTAGTTACTTACTATCCCAATGACTTTGACAAGTTATTTCATCTCTCTAGACCTAAATATTTCCTTGTGCAAAATGGAGACAATATAATCTACCTTTTAGGGTTATTGTGAGGATTGGAAACAATATACACAACATGTAAAACAATCAAGCACAGTACTCAGCATGCTGCCTACTTCCAATACAGGGGAGTTATGTTATGACAATAAACCCATGAGGATTCTTAATGTATTTCAGGCATTGACAAGATAGGGATCAGACTACACTTGGCTCAGAAACTATTTCTGCCAATCAGTGCTGCGGTAGTTTGAATGGATGTCCCCCAATACATTCAGGAGTTTATTAAAGCTTCTAATTCAGATTTCCAGCCTCTTCACTGTTGGATGAGGCCCTTTTTCTCCTCCCTCTCTCAAATACATAGAAATATTAAATGTCCCACATCTTTTACTTAACAATCCTGAGAAAAAGATGGCTCCAAAAACACATAAAAGTGACTTCTATGGTCTTCTATCCTTGGTATCTCTTCTATCATGATTTTGCCTATCAAATATTGCTAGGTTAATGTTTTGAAAACTCCACCAGTCTTTTCATACTCTTTCTCAGAAGGTATCCCCCATCTCCAATCTCCCTTCACAGACTCCCTTGCTCATGCAAAACCTATCAACAACATTCACAGAACTGTCCTGTACCTGACTGAATGCAGACCTGTGTTCTGGGCTCTCCCCTCTGGAATGCTCTTTCTTATCCATAAAAACTCTGGGTCCACGACAAACCCCATTTTCTCCCACAATCATCTAGGCAGATCCTAGAGGACAGCCCTAAAGTGTGTGGGTGGATTTGGGATTCCGGTCTAAAGATATGCAAAGTGCTTGAGCTTTGCCTAGAGTTCCTAGAGTGTGCTTGCTTTATGGTGTTGGTGGTGGCTTTTCTCACTAGTGTGAGCCTGTGAAAGCTTCTTCTGCCATTATGGAACTTTCCCTGGGTCTGTAAACTTAAAATAAATTTCCTCCATAACTGTGCCTCGTTTGGAAGTTCACCCAGCAACATCAGGCTGACTACTATAAGTCACTTTAGGAGCCACTTGTAGTAGGGACAGTTTGTCAACAGTTCACTGCTCTAAAGTCAGGAGAAATTCTAGGGCCTATGCCACAGCACTGCCAGACTGGGCTTCAGTTTCCTGCCAGGACAAGAGCCTAGAGCCCAGATGGCCCTCATATCCTGGGCACTCTATCCTGCTACCATCTTCCAGCTTTTGGCCCAAGGCCCTACCTGCATCAATCTTAACCTGAATATTTATCAAATCATATACACATTATTTACAAGTCTAAAATCAAGAGCCAAGAGTGCCTAAAATCTCTGCTAGCTTATATCACAATATACTCCTATCCTCAGAAAGCCAATGAGGCTGGGCATAGTGGTGCATGCCTTTAATCCCAGCACTAGGGAGGCAGAGATAGGAGAATCTTTGTGAGTTCGAGGCTACCCTGAGACTACCCAGTGAATTCTAGGTCAGCTGGGCTAGAGTGAGATCCTACCTCAAAAAAAAAAAAAAAAAAAAAAAAAAAAAGCTAATGGGGTATGAGCAATTTTTTTTTTTTTTTTTCTTTCAAGGTAGGAACTTGCTCTAGGCCAGGCTGACCTGAAATTCACTATGCAGTCTCAGAGTGGCCTCGAACTCACGATGATCTTCCAATCTCAGCTTCCTGAGTGCCGGGATTAAAGGCATGTGCCACCATGCCCAGCTTTAAGCTTAATTTTTTTTTAATTTAGTATTTATGAGCTTAATTCAATAAAGCTGTATATGTGTGTTCTCTCCACAAACATCACTAGCAGCTACTTACCTCGCAACAAAATACTAAGTATGCACAATCAAGGCAAAAAGTCAGTGAATTTCCTAAGTCAACTCCTGCCCCAAGCCATTTCAGCCATTCCAGTAGACTTGGTAGCAGTCATAGATACATGGAAAATGAGCTGCTTTTGTGAGGTTCTGGCCTCCTTATCTAATCATTTTCAGGAAGAGATGTTTATTATTCCAAAAAAATGTATTTGTTTAACATTTTACTAAGTACAATCTTAAGTAAAAACTCAAAACTAGATGATGATAATACTTAATTCTACTAAGCAGCCCATCAAGTAACATGAATAACAAACTACTTACTCTTCCAGGAACCAAAGGGATCGTAGCTTCTGCCTTGGTTCGCTCAGCTTCATCATAACTGGGCAGTGTTGTAGCCACATTGTAAGATGGGGGCTTTGGAAACCCAGACTCATCTTTGTAGTCAAAATACGCTGCAGAAGAAAAGCCACAGTTACGTAATGATTATGAGCTGGAGGAACAAAAGGCTTTCACTAATTGTGGCATACAAAGGCTAGCCATTTTCCTGAAAGTACATATAAAATATCTGAGGCAAAAGACACTTCTAAGTGAATGTAATAGACTTGGGATGATCTGCTTCTCAGTTATTCAGAATCCAGACTCACTTATATGTTCACTTCCACCTGCTTTTGGAATATTAATATTTTAGGCCACTGTGTGATTAAGGCACTTAATTTATTATTGTTGTGGTGCCAGAAACTAAACCCAGAACCAGACAAGCACTCTAACACTAAATGCCATCTCCAACTTCTTTTTTTGGTCAAGGTTCCTTCAACTTGCCACCCCTCTGCCTCAATCTTACAAGTAGTCTGTGCCACCAGGACTGGCAATTTTAATACAGTTATGGAAACATTTAAGCTGAAAATACTTGGTATGAGTCAGGTGTGGTGGCATATGCCTGTAATTTCACATACTTGGGCAACTGAGAGTGGAGGATAACAAGCTTGAGCCCAGCCTAGCAACATAGTAAGCTCTTGTCTCAAAAGATCTTCACACATGTATATAAATCTGTACCATGGCTTCTTATTAACAAGCATAAAAATCTATTTGAAGAAAACACAAAAAGCTCAAGAGTCTTTTGTTACAGCCTACCAATTTAGCAAGACCTTGTCTCAAAAGACCAAAACACAAACACACAAAAATAAGATACAAAATAAACCCTTAGCATATGCATGTAAATCTGCACTGTGGTTTTGCTCTAGCCCAGGCTGACCTGGAATTCACTATGTAGTCTCAGGGTGGCCTCAAACTCACAGGGATCTTCCTATGTCTGCCTCTAGAGTCCTGGGCTTAAAGGTGTGCACCACCATGCCAGGCTCATTGTGGTTTCTTATTAACAATTTTAAACAAAACAAAAAAGCTTAAGATTCATTTGTTACAGGTTTTTAAAATATATTTTGACTCATATTTTTGTGTGTATATGTGTGATGTCCATTCAGATGCATATGCATGTTTGTTTTAATGTGTAGACCTTGGTGTCTCCCTCAATTGCTCTCTATCTTATTTTTGAGACAGGGTCTCAAACTGACTCTGGAATTAAGTCAGCTAGCCAGCAGGCCACAGGGATCTTTCTGTCTGTCTCCCCAGTGCAGGGATTATAGGAGTGTGTCAACAAGCCTGTCTTTTACATGAATGCTGGGGATCTGAACTCAGTACCTCATGCTTATGTGGCAAGCACTTTACCAACTGAGCCATATCCCAAGCCCTGACTCATTATTTTTACCATGTATTATGTTCTCTGGTGTGCTTAAAGTAACTAATTCAGTTACAGAATTTTTTATTGCTATGAAATCTTTCATTTCCTCTTTAAATACCATTTTTTTCATTGACCTCTATTACAAAATATTTCATATAATCAGAAGAGACGTATAACTAGATTAAGCGTCTATACAATTAAAAAAATTAAAGTTTCTGGCTCAAAAATATTAATATTTTCTTTAAAATTCTTTAGTTATGATTATTCTTTTCTTTTCTTTTCTTTTCTTTCTTTCTTTCTTTCTTTTTTTTTTTTTTTTTTTTTTTTTTTTTTTTTGAGGTAGGGTCTCACACTAGCCCAAGCTGACCTAGATTTTACTATATAGTCTCAGTCTCAGGCTGTTCTCAAACTCACAACTATTCTCCTACCTTTGCCCAACCCCCAAGTGATGTGATTAAAGGCATGTAACATCACACTCAGCAGTTATTCTTTTGTTACTACTTAGTTTTAATTATCAATATTCTTTAGTTATAATTAACCTCCAAAAGAAGTCTTGTTTTCTGAACAGTGCCTTGCTTTATAGTCCAGGCTAGTCTGGAACTCAGTATCCTCCTGCCTGGGCCTTCAGAGTACTGAGATTATAGATGAGAGACATTCCACTCTGCTAGCTTCCAAAAATTTTTTAATGAGTTAATCTTTAATTAAGTGACTGACACATTTGCTTTAATGACTTTTAGCAACTAAGAATCTCACTAAGCCTATAGAAGAGGAAAATAAGAATTTTTTTTTTCTATGCCATAAGAAACCTTTTTTTATTACCCAAAATTTTTAATGCAATACATTATTGAGATTGTCAATCCAACATAATGTACTTCATTAATAGAAAGAAGTAAAAGAAAAATATTCTATTTTGGGGAGGGGAGGGTCTAGCCATGTAGCCCAGACTAGACTCAAAAACTATCTCAGTCTCAGCCAACTAAGTGCTGGTGTGTACCATTATATCCAGTTATATTCCACTATCTTGACACAAACTGACAAATACTTACTAAAATTCAGGGCTGGAGGGATGACTTAGCGGTTATGGCATTTGCCTGCAAAACCAAAGGACCCTGGTTCAATTCCCCAGGACCCACCTACACCAGATGCACAAGAGGGCGCATGTGTCTGGAGTTCGTTTGCAGTGGCTGGAGGCCCTGGCACACCCATTCTATCTCTCTCTCTCTCTCTCTCTCTGACTCTCTCAAGTGAAAAAAAAAATTTTTAATTTAGCTTTGCCTGGTGGCTCAGGCCTATAATCCCAGCATTCTGAGACTGAGGTGGGAGTATTGCTGTGAGTTCAAGGCTATCCTGGGCTAGAGTAACATCCTTCCTCAAAAACAAACACCCTACATGGACTAAGTGTCAGCTGCGAATGAAGCTCAGTGGTACAGGGCTGGCCTACCATCCCCAAGGTCCTAGATTTAATGTCTGGTACTACAAATACCCTAAAATAAGCATTAGTTAGTGGGAAATTATTAAAAGGTTTTCCCTTAAGATTAGAGAACAAGACATAAATGTCCACTGTCACAACTTGCAAACAAATCTTTCTTAGAAATCCTAGTTGTTACAATAAGGTAAGAAAATGAGGGAAGGGAGGGAAGGAACCTTAAGAATCAGAAAGCAGGGCTGGAGAGATGGCTTAGTGGTTAAAGTGCTTGCCTAAGGACCCAGGTTCACGTAAGGACCCAGGACCCACGTAAGCCAAATGCAAAAGGTGGCAAAGTGTCTGGAGTTCGTTTGTAGGGCTAAGAGGCCCTGGCACGCCTATATTCTCTCTCTGCCTTTTTCAAATAAATAAAACAATAAAATAAAATGTTAAAAGAAAAAAGCATTGGGGGAGGGGAGGGAAATATGGTTTATTGTCTGTAAATATAGAAGTTGTCAAAAAATAAAAAACAAAAGCAGAATCAAGTTTGAAAAAAAGAACTGGAAAGTAAAATATAATGTTAATCACTGATGACATAATTGCATATACAGAAAGCCAAAACAACTTACTGATAGAGTACTAAAATATATGAATTTAGAAAGCTTTTTACAGTTTTTTGTTTGTTTGTTTTTTGTTTTTCACAACAGGGTCTCACTCCAGGATAAGCTATGCTTGCATATACCAGGAGAAAACAGGAAGTGAATCATAACAGCTCATTAACAACAACATCAAAATATACCAAATATTTAGCAATAAATCAATAAAAATAAAATTATGAATTGTTGACAGAATTAAAGACCCCAGCAAATGGAGGGATAGATTATGTTCCTAAACTTGAAGACATCATCAAGATGTTAATTCTTGTGTTCACTTTGGTCACACGTATACTAACATTGGAACAATATACAGATGATTAAAATGGCCCCTTCATGAGGATGACATGCAAATTCATGAAGCATTCCATCTTTATAAATGGGGAGGCTGGGCAGATGGTCAGTGGATAAAGCACATGCTGTACAAGTATGAGTACCTGTGTTTGGATCAGCAGCGCTCACGTAGAAGCCGGCCGCTGGGGCGGGCATCTGTAATCCCAGCATGCCTATAGTGAGAAAAGTGGCAGAGACAGGAGAATTTGGGGGGCGGGGTGCACTCAGAGGACAACTAGCCTGGTGAACACAGTGGTGGGCAACAAGAGGCTGCCTCAAACAAAGAGGAAGGCGAGGACTGATGCCCAAAGTTGTTCTCTGTCTTCCACACATGCACCTACACTCATACATTTACACACACCAAAAATAATTTTAAAAATTTGGTTCAAACTTATGTTCAACTTCAAGCCTAATGCAACTAAAATTCTAGCAGGCCTTTTCTTCATTTTTATTTTTGGTTTTTGTTTTTTTGGTTTTTCAAGGTAGGGTTTCACTCTAGCCCAGGCTGACCTGAAATTCACTTATGTAGTCTCAGGGTAGCCTTGAACTCACAGCTACCCTCCTACTTCTACCTCCCAATGGCGCTGGAATTAAAGGTGTGAGCCACCAAACCCGGCTTTTTTTTTTTTTTTTTTTTTTTTTTTGAAGCAGGGTTTCACTTTAGCCCAGGCTGGCCTCAAACTCATGGCAATCCTTTTACCACAACCTCCACAGTGCTGGGATTAAAGGGATTAATGGCATGCACCACACCAGCTTTAGCAGTGCTTTGATGTGTCTAGTTTTGTGCAAAGGGACAGGCTGATTCTAAAATTTACATGAAAATACAGACAGCCAAGAAGAGTCAAAGAAGCTGTGGAGAACAACACAACACAACAGAACACCTGTGACTATAACCTGACATCCAGATTATAAAACACAAACCAAGAGTGGTGGTGCATGCCTAAGATCCCAGCACTGAGGCAGGAGGATTGTGAGTTCAAGGGATCAGGGAGCAGCCTGTGCTACATAGGGATGCTCTGTCTTTAATTTAAAAAAAAAAAAAAAAAAAGATTACGAAGTGCTAAAATTCAGACAGTAGGTACACAAGATAAACCAAAGAATAGATTACCCAGTTCATTTGTTTGTTCATTCATGCCTTCTTCCTTCCCCTAACATCTCTCCCCTCCCTGCTCCCACTTAAATTTTTTTTAAATTTATTAGAGATAGTAGAGAATGGTAGATAGAATGGGTGTGCTAGGACCTCCAGCCACACTGCAAATAAAGTCCAGACACATGCGTCACCTCATGCATCTAGGTTTACATACATACTCGGGAGTCGAATCTGGGTCCTTTGACTTTGCTGGCAAGTGTCTTAACCACTAAGCCATCTTTCCAGCCCTGATAATCACCACCCCTCCCACCACCCCTTAAAGTATCACGGCCTCATGCAGCCTGGACTGGTCTCAAGCTCACTAGTTCAAGGCTAACCTGAACTACTTTCTTCTGATACTCCTGACTCCACTTCCCAAATCTTGGGATTACAGGGATACAACAATACACATGGCTAGTTCCTCAATGTATACTTCCTTTATATTATGAGTCAGCTGGAATAAATTTACCTCTATAAAAGGACCAAACTTAAAAAAAAATAGGATTATGGGCTGGAGAGATGGTTTAGTAGTTAAGGCATTTACCTGCAAAACCTAAAAACCCAGGTTTGATTTCCCAGAACCCACGTAAACCAAATGCACACGGTGGCACATGCATCTGTAGTTAGTTTGCAGTGGCTAGGGGTCCTGGTGGGCCCATTCTCTCTCTCTCTCTCCATATATATATACACACATACACATACACACACATATCTATAAATTTTAAAATTGGGTTTTATCAGCTTTTAGAACAGTAATGTGAGTTTTTTTCACCTTAGGCTACAGATGAAAAGAGGCCAAAGGAAACTTACAGAAATTTGATGTGAAGAAACCCCAATAAATGTTGACTAGATGAGCCTACAAGTAAGCCTTATCTACAGAGCACCATAGCCATGGCCGGATCACGTACCTGCACTCTCAGCAGAGATGCTGCTGTATGGTGGAGGAGCATCACCCACGACCTGCTGTGGTGCCACAGGCTCTTCTTCGTTCTGCAGCTGAAGAAGAATGTCATAGCTTTTAATCAGTTTGTTTGTTTATTTATTTAATTGCACACTTGTTGGGATTGGGGGGGGGAGACAACAGGGCCTTCTGCCAAAGAAAGCCAACACCAGAAACTTGTGCCACTTTAAAAAATTTTTTTTAATTTAATTAATTTATTTATTTGAGAGAGAGAAAGAAGCAGAGAGAAAGAGAGACAGATAGAGAAAGAATGAGCATGTCAGGGCCTCCAGCCACTGCAAATGAACTCCGAACACATGTGCTACCTTTTGTATCTGGCTTATGTGGGTCCTGGGGAATCGAACTTAGGCCCTTTGGCTTTGCAGGCAAGTGCCTTAACCACTAAGCCATTTGTCCATCCCACTTGTGCCACTTTTATGCATTTGTCTTACGTAGACAGCTTGAGAACTGAACCCAGGCCTTTAACCATGGAGCAATCTTCTCAGCCCAAAATGTCAGACTGCAGTACATGTACAAAGCCAATGAACAAGGTGCAAGCTTGAAAACAGGCAAACCAGTGTCCATACAATGTTTCTACTTAATAAAAAATAAAAATAAAATTAAAAACAAAAACAGGTAAACCTGGACTGAGAGATGGCTTAGCGGTTAAGGTGCTTGCCTGCAAAGCCTAAGGTCCTATGTGCTACTCTCCAGATCCCATGTAAGCCAGATACACAAAGGTGACACAAGCACAAAAAACAACCACCACCATGGTCAAGGGCACCCTGAGACTACACATGTGCACTAAAAAAAAACCAAAAAAAAAAAAAAAAACAAAAACAGGTGGCGTATCTGAAGTTTGTTTGTAGTGGTTTGAGACCCTGGTGCGCCCATTCTCTATCTCTCTCTCTCTCTCTCTCTAAAAAAACAACCACCACCATGAGTTCAAGGGCACCCTGAGACTACATAGTGAATTCCAGGTCAGCCTGGACTAGAGTGAGACCCTACCTTGAAAAAAAAAAAAAAAAAAAAAAAAAAAACCACAACAAAAAACAGGTAAACCCTTTGAAAAAGAGTATCCTATCTTCAGGAAGTTATCCTTGGGAAATAATCAGACAAAAAGAAAGAGATACATTCAAATGCTACTGCATGTGGGCACAGTGGTACATGCACATAGTTATCCTAGCACTTAGAGGCAGTGGCATCATGAGTTGCAGGACACTAGGCTGAATAAAAATTTAATCTATCTCCAAAATAAGATTTTTTACAATTCATTATTTTTTTTAGAGAGAGAGAATTTGCATGCTAGGGTCTCAGCCACTGAAATTGAACTCCAGATGCTTACGCCACCTAGTAGGCATGTGAGACCTTGCACTTGCCTCACTTTGTACCGCTGGATAACCTGGGATCTGGAGAGAAGAACATGGATCCTTAGGCTTCACAGGCAAGCACCTTAACCATTAAGCTATCTCTCCAGCCCAAGTTTTTTTTTTTTTTTTTTTTTAGTTAGGGCCTCAAACTCACTATGATACTGAGGATGACCTTGAACTTCTCTGATCTAGTGTTGGGATTATAGCCAGTTACCACTATGTCTGGTTTATATGGTGCTAGAGTTCGAACAGAGGGCTTCAAACATGGGAGGCAAGGACTCTAGATTAGACAGATTTGTGTGTGAACTGGAACTAAAAATTGGTGCCAGAAACCAGTAAGCTGGTAAAAGGCAGTTCCTGAGCAACTTTCTTGATGGCCAAATCTTCAGTTACCTCATTTACTTTTTTAGTATTGGGAAATCATGCTCTGGGCTTTAGGAATGCCAAGCACATTTCTACAGCAGAGCGAAACCCTCAGCCTCTTCAGTTATTTTCCAAAATTCATACTGACTGGGTGTCTGCCTGTTGGTGCTACGACAGTCTACCCAAGTCACAAAGATATTTCAGTTAATTTTTCCAGTATAGCAAAAGACTATGTTTCTTTTAAAAATGAGCTGGCTCAGACTAGGAATTAAACCATAAAAGAATAATTATTGGTGTAACCAATTTGGGGGTCAGATCCTGGTTTCAGTATTAAAAACCAACTCAAGTACTTGGAAAATACCGATCACCTCTAATCCATACTGTTACAAAGAAGTCTATCATGGATTCAGAATGAACAACAAGGGGTTCAAGGAGTCCTAACATGAAACAGAGCTACCTAAGCAATTAAATTTTAATTGAACATACCAATCTCCAATCCCTATGCTCTTCCAAACAAGATCATTGCAAAGATTCAACCACAGGTGAATTTTTATGTCTTACTCCCATAGTCTCATTATCAATCATCTTTGGTATTTTTTTTTTTTAACCTCCAGTGCTAGAGATGTAACCTCAGGGTCTTGTTCATGCTAGGTAAGTATTCTACCACTAAGATCTATGCCCAGCCCTTAGTTTTTTGAGACAGGGTCTCCCTATGTGCCTCAGGATGGTCTTGGACTCCCAATCTTCCAGCCTCAACCTCCCAAGTACTGGGATTGCAAGTACGTGCAGCCATGCCTGGTTTGGGCAAATTTTTGGAGCCCTAGCAATTTTATCTGAAACTTAAGACACTCACAAAACAATTACATGGTAACCTAAGGTTTCTTTTTCTTCTAAATGAAAGCATACGGGTAAGATGTTTCTGAAAAGCATTTCTGGGATTATGGCTCACCCCAATCTGTGTTTTGTTTTGTTTTGTTGTTTGAGGTAGGGTCTCACTCTAGCTCAGGCTGACCTGGAATTCACTGTGTAGTCTCAGGGTGTCCTTGAACTCATGGCGATCCTCCTACCTCTGCCTCCCAAGTGCTGGGATTAAAGGTGTGTGCCACCATGTCCAGTCCAATTCCAATCTCTGTTTTTAACGTTATCTGAAGCACCTATAAAGGTATTCTCAACCTCCTCAACTAATCGTTCTTATGCCAAAGGAAGTTGACAAAAAGCAAGACTTTGCAGATGAGGAAGAGTCAAAAATGACTATTCAAGAATGTTGCTGAGGCATTTGCTTACAAAGCCAAAGGACCCAGGTTCAGTTCCCTAGGACCCATGTAAGCCAGATACAGAGGATGGCACAAGCATCTGGAGTTCGTTTGCAATCACTGGAAGTCCTGGTGTGCCCATTCTCTCTCTCTCTCTCTCAATATATATATGCCCCCCCCTCTCAAATAAGTAAATGAAAATAAGATATTTTTAAAATTTATTTTTAAAATATTTTATTATTTATTTATTTATTTGACATATTTCAACCTAGCTTAAGATATTTTTAAAATGACACATGTGGAAGCCACATATTTCAACCTCTCCCCTCTCTCTCCCCTCTCTTGGCAGGGTCTCACTCCAACCAGGCTGATCTCTGAAAGTGTGTAGCACAGGCTGGCCTCATCTTTGTGCCTCAGCATACTAAATGCTTCGATTAAAGGCATGAGTCACCATGCCTGACTGGCTTGACATTTCTAACCTGCTTTAGATTTCTGGAGCTTGATCAAAGTAATCAGGTTTCCTCTGCATAACATGTTTCAGAAAGGAAGCACAGTAATTCTAAGAGATACAGAAAATAGGAGAAATTCAGAGAATAGGAAGCAACGAGGTCTTAGAGGCCAGTATCTCTCTAAGACAGGCTGCCTATCTCCTAGCAACCTAGAAATGTGAAATTTGATCATCTCCTATCTCAGTAACAGATACAGAGCAAAGAAATTCCAACCTGGTGAGGAAAAAAGAAATATTTACCAGTTGTATTTTTTGTCCCATTAAAATTCATTGTACTGTTTTAGGCATATTTCCAATTTAAAAAAGAAAATAAAGGAAAAAAGAAAACCCATTACAATGACTATGAGGCTCCACATAGTGGGGCAATCCCAAGCTTACTTTACTTATTGTCTTCCCATTCTTGTAGATGATAACCGTCTCCATATTGCTAGTGATAAAATTAGGCTTCACCAGGGAAGCTATTTTAAATACTAGAGGCTAGGGAGATGGCTCAGCAGTTAAAGGCACTTGCTTGCAAAGCTTGCAAGCTCAGGTTTGATTCCCCAGTACCCACATAAAGCTAGATGCACAAAGTGGTGCATGCATTTGGAATTCGTCTGCTGTGACAAGAAAGCCTGGCATGCCCATTCATTCTCATTCTCTCTCCCTTCCCCCCCCACCTTATAAGTAAAAATAATAAATGACACAATAAGACACTATACTATGGAAGGAAACAATCACCTTCAAAAAGATGTATTTTGTAAATACCATCTATGTTGATTAATGAACTTGCTAGACAACAGAATCTTAAACAGTTTTACACTTTGGGAGCCTCAGACCAGAACTACTAACAGAGAAGGAATGTATGCACTAAAAACAGAATAAGCTAGGAAATTATCCTGGTTCCAAAATCAATTTTGACTATTCTTTCCTGTCCCAGGAACCTTTCCTATACAACCCTCCTACCTGTGTCCCTGCAGCTAGATCTCTAGGCTCCCCCCTGATTTTCTCCCAGAGAACATGGGTCATTGTCATTTTGGGGTTGAAGTTGGAAAGGCTCTTGTGTTCCACCAACTGGGTCAAGTGAGCCCAAGTCCAGCTTAACTGTCATAGAATCCGCCTTGGCTGTAGGGGATTCTCCAAGAAGCAGATCCAAAAGGGATAGGAACTTCTGCTCAGGGTACACTGCTAGATTGTAGGGGCAGGAAGAAGAGGAGATAGCCTTTGACTATGACTGGAAAGGCTAATATAAGTAATTGTTGGGGATTGATTTTTTTTCCCTATCATATAACTTTCATTAAAATTCTGACCAATTTTCCTATTTTAGTATGACTTAAATGGGTTTACTATTGTTTTTGTTTTTAAGAGGTAGGTTTCACTCTATCTAGCACAGGCTGACCTGGGGATATGACTTACATGTACAGCACCCACTTAGCATGCATGAGGCCTTAGGACCACCACACATACACACACACACACACAAAATGCCACCTGAGCTATTTTAGAAAGCCATGTCCTCAGTCTAATCTCTACTTGGTTCCTTAAGAAAATCAAAAATTAAGGCTTAGTACACAACTTCAGAGCTATTTGAGGAAAAAATTAAAAGTTCCAAGTAAAGATAATTTAAAATGCACATCAAGTTGGCTTCCTCCCTTTAAACAGACAGGATATCAGAAAATGTTCACCTTTCTGTTTAAAGAATACATAGTATTAAAACAGCTAGATCAGACTCCCCTTCCCTCATTCTTTCTTCCTTCTTCTTCCCTCCCTTCTTTTTCTTTCTCTCTCTTCCCCCTCCCTCCCTCCTTCCCTCCCTCCCTCCTTCCTTCCAAGGCAGAGTCACACTCTAATCCAGGCTGACTTGGAACTCACTCTTCTTGGTTATCCTCTTACCTCAGCCTCCTGAGTACCAGGATTAAAGGTGTGAGCCATCATATGGCCGAATTAAGATGTGGACATAAACACACAACACAACATCTTTTTAAAAACGCTATGTATAGGGCTGGAGAGATGGCTTAGCGGTTAAGGCGCCTGCCTGCTAAGCCTAGGAACATTGGTTCCAATCTCCAGGTCCTACCTTTAGCCAGATGCAAAGTGACATAAGGGTGCAATGCTGCACTTGCCCACAAGGGGGCACACGCATCTGGAGTTCGTTCACAGCAGCTGAGAGGCTGCTGGCACGCCCATTCTCTGTCTTCCTCTCCTTCTCTGTCTCTCTCTCTCTCTCTCAAAAAAAAAAAAACACTACGTATAGTTTTGAACTAAGATATGTCAGAGCTCTAAAAATAGAAACATATACAAAAATAAGTAAAGATGACTTCCTGATTATTCACTATTTAAAATGATATATAAGTGGCTCTTTTCAGAAAAAAAAAAAAAAAGTTATCACAAAAGAGCTTGGGACCACTGGTATCTGTTCAATAATTCCTTTAGATTTGAAGAACAGTTTTAAAAATTATTTCTCAAGCCTGAAGACAGCTATTATTGGACTGCCAATAAAATCCCTTTTTAATACCCCAAAATTATTTTTCTTTAAAAATTCACAACAGAGTGAAAGGATGCTAGTCTTGGCATAAAGAAAGGACACTTTTTAGCCTCCATTAAGATTCATACACTTGGGCTGGGGAGATTGCTCAGCAGTTAAAGGCTGCTGCTTGTAAAGTCTAACGGCCTGTGTTCAGTGTGCCAGTACCCACGTAAAGCCAAATGCACAAAGTGGCACGTGTGTCTGGAGTTCATCTGCAGTGGCAGGAGACCCTGGAGTGCCCATACCCACTCTGTCTATCTCTTTCTGTCTCTCATTCTCTCTCTCTCAAATAAATAAAATTTAAAGAATTCATACATATATATAAATATTCGCTTACATATATATGTATATATACATACACACACACACACAAAACATACACATACAGATGTATACATCTGTATACTTAAACCTTACCTGTAAACCCACTGTATAACCTGGTAAAATCATAAAAGGAATCAAGGAATCAATTCTTTAAACTAATCAAGACAAATGACATGCCTATCTATTAACACACAAATACATTTGACTTGTATACACATCCTGAAAAATACCTACACTGTACATACTAAAATTGGAAGTTCTAGCCAGGTGTGGTGGCGCACACCTTTAATCCCAGCACTTGGGAGGCAGAGGTAGGAGGATCAGCTTGACTTCAAATCCACCCTGAGACTACATAGTGAATTTCAGGTCAGCCTGGGTTAGAGCAAGACCCTACCTCAAGAAACCAAAAAGAAAATAACAATAAGGAAGCTCTATTAATGTAGTCATCTAACCCACTGGAGTAGACTCAAATGTAAATATATAATTAAAGCTTTTCATTCTCTCCACTGCCTTTTCTTTCTCCACAGCTCATAACAACCTTTATGGATAGTCACAATTGGGAGTACTAATTTGATGAGATTTTACCAGGTATTATTACTACATGCCTGAATTACATTAATTTTCCTTATTGTTTTTTGTATTTAATTTGATGAGATTTTACCAGGTATTATTTATTACTACATGCCTGGATTACAGTAATTTCCCTTATTGTTTTGTCATTTCCACCGCCTTACTGTCCCTGATAAAACACTAAGACTTTTTCATTAATCATCTACAAAGTTTGGTTGCTACTTTAAGCCACAATACTACTATTTTGGCTAATAATTTTGGAGGCAAAAAGCTACTTGAGATTTGTTGCTTTGTGTACAGTTACTAAGATTGGTATCTGTAAATGAAAACTAGATCATTTTTGTCATTTAATCTATTGACAGAGCACTATTCATATGTACCATTATACTAAAAGTGCTCTTGGGCATAGTAACTGGTTCATGCTGAGCTATACTTGCTTTTTATATGTCAAAGTTCTCTATCTCATGCTCAGTTGGGTTCTAGGTTATAATAGGGGAGGTTTATTTTTATTTTATATATTTCAGAGAGACAGAGGCATATAGAAAGAGAATGGGCATGCCAGAGCCACTAACCACTGTAAATGAACTCCAGACACATGTCCCACCTTGTGCATCTGCTTAGGTGAGTCCTAGGGACTAGAACTCCAGGTACAGTGAGACCTTGTCTGTAAAAATAAGGTGGAGAGTGACTGTACGTAGCGCTCATGGGCTAAACTAGTTAGCCAATAAGCCTTAGGGATGTGCCTGTCTCTGTTTCCTCAGCTTTGGTTTTACAGGTGTAGGTCATTCCACCCAAGATTTTTTTTAAAAGATTTAATTAATTAATGTATTTATTAGAGACAGAGGGAGAGGGGAGAGTGAGAATGGGCATGCCAGAGGCACTAGCCACTGCAAACAAACTCCAGATGCATGTGCCACCATGTGCATCTGGCTTACATGGGACCTGGAAAATCGAACCTGAGTCCTTAGGCTTCACAGGCATGTGCCTTGAACTGCTAAGCCATCTCTCTAGCCCCCAGCATTTTTTAAAAATAATTAATTTGTTTATCTGTTTGATAGAGAGGGAAAGAGGCAGATAGAGAATGGGCATGCTAGGATCTCTATCCATTGCAAATGAACTCCAGACACATGTGCCACCTTGGGCATCTGGCTTACGTGGGTCCTAGACAATTGAACCTGGGTCCTTCGGCTTTGCAGGCAAGAGCCTTAACCATTAAGGCATCTCTCCAGCCCATCCACGCAGCATTTTAAGTGGGCACTGTGGATCTAAACTCAGGTCCTCATGCTTGCATGTAAGGTATTTTTTACCCAATAAGCCACCACCCCAGCCTATCCCCCCCAAAATTTAAATTAAAATTTATTGAAGGCATGTGGTATTGTAGTGATTTTCCAGCTTACTGCCCCCTTGCACTGTATTCAACGAACTTTTCTTCATACCCGCCCCTCCCCCAAAGTTAGCTAACTCTACAGATGAATGCCACCACATCGAAGAGACAACTGCAATGGCTCCAGGAGTGATCAGCAGCAGGTGGCATCCCTATCACTACTTACCTTGGGGAACATGTTAAACATGGAAAAAACTGAGAAGGGGGCCTTACACAGCAGCTAAGGTGCTCTGTTACCATGTGGTCTAAAGGCAAGTATGTAAGAAATAAGCTGTCAATAAAAAAAAAAAAACCTGCCGGGCGTGGTGGCGCATGCCTTTAATCCCAGCACTTGGGAGGCCAAGGTAGGAGGATCGCCGTGAGTTCGAGGTCACCCTGAGACTACATAGTGAATTCCAGGTCAGCCTGGGCTAGAGTGAGACCCTATCTTGAAAAACCAAAAAAAAAAAAAAAAAAAAAAAAAAAAAGAAAGAAAGAAAAAGCCTGTATGTGCATATGTGTGTGTGTGTTTTAAAAAAAATAATAACCTGCTATGACCTAGACAGCAAAATCACAGGTGTTTGAGTATCATGCTTTATAATACATACATTATATACTCCTATATGTACCCAGTAATTCTCAATACAAATGAAAAGATTATGGTTATAAAGTTAATTTAAAAAGAAATAAGAACAAAACAATTAGAAACAGAAAGAATAAACAGTTCCAATCTTTTTCTCTTTAAAAATAAACATTTAAAAATATTTATTTTATTTTATTTATTTATTTGAGGGGGGGCAGATAGAGGGGGAGAGAGAGAAAGAGAGAGGGAGGGAGAGAACAGGGACACCAAGGACTCTAGCCACTGAAAACTAACTCCAGATGCATGTGCCACCTTGTGCATCTGGCCTACAAGGGTACTGGGGAACTGAACGTGGGTCATTGGGTTTTGCAGGCAAGCACCTTAATCACTAAGTCATCTCTCCAGCCCCATAGTTTAATAGTATTGATTTTGCTGTGAACCCAAAATTGTTCTAAAAGTAGTCTACTTTTAAGAGGTATTTTAGTTATTTGAAAAGGGGGGCAGATAGAGAATGGGGGCTCCAGGGACTCTAGCCACAGCAAACAAACATCAGACACTGACCCACCACCTTGGGCATCTGGCTTATGTGGTTACTGAGGAATGAAACCTGGGTCTTTTGGCTTTGCTGGCAAGCACCTTAACTACTAAGTCATCTCTCCAGCCTTATTTTATTTATTTGAGAGAGAGAAAGAGGCAGATAAGAGACTGAGAGTGAGTATTGACTTGCCAGTGTCTACTGCTACTGCAAACTCCAGATGCACGTGCCACTTTATGCATCTGGCTTTATGTAGGTACTGGGGAACCAAACTCAGACCACCAGACTTTGCAAACAAGTGCTTTAACTGATGAGCCATCTCTCTAGCCCTAAAAGTAGTCTATTTTGATCCTCCCTACTGATGTGACAATATGAAGCAGGCTTTTTGCTCCTGCCATGCCTTCCCCACCATAATGGACACTTCCCCTTCAAATTGTAAGCCACAAACAACCCCCCTTCCCTAAATTGCTTCTAGTTGGGTATTTTGTCTCAGCAATAAGAGGGTAACTAATACAATTGCATAACATGAAGTGTTTAATTTATGCTACATTTAAGCATTGGATGACATAAAATGAAATCATTAAACAGAAGCCAATCCCTAACTCCTTGTTTCTATTCATAAGCCATTCTAAATGATTAAACAATCTCCAGAAAAACATGCAAATAGCACTTAAACCTCTGATTACAGTAACTACTAAAGCAACAACAGAAAAACAAACTGTCAAAAATTATGTCTAATGCTGGGGGAATAAGAAATTAATACATGTTAAAAAAAAAAAGAAATACATGTGCAAGGTACTGCTGTAATCTAAGAAATATTTCACTAGAAATGTTCTTAAGTTTGATCAGTAAAACTAGTGTTTGGACTTGTAATGTAAGTGACAGGGGCTGCTGGAGAGATGGCTTACTGGTTAAGCGCTTGCCTGTGAAGCCTAAGGACCCTGTTTGAGGCTTGATTCTCCAGTACCCATGTAAGCCAGATGCACAAGGTGGCACATGTATCTGGAGTTCGTTTGCAGTGGCTGGAGGTCCTGGTGTGCCCATTCTCTATCTGTTGCTCTCAAATAAATAAATAAAAATAAACAATTTTTTTTAAAAAAAAAGAAAAATA
Organism: Orientallactaga sibirica; assembly: GCA_036365145.1. NCBI lineage: Eukaryota > Metazoa > Chordata > Mammalia > Rodentia > Dipodidae > Orientallactaga > Orientallactaga sibirica. The sequence goes on along the minus strand of JAEOAD010000005.1, from coordinate 48,831,613 downwards.
AGTGACAGCCTAACATTAATAGCAGGATGTACTGTGACGTCACCTACTTTCTTACTACACTTGAAGTTAACAAAACCTCATTTCTACCTAGCCAGCCAATAGAAGCAGTCATAAAACTAAAGTCTAAGTCGGGCGTGGTGGTGCACACCTTTAATCCCAGCACTCGGGAGGCAGAGATAGGAGGATCGCTGTGAGTTCAAGGCCACCCTAAGACTACATAGTGAATTCCAGGTCAGCCTGGGCTAGAGTGAGACCCTATCTCAAAAAAATAAAAATAAAGAATTAAAGTCTATATATAAAACTCAATAAATTTGACACATGATGTTTACCAACTGCCTAGCTTATTAGCAACAATAACTTGAGAAAAAAATATAAGACCTTCAACCTAATTTTCAGTATCAACCTGCATTAACTTTCCTCATTTAAGTAGGCACTGTCCACTACTGAAAGAACATGGTTCTGACTAAGCAGTTGTACTTATTCAAAGAGAACCTCAAAATAATCTCAAGGATTCATTTTAAAGTCTTGAGAACAAATAAACCAGAGACTGTCATTAAAATCTCTTTAAACTTTCCTTTTTTTTCTTAATAAATATAAAAAGTCATTCTCTACCAGCTGTGATGGTACATGCCTTTGAATCCTAAGGCATGAAGATCTCAAGTTCAAGACCAGCCTGTGTTGCACAGCAAAACCCTGTCTCAAGCAAGATAAGACACAGTCATTCTTATGGAAGGATTTGTTTTGTGATATAATGTAATATACTGTCATTATGTACAGGATAAAGTACGAAACCAGTGGTGGCACATCTTTACCACAGGAGTACTCAGGGGAGCTCACCTGAGCCTTGGGTTCTTCCCAAACCATCAAGTTCTGTCTTTTTTACAAGGCAGATAGGGCAATTAAGCCACAGTAATCTTCCCTAACAAGTGGTCACAAGTAGAATCTGGCAAGAAAATTAAGAATCCCCTCAGTAGTCTAAAAATCACATGAAGAACGAGGCCTGCCAAGAGTGAGTGCAATCAAATACAAAGGACAGTGACACATCTGTGGCTCCTAACATTTACAAACGCTGTTTCCATATTCCTAGCAGAATACCAAAGAACTCTCATGGCATAGTTCTCATGTGAAAATATCTACTTGAAATAATATACCATCCTCATCTTTAGCTTTTTCTCATGGAAATATTTATAAGTGAAATGATATTTGGTCAAAGTGATGCACATCTGTAATCCTAGCCCTCAGGAGGCTACGGCAGAAGGATTGTCCCCTACCCTAGTTTTGTATGTGTTTGAAAGTCCCACAATAAAAAGCTGAGAATACAAATATCATTAAGAAATAATTCTTTTTAAAAATTTAAGAAAAGAAAGAATTTGAATGCCAGGTACAACAGAGCAAGTCTGTAACCTCAGTGACTTAGGAGGCTGAGGTGGGAAGATCACAAGCTGAGGCTAGCCTGAGCAACACAGTAAGCAAGACCCCATCTCAAAAAATAATGTGTACTCTTACAAGTTAAAACAAAATGCCCAAGTGAAAAATGGGCTAAGAACTTGAAGTTATTTCTCCAAAGAAGATAAACATATGGCCAATGCAATGAAAAGATACTATAACTTATAATGGTTTAGGAAATTGCTGCAAGGAGAGACCACTTCACAACCAACAGATTGCTACTAGCAAGAAACCATGAGTGGGGAGATGATTCAGTGGGTAAGGTGCTTGCTGCACATTGTAAGGGTCCACAGAACTCACATCACATAAATGTACACCTGTAATCCCAGCACTGGGGCTATGGAGACTGAGAATTCCTGGGGCTCATTGGCTATCTAGTCTAACCAAATCAGTGAGCTCTACTTTCAGCAAGAGATCCTGTCTCAAGGAATAAAAGTAGGGCTGGAGAAATGGCTCAGTAGTTAAAGGACTCAACTCCCCAGTTGAATAATGTAAAATAAATATTTTTATTTATGTATTTATTGTGTATTTATTATTTATATATATAAGAATATAAAAATATTTTTAAAATAATAAAAGTGGAGAGCAGTAGGCTAGAGAGATGGCTTAGTGGTTAAGGCACTTGCCCTCAAAGCTAAAGGACCCAGGTTGTATGCTCCAGGACCCAAGTAAGCTAGATGCACAAGGTGGCATATGCATCTGGAGTTCATTTGCAGCAACTAAAGATCCTGACATGCCCATTCTCTCTATCTACTTCATCTCTCATGAATAAATAAAACAAAGTGGAGAACAGTAAAGGAAGACACGTGGGGCCTACACACACACACACGCACACGCACACGCAAAAACATGCATACATGGAGGCACACCACACATCTACACATGCAGGGACAAAAATTTTTTTAAAGAAAAAAGAAACCAGGGCTGGAGAGATGGCTTAGAAGTTAAGGTGTTTGCCTGCAAAGCCAAAGGATACTGGTTCGGCTCTCTGGGCCCCACGTAAGCCAAATGCACAGCAGGGTACATGCATCTGGAATTTGTTTGCAGTGGCTGGAGGCCCTGGCGTGAACATTCTCTCTCTTCTCTCAAATAAAATAAATAAAAATATAAAAAAAAAAAAAGAGCCGGACATGGTGGTGCACGCCTTTAATCCCAGCATTCAGGAGGCAAAAAGGTAGGAGGATCGCCATGAGTTCGAGGCCACCCTGAGATTACATAGTGAATTCCAGGTCAGCCTGGGCTAGAGTGAGACCCTACCTTGAAAACCCGAAAAATGGAAAAAAAAAAAAAAAAGAAAGAAAAAAAAAAAAGAAATCAGGATGGGTCTGAGGATATAGCTCAATGGTACAGCACTTTTCCACTGTCTCCAAGACCCTGGACTCAGCACTGCAAAAATAGAAATTTAAATGATAAAAAAGTAGAAAAAGTGCTATTGTAGATATGGAGAAAGTAGAATCCTTGTGCACTATTGGCACAAACTTAAAATGATGTGACTGCTACAGAAAACTGAACGGTAGTTCTTGGAAATTTTAAAAACAGAATTACCAAATGACCCAGGAATTCCACTTCCTGGTGGTATATTCTCAAAAGAATCAAAAGCAGACTCTTTTTTTGTTTGTTTGTTTGTTTTCTTGTTTCTTTTGTTTTTGAGGTTGGGTTTCACTCTTGCCCCAGCTGACCTGGAACTCACTATGTAGTCTCAGGGTGGCCTCAAACTCATAGTGATCCTCCTACCTCTGCCTCTCAAATGTTGGGATTAAAGGCGTGCACCACCACACCCGGCTCAAAAGCTGATTCTTAAGACTTTTGTACACCCATGTTCATAGCAACATTACGTATAAAGGTCCAACAGTGAGGCAAATCCAATGTCCATTAACAAATGAATGAATAAAGAAAATGTAGTATAGCCAAGCATGGTGGTGCCTGCCTGTAATCCCAGAGCTCAGAAGATGGAAGAGGAACAGGAGTTGAAGAGCAGCCACAGCTATGTAGCTGAGTCTGAGACAGGGTTGGACTATATAAGATCTTACTACACAACAGAGAGAGAAAAAAAAATTCATAAAACAAAATATTGTTCAGTCTTAGAAAACAAAATCTGACATGTGCTGTAAGGATGAACCTTGAAAATTATTAGGCTAAATGCAACAAGGCAGTCACAAAAGAACGATATTGATTCCATCTATTAAGTGGCAACTACAGTAGAATGATAATCTACAAAGGCTGGAACAGGAGAGGAGAGTATTACTAAGTTTCATAAAGTAAAAAAGAAAGACCTACACAAGTTGGTTAGACAAATATAAAAGCGTGCTTGATCCAATGAACTACACACCTGAAAATGGCTAGAGCTAGGCTGTACATGTATAAAGCCCTCCTTTACTCCCCAGCACCAAAATGAAAAGTTAGCCTGGTGAATTTTATGTGTAGTTTTACCATACTTCAAAAAGTTTTCTGGGCTGGAGAAATGGCTTAGTGGTTAAGGCATTTGCCTACAAAGCCAAAGGACCCAGCTTCGATTCCCCAAGACCCACCTAAGCCAGAAGAACAAGAGGACACAGGCATCTAGAGTTTGTTTGCAGTGGCTGGAGGCCCTGGTGCAAACTATAGTTCCTCTCTCTTTTCTTTTCTTTTCTTTTTTCTTTTCTTTTCTTTTCTTTTCTTTCTTTCTTTTTCTCTTTCTCTGCCTATTTCTCTCAAATAAATAAATAATTTTTAAAGTTTTCAAGGAAATTATCTTCCACAATCTACCCATGTTTATTTTGTTTTGCTTGAGACAGGGTCTCACTATGGTGCCCAGCCAAATATTCTACTGCCACAGCCTCCAGAGTGCTAAATTATAAGAGTGCTCCCCAAAGTCTAGCTTCAAGATATTTTATAGACGTTTTCTTTGATCACAGACCATGTAGGCCAGAAATACACCAAATTACCTAAAAAGCTGACAAAACACTGGAAGCATTCTATAACTATGGCTTCTGAAACACACATGCCCCCCCAAAAATCTACATGTGTACTATTTGGCCCTTCTTCCAAGATCATGACTTCATCTAATAATATAGTTTCACCTGCTGGAGATGTGAATTCTCTAATCTATCAAAATATTCTTTCATAATCCTCGAGAACTTAACTTAAAAAAGATATCATTCCCAAATGTTATCAGACTACTATACAAATTTACTGGTGGTGCTTACAAATGGACAATTTCTTTAGCAGAAAGGAGTTAAGTCCAAAACTGAACATGCTGCAATTTGTTTTTCAATGTGTACAGCAGCACTGACCACTTACACTGGATCCAAATAAAGCAAAGATTATGATATAGACAAAATCTACACAATGAGGAAAAGTGGATTTGGAGTGGCAATCCAAACAATTCCAATTAGCAACTGATGTCCCCAGTGAGCTACATACAGCAAGTTTCTCAACACTGGCTATGGGTCTATGGAGACCTAAGGAATGTTCCATGTTTGGATGCACGCTCACTTTCAAAAATACAAAAACAGGGCTGGAGAGATGGCTTAGTAGTTAAGGCACTTACCTACAATGGCTAAGGACCAGAGTTTAATTCCCCAGTACACATGTAAAGCCAGATGCACTAAACGGCACATACATCTGGAGTTTGTTTGCAGTGCCAGGAAGACCTGGAGTGCTAATACTCACTCTTTCTGGGTTTACCTCTTAAATAAATAAATAAATAGCAAAAATAAAAAGAAGCCAGGCGTGGTAGCACATGTCTTTAATCCCAGCATTTGGGAGGCAGAGGTAGGAGGACTGACATGAGTTTGAGGCCACCTATTTCCAGGTCAGCCTGGGCTAGAATGAGACCCTATCTTGAAAAACCAAAACCAAAAGAAATAAATTAAGAAATATATAATAAATCATGCCACAGGAAAACTAAGCCCAGCCTTTGAATAAAGTCTGTCACTATGCTAAATTCAATTGTGCACAAATATGTACACACCAGAAAGGCAAAGAAAGCTAGCCGCATTTGCACTTATGAATGAATCATAAAGTTTTCCATTACATTTACTTGGCTGGAGTAGCACCTCAATTTGATTAACCAGATCAAATAGAAGTCAGAACAGCCTTTTCTAACATCTGAAAGAGTATCGTGCTCCTATCAAGTTGCCTGGACTATTCACCAACACTCTATAATTCAAAGCCTTTTAAATATGCATATTCTCTGATCACATATTGCCACATCTAGAAACGTATAAAGGAAACAGTTCATAGATGTATGTGAAGGAAACTTCAGCGATGAAAAAGAATTAAAATATGCTTAGTGACCACCAATAGGGACTTGATTAAACTATGGTTCAGCCATACTATTACCTACCATTCAGATATTAAAAATATTTGATACAGGGCTGGAGATACAGGGCTTGGCTAGCTGGTGTGAAGCACTATCATCAGACCTGTGAAGAAATACTCAACACTAAAAAAAAATTACAGAGATTAAAAATATGTGAAATACACGAAAAAGCATAAAGTAGCATTAAAATCTGAACCCACTGTAATACATATATAGAGTGGGTGCCTTTATACATGTTACATGAAAATTTGTGAATGCACATAGCTGAGAACATGACACACATGGACACATGCAAAAGGATGCCCAAGTGTGATCAGGAGCCTACAGAACTTCATGAGTGTATAAAGACAGCCTGTATATTTATGTATGAGTATATAAGAGTACATGCATACATATGTATTTGCTAATGTACATAGCCTCTCTGGATCACAAGCCTACTTTAAGTAGGTGTGTTTGTGTATATCCTTGTAATTACAACTTAGTAGCTTTGTAACCTTGAGCAAGTTACTGAGATTCTTTTGATAATTGACTTTGTCATCTACAAAATGATAACCAACCCTGACTTATAAAGGTTTTGTAAGGATTAAGTGAAAAAGTGGATGTTGGCTGCTTAGTGCTGTGATTGGCACACAGTAAATCAATATTAGTATTCCTTATCTGTACACATGTATACTGATCTATACTTTTGTGTATTTACATAGCTGCAAATCTACAAGGATACCCATCGATATGTTAACTTTGAGCCAGGCATGGTGGCACACACTTTTAATCCCAGCACTTGGGAGGCAGAGGTAGGAGGACTGCTGTGAGTTTGAGGCTAGCCTGAGACTACAGTGAATTACAGGTCACCCTGGGCTAGAGCGAGAAACCTCAAAAAAAAAAAAAAAAAAAAATGTTAGTTTCAGTTATCTATGGGTAATAAATTTGGAGGAGGCTTTTTTGGCTTTCATATTTTATAACTTTTTAAAATTATTTTTCCATATTTTTTTAAGATTACTTCTTCAAAATAATTTTGTGGCTGTTTTTGAAATAGGTGTATCACTGTATCTCTGGCTGATCTGTAACTCACTATTTAGTCCAGGATGGCCTTGAACTTATAATTCTCCTTCTTCAGCCCTCCAACTGCTAGAATTGCAGGCACAAGCCACCATGTCTGGCAAAATAAGTTTTTAAAAAATTATTTATGTGTGTGTGTATGTATGTGTGTTGCAAAGGAATGCCTGTGAGGCTTTACATGAGCAGCTGGGGAACTGAACTCAGGTCAGCAGGTTTTGCAAACAAGCGCCTTTAACCTCTGAGCCATCTCCCTAGCTCCCAAAATAATTACTTTTAAAGATACTTCTATTCTGCATAATTAAAAATCCATTATACACTACACCAAGGAATGCATGATTTTGACAATCCAACAAATTGTATTCTAGCAGTCGACCAATATTACTCACTATCTCAGAAAGATGGCAGTACAAAGGAAATCTACAGCTCTTTTGCTTGTTTGCCTATTCAAGTCAGGATGAAAAGTCGACACTATCAGGTACACTGATGATTTCCCGTTGTCTTGCCCAAGGTCATCCAAGAAAAGCCTGTTCTAGACCCCAGGCTGTGAACGGATATAAGGATTAGACTGATCAGCCACAATTTGAGATGTGTTTATGAAACCAAGGAGCTAAAATCTTAACCAGTCATTTCGGGAGTCCGGAGAAGGAGGCGGGGGCAGGAAGGAAGGCCGATTACCCCACACAGCAAAACAAACGAGAAGACGCACCAGGGTTAATCGACCTATTTTGATCATATTGGTTTCCTTATTTCTACACTATAGAAAATGTAACTCATCTAAGTCACAACATTTGATTTCAATTAAAAACAGGATTGACGTTTTTGTATGCAAATTATACCATAAATATTTGAACGACAAAACCTAAGTACTTGCTTGCGGTTCCAATCAACATCAGCTACTACCTTGGCTCAATTCCCACAGTTACAATGTATTAGATTAATCCCTTTATAAATTCTGCACAAGGCCTCTACATTTCTGAGGAAAGCCAGTTACTACAAATGGGGAGTAAAACTAGCAGCTCTTTTCCCCGGGGCCTCAATTTACAAACCACATACGAGATAATAATCCAATCATCCCCATACATTTCCTCCCTAGATATGCTATTAAATCTCTTAAAACGTCATCACCAGGCGTGCAAAATATACCAGGGTACACGCCCTTGTAGCTCCACCGTAGCTATACAATTTGGGCCATCACCCCAGCTCAACATCGCCCCTTCCAGATCTGCTGCTGCAAACTGCGGGCTGGTCTCGGTCCCCCGCTCCATTTTTACTTTAGTCTTAAAAGAAAACGAAGGCGCGGGGGATGGGTTCCGACCAAACGAGGCTCTCAAACCCTGAGTAATCGCTTCTCCCTGCAGCACTAGCGATTTTAATCTTTTGCTCTGCACCCATTTCCTCTACATTTTATGCGTCCCCACCCCGTCTTTCCAATGACATCAAACCAAAGGTGGAAAAAGGAGTGCCTCGGGACCCGCCCGATCTGGACGATGAGGGAAACCAGGCGGAGGGGTGAATTTTCCTCCGCCCGGGGTCGCCGAGAGCCGCGCCCCGTCCGCGGCGGCCTCCAGGGAGCCGAGGCCAAGGCCCCGACGGGCCCGCCCAGGCCCAGCGCGGCCTGCCCGAGCCTCGGCGTCGAGTTGAGCGCCGGGCCGGCCGGGAGAGGCCGGAGCCGGCGCGGTGAAGGGCAGGGCCAGGGGTCCAGGGTCCGTGGCGGGCCTCGGGAGCGGCTCACCTGCTGGTACCGGTTGCCGCAGGCCGGCTCCACCGCCGCCAGCGCCGCCAACGCCAACGCCATGGCGCAGCCGGCCGCAGGGAGGAAGAAGGAAGGAAGGAAGGAAGGAAGGAGGGCGAGCGGAAGGGCGGGTGGGCGCGGGCGCCGCGGCCTGGGACCCAGCAAGACCGAGAGGAACGCGCCTCGGCCGGCTCTCGATGCCGCCGCTCCCGGAGAGACGCTCTCCTCGAGTACTGAGCGCCGCCGCCGCCAAGGCTCCGCCGCGGCCCCCGGGGAAGAGGCGGGGACGACGACGCCGCCGCCGCGCCGCCCCGCCCCCGACGCGCGCCGCCCCGCCCCGCCCCGCCCCGCGCCCCCGCCGCCTCCCCGCCGCGACCCCGGCCCTGTGATCCGGGTTGTCACCTGCGAGCTGGAAACAAGCTTCCAATCACTCTTTAATGTCCACCCTCAGAGGTCAGGGATCAGCCAACGACAGGGCGTGGGGCCAGCAGACCGTGAAAATACATGTGAACGTCCGTTTTAAGTATCTTTTTTTGTTTTGTTTTGTTTTTGTTTTTTGAGGTAGGGTCTCACTCTAGCTCAGGCTGACCTGGAATTCACTATGTAGTTGCAGGGTGGCCTCGAACACACGTGATCCTCCTACCTCTGTCTCCCGAGTGCTGGGATTAAAGACGTGCACCACCACGCCCGGCTTAAGTACCCATTTTATAAATAAAGTTTTGTTGGAACACAGCCGTTCCCATTTAACTTGGCCTGCAAACTCGAAAAATTCTCGCCATCTGGACCCTCTACAGAAAAAGTTTGCTGACCCTAAGTCCTAGCTATGGATTATTTATAATTGCATCCTAATGTAGACGCAGTCGTGCAGTATTTATTTAGTAGCTTCATCCGTGGACACAGAAGCCATATTGTCTGAAACAAAACTCTGAGGAGGTGACATGAAAGTGAAGCCTTGAAGGATGTAGTCATGCTAAGCTTTCCAGGCAACAAGAACACACGGAGAAGCCATGACAAGACAGCAGGCCTTACAGAACCGAGCAGCTAGTGTCACTGCCATGTAGGCAGTGTGATCGATGTTTCACAGATGATAAAATTATGCCTGAAGAGATTCGACATTTAACCCACAGAGCTTGTTAAGAATCTGGAGCTGGAGAAATGGCTTGGGGCTTAAGGTGCCTGCCTGCAAAGCCTAAAGAAGGGGTTCCATTCCCCAGGACCCAGTAAATAAAACCAGATGCACAGAGTGGTGCATGTGTCTAAAGTTCGTTAGCAGTGCCTAGAGGCTGTGATGCACCCATTCTCTGCCCCCTTGCAAATAAATAAAATATAATAACATTCTAGGTATATATGTCTTATAGGTGTATATCTTTCCACCTTGAGGTTTCTTTCCCCATCCAAGTTCCTACATACCTGTCCCTACCTCACATATGTACATGCTGGAAGACTGAATAATATTAGCAGCATGCTAAGCTGTGAGGTCTCCCTTCTGTGAGTTATAGTTATTTATTCTTTTGTACATTCATTTATTTCTGAGGTTGAAACAGGGGTTGTGTGCATGCAGGACAAGCACTCTACTGCTGAGCTACATCCCAAATCCAGAAAGACAACCTTGAAATGTCATACAGTGGGCTGAACAAACATAATGTCCTCCCATTTTTTTTTTTTTTTTTTCAAGGTTTTTTTCCAGGCTGACCTGGAATTCACTGTGTAGTCTCAGGGTGGCCTCGAACTCACAACAGTCCTCCTACCTCTGCCTCCCGAGTGCTGGGATTAAAGGTGTGCGCCACCACGCCCAAACCATGTGGTCTTATATAAGGAAGGAAAAGGTCTGATTTTAAATTTAAAAAAAATCAGTGGAAAATAGAAATCCAGGTTACTTTGTCTAAATTTATGAGTAAGAAGGAATAAAAAAGCATATGTCTGTCCTATCACATATGGCTATTGGAACCACTGCCATCATTATGCTTGTCTGCAGCCCTGTGGCTTTTTCTGGAAAAGAAGTTGCTGCCCTTCCAGTCTATTTCTTTCCTACTTTCCCTTTTATATTTATACACCTCTTGCATGTGGACACAAGTATATAGATAATATAAATAACAGTCGTTCTCATAGGACTATCTCTCAAAAACCAAAGAAAATTGTTCTGTAACCTCTAACCTCCCAATCATCCTTTTGTGATGTCCTCAGCCAAAATGTTTTATAGTAACAATAAAGACTTTGGTCTGTTTTTCCTAAGCTTTTTTTTTAAATTAACCTTTTCATTTAAAAAAAAATATTTTAGGGCTGGAGAGAGATGGCTTAGCAGTTAAGGCGCTTGCCTGAAAAGCCAAAAGACCCAGATTCAATTCCTCAGGACCCACATAAGCCAGATGCACAAGGGGACGCATGCATCTGGAATTCATTTGCAATAGTGGAGGCCCTGGCATGCCCATTCTCTCTCTCTCTCTCTCTCTCGGCCTATTCCTGTATCTCTCTCTCTCTCAACTAAATAAATAAAAATAAAATATTTTTTAAAAATTATTTTTTAAAAAATATTTTATTTTTATTTATTTAGTTGAGAGAGAGAGAAAGAGACACAGAGAGAGACAGAATAGGCACACCAGGACCTGCAGCCAATGTAAATGAACTCCAGATGCAGGTGCCACCTTGTGCATCTAGCTTCATGGGAATTGAACCTGGGTCCTTTGGCTTTGCAGGCAAACACCTTAACCAGTAAGATATCTCTCCAGCCCTCCTAAGCTTTTAATAAATAACTTGAGATTGTTTGACTTGATTCAATGAGTAGGTAAATTGGAAATTGGAAATTGGAAAATTAAATCACTACTGTATAAAGCCTCCAGTTGGCAAACAAACTATACAATGGAAGGGGAGAGTACATCTCTTATCCTGTGGATCTATGGCTGGTACAAGCCCAGCAGACAGAGAAGATAATTCAAGGCTGTGAAAATTGCACTCTGGCTTCATCTCAAGTTATCGAGAGCGTTTCCACTGAGAAAGTTATTAATTTCAGATTGCTGCACTTAGAAACTTATTTCCCCACAGAACAACAGTAATACTTTCCATGTGCAGTACTTTTATGTGAATTGCTGACGCTGAATCATCCATCCTGAGAGAGAAGAGAAATAGTGTGGACCAGCGAAAACCTAGCTCATGTCTGCATTGCTTCTTTCCTCAAACTTAGATAAAAACCTTCAAGAGAGATGTGACCTTTGGTCTTTCACACCCACAGGAGGCTTGACCTAGCTGATGCTGAGCTCAGTAAGTGGTCAATAAGTATGTGTTAAATTTGTTCCAAGCCTTATTAGACTAACATCTCACTTGGGGCCTTGAGCTTCTCCAACAGGGCTCCAACTGAACCATGCAGTTTCATGTCTACTCATTCACTGTTTCTTTTCTCACTCCATTACCATGAGTTTCACTAAGGACAAAAGGTAATTTTTTGAACTGTAGTATAGTCCAAATAAAGACATTAATCATTGCAGCTGTAGAGCATGTCTCAGACTCTACTGTTTACCAGCATTTTAATCCCTACACAAAACCATTCAACAGATGAACAGACTCAAGAAACTTATATTGTTTGCTCAGGTAAAGGAAGGTGTGGTTAAAATGCAATTTCCAATCTGTTTTATGAAAATAAATGAGAACTACTTGATGCACAGAAGGAAATACAGGACATAGACCCAAACTTTGGTCTTCTTCATGGTGAAACAGAGAAGACAATCAACACATTTTGATGACTTTTTTAATTATAAAAATTCCAAGTTGGAACTGAGGTTGGAGCTCAGTGATAGAATGTTTGCCTAACATAAGCAAAGCCTGGGTTTCATCCCCAGCAACACACACACACACACACACACACACACACACACACACACACACATTTAGTTACAGCTGTGCTGAACTATATTAACTGATGCTGAGAGATAATGAAGAGAATTATGTGGCCAAATAGGGTTATTAGGTATGGATTGGGAAGGGAGATTTTAAATAACAGTTTTTTTTGTGTGTGTGATGGGAAAAGGGGATGGCATACCAAATCATGAGTACACTTGTACAAAAGCTTAGCAACCTGTTATATAAAGGGATAGTAGATATTTTAGGATCTGTCTGTCTGTCACAGCTACTCTGGGTTGCCATTGCATCACAGCAGCCGTAGACAATAGCAAACAAACTGGGATGGCTATTGTTATGGTATGAATATGTCACCCATACTTCATTCCCAATGTAACTGAGTTGAGTATAGCATGGCAGCACATGCCTATGATCCAAGCAGTAGGATCATGACTTTGAGGACAGCATGGGCAACATACCAGATCTGTCCCCCTGAAAAAAAGTTATATGTTTCAAATGTTACAAGTAAACCATAAGTTTGACATCCCACTAGAGACCTGGATGGCTATATAGCTGTTAGTCACCCAGAACTAAAGAAAGAGGTGTTACTAAGACCAGTGGAAAAATTTCTTCCAAGAGCCATCAGCAATATTTGATTACAAGTATACAAAGAGACATTACAAATATGCTAAAACAAATTCCTCTATCCTAAACACTGTGTGTACTTTAAATTTGGGGTTGCCTCTTCCCAGGAGTGTTGCTACAGTTAGGCCATGTGGGCTGCCATATTTGAATATGCAAACTGTGCACTATCCAACTCCAGGGACACCTGTCATGCTATAGTCTGTACAATTGACATGTCCCACTCAGCCACAGGACTTTACCCCACAAGAGTCTTTAAAAGATTTCTCTCTTCTTTCTCTTTATTCTCTTCCTCTTCTCCCTTGTTTCTTCCTCCTCCTTTTCTTTTCTTCTGAAACAGGCTCTTGCTATGTAGACCTGGCTGGACTGGAACTCCCTATGTAGCCCAGGCTGGCCTCGAACTCTCTGCAGTCCTCCTGAGTGCTGGGATTACAGACATGGACCACTACACCTGATTTCAGTGACCCCTCATCTAACATTATCATCTGTGAACTTATCAAATTATATAGGAACACACAGGCATATAAAAACCACATCAGAGGAACAAGGTGCGTGAGCTTATCAAACACACCAAACCAGTGAATGGTATAACAGCCCTACCTGGATCATATAAAAGGAGGGGCTCCCAATAGGAGGTTACGGTGCCCTCCCAATCCATTATCAGGCCATTTGGTGCACATGCCATAAAATTCACAGGTGTCAAATTCCAGATCTAGTCCCTGGGGCTTCAGCCGAGCACAATTTCCCTGCCTGACATGGCCCAGTGGAACTGCCATTTGTCCAGACCACTGTGCCTTGGAGTCATCTGTGCTTCAGCAGCCCTTCCCCTGAATAGCTCTGTGACTGGGTTCCTCATGTTAATATCTAACCACCAGCAGTAACTCTCTGCATCTGCACAGCTCTCTGCCCCTGCTTCATAAGTTTGGACCTTGCAGTCATTTAACCCTTTCCCAGCTAATTCTGCAACCTACATATCGGTGTGTGTAATATAATGTATCATCTGAGAGTTAACAACTCAGATGGAAATGTAATAAAATAATCCATGTTTGCCAGTGGTTACACATGGCAAATAATATCAAGAATCCTATGATACAGCTGATGAAATTGGCATAACTTATGAATGCATTATTGTTCAGTAAATCCAGACGTTATTGAAAAACACAAACATGTTGTGGTGCTTTGATTCAGGCATCCCCCATAAACTTAGGTGTTCTGAATGCTAGGTTCCCAGCTGATGGAATTATACCTCTTGGAGGCAGAGTATTGTTGGCGGTGGGCTTATGGGTATTATAACCAGCTTCCCCTTGCCAGTGTTTGGCACACTTTCCTGTTGCTATTGTCCACCTTATGTTGGCCAGGGGATGTCCACCCTCTGCTCATGCCATCTTTTTTCTTGCCATCATGGAGTTTCCCCCTCGAGCCTGTAAGCCAACATAAACCTCTTGTTTCCCACAAGCTACTCTTGGTTGGGTGATTTCTACCAGCAATGTGAACCTGACTCCAACACATGTCCTCTGTGTTGTTGATATATCACCCTCAAGACAAATGGAAATTTCCATTTATGAAAGTAGCTCCTTCCCCATTCCAGACAAAGAGGGAATTCTAAATCCTAAGAGACTCACCAAATCTGTAAGAAACCTTACCATTCTTTACATTTCCTGGTCACTCTCATGACATTCCTTCCAAATCCTTTTCTCCTTTGATTTACCTGAAGGTTGTATTCCAAACTGAATTCCAAGCCACCTCTGTGAAAGTTACTCATTTACTGGGTCTCTCCCATGTATATATGACATATATGTGTCAGTAAAGTTTTGGTTTTTCTCTTGTTTTTAAAAATATTTTTTTATTTATTTGGCGAGAGAGAAGAAGGAGAGATAGAGAGAGAGAGAGAGAGAGAGAGAGAGAATGGGCACGCCGGGGCCTCCAGCCACTGCAAATGAACTCCAGACCCATGTGCCATCTTGGTGCATCTGGCTTTCCTTGGGTACTGAGGAATCAAGCCTGGGTCCTCAGGCTTTACAGGCAAGCACCTTAACCACTAAGGCATCTCTCCAGCCCAGTTTTTCTCTTGTTAATCTGTCTTTTATGGCAGGTGCCTCAGCTAAGGATTTAGAAGAGTATGGAGAAAATTGTTTTCCCTTCTCTTCAAGTTGCTATGAATGGCCAAGAAATGAGGAAGAGCAAAATGCCCATGCTCAAGGCAATTCACTCCCTGATCCCCATCTTGGGACACAATGTTCCCACCAGTGCAGTCAGCTAAGTGCCTTGAATAAGGAGCAGGAAGAATAGAGATGCTAAGCTCCTCCCCTGCCCCAGGCTGACTGAGAAGGTAAGCCAAGGTTCCTCATATTCCCCAGGGTGGCAGCTTGCTCGCTGTTTAGGGAACATCATAAGAAACAAAGTTACACCAGGGAAACTCTAAAGCTAGGAGCTTTGTACAGCCTGGGGTGTGCCAGGGGAGAGGCAATATGTGCTAATGATGATGCAGAAGAGGATCACCTGCAGGGGCCTTCACTGGAAGAAGCTGATGTTGGCTAAAACTCAGCTGCAGCATGTGGCCATGCAGGCTGGTTCCTGCAGGTCTCCAGGGAACTCTGCCCAAGTGACTTAGAGCAGGCCTCAGGCAAAGGGCAAGAGAGAATCTGCAGCTCTAAATAAGATCACTCAAGGGCCAAGAAGTAATGCCTTCACTCTTAAAGTAGGCTTGAAATCCTAGCCAAGTTACTCAGGACTTCCTCTTTGACATTAACCGTGCAAAGGGGTGATCTTTCAGAAATCTTTAGTAATCAAAGCCCAGGGGTAAGGATGAAAACAGCCCCCATCCTATTTCTTTGCAGTAAGGTATGGGCAATAGGGTGATGTTATGGTTTAAATCTTAAATGTCCTCCAAATACCTATGTGGTAAAGACTTGGCCCCCAGTGTGGCACTATTGGAAGATGATGGAACCTTTCAAGGTAGAGCCTTAAAAAAAAACAAAAAAAAAAAAAACAAACAACAGCCAGGCACAGTAAGATGCTCTTAGTGTCCCAGCTATTTAGAAGGCAGAGTCAGGAAAATTATTTGAGCCCAGGAGTTCAAGGCCAGCTTAGGCAACACAGTTAGACCCTATACATCTTAAAAAAAAAAAAAAAAAAAAAAAAAGAACTAAAAAGAGGTGGGGCCTAGCGGGAGGTTTTACGCCATTGGAGTGTGTCCTTGAAGGGAATTGTGGAACCTTATTTCTTCTTCTTTCTCCCTTCTGGTCTCAGGCATGACATGAGCAGCTTTGCTTCACCAGCTGCTCACACTGTGGTGTGCTACCTCACCACAGGCTCAGAAGCAATGAGACCAACCAACCGTGGACAGAGACCATTAAAACTGAGTCAAAAGAAATGTTTTCTGATTATAAATTGATAATCTGAAGTACTGTTACAGTAAGGAAAGCTGACTAACAGAAGTGATAGTACAGGGAGGAATCATTCCCTGGAAATGAGATAAGGCCTCTCCACAGCTGATGGTGACCAAACAAAGCACAAAACCTCAGGTTTCATCCCCAGCTGAGAGAATATGCACCTATCTGGCTGCTGAGTTGAGGCTACATTCTTGATTCTTAGAACACCAAGCCCTTCTCTGGTCTTGCCTTGTCTTTGCCTAGTCATCCAGTGTTAACCTACAAGCAAACATGGTCAAAAGACTTGCTAACAGCCCCTCCACAGAACCAACTTCCTGTCCCACCAAATATTCCACTATATAAAGCTTTAAGCCACTTTGTTGTTATTGTTCGGATGTCACTGGCCTCAGGAGTATTACTTTAATAACACACATATGGAACACTTACTTTATGTCAGGGACCGTGCTGGACAGTTTACACTTACTGTCCTTTCCGTCACTCACAATAAACGCATAAGGTAGAGTGTATTTCTATCTCATCCTATGAATGAGGGAACAGGTAATATAAAAGTTAAGGATCATGTGGGGTAGGTGTGTGTGCTGCCGTATACCTTTTACCAAAATTAGGCCCAATTGTTGGGTGTGGTGCCACACACCTGTAATTCTAGCACTTGGGAGGTAGAAGCAGAAGGATCAGGAATTCAAGGCCAACCTGGGATACAAGAAACCCTGTTTCAAAAAAAAAAAAAAAAAAAAAAAAAAAAGAAGAGGAAAAGTCGGGCGTGGTGGCACACGCCTTTAATCCCAGCACTCAGGAGGCAGAGGTAAGAGGATCACAGTGAGTTTGAGGCCACCCTGAGACTACATAGTGAATTCCAGGTCAGCCTGAGCTGGAGTGAGACCCCACCTCGGCGGGGAAGAAAAAAAAGGAAAAAGAGAAGAGGATGGAAGGGAAGAAAGGGGAGGGGAAGGGAGGGGAGGAGAGGAGAGGAGAAAAGATTAGGTACCTAAAGGACTTTAGAAATCATTTTATTATTTAGTTTGAGCTTTTTAGTTTTTACAAATGATTAAATAATTCAGAGAGGTAAGTCAAATGTCTGCGATCACAGTTAGGAAGTGACTCTCAGTTACTACACATCATGGAGGCCTCCTGTTATCTCCAAGTTTGAGCCTTTCATGACTTGAGAATGTGTGCCATTCTCAGGTGTGCTGGTACAGCCAGACTGTGATTTTTTTTTAAAGTATTCCATCTGTAACACATTGGTGAAGTTCAGCCATACAACTCAGGACGAGCAGAAGAGACCTGGCCCTTAGCAGCTCAGGATAACTGCCAGGTGCTTGGTTACCTTTGGAGTTCTCTATCAGTTTCAGAGAACACACTTAAAAATAGATTTGTCACCAGCTCTCCCAGAAGAGGCTTATAACCTAAAAATGTCACTCCCTTCTACCTTCTGAAACAGCTTTCCCTGCTTGGCTGGGGAGTTGGGGAAGGAGGGAGGGAGGGAGGGAGGGAAGGAAGGGGAGAGAGAGAGAGGTGTCCTTTACTCCCTGCCTCTTCTGTCTGGGGAGGAAACTTCTTCCTTGGGCTCCTGAGAAGAGTGTCTTGCCAGGCAGGAAAGGACTTTCCTAGGAATTTGGCAAGAACTCCTTTCTCTATAGCAGGATGACTTCAGGAGAAGGGTGTGGTCTCCAGTCCCTTTTACCTCCTGAACATCAACTGAATGCAACAATGTACATAAAAATACTTTGCAAACTGCAAGGCCTTGGAACCCTCACACTTCTGTGCCATTTCCTGCCTCTTCAAGACAGTAGCAAGTGGGCTGGGTATGTGGTTCAGTGAGAGAGTGCTTGTCTATCAGGCTTGAAGTTCTGAGTTCAATCTCCATGTGTTCTTGTTCTCTCTCTCTTTCTCTCTCTCTCTCTCTCTATCTATCTGCAACTGGAAGACATCACTAGTAATACCGATAGTGACACAGATTTAACAGACACAGAACCCAGGGAGTTTCCCTGGCTTGGGCCTTTTGCAGGTAACTCTGTATTTGCTGACTTTAGAACCACTGCAGAAAGCATGCTAGGGCTGGACTTCCAAGCAAGCCACTAGAACTGGGCAAGGGGGTGAGGGGGGAAACAGGGAAAAAACTGTTTCCTGTGGAAGGATTCTGCAGCAGTGTGAGCCTGGAGTTGGTCTTACTATAAAGACTTCCCTTTGGCTTCTTGCCAGGGCCAGGCAGTGCTTAAACTCCATGGAACCTTGTCATCTTAGAGATGACTTCTGTCCATTTTATTCATACATTTTCTCATTTAATAAACAGATATTTAATTCTTACTCCGCAGGCCACTCTCTGTTTGAAAACTTCATCTTCAGGGCTGGGTGTGTATGTTAGCGGTAGTGCTCAGCTTCACATGCACAAGGTTCTGGGTTCAATCCACGGGCCCCCTTCTCCCCAGAGTTATAAAAAGAGTACAGTGGCTTTTTGAAAATGGTACTTTTCAAGAGCACAGTGGTTCCTAGGAACAGAAAATGTCCTCAAAGAGGCCTGTGGTTTAATGGTCAGAACAGGGAGGGGGTACGGAATAGCATGTCAGTACTTTCTGTATATGTTTGTCTTCAAACTACATGATCGTATGTCAGTGTGTATATTGTGCTTAGTGAGTGTCCTTGTGTCTGGCTTCATGCTAAGTTCTTAGGGAATATCAAAGTAATAATAAAACCCCCCAAAATAAAAAACAAAAATAAAAAGTTGGGTGTGGTGGTGCATACCTTTAATCCCAGCACTTGGCAGGCAGAAACAGGATTACTGTGAGTTTGAGGCCAACCTGGGACTACAGAGTGAGTTCCAGGTCAGTCTAAGCTATACTGAGACCCTGCCTTGAAAAACCAACTAAATAAAAATAAATTTAAAAAAGCAAGAACAGTTTAACATATACAACTATAACAAGATTAGTAATTCTTGTTTCGTTGGCAATATAAACAAAAAAATACAATGTGTGGATGCAAGAAATGTTATTGTTCAAACCACACAAAGCAAATCCATGTGAATCTCTTTTCCCACAATCATAACAGACATTAGTAATCAATCACAGCACTCCCACATAGGTCAGACTAGAGTCCCTTTCAACACCTTGTTCCTTACCCAGCAATCATTGCCAGTTGTCTGGATTTGACAGGTAAAATACAATCAGCCTGGTCACCACCCCCTACTAGCACTCACAGATATTTGAGCAAGTTCAATAGAAATTCAGGAAAGGATGAAATGGCCCTGTGTGCTGAAGGGTCTGTGAAAGAAATCTCAGGGGAGGCCAATGTTGGCATGAAGGATGCTCACATTGCGTAGAGTGAGGACACAGAGAAGGGGAGGGAGGAAGAACAGACTCAGGGGCCTGCCATGGGGAAACAATAGCCCACTCAGACTGAATTCCATTTAAAGGCCTTATTACTTGTTGTCTTCCATAAAAAATGTTTAATGATTTTAAAAAATTGATTTATTTATTGGCATTTGTGTGTCTGTGTGTGTGCATGGGCAAACCAAGGTCTTTTACTACTGCAATGAATATCTGTCCAGCTTTACATGGGGAGCTAGTGAATTGAACCCAGGCTGGCAGGCTTTGCAAGTAAGTGCCTTTAACCTTGAGCCATCTCCCCTGTACAAACCTTCACTCTGGTGTGATGCTACAACCTCTCCCCCCGAAAAGAAGGGGTAACTTTTCAAAACTGCACACATATGTAGAGGTACTAGTGGATCTGCAAATAGTCAATATTTGTAGCAGAAAAATTAGAAAACATAGCTGGTTGTAATGAAGAAAATACAATTGCCCTGAAATTCTAGTGTTACTTCCAGACATTTTTATACATGCATATACTTTTTTTTTTTTTTTTGAGAAAATCTCATGTAGCCCAGACTTGCCTCAAACTTACTATGAAGGCAAGGATGACCTTAAACTCCTAGAACTCCTTCGTCCATCTACCAAATGCTAGGATTGCATGCATCTACCACCACACTTGGCTGTTTTTATTTTTAAATTATTTTGAGACAGGGTCTCTACCAAGTTGCTCAGGCTGCCTTGAACTCCCTATCTGTAGCCCAGACAGGCCTCAAATTTTAATCATCTTGCCTCAGCCTCCTGAATAGCTAGGATTACATGTTTGCCCCATCAGGCCCAGCAGAACCCTTTTTTTAGGGGAGGGAGGCAGGTGTATGTATGTGTGTGTGTGGTATGCTTGTATGCATGAATGTGTGCATATATGTGTGTGTGTGCATGTGTGTATATGTGTGTGTGTGTGTGCATGCACATGTAGATGCCAGGGGTCAACTTCACTGTCTTTCTCAATTGCTTTTCAGGTTTCTCACTGAGGCTGGAGCTCACTGATTCAGA
The DNA here is from genome assembly GCA_036365145.1 of Orientallactaga sibirica. NCBI lineage: Eukaryota > Metazoa > Chordata > Mammalia > Rodentia > Dipodidae > Orientallactaga > Orientallactaga sibirica. The sequence goes on along the minus strand of JAEOAD010000005.1, from coordinate 48,810,862 downwards.
TTAGCCAGCAAGTTCTGGGGATCCTCCTGTCTCCACCTCCCCAGTGGAGAGAGCTGATCTCCTGTCCTCATGGTTGCTCATGGTTACATATCCTCAATCTCACATTTTTCTTCTCCAATACTAGAGATGGAACCTACAGTTTTGAACATTCTATACAAGTATGCCACCACTGAGTCACACTCCTAACCCAGTTCCATTTTTTTATTATATTTTATTTGCAAGTAGAGAGAAGCAGAGACAAAAGAAAGATAGAAAGAATGAAAATGGGTGCACTAGGGCATGTAGCCACTGCGTATGAATTCCAGATGCATGCACCATTTTGTGCATCTGACTTTAAGTGGATACTTGGGAATCAAACCCTAGTCGTTAGGCTTTGCAAACAAGCACCTTTAACCACTGAGCCCTCTCTCCAGCACCCTCCCCCAATTTTTATTTTTATTTTTTTTTTGGTTTTTCAAGGTAGGATTTCACTCTTGCCCAGGCTGACCTGGAATTCACTACATAGTCTCAGGTTGGCCTCAACTCACGGTGATCCTGCTACCTCCCAAATGTTGGGATTAAAGGCGTGCACCACCATGCCTGGCCTGGCCATTTTTTAAAACTTATATACCATACCTTTTTAAATTTCTTAAGTTTTTATTATTTATGTGTGTGTGCACGTGCATATGGACATGATTGTGGAGGTCAGAGAACAACTTTGAAGTGTCTGTGCTCCACCAGGGTCTTTTTTTTTTTTTTTTTTTCAAAGTAGGGTCTCACTGTAGCTCAGGCTGACCTGGAACTGGCATGAGTAAGTTCAAATTTTCCTTCTAGAGTTAAACATGGTGGTATAATCATGCATCCCAATAAAGGATGCTGAGGAAGGAGTATCAAGTTCAAAACTAGTCAGGGCAACATAGTAAAACCTTGTCTCAAAAGAAAAAAGAGTTCCTACTGAAGAAGTGATAAATGACCTGACAAAAGATAGACCAATAGAATGAACCATACAAGACATGAAACTCAGGGCTGGAGGGATGGCTTAGTGGTTAAGGCATTTACCTGCAAAGCCAAAGGACCAGGTTTGATTCCCCAGGACCCACGTTAGCCAGATGCACAAGGTGGTGAATGCGTCTGGAGTTTGTAGGCAGTGGCTGGAGGCCCTAGTATGCCCATTCTCTCTCTCTCTCTCCCTCTTTCTCTCTGTCAAATAAATAAATAAAAAAAAATTTAAAATATATGAAACTCAAAGAAAGTGTGTAGCTCAGGTAAGTGCGTGTATGAGGCCCTGGGTTAGATTCTCAGTACTGTAAAAGTATTAAAAAAAGACCACATAATTGAATCTTAAATGGCCTCTTTACAGGGATAAGGGAGAGGTATGGGGGAGAACTATAGACAATTTTAGAGGATGTTACAGTTTAGATATTAAACATCTCCTGACAGCTCACGTATTACCAGGCTCGAGACCTGAAACCTCTGAAACCACCAGCCAAAGCCGACCTTCCACGCTGAGTTCTCCCAGTGACAGAAAAAAAGCTGATGAGTACAGAAGGGTAGTGTTGTAGACAGCTTGACTTTGCTGGGATGAGCATTCCAAACCAGACACAGTTTATGGGAGAAGGGGGATTTATTGAAGCTTACAGATCCAAGGGAAGTTCCATCAGTGGTGGAAGAAGCTGCTTATTCCTATAGATCCAAACAGAGAGAAACCCCGCAGCAAGCAAAGCACCAGCTCCAGTGCACACAAACCTGCCAGAGCTCAGACTCACTCTCCCATACCTTTGGGCTGGAATTCAGATCTGCCCTAGTGACACCTCCTCTAGCCAGATGGCTGGAGATCCAAGTTACAAGTTTAATTTTAACACCTGAGTCAATGGGGGACATACATTCAAACTACCACAGATAGAAAATAATTTTTTTAGGTGAAATGAATGAGCCTGGAGAAGAGATGATGGCCTGGACAAAATTCCTCTGAGATCTAGGTAAGACATTTGATTTTTAGTCTCTTCCTCTGTGACATGAGTTTCATCTCCTGTGGTTAATGGGCTTTCAACAAGAACACTGGAAGGCAGTTGTGCCCTTTGGCAGACCTTGTCTTTAGTAAATAAGGGAACTTCACAGAGCCCCTACTCTATATTTTTGGAGCAAGAAGATTATTGAAAGATGGTAGGGGTAGTGGGGAGAGGCTCAGCCCATTGAAGAACCACACCAAACCTGGGATGTCACATGCTAAGCCCCAACAATAGAAGTAGATGATGTAAATCAATTCACTCTTATGTGCTTAAGTTAACCTCATTCATTTATTTAGGTACTCAAGGTTCACTTTTTATTTTATTTTATTTTATTTATTTATTTTTATTTATTCTGAGAGAGAGAGAGAGAATGGGTGTGCCAGGGCCTTCAGTCGCTGCAAACAAACTCCAGGCACGTGTGCTCCCTTGTGTGCATGTGTAACATTGCACATTTGTGTCACTGTGTATCTGGCTTATGTGGGACCTGAAGATTTGAACATGAGTTCTTAGGCTTCACAGGCTAGTGCCTTAACCACTAAGCTATCTCTCCAACCCAAGGTTCACTTTAAAAAAATATTTATTTATTTGAGAAAGAGAGAAAGAAAGAGGCCAAGAGAGAAAGAATCAGCATGCCAGGGCCTCTAGCCACTGCAAACAAACTCCAGATGCATGTACCATATTGTGCTTCTGGCTTATGTGGGTAGTGGGGAATCAAACATGGGTCTTTTGGCTCTGCCAGCAAACACCTTAACCACTAAGCCATCTCTCCAGCCCCCAATGTTCACTTTTTAAATTGCATAGACATCTGATGGATTTTTGCCTATGAGTCCTACTATTAGCAGAATTATCAAAGATAATGTTCAATGAAATCAAGCAGGCAAAACATAAGACAGACACAATTATTTTATTTTATTTTTTTGAGGTGGGGTCTCACTCTAGCTCAGGCTGACCTGGAATTTACTATGTAGTCTCAGTGTGGCCTTGAACCCATGGTGATCTTCCTACCTCTGCCTCCTGAGTGCTGGGATTAAAGGGGTGCGCCTCCACTCCCAGCTGACACAATTATTTTAAAATATTTTATTTGGATTGGATAAATGGCTTAGCAGTTAAGTTGCTTGCCTGAAAAGTCAAAGGATGCAGGTTCAATTCTCCAGGATCCATGTAAGCCAGATGAACAAGGTAGTATATACATCTGGAGTTTGTTTGCAGTGGCTGGAGGCCCTGGTGTGCCCATTCTCTCTATCTGCTTCTCTCTCTCAAATAAATAGAAAATTTAAAAATATTTTATTTATTTGCAAGGAGAGAAAGAGAGAGAATATGAGAATGTGGACATGCCAGGGCCTCTTGCCACTGCAAATCAACTCCAGATGCATGTGCCACTTTATGCATCTAGCTTTACGTGGGTACTGGGGAATTGCACCCAGGCTGTTAGGCTTTATAAGCAAGCTGAATGGCTGAATCATTTCTTCAGCCCTTAGACACTATTTTTAATGAACTTGACTTACCCCTTAGGCTTTAAGATTTTAAGATTTTTTAAGATTTCTGGTTTACAGTAAAGTGGTAGGTGCCCATTTTAAATAAAAGAATGAGGAAAGATAGATCAGATCTGTTAGCTTCTGCCTCCCCTCGGCCTCCAGTTGCCACTTGTGAAGCACACTAGGAGAGTGTGTAGTGTTCCTCCTCTTGCTCAGTGGAAACTCAGGTTTTCTCTGCTTTTAGTCTCTATTCTAATGAAACAATTGTGATTTCCACCCTATCTCAGAACATATAAACTGTGATACATTTCCCAGTGTCGTGTTAATTTCATGCACTGTTAGGCATCCTCTTCTCTCCTGTTTCCATTAGACTCTGCCCCCCCCCCCGGGATGCCAGACACTGTGGGGAAGAAACACTGTGTGATTGGATGGCATGTTGGGGTGGAGGAAGGTGTAACTGACTTAAGAGAACTTGTCCCTTGGTGACTGCCACCCACACTAAGCTTGTTTTCCAAATGAGGGAAATTCACTAACTCCACTCCCCATAGTCACACCCAGCGTGATGGAGTGTTCACCAGCCACTGCTAATCACGAGATGGCCTCTATGATGTTCTCAGCACAGCACTCCTGGCAGTGGGATTCAAGACTATGTGGAATCTTACCTGACTGATGACAAAGAATGAAAAAGAAAAGATGGGGCTGGAGAGATGACTTAGCGGTTAAGGCACTTGCCTATGAAGCCTAAGGACCCATGTTCTACTCTCCAGATCCCACTTAAGCCAGACCCACAAAGATGAGGCAAAGTGCAAGGTTGCACATGCTCACTGGGTAGCGCAAGCATCTGGAGTTCCATTTCAATGGCTGAGGCCTTGGTACCAATTCTCTTTTCCTCTCTCTCTCTCTAAAATAAAAAAATTAAAATTGTAAAAAAGAAAAAGATAGCTTGTTCCCCAAACTGGATTCTGTCATACTGCTGCTCAGATCCTTTCAATCATGTGGTGTCCACACATGTTTTGTGAATATCTACTAACATCCAAAGTCTAAAAGGTAAAAGGGCTCCTTTTCAATCTAAAGAGAAAGAAAATCTCTACAAAGACATCTTTAAAAATAAAACCTGCAGGGCTATAGAGATGACCCAATGGGTAGATGGCTTACAGTGAAATTTGGATCCCTAGCACTCACATAAAAGCCAAATACTGTGACACATGCCTAGAATCCCAGTGCTGGGGAAGCAGACACAGCAGGATTCTGAAGACTTGCTGGCCATGCAGTCTAGCTGAATTGGTGAACTCTAGGTTCAGTGAGACACCTTGTTTCAAAAAAAAAAAAATAAGACTGAGGCCGGGCATGATGGCCAACACCTTTAATCCCAGCACTCGGGAGGCAGAGGCAGGAGGATTGCCGAGAGTTCGAGGCCACCCTGAGGAATACAGAGTGAATTCCAGGTCAGCCTGAGCTAGAGCGTGGCCCTAACCCAGGGGGAAAAAAAAAAGACTGAGAGTAATTGAGAAATATACTTCACATTGACATCTGTCTCCTATACACACACACATACACACACACACACACACACACACACACATGTATGCCCATATCCGTACACACACAAAAATAAAATTTGCCAAGTATGGTGGCACATGCTTATAAACTCAACACTTAGGAGACTGAGGCAGGAAGATCAAACGTTCAAGGCCAGCCTGAGTTACTTAGTGAGTTCCAGGCCAGCTGGCTACATAGCAAGACCCTCTCTCAAATACCTAAATAGAAGCCAGGTGTGATGGCACACGCCTTTAATCCCAGCACTCGGGAGGCAGAGGTAGATTGCCATGAGTCCGAGGCCACCCTGAGGCTTCATAGTGAATTCCAGGTCAGCCTGAGCTAGAGGAAAATCCTACTTCAAAAAACAAACAAACAAACAAACCCCAGATAGATAGATAGATAGATAGATAGATAGATAGATAGATAGATAGATAGAATTTAAGGCCCAACGATTTAGCTTAGTGATAGAATGTATGCATAATATGCACAAAGGCCTGAATTCAACCCACAACTCTAAAGCAAAATAAATTAAAATGTAACATTCTGTTTCTTATGCATGAAAAAGTACAGGGAAAAGACACATAATGTCCATGTGTTCATTGCTCAAACCACGCCTGTGAACACAGAGAGCATGTTTGGAGGTTCTAGCAGGGGAGCACAGCTCCTGATATACCCTTGACCAAAGAAACGTCCTCCTTTATTTGGGGAAGGCCATTCTTTTCATGGAGCACACAGCTTAGGAAGAGACATACATGCAGTCGTGAGGAAGAAAGAGGACACCAGTCTAGGCAGCCAGATCAGCCGAATCTACCCTGGTGATCAGTAGGGTGACAGAAGTCACAGCCAGATCTCCCGCAGTCCTCCTGTCAATAATGAAAATTATGACATTACATTAGTAACAATGAGTACTATTAGAACTTGTATACATGAAATTATAAAATGGTAAGTGATAACTTCTACTCCTATATTTCTAATGGCAACACTCATTATTAGTAATTGTTTATGAGTTCTTCTAGAGAACATATGTGTATTGGTAAATAAAAACTATAGGGGGCCCATGTTGTGGACGTGGTTCTTGTACTGGGCCCCAACAGATCAGACTGAAAATCAAAATGAAGTCACCCTTGCTGAAGTTTCATGTCATAAGACCATAACTGGATCATTTTCTAACCTTCTAAGATATCAGAAGAAACAAGCAAGCAGTAACAGCTAAATTTCCCAAGTAGGCTAGTTTCAGTTGATATGATAATAACATTTCATTTGCCTTAATATTCATATACCAAAAAAGATAACCTGCAGTGGCCTAATGTTAACCAGTCAGTTATTTCTCTTGTGTTCTGTCTCTGGTCTCCTCCACACAAGGAGAGTCATTTGAAATGACAAACCTGCCTTGTATTCTCTGTTACTCCTTTCTTTAGCCTTTGTCTCCAAAAGCAACCTCTTTAGCTTGGCTCATTGGACACTTATTTCATCATGCAATGAAGTTCTGCCCTGTCTATGGAAAAAAATAAAAATCCAATTAAGATTATGCTATTTTAATTTTGTTCTTTGACCAGCACAGGTCATTCCTCATGCAATATTTATCTTCCCTGTTTCAATAGAACTTGGATTTTATGCAGGGCAGTAATATGCCCATTGGAAAACACCTTCAATATTTCCTTGCAGCTAGGGATGGCCATGTGACCAAGTCTGATCAGTGAGATATAAGCCATATTGTTATGTAAGTGGCTTCCACAACAACTGCTCTATTCCTGATCAGAAAGAACATATTCAATTCATACATGCCCTGTGTCCTCCACTCTTCTCTGTTACAGTCTGAAGAAAGAAAATGGCACTGATAGTGGTTGCAGCCATCCTGTCAACAAGCAGTGTAAGAGCTGCACACTAAGAACGACAAAGCAGGAGGGCCCGAGAAACAAGAAGCACATTCCCATGGCTTCGGAGGTTAGTCCTTGTCAGGGTTCAGTTGCACGTACAGTCCAGAGTGAGATGTAAGAATTGACTGGATAATGCTCAGTTGTTAAAGGCATTTGTTTGCAAAGTCTGATTCAACTCTCAAGCCATCCAGACAAGTCAGATGCAAAAAGTGGCACATGCATCTGGTGTTCATTCACACTGGCAGGAAAATGATGCAAGATTGGCATCCTGGGAGGAATTAGATCTCTACAAAGATGCAAGGAAAACCCCAGGCCTGTGAACCCCAACTTTGGGTCCTTGTCCAAGTTATCAAAGAACTGAAAACACAGACTCAGAGAAAGGTAAATTGTGAATTGTAAGATTTATTTTAGGGAGCGTTAGGAGGGAAAGAAAAGCAGGGGAGTGCCAAAAACAAAGCAGGAAAGCGCCAGTGCTGGAAAGCCCAAGCCAAAAGCAATCCTCTCCTTCTCAGCCTGGCAGTGGAGGAGGAGGGGAGATCAAAAAAATCTCTCCCACAAAAGAAAGCTCTCTCTCCAGGAAGGAAGCCTCTGAGGAAGGAGCCAATGTAGGTGTAAGTGGAATGCAAAGCGGGAAAGCCCAAGTCAAAAGAAGGGGGTCACGCTGGGTTTGGATCAAACATCCAATCAGAATGAGCCTCACTATCAGACTCAGCTGTGTAAGGGAGGGACCTGATTGTTTGGTAGAGTCAAGAGGCTGACTCAGGAAGGGTCAGCCCACAGGTACGCTAAGTCAGGGAAAAGAGAAAGAGGCAGGAAGCTATTATAGGAGCTAATGCTTGTAGCCATCTTGGATGAGACTGGAGCAGAATTAGGTTCTAGTCCTGCTGGAGCAGGCAAGGTGGCATCCATGTTCCTGCGAGCCAGTCCCTACCTACCTACCTACCAAAGGAAAAAAAAGCTATCTTGCTCCTAATCTGTATTATAAATAAGCAATAAATAAATAAATAAAATTTAAGAGCTTGCAAAAATCATTAAAAAGAGAGAGAGAGAGAGACTTCTGGTTAAGATGGCAGTATAGGAACCAAGCAAAAACAGGCTGGGGAAAAAAGCAAAAAACAAAACCTAGCAAAATACACTCTTCTACTAAAAAGTGAGGTGTGTAGTAAATTATCAACTGCAGCAGAAAAGTAGGAGAGATCCAGAGCGTCTAGAGCCCACAGAAGTGGACAGAAGTGGCTCCAGCAGCAGCAGTGAGTTCCACGTGGCTGCAGCCACCAGGCTGTGCCTGAGCCATAGGATTTTAAAGCCAGGTGAGGGGATTTTCCAGTCACACCAGCCTCCTCGCAAACTCAAGAAATGTGGAAGGAGGACGGCAGAGACCAATGGAGCAACTTGTGAGGAAGAGGACCGCGTGGACCAGCAGACGGACTTCAGCCACCATCCACAGCCTCCCCTCCCCCACCACCAGCACAAGCACCAGCAAGCACCAGAGACCTGGGGAAGGAAGCTCACCTACCCAGCATCTGGCACGATGAAAGCAGTGACCCACAGATGCAGCCGGCCTTCTTGAGCCCACAACACAGCAAAGATGGACCCAAGTGGCTGTGCATCATAGCTGAGATTAAAGCTGTCCCAAAAGGTAACTGGGACTATACCAGGTCAGTACCCACCAAATAAGCCTGATGTATAGGCTTGCATCAGAAGGGCTAATTGCACCTTCCATGTCAGGGTAAATTATATGATAAACCTGATGGATGGTTGGATCTGACATTCTTAAATAAGCTATATTTTGAGCTGCTCATTTGTTGCATCCTGATTTATAGTGCCTTTGTTTCCTCTTCTGTCATTCATTGGGGAAGGGTCTCACTTGGTCACAAGCTGACCTTGGAACCCTCTACAGACCAGAAATCTTAGCCTCCCAGTTGACAGGATTAAGGGTGTGGGGCAACACACATCCTTAGGGACTGTGACTTTGTTAGAGGATCTGTTTGTCATAACAGCTACTTTTGCACAAGTACTCTGTGCTGTATTTCATTGAATGGGTACATTGTTTAGTTAATTTTTTAGAATTTAACTGTATTCTGTTCCATTCGGCCTACTTGAATACTCTCATAGCAGGCAAAACCAACACCTAGGGTCACTTTTGTCTTAAGAGCCACACCTAGCACCTTGAGCTCCTACCCTAAAGATATATAACACCAGATTGATTGATACATCTAATATTACTGTAGATAATTAGAAAACCCAAGCATTAAATTAACCCAAGATGCAAAAATCTCTACATTATAATACAAAAAACACAAAAAATCAAGACAATATAAATCCACCAAAAAGTATTAATGCATCAGAAATGACCTTCAGTGAGACTGAATTAGAAGAAATGCCTGAGAAAGATTTCAAAAGAATGATTATAAATATGTTCAAAGAAACTCAAAGAGGAAATCAGGTTTCAAAGACCTCAAAGAGGAAATCAAAGGATTCAAAGAACACACAGAAAACCAATTTAATGAAAAAAGGAGGTCAATACTAGACATAAGTAAGGAAATAGAAATAATAAAGAAAACCCAGTCAGAAATACAAGCAATAAAGAACACAGTCAGTGAAATAAAAAACTCTGTAGAAAATCTCTCTAGTAGAATGGATAAAGGAGAGAACAGAATATCTAAACTAGAAGACCAGGTGGCAGATCTAATACAGTCCAACAAAGAGAAAGACAAACTAATAGGAAAGTATGAATTGGAATTTCAAGATATTTGGGACACTATGAAAAGATCAAACATAAGAATCAGGGTACAGTAGAAGGAGAAGAATTTCATTCCAAAGGCACAGTAGATGTTTTCAACAAAATCATACAAGAAAACTTCCCCCAAATTGGGAAAGAGATGTCAGTGCAGATACAGGAAGCCTTTAGAACACCAAACAGACAAAACCTGGAAAGAACCTCTCCCTGCCATATTATAATTAAACTATCAAACATACAAACCAAAGAAAATATATTGAAAGCAGCTAGAGAGAAAAAGCAAGTCACCTACAAAGGCAAGCCCATCAGGATCACAGGAGATTACTCAACACAAACTTTAAAAGCCTGAAGGGCTTGGAATGATATATTCCAAGTTCTGAAAGATAACAACTGTCAACCAAGGTTACTTTATCCTGCAAAGCTATCCATTCAAATAGATGGAGAAATAAGGACATTCCACAACAAAAGCAGGCTAAAGGAATATTTGAAGACAAAATCAGGTCTTCAGAAAATACTTGAAAGTATCCTCTATGCTGAAGACAAAGAAAAGCACACATATAAGGAACCTGGAAAAAACAAACCATACTCCAGTACTAGTTAATACAAGAGAGCAAAGGTAAAATCAGAAGAAATACAAAACAAGAAAAAATGGCAAAAATAAATACACACCTTTCAATAATAACTCTTAATATTAATGGCCTGAATGCCCCAACCAAAAAACATAGGTTTGCATACTGGGTTAAAAAGCAGGATCCTTCAATTTGTTGCCTCCAAGAAACTCAATTCTACAAAGGATGGACACTATCTTAGGGTGAAAGGTTGGAAAACGGTGTTTCAAGCAAATGGGCCTAGAAAACAAGCAGGGGTTGCTATCCAAATATCTGACAGGGTAGACTTCAGACCAGCATTAGTTAGGAAAGATAAGGAAGGTCACTTTATATTGATTAAAGGTACACTTGAACAGGAGGACATTACAATTCTAAACATATATGCACCTAACATGGGAGCTCCCAATTTCATCAAACAAATGCTATTACAACTAAGGTCACAGACAACACCAAACACACTTGTAGTGGGTGACTTCAACACCTCACTCTTACCAATTGAGAGGTCATCCTGGCAAAAAATAAAGAGATGCTTCTGGATTAAATGAGGTCATAGAACAAATGGACCTAACAGATATATACAGGACATTTCATCCAAATGCTGAAGAATACACATTACTTTCAGCAGCACATGGAACATTCTCTAAAATAGACCATATATTAGGACACAAAGCAAATCTTCACAAATATAGGAAAATTGAAATAATTTCTTACACTCTATTGGATCACAATGGGATCAAACTGCAAATCAATAACAAGAAAAGTTATAGAGCATACACAAAATCATGGAAACTAAATAATACACTACTAAATGATGAATGGGTCAATGAATAAATCAAGAAGGAAATCAAAAAATTCACGGAGTCAAATGATAATGTCAACACAACATACTGAAACCTATGGGACACAATGAAGGCAGTCCTAAGAGGGAAATTTATAGCTTTAAGTGCCTATGTTAAGAAATTAGAAAGGTCACAGGTAAACAACCTAATGGGGCACCTTAGGGCCTTGGAAAAAGAAGAACAAGGCAAACCAAAAATCAGCAAATGGGAAGAAATAATAAAGATTAGGGCAGAAATTAATGAAATAGAAACCGAAAAACAATCCAAAGAATCAATGAAACAAAGAGTTGGTTCTTTGAAAAGATAAACAAGATTGATAAACCCTTAGCAAATCTGACTAAAAGAAAGAGAGAACTGACACAAATTAATAAAATCAGAGATGAAAAAGGCACCATTACAACAGATACCAGAGAAATTTTAAAAAATCATAGGGACATACTATAAGAACATTATCCACTAAGTTTGAAAATCTGAAAGAAATGGATGGTTTCCTTGATTTATATGACCCACATAAATTAAATCAAGATGAGATTAACCACTTAAATACACCTATAATAAGTATGGAGATCCAAGCAGTTATAAAAAAACTCCCAACTAAAAAAAGTCCAGGCCCAGATGGATTCACTGATGAATTTTACCGGACCTCCATGGAAGAACTAACACAATGCTTCTTAAACTTTTCCATAAAATAGAAGAGGAAGGAACCTTACCAAACTCCTTCTATGAAGCCAGCATCACCCTGATCCCAAAACCAGACAGAGAACAAAAAAAGAAAATTACAGACCAATCTCCCTCATGAACATAGATGCAAAAATTCTCAACAAGGGCTGGAGAGATGGCTTAGTGGTTAAGGCGCCTGCCTCCTAAGCCTAAGAACGCCGGTTCCAATCTCCAGCGGTTCCAGGCCCCAGGTTTAGCCAGATGCAAAGTGATGCAAGGGCGCAATGCCGCACTTGACCACAAGGGGAGCACACACATCTGGATTTCGTTTGCAGCAGCTGAGAGGCTGCTGGCACGCCCATCTCTATCTGTCTTCCTCGCCCTCTCTCTCTGTCTCTGTCCAAAAAAAAAAATTCTCAACAAAATATTGGTAAACAGAATACAGGAATGTTAGAAAGATCATTCACTGACCAAGTAGGCTTTCTTCCAGAGATGCAGGGATGGTTCAACATACGTAAATTGATAAATGTAATTTATTATATAAATGGACTGAAGAACAAAAATCATGATCATCTCATTAGATGCAGAAAAAGCATTTGACAAAATCCAACATTCATTCATGATAAAAGTCCTACAGAGACTGGGAATAGAAGGAACATATCTCAACATAATAAAGGTTATTTATTACAAACCCACAGCCAACATAATACTAAATGGAGAAAAACTTGAAGCTTTTCCACTAAAATCAGGAACAAGACAAGGGTGTCCACTGTCCCCACTTTTATTTAATATAGTACTGGAAGTCTTAGCCATAGCAATAAGGCAAGAGACACACATAAAAGGGATTCAAATTGGAAAGGAAGAGATCAAGTTATCATTATTTGAATATGATATGATTCTCTACATAAAGGACTCTAAAGACTCTACCAACAAACTGTTAGAGCTGATAAACACCTATAGCCATGTAGCAGGATACAAAATAAACACACAGAAATCAGTAGCCTTCCTATATGCTAACAACAAATGCACATAGGCTGAAATTAGAGAATCACTCCCATTCACAATTGCATAAAAAAAAAATAAAGTACCTTGGGATAAACCTAACCAAGGAAGGGAAGGATCTCTACAATAAAAACTTTAAAACACTCAAGTGAGAAATTGCAGAAGACACTAGAAAATGGAAAAACATCCCTTGTTCTTGGATTGGAAGAATCAATATTGTGAAAATGGCAATCTACACATTTAATGCATCAAAATTCCAACAGCATTCTTCATGGAAATAGAAAAAACAATCCAAAAATTCATTTGGAAGCAAAAAGAACCTCGGATATCTAAAACAATTTTGAGCAACAAAAATAAAGCTGGTGGTATCACTATACCTGATTTTAACCTATATTACAGAGCCATAGTAACAAAAACAGCATGGGACTGACACAAAAACAGATATGTAGATCAATGGAACAGAATAGAAGGCCTGATGTGGTGCTCATCTTTAATCCCAGCACTGGGGAGACAGAGGTAGGAGGATTGCTCTAAGTTCAAGGCCAGCCTGGAGCTACAGAGAGTTCCAGGTCAGCCTAGGCCAGAGTGAGACCCTACCTCAAAAAAAAAAAAAATAAATAAATAAATAAATAAAAAAAGGGCTGGAGAGATGGCTTAGCAATTAAGGCGCATGCCTGAGAAGCCTAATGACCCCAGTTTGATTCTCCAGGTTCCATGTAAGCCAGATGCACAAGGTGGCACATGCATCTGTAGTTCATTTGCAATGGCTGGAGGCCCTGGCACGCCCATTCTCACTCTTTCTCTCTCTCTTTTTCCCTGTCTCTAATAAATGAATAAATAAAAATTTTTAAAAATTGACAATTTGTCACAGAGTATAAGCTAAAACAAAAATTTGTAAATTTTATTCACTTGTCAAGGGCTTAGAACAAGGCCTAGTACATATATAAGTATTTATTCATAAATATAATCCTAACAAGTATGAAGAGTACCTCCAATGTGCCAGGCACTGTTCTTTTTTCTTGGCCTATGTATGTATGTGTGGTATGCAACATGTGTGTGGGTATGTGTGCATACGTGAACATGTTTGTGCAGGCCAGAGGTCAATGTTGTATTGCTCTCCATCTTATTCTCTGAGAAACGGTCTCTCACTAAACCTGGAGCCCACAATTCAGCTTGACAAGCTAGCCAGCAAGCCCTAGGTATCCTCCTGTCTCTGCCTCCCCAGTGCTGTGATTTACAGGCACATGTTGTGTCTGGCCTACACAGCTACACTTTACCCACTGAGCCAACTCTGCAGCCTGTTAGTTCTTATGGGTCTACTATGTTGCCCAGCCTAGCCTCAAACTTTTGGGCTCAAGAGTCCTCCAGCCTCAGGCTTTGAAGTAGCTATGACCATAGACACTCTACTTTGTGCAGGTAGAACATTTACTTAAAAAGCTTGCGATTGGGGCTGGAGAGATGGCTTAGCGGTTAAACGCTTGCTTATGAAGCCTAAGGACCCCAGTTCGAGGCTCGATTCTCCAGGACCCACGTAAGCCAGATGCACAAGGGAGTGCAAGCATCTGGAGTTCGTTTGCAGTGGCTGGAGGCCCTGGCGCACCCATTCTCTCCCTCTCCCTCCCCCCCTCTCTCTCTCCCTCTCTCTACCTATTTCTGTATCTCTCTCTCTCAAATAAATAAATAAATAAAATATTTTTTAAAAAAGCTTGCGATTGTAAATCCTTTCTCTGCCCCTTTGAGATACAAACCTGTTATTACAGGACGATCCCCACAAGAAGATAAGAGCCATCTCTTTACAGTACAACCCTGCACAGAAGTAGCTCTCCTCCCAGTTTCCATGGGAGAGTAAGAACCCACTCCACTACAAAACCATTTCCCCTCGCCCCCCCTTTTTGGTTTCTCGAGGTAGGGTTTCACTATAGTCCAGGCTGACCTGGAATTCACTATGTAGTCTCAGGGTGACCTTGAACTCATGGTGATCCTCTTACCTCTGCCTCCCAAGTTCTGGGATTAAAGGTGTACACCACCACGCCAGGCTCCATTTCCTATCCTAAAGTTCATTTCTCCTCCTCATAAGCTCCAGTTAACAACCTCAAGTAGTTTAATCACATGGACTGATCTTCCCATCTTTAGTACTTGGCAAGCTAAAACAAAAATTTGTAAATTTTATTCACTTGTCAAGGGCTTAGAACAAGGCCTAGTACATATATAAGTATTTATTCATAAATATAATCCTAACAAGTATGAAGAGTACCTCCAATGTGCCAGGCACTGTTCTTTTTTCTTGGCCTATGTATGTATGTGTGGTATGCAACATGTGTGTGGGTATGTGTGCATACATGAACATGTTTGTGCAGGCCAGAGGTCAATGTTGTATTGCTCTCCATCTTATTCTCTGAGAAAAGGTCTCTCACTAAACCTGGAGCCCACAATTCAGCTTGACAAGCTAGCCAGCAAGCCCTAGGTATCCTCCTGTCTCTGCCTCCCCAGTGCTGTGATTTACAGGCACATGTTGTGTCTGGCCTACACAGCTACACTTTACCCACTGAGCCAACTCTGCAGCCTGTTAGTTCTTATGGGTCTACTATGTTGCCCAGCCTAGCCTCAAACTTTTGGCTCAAGAGTCCTCCAGCCTCAGGCTTTGAAGTAGCTATGACCATAGACACTCTACTTTGTGCAGGTAGAACATTTACTTAAAAAGCTTGCGATTGGGGCTGGAAAGATGGCTTAGCGGTTAAACGCTTGCCTATGAAGCCTAAGGACCCCGGTTCGAGGCTCGATTCTCCAGGACCCACGTAAGCCAGATGCACAAGGGAGTGCAAGCATCTGGAGTTCGTTTGCAGTGGCTGGAGCCCTGGCGCACCCATTCTCTCTCTCTCTCTACCTATTTCTGTATCTCTCTCTCTCAAATAAATAAATAAATAAAATATTTAAAAAAAAAAAAAGCTTGCGATTGTAAATCCTTTCTCTGCCCCTTTGAGATACAAACCTGCTATTACAGGACTATCCCCACAAGGAGATAAGAGCCATCTCTTTACAGTACAACCCTGCACAGCAGTAGCTCTCCTCCCAGTTTCCATGGGAGAGTAAGAACCCACTCCACTACAAAAGCATTTCCTAACCTCCCCCCCTTTTTTTTTTTTTGGTTTCTCGAGGTAGGGTTTCACTATAGTCCAGGCTGACCTAGAATTCACTATGTGGTCTCAGGGTGACCTTGAACTCATGGTGATCCTCTTACCTCTGCCTCCCAAGTTCTGGGATTAAAGGTGTGCACCACCATGCCAGGCTCCATTTCCTATCCCAAAGTTCATTTCTCCTCCTCATAAGCTCCAGTTAACAACCTCAAGTAGTTTAATCACATGGACTGATCTTCCCATCTTTAGTACTTGGCCTTCAGCACATCCCAGCCTTCAAAGGGGGGTTCGTTTGGTTGGGCTGAGTTCAGCTCACGTTGCTGTAGTGCTAACTGAAATCTGAAATCTGCTTTATCACCCTCAAAGTATATCTTGTTCTCCTTGACACAATTGAAGGTAAGACTTGAAGCCTAGGAAGGGGCCTTGTGGGTATGGTGGCACACACCTGTAGTCCTAGATACTCAAAGGGCTGAAGCATAAGAATTGCTTGAGCCCAGTAATTCAAGGCCAGCCTGGGTAACGTAGTGAAACAAAACTATAAGAGGGACCAGCTCTGCAAAGATCTGAGGAAAGAAAACTATGGGCAGAGGAAGGCCTGTCAAAGGGTTTTCAAGCAATGTTATAGAGGAACAGTCTCCCTAAAATCTCATAAGGTTAGCAGAGAGACCCACATTTTGTATGGCCTAGAGGTTACAATTTTGCAGACCCTTAAGAAAAAGAATATACAATTACAAACACAAAACAGTAAGGTTTAGGAGCAAATGAATGGTATTGAAGCTTCAGCTTCATGAACTTCACAGAAATTCTATTGCTGTTTAGATCTGAGATGATAAAGACAGGAGATCTACAGTACAAATGACTTCATGCTATGGTTTAGAGGTTAAGTGTGGCCTGGAAAGATGGCTTAGCAGTTAAAGAAGCTTGCTTGCAAAGGCTGCAGATCTGGATTTGATTCCCCAGTACCCACATAAAGCCAGATGCACAAAGTGGCACATGTGTCTGGAGTTTGTCTGCAGTGGCAAAGGGCCCTAACATACCCATTCTCTCTCTCTCAAATAAAAAATAAAAATATAAAAAGATAATATAGAAGTAAAATGTCCATCAGAGGTTCATGTGTTTGAACACTTGATACCCAAGCTAGTGGTGCCATTTTGGGAGGTTGTAGAACCTTTAGGAAGTGGGGCCTAGCTGGAGGAAGTCAGTCTCTGGGAGGCTGGCCTTGGAAGTTATAGCTTAATCCTGCTTCTAGCCCAAGTTCTCTACTTCGTGGTCCATGGAGATATAACAACTGAGCTCTCAGCACATGCCACACAGAGGAAGTTAGCCACCATGCTGTGAAGGGCTTTATCCCCTGACTCAGGAAACAAAAATAAATCCTTCCTTCCTTATATTGGTTCTGTCAGGTCTCTGGCAACAGCCACAGGAAAAGTAATAGACTCTTTCAGTCAACAGCACAGCACCCCTTTTGGGTCACATTAAGTGGGGAAAATGTTGACATTTAGAATAAGGGTCAAGGTAGTTTATAAGAGCCAAAAATGCAAATTTAGCTAGGCCACATATGTATTGCAAGGAGAGCCTGGAAGTCCAGCAGGATTCCCCACTCTTTGCCTCTCTAACCCTACAAAGATGCTCCTCCTCCCCTCTCGCTTTGCAGATCGGCTCAGCTGCCCTTCTGAGCCATGGGGCAGAACCACAGCCGCCTAGAGCACGCTAATCACTGGCTCCTAGAGCAAATGTCCACAGAAGCACTCTGATTGGCAGGTTTGAGTCCTAGGTCCAGCACCATGGCAACTAGGAGGACAGTCGAGCCTCGGATCAGGAAGGCTGTCACCTAGAAAAGAGGAATTATTGTATCCCGAGAAGCAAATCCAAGCATAACCCGCTTGGTCTGTCAGCTCCTGACTGTAGGTGAGCTCTGTCCAAAAACAAACCATGCAAGCCTTGTGGTATTGTAAATTCTCTGGTACATACTTCCCTGGCAGGGAGGTACCATGATCAAGAAGGTGGTCTCCCCAGGGCGAGACTCATCCCTTGCACGGAGGATGTACTGACCCCTGTGATTTCTCCAAATGCTGGATACGTGACTGCGTGATTTGTGGTAGCAGGGGATGACATTAATGCTGTCAAAAAAATTTTTTTCCAGGCCAGAGAGATGGCTCAGGGTTAAGATGCATGCCTGCAAAGCCTAATGACCTGGGTTCAATTCTCCAGTACTCACATAAAAACCAGACACACATGGCGCATGCATCTGGAGATCACTTGCATCAGCTAGAGGTCCTGGAGTGCCCAATCTCTCTCTCTCTCTTCTCTCTCTCTCTCTGTATCTCTCTACTTGCAGATAAAATAGAATAGTTTGAAATATAAAAATAATTTTTCTAACACAAAGAAACAGGAGAGGGATCAGCTTTAATGATTTATTTTATTAAACCCAACATATCTAAAGTAGGAATACTCATGCACTCAAACATGAGATATTTTAGTGGTTTGGGGGGAGGGGTACTGGTCTGAAGGAGGACAGGGTCTTCCTATGTTGCCCAGCCTGACCTTCAACTCACAATCCTCTTGCCTTAGCCTCCTGAGAAACTAAGATTGACAGGCATGCACAATCATGCCAGCTCCAAAACAAGATATTTAGCATTTTTTCTGTATACTTTAAAATAAGTGTTTGTTTCATACGTGCCCACATCTCAATTCAAACTAGCCACATATATGTCGAAAGCTCAGTAGCTACATATGGCAGGTGGCTACCATAGTGGAGGTCAGGTGTAGACTTCTTGGCTGAGACCTGCTTGCTATTGTCCCCATGTGCCTCACAACTCTGCAGCCTGCAGTGACCAAGCACAGCAGTTCCTTTGCCTTATGTTGTTGTCATTCTGTGTGTCTGCTCTTGGGCTCAGATAAATGTGCAGATTAATCATCGTTGGCTTTCACTCTGCACACAGCAGAAGCACATTTGTTGCCAAATTGCAATTACAGAGTTCATTCTTTGATGGACTCTGAGTTAATGTCTTTGTGTTTCCCTTATTCCAGAAGTGAAATGAAAGCCACACGCACAAGGCTCACACAAACCCGCAGCTCCATCAGCAAATTGTTCAGGCTTGGAGGGAAGGTCATTAGACTGGTTTTATATGGAGGCCATAAAGCATTAGGAAAACAGATAAATGTCAAAATACTAGTTGCTCAGCTGCACTTCAGTTCTGCTTCCCAAAAGTAATAACTAAATTTCTCCCCCCAAAATGTCTGCCTTCTCTTCAATTTGCTGTATCCAGATAAATAGGTTCTAAGAGACATACTCCTTTCTTGTATGGAGAAAGAAAGTGCACACACTTTCTCTCTTTCTCTGTCCATGTATATGTGTAGATGTATATATGTATGTATGTATGTATGTATGTATGTGTGTGTGTGTGTGTGTGTGCATGCATGCATGCATACACAAAGCTGGGTGTGGTGTTATATGCCAGTAATCCCAGTACTTGGGAAGCAGAAGCAGGAGGATCATGAGTTCAAGGTCAGCCTCAGCTGCATAATGAGTTCCAGACCAGCCTGGGGTGCATGATACCCTTTTTCCAAATATGTGTGTGTGTATGTATATTTCTCCTAAGTGTGACAAAATAGATATAATACAAGTCAGATCTGTCCATCTCGTTTTTTTTTAACTTTTTATTTTATCTTATTTTTTTGGAGAGAGACACAGAGAGAGACAGAGAGAGAGAGAGAGAGAGAGAGGAAGACAGAGATGGGCGCGCGAGCAGAGTCTCAGCTGCTGCGAACGAAATCCAGATGTGCGCGCCCCCTTGTGGCCAAGTACGGCATTGTGCCCTTGCGTCACTTTGCATCTGGCTAAACGTGGGACCTGGAGATTGGAACCGCTGGAGATTGGAACCAGTGTTCTTAGGGTTAGGAGGCAGGTGCCTTAACCCCTAAGCCATCTCTCCAGCCCTGTCCATCTCATTTTGAGAGTCAAATTTTCCTTTTGGAGTCATATTACAACAGTTGCCTAATAATATGATAGCTACTATACATTGCACACTTAAAAATATTTACTTAGTGGGGTGTGGTGGTGCACATCTTTAATCCCAGCGCTTGGGAGGCAAAGGTAAGGGGATTGCCATGAGTTTGAGGCCACCCTGAGACTACTTAGTGAATTCCAGGTCAGCCTGAGATAGAGTGAGACCCTACCCCCCCAAAAATAATATAGGGCTGGAGAGATGGCTTAGCGGTTAAGGCACCTGCCTCCTAAGCCTAAGAACGCTGGTTCCAATCTCCAGCGGTTCCAATCTCCAGGTCCCACATTTAGCCAGATGCAAAGTGACTCAAGGGCACAATGCCGCACTTGACCACAAGGGGCACACGCATCTGGATTTCGTTCGCAACTGCTGAGAGGCTGCTGGTGCACCCATTTCTATCTGTCTTCCTCTCCCTCTCTCTCTCTGTGTCTCTCTCTGTTTCTCTCTCATTCATATATGTATGTATGTATGTGTATGTATGTATGTATGTATGTATGTATATGTATATTTGCAAGCAGAAAGAGAAACAGAAGAGGCAGACAGAGAGAATAGGGGTATGCCAGGGCCTCCAGTCACTGCAGATGAACTCCAGATGCATGCACCACTTTGTGCATCTGGCTTTACATGGGTACTAAGGAATCAAACCCTGGGTTGTTTGGCTTTGCAGGTAAGTGCCTTAATCACTGACCCATCTCTCCAGCCCTTGAGCACCCTCCTTTTTTAGATAGGGTGTCATGTACCCCATGCTGGTGGTGAATTCACAGTATAGCTAAGGATGACTTTGAACTTCCTGATCCTCCTGCCTCTACCTCCAGAGTGTTGGGATTATAGGTGTACATCACAACACCTGGTTTCACGTGGTGCTAGGGATTGAACCTGGGGCATCATGCATGGCTAGCCAAGCACTCTATTGACTTAGCTGAGCATTTACTATATGCCAGCATGGTGCCAAGTGATAACTGATATTATGTCATTTAAATCTTACAACAATGGCTATGATGAGCATTATTATTAACATACCCATTTTGCAAGAAGAAAACTGAGGTAAGAAAATAAAATAGGCTGAAAATCACAAGATTTGCCAGAATTTCCTCTAGAGGGCCTTGAGGGTGGGATTTTCAGGGCATCTGACAAGAGAGGATAGAGGGAATGAAGTCACCAGTAAGCAGGACTTAGAGGCAGCAAAATGGGGCTCCTCTTATGTCAGAAAAATAAAGACAGATGTTTAAGGTCCTGGGCGGGGGAGGCAGTGGACAATCCTGGCACAGAAAGGCTGGATTCCAGTTCATTATACACCACCTCTGACCTCACTGAGCAGCCTTGGACAAGCCCCCTGGCTCCCGGCACTGTGAAGATAATGGCTCTGGCAGGTCTCCCTGAGGGCCTATTTGGAATAACTAGTTAATGGTTGTACACTAGTTTGAATAGGCAAAAGGTCCAATAAAATCTCTACACAGTCCTTGTTAGCACAGAACTTAGCATTTGTGGATTGTAATTGATGAAGAATGATGAAGCCCGCCTCCATCTCATTGTTTTAATGGAGTCATTTGGCAGTACTAGGTCAGAAAAGAAAATAAAAGCATGCCCGTTCATTAACCAACTTGATTCTAGAGTAACCTAATTTTGTTTAGAACCTAAATATAATATTGCTAAGCTCAGGTAGAGGGTAGGCATTAAATAAATATTTGTTGAGTGACTAAATGCAAGAATTGAATGTTGCCCAGCAGTGGTGGTGCACGCCTTTAATCCCAGCATTGGGGAGGCTGAGGTAAAAGCATCCCTGTGAGTTCGAGGCCAGCCTGAAGCTACATGAGTTCCAGGTCAGTTGGGCTAGAATGAGACCCTGCCTGGGTTGGAGGATGGAGAAAAAAAAAAGAATTTAATGCTTGCTCAAATGCTTCCTAAATACCAGACAGTGGATTACAAATTTCAGGCTTTAAAAAGCTATCGCGGGGGCTAGAGAGATGGCTTAGTGGTTAAGGCATTTGCCTGCAAAGCCAAAGGATCCTGGTTGAACTCTCCAGGACCCACATAAACCAGATGCTAAGGGTGCATGCATCTGGAGTTTGTCTGCAGTGGCTGGAGGTCCTGGCACGCCCGTTCATATTCTTTCTCTCTCTCTTCTTTCTCTCTCTCTCTCTTTCTCTCAAATAAGTAAAATACATATATTTTTAAAAAGCTATCTAAGCCAGGCTTGGTGGCACATACCTCTATTCCAAGTACTTGGGAGGCAGAGGTAGGATGATCGCTGTGAGCTCAAGGCCAGCCTGGCCTAGAGTGAGACCCTACCTTGAAAAAGCAAACAAAATGCTATCTGTCTGATGTCACTATTTGGCCTACAGATTGAGGATGTTCTCACAGACTCTAAATGTAGGTTCCTCCACAACAAGTGCACTCAATGATAATGCCTGTAGCCAACTGTCCAACTATTCCTCACAGCAGAGGGATAAAAGCTCCAGTAATTGATCTCTTGATGACCCTGGATGTTAGAAAGCTTCACTGGCCACATACAAGATAAATAACAGATCTCCAGAATTATTTTTATAATAAATTTCAATAGAAAAGTATGCAGAATATTTTCATTTTTTAAATTTTATTTTATTTATTTATTAGAGACAGAGAAAGGGAGAGTGAGAGAGAAAGAAAGAGTGAGAGAGAAAGAAAGAGTGAGAATGGGTGTGCCAGGGCCTATAGCCAATGCAAACAAACTCCAGACACATGCACCACCTTGTGCATCTGGCTAACGTGGGACCTGGAGAATTGAACTGAGGTCCTTAGGCTTCACAGGCATGTGCCTTAACTGCTAAGCCATCTCTCCAGCCTGAATATTTTCATTTTTAAAGGACCACATGTACTGAAGTTTCCATAAGCAAGAGTCAGTAAATTCCAGTTCAAAATCAAATTCATATCTTGGTCATATTCCCCTTAATCCTTAACTTGTTTGAAAAAAATATGGATGCTGCAGATTTCCACAGAAATCAACTGGAAATTGTCCAGCTGGTTTCAAAACTGGCTGGGCCTGGTTAATTATTTAATGCTATAACGTCATATGAGATAACACAACTGAAGTCATTTCCAGGCTACTATATTCTCTCAAGCCATGATCCATCCATCCATCCATCCATCCATCCATCCATCCATCCATCCATCTATTCTTCTATTCTTGCAGTTAAATAAATGGAGGGCCTAGCATATGACAGGTATTGCTCTAGACATGGGCAAAGCACAAAGCAAGAAGGAAACTAAGGTCACCTGTCCTCCTAAGACTGACAGTTCCTTTCAACTCGCTGCCAACAGAACCAACAGCACTGAGTGTGCTTAGTAGCTTGATAAAATAAAAGAGCCTTGGAGACTGGTGCATGGATTTACTTATGCTGAGTCACTCTTTTAGCAAATATTTACCAAGTAATTACTGGGGTACTTTGGATCAATGCCAATATTGGGGATCATATCTTCACTGTCTAGAAATGTAGAGGAAGAGGCTGATCATGGTGGCACATGCCTAGAATCCCAGCACTCAGGAGGCAGAAGCAGGAGATCTGCCACAAGTTTGAAGATAGCCTAGTCTACATAGAGTCTTTCCAGCTAGCCAGGATACATAGCCAGATAGGAAGATCCTGTCTCAAAAACAGCAAAACAAATAACAACAAATGCTGGAAGGGGAACCCTTATTCACCCTTAGTGGGAATGTAAACTGGTACAGCCACTATGTAAATCTGTGTAGAGGTTTCTCAAAATCTAAGTATAAAATTGGTATTAACCAGCAGTGGACCGTGCAAGTTCTATGGCTGGCTAGCCAGGCCAAATGTACCAACTGGTACAATGGTGGCATGTCTGTTATGTAGAAAACAATGGTTCTCTGATTGTATTTCATACCTGGCACTGAAAATCTAATCAAAAGTCTATGGCTTAAGACCTACGGGGAAATTATTGCTGTTCATCCTAAATGGATATATTATACCCACTAAAATGCCCTAAATACTTTTGTCTATGCTCATATATTAATGCTCCTCTCATTTTTGGTTAGAAACTTCTCTTTTCTGATGGCAGTGACCACTGGGGTGACTCAAAACTTACAAAAATGCTAAGAAGGGGCAGTAGAGTGTTCAGCACTAAGTGAGACATCTCTCTCACAGCCTCCAAGACTTAAGGGCCATTACAGAAGAGGTGATAGGAAGAGTATAACAGCTAAAGGAAGGGGATGTATGCTTATATAGTACTCCCTTCGGACACAAAGTGTCATGGTATTCATGGCCTTACAGTGGTTGATGCTACATATACAAGACCTACATAATGGGAGGAAAAAGAAAAATCATATCAAAATGTAAGGGAGATCAGTTGGAAAAAGAGGGGATTCAGTAGAGGGGGATTTTGTGGGGAAAAAAGGGAGGATAAAGGGAGGGAACTATGATTATGGTATATTGTCTACATGTATAAAGGTTGTCAATAAAAAGTTAAAAAAATTTAAAACTAGCCAGACATGGTGGCAGATGCCTTTAATTCCAGCACTCAGGAGGCAGAGGTAGGAGGATCGCAGGGAGTTTGAGGCCACTCTGAGACTACATAGTTAATTCCAGGTCAGCCTGGACCAGAGTGAGACCCTACCTCGAAAACACAAACAATAACAACAAAAACAGCTAAATATAGAACTGTGTGTGACCCAGCTATATAATTTCTGGTCACATAGCCAAAAGTCTCCATATCCTACTATAGAGATATTTGCTCATTCATGTTTATTGCTACCCTTTTGACAACAGCAAGGAAATGGAAACAACCTAGATATATATCAAGGCAGGAATGGGTCATAAAAGTGTACATATACACAACAGAATGAAACAACCTAGATGTGCATCAATGGGAATGGGTCATGAAAATGTACATATACACAACAGAATGAAACAACCTAGATGTGCATCAATACAGGACTGGGTCATGAGAATGTGCATATACACAACAGAATGAAACAACCTAGATGTGCATCAGTGTGGGAATGGGTCATGAGAATGTGCATATACACAACAGAATGAAACAACCTAGATATGCATTAATTCCTGGAATGGGTCATGAGAATGTGCATATACACAACAGAATGAAACAATATAGATATGCATCAGCACAGGAATGGGTCATGAGAATGTGCATATACACTACAGAATGAAACAATATAGATATGCATCAGCGCAGGAATGGGTCATGAGAATGTGCATATACACAACAGAATGAAACAACCTAGATATGCATCAGTGCGGGAATGGGTCATGAGAATGTGCATATACACAACAGTATGAAACAACCTAGATATGCATCAATGCAGGACTGGGTCATGAGAATGTAGAGATACACACTAGAATGCTATTTTTCCATAAAGAAAATGAAATTTGCAAAAAAAATGGATGTAATTGGAAAATATATTAAGTTAATTTAACAAGTACAGAAAGACAAATACTAAATGTTTTTTGTCATATGTGGTTCCTAGCTTAGAATATTTATATGTGTGTGTGTTATATTTTATTTATTTATTTACTTGAGAGAGAGAAAAAGGGAGAGACAGAGAGACAGAGAGTGAGAGAGAGAGAATGGGCACACCAGGGCCTCCAGCCACTACAAACGAACTCCAGACACATGCGCCCCCTTCTGCATCTGGCTTATGTGGGTCCTGGAGAATCCAACGGGATCCTTTGGCTTTGCAGGCAAACACCTTAACTGCTTAGCCATCTCTCCAGCCCCTATGTGTGTGTGTTTATGTAGGAGTGAGAGTGTATAGATGCCAGGAACCCAGGAAGGGTTCCATAGAAAGGGGGGAAAAAGCTTTGGGGCTAGAGAAATGGTTCAGTGGTTAAGGTGCTTGCCTGCAAGGCCTAACAACCCAGGTTTGATTCTCCAGTACTCATGGAAAGCCAGATGCATAAAGTGGTGCATGCATCTAGGATTGGTTTTCAGTGGCTGGAGGCTCTGACATGCCCATTCTCTCCTCTCTCTCTCTCTCTCTCTCCCTCTCTCTCTCTCCCCCTGTCTCTTCATGGAAATTAATAAATAAATACAAATTTTTTTGAAAAAAGAAGCTTTAAAAGCTAGGCATGATGGTGCACACCTTTCATCTCAGCACTCAGGAGGCAGAGGTAGGAGGATCATTGTGACTTTCAAGCTACCCTGGGACCACATAGTGAATTCTAGGTCAGCCTGGGCTACAGTGGAAGCTAGCAGTTCTTTTTTATTTATTTAGTTTAGTTTTTTTCTCAAGGTAGGGTCTCACTCTAGCCCAGGCTGACCTGAAATTCACTATGTAGTCTCAGGGTGGTCTTGAACTCACAGCAATCCTTCTACCTCTTCTTTTTGAGTGTTGGGATTAAAGGCATGCACCACCATGCGGGGTAAAAAGCTATCTTGCTTCTAGCTGGGCGTGGTGGCGCATGCCTTTAATCCCAGCACTCAGGAGGCAGAGGTAGGAGGATTGCAGAGAGTTCAAGGCCACCCTGAGACTACATAGTTAATTCCAGGTCAGCCTGGGCCAGAGTGAGACCCTACCTCGAAAAACCAAAAAAAAAAAAAAAAGCTATCTTGCTTCTGTTCCTCCTTCAACAGGAGGATATTAGGGGAGATGGATCCATAGTTAAAAACACTTGCTTACAAAGTCTGCTGGCTCAGGTTCAATTCCTCAGTTCTCACGTAAAGCCAGATGCAAAAAGTGGGGAATGCATTTGGAGTTTGTTTGCAGTAGAAATAGTTCCTGGCACGCCCATATTTATTCTTTCTTTTTTCTCTTTTTCTCTCCTCACAAATAAATAAAATACTTTTTTAAGTTAAAGGGGGGACTGGAGAGATAACTTAGTGGTTAAGGCACTTGCTGCAAAACTAAAGGATCTAGGTTTGATTCCCCAGGACCCATGTAAGCCAGATGCACAATGTGGCACATGCATCTAGAGTTCATTTGCAGTGTGGCTGGAGGCCCTGGCGTACCCATTCTCTCAATCTGTATCTCTATCTATCTGCCTCTCTCTCTCTCTCAAATAAATAAAAATAAAAGTTACAGAGGTTAGGGGGGAATAATGGGAGTAGAGGGGCATAATGAAGAAGAGGGACAGGTAGAGGAGGGGGAAAGAGAAGGTCAGCCAAAACTAAATACATGATTAAAATGCATTTTATAGTTAAAGAAAATAATAAAAGAAGGAAGTGATAGAGGGAGGAAGGGATAAAGGGAGGAAAGAAGGAAAAGAAAAACAAGAAAAGAAAAAAAGGAAAGAAATGTAGTGAAGGAAAAAGCCTTCTCCCTCCACCCTCCAGGGATCCATAGCAAACCCTTCTCTCCACCCCTATCAACTGATAAAAGACCGATTAACAATGAGCAAAATAAACAGAAGTTAATCTGCATGCCCACTGTGCATATTTGTGGGGGGATGTACCCTAGAACCTAGTTTATAGAGCATCTTAGCAAAAGCAAAGTGGTTTTAGAAAAGTGACAAGAAAGGAAAAGGATTTTGATGTTGCAGAGTAGCAAAGAGCGGAAATTCACTACATATGGGGAACTAAGGAAAGAGAAAAGCTAGTTAGTGGGGTTTATTACATGCATTCTTCGGGTACCTTTCTAGACCAAGGATTGTGAGTTCGAGGCCATTCTCAGAAAAACTAAACAAACAATAACAAAACCTTCACAGCATTAAATGGTATGAATAAGCAGATGCTGTAAATTCAGAGAAGAAAATTTAGCTTCCCAGAGGAAATAAGTGGGACTTCAAAGGCTAAGGATAAAGTTGGGGGTGGTAGCTCACACAGATACTCTCAGCACTCAGAAGGCTGAGGCAAAAGGATTGTCGTGAGGTACAGGCCAGCTCATGCTACAGCGTGACACCCTATTGCACATATACGGATATTATTTTCAAATACGTATGATGGTAAAACAAGTTCATGACAGCAAAATCTGCAAATGAACTTCACGTATCCAAGCAGAATGTTGGAGTGCCTATTGTCCTCAATTCGACTGAACACTCATGGTCAACCTACAAAAAATCAGAGGAGTAGAAAATCAGTTTTATCTCACATGCACACCATGGAACAAGCAGCTAGAAGTCTTGTGTTGCTAATAATGCTGAGGCTTTGCTAAGGTTCAGTAGAAAAGGGCCTGTGATGGATTAGTGATGTCTGCCACAGGCCTGGAATCTGACAGTTGATCTATGTGCCATCCCTGTGTTAAGACCAGATATCTAAATTGCCTGGTGAGAAATGCACTGTAACAGTGGTTTTGAAGCTACGTTAGCAGCAGAAGCATTTGTTCACGTGACACCCTACTCAGAATTCCAATCCATTACAAGTGGAGCTGTCCTCATTGGAGCAGGAGCTGAGCCATCTCATTAATGCAACTCCCTCCTCCCTCACTGAAGGACACTCCGCATTGCTGCTTTCCGTGTGACAAGAAGGACAGCATATGATCATTTGTTCATACTAAAGTCCATGAAAGGGATTGTTATCACTATTTTACAGATATAGGAATGGATGGAGGTCTGCAGAGGCTAAGTGACAAGCCTCAGGCCCATGACACAAGGTAGTGAACTAAGAGTCAGATGTCCTCCCTCATCCTCCGGTTATGATACCACTGTCAGTCCCGTGGAGTTTGCTATCTGCTGAACAGGGGACTTCCAAATAAGAGAGCTGAATTTGGGTAGAAATTATTACAAGGAGAAAGGGGAGTCTACCCTTCTTTATGAAATTCTGCCTCACTCTGACTTCATTCATAAGGCATTTCCAAAAAGATCCTTTGTCCTTGACATGCTAGAGGGCATAGTCCTGAGCAGCCTCCAATACAATTTCCTCATCACTTCATGCCTTTTGCAGGAGGTGTGGCAACCTGTGAATGACCTTGTCCTCAGTTACTCCAGAGCCTGCCATCAATGTCAGGACAGGAGCATGGGGTGGAGGATCAAAGGCCTGATAATGGGCAGCATGTGGCCACAGCGACTTCACAAGTAAGGCAGTTCATCACTCCAATGGGGAGAAAGTCAGTAGGCAATTAGCAATAGCAAATGCCAAATGGAAGGAAATTCGTAAGACAACAGTAAGCATCGTCTATGATCAATGAGACAGAAAGAGAGAACAAGCGGAAATAACAATAATACAAGGAGGAGCAGCCCTGAGAAGGACTGTGTTTATACAATGAGAAAATAAAACAAATATTTCCCATTCATAAAAAAAAACTTTTATTATATTTTATTATCCACCAAACTCACCCTCAACCTGCTAACGATCACCAACATCACATCTGGCCTGGACCTCTGGACAATCTTCTACCCCTTGTCTCTCCTTGTCCACTTCAGCTTCATAAAGGTCCTTCCAGGTACCATGCTGTGATCAGCCCTAGGTTGTTTTGAGACAGGGTCTCACTCTATAATACAAGCTGGCCTGAAGTTCACAGTGTAGTCCAGGCTGGCCTTGAACTTGAGGCAATCCTCCTGCCTCAGCCTGCGAATACTGGAATTATAGGCATGAGGAACCATGCCCACCCTCTGAGATGCCTTTTTTAAAAATTTTTATTTATTTGAGAGAGAGAGAGACAGAGACAGAGAGAATGGACATGCCAGGGCCTCCATCCACTGCAAATGAACTCCAGATATGTGCAATACATTGTGCATCTGGCTTATGTGGGTCCTGGGAAATTGAACCTGGATCCTTTGGCTTTGCAGACAAGTATCTTAACCACTAAGCCATCTCTTCAGCTCAGAGACAACTTTTAATAATGCAAATCTCATTGGGCCACTGTTGCTTAAAACCCTTCAAGAGCTTTCTATTGTCCACGGTGTGTGTGTGTGTGTGTGTGTGTGTGCATGCACTTACACACTCTCAAAGGAGGGTGGTTTACAGTCTTTAAGGTGGAATGTGACATTAGGATGCCTCCACTAGCTACATAACAGGATATGTTTATTTATTCACGTGTATTTTATTTAGGTTCTGGCTCATCCACAAAAGAATTAGATGGTTGGATATAGAATAGTTTGTTTCCTGGGCAGGTAACAACAGGAAGCTTTCTCATTTACCATTTCTGTCTTGGCCTTATTCCATTCATGTACCTAGATCTACTTAGTTCTCCATAACCACATTACCATTCTATTGTATGGATATATTATAAGTTTAAGGACTTTTCCTTGGATGAATATTTAGGTTGTAGATAACTTTTTATTATATACAATGATATATGTGA
Source organism: Orientallactaga sibirica (assembly GCA_036365145.1). Lineage (NCBI taxonomy): Eukaryota > Metazoa > Chordata > Mammalia > Rodentia > Dipodidae > Orientallactaga > Orientallactaga sibirica. The sequence goes on along the minus strand of JAEOAD010000005.1, from coordinate 48,780,807 downwards.
AAACTACACAGAGATACACTAGTTTCTGTAAAATAGAGGAAGAATGCCTGAGATGAAGGGCATGAATATTTAAACTTTTAAGAAGCATTTCCAAATTATTCTTGAAAAGAAAACTCCAGGGTCTCTACTAGGTAGGAACAGAGAGAATTATACAGGTCTGTGATTTCTGCCTTTGGACATGTGACCAAAAATCGATGTCAGGGCTGGGGAGATGGCCCAGTGGTTAAAAGACTTGCTGCTTAAGCCTGAAGGTCTGAGAGGGCCTGAGACCCCTAGAGGATTTAATTCCCCAGAGCCCATGTAAAAAGCTGGGTGTGGCCATGCGCATGTGCAACTTCTGTCTACTGTGAGGGGTAGGGAGTGGGCTGAGACAGAGAATTGTTGGAGCTTGCTGACCATAAACAGCAGCGCCATGTTGATCAAAAGATCTTGTCTTAAAGACATACATGGCTGAGAAATAGAGAAGGGCATGTGAAGTTCTCCTCTGGCCTCCACATGGCCCATGCATCTGCATTCATACATGCATATATAACCATACATCACATACCACACCACACATATTCTACATTCATGGGAAACTTTTCCCCTGGGGAGATTTGAACACACGTCTCCACCCCCAACAGGGCTCAAATGGTAGACCACAGTATGATTACACCAGTACCAGTTCAGTGAACCAATGAGTTTACTGGGGTTACTTACAGAGCATAAAGAGTGGTTAACTATAGGCCCCCAAAGCAGCCACTTTGATGGAGATTCCTGTGCCAAAATCATTCCTTGGATGCTCCTCCCTCAGCCTCAGGATGAGGGCTTATTGCAGAGCATCAGGACCCCAGAGCAGCCACACCATGGAGCAGTCTCATTCCACCCTGAATGACAACTTCCCTGTGGCTGCTTCTGGAAGCTCCTTGTCTCTGTCCAGGAGTATGAGACCACAGCTCAGCACTTCAGTGGGGTCACTGTACCAGGATTACCCCTCAACCTCAGGGTGAGGAATTACTTACAGAGCATGAGACCCCGAAGACACCACCTCGATGGAGCTCATTGTATTGGGATTATCCCCACGGATGCTCTGCCTTCAGTCTCAGAATGAAGGCTGATTTACAGAGCACAGGAGCCTCCAAAGATCTTTACCTTCTATATTCTCTAGCTCCCCCTGAGGTCAAAAGACCTTGTGCATTATTGTATGCAGTGGATGCAGGGGGGAACCTGAATCTCAGGTGGGGTTCTGATGACCCTCCCCATGCCTTCTCTCGTGAGTTGACCCAGCTGCTTTTGATAAAACTGTAATGCTTGTTTATACCTTTCAATTCAATGGGAAGGAAATTTGCCATACAACATTTACATACAAACACACATGCAAAAAAAAATTAACGTCAGTGTGCAAAAGCAAAATGAAGCCTCAGATTCACAGGATAGTGCAAGCTTTCAACAGTAAACCGAGCACCATCTGCATTGTCATGAGAGCTGAGGAGAGGACTTGTCTGGAGAGCAGGCCAGCTCAGCCGCCCTAGTTTCTCTGCTTTATTAAAGCCATGTGGAAACATTGCAGAAGGGCTTGGAATGGAGCAGTGCTGCACAAAAATGGATGTTTGCTTTACTGCAAACCTTAGGAGGCAGCCTGTGCCAGGCTTTTAGAGTAAACGACCAATGGTTAATTGCACTGACTCAGACTGTTCCTGGGTTTGTGATGCAAGGAAACCAGGAATGACCTGATTTACTCAAGTCCTCCAGTCTGCAAGCTCTGACCATCTTGCTTTCATAATCAACATAAAAGGATAAGGCCAGGGAATGGGGAGATGGCTTAGTAGTTACAGTGCTGGCTTGTAAGTCTGTTGGCCCAAGTCCAGTTCCCCAGCACCCATGTAAAGCCCACTGCAGGTTGGTGCAAGAAGTGGCAAAAACCAAACAAGGGAGACCCTGTCTCAAGCAGAGTGCAAGGAGAAAATCAACACCCCAAGTTGTTTTCCAACCTCCACATGTGTGTCGTGTACATATTCCGCTCCCCACATACAATAAAAAAGGTAAAGCCAGATCGTGCCTCAGGATTGGTGTAGGCTCCAGGATCTTATGTGCCCTGGTCACCTCCTCCCCCTACTTCCTGCTCTTAAATCGGTGGCTGGCCTCTTTGTACTGTCACTACCATTCCTTCTTGTCCAACCACTGAAGTTGTGAGTAAAAGAACAGGGGTTATAGCACTACCCAACAGGTATGATATGGAATGCCAGGCACCCTTCTTATGGAAACGCTTCAGCTTTTGCACCCAAAAGGAGCCATTGGCTCAGCTTCACAAATCCTGGCTAGTAGTAGCTTGCTGGGTTACTGCTCTGTCCCATGTCTGCCTACCATCTCCCAATCTTTCCCATTCAACTGCCCAGCAAACAGCTCCTAAATTCTTGTTGCTTTATTTGGTTCAGCAATGTAACTGTCTTGGAACTGTGGAGGACTTAACACTCCATTTGTTTAAATCTGGGCTCTGCTGCTTTCTGCCCTTGTAACCTTTGGCAAGTTACTTAACCTCTCTCAGCTCTAATTTTCTTATCAGGCAACCAGTTAAATTAAAATGTATTTAAAACATTAGCATGATGCCTGGCAGGTGAAAACTTGGTTCAAAACATGTTCTAGGCTTGGGTAGTGGCACATACTTTAATCCCAGCACTTGGGAGGCAGAGGTAAGAGGATCACCATAAACTCGAGGCCAGCCTGAGATTACAGCATGAGTTCCATGTCAGCCTAGGCTAGACTGAGACCCTACCTCAGAAAAAAAAAAAAAAAAAAAAAAAAAAAAACATGTTCTAGAGGATCTCTCCTTTTATTCTGTAAAATCATGCACCACGGGACCTACCTTAGCTGGATGTGGTAGCTTGTAATCCCAGTACTCAGGAAGCTGAAGCAAGAGGATTGCTTTGAGTTAGAGGGCACCTCTACTCTCCAAGTTTCAAATCAGGTACTTAAGGGTCATCCTTTCCCTACCCTCTATCCTCAAGCCCCCAACAGCACTGCTGGTTTCCTTACAAATTCTCTAGATCCACCACCAGCCACAGTCATCTCTCAAGAGGCCACTTTGCAGTTACCTCACAGTCCTTTTGTTTTAATTGTTGCCTTTCTGCAAGCCGTTGCCCACTAGACTAGCAGAGTGGGTACTTAACACAAAATGGGATCAGAGTGTTACACAGTGGTAGAGCCTTTGCCTCGTGAACCTTGGGGTTGATCTCTAGCAACACACAGAAGAATAAATCGATTGAATCACTTCTCTCTTCTGATTAAAATGCCCAGTGCTTCCTGTCACCTTCAAAGCAAGACCAGACTCCATGGCCAACTGCCCAGTTTCCTCCCATCCCATCCTTTTGTTTCCAGCTCCAACTTCTGCTTCCCTTAATCTGCACACTATGAAGAGGCTCTGGCCTCTGCTTTTCCCCACCACTCTCCATGCTCCATGCCCACAGTTCCTTCCAGTTTCAGAAGGACCTTCCTTGATCATCTAAATCAGCTCCCCCCCCACACACACACAACTTCTCTGGGTCCTATAGCCCTGTGCAGTATTTATCTTCAGTCCTTTTATCTTCTTCACATAAACTCTAAGCTCTATGAAGGCAGGAGCCTTTTCTGTTGGGTTTATTGGTCCGGACCCAGCACCTTGCACCATATATACCTACATAGATATACACGAATGAGTGATAGTTTATGAGGAAAATGAGGCGATGTTCTCTCAGGTGAACATGTGGTCTGAGGAAATATGCTAAGGTCCCCAGGCAGCTACCTCTCTGTATAGGCACCTGGTTCCTCACTGTGAGACAGGTATAGATCTAAACCAGGAGTACAGACCCTAAAATCCCCAGAGCCTCTTTCAATGGTAAAGAAAGACTCTGACAGCTTCCGCCCCTGCCAGAAACACATGGCAGCCCCAGCAAAAGGGCAGAGCTGCTGCCTCCGGTGCTGATTTCCACTGAGCCACTGTCTTCTGCCACACACTGAAGAGCCCACTGAGTTACCATAGCAACAGAGGGCTGCACCAGTGTCCAGATAGGGATGTCTGCATCTCTTGATACTTCTGGCTGGGAGACGGGGGTGTTCAATCTACAGCTGTGTCCTTCCTCTATTTGCCTCTGGCCCATTCTGGTTGCTAAGCAAACCACTCTCTTCTACCCTTCCTCCCTCACCTCACTTCCTCCCTTGAAACTCTAAAAAGCATTTGCTTCAAGGTCTTCTCCTCTGTTTCCCTTCTCCTGCTGAGGCAGGAGAGGGAAGGGATGGCCTCATGTCTGTATCCTGTCCAGGGTGATGAACCGGGGCAGAACAACATAGAAGCAGGAGTCTCTGGTGGTTTGCAGCTTTCACAACTGCCTTGAGAATGTTTTCTTACTAAATACTTACTGCTTCGGCTTTTGAGTCCCTGTGGAAGCAAAACTGGCTTTTACTTTCCCAAGGCCAAGAGCACCACTGGGAAAGCTACTGTTGTTTGTCAAAATAATGGTCACAGCATCAGCACGCCCCAAGTGAACGTGTGATGTATGTCGCTCCTCTCAGTTCTTACAGCCACCTTGCAAAACAGATACTAGTAATGCCTTCTTCCATGTGACGAACCAGGCTTGATCACTCCTCAGGTCACACAGCTGCTAAGAGGCCCAGCTGTGATCAAAATCTTGCATACTTAGACTCTAAACCCATACTGGCATGTTCCACAGGGTGAAGCACAAAGAGCTCCATGGAGTGACATATTTAGCCTCCCCATCCCTGGCTCTAGCTGTCCTCTGGGCCCTCCATGGCTCCCTCCTGACCACAGTGGCCAGCAGTTGGTGGTTGTGTCCCCATGTCACATTGCCCCTGCAGCGGTTTGATGCAAACTCGTTCAAAGTGGGAACAAAGGCAGCATTTTTAGCCCCTTCTTTAGAAACCTTGACTCCTCACCACAGGGGCAGCCCCTCCGATTGGCTGTTACTATGGCAACTAGCTGCTGCTCTCTGTCCAATTATGTCAGCGCTGAGCTACAGGACCTCTGGGCCCATTTCCTGCCCACCCTCCCCAGACCACTAGCCCAGTCCTTCTGACCTGCAGGCAGCTTGGAATGTGATTACAGTGGCCTCTCAGTCCCCTGATCCTTTCTGAACTTCTCCCAACAGCACCTGGCTCTTTCTGCATGGCTTATGAAACATTGATTGTACGTACATCCAGCCGTGTACTCAGCACATTCACACGCCCCCACTGAGTAGAGAGCTCAGACACACAAACTTCACGTGTCACACACTCAGTGTCCGGCACTAAGATGTTTCTAAGGCATTATAAGCCAGAATGGGACTTGACCTTTTCCTGGCCATGAAAGTAAGCAGCTACACAACCAAATAAATAAGCACACGTAATTATGGATTGCAGGGAGTGGAGTGAAAGGAGAGGGGCTGAGGAGCACGAGCCCTAGGCTGGATGCTTGCCTTTGACCTTGCCTAAATAACTCCTTACAAAATCTGGGTGTGGTGGCACATGCCTTTAATACCAGCACTGAGGAGGCAGAGATAAGAAGCTCACCAAGAGTTCGAGGCCAGCCTGAAACTACACAGTGAATCTGAGGTCAGCCTGGGCTAGAGCTAGACCCTACCTCGAACAACAACAACAAAATCACTCCTTACAGACAGCAGGACTTACCCCAGGAAGGGAATGAGGAGGAGGTGCTTGGTGTCCGCTGGTATGCTTAGATGTAAGAGGCAGAGACCAGACTTCCTCCAGCTTAGGGAAATGTGTTCTGTGTTGCCACACAACTGGGGCTCCATCACCATCTTTTCTCTGACTCCCTGTTTCTAAATGGTAGCATCCTTCCCTCTCCTTGGAGTGTCCCACAAGACAGAAGTGTGGTCATGAACTTTCTTTTATCGGTCATGGAAGATATCCTGACCTCAAGAACTCTTCTTCCAAGATCAGAACTTCAACTCACTGACCCAGGCTAGAGGTTCTCATCCCGAGAGTCATCTGCCAAGGCCAAGGGTGGCACTGCAGAGCCCAGACAAGGAGGCTCCTTAGTTAGCAGTTCTCTCTCTGTGGCTGGGAAAGGTTGATGATATCAAGGTCTTACAAAGTGAGACTCATGCTAGTTGGGCATAATGGCACATGTCTATACTTGGCAGCAGGATTACCATGAGTTGGAGGCCAGGCTAGGCTGTAGAGCAAGACTCAAGACAACAACAAATGGGCTGGAGAGATGGCTTAGTGGTTTAAACATTTGCTTGTGAAACCCAAGGATCCAGGTTTGATTCCCCAGTACCCACATAACAAATGCACATGGTGGTGCATATGTCCAGTGTTCATTTGCACTGGCTAGAAGCAGTGGCTAGAAGCATTGGCACACCCATTCTCTCTCTCTCTTTCTCTTAAATAAATAAATAAAAATAAAATATAAAAAATGGTTTTTTTTTTTTTTTTTTTTTTAAAGTGAGGCCCATCCTAGAGTCTACTCTCTGACCTCTCACTTCACTCCCTGCTCTGGCTTTCTTACCTTTATGGTTTCACTACTGTTCCTGAAAGGCAACCTTGTGCCTGGCCCAGTTCAGGCTCAACTCTAAAGGTCACCCTCTCTGGAGGCTCCTCTGCTCAGCTCACTGGTGTTGCCATACTGAGGTGTTCTATGCATGACCCCAGCTCCCCAGCAATGTTGGGCCTTGGTGGATAGCGGGTTTCACTGAAGGTCTGGGTGATAGACAGGAATGCTCCACAGCTCACAAGAGCAGTTTGGGCTCCCCTCACACAGGCATTTCTCTCTTCTGCTGATGGTGCTCAGGCTAACCATGGACCACTATTTCCTCCTTCACCTTTCCCCCAAAACTTCCAGCATGCATCCTCCAATTTCCAGTTACTTTCTAACTAGAGGCATTCAGTTTTCAGCCTCCATCCAAATCAAGTTCCTGGGCTGATGTTGGCATGTCTTAAAAGCACAGTAGGGCATTTTGCTAAACTAAACACTTCATTCTGAGCCTATAAAGGGCAGGCGGAGCTTCGGGTCTTTAGTTATTTGTTTATCTTACCGCCTACCAAATTCCTAGGGGTCCTATTCCTAATGACCCGGGTAAGGACGGAGTGGGGGAGGTTCATCCAAAGACTCTTATTTGGGCCCAAGAGAAAGTGCCATCTCCTTCAATGCTGAGTTCTTTAAGGCTGATTAGGGAAAATTATATTTGATATACTCTGCTAGGTGTCTTTGGGGGTTAGATTGGGACCTTTGAGTTTCCTTGATGTAAGGACTCAATAAGAACATGTGAACCTGGGGCTGAGAGTACAACTCAGTGTTATCATATGTGCATAATATATATGGTGCTCTGGGTTCAATCCCCAGCACTATTAAAAAAAAAATCAGAGAGCTGGGGAGATGGCTTAGCGGTTAAGGAGCCTGCCTCCTAAGCCTAATAACGCTGGTTCCAATCTCCAGGTCCCACGTTTAGCCAGATGCAAAGTGACGCAAGGGTGCAATGCCACACTTGACCACAAGGGGGCGGACACATCTGGATTTCGTTCGCAGCAGCTGAGAGGCTGCTGGCGCACCCATCTCTACCTGTCTTCATTTCCCTCTCTCTCTCTGTCTCTCTCTGTGTCTCTCTCCCCCCCAAAAAAATCAGAAACAAAAACTAAACACATTTGCCCAACATCCTGACAGTAGCAACACAGAAAGAATGAACAGCTCTCAGACTATGGAGGTCAGTGACATATCAATGAGACAAGAAACCCAGGTAGAGAAAGAAAGTCTAACACCCCATCCCATCAGGTTTATTTTCCAATTAAAGAAGGTCAAGTCTATGCTTGCATTTCCAATACCTGTCCTTTTTACTATCAGTGCTATGGAGACTGGCAAATGCTAAAATTCTAAAGTTCCCTGGCAAGTGTGTAAAGATCCAAAGATGATGGTCATTCAAGAAAACGTGTATCTCCAGCTGCTGGAAGCAATTTCTATGTACATCCATGGCCCTCTCTGTGGCACTGGCAGGCCTGTGCAGGGTTGGTTAGTGTATAAGGGCACATATATGCAGATCAAGGCCTTTGTCTGGGAGGTCATTCATTATCTTCTGGAGGGTAGGGGTGGGGCAACTACAATTCTGCTTCTGTCACCTTGTCCTCTGAGATTTCATTGAGAAGCTACCAAAATATTGGCGTGCATTTTTTAGAAACCACATCTCCACTCTTCTCCCACTTTATTTTTATGATTATATTGCTGGTGATCGAACTCAGGGCTTCATGCGTACTAGGCAAGCACTCTGTCACTGAGTCATACCCTCAGCTTTAATCCTCTCTCTCTCTCTCTCTCTTTTTTTTTTTTTTTTTTTTTTTGAGGTAGGGTCTTGCTCTAGTCCACGTTGATGTGGAATTTACTATGTAGTCTTGACTGGTCTTGACTCAAACTCACAGTGATCCTCTTACCTCTGCCTCCAGAGTGCTGGGATTAAGGGTGTGCACCACTATGGCCAGCTCCAACCCTTTTTAAAAAAATTACTACAAAAAGAAGCTTTTCTGAACAAAGGCAAAAGGAGAACAATCTGTGGATATAAACATAAATATTTAGAGGGCAATTTGATGGGCATAACATATCAATTTAACTAAACAATAGTAGCTTCCTCCCTATGGCTCATGACCTTCCTAGCTGTATTAGCTATCTTCTCATTGCTGGACAAAACACCCACCAGAAGCAAGAAAGGGTTTATTTTGGCTTACTGTTTCTAGGAGAAACTTCATCATGGTGGAGAATACATAGCAAAGCAGGCAGCTGGCATATCACATCTTGTAACAGCTTGTCACATTGTCATGTATCAGTGGGAGGCACTAGCAAGAGTTGAGTTAGCTCTGCACATGCAGTAGGCTGCACTAATAAGTCTCAAGCCCACCCCAATGTCACACCTCCCTTAGCAAGGCTCTACCTCTGAAAGACTCCACCAGCTGGGGACTAAGTAGGAGGATTAATCACAAACACTTGAGGCTTGGAGACATTTTACATTAAAATTACCACATTTTTCCCAGGCCCTGATAGACTCATAACCATCTCATGATGCAAAATGCACGCAGTCCAACTTTAAAAGTCCCCATATTCTTTACCAATCCCAACACTCTTCAAAAGCCCAAAGTCTCATCTGAGATTTAAGACAGTCTCATAACTATGGAACCCTGTAAAATTAAAACACATATTACATACTTCTACCACATGATAGAGTAAACATTTCCATTGCAAAAGGAAGACAGAACAATGAAAGACTGGTCCAGTGCAAGATAGAAAACCCAGCAGGGAAAAAAATCAAATCCTGTAGCTCCATGTCTGGCCCCTTGGATTTGTAATATAATCCACTGGGCTCTAAAAGGCTTTGGCAATTTCACTAGCTGTGCTGCTTGCTTTCCAGGCAGATCCACCTGAGCCAGAGCCAGAGCCAGAGCTGTTTTTTTTTTTTTTTTTTTTAAGATTTTATTTATTTATTTATTTATTTTTATTAGAGACAGAAAGGGGAGAGAAAGAGCAAGAATGGGTGTGCCAGGGCTTCTAGCCACTGCAAACGAACTCCAGACACATGTGCCACCATGTGCATCTGGCTTATGTGGGACCTAGAGAGGGTCCTTAGGCTTCAGAGGCATATGCCTTAACTGCTAAGCCATCTCTCCAGCCCCAGAAGCTTTTCTTGACAGCCATCCCACAGTCCTGGCATCTCCAAAATCCAGGGATCTCCATTGCAACCCATGGTTCATCTTTACAGCTCCATGTCATGACCTCATAGGGTCTCTATGCAGCAATTATGATCCTGCTTCACACTGCCATATCCTAGTGGCTCCTGAAACCATGGTTGCACTTCATGACCTTATCTTCTGCATTTGTCATGCTTCCAAAACCAGTACCTGGTGGACATCACCATCAAAGATGTAAATCCAGAAGGATTAAGCTTTACGTTGAGGAGCAGGAAATTCCTGCAGGCCCCTTCCTTTCAAAAGAATTTATACTCTTACTATCTTGAGCTTCCAAAGAGTTAGGTTTCACTGTCAGGGCATCTTTCTTATTGTCCTAATGCAGAAAGATGGCCCACCTTTTTGGGGGAGGTGGGAGAGGTTGAGGTAGGGTTTCTCTCTATCCAAAGCTGATCTAGAATTCATTATGTAGTCTCAGGGTGGCCCCAAACTCATAGCAATCCTCCTACATCTGCCTCCTGAGTGCTGGGATTAAATGTGTGCACCACCATGCCTGGCTCAGATGACCCATTTTAATAGTGGTAATCTTTGCAACAATTGCATCTTTAGTGACCTAAAATCAATCTCTGTGCCTTTGACCTCAAATTTTCTTATATTTCTTTCTGTATCAAGCTTTACATTTCCCAAATCTTTCTTCTCTATACTTTCACCCACAATATACAACTAGTCCATTGTTTTGACATTCAATTTTGCTCAAGTTCTCAGAATATGAGCAGAATGTAACTAGCCTCTCCTTCAAGTAAAGTCTTTTCTTTCCTCTCTGTAATCTCAAAAGCCAAGTCTTTGCAGTCCATATTTCTCTCTGCATTTAGGTCTTTCAAACTCTCACCAGAATGGCTCATCAAGCTCTGCTTACAACACTGCAAGGTTTCTCTAGTCCAAAGTTCCAAATCCTTGCATATTCTTTCTGCAAACCAGTGCCAAAAGACAAAAACCAAGGTCAGGTTCATTGCAACAATAACCCCACTCCTGGGATCAAGTTTTGCAGCAGTTACTTTCTTGTTGTTGGGACAAAACATCCTACCAGAAACAGCTTATGAGAGGAAAGGGTTATTTCAGATTTAGAATTTTCAAGGGAAGTTTCATTGTGGAAGAAAAAGCATAGCACAAGCAGGAACTTATCATACAGGAGAAAGGAAATTGTCTGAGTGAACAAGCTCTGATCACTCAGTGCACCAATAAACCTGTCCCATGTGACACATCTCCTTCAGCAAGGCTCCACTTCCCAAAGATTCCACAAGTTGAAGACTAAGTAGGAAACTTAATCACAAACATTTGAGGCTATGAAGGACATTTTACATTCAAACCACCACACCAGCCATAAGCTTCAGGGTCCACTGCTGGGTAGAATTATTGATGACGCTTTCTCCCCAGTAGACTGTATAGTACTTGCAGGCATTATGACAACTAGCCCTTAAGGAGGAGGCTTCTAGCTCAGTTCTAGCTTGATTTCTCAGTGTCCTACAACTGGAGTATGTGGTGTTTTCAGCAATATGGTCTTAGCAGCTAGGGGGCAACCAAGAATAGTGGCAATACTCTGTATTGTTTGGCATGCTTCTAGAGCCTCCCTGAGCAATGACTCACTGGTGTATATCCCACTATGGACAGTGGGATTTTCCTATAACAACCTATAGGCTCTGGGAACAGCATTGTCCACCCACAGGATACTTTTGTTCAGATTATTATTATTTGATGGGGGTTTATTGCCCTGTTTAAATCTCGTATTGGTTTACTGAGGTAGGGTCTCACTCTAGCCAGGCTGACCTGGAATTCAGTATGTAGTCTCAGGGTGGCTTCAAACTCATGGAGATTCTCTTACCTCTGCCTCCCAAGTGCTGGGATTAAAGGTTTGCACCACCATACCCAGCTCAAATTATTTTTTGAAGTTATATTTTAGGGCTGGAGACATGGATTAGTAGTTAAGGCACTTGCCTGTCAAGCCTAAGGATCCATGTTCAACTCCCCAGAACCCATATAAGCCAGACATACAAGATGACACATGTGCACAAGATCATGTATGTACATAAGGTGGCACTCATGTCTGGAGTTCAATTACAGTGGCTAGATGCCCTGGCATGCCAATTCTTTCTTTATTTCTTTTTTTTAAATTTTATTGATAACTTCCATAATTATAGACAAAGAAACCATAATTCCCTCTCCCCTTACTTTCCCCTTCACAACTCCACTCTCCATAATATCCCCTCCCCTCTCAATTAGTCTCTCTTTTATTTTGATGTCATCATCATTTTCTCCTTATGAGGGCCTTTTGTAGGTAGTGCCAGGCACTGTGAGGTCATGAGTATCCAGGCCATTTTGTGTCTGAATGATTACATTCTAAGGAGACCTACCCTTCCTTTGGCTCTTACATTCTTTCCATCACCTTGTCCACAATGAACTGTGAGCCTTGGAAGGTGTGATAGAGATGTTCCAGTGCTGAGCACTCATCTGTCACTTCTTTTCAGCACTATGGTCCCTTTTGAGTCATCACAGTGGTCACTGCCATCTGAAAAGAGAAGCCTCTCTAACCAAAAATGAGAGTAGCATTAATACATGGGGATGAACATTAAGAAAAGTGCTTGCTGTGCAGTTTGGTGAGTATAATATATGCATTTAGCCAGACACCAGCAGGTGTTACACTGCTAGGACACATAACTTCCTTGTCACAGGTTTTGAGTATCAGGGATGAATTCCTTCCCATGGAGCAGGCCTCTCTAGTCCAATTAGAGAGCAGTTAGTTTCCCCCATATCAGACATGCCACTATTGTACCTATTGACTCATTTGGCCTGGCTGGTCAAAATTAAGATTGCAGTGTCCACTGTTGTTTATCTCCATTAATTATTTCTCTCTCTCCCATAGAGCTGCATGCAGCATAGCTTTTTCCAGCTTTCTGTCAGCTGGTTTACATAGAGGAGGTTTTCAGCTCAGCTCCAGCAAGATTTCTCAGTGACTCTGCAGCCCAAGAATGTGGAGTCTTCAGCAATAGGGTCTGACAATGTGTTCCTGGTGGGAAACCAAGAACCTTGGCAATGGACTATAATGTTTTAGGGACATCAGGGACCTTCCTGGCCAACAAGTCACTGAAAGGTATCCATCCCTGGCACTGAAATTTTTCTAGTAACAATCTATGGCTTCTGGGTACACCATTGTCCAAAAAAATAGGTTACCATATGGCTTATTTATACCCTCTTAGATTTTGATTAATCCTCCCCTCATCCTTATTTTATTCAATCTCTTCCCCTGACCTCACTTAGGCTTTTCTACTCCCAGAAATCTGTTCATCTACTTACATGTATAAAATACCATCCTCTTAAGTATTCCCCTCCTCCTTCCTTATAGCCAGCCCCTTTCTAGCTTATTGGCCTCTCCGACTGAGTTTTATTCTAACTCACACACAAGTCCAAGCTATGATCCATATATAAGAGAGAACATGTGGTGCTTGGCTTTCTGGGCCTGGGTTACCTCACTATGTATAATCCTTTCCAGGTCCATCTAGTTCCTTGAAAATTTCATAATTTCATTTTTCTTTGCCACCAAGCAGAACTCCATTGAATAAACGTACCACATCTTCATTATCCACTCATCAGTTGAGGGACATCTAGGTGATTTCATGACCTAGCTATTGTTAACAGAGCGGCAGAAAACATGGATGTGCAAGTATCTCTAAGGTAATGAGACAAGTCCTTAGGATATATGCCTAGGCATGGTATAGCTGGGTCATATGGTATAACTATTTTTAGCTGTCTCAGGAACTACCACACTGGTTTCCACAATGGATGTACCAGATTGCATTCCCACCAACAGTGTAGAAGGATTCCTCTTTTTCCGCATCCTTGCCAGCATTTATTGTCATTTGCTTTCTTGATGATAGCCATTCTGAAAGGAGTCAGGTGGAACCTCAAAGTAGTTTTAATTTGCATATCCTTGATGGTTAGAGATGTAGAACATTTTTTTAGATGTTTATACGCAAGTTTCATTTCTTCCTTTGAGAACTCTGTTTAGTTCCTGTGGCAGTCAGGTTTGCATTGCTGGCAGAAATCACCAGACCAAGAGCCGCTTGTGGGGGAAAAAGTTTATTTTGGCTTACAGACTCAAGGGGAAGCTCCATGATGGCAGGGGGAAATGATGACATGAGCAGAGGGTGGACATCACCTGCTTGACAACATAAGGTGAAGAATAGCAACAGGAGAATGTGCCAAAGACTGGCAAGGGGACACTGGCTATAATACCTATAAACCCGCTCCCAATAATACACTGTTTCCAGGAGGCATTAATTCCCAAATCTCCATCAGCTGGGAACCTAGCATTCAGAACACCTATGTTTATGGAAGACACCTGAATCTCCTGAATTAAACCACCACAGTTCCATAGCCACAGCCCCTCCACTTTTTTTTTTTTATTTATTTTTATGTATTTATTTATTTATTTTGGTTTTTCTAAGTTGGATCTTACTCTGACCAAGGCTGACCTAGAATTAACTATGTACTCTCAGGGTGGCCTCAAACTCATAGAGATCCACCTACCTCTGCCTCCCGAGTGCTGGGATTAAAGACATGTGCCACCACACCCAGCCCATTTAAAATTTTGTTTGTTTATTTATTTATTTGAGAGCAACAGAGAAAGAGGCAGATAGATCGAGAGAGAATGGGTGCGCCAGGGCCTCCAGCCACTGCAAACGAACTCCAGATGCATGCGCCACTTTGTGCATCTGGCTTACATGGGTCCTAGGGAATCAAGCCTCAAACCAGGGTCCTTAGACTTCACAGACAAGCACTTAACTGCTAAATGATCTCTCCAGCCCCAGCCCATTTTTTGATTAGGTTGTTTGATTTCTTATTATTTAATTTTCTGGGTTCTTTATATATCCTGCATATTAATCCTCTGTCAGATGTATAGCTGCCAAAGATTTTCTTCCATTCTATAGGTTGTCTTTTGTTCTATTCACAGTGTCCTTTGCTGTACAAAAGCTTTCTAATATCATGAGGTCCCAGTGGTTAATTAATGGTTTTATTTGCTAAGCAACTGGGGTTATATTCAGAAAGTCTTTACCTATGCCAACATGTCAAAGGGTTTCCCTACTTTTTCCTATAGCAGTTTCAGAGTTTTAGGTCTGATATTAAGGACTTTTATCCATTTGCATTCAATTCTTGTGCATGGAGAGAGATAAGGATCCATGTTCATCCGACTACACATAGAAATCCAGTTTTCCCAGCACCATTTGTTGAAGAGCACATTTTTCTCCAATGAGTATTTTTGGCATTTTTGTTGATGATCAGGTGGCTGTAGCTGCCCAGACTTACATCTCTGGGTCCTCTCTTCTGTACACTGATCTATGTGTCTGTCTTTGTGCTAATGCCATGCTGTAATATAGCTTAACATCAGGTATGGTGATACCACCAGCCTTATTTTTGTTGCTCAGAATTGTTTTGGCTATTCAAGGTTTTTTGTGCTTCCCAATGAATTTTAGGATTGTTTTTTCTACTTCCACAAAGAATGTCATTGGAATTTTGATGGGGATTGCATTAAATGTGTAGATTGCTTTTGGGAAGATTGACATTTTCACAACATTTGTTCTTCCAATCCAAGAACATGGAATGTCTTTCCATTTCCTACTGTTCTGCAGTTTCTGTCTTGAGCGGTTTAAAGTTTTCATTGTAGAGATCCTTCACTTCCTTGGTTAGGTTTATTCCAAGGTACTTTTTTTTTTTTTTTTTTTTTTTTTTGAGGCAATTGTGAATGGAAGTGATTCCCTGATTTCATCCTCCACATGTTTGTTGTTAGTATATAGGAAAGTTACTGGTTTCTGTATGTTTATTTTGTATCCTGCTTTGTTGCTAAAAGTGTATTAGCTCTAACAGTTTGCTAGTAGAGTCTTTGAGGTCCTTTATGTATAAAATCATATCATCTGCAAATAATGATAAGTTGATTTCTTCCTTTCCACTTTGTATCCCTTTTATGTGTGTCTCTTGTCTTATTGCTATAGCTAAGTCTTCCAGTACTGTATTAAATAAAAGTAGGCACAGTAGTTCCTGATTTTGGTGGAAAAGCTTCAAGTTTTTCCCCATTTACTATTATGCTGGCTGCAGGTTTGTCACAAATAGCCTTTATTATGTTGAGATTTTTTTCTTCTATTTCCAGTTTCTGTAGGACTTTTACCATGAAGGGATGTTTGATTTTGTCAAATGCTTTTTCTGCATTTATTGAAATGATCATGCAATTTTTGTCATTCAGTCCATTTATATTAGTATGTTATATTTATAGATTTGCATATGTTAAATCATCCCTGCATCTCTGGAATGAAGCCTAGTTGGTCAGGGTGAATGATCTTTCTGATATATTCTTGTATTCTGTTTGAGAATTTTTGTATCTATGTTCATGAGGGAGATTGGTCTGTAATTTTCTTTTTTTGTTCTATCTTTGTCTGGTTTTGGTATCAGGGTGATGCTGACTTTATAGAAGGAGTTTGGTAGGATTCCTTCCTTTACTATTTTGTGGAAAAGTTTGAGAAGCATTGGTGTTAGTTCTTCCATGAAGGTCTGGTAAAATTCACCTGTGAATCCATCTGGGCCTGGACTTTTTCAGTTGAGATTTTTTATATATATAACTGCTTAGATCTCCATACCTGTTATAGGTCTATTTAAGTGGTTTATTTCATCTTGGTTTAATTTTGGTAGGTCATATAAATCAAGGAAATCATCCATTTCTTTCAGATTTTCAAACTTAGTGGAGTATATATTCTTGAAGTATGTCCTTATGATTCACTGAATTTCTTTGATATCTAGTGTAATGCTGCCTTTTTCATCTCTAATTTTATTAATTTGTGTTTCTTCTTTCTTTTAGTCAAGATTTGCTAAGAGTTTATCAATCTTGTCTATCCTTTCCAAGAACCAACTCTTTGTTTCATTGATTCTTTGAATTGTTTTTTTTTTTTTGGTTTCTATTTCATCAATTTCTGCCTTAATCTTTATTATTCCTTCCCATCTACTGGTTTTATCAAAGCCTACAAATTCCCCTTGTAAGACTGCCTTCATTGTGTCCCAAAGGTTTTGAAATATTGTGTTCTCACTGTCATTTGATTCTATAACTTTTTTCTTCTTCTTGATTTCTTCATTGACCCATTCATCATTTCATAGTATATTGTTTAGTTTCCATGATTTTGTGTATGTTCTATAGTTTTTCTTACTGTTGATTTATAGTTTAATCCCATTGTGATCAGACAGAGTACAAGGAATTGTTTCAATTTTTCTGTATTTGTTAAAGTTTGATTTGTGTCCTAATATATGATCTATTTTAGAGAATGTTCCATGTGCTGCTGAAAAGAATGTGCATTTTGTAGCATTTGGATAAAATGTTTTATAGTTATTTGTTAGGTCCATTAGTTCTATGACCTCATTTAATCCAGATGCTTCTCTGTTTATTTTTTGCTAGGATGACCTGTCAATTGATGAGAGTGGGGATTGAAGTCACCAACTATAATTGTGTTTAGTGTCATCTGTGACCTTAATTCTAGCAGTGTTTGTTTGATGAAATTGGGATTCCCCCATTTTAGGTACATATATGTTTAGAATTGTAATGTCCTCCTGTGAGAGTGTTCCTTTAATCAATATAAAGTGACCTTCTTTATCTTTTCTAACTAATGTTGGTTTGAAGTCTACCCTGTCAGATATTAGGATAACAACACCTGCTTGTTTTCTAGGCTCATTTTCTTGAAATACCATTTTCCATCCTTTCATCCTAAAATCCTGTCCATCTTTTATAGAAAGGTGAGTTTCTTGGAGGCAAAAAGAAGGATTCTGCTTTTTAACCCAGACTGCAAACCTGTGTCTTTTGGTTGGGGCATTGAGGTCATTAATATTAATAGTTATTATTGAAAGGTGTGCCTTTATTCTTGCCATTCTTCTTGTTTTGTACTTCTTATGGTTTTTCCTTTACTCTCTTGTATTAACTATTATTTGATTATGGTTTATTTTTTTCCCTTTTCTTTTATGTGTGTGTTTTTCTTTCTCTGCAGCATGGAGGATCCTTTCAAGTATTATCTGTAGAGCTATATATTCCTATAGCCTGCTTTTGTTGTGGAATGTCCTTATTTCTCCAATGAAGTTTCAATGGATAGCTTTGCTGGATAAGGTAATTTTCATTGACAGTTTATCTTTCAGAACTTGGAATACATCATTCCAAGCCCTTCTTGCTTTTAAAGTTTGTGCTGGTAATCTGCTGTTATTCCAATGAGCTTGCCTTTATAGGTAACTTGATTTTTCTCTCTAACTGCTTTAAATATACTTTTCTTTGGTTTGTGTGTTTTGTAGTTGAATTACAATATGGTGGTGAGAGGTTTTTTCCTGGTTTTCTCTGTTTGGCATTCTCATGGCTTCTCTATCTGTATTGGCATCACTTTCTGTATTTGGGGAAATTTTTCTTCTGTGATTTTGTTGAAAATAACTACTATGCCTTTGGAATGAAATTCTTCTCTTTTTACTATACCCTGAATTCTTATGTTTGATATCTTTACAGTGTCCCAAATGTCTTGAAATTCTCATTTATGTTTTCCTATTAGTTTGTCTTTCTCTTTGTTGGACTGCATAAGATCTTGTAAGGTTCAGGAGTGACCATGACCACACAAACCACTCTGAGGCAAAGATAAAAGCTTTTATTCCGGAAAAGCACAAGTTGCCAGGGCTGGCTCACAAGAGAGGATCTCAGCTCACCTGAGTTCCTCAGGTAGTGGGCTTTATAGGGCTTTCAGTTGGGGGAGGTGAGGAAAGGAAGAGTTGAAGGGAGATCTAAGATAGCCAGGGTGTGACACCAGAACAGTGACCAGGTGATTTACAAAATAAAGTGGGCAGGAAACCATGACCTGGGGTATTGCAGGCATGGAGGGGATAATGGCTGGGAAGGTTTCTTGAGGAATGTGGATAATCCACTTCCTTATGTCTCTGTCACCATCCTGCTGTCCTTGGTGACTCTACATTGGGACCTGTCAGACCTAACAGATCTGCCACCTGGTTTTCTAGTTTTGATATTCTGTCCTTGCCTTGATCCATTCTACTGGCAAGATTTTCTATAGAGTTGTCTGTTTGACTTACTCTTTTTTTTTTTTTCATTTCTAGTATTTCTGATTAGTATTTTTTCATTATTTCTATGTCCTTACTCACATCTTGTACTGGCCTCCTTATATAACTAAGTTAGTTTTCTGTGTTCTTCTGGGATTCCTTCAGGAGTTTGTTTTCTTCTTTGATTCCTTTAATTTCTATGAACATAAATACAATCATTTTTAAAAAAATATTTGTCAGGCATTTCATCCAAAGCAGTCTCACTGTAGGTCATCTCTGATGGATTTATAATTTTTGGCAGGATTGTATTGTCTTGATTTTTTTGTGTGTTTCTTGTGTTATAATGTAGAGGTTTTTTTTATTGACAACTTCTATATTTATAGATAATAAACCATGATATTTCCCTCCCCTCCCCCATTCCCCTTCAGAACTCCATTCTCCATCATATCCCCTCCCTCTCTCCATTAGTCCCTCTTTTAATTTGATGTCATCATCATTTTCTCCTATTATGAGGGTCTTGCAAAGATATTGCTAGGCACTGCAAGGTCATGGATATCAAGGCCAATTTCTGTCTTGACAGTTGCATTGTAAGGAGTGGTACCCTTCCTTTGGCTCTTACATTCTTTCTGCCCCCTCTTCCACAATGGACCCTGAGCCTTAGAGGATGTGACAGAGATGTTTCAGTGCTGAACACTCCTCCATTCCTTCTCAGCACTATGTTGCCTTTTGGGTCATCCCGGAGGTCATCACCATCTGAAAAGAGAAGCTTCTCTAACCAGAAGTGAGAATAGCATTAATATGTGTAGCAGTCAGCTTCAGGTTCGCTGAGATGAACTTCCAGACCAGGCACAGTTATGGAGGAAGGGATATTATTTATTGAAGCTTACAGATCCAGGGGAAGTTCCATAATGGCAGAAGAAGCTGGCCTGTCTTCACAGGACCAGGCAAGAGAGCAAAGCCCCCAGCCACACAGCACACAGAGCAAAACTACAGCCCCCAAAGCCACAGCACACTTCATGAACTCCTACTGGGCACACTTTGCATATCTTTACAATGGAATCTCAACCCCACCACCACTCCTTAAGAACCACCCAGTGACATTGCCTCTAGCAAGGTGACTACAGATGCAAACTATAAACTAATAAAACATTGAATATATTGGGGGCCATATATTCAAACTACCACAATATGTGAATATGAACATTAAGTGTAGTGCTTTCAGGGCAGTGTGGTGTGAATAATATCTACATTTAGCCAGACAAGACCAGGCTTTATACCCTGAAGGCTCATGACCTCCCCTGCCATAGACTTTTGATTAGTTTTTTCAGTACCAGGCATGTATTCCCTCCCATAGAGAGGCCTTCAGTCCAATTAGGAAGCAATTGGTTTCCCCAAGAGCAGACGTGCCACTATTGCATCTGTTCAGTCATTGGGCCTGTCTGGCCAAACTTGAATTTTCCATTGTCCACTGTTTTCACTGCTGATGACTTTCTGTCTCCCATATGGCTGCATGCAGTGCAGTTTTTTCCAGCTTTCAGTTGGCTGGTCTATAATGTAAAGATTTTTTGCATTGAGTTAATTTGGGTTTTCTAATTATCTACAGTGTTCTTAGCCATGCAAATCCAACTTTATTTATCTTTTTTTTATTTTTATTTTTTTGAGGTAGGGTCTCACTCTAGTCTAGGCTGACCTGGAATTCACTATGTAGTCTCAGGCTGGCCTCAAACTCACAGTGATCCTCCTACCTCTGTCTCCCAAGTGCTGGGATTAAAGGCATGTGCCACCATGCCCAGAAACTTTATATATCTTTAGGGTAGGAGTTAAGGTGCTAGGTGTAGCTCTTATACTCCCAGAGTAACAGCAGATGTTGAATTTGCCTGTTATTCAAGTATTCTAGTAGGCTGGGTGGAGCAAATTCCTGACAAATTCTAGAATTCAACCAAGCAATATACACATTCAATTAAAACCAGCACAGATGATTTATGCAAGAGAGGGGATTAAAACAAACAGATAATCTAATAAAGCCAAAGTCCCTAAGGGTATGTGTTGTCCCACACCCTTAATGCTGTCCACTGGGAGGCTTCGATTTCTGGTTTGAAATGGGTTCCAGATTAGCCTGGGGGCGAGTCAGAATCTGCTCCCAAAAATGACAGAAGAAAAAGACAAGGGCCCCATAAATCTGGAAAAATCAAAGGCAACAATAGTCAAAACCAAAATACAGCTTATTTGAGAATGGTAAAGATGACCAAGAACACATCAATCAAATCCAACACATAACCTTCCCTGACATGAAAGGTGAGATTAGCACTTCCAGTGCAGATCTTTGTATCTGGCTTGGTGTAAGTAGGCCCTGCTACCTTTTGGGATGGTATGGTAGTTTGAATGTATGTTTTATTAGTTTGTTGTTTGCATCTGCATTCACCTGGATGGAGGTAATGTCACTGGGTGGATCTTAAGGTGTGGTGGTGGGTTTGAGATTTCAATCTAAAGATATGCAAAATGTGCCTAGCTGGAGTTCCTGAGGTATGCTAAGCTCTTTGGCTTGTGGTTTTGCTCTCTGTGTTTGGTCCTGTGAAAGCAGGCCAGCTTTTTCTGCCATTATGGAACTTCCCCCGGATCTGTAAGCTTCAATAAATCCCTTCCTCTATAACTGTGCCTGGTCTGGAAGTTTATCTCAGCGAACCAGCAGCTGTCTGCTACAGAAGGCTTCCAATCTCACCAATGCTGAGTCCCACCTTGATCCCTCTGTGTGTTGGACTCTATTAGGCTGCTTGGGTTGCTGGATCTGGTATTCTGATCTGGATGCTGAGTTCTTCGGTGATTTGCGGCACTGGCAGTTGGGAGATGAGAGGCTGTGCAGGATGCCTGGATTTGTACCAGAGCTGTTCAGCTAGTCCCATTTGTTATCTCCTTCTGCAGCTGCTGAGCTGGTCCCTGCTGTCTTTGCCAGATATCTCAGTTTTGACAACTTGTAGGACCACCTTGCAGGAGACTGAAGCTGAGACACTGATGCTCAGGTGACACCACACCTTTTCTCTCTTTTTCTCTCCCTCTTTGCCTCTCTCCCTCTCTCTCTCTCTCATAAAAAATAAAATTAAAAAATATATTTAAATTTGTTCTATCAAAGGCATAGGTTTACATATAATGTTTTCATACATTTTTAGTTTTGGTTAACCCTCTATCCCACCCTCTCTTCTCCTCTATCCCCTGTAATGTATTTTTTTTTAATGGGAGAGAGAGAGTGGGGGGAAGAAACTTGGCATGCCAGGGCCTCCAGCCACTGCAATTGAACTCCAGACATGTGCACCACCTTGTGAACATGCACAAACTTGTGCATGCATCACTTTGTGCATCTGGCTTATGTGGGATCTAGGAAATCACACATCGTTTCTTAGGCTTTGCAGACAAGCACCTTAACCACTAAGCCATCTCTCCAGCCCCTGTAATATATTTTGATCTACCTTCTATTGCCTCTGATTTCCTCAAACCTACACCTGTTGATGGACTCCTTCTGACTCCAAGGTTCAGTCTGAATAAAATGTAGGCAATCTCTGCTAATGCTGACTTTGAGTTTGGAGTTCCAACTGTGTGATTGGTGATAACTTGTCCCTTTTTATAATATTGGACAAATAGACTGTAACAAGCCTATACCAGGAGCTAGGTGAAAGCAGGGATTTTTGTCTTGGCTTTGAAGAAGTCTGACTTTGAGCATCTCAAGGCCTCAGTGTCCTCATCTGTTAAACATATCATTTGACTGGGACAGTTTTCTAAAACCTCAGTCACTCTTACCCAGTTTCATACTTATCAGGGCATGGTAGCATACACCTTTAATCCCAGCACTTGGGAGGCAGAGGTAGAAGAAAGACCATGAGTTTAAGGCCAGCCTGAGGCTACATAGAGAATTCCAGGTCAGCCTGGACTAGGGTGAGACCCTACCTCGAAAAACCAACCAACCAACCAACCAAACAAACAAACAATTTCATACTGGAAAAAATATGTTGTGTGCATGTGTGTATGTACATGTGTGCATGCAGGCATGCACATGCCATGACATATGTGTAGAGGTCAGTCTTCTCCTTTCACCTTGTTTAAGGCAGAGTCTCTTGCTATTTGCCCCTGTGTTTGCCAGACTAGCTTGCCCACAAGCTTCCAAGATTCTCCCATTTCCACCTCCAGTTTCACAATTTGGGACTAGGATTGAAGACTCTAGCTCTTTAGCATATGACTTTTTACATGTGTTCTGGAGATCTGAACTGAGGGCATCAGGCCTGCACAGCAAATGCTTTTACCCATTAACATCTCCCCAGACCCTCCTCCCTGTTATTTTTCTTAAAACAAGGTCTCATTATACAGCCTAGGCTGGCCTCAAACTTGTGGTCTTCTTGCCTCTTTACTGAGTGTTAAGATTGCAGGCATGCGCTACCATACCTGGCTCCATTTTCTTATTTCCCTTCCTTCCTTCCTTCCTTCCTTCCTTCCTTCCTTCCTTCCTTCCTTCCTTCCTTCCTTCCTTCCCTTCCCTTCCCTTCCTTCCTCTCTCCCTCCCTCCCTCCCTCCTTCCTTCCTCCTCCTCCTCCTTCTCCCTTTCTTTCTTTCTTTCTTTCTTTCTTTCTTTCTTTCTTTCTTTCTTTCTTTCTTTCTTTCTTTCTTTCTTTCTTTCTTTCTTTCTTTCTTTCTCTTGAGGTAGAGTTTCACTCCAACCCAGGTGACCTGGAAACTCACTCTGTAGTCACAGACTGGCCTTGAACTCATGGTGATCCTCCTACCTCTGCTGGGATTAAGGTGTGTGCCACCACACCTGGCTTCCATTTTCTTTTTTACTCTCTCTTTTTTCTTCCTTTCACTTTCCTTTCCTTCCTCTCCCTCCCTTTCATCTTTCTGTTCTTTTTGTTTTGTTTTTGTTTTGTTTTGTTTTGAGGTAGGGTCTTTTATCCCAGGCTGACCTAAAATTAGCCCAAGCTAACCTGGAATTCACTATGTAGTCTAAGGCTGGCCTCAAACTCCTACTTCTGCCTCCTGAGTGCTGGGATTAAAGGCATTCACCACCATGCCTGTGAGAAAGAAAGAGAGAGAAGGAGAAAATGGGCACACCAGGGCCTCAGCCATTGCATACAAACTCTAGACGCATGGGCCACCTTGTGCATCTGGCATTATATGGGTACTGGGGATTCAAACTCAGGTCTTTATGGCCTTTGCAGGCAAGTGCCTTAACCACTGAGAAATCCGTATCTCCAGCCCTTCTTTTTCTAAACTTTTTTGGTTTTTCAAGGTAGGGTTTCACAGGCTGACCCGGATTTCACTATGTATTCTCAGAGTGGCCTTGAACTCACTGCAATCCTCCTACCTCTGCCTCCCAAATGCTGGGATTAAAGGCATGTGGCACCATGCCTGGCTTAAAGCTTTTTTTAAAAATATGTTTTATTTATGTATCTATTTATTTATTTATGAGAGAGAGGGAGGGAGAGAGAGAGAATGGACTTGCTAGGGTCTCTAGCTACTGTAAATGATGCATGCGCCGCCACGTGCATGCGCATCTGGCTTACGTGGGTACTGCAGATCAAACCTGGGTCCTTGGGCTTCACAGACAAGTGCCTTAGCACTAAGCCATCTCTCCCATCTCCCCCCTCCCTTTTATTTATTTATTTAGTTAGTTAGTTAATTATTGGTTTTAATTATTGGTTTTGAGGTAGGGTCTCACTTTTGCCCAGGCTGACCTGAAATTCACTACATAGTCTCAGGGTGGCCTTGAACTCATGGCAATTCTCCTACCTCTGCCTCTCAAGTGCTGGGATTAAAGGCGTGCACCACCACACCTGGCCTTCCACCCCCTTTTTTGAACATAGTCTAATGCAGTCCAGGCTGGCTTCAAACTCACTATGTAGCTAAAAATGATCTTGAGCTCCTGACCCTCTTTACCTTCACTTCCCAAGTGCTGGTCATACAAGTATGAGCCATCACACCTGGCTTTCACTTTCATATTTTGTCAGCGCTGGGAATGAACCCAGAGTCTCATGCATGCTAGGTAAGTGCTCTACCACTGAGCTATACCCCCATCCCTACCTCCATATTTTGGTCACTTTTGTCTATCATATGTACTATTATATACTTATTAATTTCTGAAAATTAAATTATCTATTTAACTTGAATTCATGCTAAACAAAATACTTAGGGCTGGAGAGATGGCTTGACAGTTAAGGTGCTTGCCTGTGAAGTATAAGGACCCATGTTTAACTCTCCATGTCCCACATAAGCCAGACACACAAGATGACACAAGGTAGCACATGCACACAAGGTGGCACACGCATCTAGAGTTCGATTACAGTGGCTGGAAGTCCTGGTGCACCAGTTCTCTCTCTCACTGTCTCACA
The DNA here is from genome assembly GCA_036365145.1 of Orientallactaga sibirica. Classification (NCBI taxonomy): domain Eukaryota; kingdom Metazoa; phylum Chordata; class Mammalia; order Rodentia; family Dipodidae; genus Orientallactaga; species Orientallactaga sibirica. The sequence goes on along the minus strand of JAEOAD010000005.1, from coordinate 48,755,701 downwards.
TAACAAAACAAAAACATTAAAAATACTTAGGTAATCATAAAATCAAAAAAATCCAGGAAAGGTATAATTTTCTTTTTTTCTACTAACCCCTAAAACACATGTATAATCACATTCATCTTCATGACCCTTGAAACTGGAAACCATGCTGAGAATCACTGTTCGGGAGACTCGGGATTAGAGGACTATTTCAATTTCCAAATGTCTTTCCTCCTGCTGTGAATTCTAATACTGCCAAAAAAAGAACAGCGACTTCAGAGAGGGAAGTATGTATATACAATTCCTGAGCTACCAGCGTGACTCTTGGAACAAAATGATCGTGTTTTGACAGCTTTCTCTTTCCGCTCTCAACACAATTACAGAACCCACGCTCTTAAAGGGTCCTGCACATTGATCTTCCGTCAGGAGAGCCGCACAGTGCTTATATGTGGTCTACCTAAGGCCTCTGTCCCAAACCGCCCCAGTGACTGGAAGGCTAGCCTCTTTCTTAAGCCAGCTGCCTCCACAGACTCCCTTCACTCCTGCTGATTCGCGACCTATTTGGATGATGCAACTCAAGAGACTCACAGGAATTCCTGCCAGGGAGCTCTTCTCTGGTAAGAAACTGGCAAGCAAGAGAGGAAATGTGGACTCAGTGTTGACGAGGGAGAAAGCAGAAGGAAACTCCCTAGGGAAATCACGTGCCTCTTTGACAGGGCACAAGAAAACAGCCACCAAGCCTCAGGAGTCCCCAAATCTGGTTGCCCATCAGAATCATTTAAAATGTTTTAAAAATAAAGTTTGGGGCTGGAGGGATGGCTTAGCGGTTAAATGCTTGCCTATGAAGCCTAAGGACCCCGGTTCGAGGCTTGATTCTCCAGGACCCACGTAAGCCAGATGCACAAGGGGGTGCATGCATCTGGAGTTCGTTTGCAGTGGCTGGAGGCCCTGGTGCACCCATTCTCTCTCTCTCTCTCTCTCTCTGTCTCTCTCTCTCCCTGACTATTTCTGTATCTCTCTCTCAAATAAATAAATAAATAATAAAATATTTTTTAAAAAAATAATAAATAAAGTTTGCCAGCCCGGCGTGGTGGCTCACGCCTTTAATCCCAGCACTTGGGAGGCAGAGGTAGGAGGATCGCAGTGAGTTCAAGGCCACCCTGAGACTACATAGTTAATTCCAGGTCAGCCCGGACCAGAGTGAAACCCTACCTTGAAAAACCAAAAAAAATAAAAATAAAAAAATAAAAAATAAATAAAGTTTGGCTGAGAAGATGGCTCAGCAGTAAAAGGTGCTTGCTTGCAAAGCCTAATGGCCTGCGTTTGATTCCCAGTATACATCACATACATCTGGAGTTCATTTACAATGGCTAAAGGCCCTGGCATGTCCATACAGCTCCCCCCCACCATCTCTGTCTCTCTCCTTTTCTCTCTCTGTATACTTGCAAATAAATAAACATATTTTAAAAATTAAACAAAATAAGGTTAATAAGTGTCATAATTTTGACATGTACCTGCAGTCCCAACAACTCAGGAAGCTGGATTGAGAGGACTGCTGGAGCTCAGGTGTTGGAAGCAAGTGCCTCTTACTGCTGAACCATCTCCCCAGCTCCAAGATCAGGTGTTGGGACCAGCCTTGGCATGACACTGAGATTCTCCTCTTGAAATAAAATAATGTGAATGTATCCCTATGGTATTACTCATCAATTCTATTCCTAGGTATTTACTCATGGAACTGAAAACACATTTACAACAGCTTTACTTATAATAGCAAGAAAAAAAACCTCAAAGGCTTATTCTACAAGTAAGGAAATTGAGGTAGAGTCATATGGGAGAATAGTACTTAGCAATAAAAAGGAATGAATTGTTGACATGATGCATTCAACAATGTGCATGACTCCTCCCAAAATTATGAGAACCAAAACAACCAGGCACACAAAAGAAGTGCATATATGGGGCTGAGGAGATGGATGGCTCAACAGTCAAAGGCACTTGCTTGCAAAGCATGCTAACACAGGTTCAATTCCCCAGCACCTATGTGAAGCCAGATGCAAAAAAAGTGGCATTGCACCTGGTGTTTATCTGCAGTAACAACAGACCATGGTGTACACAGAGAGAGAGAGAGAGAGAGAGAGAGAGATTTTTTTTTTTTTTTTTTTTTCTTTTTTTCTTTTTTTTTTTTTTTTTTTTGAGGTAGGGTCTCACTCTAGCCCAGGCTGATCTGGAATTCACTCTGTAGTCTCAGGGTGCCTCCAACTCATGGTGATCCTCCTACCTCTGCCTCCCGAGTGCTGGGATTAAAGGTGTGTGCCACCACGCCTGGCAGAAATAAATTTTTAAAACCTGACTTTATGGGCACAACATTCACAAGTAAGGAAACTGCCCTATAGTGACTGAAATGCTGGATGGAGGTCGGATAGAGGTTGATGAGAAGGGAAAATGTTGTAGGGCCATGGAAATTACTGAGCTGTTTTCTATCTGGATTTAATGTTGGATATACATATGTACATGCACACATTTATCAAAACTCATCTGTATATTATTCCCACCAACCTACCCTGAAAGCACTACGTATAATGTTCATATCACATATTAACGCTACTCTCACTTCTGGTTAGAGAAGCTTCTCTTTTCAGATGGCGATGACCACTGGGATGACCCAAAAGGCAACATAGTGCTGAGAAGAAAGGATAGAGGAGTGCCCAGCACTGAAACACCTCTGTCACACCCTACAAGGCTCAGGGACCATTGCGGAAGAGGGGGCGGATAGAATGGAAGAGCCAAAGGAAGGGTATGATTCCTTACAATGCAACTGCCCAGATAGAAATTGGCCTCGATATCCATGACCTTGCAGTGCCTAACAATACCTTCACAAGACCCTTAAAATAGAAGAAAAAGATGATGACATCAAATTAAAAGAGAGACTAATGGAGAGAGGGAGGGGATATGATGGAGACTGGAGTTCTAAAGTGGAATGGGGGAGGGGAGGGAAATATCATGTGTTTTTGTATGTAAGTATAGAAGTTGTCAATAAAAATAATAATTTTTTAAAAAGGACTGGAGAGATGGCTTAGTGGTTAAGATGCCTGCCTGCTAAGCCTAAGAACCCGGTTCCAATCTCCAGGTCCCACATTTAGCCAGATGCAAAGTGACGCAAGGGCGCAGTGCTGCACTTGACCACAAGGGGGCATATGCATCTGGATTTCGTTCACAGCAGCTGAGAGACTGCTGGTGCGCCCATTCTCTGTCACCCTCTCCCTCTCTCTCTGTCTGTCTCTCTCCAAAAATAAAAATAAAAATAAACTCATCTGTGGAGATCTGTACATTTCACCATGTATATTTTAATTTTAGTTTTTAACTTTTATGTACATTTTAATTTTAAAATATGAAAATAATCCCATTCTCTAGCCTCACCCTACTAGATCTCTACCGAGTTAGAATCCTTAGAAATAAAACCTGAAAACTTATACTTTCAAAACCTCCCTTGAAATTCTACTATATGTCAGTTTGGGGAACCTTTCACTTCCAAGAAAGCACTGACTGATTCCCTCCAAGTTATCCAGGTGGGGGAAGTTGTATGGCTACTGTTAGGAAGGAAGGTCTTAGGAATTCGTATTACTTCCTGAGCACTTACTCTGTTCTCAGATTCTCCCAATAACCCAGTAAGACAATGCTAAAGTCCTTTATCTTCCCTTCCTTCCTTCCTTCCTTCCTTCCTTCCTTCCTTCCTTCCTTCTTTCTTTCTTTCTTTCTTTCTTTCTTTCTTTCTTTCTTTCTTTCACTCTGTAGTTCCAGGTTGGCCTCATACAGTGATCCTCCTACCTCGCCTCCTTGGGATTAAAGACATACACTACCACACCCAGCTAAAAATCTTTGTTATAAAGAAACAGTGAGCTCAACACATTCTAGTCATTCAAGTAGAAGTAGCAAATTCATTTTTGTTGTTCTTTTCTAAAAATTTTATTATGTATATATGTATGTATTTGTGTGTGTATACACCAGAGTCACTTATTGCTACAAACAAACTCTAGATGTAGGTGCCACTTTTTGTGTCCAGCTTGACATGGGTATGGATAATTGAACCCCAGCTGACAGGCTTTGCAAGCAAGCACCTTTAACTACAGAGCCACCTCCCCAGTCCCAAGTTTTGTTATTCTTAAAGCCAGAGTAGGATGGGCTGAAACGGGACAGGAGCCAACAACCCTCCACCGCTTTCCATTGGCCCAGCACCTCTCAGGCCCCTCCCATCTTGTCAAATCCTGCCCTTCACATTCATTCATCTGTTCATTCATTAATTCAGCAATCAAAAAGAAATAAGTATTGTGTGCCTTCTGGGTGCCAGGCATTATGCCACACTGTCTTCTGCAGCAGACTGTAGTGAGGCATGGTGGATGTTAGCCTTTACCTTGGTCTGACCTTGTGGAGGAAAAGAGATTCCAGGGCTTTTGATTATAGTGATTTTATTCAAAGAGGTGGGGAGACAAGCCCGAGGTTCATGGTTATATAAGCATGGATAAAAGCAACCTCTTTGTTTACTTTGGGAACTTTCCAGAAGACGACATCAATAGCAGGTTATGTTAAAAATGGGTTAAAATCATTATCAGATTATGAATAATTCACCAGGCACCCCTGTTCCCCATTACATTTTGTTCTACATAATTGCTTCCTGGAAGTCTGCTCCCAGAGCAGGGAATTGGGAGTATCCATGAAATTGAATATTTCTGCCTTTGACAAGTAAATTTAAACAAAATTGTAAATTAGTTTCAGTCTATTGCTGTCTGTCTTCTTTGAGTTGATAAGATTGGTCCTTTAGTAAAATAACTGAACAAATAAAAGAATGTCTAGCTCCTTTGAAAGGAAAATCAGTCCTCAATCCTATTCCTATTATGTCCCAAGGGCTCTAAAGGTTGTAGGAGACTCAGGGTGGGATGGCTCAGGGACTGCACTAGAGAAGGAATATCTCAAGGAAAATCAGAGTCAAAACACAAAATATTATCTGCATGGTATAAACATATCAGTGACAAGGATAAGAACAATCATGCAATTAAAAAAATAAAGAAAGAAAAGAAAAGATGAGACACCAAGCTTAGTGGCACAAACTTGTAATTCCAGCACTTAGATGGCTAAGGCAGGGAGATCCCCAAGGGTCCAAGGCCAGCATGGTTACATAATACAATCCAGGACAGCCTGGACTACAAAGTGAGACCCTGTCTCAAGAAAATTGGTATGTAATTCAAATACCAGAAACTTGTTCTTTAAAAGTAGAAAAGCCAGTGGTTTTTAATATAATCACAAGATTGGGCATGAGGGCTGGAGAGATGGCTTAGCAAGTTAAAGGTGTTTGCAAAGCTTGCTGGGCCAGGTTTGATTCCCCAGTGCCCACGTAAAGCCAGATGCACAACATGGCGCATGTGTCTGGAATTTGTTTGCAGTGGCAAGAGGCCCTGGCATGTTCATTCTCTCACTCAAATAAGTAATAAAAATATTTTTAAATGGGCATAGCGGCACATACTTGCAGTTCCTGCTTTCAGGAGGCTGAAAGGGAATCACTTGAGCCCAGAAATTTGAGGCCAGCCTAGGCAACATTGTGACACATTGTTTCTTATAAGTAAATTACAAATTGAAAAGAAGATTGTCCAGGACATTTGCAACCCCTGTGAGTACTCTCCCTTTCCTCCCTCTCTCCAGCCCCTGGCAATTAAGAATCTTTCTGACTCTATGTTTGCCAATTATGGGCATTTCATACAAATAAGATCATACAGTATGCTATCTTTTCATCAAGCTCATTTTGCTTATTTTTATTTTTATTGATCTGTTTACAAGCAGAGAGAGAAGAGAGACAGAGAGAATAGGCATGCCAGGGCTTCCAGCTGCTGCAAAGGACTCCAGTTGCATGTGCCACTTTGTGCATCTGATTTTTGCATGGGCACTAGGGAATAGAACTCAGGTCATTCGACTTTGTAGGAAAGTGCCTTAACCACTAAGCCATCTCTCCAGCCCTCTTTTTACTTTGATAATACTGTCGTAGCATATGTCAGTATTTCATTTCTTCTTATTGCTTAGTAATATATCATTTTGTGTATACACCTTATATCTTTTATATATTGTCAGTGTTGGACAGTGGAGTCACTCCCACTTTTAGCTATTATGAATATGTTACTATAAACATTGGCTTAGAAACATATGTTTTCTGAGTTGGAGAGATGGCTCAGCAGTTAAGGCACATGCCTGCAATTCAATGCCTAATGGCCTGTGTTTGATTCCCCAGTACCCATGTAAAGCCAGATGCACAAAGTGGAGCATACATCTGGAGTTTGTTTGCAGTGGCCAGAGGCCCTGGTGCACTCATTCTCTCCCTCTCTTTGCAAATAAATAAATGACTTAAAAATTTTTAAAGAATCATATATTTTCTATTTTCGTGGGCATATTCCTAAGAAGTAGAATTTCTGTGTCATATGGTTATCATCTGTACAATTTTGAGGAACTGTTGGACTATCTTCCGTGTGGCTGTACCATTTTACATTCCCATTAGCCATGTAGACAGGTTTCGCCATTCTCTAACAATACTTCATTTTTCTAGGGATGCTGTGTCATCTTTGTCAGAACCTTGCTGTTCTATGCGCACTCGCAGCTTAAGTGGATAACCTATTCAATGGCTCCAGGCACCATTCCTTCTAGATAACACATTCACCATTTAAGAACAACCCAGAGATAACAATAATACATGAATCAAGACACTCCAAAATGCAAATGTTTGAAGCAAATATTGAGTTCATTTACTTATGTAGCTGGGAAAACAGTGGGGTAGCTTACAGCCTTTAGGGCTGGGTTAAAGGAACCAAGATTGTGGAATCTATTAATCTCTCTTTTCTTCCATCTTTCATCTCTGTTGCCTGTGCTTGGCCTCATTTTGTGGTTGGCTTTTTTTCCATGTATAGAATGATATCTGGCAGAAGCCTCAAGTTTATTCCTGCCAGCTCAGTGACAGCAGGGACAGGCCCTCTATCGCCCAACATTGTGTATGCCATTCCCACCCATGGACCAAGCAGGTGTCCAAGAAATGAGTCCAATGCTTGGCCCACACTGGCTCCTAGGCCCCTGTCTGTAATCAGATCAGAAGGGAAAAGGTTGTGCCTGGGTGTGTGGTGAGAGGCGCATGCTGGGCAGCCAAAAATAACTGCTGCCAAAGGCTGTGGTTCAAACGAGAGGCACCAGTGTTGGGAATTGCAGACAGGTAGAATGATCCATTGGGCTCCAGTGAGCTGAAATCAACCCCTCAGCTTCCCCTGCCTGTGGGGCCAGGTCTGCTCTGAACTGCCTCTCAGAGAAACAGAAGAGACCAAGCCCTTGGAAACACAACAGGCACTTTGTAAATTACAGGGCAACAAACATCACCACAGCAAACCTGGAGCCCAGGACAGACCCATCACTTAACCTCATTATGCATCCTTCTCCTTCACCATTTCTCTGTGTGCAATTGTACTGTTTCCAAATGAGTGGAGCAGAATCTATTTTAGAAAATGGAGGAATAGCTTCAGTAATTGGAAACACTTTCTTGACTCTCCATGGGTTTCAAAATCTGAGAAGAGCTCTTAAGAGGCTTGAAAACATTTCAAATAAGGTTATATGAGACACTCAAACTCACACGTTAAAAAGACGAAGTGAGAGCTGGGTGTGGTGGCACATGCCTTTAATCCCAGCACTGGGGAGGCAGAGGTTAGAAGGATTGCTGTGAGTTCAAGGCCACCCTGAGACTACATAGTGAATTCCAGATCAGCCTGGGCTAGAGAAAGACCCTACCTCAAAAAGGCAAAAAAAAAGGGGGGGCGAGTGAGGGCTGGAGAGATGGCTCAACAGTTAAGACGCTCGCCTGCGAAGCCTAAGGACTCATGTTCAACTCTCCAGGTCCCACATATGCCAGAAGCACAAAATGACACAAGCGGGCAAGGTTGCACATGTGTACAAGGTAGTGCACGTGGCTGGAGTTTGATTTCAGTGTCTGGAAGCCCTGGTGGATCAATTCTCTCTCCCTCTTTCTCTCTCCCTCTCACTGTTCTTGCTCTCTCACATTAAAAAAAAAAAGTCAGTCTGTTGGGTTTGCCTAAAAAAAAAAAAAAAGGAAGTGAGGTGAGTTCTTGGATATCAGAACTGGAGGAGCCTGTGGGGAGCACCAGGTTCTCATTCTTGTTTAGCAGAGGGAGAAATTGAGGTCCAGAGCTCATGACCTGTCTGGTCATGCAGATGCCAAGCAGATTTGTAGCTCTAAATTCAGCTCTTTTAGCCTGCTGCCCTTTCCTGGTCCTCCTGAGCACAAGGAAAACACAGGTCCAGGTACATAGTAAAGGCCCTAGGAGGAGGTGCAGCGTGAACGCAGACTTTCCAGTTTGACTCCCTCTTTGGGCGCTGCAGGAAGGTGGTGAGTGCCTTGGGAGAGCTCCTCGCTGAGATCAGCGTGGCTGGAGCGGTGAGTCACAGCCAGCTCACAGGAAGCATCTTAATGAGATGTTCTGAGTAAGACAAGGGGAGTATTCCTGGCTGAGCAACTGAGAGCTGAAGCAGGCTTGAGAGCTGAAATCCACAGAACTGAATCTGAGTCCTGACAATGTGATGTAGTGGGCAGCACAGACATAGCATAGGCAATGTTCTGCCCGCCCTTTTACAACCCCGTTTCCCAGGAAGGGAGATGCTACTGGGACATGTTTTGGGGTGCTTTTTTCCTTCCCCATGAAATGTAAAGAGCTCTTTAAGGATTGAGTTTATGTCTACCTTATCTATTGCGAACATTTCCCTCCAGCTCTCATTTGTCTTTTGATTTGGTTTTCTCTCCCAGAGTGTTTATTGACTGCCGTGCTGAAGATGGAACTCAGGACCTGGCACATGCTAAGCAAATGCTCTACCACCAAGAAACATCTTCAGCCATTTAAAAATTTTTATTTTGAGGGGCTGGAGAGATTGGTTAGTGGTTAAGGCACTTGCCTGCGAAGCCTAAGGACCCAGATTCAATTCCTTAGTACCCACATAAGCCAGATGCACAAGGTGGCACATGTATCTGGAGTTCATTTGTGGTGCCTGGAGGTCCTGGCATGCCCAATTTTCTCTCTAGATAGATAGATAAATAGATAGATAAATGATAGATATAGATATAGATAGATAGATATGTATAAAATCTGCCTCTCTTCTGTCTCTCACAAATAAGTAAATAAATAAGTACAAATATTTAAATTTTATTTTGAGATAAAGTCTCACTATGTAGCCCAAGCTCACAATCCTCCTGCCTCAGTCTCCATGGTAGAGCACACCTGAGTTCAATTCCCAACACTAAAATAAATATATAGTAAAGTGAAGTATCAGCTCCTGGACTCTGATCATAAATCTCATGCTTCATAGTCACATGTGGCTGGTGGTTACTATATCGAGCAGGCAGCAGGTAACATCTGTAGTCTGGAGTGTCACCTTCATTCCCAAGGTAGGAGCTTCAGCCTGCATTGCTGTGGGGATGGGTTGCCCTTAAAGGTTCATGTGGTAGAAGCTTGCCCCCACCCAGTGTGGCATAGTAAGAGCCTGTGGAAATGTCAGCAGTAGGGCTGAGTGCAGGGTAATTAGGTCAGGTTCCTTTACCCTTGGAATTTATGCTGTCTTGACAAGTGAGTTGGCTCTTGTGAGGCTATTGCACATACTTAGCCCCTTCTGCAGGCAGCCGGCTCCCTCTTCAATCCTCCATCATGATGTGCTGGAGTCAGGTGGCTCTCATCAGACACCAAGCAGATGCCTAGGCCTGAGCTTAATGCTTCCTAAACTGTGAGCTAAAATTTTTTTTTTTTTTTTTTTTTTTTTTTTTGGTTTTTCGAGTCTCACTCTAGCTCAGGCTGACCTGGAATTCACTATGTAGTCTCAGGGTGGCCTCAAACTCATGGCGATCCTCCTACCTCTGCCTCCCAAGTGCTGGGATTAAAGGCATGCACCACCACACCTGGCTAATAAAATATTTTTTAAACGAGCTCTCAGCTTACGGTTATTTTGTTATAGCAACAGAAAATGGACACATAGACCCACCACATCCTCTTTCTAATTTTCAGGAGAAAATGAATATGTTACTTCTGCTCACATCCCATTGACCAGATTTAGTCACATGACCACGTCTAGCTAGGAGGGAAGCAGGGAAACATAACTTTATGGAAAGTGGCTAGGTTCAAAGTGAGATGGCCTTTTTTTTTTTTTTTTTTTTTTTTTTTTTTTTCGAGGTAGGGTCTCACTCTGGCTCAGGCTGGGAATTCACTATGTAGTCTCAGAGTGGCCTTGAACTCTTGGCGATCCTCCTACCTCTGCCTCCCTAGTGCTGGGATTAAAGGCCTGCGCCACCACGCCCAGCTGAGATGGCCTTTTACTCAAAGGAAAGCTGGGAGATTGGACATTAGGGAATTTGGTATCAGGGGCCATGCAGTCTTCTGAAGCAGCGCCCCTGTCTCTCCCTTTAACCCATCTGACTGGCCTCCGAAGCCCTCACTGTGCAATAGTGGAAAGTCTTCCCTTCCCGCACTCCATTTCTTTCCAGGAGAGTGGAGCCTAACAAGGACCCCACCAATCAACCTGTCCCTGCAATTGCCTCAACCGAAAAGTTTTCTCGTCATTGTGATCAAATGGCAGGGTTTATGTCGGCTCAGTTTTAGGGTGCAATCTATCATAATGGGAAGGCATGGCAATAGGGATAGCTCACCGTGACAGGAAGTGAAGCTGCCTACCCACAGGTCTAGGGATCAGGAGGCAGGGAGAATTAGGAAGCAGGGCCAGACTATGAACCTCAAGGTCCATGTCCCAGTGACCCACTTCCTCTAGCCAGGCTCTACCTTGTAAAGGCTCCACAACCTCCCAAAACAGCACCCCCCAGCTGAGAAAGAAGAATTCAAACACATCAGCCTATGGGGGAATAGCTTCCATTCAAACCTTTTTTCTACTTCGCAGCATTTCTTTTACGTTCCATACCCCAAAACTTCTCATCTGTATGGATGGGGACCAATGGGATCTGTTGGGGAGATGGGCTGTCAGAACTAACAGCAGCCAGGCTGCAATGTTATTGTTGCTGATTCCTTTTATAGATGGGAACTGCGGGACTTTGTAGTCTCTCTGACTCACCTGGTTAGCATGCACTTGCTCACAGATCTGCATTTCCTCTCCTTAGCTCCCCCTCTGCCCCAGCTCCCCTCTGAGAAACACCAGTACCTGCGCATGTGTATCAGAGATGACTAAGCATCTCCAGGGAAACAGGGCCTCCTGTCCTTCAGCCCCATGCTCTAGGGGTTCTCTGGCTCCCTTCCTCTGATTCAACTGCTCCCTAAAACTGCACCCTAAAACTGCTGCTGTGGAAGTAGGCTGGGGTGGGGTGGGGTAGTGCAGTTTAGCAGCTTTTAAATCATTCATGCCAGTCTTTCAACAAGCAACTGCTAAGCTGTTAGAAAATTTTAAGAAAACACCTGCAAAGATTCATGCTGAATGTTCATTATGACACTATAAAATACTGAAAAATTGTCAGTAGCTCCAGAACAGAGTTTTTTGATTAAATATGACATTCATACAGTGGCAATTACTCAACTTCTAAAAACTATGCTGTACGTGAGTATTTGTAGACATGGAAAGATGGTCACACCACACTGCTTGAAAAAAATATTGCACTATGGGCTGGATGACTCAGCAGGTGAAGTCACTTATGTGTAAAGCCTGCCACCCTGGGGTTCAATTTCCCCAGGATCCACATAAAGCCAGATGTTTGAAAAAGGCACACACACACACACAAACACAAAGGAAAATTTATTTATTTTATTTATTTGCACATTTGTGTGTAAGGGTGAGCCAGGGTCTCTTGCCACTGCAATTGAACAGCAGATACTTGCACCACATTTTTGTGTCTGGTTTTACTTGGGTAGCTGAAGAATTGAACCTGGGCTGACAGGCTGTGTAAGCAAATACCTTTAACTTCTGAGCCATCTCTCCAGCCCCTAGTACTGTCTTTACACCAAAATATATGTACAAAATTGTTCATTACAGCTCCATTAACAATACTCTCAAGATGGGCGTGGTGGTTCATGCCTATAATTTTAACACTCAGGAAGCTGAGGAAGGAGGATTGCAGTGAGTTCAAGGCTAGCTTGGACTACAGAGTGAGTTCCAGATCAACCTGGACTTGAGTGAGACCATGCCTCAAAAAACAACTAACTAAATAAATAAATGTCCAAAATAGGAAAGAGCACCAAATGTTAATCAGAACAGTTAAAATAAATTATGGCCTGTTCATACCATTCAATACATTGAAAAAGAACAAGCTACTGCAACAGATGAATTTAACAGATTTAATGTTGAGGGTAAAAAGGTTGATGTGCAAGAGTACATAACATATGATTCCATTACAAGACTCTACCTCAAAAAAAAATACTCTACTAGATAAAAATCATTATGAGCTGGGCATAGTGGCACATGTCTTTGATCCTAGCACTTGGGAAGCAGAGGTAAGTGGATTACTATGAATTTGAGGCTAGCCTGGGACTACAGAATGAGTTCCAAGTCAATCTGGGATAGAGTGAGACCCTAACTAGAAAAAAAATTAAACAAAAACAGAAATGAAAAGCTCTAAAATTTTGGGCTGGAGAGATGGCTCAGCAGTTAAGGCTGCAAAGCCTAACAACCCTGGTTTGATTCTCCAATACTCACATAAAGCCAGATCCACAAAGTGGCCTCATGCATCTGGAGCTCCTTTGCAGTGGCTAGAGGCCCTGGCATGCCCATTCTCTTTCAGTCTGTCTTTCTTCTTTATGTCTCTCTCTGATTGAAAATAAAATAAATAAAAATAATTTTTAAAAATCATTATATATTTTATATATATAAAGTTAAACTTCATTATATAAACATTTTTTAAAAAGATTTGAATTATATCAAGGATAAAGGTAGCTTATGGTTGCTCAGAGAAGCTGACCAGCCCTTTCTAGGACTGAGGGCACAGTTCAGGGATACAAGGGCAACCTCTCAAGTCAGCTGATTTACCTGCAGTTAGATATATGGCCCAGGGTGTGGCAGAGGAGGAAGAAACCAGTTCCAGTAAAAGAAAGAAGATCAGCAGCTTGAGTCTGAGGACGGAGCTCAGTCGGTGAAGTGCTTCCCTGGCATGCACAAGGCCCTGACTTTAATCCTTCGGATGAATGCTCTGATCCAAATAGGAATGTGAAGGGCCTCTAAAGGTTTGTGCACAGTGCCTTATAACTGTTTGCTCAAGTTTGAAGAGAAGGTTCTGAAACTCATATCACACAGAGGCAGAAGGATCGCCTTGAGTTCGAGGCCACCCTGAGACTGAATTCCAGCTCAGCCTGGGCTAGAGTGACATCTTACCTCAAAAAACTAAAACAATAATTTTACTGTGCTTATTAAATATATACATGTGTTAGAAACAGAAAGAGACAAGTAGAAATATCTATGACAGAGGAATTTGACTTTATTGGAGGAAAGTCTTAGTCATAGAGGGATACTTCCCATCTCAGCAGCTGAGACTCTGCCTAGCATTCAGCTAGGGGAGAGGGGAGTTATGTCCAAGGCGAGGGGAATAAGAGAAGCATTAGCAAGTGTGAGGCAGCCAGTGATCTTCTTCGAACTCCTTTTTTTCTGAGATAGCCAGCCCGGTATCCTGCTCCCCTGGGGTTATTGAAATAGCAGGGGGTAGGGCTGGGGAAATGGCTTAGCGGTTAAGGACCCCTGTTCCATTCCCCAGGACCCATGTAAGCCAGATACACAAGGGAGCAAATGTGTCTGGAGTTCATTTGCAGTGGCTAGAGGCCCTGGTGCACCCATTCTTTCTTTTTCTCTGCCTCTTTCTCTCTCTCAAAAGAAATAAATATTTTTTTAAGAAAGAAATATGGGGGAGGGCAGTCTCCAGACAGACTTCTTTTTTTTATTGACAACTTCTATACTTACAGACAATAAACCACGATATTTCCCTCCCCTCTCCCACTTTCCCCTTCACAACTGCTTTCCATCATATCCCCCCTCTCTCCATTAATCTCTTTTATTTTGATGTCATAATCATTTTCTCCTATTATGAGGGTCTTGTGAAGGTATTGCTAGGCACTACGAGGTCATGGATATCGAGGCCAATTTCTGTCTGGACAGTTGCATTGTAAGGAGTCACACCCTTCCTTTGGCTCTTACATTCTTTCCACCACCTGTTCCTCAATGGACCCTGAGCCTTGGAGGGTGTGATAGAGAAGTTTCAGTGCTGGACACTCCTCTGTCCCTTCTCAGCACTATGTTGCCTTTTGGATCATCCCAGTGGTCATTGCCATCTGAAAAGAGAAGCTTCTCTAACCAGAAGTGAGAGTAGCATTAATATATGAATATGAACATTAAGCATAGTACTTTCAGGGCAGCTTGGTGGGAATAATATATACATTTAGCCAGACAAGAGCAGGCTTTATACCCCTAAGGCTCATGACCTCCCCTGCCACAGGCCTTTGATTAGGTTTTCAGTACCAGGCATGTATTCCCTCTGTAGAGCAGGCTTCCAGTCCAATTAGAGAGCAGTTGGTTTCCCCCAGAGCAGACATGCCACTATTGCACTTGTTCAGTCATTTGGACTGTCTGGCCAAACTTGAGATTTCCAGAGTCCACTGTTTTCACCGCTGATGACTTCTGTCTCCCATAGGGCTGCATGCAGTGCAGCTTTTCCCAGCTTTCAGTTGGCTGCTCTACAGGGAGGTTTTCTGCTCCGCACCAGCTTGCTTTCTCAGTGACCTTGCCATTCAGGCATGTGAAGTCTTCAGCAATAGGATCTTACCATTTGTTTCTCAAGGAAAACCAAGGACCTTGGCAACAGGGACCTCCCTGGCCAACAACTCACTGGAAGTTATCCCATCCCTGACACTGAAAATTTTCTAGTAACAATCGATGGCTTCTGGATGTGCCATTATTCAAAAAAGTAGGTTTCCATATGTTTTATTCAGAGTTTATTTTTTATTTTTATTATTTTTTTTTTTTGAGAGAGAGAGAGACACAGAGAGAGAGGGAGAAGAAGACAGATAGAGATGGGCGTGCAGCAGCCTCTCAGCTGCTGTGAATGAAATCCAGATGTGTGCGCCCCCTTGTGGTCAAGTGCGGCATTGCACCCTTGCATCACTTTGCATCTGGCTAAACGTGGAACCTGGAGATTGGAACCGCTGGAGATTGGAACCAGCATTCTTAGTCTTAGGAGTCAGGTGCCTTAACTGCTAAGCTATCTCTCCAGCCTGGAGTATCTTTTTTTAAATATTTTATTCATTTATTTGAGAGAGAGGGAGAGATAGGATGAGGCAGATAGAGAGAAAGACAGAATGGGCATGCCAGGGCCTCTAGCCACTGCAAATGAACCCCAGATGCATGTCCCCTGGCTTTTTTTTTTTTTCCTATTTTTTCTATTTCTGTGAATAATGCCATTGGAATTTTCATGGGGATTGCATTAAAGTGTAGATTGATATTTTCACAATATTGATTCTTCCAACCCAAGAACATGGATATCTTTCCATTTCCTTGTGCATCTGGCTTACGTGGATCCTGGGGAATTGAACCAGGGTCCTTAGGCTTCGTAGGCAAATGCCTGAGCTGCTAAGCCATTTCCCTACCCCTTATTCAGAATATCTTGAATTTTGGTTGACCCTCCCCCCTCTGCCCTTCTTTTATTCAATCTCTTCCCCTAGCTTCTCTTAGGCCTTTTGCGTCCCTGCACTCTGTTCCTCTACTTACATATGTACAATACCATCGCCTTAAGTCCTTCCCTCTCCTCCCTCCCTTAAAGCCTTTTTCTAGCTTACTGGCCTCTGCTACCAATTTTTGGTTCCAGCTCACACACAAGTCTATACATTTGTAGCCATATAAGAGAGAGAACATGCAATGTTTGGCTTTCTGGGCCTCGGTTACCTCACTTAGTATAATCCTTTCCAGATCCATCCATTTCCTGCAAACCCTGCAAATGTCATAATTTCATTTTTCTTTATCGCTGAATAGAACTCCATTGTGTAATGTACCACATCTTTATTATCCATTCATCTGTGGAGGGACCTCTAGGCTGGGTCCATTTCCTAGCTATTGTGAATAGAGCAGCAATAAACATGGTTGTGGCAAAGATTTTCTCCCATTCTGTAGGTTGTGTCTTTGCTAAATTTACAATGTCCTTTGCTGTATAAAAGCTTTGTAACTTCACAAGATCCCAGTGATTGATTAGTGGTTTTATTTCCTGAGCAATTGAGGTTATATTCAGAAAGTCATTGCCTATGCAATATGTTGAAGAGTTTTCCTTATCTTTTCCTCTAGCAGTTTCAGAGTTTCAGGTCTGATATTAAGGTCCCTGATCCACTTGGACTTGATTCTTGTGCATGGAGAGAGACAAGGATCTATTTTCATCCTTCTATATACAGATATCCAGTTTTCGCAGCACCACTTGTTGAGGAGGCTGTCTTTTCTCCAGCGAATATTTTTGGCAATTTTGTCAAAAATCAGATGGCTGCAGCTGCTTGGATTAATATCTGGGTCCTCTATTCTGTTCCATTGATCTACATGTCTGTCTTTATGCCAGTACATGCTGTTTTTGTTACTATGGCTTTGTAATGTATCTTAAAATCGGGGATGGTGATACCACCAGCCTTATTTTTGTTGTTCAAAATTGTTTTGGTTATTCAAGGTTTTTTTGTGCTTCCAAATAAATTTTAGGATTTTTTTTCTATTTCTGTGAAGAATGCCATTGGAATTTTAATGGGGATTGCATTGAATGTGTAGATTGACATTTTCACAATATTGATTCTTCCAATACAAGAACATGGATGTCTTTCCATTTCCTTGTTTCTTCTGCAATTTCTTGCTTGAGGGTTGTAAAGTTCTCATTGTAGAGATTCTTCATTTCCTTGCTTACATTTATTCCAAGGTACTTTATTTATTTATTTATTTATTTATTTATTTACTTATTTATTTATTTATTTATTTTGAGGCAATTGTGAATGGAAGTGATTCCCTAATTTCATCCTCCATGTGTTTGTTCTTAGTATATAGGAAAGCTACTGATTTCTGTGTGTTTATTTTGTATCCTGCTATGTTGCTAAAAGTATTTATCAGCTCTAACAGTTTGCTGGTAGAGTCTTTAGAGTCCTTTATGTATAGAATCATATCATCTGCAAATAATGATAATTTGATCTCTTCCTTTCCAATTTGTATCCTTTTTATGAGTGTCTCTTGTCTTATTGCTATAGCTAAGACTTCCAGGACTATATTAAATGAAAGTGGGGACAAGGGACACCCTTGCAGACAGACTTCTTGGCATTCACCAGTAGTATGTTGAATTTCTGACATGCCAACTAACTCCTTCAATATGTGTTGTGTATTTATTTAAAACCACATGTATAAGACTAGGAGTATAGCTCAGTGATTATTTTCTCTAGCATGTGATAAGGTCATAGGTTTGATTCCCAGTACTGGAAAAAATGTGCAATTATGTGTATATAAGTAAGTGTGATAGGGAGCTAAGCTGGAGAAGGACATAAGTGACTCCATATTGTGAACATATACAAGGAAGTTCAGCTTAGTTGGTGCCTCAGGATAAGGTCTCACCTACATTTGAACTTTATGTTTGGCTTGCTTTAACAAAATGGGTCACCACAAGACAAGAAGTTTTTCTTGCTATTGCTAAATGCAATTTTTAGCTTCTGTATTAACTGATGCTTGCTTGCAGTTGCAGGGGAGAGAAAATACAGGGAGGGGGAGATTACAGGAAAGTTCCTGTTTTTTTCTAAAATCAATTAAAATAACTCTTGTTTTTGTAAGATTATGATTACTGAACTGTAAAACTAAGATGTGAAATCTTGTGGTTTTTCTCCTATAAAAGGAGCCCCAAAGTACAGCCTGGTACTGTGTTCAGGCTCCTGAGTCCTGGTATAGTTGCTTGCCAGCTAATAAAGATTCCTTTCCTACTACATGATGTCCGAGTACTCTTTCCTGGGGGTCCTTACCATAACATAAGTATCACCTCTTCTTAGCATACTTGTCTCTGTTAGGGTCTAAGAATCACGCAGTAATGGAGACAGAGGCGGAGGTTTGAGCTCAAGCTTACAAAAGACTTTATTGAAGCCTCAGAGAAAATCGGGACTGATCGACCAGGGCGCAGTCAGGCTTGGGAGCTGAAGCTGCAGCCCTGAGGGATTGGGGAGCAGGGTTTATAAAAGGAAAAACCACAAGGTGGGAGATCAATACTACAAGGCGGGAGATATTGGGTTGACTTCTAAAATAATTAGCTGGTTTAAAAGTTTAAAAATAGGTGTGCACAAACTAGGAATTCAGAGTGAGGCGGGAAACTGAAGCAGGAACCGCAGGATGTCTGTTGGAATATTTTTAGCTGATTACAAGCATTACAAGCAGGTTTTACAAGTGTAGTAAATAACAATTCCAGGAACTACCAGGCAGCGTGTGGGGCAAGTCACTCATGGGTCATAGCTAGGGAATAGCGGCAACAAGAAAGACAACAAAATGGAGTCAGCCAGGCTAAGTGGGACCTTACAAATTGTCCTTAGCAAAAGCAAGCAAGTATGATTACAAAAGCAGAATTTTTGCAGTTAACACCAGATACAAAGTGGGACCTTACATCTCTTTTTCATTGCAAGTTGATTTTCACATTCTGTTCCAAGGTTTTACTCTTTCCTTCTCAACTGTGACCTTGTACAAAGTCATCCTTTCCTACTTTCAGAAAATCATCCTAATGGGGATTGAGGATGTGACTCGGTTGATAGAGAACTTGTCTAGCATGAACGAAGCCCTGGGTTAGATCCCCAGCACCACACACAGCCAGCCATGGTGGCACATACCTGTAATCCCAACGCCCAGGAGGCAGAGGGGCTTGAGGCATGGGGGCTGTGGCCAAGCATTTCCATCAAGTGAAAAAGAAGCCTGGAGAAGCTCATCCAGGCCACAGCCTCAAGGAAGGTTGAGCTGCCAGCTGCTCTTGTTAAGGATCCTGTCACTGCCTAGACTCTTCTAGGTCCCTCTGAGGACTGCGTAACTCTTCTTTAGATTTCTCAGTATCAACACCCCCACCTTTTTTTTTTCGAGGTAGGGTCTCACTCTAGCTCAGGCTGACTTGGAATTCACTATGTAGTCTCAGGGTTGCCTCCAACTCATGGCGATCCTCCTACCTCTGCCTCCCAGGTGCTGGGATTAAAGGCGTGTACCACTACACCTGGCCCCAGGAATCCTTCTTAACCTGAGCCAGTTCGTTCTGCTGCTGACCTCCTCTGGAATACTAATTAATGTGCTTGTTTCTGTAGGTCCTACGCTGAGCACTGGGATGGAGAACAGGAAGATGCAGGCCCACATGGGCATACTCACTGCCTACCTCTGATGCAAGGGAAGAGTTAGACCCATTATACAATGATTCTTCTGGGCTAGAGAGATGGCTTAGCGGTTAAGGTGCTTGCTGTGAAGCCTAAGGTCCCAGATTTGATTCCCCAGAACCTACTTAAGTCAGACACACATGGTAGTGCATGCGCCTGGAGTTCATTTGCAGTGTCTGGAGGTCCTGGCTTGTGCTCATTCATGCTCCACATATACACACTCTCTCAAATAAGTAAATAAAATATTTATAAGAAAAAGAAAATACAAAAGGATTCTTCCTTTGGTAAAATAATTCGCCTAAAACCTTCCTTCCCCTCCTCACCTCATTTTAGAAACTCCATGGTTTCTCACTCTGTCCCCAGTGCCTGGCCCACAATAAACCCTTGGTAGTCATTAAATGAACGCATGAATGATGTGATTTTTTTCCCTTTATACAGATAAGGAAACTGAACTTCAAGGAGACTCAACCAAAAATAAGCATGCGTTACTAACAGATTGAAGAGCGTGAAATCAAAACCAGGCAAGAGTATGTCTTCTCTCTATTCTGCTATATTATGTTTCCTAGTCTCCCCCAGAAAGAAACTTTCTTTTTCTTACATAGTAGAAAGCCAAGGCTTCAGGATAAGATTCTAATGTCAACATATCACATTCTGATTTGGTGGTATCTCAAAAAGCTAAATATGGAATTATACCATTCAAGAATTCCACTCCCACTAAGTGTAGTGGCACATGCCTTTAATCCCAGCATTCGGGAGGCACAGGTAGGAGGATCACCATGAGTTCAAGGCCACCCTGAGACTACATAGTGAATTCCAGGTCAGCTTGGGCTAGAGTGAAACCCTACCTCGAAAAACCAAACAAAACAAAGAATTCCACTTCCAAGGAGTTTAAAGCAGGCAATCAGGTAAATATATGAACATGCATATTCATAGTGGTGCTATTCACAGGAATGCAAAGATGGATACAGCCAAATCTCCATCAGTAGATGATTGGATAAACAAATTGATGTACTATAATGAAGATGAATCTTGAAAGCATGCTAAGTGAAAGAAGTTAGAAAGAGCTGAAATAGGGACTGGGGAGATGGCTCAGTGGATAAAGTGCTTGCTGTGTAAGCATGAAGGCCTGAGTTCAGATTCCTAGCACCCATGTAAAAGCTGGGTATGGTGGTATATGCCTGTAATCCCAGTACTGGGAGGATCCTGGGGACCTGCTGGCTAGCTAGTCTAGTCAAATCTGTGGTGATTCTCAGATGCACTCTGCCTCAAAAAAACAAAGTGGTAAAGTGATTAAGAAAGATACCTCTGGCCTTCACAAACATGCTCACCTGTGCCCATACACATCCAAACGTGTACACACAGGCACGAGCATCACACACATATACAATACAAAAAAGAAGACGTTGTATATTGTATAATTCATGTTATGCAAACTTCCTAAAATTGGTAAATTCATAGAGAGAGAATACAGATTAATGCTAACCGGGGAAAGAAGGTGAGGGACATGGGAGTGGAGTCTATATTAGGTACATAGTTTCCTTTTGGGTAATGAAAACATTTGGAGTTAAAGAAGACAGAGGTTGTACAACATTGTGAATGTCCTAAGTGCCTCTGAATTATTCACTTTAAAATGACTAATTTGGAGGCTAGGAGATGCTCAGTTGTTAAAGGCACTTGCTTGCAAAGCCTGATGGCCCAGGTGTAATTCCCCAGTACACATAAATCTAGATGCACAATGTGGAGCATGCATCTGGAATTCATTTGAAGTGGCAAGAGGTCCTGGCATGCACATACTCTGACACACCCTCTCTTTATCTGTCTCTCTCTCTCAAATAAATAAAATAAATGGGCTGGAGAAATGGCTTAGCAGTTAAGGCATTTGCCTGCAAAGCCAAAGGATCCCAGTTCGATTCTCCAGGACCCACGTAAGCCAGATGCATAAAGGGACATGCATCTGGAGTTTGTTTGCAGTGACTAGAGGCTCTAGTGTGCCCATTCTCTCTTTGTCTGCCTCTCTTCTATCTCTCTCTCTGCTTGCAAATAAATAAATAAATAAAAATTTTAAATAAATAAAATATATTTAAAATAAAATAAAATGACTAACTTGGCTTTGGGATGTAGCTTCATGGTTGAATACTTACTTTCACAAAGCCCTGGCCTCAATCCCCCAGTTCCCACCAAAAAAAAAAAAAAAAAAAGACTAATTTGGTTATGTAAATTTTACTTCCATCATAATCTTTTTGTCGTTGATGCTTTGTTTTTCGAGGTAGGGTCCCATGCTAGCCCATGGTGACCTGAAATTCACTATGTAGTCTCAGGCTGGCCTCGAACTCACAGCAATCCTCCTACCTCTGCCTCCTGAGTTCTGGGATTAAAGATATGCTCCCCACACCCAGGCCCACCATCATAATTTTAAAGTCACTGAACTATGTATATAAAACTGATTAAAATGGTAACTTTTATGTTATGTGTACTTTACAATTTATTTGTTTATTTATTTTTATGTGTACTTTAGTTCCAAGAAAACTCACATTTTAGGAGCTACCCTGGCAGCCAGAACGACTAAATGTTTCTCATAACACCTTGCCTGGCCCTGGCGACCCCTAGGTCTTGGTGAATGTCATGGTTTTCACTGGTCGAAGGCAGGACAGTGGAAAGGCCAGGGCCCAGGGAGCCTGAGCTCAAATCCTAGGTCAGCTCTGACTAGGAATAGGACCTTGGGTAACCTTATGTACCTGTGAATGTAAGTCTCTTACCAGAAAAGTCGGAGCAGCCATGCCTAGTCCCTAGGATTGTTCTAGGGACTAAGTAAAAAGATAATAGGTGCAAATTGTTGGAATCATGCCTGGGACACGGTAAGTGCTCAGTTGGTATGAGGAGGGTGATCCCTGCCCAGTGGGCTCCACCGCTCCCAACTTCCATTTTCACAGTGTTTACCAACTTGTACTGTAGATCTGTTTCTTGATAGGAAAGGATAGGAGACTGACTCCCAAATGAGGATGCTTTAAAAATGATCTGCTATCTATCTGTGTATCTATCTACGTACCTATTTATTTATTTATTTGTGGTGGGGGGAGGGAGTGCCAGGGTCTGTTGGCACTATCATATGCACATGCCATCTTTTACATCTGGTTCATGTGAATTTTGGGGAATTGAACCTGGGCCAACAGGCTTTGCAAGCACATGTCTTTAACCACTGAGCCATTGAAAGTCCAAGTAAGTTATGGAGAATCCTTGTTTTTTTTCTCCATCAGCAGTGCAGAGCTCCCAGGAACTGAATGTTCCACAAACCAATTAGGATAGCTTCTACTCTGGCTTTTGTACAATCCAGCATGCTTATAATGAGCTCTGAAGAGTTCTGTTCCTCAGCATTCGCTACGTGGATGACATTGTACCTCATGGCAGCAAGATAGGCTCTTCCCACCCAGGCTACTTCCTGTGCTCTGTGCTGTGTAACATATCCTGAGATCCGGGGGAGCCCTCCCCCACAGCTAGTAGCCAGGCTCATAGGACCACCGTGTTTCAGAGGGGTCACAAGACCCCGTATCTCAAACCTATCTGTGTCTTCTGGCCAGGACTAGGCCACACATTCAATTTAATCAGTATGGGTAATGAATGGACCAGAGGCTACAGGATGTGGGATACAGCGCTCTAGCAGCATAAAAAGGATAAACCATGAGAGAGAAGACGCCTTCTGCTCATTGCCTCTGGTTCCCTCCCCAAAGTGAGCGCTGTGATCTTGTCTAGAGGCAATCTGTGCATGGGTGTATCCATCCAGACCTCCTTCACCCTAGCACGAGTGATAGCATATACAAAGTTTTGCATCTTGCCTCCCCTTTTTCCCCCTTTCTAACCTAACTATTGTGATGGTCTCCATATATGTTTATGGAACTCTATCCTTTTATTCTTTCTATCTATCTATCTATCTATCTATCTATCTATCTATCTATCATCTGTCATCTATGTTACTGATAATTGAATCCGGGGCCTCAGGTATGCTAAAATGCATTCTACTACTGAGTTACATCCCCAGGCCTTTTGTGTTTTTCACATGGAGACAAGGTCTCATTAAGTTGCTCAGTCTGGCTTTGAACTCACTGTTAGCTCAGTCAGGCCTTGAGCTTGTAATCCTCTTGCTTCAGTAGCTCCTAGACACCCAGGCCTTGATAGCATTCCTTCCCCCCTCTTTTTGAGCAGGGTCTCATTCCAGCCCAGGCTGACCTGAAACTCACTCTAGCTTCAGGGTGGCCTTGAGCTCACAGCGATCCTCCTACCTCAGGCTCCTCAATGCTGGGATTAAAGGTGTGTGCCACCACACCAGCCGAACTGTGCCCTTTTCAAGGGATGTGTTTTATTCTATCTTATAGGTACACAAAACTGTATTCAACTAGTTTCTGATGGACATTTTTGATTTTTCTTGTCTTTAACAAGCCTAGTCACAACAAACAAAGAGAGTTTGATGTCTTGTTGGGATGGAACTTCCTCTCCCTTCTCCTCCTTCCCTTGTCCACACAGAATTGTCTGCACACACCTGACACATCTAGGATTTTGTCCTATGACTTGTATTGACTTTGTCAAGACCCCCTGAATGCCCCTTGTTCTCCATGTACCAATTCCTTAGAAATTGTCTCATCTGTTCTTCTTCCATAGCTACTGGCACTTAAGTTAAGTCACATAAGTGACAGCACTTGGCTGAAAAGCTATCTTAACAAATAAAGCTGAAATGTCCCTGCTGGTTTGAAGCAGGCTGGGCTAGGGGCGAACAGACAGAGACAGAGAATTAAATTCATATCCAGGAAAGAAAATGCGGTTCTCAGCAGTAAGCACAGTTAACAGTCAGTGTGAAAACCAGCCAGTCAGCAACGGTTTCACTTCAGTAACTACTCTAGGAAGTAAGCCAGGAAGACAACCAATCAGGGCCACCCTCTGAAATAAGCAAGTGTCTCACTCTGGTGACGTAGCCTCCAAAAAGGAATCAAGGTCGTCTTACTCTGCTGTGCTAACACAGCTGAAAGTCCCAAGATGTCTCTAGACTTCCTATTTTGAAAGCCTGCCCACCTCTGAACACCAAGCTTCCCAAAGCTTTATATAAATCAATCCTGGGGTGGCATTGCCATGCATGTATAGTTTCTTCTCTCTCTTTTTCTCTCGCTCTATCTGTCTCAAACATCTTTCTTGTATCAGATGCCAAGTTCAATTTGATACAACCCTTTTAATCGTTGGACCCCAGCTGCCAACCCTTGTTTATGGCTTGCTGTGAGTGATGTTATAAGCTTAGCAAATTCAGAATTTTCCTGTCCTTGCAGAGGTTTATATCATGTTGTTATTTGTGCAAATAGGGAGGTCAGAAGACAACTTTCAGGTCAGTCCTCACCATCAGCCTCGTTTTCAGACATAATCTCCCTTTGTTGTTGACTGTTCAGTTTGCCAGAGTAGCTGGTCTGTGAGCTTCCAGGAAATGCTCCTGTCTTTACCCACTTCTAGCCTTAGGCCCACAAAAGCTTTGATGTCAAGTCTGGGGATTCTGGGGATTCAAGTACTCAGAGTTGTGTGGCAAGTGCTTTGTACACTGAGTCATCTCCCTAGCCACAAATTATTTAGATTAAGTGAAATTCAGAAGCGGGGCATGGTGACACACAACTATAACCCCAACATTTGGAAGGCTGAGGCAGGAGGATCATCTATGACTTTGAGGCCAGTTTGGGCTGTAGGGTGAAACCCTGCAACAAACAAACAGAAGAAATTCAGAGTAGACAGATAATGGAAATTTGTTGCAGTGGCAAAAGCCTTTAATTCCAGCCCTTGGGAGGCTAGGGCAGGAGGATTAAAAGTTTGAGGCCACTCTCTATGGGAGGGAAAACATACCTGGTACTGAAAAACCTAAGTAAAAGTCTATGGTAGGTTAGGTCATGAGCCTTAGGGGTATAAGCTTGCTCTTATCTGACTAAATGTATATATTATTCCCACCAAGCTGCCCTGAAAGCACTACACTTAATGTTCATATTCACATATTAACGCTACTCTCACTTCTGGTTAGAGAAGCTTCTCTTTTCAGATGGTGATGACCACTGGGATGACCCAAAAGGCAACATAGTGCTGAGAAGAAGGCATGGAGGAGTGCCCAGCACTGAAACACCTCTGTCACACCCTACAAGGCTCAGGGCCCATTGCGGAAGAGGGGGCGGATAGAATGGAAGAGCCAAAGGAAGGGTATGACCTCTTACAATGCAACTGCCCAGACAGAAACTGGCCTCGATATCCATGACCTTGCAGTGCCTAGCAATACCTTTGCAAAACCCTCAGAATAGAAGAAAAAGATGATGACATCAAATTAAAAGAGAGACTAATGGAGAGAGGGAGGGGATATGATGGAGACTTGAGTTCTAAAGTGGAGTGGGGGGAGGGAAGGGAAATATCAGGTGGGTTTTTTTTGTATGTAAGTATAAAAGTCAATAAAAACAATAATTAAAAAAAAATTTGAGGCCAGCCTGGGTTGCATATTTAGACTTTGTTTCTAAGGAAGAGGAGGAGGAGGCAAAACTTGTGAGGGCTTTCAATGCTAGTATCAACTATTTAGACTACCGACAGAAGTATTTTTCTAGTTCTAAAACTGCAAGCACTTTTTGAAATGCTACAGTAAGATCCATTGCCAAGATAAAAGTGGTACTAGCTCCTTTTATTGTTACAGAGATTTACCCAATATCTACTTTGTATGTCATGGCCACAATACCAATAACCCAATACAGAAACAATTTCTTTTGTACTTTTCTCATAAAAAGGCTTGTTTTTTAAAAAAGATTTTATTTTTTTAAATTTTATTTATTTGTTTACTTATGAGAGATAATAGGCACAGGGCCTCCAGCCACTGCAAATGAATTCCAGATGCATGTTCCACTTTGTGCATCTGGCTTACATGGTTACTGGGGAATTGAACCTGGGTCCCAAGGCTTTGCAGGCAAACATTTTAATCGATAAGCCATCTCTTCAGTCTGAAAAATGTTGGTTTTTAAGGCAAGCAGAACCCTTTCCAGATGAGACCAGAAACAATAGCAATTATTTTATGCAAAGACTCCTATCAAGTTAGCAGTTAATGAGAAAAATTTCACTGCTTTTGTTGGAAATAATATAAACAAAACTTTTGGTAGATGTTTGCATAAAGGTACAAATGACATTTATTCAAAGTTGAAGCAAAACAGGAATGATTTTATGGACTGTATCAGCTGTCTTGTCATAATCTGTGCAATGTTGCACAAATAGCATCTGATATCTTCTACTGAGGTTGAGGTAATTGCCATGAAATTGTTTGTCTGCTTCAGCATTTATAATGTGCTAACTGAGCAACTGCAAGGTTTTTATGATTTCATTGGCATTCAGAAGTTTTCATTTCTCTCACATTAAAAAATCCATTAGCAGGTTGGGGAGATGGCTTAGTAGACAAAGTGCTCTCTGCTCAAGCCCGAGTACCTGAGTTCAACTCCCCAGACCCCATGTAAGAAGCCAATGCTATGGCAGGGTTCTGTAATCCCAATATATTGACTGTGAGATGGGAGGCAGTGGAGACAGGAGAATTTCCTGGAATCGTATGATCAGTCCAGCAAAGAACAACAGTGGAACAAGTATCCAGAGAGAGAAACCCAGCTTCAAAATGAGATGGAAAGGTGAGAACAACCCTAAAGGTGTTCCCTCACCTCCACAAACACATGCATGCCTGCACTCACATGCTCACATGCTCACATACATACACGTGCACACACACGAAATTTTTTTTAAATCCACTGGAAATCTTTTTTGTGTGTTTTTTGTGACATTTTTATTGATTTATTTACAAGCAGAGATACACAGAGAGAGAGAGAGAGAACGGGCACACCACGGCCTCTATCCCAAGAGCTGGGATTAAAGGCACACACCACCACACCCAGCTCCACTGCAATCTTTAACAAATGAGGTTGTAGAGCCTTTAGAAATGGTGGTCCTGGGAGTTTATAATCCAGCCCTCCTTGCCAGAGCTAGTCAACTCACTCTTGCTGCTTCTTCCCAGCTGTGGTGACATGATGTGATGCCCAGCTATTTGCTCTGCCGTACCATGTTGGGCATTTTGTCCCAGCAATGTGATGGTAGCTGCAACACAACCCAAGCATCCATCTGCAGATAAAGAAATAAGCAAGGGGGGGGGAGGGAAGAGAAATATCATGGTTTATTGTCTGTAAGTAGAGAAGTTGTCAATAAAAAAAAATTTTAAAAAGGAAACAAGGGCTGAAGAGATAGATGGCTTAGTGGTTAAGGTGTTTGTCATAAGCCAGAGGCACAAGGTGGCACATGCATCTGAAGTTCATTAGTAGTGGCTGGAGCTTTGGCACACCCATTCTTTCTATCTGCCTCTCTCTCTCTCTCTCTCTCTCCTTCTCTCTCTCTTTCTCGCTCTAATTAAATAAAATAGTTAAAAAAAAAAACAGGACTGGAGAAATTGCTTAAAGGTTAAGGTGTTTGCCTGCAAAGCCTAAGGACCCAGGTTCCATTCCCTAGAACCCAGGTAAGCCAAATGTACAAGGTGGTACATGCATCTGGAGTTCATTTCCAGCAGCTGAGGCCCTAACATGCCCGTTCTGTCTCTCTCTCTCTCTCAAATAAATAAATAAAATATTAAAAATAAAAACAAACAGAACCCCCCAATTCTTAAAAAAATAAATAAACAAACAAAATGTGGTAGGAAAAGACAAAACTCTTGTGGCACTGGAAAGGTCAGTGATTGCCAGGAGGTCAAAGTATTGAATCAGTGAATCAGAAGGGTTTTATTATCATCATCAATTTGGTTTGTGCAGTGAAACTATTCCATGATACTGAACTTGTAATATATGACACTATGTGTCTGCAGAGTCTGCAGGGTTTAGCACAAAGAGTGAATATTCACGTATACAAAATGTAAAAAAAAAAATCATTTGGGGGCTGGAGAGATGGCTCAGTGGTTAAGGTCCTTGCATCCCTGAAATGTCTAAAATGGCCAAATCATTTAAAATAAAAATAATCATTTCAGAGATTGGGAGATGTTGAGAAGTTTGGAGCCAGATGCATGAAGTGGTGCATGCATCTGGAGTTCATTCCATATGTTGAAGGTTCAACTTGGTGCTATTAGGTGGTGGAAACAAGAGGTAGGGCCTAGTAGGAGATCGAGAGCCTGTCCTTGAAGAGGTTGTCGAAACCCTGGAATCATGAGGCCTTTCCTTTGGACAGGGGAGATGGCTCAGCAGTGAAAGGCACTTGCTTGTAAAGCCTGCTGGCCTGGGTTCAATTCCCGGGCACTCCTAAAGACACAGTACATAGACTGTGGTCTCAGTGTGCCTACCACAGACAGTGGGAGGTGGAGCCATAACTGAAGCTCTCAGGCCAGCTAGGCTGATGTGGTCTGACACTCACAGGCACTCTGGCAGTTTGTCCATAGCAGCAAGAGGCCCTACCTCAAAGAACGCAGAGCACAGGCACTTCAAAGTGCTCCAAGCTCAGGTTTACAATTGAGCCAGATGAACTAGGAGCTTAGTTAATATAAAGGGTGGGGCAGTTGTTGATCACGTGTAGGTAGTTAGCTGGCTGCTCTATGAGTAATCCCTAATAAATTCGTTATTTCTCCAAATAAACTTGTATGAGTCATTCGTTTGGCTGTTGGTGTTGTCTTGGTTTGCAAGTAGATATTAATTTTACATTTCCCCAGAAAAGTCACTCAACAGCCAGTCACAAAAAACAAATCATGTATTACTTATTAACATGAGGTATCTGTGAGAGTCAAACTCCAACAACAGAGAGAATAGTGGTTTCTAGCCCCTGGGAGTCTGGAGAAAGGGGGTGCAGAGTGTCTAATGTCAGTGCATTGTGGCGCAGGCCTGTCATCCCAGCACTTGGGAGGCTGAAGTGGAAGAATCAATAGTTAAAGGCTTTGGTTGGGAGTATCTCAGTGGTAGAGACTGGTTATACAATATTGGGAATATACTTAATATATTGAACTGTAGATGGTAAGTTTTGGGGTGTTTTACTTAAGTAAAACATTTAAGAAAAGAATTATTTCTTTGCCTTCTCAATTTTCCTTCTTCTTTGGCCTTTAAAATGACAGTTTTAGTGGTTTCAAGCAGGAATTGGGGGATTAGAGAGAGAGAGAGATAACTGAGAAGCACCTCTGAGACATTTGTATGAAAAACACTACAAAGTGAATTCCAGGTCAGTCTGGGCTACAGCCAGACCCTACCTTTAAAAAATCAAAAAAAAAATAAAGATTTTTTTCTTTTTGGTTTTTCAAGGTAGGGTCTCACTCTAGCTCAGGTTTGCTGGTGCATGTCTGTAATTGCAGCAGGCAGGTAGCTGAGCCTTACATTCCAGCTCTGCCTGGCTAACATAGTAAGACCCTGCCTCAAAAGAAGACAAAAGAACCGGGCAGAGAAAGAGAGAGAGAGAGAGTGAGCATGCCAGGGCCTCTTGCCACTGTGTGTGGTAATGCACCTCTATAATCCTAGCACTCAAGAGATGGAGGCAGGGGAATGATAAATTCAAGGTCATCCTCAGCTACATAGGGAGCAAGAGGCCAGCTTGGGACATGACACCCTTCCTCCAAAAAAAAAAAAAAAATTAAAAATAATTGTGTTGGGGCAGAGAGATCACTCAGTGGTTAAAGGCACTTGCTTGCAAAGTTCAAATGCCTGGGTTCAATTCCCCAGTACCCACACAAAGCCAGATGTGCAAAGTGGCACATGCATCTGGAGTTCATTTGCAGTGGCCCTGGTGTGTCCATTCTTCTCTGCTTCTCCTCCTTCTCCTTCTCCTTCTCCCTCTCCCTCTCCCTCTCCCTCTCCCTCTCTCTCTCTCAAAGAACAAAAGAAAGAAAGAAAGAAAGAAAGAAAGAAAGAAAGAAAGAAAGAAAGAAAGAAAGAAAAGAAAGAAAATCCTCCATGCTTATTTACATAATAGATGTACCAGTTTACACTCCCACCAGCAGTAAGGGTTTCTCTTTCACCAGATCCTTGACAGCATTTGCTTGTTTTCTTGATAGTGGCCATTCTTACTGGGGTGAGATAGAATTAAATTACAGTCCCATGATGGCAAAGAATATTAACAAAAAATTTAAGTTGCTTTAGGGTACTGAAAATGAAATCAGGGAAACACTCCCATTTACAATTGTCTCAAAAAAATCTTTATTTATTGGCACATGCCAGCATCTCTGGCCACTGCAAATGAAATGTCCATTTGATTTTACATGGGTGGTTGCAGAATTGAACCTGGGTTGGCATGTTTTGTGAGCAAGCAACCTTAACTTCTGAGCCATTTCCCCAGGCCTTGTTATTTTTGACAAAAATGCATGAAATATTCACTGGAGAAAAGACAGCCTCTAACAAATGGTGCTGGGGAAACCGGCTATCTAAATGTAGAAGGATAAAAATAGATCCTATCTCTCTCCATGCACAAGGATCAACTTGAAATGAGTCAAAGATTTTAACATCAGACCTGCAACTCTGAAACTGCTGGAGGAAAAAGTAGTGGAAACCCTTCAATATATAGGCATAAGCAAGAACTTTCTGAATAGAACTCCAGCCATTCAGGATATAAGAACACTAATCAACCACTGGGATCTCATGAAATTAAAAAGCTTTTGTACAACAAAGGACACTGTGAATAGAGCAAAGAAGCAACTGACAGAATGGGAGAAAATCTTTGCCAGCTATACCTCTGACAGAGGATTAATAACTAGATATAAAAAGAACTCAAAAAACTGAATAAGGTCTGGAGAGATGGCTCAGCAGCTAAGGCATTTGCCTTTGGAGCCTAACAACCTTAGTTCGATTCCTCAGTACCCATGTAAAGCTAGATGCACCATGTGGCACATGCATGTGGAGTTTGTTTGCAGTGGCTGGAGGCCCTGGTGTGGTCATTCTCTCTCTCTCTCTCTGTATTTGCCTCTTTCTCTTTATCACTCTCAAATAAATAAAAACATAAATAGAATGGAGAGAATGGGAGTGTCAGGGCCCTCAGTCGCTGCAAACAATCTTCAGAAACATGCACCACCTTGTGCATCTGGTTTATGTGGGTCCTGGGGAATCAAACATGGGTCCTTTGACTTTGTAGGCAAGTGTCTTAACAACTAAGCTCACTCTCCAGTCCATATATTTTTTTAAAAAAAAAAAAAGAGGGCTGGAGATATGGCTTAGCGGTTAAGGTGCCTGCCTCCTAAGCCTAAGAATGCCAGTTCCAATCTCCAGGTCCCACTTTTAGCCAGATGCAAAGTGATGCAAGGGTGCAATGCCACACTTGACCACAAGGGGGCGCACGCATCTGGATTTCGTGGCAGCAGCTGAGAGACTGCTGGCGCGCCCATCTCTGTCTTCCTCTCCCTCTCTCTCTGTCTGTCTGTCTGTCTCTCTCTCTCTCTCTCTCTCTCTCTCTCTCTCTGTGTCTCCCCCCAAAAAAAAGAAATCAAACAACACAATAAAAAATTGGGCTATAGAACTGAATAAAGTCCTCAAAAGAAGAAACACAAATGGCCTATTAACAATTAAAACATGTTCTATATTCATAGTCATCAGGGAAATGCAAATTAAAACTACTTTGAGATTCCATGTCACTCCTGTCAGAGTGTCTGTCATCAAGAAATCAAATGACAATAAATACTGGCCAGAGTGTGGGGAAAGAGGAACCCTTCTTCACTGTTGGTGTGAATCAATGTGAAGATTCCTAAAACCGCTAAAAAATAGATTTATCATATGACCCAGCTATACCTCTCCTTGACATATACCCTAAGGATGCTGTTCATTGCTATAGAGATACTTGCTTATCCATGTCTATTGCTGCTCTATTCACAATAGCTAGGAAATGAAACCAGCCTAGATGCTCAACAACTGATAAATGAATAATGAAGATGTGGTACATTTATACAATGGAATTTTATTCAGCTGTAAAAAAGAATGATATTGTGAAATTTGCAGGGAAATGGATGGACCTGGAAAGGATTATATTAAGTGAGGAAATCATGGCTCAGAAAGCCAAACACCACATGTTCCCTCTCATATGTGGATCCTAGCTACAAATATTTGATTTGTATATGAGTTGGAATGAAAGTCAGTAGTAGAGGCCAGGGAGTTAGAAAGGGCCATGAGGGAGGAAGGAGAGGGGAGAACTTAAGGGGAAATTACAGTAAGGAAGTAGAGGGGCAGAATACTGGGGTGGAATAGTGTAAATAAGGTCAGGGGAGAGGATGAAGGATTGAATGGGGTGGGAGAAGGGTTAATCAAAAGTAAAGATGTGAGCCAGGCGTGGTGGCACATGCCTTTAATTCCAGAACTTGGGAGGCAGAGGTAGGAGGATTGCTGTGAGCTCAAGGCCACCCTGAGACTACATAGTGAATTCCAGGTCAGCCTGAGCTAGAGTGAGACCCTACCTCAAAAAACAATAACAACAAAAAAATTAAAGATGTTATGAATAAACCATATAAAACCCTACTTCTTCATTAGCTAAATAATATATATGTTTAAAAAAAGAGAGAGTTTAAAGCCAGATGTGGTGGCACATGCCTTCAATCCAGCACTCAGGAGACAGAGGTAGAAGGATTGCTGTGAGTTCAAGGCCAGCCTGAGAATACAGAGTGCCAGATCAGCCTGTGCTAGGGTGAGACCCTACCTCAAAAAAAAAAAAAAAAAAAAAAAAAAAGAAAAGAAAAGAAAAGAAAAAGAAAAAAAGAGAGAGTTTGAACAGAAATACCCTGTGGGGGTAGATAATGCTGTGTCTGGAAGCCATAGATTGTTACAAGAAAATTTTAGTGCCAGGATGCCAAGTCTCTTGGTACCCACCAGAACTAGATGGTAAGACCCTGTTGCTGAAGACTTCACTTGCTTGGGCTGCAGGTCACTGAGAAATCAAGCTGGAGCTGATCTGCATGTCTCCTCCTTGTTGACTAGCTGTCAGGATGCTGGAAAGAGCAATGCAGCCTGTTGGGGGAGGTGGACCCTGTGAATTTTAACAGCTGGCCAGCCATGCTAAAATGTGACAACTGCAGTGATGATGGCATGTCTGTTGTGGGGGAAACCTAATTCTCTTTGATTGGATTTGAGTTCCACTCCATTGGAAGTAATTCCTGCCTGATGCTGAAAACCTAACCAGAAGCCTGTTTGTGGAGGTCAGAATGGAGGAAACTACTACTGTTGTCTGCTTAAATGGATTATTATGCCCACCAAACTCCCCTCTAAACACTTATGTTTATGCCCATATATTAATGCCACTCTCACTTTTGGTGAGAGAAGCTTCTCTTTTCAGATGGTGGTGACCACTGGGGAGACTCAAAACTCATTGAAGTGCTGAAAAGATGAGACAGTGAAGAGTTCAGCACTGAGACATCTATCATGTCCCCCAAGGCTCCAGAACCATTGTGGAAACAGATGATGGAGAAAAAGAGCTGAAGGAAGGGGAGGAGTACTTTGGAATGCTGCCTTCCAGATACAAAGTGGCCATGATATTCATGACCTCACAGTGACTGATGCACAGAACCTGCATAATAGGAAGTAAAAAATGATGACAACAGGGCTAGAGAGATGGCTTAGCAGTTAAGGCGCCTACCTACGAAGCCTAAGAACACCGTTCGATTCTCCAGGTCCCACGTTTAGCCGGACGCAGTGATGCAAGGGTGCAATGCCACACTTGCCCACAAAGGGGTGCACACATCTGGAATTCATTCACAGTGGCTGAGAGGCCACTAGCACACTCATTCTCTCTCTCTCTCTCTCTCTGTTTCTCTCTCAAAAAAAAAAAAAAACTAAAAAAATGATGACAACAAATAGAAGAGAATCTACTTGGAAAGAAAATGAGACTCAGTAGAACAGTTATGGGGGAAGGAGAATAGTAGGTAGGAGGATGTTATGATTATGGTATGTTGTCTAAATGTATGGAGGTTTTGAATAAAAAGTTAAAAAAATAAAAATGGTTTAGGTTAATGGACTTTTGTTTTGTTTTGTTTTGTTTTTTGAGGTAGTGTCTCACTCTAGTCCAGGCTGACCTGAAATTTACCATGTAGTCTCAGGGTGGCCTTGAACTCACAGCAATCCTCCTACCTCTGCCTCCCGAGTGCTGGGATTAAAGGCATGCAACCTCCATGCCCAGCCTTTTGAACTATTGTTTTTTTATTTAACTCTGGTAAAAAGATATAATTTTTGGCTAAACTTATGAAGTTGCTGATATTTAATAGAGCTTGTTCTAGAAAAATGGTAAAATGGCAGTTTCATGTTTAATAATAACATATTTATTGAGTACCTGTCACACGTTGGGCACATTTCCAAATGTGTCTATCCATTTGCTCCTTAAAAAAACCCTCAGAAGTACCTACTGTTCAGCTGCATAGATGGCTTAGCAGTTAAGGTGCTTGCCTGTGAAGCCTAAGGACTCACGTATCACTCTCCACATCCCATGTCAGCCAGCTGCATAAAGGTGAGGCAAGCACAAGGTTGCATGTGCCCACTCGGTGGTGCAAGCATCTGGAGTTCAATTGCAGTGGCTGAGGCCCTGGTGTGCCAATTCTCTCTCTCTCTAAAAAAAAATAAAATAAAATAAATAAAAAGAAGTATCATTCCATCTTAGAGTTGAGGAAAGATGAAGAAAGAATCCCAGCTAAGTCACTGTTCTGGGCTCTGAGACCACTGGGCTCCAACAGCAGTGCTCTAAAATACAGAGATTTGGCTTTTGTGTACAAGCTACTAACCTGGGTGGCATAGGAAATATCAAAACCAAGGAGACATGACTATCATGAGAGGAGGTAAGACAGGTCCTTAGGTGATTAGAAGATAGAACTCTGCCAGTAGCAATGTTGCACTTAGCTTCATGTTGCTGCAGAAAACACCTGACCAAGCTGGAGAAATGGTTTAGCAGTTAAGGTGCTTGCCTGTAAAGCCAAAGGACCAAGGTTTGATTCCCCCACATGCTTGCATCTGGAGTTCATTTGCAGTGGCTAGAAGCCCTGGCACACCCATTCTCTCTCTCTCTCTGTTTGCCTCTCTCTCTCTCTCTCAAATAATGAATAAATTAAAATTGAAATAATAAAAAAAAACACCTGACCCAGTGCAGTTTGTAGGAGAAAAGGGTTTATTTTGGCTTACAGACTCAAGGGTAAGCTCCATGAGGGCAAGGGGAAATTATGGCATGAGCAGAGGGTGGACATCACCTCCCGGTCAACATCACATGGACATCAGCAACAGGAGAGTGTGACAAGGAAACTGGATATAACCCCTATAAACCCACCCCCCCAATAATATAACACTTCTAGGAGTCGCCAGTTCTCAAATTGCCATCAGCTGGGGACCTAGCATTCAGAACACATAAATTTATGGAGGACACCTGAATCAAACCATCACAATCAGGAAAAAAGGCTCCACGAGTTTGGAAGCAGGTTCCACAAACACTGCAGAGGGGGACACCATATGGGAGGATAGGGATGGAAGTGGAGAGTCTCTTGTGGGCCAGATATTATAACCCCAGGCACATGAAATAAGAACAGGGCTCAAATCCCCTGCCCATCACCCTCCAATTTGTGGAATTTTTCTAAGTATATTAGCTATTTTACTGCATAGGAAATGACACCACCCTTTAGCAGTCAAAGCAACAGATGTTTGTTCTAGCCCACCTTCTTTGGGTCAAAGTTCAGGAGCTGCTTGAGTAGCTGTGGTCAAAAGTCTCTCATGAAATTTACTTGTGATACTAAGGCTGCAGTTGTCTGGAAACTTGAACTGGCCGGAGGTCTTAGTTCCGTGATGGCTCCCTAGCTATTACGGAGGTCTCTTTTCCTTGACGCCTGGGCTTTGTGTAACGTTACTTGGTATTCTTACAACATGGCAGCTGGCTTCCCAGAGCAGTTGATCCCAGAGAGTCAGCACGGAGGAATTGCGATATCTTTAATGACCTATCCCTAGAAGACCCATTCAGCATTGCCACAACATCCTGTGGTTACACGTTGTCTCCTGCACCGTGGGAGGAGATGACAAACCAAGGTGAATCATCCAGGGCTCTCTTGAAGGCTGGCTCTCACACTGTTACTGAAATTCATCAAAACTTCATTCCTACTGCTTGGAAGTACATGAGGGCATGTGTGGTTTACTGTTGTACCTCCAGAAACTAAACAAGCCTGGACACATCATCCTCAGTAAATGTTTTAGAAATGGATGAAAAGAAGAATCCAAGCACTTTACTTGGGTTCAATGGAAGTGTAAGCCTGCCTGATTGAAGTTTTTAAACCTTTTTTGTTTTAACATTACGACAAAAGTTACTCATTTCATACAAATATAAGGTAGAAAGCGATCATTTATTTCCCCACAACCCAGTGCCACAAGCCAAGGAAACAGAGGCAAAGACATCTGTAAAATGGAGACAGACTCAGAACCTACTATACAGTTCTATGCAGAGCCACCAATCATCTTCTAGCACTGTGCCTCATATAGAATAATCAGCTAAGCGGATTTTGTCTGATTACAAGTCAGTATGTGTCTATGTCAGATTGTATTTTCTTTCTTTTCTTTTTTCTTCTCTCTCTCTCTTTCTCTCTGGTTTTTAGGAGCAGTGTCTCACTCTAGCCCAGAATGACCTGGAATTCACTATGTAGTTTCAGGGTGGCCTCGAACTCATGGCAATCCTCCTACCTCTGCCTCCCATGTGCTGGGATTAAAGGCGTGTGCCGCCACACCTGGCCAGATTATATTTTCTAAAATATTTTTATTTTTATTTATTTATAAGCAGGGTGGGGAAGGGGGAGAATGGGCATTCCAGGGCCTCTCTAGCTGCTGCAAATGAACTCCAGATGCATGTGCCACTTTGTACACCTAGATTTACATGGGTACTGGGGAATTTAACCCAGGTCATTAGGTTTTGCAGGCAAGTGCATTAACCTCTGGGCCATTTCTCCAGCCCCAGATTGCATTTTCTCAAGATAGCCATGCTTATATATTTATCCCTTCCAGCATGCTCTTCTTGTAATTTACTGAACTCATACTGGATAGGGTCTTGTGATTGTCCCTCCCCACAGAGTTCAGCAAAAGTGATGCTGTGTGACTTCTGGGCCTAGGTGACCTGTTCCCCTTCCAGCTTGCCTTTGGGACCCAGTCACCATGCTGTAGGAAAGCCCAGACCATCAGAAGGGGCCACATTCTAGATGACAGTGAGCATCAACTGCCCAGTGGGAGAGTCATTGAGTTTTCCGAAGTCCAGCCCAGAACTTAGGCCTGTATTTGAAGTCCTAGACATCATCCCTCACTGTACACTTCCTGAGCTTTTTATTGTTATTGTTATTATTATTTTTTTTTTTTAGAGAGAGATCAAGACAGAGAGAAAGAGAGAGAATTGGCCAGGGCCTCAGCCACTGAAATCGAACTCCAGATGCTTGCACCACCTAGTGGGCATGTATGACCTTGAGCTTGTATCACCTTTGTGTATCTGGCTTATGTGGGATCTGGAGAATAGAACATGAGTCCTTAGGCTTCGCAGGCAAGCGTCTTAACTGCTAAGCTATCTCTTCAGTCCTGAACTTTTTTTTTAATACAGGGTCTCACTATAGCCCAGGCTGGCCTTGAACACATAATCCTCCTGCCTCAATTTCCTGAGTGCTGAGATTGTAGGCATGTGCTGCCACATGTGACTAACTCTATCTGAATTTCTAGCCCACAGATACTGTGAGAGGAAATAAATGACTATTATTGTTTTAAGCCACTAAGTTTTGGGGTCATCTGCTACATAACAATAACTAATTCATAAATGTCCTTACAAAATTTCCTTTAACTAGCTTCAAGAGCAACAAAATACACTTATGCATACATTCACTCAGTCACACAACAGTGCAACCCAAAACATATATTTGGATTTCAACATAAATCTCAGCTTTCACAGGACTTTTTGGTCATGGAGGCAGGATGTTTACTCAGAACAAGGGGTTCTAATACCCTCTAATGGGCATGGAGACATCGATCCATCCAAGACCTGCACACAAATCTACTTTGCAAAATACCAGGAGGATGGATGCAGGCAACAATTTATACGTGGGTATGGAGTAGGAGAACCACAAAGGTTAGGGCTAGGGAGCATGTCATCCTGAGTAAAGAGTGAGCTGTGAGGAGGGCAAACGCACAGAAGGGGTGGCTAATGGATGCCACACCGTGCCAGGGTGAGAAGGATAAAATCTTACTGGTGGTGAGACCTTAGGAGTTGGGAGATGAAAAGCCCAGGAGCCAAATATATGACCAAAGCCTTGTGGACTGGAAGGGGGCTTTTTTTTTCCAGGGGGGCTTTTTATTATAGGTCCAGGGGTTGAGTCTGGAAGGAGCCAACACACCTGGGTGCATCATCAGGAAGGTGCTGGGCTTGAACTCCTGAATAATTCCAGTTCTGCGGCAGCTGCTGCCCATAACAAGGCAAATGTGTGGTGTAAGCAGCCAGAAATCAGTTAAAATTTTTCTCTTAGGAACCTTTTTCTGACTATCTAATTTTCCTCCCTCTCATCTTCACTCCTTTGGATCTGATTTCCATGTCTTTTTTTCTTTTTTTTTTTTGGTTTTTCGAGGTAGGGTCTCACTCTAGCCCAGACTGACCTGGAATTAACTATGTAGTCTCAGGGTGGCCTCGAACTCATGGCGCTCCTCCTACCTCTGCCTCCCGAGTGCTGGGATTAAAGATGTGCGCCACCACGCCAGGCTTTGATTTCCATCTCTTCACATAACTAAACAGACCACCCGTACAGGAACTGAAAACCTGTGCCTCTTCAGAAAAGCATCACAAACGAGATTACTATGTGACTTATATTTAAGAATCCCTCTGACCAGTGGTTTATCTCTACTGACGCTCCATTCTCCAGCTACAAGTCTGCACAGCCATACCTAAAAAAGGGGGTCTCTTGACAGTCAGAATTCTGTGGATTAGGAAAAGGACTATACCATCACGTACTGTCCTGTCCTTACATCTCAACTCAGCTGCAGATTAAGCGGTGTCTAAGACCCCAAAGGACACACAGAGCTTGACACTTAATGAACAGAGTCAGTAACTCTGCTTCCTTCCGTCTCCTGAAGCTCTTTTCCGTGGTGGATGCCGCCTCTAGCCTCCAGGCTGAGGGAGAGTCCTCAGGCTGCAAGGCCAGCAACTTTGGGTTATAGCTCCTGCTGCCAATCTTCAAACAAACAAACAAACACAATTATACTTAACAGTAGTAATATCTACTACACATGCACCAGTCCCTGCACTACCACGGTCACACCCACCCACACCAGCACCTACACACGCGCACACAGCCAGGCGCACGCACACAGGCCCACGCCACGCGCTGCGCATCCTCGGGGTCGGGCGACTGCACTCCAGGGAGTGGGGCCTGCAGGTCCCGCCTCTCCGGCCTCCTCGCGGCCGGCGGGCTGCAGGGGCGGCGCGGAGCACGGGGCCCGGCGGGCGGGCTTGCGCCGGGCACAGTCCGGCCGGGGCCGCTGAGTCAGCCCGGCGGGCGGCGCGCGCACCGCGTGACCCGCGGTCACGTGACCCTCGCGGGCCGGGCCGCCAGCGCTCGCAGCTGCGGCGGCGGGAGGCATCGGCGTAAGTGGGGAGAGGGCGGACGGGTGGACTCGCGGGCGGGACCCTCCCCGCGTCGTGGGGTCGTGTGCGCTGTCCCTGGGCTCGGGCACCCCTGGCCGTGCACCCCGCGGAGCCGCTGTCACCTCGTGCTTCCCGAGGGGGTCTCCGGGGCGATGCAGTGGACTTGACCTAGGGCCGCGTGGGCCGCCCCGCGTGAGGCCTTACTGCTCACACTGCCTGCGGTGCTGGGGGAGCCTGCGGCCCTTACCCTCGCTGTGCTTCTGGGGAGACCGAGGACCCAGAGCCTTCCCCGAGCTCGGCGGCCACCGCTAGCACCGAAAGAGAACACACCTCCTCAGGCCCAGCCTTGCCGACGCTTGCCCTAGTGGCCCACGGCGGCCCCATGACCCCTCTGGTCCTCGGGGAAGAGCCTCTGGACCAAGGCATCCCGCCTGGACAAAAGTGGGAGGGTGGGTGTGCAGTTGAGTCGAGCTCTTAGCTAACAGTGGGCAACAGATCGTTAACATGCAGTTAACATGCATAGTTCCTATGGCCCATTGTGAAATCCTTGTAAGTGGGTAGCCGAGGTGACTGTCCCCCCAGGAGCGCCTCCTGGTGGGTGCTCGAGCCTCTCAGCCCTGCCAGTTCCCTTTTCCTGGCTGGGAAAAGAAGTGGGGATCCATTGCTGGGCTAGAGCGACTTCTCCCATGGCCCCAGCCTGCCAGATCTCTCCGCCCTTGCCCTTAGCATTGATTCTGCTTGTTACCTCCCCACTGCAGGACACGATGAAGCTTATCATCCTGGAACACTATCCACAGGCCAGTGAGTGGGCTGCCAAGTACATCAGGAACCGCATCATCCAGTTTAATCCAGGGCCAGACAAGTACTTCACCCTGGGGCTCCCCACTGGTGCGTTGTGGGGTGCAGAGGGTGGTGTGGATACGGGTGGAGAGAGCACTCATTGGAGTCTTTTAAGGGACCAAGTTCATGGGCTTAGTCAGGGAAAGAAGACTTGAAGGTAGGACTGCTGCTATGGGAGAACCGAGGGCTCCTCCCTGTACAAAACCTGCTTTATGGGTTGGTTTGCCTGCTGGCTGTTACCACAGAATCCAGGAACAGAAGGGTCTTGGTTAGATAGAAAGATTGGAGTTTTAGGCTATATTCTAACTCAGCTCTGGTGCCCTAAGGCATTTATTTTATGAAAGGAATTAATTTCTGTACATTTTCTTTCTGTAAAAGGTCAAAATATTGTCCCTATAGGAAGATATTTTGGTCCCAGTTCCTCAAAAAAGTGTCCTTAATACTTCTTTCACAAGTGCGTAGATTTGCCTCAGTGGTTTTATCTTTCTCATCCACTAGAACAGGGCCATTCAGGTGGTTTTTTTTTTTTTTTTTCAGTGAATAACCTACCACTAAATATTTCTAGCTTCACTATTGCATGTCCACAACTCCACTGCTGCAGCAATGAAAGCAGCCTAGACCCAGCGAGTGGCCAAACTGCACTCACAGATGTCGGACTTTGAACTCGTGATTGCCATATGTCATTGGTGGGGATTTTTTGTTTGTTTGTTGTTTTCTGAGGTAGGGTCTTGCTCTAGCTCAGGCTGACCTGAAATTCACTATATATGTAGTCTCAGGCTAGTCTCAAATTCACAGTGATCCTCCTTCTACCTCTGCCTCCTGAGTGCTGGGATTAAAGGTGTGCGGCACCATGTCTGGCTTATATTTTGATCTTTTAAAAACCATTTTAAAATATAAAAATCATTTTTATAGGCAGCAGGCTCAGTTTGTCTAGTTTGCTGAGCTCTGCCTGTACCGGTGAAACATCTAGCAGCAGCCATAATATTCTGTCTGTCTCCTAAC
Source organism: Orientallactaga sibirica (assembly GCA_036365145.1). Classification (NCBI taxonomy): domain Eukaryota; kingdom Metazoa; phylum Chordata; class Mammalia; order Rodentia; family Dipodidae; genus Orientallactaga; species Orientallactaga sibirica. The sequence continues at coordinate 48,713,942 of JAEOAD010000005.1, read as the reverse complement.
TGTAGTTACCTAGCCTGCCCCAGGTCAGAGGGGCTCTACTGCCCCTACTGTCTAGTTCCCATTGATTACAAAATTAGATCTGACCTCAGAGTAGAACTCAAGCCCCTTTCAGAGGCAGCTCCTCAGGTATGGTGGCTCATGCCTGTAATTTCAGCACACAGAAGGATAAGGCAGAAAGATTGCCTTGAGTTCTAGGCCAGTCTAGACTAAGTGAGACCTTGTGTCAAAAAAACAACAAAGCCGGGTATGGCGGCGCATGCCTTTAATCCCAGCACTTGGCAGGCAGAGGTGGGAGGATCACCATGAGTTCCAAGCCACCCTGAGACTACATAGTGAATTCCAGGTCAGCCTGAGCTAGAGTGAAACCATACCTTGAAAAACCAAAAAAATAAAAATTAAAAAAAAGATGTAGCCCCCCCTGTGCTGCTTTAGCCAGCAAGCAGTTCCCCAAAGCACTCCTGCTACAGGCAGTGCAGTGAGAGTCCTGGGCAGAAAGCACAGGAACCAAAGCCAGCCAAGTTAAGCAGAAAAGGAGTTTATTGGGTAGATGCTGGGGAGCTCATAGAATTGGTATGAAGACATGGGATTTGGGGAGTGACAGGAGAAGACAATTTGTCTGGCATGGCTAAAGCCCTGTCATAGACTGAGGTGAGGGTGAGGACCTGCCACTGTCACTCAGTAGGTATTTACTGAATGCTTGTTGTAAGCCAAGAAGTTTAAATTCTGAAGATATTCCAATTAACAACAAAAAACTATAAATTCTTACCTATTAAAGCCTAAATTACAGTGCAAGTGACAGATAATTAACAAGTTATTTAGCAAAATGTAGTTTGTGTTAGAAGACAGTGAGAGAAGAGAAAAATGAAATAGGTAAGGGTAGGGAGTGTTTACGTGGGGAATGTAGTATTGGATATAGTGGCAGGGAAGGTCTCTAAGTAAGTAATGTTTGAGGAAAAGTCCGAGGAGGTGAGTTAGCTAGGGAAATACTTGAAGGATCAGCATTGCTGGTACAGAGAACAGAGGTGCAGAGGCCTTGAGGTGAAGTGCTTAGTGCAGGGTGAGCAGCCTTTGTAAGAACAGTGTAAGAACTACATATTGTGAATAAAATGAGAAGCTGTTGGTGGGTTTTGGAGGGAGCTGATTTTTTTCCTTTTATCTTTTTAATTTTTTTTTTGTTTTGAGATTGTTTTATTTTTAATGATGGGGGAAAACACTTCTTAAACCAAAGCTTCTGCAAGAACCACTTGTTCTTGCCCATCTTGTATCTCTCCTCAAACTTGCCCTTGGCACCCCATCTGGCCTTATGTTTCAGAGCTGGGTCTCTGAAGACATCTTTGTTGACAACAGTTTTGTCCAAGGGGATATCCAGTGTATCTTGTGGGCATGAGGTGATTATAGTTATAAAACGTCACAAAAGACTTGGTCTTTGATATTTTGGCAGTTTTCTTCTTGCCCATGGCAGCTGTCACTTTGCATGGATAGTGGTCAGTTCCAGTCACCAAGAGCATGGCTGCAGGGACAGTCAGAGGTGCCATCATCAATATTCTTCACAATGATGCTTTGCATCTAGAGTAGCATCCAGCCAGGACCAGCACCACTTTCCTGGGTTTAATGAACTTGCCCATTTTGACAGCCAGTGGTGGGCACACAGCAGATCATATTTTTATTTTAAAAATTTTCAAATATTCAGAAAAGTTGAATCCAACAGTCTAGTACTATTCTCCTAGATTCACCAGATGTTAGCATCATGCCACATTTGTGTGTTTCTCTGGCTCATGTGCTTTGTCTATGCACATATAATTTATTTTTCCTGAACCACATAAAAGTAAGTTCAAGACACTTTTCCTCTGTATATAACCCTTTCAGACCTTAACTCCTGAGAACATGGAGGTAATCTTTACATAATCCCAGTAACCATTACAGACCCAGTAAGTATACCACAGAATTCTACAGTACCATCTAATATATAAGCTATTTTCAAAATCTTTTCCTAATTACCCATATTTATCTTTTATGAATGGCCTTTTAAAAGCTTTTATTAGCATATATTAATTATATATAATAATGGGTTTCATTATGACTTTTGACCCATATATAATGTACTTTGTTCACATTTACCCCTCCATTACCTTTTCTCTCTGCCACTCATCCCTTTCCATTTCCCAACTGTCCCTCTTCTATTTTCATATCTTTTTTGGGTTTAGTTAGGGTTGCTTACAAGAGCATGGGTGTGGGGTTATTTATAGCAGCTTAACAGTGGCTGCTCCACTAAAGCAAATTTCTCTCCCTTTCCAAGCAGGATGGTTAGTCACGACCACCCCAGAGTAGGGTTTCACTCTATCCCAGGCTGGCCTGGAACTCATTCATCAGCTATAGGCTAGCCTCAAATTCATGGTGGTCCTCCTACATCTGCCTCCTGAGGGCTGGGATTAAAGGCATGTGCCACCATGCCTGGCTGGTTAGTTTTTTATTACCTCCTCCCAGTTTGTTGACCTGACCAGGGATGGAAACTGGGTCTTTATGTGAGACACTGAGCTTTCTCCCCCTTCAAGGTTAGTTTTTTAATTAACCTAATACTCAGAGTTCTTTTTCTGAGTTCTGGAGATGGACCTAGCACCCCCATACTTTCTAGGCAGGTGGCCTACAATTAAGTGATACCCACAGTCCAGTTCTTGTCTCTTTTTTATTTATTTTTTCAGGTAGGGTCTTGCTCTAGCCTAGGCTGACATGGAATTCACTATGTAGTCTCAGGGTGGCCTCAAACTCACAGTGATCCTCCTACTTCTGCCTTCCAAGTGCTGGGATTAAAGGTGTGCACCACCATGCCTGGCAGCTCTCTCAGTCTCTTAATCTCCTGTGGTCTTCGTGTCTTTTGTGTGTTTACTTGCTAATGAGACTGAGGAGTTTGCTGCTGCTCTGAAGTCTTTCCAGAACCGCGAAGTCCAGGGTAACCCTGACACAGCTGACATTCCTACTCTGTATCTTCACTCCTAGCGTAGCTGTGTGTTCTAGAGTAGCTGTGTCTTTCTCTCTTGAGCACCTCCATCCTGGGCCTCATTCCTTTCACAGGGCTCAGAGAGTATCACATCAGTGAATCTGACATTCTCTGCAGTTATTGGTGTGTCAACCAGAGACACATCCCTGCCCTGGAGTTTACAGTCTGATGGGAAGTAGGGGCTTGAACAAGCAGGGATGGCAGGTGGGACTGGAGCAGAGGTTAGGACTGCAGATCTCATAGGTTCTCCTTGAATGGCCCTCAGTTGTTCTGGGAGCCTTCTGGGCTTCAGGGACCTGGTGGCTAGAGGGCATTCAGGGCTGTACTGGTATTCATGGCAAGCTTTTCTTGCAGGGAGCACCCCACTTGGCTGCTATCAGAAACTGATTGAGTACTATAAGAATGGGGACCTGTCCTTTAAATATGTGAAGACCTTTAACATGGATGAGTATGTGGGTGAGTGTCTTTAAAATTCTTCCTCAATTCGAGAAGAGTCAAGTTACTTCTTGCATACACTCAGCCATGGAGAGGAATGGAGACGTCACAGGAAGCCAGTGATGTTTGGTGATACATTCCGTTATTAGTACCTGTCTTTTCTAACCTTGGTTTATTTACGTGGTTATAAAATGGGGGAAAAGGAGCTGTGGAAGTAGCTCATTTGGTTAACTGCTGGTCTTGCAAGCATCAGGACCTGAGTTTGGTCCCCAGTACCCATGTAAAAATGCTGATGTGGTGATGTGCCCTTGTAATCTTAGCCCTGGGGAGGCAGAGACAGGCAGATCCCTGATGCTCACTGGTCAGAAAGTCTAGTCTAATTGGTGAGCTTCATATCAATGAGAGATCCTGTCTCAAAAACAGACGGACAGCATACCTGAGAAGTGACACCCAAGGTTTACACATGCCAGCAACAATGGGGCTAAAGGCTAGAGAGATGGCTTAGCAGTTAAGGTGCTCACCTGATTGATTTCCCCAGTACCTATGTAAAGCCAGATGCACAAGGTAGCACATGTGTTTGGAATTTGTTTGCAGTGCCTAGAGGCCCTGGCATGCTCATTCTTCTCTAACTCCCTCTTCCTCTCTCTCCAATAAATAAGTAAATAAAATATTTTTAAAATGGGGCTAATAACTAATAAAGCTGATCTCATGGGTTAAGTCCATGGTATGATAGCTTCTTGTGCATGAATACTTAGTTAATGTTAAAGTCCTTCTGTCTGTTTCTCCTTTGTCTGTTCCGCAACTCCGTGCCATTTCTTTCTGGAACACATGCAAATGGGATACTGGCTGGGTGTATCCCCAGGCTCTGTGTGGACTTTCTGTCCAGTGTGCATCCTTCAGTTCAGGCACATCTCTTTCTGTCAGGCACACTGTAGAGGGAGCTGAGACTTGTGATTTCAGTCTTCTGTAATTCCTTTCCATATCCTGCCACTCAGTCATTTTGTAATACTTGAAATGGTTTACCTTAAACATTCTTAAAGAAAAAAAAAACCTGGTAAATATATGTAATTTACCATACTCAAAACTTGATTTTTTTGTGTGTGTGTTTTTGGTTTTTTGAGGTAGGGTTTTACTCTAGTTCAAGCTGACCTGGAATTCACTATGTAGTCTCAGTGTGGCTTGAACTCACAGTGATCCTCCTACCTCTGCCTCCCGAGTGCTGGGATTAAAGGTGTGCGCCACCACGCCCGGCTTAAAACTTGATGTTTTGTAGTAGTCCGATTACTAGGGAGTAAGGGTGGCTAAGTCAAGAGAATTGCTTGAGCCCAGGAGATTGAGACCAGTCTGGGCAATAGTGAGAGCCCTATCTCAAAAGAAACTACAAAAACTACCATCTTTTTAAAAAATGCTTTTTAAATATATAGTTAGAAGTGATAAGTACATTCACATTATTGTATGGCATATCTCTAGAACTCTTTCATCATGAAAAACTGAAACCTATCAAGCAACAGCTCTAAGTTCCTTATATAAGCAGAATCATAATGTATTTGATTCTTTGTGACTGCCTTTTTTTCACTTAGCATGTTTTCAAGGTTCATCCATGTTATAGCATGTATTGGAATTTCTTTTTTCTTTTTGGGGGGTAGGATTTTTCTGTGTATCCCAGACTGACCTAGAACTTGTTTTCTTAATAGTCTTATAATTTTTTTTGCATGTGTGTGTGTGGACACATGTATGTACATGCAGTGCGGAAGCCAGAGTTGATGTCACATGTCTTCCTTGATCTTTCTCTGTTTTTTGAGGCAGGGTCTCACTTGAGCCCAGAGCTCGCGGAGTCAGCTAGGTTGCCTTAGGGAGTGTCAGCCTCTGCCTCCCACTCAGGGATCACCAGGTCTACCTACCATTTACGTGGGTACTAGGAGTCTGCACTATGGTTTTCCTGCTCATGTAGCAAGCACTTTACTGACTATAGCCCTGACTTTAAATATTCTCAAAGCTTAACATTGAAATTCACTAGAAGCATCTTTCTGGCTGCAAACAACCATTTTGAAAAATCCTGGGATAGTTCTGTTCTTCAAGTTGGGGTTCAGGTTGAGCAGGGCTTAACAAGGTGAGTGCTGGGGTTGGCAGTGAGGGTAAAAAGGCATGAGAGCTACGGTCCCAGCCCTGAAATGGGCATCAGAATGAAGAGATTTCCCAGGTCCCTGGTATGTAGCTCCTCTGGCCCAGCCCCAGGGTCACATATAGTGAAAGTGATTGATTGTACACTTAGGGACTCCAGCTCAGCCTGTCTCATGGCTAAGCGTCAGATGGACAGTCCCCTATTGTCCCTGCAACCAGTCTGGTGTAGTATCATCCTTGGGAGGAGGGCTCTGGCTCAGTGTAGGCCTGACTGAGTACCCCATGGCCCATAGGCCTTCCTCGAGAGCATCCAGAGAGCTACCACTCCTTCATGTGGAACAATTTCTTCAAGCACATTGACATCCACCCGGAAAACACCCATATTCTGGACGGGAATGCCCCTGACCTGCAGGCTGAGTGTGACGCCTTTGAGGAGAAAATCCAGGCTGCAGGCGGGATCGAGCTCTTTGTTGGAGGTGAGCTTGGTGTGCTTCTCCATCCCAGTCCCAGGCCCAGGCCCAGGGTGGCTGCAGTGCCATTCCTGTCTCCACATGGCTCCTTGTGTGCTCATGACACTGAGGTAGGAAAAGATAGACCGGGAGCCCTGGTCCCTACCTTGGTATCGCTGCTAAGGAAGTTACCTTGGACATCCCCTTTCTGCACTTGATGTCTCATCTGTAAAATGAGAGATTTGGATTTGGATTGAGATATTCTTAGCTCTGCAGACTTAGGGCTTTATAGAACAGTTGTGTGGCATCATGGATTCATGTAGTTCCAGAAGGCCCTGTGCAGCCTCTGCATGCTATCAGTAGGCATCTGTACTTTGGGGAAGCTATGACTTATCAGAGTCAAACCAGCTAATAGGGTATCTACTGCTTAGATTTGTGCTCTTGTTTCTATGTTGTCCATCTCTTTGCTGCCTTGGGAGTCACCCATGGGTGTCCAGTTGGACTGCCTCTTACTATGTCATCTAGCATCTGTAAAAGTAGGGAGGTGGACAGGAGCTTCAGGCCCTGAGATTTTAAAAGCTCAGCCACCCTTGCCCAGGTGCTGTGCTTTATTTGCTGTAACTGCCCCAGCAGCAGAGCTCCTACTCCAGGCAGGAGGGACAGAAAAGTTTGCTTCTGGGCAGGAAGCAGCTGTTTAGAATACTTCTTGCTGAGCTTTCCGAGGATGGAAGTAAGTTCACAGTGTCTGTACGTGCCTTAGATAGAAGAGGTGGGGAGGAGCAGATTGCCTGTGTAAGGTGTACCTGACTTGGGGTACAGATGAGAAGGGAAAGAAAATCTTCACGGGAGTGTTCAGAAACTTTTTGGACATTTGGATCTCTGGGACTCTGAGCTGCTCTGCTGTCTTTACAGGCATCGGCCCTGATGGACACATTGCCTTCAATGAGCCAGGTTCCAGTCTAGTGTCCAGAACCCGTGTGAAGACACTGGCCATGGACACCATTCTGGCCAATGCTAGGTTCTTTGATGGTGATCTTGCCAAGGTGCCTACCATGGCTCTGACAGTAGGTGTGGGCACTGTCATGGATGCCAAAGAGGTAAGGGTACAATATTGGGGGTGAGTATTAATGATTCAAAGACATTATAAATAAGGCTAAAATTGTGGCTGGTCCCAATGTTCTTTCTTCTTTGGAGGTAACCATTGGTTTTGCAATATCAGGTTCTCATTGTTGGGACAAAATACCTGACACAAACCCGTTTCAAGGAGAAAGGGTTTGTTTCAGTTTATAGTTTCAGGTTACAGTCCATCATGGTGGGGAACATGGTGGAAGAAGCTTGTGGCAACTGGTCACATTCAGCAAAGTGAGGAAGTAGAGAGTGAGAAATGCCACTATTCTGCCAGCTGTTCCTTTTAGGAGGCCCATACCATGGTACTGCCCATAGTTAAGGAGGGTCTTCCCACCTCAACCCAAACAAGACAATACCTCACAGATGTGCCTAGAAGCTAACCTAATCTAGATAATCCCGACTGGTGATTCGAGGCCCTGTTCAGTTGACAATCAATATAAGCCATCCCAAGTCTACCTCTTGTTGACTTGACATCCAAACATGTTATTTAAGCCATACCTTTCCATCTCTTGTCCCCATAAGTTTATGACTATCTCATAATGCAGAATGCATGAAGTCCTATTCCAAAAGTCCCAATAGTCTTTAATGGGTCTGCATTGCAACTTATAGTTCACTTTCATAGCTTCACACAGTGGCCTGTCAGGGCTGCCCACCCTACTATAGTGCCTAACCTCAGTGGCTTTCTGGAACTGTAGCACAATACTTCATGATCTCCTCACTCTTACATATTCCACGCCTTCAAAACCATTACCACATAGATGATGTTGCCAAGTTCTGTTGCTAGCTTGAGAAGAAGCCTAGCCCCCTTGAACCACAGTAGTAGAGGTCTCTCTGCATTCAAGGCTGACCGAGGTGAAACATTTCTCCAGGCAGTGGTGTCTGAGCAGGGAACCCCCAGTTTGAACTTTCTTCCAAAAGAATTTGGAATGTCACAAGATGGGTGGGGTTTTGCCCTTAGAACAACTTTTCTATTGTCCCACTGCAGTATAGCAGGCTCTCTTCAATGGTGCTGATCTCTTTAATAATTACATCGGCCTTTTCAGCACCAGCCTGAATATTATCCTGTCTTGAAGTTTCCTCTGTCAATCAAATTAGCCCATTATGTTTGAGTTCAGTATCACTGAAATTCTCAGAACACAGCTCAATGCAGTCAGTTTCTTTGATAGCATATAACCTGTATTGCCTTTAGCCCAATTCCTGATAAAGTCTTTGTTTCCCTATAAAACCTCATGAGCCAGGCCTCCAGTGTCTGTGTTTGTCTTAGCATTCTGGTTTTCTGAGCTCCCACCAGAATGGTCCATTAAGCTGTGCTTATACCACTCAAGGGCTTTTCTAGCCCAAAGTTCCAAACTCTTCCACATTCCTACTGAAAACTAGTTGCAAAGGCCTACAAACGGTCAGTTTTTCACAGCAAAGTCCCCACTTTTTGGTACCAATTTTCTATATTGGTTACTTTCTCATTGCTATGAACCAATACCTTATCCAGAAGCAGCTTAGGGAAGGAAAGCTTATTTTGGCTTCCAGTTCCAGAAGGTAGAACCACTATGGCAGGAGTAGAAAAACAACTGTCACACAGTCACATCAGCAGGCAGAAAGTAAAGAGACCAGCAAGTGGAACCAAGCTAAAAAAAAGCCGCAAGGCCTTCCCCCAGTGACATACTTCCTTTAGCAAGGTTCCACAGCCTTCTCAAATAGCACCACCAATTGGGGACTAAGTATTCAAACACATGAGTGTTTGGGAAACATTTACATTCAAATCACACACAGGGTAAAGGCAGTCTTTTGAGCATTTTGTCTATGCCTTTGACCAACTGACCAGAGACCAGGCTCAAAAGCTACTACATGCTGTGTAGCAGATTCATAAATTGTGAACACTTACCTAGCCATTGGGATGAGAGGTGTGGGTCTTTGCCCAGCACATCAGTTCATAAGTCACCTTTATGGTCAGCATCAAAGTTGCCTTTGTAGGCACTATCATGAGATCAAGAGCATGGACTTGGGGTCACAAAAGGTCTTGGCAAAGCTACTTGAACTTTCTGGAATCCCATTTCTTTATCCTAAGATGTGGGGTTACAATGCCACCTGCATCAGCTGATTTGCACACAGAGTATGTAGCCTGGTGACTACCTACAATATGATGTTAGCACAGTAATTCACACCACCATTTGGAGTGGCTGGACTAGGATTCAGGTGTCTAGACTTTTCCATCACAGGCTTGTTTTCTGATCCCTAGGTGATGATCCTCATTACAGGGGCTCACAAGGCATTTGCTTTGTACAAGGCCATTGAGGAGGGAGTGAATCATATGTGGACTGTGTCTGCCTTCCAGCAACATCCCCGCACTGTGTTCGTGTGTGATGAGGATGCCACCTTGGAGCTGAAAGTGAAGACTGTCAAGTATTTCAAAGGTGAAAGGCATCATGGGAGAGGGTAGTTAAGCTTGGTTGTATTGGAAGACAGCATGGATTTTTCTTTTCTTTCTTTTTTTCTTTTTCTTTTTCTTTTTCTTTTTTTTTTGAGATAGGGTCTCACTCTAGCCCAGGCTGACCTGGAATTTACTATGTAGTCTCAGGATGGCATTGAACTCAAGCAGTCTTCCTACCTCTGCCTCCTAAGTGCTGGGATTTGGGATTAAAGGCCTGGCAGATCTAATTTTCATTCTGATCTTTTTAAAATTTTGTTTGCTTGTCTTTTGGAGGTAGGGTTTCATTTCTATTTCAGTCTGACCTGGAACTATTCTCTTGCTCCAGATTGACCTGGAACTCACAGCAATCCTCCTATCTCAGCCTTTCAATTGCTGGGGTTAAGGGCATGGGTGTGTGCCACCAATGCCCTGCTATGACTATTTTTTGTATTTTGTTTTTTTAATTATTTTCAGATAGGATCTTACTGTGTATCCTTGAAATCATTATCCTTCCCCATCCTCCTGAAGATGGGATTACAGGCATGTAAACACCATGCCCAGCTCATCCTGGCTATTCTTACTGGCACCTATGATCCTAATAAGTCAAACCCTACTGCTTCATGATATAGTCATTTCTATTCCATCCTTGACTCTAAGAGAACATATCTGGATATCTGTTTGCTCTGAAGAGACAAGAACATGCACAATTAAAGTCCGTAGAGCTATGTGGTAATCTTGAGAGCCTTTGACCCTCAAGTATGCTTTGTTAGACTTCATACAGGCCATTCCCCTATAGTTGAGGCCCTAAACTAGCTATCATGGGGATCTTTATTTCAAAAACACATTGAGGAGCTGGAGAAATGGCTTAGCGGTTAAGGCATTTGCCTGCAAAGCCAAAGGACCTCAGTTCGATTTCCCAGGACCCACATAAGCCAGATGCACAAAGTGGCACATGCGTCTGGAGTTCATTTGCAATGGCTGGAGGCCCATATTCTCTCTCATTCACTCTCTCTCTCTCTCTCTCTCTGCCTCTTTTTCTCACTTGCTCTCTCAAATAAAATTTTTTTAAAACATTCAAAAAAAAAATACATTCAGATACCAGTACCCAGGCAAAAGCTAAGCATGGTGGCACATGCCTGTAATCCAGCACTAGGAAAGTAGAGGCAGGAATGCTTACTGGCTAGCTAGTCTAGCCAAATCTATAAGCTTTAGATTTAGTGAGAGACCCTGTCTCAAGAAATAAAGTGGAGAGCAATTCAGGATGATACCTAACAACCACCTCTGGCCTCCACATGCACATGTATATTAAGTATTCTTTTTAGCAAAGAATGAAGAAAGGGTTTTCACATGTTGCTTAAAACAGTTTCTGTGTGTAAATAATTTTGCTTTGTTGGGGACTGACACCAAGGATTCACACATACTATGCAAATACTCTAGAAAAGCTATGCCCCCAGTAGGTATCCCTTCACTATTTTTATGTGTGTATGTGTGTGTTGTACATGTCTATGTGGGTTTGTATGTAAACGGTGCACATGCCTATAATCCCAGCACTCAAGAAGTAGAGGCAGGAGACTCAGAAATTCAAGGTTATCCTTGGCTACATAGCAAGTTTAAACCAGGCCTGCGCTACCTAGGACTCTATAAAAAATAAATAAATAAAAAATAATTTTCCCCAACGTTGGTAGGGTTGACAGCAGTTCTGTGAACTCCAGAACTCATAGAGAATTCACTGCTCCCAGAGTATTTATCATTTGGAGATCACAGAAGAAAAGAGATGTCCATTCTAGGACAGTTGGGAGTTTCTGCATGTGACTCTTGATAATAATGGGAGTTTAGCCTTTACCTGCATTAACTATTTTTTGTTTTTGATTTTTCATAGGTTTAATGCTTGTTCACAACAAGTTGGTGGACCCTCTGTATAGTATCAAGGAGAAGGAAATTGAGAAAAGCCAGGCTTCTAAGAAACCATACAGTGACTAGCCTGTGCTAGGAGCTACTACCAAGAACCTCAGAGGGACAAGCAGGTCTTCATGGAAATTATCTGTAGGAGAACAGAATTTTCTTTAATACAGTATGGTCACTGCAGCTGTGTGCATGAACTTTCTGTTCTTGGCTGTGAGGCTAGATGCCTCATCAGGGAGTCTATCTATAGGGAGAATGACTTACTTGTAACTTTTTTTTCCTCCAGTACTGGGGATTGAACCCAGGGCCTTGCACATGCCAGGCAAGTGCTCTGCCAACTAAGCTATATCTCCAGTCTTCTATCCTTCATGTGTGTATAAATTTCTGGAAAATTCATTTTGATTTCTGTCACACCCAAGTTAGGGCTTTTCAGCTTTTGTTCTGCCCCCACTACTGTTCACATATATAACACGTCTGTGAAGAATTTTCTACCCTTACGTGCACTTATTCTCAAGAGGGTGGGAATTAGGGTTTGTGTATTTTGGATACAGCGTCTTTGGCGAGTGATGAGAGCTCCTTGAGCAAGCCTGCTTTTTATTTGAGAATCATTGTTCCAGACTAGGGAACAAACTTTAAGCACTTAAACTTGTGTACAAGGAAGCAGCCTTTCTGGTACCAAGTACCCTCCCTTTCCTTGGGTAGTCTTTTCTGCTGTCATTGCTAGCCTTTCCATGAACTTGGAGGCCTCCCTAGGTAAGATTTGGCATGTGGGAAGGTGGCTTTCACTGAGCAAGCCTTCAGGGAACCTATCCACGTCAAACAGTCCTCTCCCTCAAGGATCCAAGAGGACAAAGGTGGAAACCCTTTTCCCACCAGAGCCTCATGTTTTTGTTAGAGGTCTCTTATGTACTCCAGTAAAGGGGAGGTCTATTGGGGCAACAGACACTACCACAATCCCAGCATTGTTTACTCAAGGTGAGGGGGCTGGCAGGCACACAAGTGCACGTTCCTCTTTCCTTCAGAGGTGAATGCCATGACTGTACACCAATGCTTCTTGTGTTGTTTCCCCACTTAAGATACCCTTGCCTGCTACCGCAGCCTCTCAGGTTTGTGTTGAATGTTCTGATGTTCTCAGAACCCCTTCACCCATTTATCCTTCAGGCCTCCCTTCCAAGCTGTTGTGCTGTCTTCCCACCTCGTACACTCGTCAGCCTTTGTGCAGTGGTTGCTACCTCCGCTCCCTGTTGTGCCTGTTTAAAGCTACTGCTGCCCATTTCTGGGGTAGATTTTTCAGATCTTAGCTCAGGCCTCTCTGTAAGTATTGTGTTTGGTACCAGCATTTTGTCTATAGCTTTTATATGTGATTGTGCTGCCATTCTGTGTTAAGCCAATGGATCAATGGGTTTGTTTACAATGTGGTATTTTCTATTAAATCCAATATTTTCAAGTAAATGTGTCATTTATGGACTTCCATTATCAAAGTTCATTAGTTTGTCTTCTAAAAAACATGTATTTTGGGGAACCCCTGCAAACATGATGTTGTGAGTGGCCAGGAGCATGGGCCTGTGGCCTGCTGCACCTTGCCTGCAGTAGCCCTGGGGGCTGAGGGATAGCATTGTCCGGAGGCTGTGTACATGCCCTGTTCTGCTCTGCTCATGGTGTCTAAATTCACAAAGAAACATGAATGGGTAACAAGATGATATGGGAACAGTAGGGATTAGCATAGGAAGCTTTGGGAAATGGTGCTTACTGTAGTCTGCCTGAAGTTGGGACAAGATTGAAAGCAAGATAAAGTTGGTACTTTGGGAAATGGTGCCCAGTGACCTGTATCAGGACAGGAATGGAAACCAGTGAAGTGATTGTCCTGGAAATCCAGGGCTTGTCAACAAATCTTGTCATGGAGATGGTTGGCTGATTGAGGTGGCACTGAGCAACCCTTCCAAGATGGATGAACTAATGAGTGAAGACACATATGAGAAATCCATTAGGTCTATTGAGAAGTGAGCATCATACCCCTAAATAAGTGTGTGTGGGGATAACATTTTGGAAATAGCTGGTAAGCAAAGCTTCATACTCTATCCTCACAAGATCTTTGCAGGAAGCTCTTAAGCAGAGTACTTGTCTGGGTCTCTTCTTCAATCATTAAGGGTGAGAAATGAAGCAGCTATGTGAACAAGGTAGAAGTGACCAGATGAGCAATATTGTGTAATGTTCTGGCTGTGCTTGATAGCTAAACAGGGATTCCACTGTTAAGAAGAATATGCATGGGCTACAAATTAGCTCCATTGTCAAGTGTTTACCTAGCATTCACAAGGCTCTGGGATCCTGTTCTCAGCACCACAGTAATAATAGCTCCAAGTTCTGGAAAAGAGTTTTTCTGTAGTTTTTCAATTAAAGTCAATGTGATAGAATATCTTGAATGAACATAATCAAGGATTTACAAGTAAGGTGGAAGAAGAGTTCAATGTATTGATATGATTTATATGCCAATAAGCTCCTACCTTTATATATATAAATCCAATGATACAATTTATAGAGTTGTGTGATTTCTTACTAGAGTCTATTTCTTACATTTAAAAAGCCTTCCTAGTTCTACCCTCAGTTCCAAGTGACCACTGTGTGTGTGTGTGTGTGTGTCTATAGATATAACTTTTCTGGAGTTTTATTTAATGGTTTGTCTTGGGAGTTGAATGTAGGGACTTGCACATAAATGCTAAGGACAGACACTACCATGTTGTTTAACCCCCTTGCTCTACTGGAAGTTCCATAGAAATGGAATTACATGACATCTTTTGTGTTTGGCTTCTACTGGCCATAACATTTTTTTTTTAATTTTCAAGGTAGGGTCTCACTCTGTCCCAGGCTGACCTGGAATTAACTATGTAGTCTCAGGGTGGTCTCGAACTCACGGGCAATCCTCCCACCTCTGCCTCCCGAGTGCTGGGATTAAAGGCGTGCGCCACCACGCCCAGCTTGGCCATAACATCTTTAAGGTTCATCCATGTAACAAGTAACAGTCACCCACTCCTTTTCACTGATGAGTAAATGTTCCAGTATATGATTACCACATTGGATTTATCCAGTAAAGACGGGTTTGAATTTTAAATAGGCACATTGTGAAAAAAAAATACTAGAATGAAATGAAAAAGGATAAAAGACACATCTGTCTGAACTTGAAAAGATCTGATTTCACAGATCTGTTAACTTGGTGGTCCCACATCAGTCATCCTGCTACAGTCAGTACTTATGTAGAGCAAATGGGATGTACACCCCTGTGCCAGCTCTATCCTCTAGCTCAAGGCACCTTGAGAGGAGCAATGTCATGTTCTTTCAAGATGTCTGTGGCAATGCTGAGAGGATAAAGCAGCCAGCTGAATGGGATTTTCACTGGACAGAAAAAACAAGGCAAGAAGGAGGAAAAAAGAGGAAGGACATGAAGGAAAGAATACAGTTACTGATAAGGACAGGCTGAATCTGTAAAGAGTCCAGTATTTAAAAAGGGAAAAGGTGGACTGGAGAGATGGCTTAGTGGTTATGACACATGCCTGTGGAAGCCTAAGGACCCAGGTTTGATTCTCCAGGTCCCATGTACGCCAGATGCATGTGTGGCACATGCATTTAGAGTTCATTTGCAGTGGCTAGAGGCCCTGGCATGCCCATTCTCACTCATTCTTTCTCTCCCTCTCTCTGTCTCTAATAATAAATTTTCTTTTAAAGGGAAAAGGTGATATAAGTATATACAGTTATCTTTCAGGAGTAGATAGTTTCAGTACAATAGTAAAAACTAGTAGTGTGTTGGCTGGAGAGATGGCTTAGTAGTTAAGGTGCTTGCCTGCAAAGCTGAAGGACCCAGGTTTGATTCCCCAGAACCCACATAAGCCAGATGCACAAGGTGGCGTATGCATCTGAAGTTTGCAATGGCTGGAGGCCCTAGTGAGCCCATTCTCTCTCCCTCTCTCAAATAAATAAAAATAAAATTTAAGGCTGGAGAGATGGCTTAGCGGCTAAGGCGCCTGCCTGCTAAGCCTAAGAACACTGGTTCCAATGTCCAGCGGTTCCTATCTCCAGGTCCCACATTTAGCCAGATGCAAAGTGAGGCAAGGGCGCAATGCTGCACTTGCCCACAAGGGGGCGCATGCATCTGGATTTCGTTCACAGCAGCTGAGACACTGCTGGCGTGCCCATCTCTGTCTCCCTCTCTGTCTATCTCTCTCTGTCTCTCTCTCAAAAATAAATAAAAAATAATTTAAAATAAAAAAAAAAAAAATTTTTAAAAAGCTAGCAGTATGAACATCAATGGGTATCATCATCTATTTAGAACATTTGATCATACAGTAGAGATGAATAAGAGGTGGGTGCACTATTAAACCCTTCGGCTTACTCATACTTCCTTTAGGTTTACTCAAATGCCATTTACCAGTGATCTTCCCTGTCCCTCTCATAGAAAGCCCCAATCCCCATTGCCTGTCCTCCCTGCCCAGCTCTTTTCAGAATCACTTACCACCCCACAGGTATTTTGTTTCATAATAAATGTTACACTACATGAGGACCCACTTTGTTTCTCTTGGTAGGTCTCCAAGCTCACTGATTCCTTCCTGGCTGTATCTAGTCTACTGATGAGCTGATACCTCACTGTGGTAGTTTGAATATATGGCCCCCAATATATTCAGTGTTTTATTATAGTTTGCATCTGCAATCACCTTGCTAGAGGCAATGTCACTGGGGGCCAGTCTTAAGGTGTAGTGGTGGGTTTGAGATTCCATTGTAAAGATATGCAAAGTGTGCCTAGCAGGAGTTCCTGAAGTGTGCTGTGGCTCTTTGGCTGTAGTTTTGCTCTGTGTGCTGTAGCTGGTTGGTTTTTTCTCTCTCTGCTTGGCCCTATGAAGGCAGGCCAGCTTCTTCTGCCATTATGGAACTTCCCCTGGATCTGTAAGCTTCAATAAATAATATCCCTTCTTCCATAACTGTGCCTGGTCTGGAAGTTCATCTCAGCAAACCTGAAGCTGTCTGCTACACTCACTAAAGGCATTTGTCTGTTACAGTGTTTTACTTTTAATATTTCATTTTTATTCTTTAATGTTTTATTTATTTTTATAGTAACACTACAACATTTTATTTTCATTTTTGAGAAAGAGGTAGAGAGAGAATGGACAAGTCAGGATCTTCAGCCTGCTGTGAACTCCAGATGCGTATGCCCCCTTGTGGCGCATATACAACATTGTGTGCTTGTGTTACTATGTGTCTGGCCACCTGCAACCTGGAGATTTGAACACAAGTTCTTAGGCTTCACAGGCAAGTGTCTTAACTGCTAAATCATCTCTCCAGCCCTTATCTATTTGAGAGAATGGGCATCCCACAGTCTCTAGCCACTCACTGGAAACAAACTCCAGACATGTGCCACCATGTGCTTACGTGGGTATTGGAGAATCGAACCTGGGTCCTTAGGCTTCACAGGCAAGCACCTTAACTGCTAAGCCACTTTCCAGCCCTTTTAATTCTTTTTAAGTTTCCATCTCTTGCTTACATTCCTTATCATGGCATATTTCTTTTTCATTAGAAATCTTAACACATTAATTGTAGTTACTTTTCAGTCAAGGAAACTTCAAAGTCTGAGCCATATCTCAGTCAGGATCTGATGCTTGCTTTATCTCCATTTTTAAAATTGGAAACTGGATATGATATTCCAGGTAATAGGAACTAAAGCAGGCAGGCCTTTAGTGTAAACTTATATACTGTTAGTACTTAATGTTTGCTATAGAGTCATTTTCCTTCTAGACTCCCCTGTTGTCTTTGGGGTTCCCTACGCATTCTTTGTGTCTTATAGCTTTCTGAACTCCACTGTTATTCAACTTTCGGAAAGAACCAAGCAACCTTGCAGAATCTTATGATTAAATCTGTTGAGATTTCTTCATGCCCACCCACAGTAGGTGAGTCCCTGGTGGTGGTCTTCAAAAGCACTTATGTGTTTCAGTATATATGTGCACCTCAGTATGTATGCATACAGAGGCCAGAGGATAACCCTGAGTGTCCCTGAAGCACCCTCTACCTTTTTTGAGTCAGGGGCTCTCACTTGCCTGGAACTTGCAAAGTAGACTAGACAGGCCAGCCAGTCAGCCTCAGAGATTATGTTTCTGCCTTCCAGCACTGGAATAAACAAGTGCCACCATGCCCAGCTTTCTTGTTTTTTTGAAAGGGTGTACTGGAGCTTGAACTCAGGTCCTCATGCTTGCAAGGTAAGCATTTGACAAACTGAGCTATCTCTCCAGTACCTTACAGGGGAATTTCTTAGCTTTATTGGCTCCCTTCTCCTTTGTGAGGGTTGGAGGAGTCTTGAGCTATCCATTTGCCCTTTCAGTAGGTCAGAGAAAGATCTAGTAAACTAGTTTTCCTTGAGGGCAGGCTTTTGCCTTGCAGAGCAGTAAGTCTGGGACTGTTCTCACTCTGAATATATTTTTGTTATTGTTGTTGTTTATTTTTTATTTATTTTACTTGACAGCGACAGGCAGAGAAAAAGGCAGAGAGAGGGAGAGAGAGAAAGGGCATGCCAGGGCCTCCAGCCACTGCAAACGAACTCCAGAAGCATGTGTCACCTAGTGCATCTGGCTTACATAGGTCCTGGGGAATTGAGCCTTGAACCAAGTCCTTAGGCTTCACAGGCAAGCACTTAACCACTAAGCCATGTCTCCAGGCCCTGAATGTGTTTTTAAACGGCTACTTTCTCCTCCCCATCTTACCAAAACACAAGATTTCCCTGCTATCTTCAGTGAGAACGTTGTGGGGCTCCTGGAGAAAAAATCCTCAAAAAGTGTGAAGGGTCTCTTAAGCTAGCTCTCCATTTTTTTTTTTTTTTTTTTTTTAGAAATCTTCATTTGTACTCATGTGAGCGTGCGTGCATGAATATATGGCTGTGCCAGGGCCTCTTGCTGCTGCAAATACCAGACCCTTGTGCTACTTTCTGCTTCTGGCTGGCACGCTTTGCAAGCATCTTTAACCACTATAGCACTTAGTTTTCACTTCTCAAGCTGGCTCATACTCAGTCTCCAGCATTTGGTTTACAACCCAGCAGCTTCTTTCTTATGGAGGCAGATGTGTATTTTCTTGTCTCTCTAGTTTTTATAGTAGAGGTTAACTGGTGACCTCAATTCTCTGATGGACCAGAGAAAAAATGTTGATTTTGTTTGTTCAGCTGATGTTCCTATTATGAAGATGCCCTGCTTTCTACAACACTCCAGATTTTCACCCACTTTTCACTTATAAGCAGCATGTGTCAACACTGACTCTGAGGTCAATGGTTAGAGCTCCTGCTGCTGACCTTTGTGCAATACTAACACAGCTGATTATGCTTCTACACCACATAGCACTGAGTTCCCAGCTTACCGCTTGGCTAGCTCAGCACCATTTCCTTGACCTCTTAGCATTTGGAGAAACCCAACCAACACAATCCTTGGACCTTTCTCTATATGCAGAGATGAGATTAAATTTGGGCATCTCCCATATTTCTATCTTTAGCTTGAATCCCTAACAGCCTATTCACCATCTCCACTGGGCTAACTCCAGTTATCTCAAACTTAACTGTCAACAACTAAATTCCAGATTACCTGAAAACCTGTGCTACCCATAATATTCTCCACAGCTGTTCAGATAAAAATACCTACGAATCAATCCTGATGCCTCATCTTATAAACCCAGGGAGTACATCCTGTTAATTTTTCTTTGTACAGAATCTAACAAATTCTCAAGAACCTAGCTGCTGGCATACCACCTGCACTTCTCATCTGAGATACTATAAATGGTCTAACTAGTCTGTTTCCACCCTTGCTACCCCTAAAAGGTCATAAGATTAGGTGACAGTAACAGGGGAGTGAGTCAGACCCTATCGACAGTAACAGGGGAGTCTATCACTTGGTAGAGAGCCCTCTGAAGACTCCTCATCTCAGAGCAATTGGAAGCTCATTGTAGTCTGCTGTTCTGCTCCTCACCTCCCTTCTGCTATTTTCCCTTTATCAGTCTGCTCCGGCCTTCACAGGCTACCATGCTAGTCCTGGAGCCCTCAAACACGCTCCATATCAAGGAATTTTGCCCAGACCATCCCTCTTTCTGGAATTCTTTCCTCTTGCTATTGCTCCCACACTGCAAGCTTTTATTCAAGTGCCATCAGTAGGTCTTCTGTACTTTCCCAACTTCTCTCCATAACATGGGTCTTCTGATGATCTACGAAGTTTGTAATTTTCCTAGTGTCTCTTTCCATCAGAATTTAATTTCCACAAGGGCAGGAAGACTATATCCATTCCATTCACTAAACATTCTCAGCACCTAGAAAAATAGTAAGCCCCATTACAAAATGCTCAATAAGTATTTGTTAAAAGAGCAGGTTGGGGGTTGGAGTGATGGCTTAGCAGTTAAGGTGTTTGCCTGTGAAGCCTAAGGACCCAGGTTCAATTCTCTAGTACCTACGTAAGCCAGATACACAAGGTAGCACATGTGTCTGGAATTCTTCTGCAGTGGCTAAAGGACCTGCCATTCTGTCTATATATGTGCCTCTCTCTCTCTCTTTAGCTCTCAAAATAAATAAATTTTTTTTTAAAAAATTAAGGAAGAGTGGATTGGGGGCTGGAGAGATAGCACAGCAGTTAAGGTACTTGCCTGAAAAGCTAAGGACTCAGGTTTGATTCACCAATACCCACATAAAGCCAGATACACAAGGTGGCTCATATGTCTGGAGTTCATTTGCAATGAATAGAGACCCTGGTACACCCATTCTCTCTTGCTTTCTGCTTGTGAATAAATATTTTTTTAAAATTATTATTATTTTATTTATTTTTGGAGAGAGACACAGAGAGAGACAGAGAGGGAGGGAGAGGGAGACAGATAGAGATGGGCGCGCCAGCAGTCTCTCAACTGCTGTGAACAAAATCCAGATGTGTGCGCCCCCTTGTGGTCAACTGCGGCATCGTGCCCTTGAGTCACTTTGCATCTGGCTAAACGTGGGACCTGGAGATTGGAACTGGGTTCTTAGGCTTAGCAGGCAGGCGCCTTAACCACTAAGCCATCTCTCCAGCCCATCGTGAATAAATATTTTAAAAAGAGTGGATTGTCCTATGAGCCACACTTTAAAAAACATGAGTTTATGTTGTATCAGTATTGGTTTAGTATTCCCCTCAACACCTCTTTTAAAAGACTCATGTAAGAAACAAGTAACTGTGCTGACTTTGTATTCAATGAGATTCTCATGCCAAAACTGTTAATTTTCAATGTGCACAATCTCCAAAGCATCCACTGGCTCAGAAATACCAGAAGCTGAGGGCTGGTAAGCTTCACGCTACCTGAGTAACTACAGAGCCTAGACTGAGTCCTGAAGGCTGGTAATTACCAGAAACATTTGTTAATATCCCTGTTTCATAGCCAGCTTTCGTATAACAAACCCTCATCCTGGTCTGCCAGCTGATTTTTATCAAGCCAAAGTTTAGGGAGCAGAATTCAGCTCTTACCAGTATCAGTGGGCACCATACTGTTCCCTTGGTCCTGCTTAAGAGCTGCATATATAACTCAGTTGCCTTATGCCAATGACTTGGGGCAATACTGTTGTTCCCACCTTGTTGGTTGCATCATATCCTGCCTACCAATGAGGACAACTAAAATCCCAGAAATTAGATCTATTTCTGCAACAAACTGCTACTCCTGGCTCAAGCAGTTACTGTATTTTTGTCTGTTTCTTGAAACACTCTTGCTATGTCACCCAGTCTGGAATGTAATTCCTGGGCTTAAAACATCCAGTCTCAGCCTCCTGAGCAGCTGTTGCCCAACCAAGTGACTAGGGCTAGGTCCTCTATTTTTTTTTGAGACAGACAGATAGAGAATGGGCGTGCCAGCAGCCTCTCAGCTGCTATGAACGAACTCCAGATTCATGCGCCCCCTTGTGGGCAAGGGCAGCACTGCACCCTTGCGTAACTGCATCTGGCTAAACGTGGGACCTGGACATTGGAACCAGCTTTCTTAGGCTTAGCGGGCAGGCGCCTTAACCGCTAAGCCATCTCTCCAGCCCAACGTTTTTTAAATAAAGAACATACTTTGGCCGGGTGTGGTGGCGCACGCCTTTAATCCCAGCACTTGGGAGGCAGAGGTAGGAGGATCACCGAGAGTTCGAGGCCACCCTGAGACTACATAGTTAATTCCAGGTCAGCCTGGGCCAGAGTGAGACCCTACCTTGAAAAACCAAAAAAAAAAAAAAAAAGAACAATAATGTATCTATACAAAATATGTTGTTAATAATAATCAAAATTTTTTCTACCAGTAATCATAAATGAAAAAAAAAGAACATACATCATGTGTTGGTACCATATTTTCCCTCCTCCCTGCTCCATTCCACAGGGGCCTTCCTCAGTAGGATTGCTGGTATTACCCATGGGGTTGCAGGTTATGCATTGTGGGAGCAGCAGTCACCAACTCATTACTCTTGACAGAAAAATAAATAGCAACTTTATTAAAGAATTATTTTTAAACATTTATTTATTTGAGACAGAGACAGAGTTTGAGTGTGACAGGGCCTCCAGCTACTGCAAACGAACTCCAGATGTATGTGCCACCTTATGCATATGGATTATGTGGGTCCTGGGGAACCGAACCTGCATCCTTTGGTTTTGCAGGCAAGTGCCTTAACCCATCTCTCCAGCCCTGCAAGTTGTCTTTTTTTGTTTTTTGTTTTTTTGAGGTAGGGTTTTACTCTAGCTCAGGCTGACCTGGAATTCACAAAAGCCGGGAGTGGTGACACATGCCTTTAAACCCAGCACTCAGGAGGCAAAGGTAGAAGGATTGCTGAGCGTATGAGGCTATTCTGAGCTAAAGCGAGACCCTATCTCAAAAAAACAAAAAAGAAAAAGATATATATAATATTTTATTTATTATTTATTTTCAAATATAGGAAGAGAGATGGGGAAAATATGGGTACACTTGGGTCTCTTGTCAATGCAAATGAACTCCAGATGCTTGTGCCACTTTGTGCATGTGGCTTTATGTGGGTATTGGGGAACTGAACCCAGGCCATTAGGCTTTGCAAGCAAGCACCTCTAACTATTGAGCCATCTCTCCAACCCAAACAAGTTATTTCTTTTTTAAAATTTTTATTTATTTGTAAGCATAGAAAGATATGGAGGGGAGAGGAGACAGAAAGAGGAAGAGAGTGCACCAGGTTTTCCAGCTGCTGCAAATGAACTCCAGGTGCATGTGCCACAGTGCACCTGGATTTACATGGGTACTGGGGAATTGAACCCAGGTTGTGAGGCTTTGCAGGTAAGTGCCTATACCACTGAGCCATCTCTCCAGCCCCCAAACAAGTTATTTCTTAACTTCGATTCTTCTATAAAATGTTCTGCCTGGTGGGAATCCATGAAATAACTTGCTTAATCAAAATATGGGCCTTAGCCGGGCGTGGTGGCGCACGCCTTTAATCCCAGCACTCGGGATGCAGAGGTAGGAGGACGCTGTGAGTTCAAGGCCACCCTGAGACTACATAGTGAATTCCAGGTCAGCCTGGGCCAGAGTGAGACCCTACCTCAAAAAAAAAAAAAAATATATGGGCCTTGCAATAAAAAAGTTGAGGGAAAAAACCACAAAGCTAAGCCAATTCACAAAAGAATAAAAACAAGTGAATTCATACAAAAAATTATATATGGGTTCTGAAACCTAAGCTCAATCATAATTAATCCCAAGTAAAAAAGAGGAGGTGCCGTTCTTCTCATTTTGAGGATAGTTATGGCGTTGGGGAAGAGGATAAACAGGTTCGAGCAGTTGCTGTGCAAGTATAAAAGCATAAGGACCTGGGATCCATCCCAGAACTCATGTAAAAAGCCACATATGCCTTTAACTCCAGTGCCGAGAGCTACTGGGTTCGTTGGTCAGTCAGTCTGATAGAAAAACAGCAGCTTTAGGTTCAGCAAGATTTCAACTTAAGAAAATAAATCAAGAAGAGTGACAGAGGATACCCAACACTCTCCTCTGACTTCTGCACATGCCTGCATAGGCCATTTACACACACATACTGAAAAGAAGAATATGTTATATGGCTGGAAGGGTCACACATTCAAATCTCCACCCCACAAAAAGATTATAGTTTTAAATGAGATCAGAGGGCTGGGGAGATGGCTCAGTGGTTAAAGGCACATGCTTTACAAAACTTGCTGGTCTGGGTTCAATTCTCCAGGACCTATGTAAAGCTATATGAATAAAGTGACTCACGTGTCTGGAGTTCATTTGCAGCCCTCATGCACCCACTACCCCTCAAGTAAGTAAGTAAGTAAGTAAGTAAGTAACTAACTAACTAAGTAAATAAGATGTGATCAGTTACCCTGCTGACAGAACAAACAAGAGCAGCTTTGTTCTAATTATAAGATGATTTTTAGAATTACTTTTATTTTTAAGATTAAGCATCCTCATTGACAATCTAGAAACAGTCCTTGCTAATAGTTACAAGTGATTCCTTACTCTTCAGTGTCAAGTTAGAAAAATGAACATGTTCACAATCTGCAGTTGAATTCTTCTGTCCTCTTTTCAAAAATATCTACTGAGTAGCTACCATGCCACTCACCAAACCATGAGGCAAGACAAATGTCCAAAAAGCCAACAAAACTTAAGAATCTAGGTATCAAGCTAAAATTATCACACAAAACACTGTTGTTCCAAAACAGGGTAAGATCAAACTGCCACACGTAATTGGAGAAGACTTTAAGAATTCAGAAAGTTAGGACTACTACTAGAGTACTGTGCACAGGTTCAAAAGAACACTCAGCTTAGGAATATGTTAGGCTTTCTCCTAGTCCAGCAGGAAATAAAACATGTGCGTCTGGAATTAACATTGAAGAAGAAAGTATGAAACAAAGGGGCAAAGAGACCTAAGCTCTATCCCCAGGAAAGTGTGACGGGGGAACCTTCTGAGCCACAATCACTGAATTCTAGAATTAGCTCAAAACCAGTAGACTATATATACCACTCATAAATATCAAGTGCCCCACAGGGTTTGTGGTATTAAAAATATTTCTTAAATTATTATAAATTTCTATTCTGAAAAGCAAGGTAAAATGAGATTGGGACATCCAGTCATAGAATAGAAGCCTCTCTCCCAAGAGAATTAAAAACTGAAATTTAGGTCGGAAGGAATGTGAGCAATGTGAAGTGAATGAGAACAGGCTCTCAACAGTTTTGGTAAGGCTTTGACTCACTCTATCTGTAAGTAGTAGTGGTGAAAGAGGTCCAACAAGACGTCTCAGAGGGATGTTCCTTAAACATGGGCTAACAAGTTTGTCTCTTATCCCTTGGCTTTACTTAGAGCTTGGGGAAGAAAATAAATATTTTTTAACTTAGAGTTTTGGGTACATTATACTATACATTATATTATTCAATAGCATACAGTTTTCATTTTCTGAACCTTTGGCTTATAATTTTACCAGTTTATGTTACATGGAAAAAAATGTATGAATGTGTCTTGATCAATTATGTCAAATGAAAATATAAACCCGTTCTCCCTTGTCTTCTACACAGAAGTGTATGATCCCCTAAATATCTTGTAAGATTTCCTGTGTACTTGAAAGAAGACTAGGACAAACCATTTGACTCCATATCATGAGCAGGACTTAATTAGTCTTCTACAGCTTCCCAAACATCTCCATTAATATCCATAACCTGGAACAACCTGAAAGCACAAGATAAGGTACATATTATTATGCACTTGGGCAAGATCCAACATAACTTGCCTTTCCTTCTCTCAATATCATTTTCTGTACTCTATAATATCTTTGTATACA
Source organism: Orientallactaga sibirica (assembly GCA_036365145.1). Lineage (NCBI taxonomy): Eukaryota > Metazoa > Chordata > Mammalia > Rodentia > Dipodidae > Orientallactaga > Orientallactaga sibirica. The sequence goes on along the minus strand of JAEOAD010000005.1, from coordinate 48,688,715 downwards.
TGTTCTTCTCCTTTAACCATTCCATTAAGTAGGGATAAAATCTGAGTCCCTCCAAACAAGCTGCCTTAGTTTGTAAGAAAGTCCTTTCAGGATCCAGAAAAAACTCTCTAGAGTCAAGGATAAATAAGATGGGAGATGAGTACCATAAATTGATAATGTATACAATCTGTGGACTAAGCCAAGACCAAGGAGTCAGGCAGTCCAGAAGCAGAAACTCTTTCAAGAAACTATTATGTCAATCTTTCCATTCTCTCTTTTCCATTGGTAGACTATTTTATAGTGACCTATTTCTCTTCCTTCCTTTATACCATCTAAAAGTTCTGTAATTCCTAACATTAGGTTTCCAATAGCTGATGGGCAGGGCTTATTCCTTTGTATCACTTATACTTCCCTAACACTGATGAGTGTAGGTTTTCTATCTACTGAGAACACGGACTGATGCTAACTTGGAAGAGCAGATTATCCACACAGTGCCAAGGAGTCACCTCAGACTCATTCCAACAACAAAAGGCAAAACCTACCTTTGCAATGAATTAAATGACAGAACACTAAGGGAGGGGCAGCCTGGCATTATTGGCCTCCTGTTGTATGTATCATCCCTCATGAAACAACCTTGTCAAAAGTGTTACTAAGGACTCCATTCTACTTACCGAGATACAAGTGCATCCATGTTTACTGCTGCTCTATTTATAATAGCTAAGAATTGGAATCAGCCCATATGCCCACTGACAGATGAATGGACAATGAAAATGTAGTATATATACACAATGGAATTCTATTCAGTAGTACTGACAACTGAAATTATGAAACTTGAAGAAAAATGGATGGATCTGTAAAGAATTATGTCAAGTGACTCAAATTCAGAAAGATCAAAACTGCACATACTCTCTGATATGTGGATTCTTACTTTGTAATCTCTATGTACATATAGGAAGTAAATGTGAGTAAAACCTATAAAAGTACAATGATAACCAAAAGTGAGTATTAAAAGATGAGTAGGTAGAGGAATGAGGGAAGGGCAGGAAACGGTCAAAGAACATGAGACATGTAAATAGAAGGGGTGGGTATTGAGAGAGGGGAGGACAACGGGGGAGGGTTTACGAGGAGAGGAGGAGGGAATGAGAATAAATGAAAACAAATTGTCTTTGAAAATGCCAGAATGGGCCGGGCATGGTGGCACACGCCTTTAATCCCAGCACTTGGGAGGCAGAGGTAGGAGGACTGATGTGAGTTCAAGGCCACCCTGAGACTACATAGTTAATTCCAGGTCAGCCTGGGCCAGAGTGAGACCCTACCTCGAAAAAAAAAAAAAAAAAAGAAAATGCCAGAATGAATGATACTTAAATCTCTGTAATATAACTAAACGAAATTAATCTAAAAAAATAGAGGAAGGAATAGTTGGGAGGAAGAAGAGGTTTGGTGGAAGGGGAGAGGAAGGGAGGTCAAGAGAACATAATGGGAGGGTATTATGATCAAAATACATTATATATATGTACTTTCAATATTTTTTTGAAATGTCACCAAATCTAAGCAAACTTATACAGCCCTAACTTGTAGCTGACAGTAAATAGAGAAGATAGAGTAACAAGTTTAAAGATAATAGACACTATGGAGAAACAAAACTCTAGAAGGCAGGGTGCAGTACAGATGGCATGGACTCTTCAAAGTCAAGATCCATCTCAACAAATAAGTAGTCCACAACTTTTCTATATTAAGAGATAAAAAAGACAAAATCAATCACAATGATTGAACTTGATTAGATTCTGTTCAATGACTTTAATAGAAGTTTGGTGGTTTGTTTTTTAAGGTCTCACTCTAGCTCAGGCTGACCTGGAATTAACTATGTAGTCTCAGGGTGGCCTCAAACTCACATCAGTCCTTCTACTTCTGCCTCCCAAGAGTTAGGATTAAAGGCATGCACCACCACGCCCAGCTCTAATAGAAGTTTTGAAGGATAGCTAGGTAGTTTTAAATACACTATGTTTATTAGATGACAGTTTGCCATTATTATTATTATTATTATTATTATTATTATTATTATTATTATGAGAGAGAGAATTGGCATACCAGGGCCTCTAGCCAGTGCAATCAAATTCCAGACACGTGCACCACCTTGTGAGCATGTACAACCTTGTGCGCTTGCATCACCTTGTGTATCTGGATTACATGGGACCTGAAAAGTTGAATATGGGTTCTTAGGCTTCACAGGCAAGTGCTTTAACCACTAAGTGATCTCTTGCCATTACTATTTTAAAGAACTGTCGTTTTATATATAAAGAGTTTCTTCTTAGTTAGTGTGTAGGCTGGGATTGAACTCAGGGCCTCATACATGCTAAGTATATACTATACCACTGAGCTATATGTGTGTGCTATGCATATGTGTATGTATACATGCATGTTTACATGTGCAGAAGCACACATGTGCAGATACAAGTGCATAAGTGTGTATGCATGCATGTGGAGGCCAGAGGTTGGCCTGATTGGGCCAACCCAATTGGATGACTTCCTTGATAACTCTCCACATTATTTATTGGAACAGACTCCCTCATTTGGACCCAAAGCTCTCCAGCCTCAACACTTTCTTAACCGGGGAGACACAACGTGAAAATGCTTATAGAGTTAAAAAACCTTATCATAATTTATCTTCAAGTAGTTCAGCAAACTGTTGAACAGAATATAATATGGCAAAGTATTATTTATTTGTACTACGCAGTTTTATTCTTTCAATTTTTCTATACGTTTGAAAACTTTTGCTATAAAAAGCTGAGGATGGGCTAGAGAAATGACTTAGCAGTTAAGGTGTTTGCCTGCAAAGCCAAAGGATCCCAGTTTGATTCTCCAGGATCCATGTAAACCAGATGCACCAGGGGCACGTGCATCTGGAGTTTGTTTGCAGTGACTAGAGGCCCTGGCAAGCCCATTCTCTCTCAGACTGTCTCTCTTCTATCTCTCTCTCTTTCTCTCTCTCTCTCTCTGCTTGCAAATAAATAAATAAATAAGCTGAGGAGAGCTGGGCATGGTGGTGCATGCCTTTAATCCCAGCACTCGGGAGACATAGGTAGGAGGGTCGCCATGAGTTTGAGTCCATCCTGAGACTACATAGTGAATTCCAGTTCAACCTGAGCTAGAGTGAGACCCTACCTATCTCAAAAACAAAGCAAAACAAACAAAACAACCTGAGGACATCCAGGTAAGATGGCAGCATAGCAGCCATAACAAAGCAGCTCAGGGAGGGAGGGAATAAGCAGAAAATAACAAAATATTCTTCTACCAAAAAGTGAAGGTGTATAAGGAATTATCAGTATCAGCAGAAAAGCACGAGAGACTCAGAGCATCTAGAAAGCAGACAAGCAGCCAGAATTGGCTCCTGTCATAGCTCTGGTCTGCATGGCCACCTGGCTCTGAGCTGCAGGAGAAGCCAGGTGAAGGGATTTCCCACTCACACCAGCTTCCTCACAAAGTCAAGAAACCTAAAGGACAAGACAGCAGGGACCAGCTGAGTAGCTAATGAGGAAGAGGATCAGGGACCATCTATGTAGCTCTGGTACAACTTCAGGTACCCTCCACAGCACCCGCTCCCTCAAATGCCAGTTTTAGCATCTAGTGGGCACCAAGGGAACTCAGCTATATACCATCCAGTGCAGATGATCACAGTAGCAGAGCCACCAACACAGCTAGCCTAGCTGAGCCCACAACGCAGTAAAAGGGGACGGAAGCAGGCACACAGCATAGGTGAGACCAAAGCCATCCCAAAAGGTAATAGGGCCTACTTACACTGGGTCAGTACTTGCCCCAAAGCCTGGTATATAGGTCTGCATTGGAAGTGCTAATCACACCTTCCATGTCAGGGCAGGTTATGTGTTAGATTTGATTGATGGCCAGCTTTGCTATTCTTGAATAAGCTATATTTTGGGGTTGTCCTTTATTACTTCCTGAATTATAGTGCCTTTGTTGTCGTCTTCTGCCATTCTTGGGGAAAGGATCTCACTCAACCCCAGGGTGACCTGGAACCCTTTACAGATCAGAAATCTCAGCCTCCCAGTTGACAGAATTAAGGGTATAGGACAACATGCACTCTTAGGGACTTTAACTTGTTAGATTATCTTGTTACTACTCACTCTTACATAAATACTCCATAATGGTTTGTTTTTTTTTTTTATTTTTATTTTTATTTTTATTTTTATTTTTTTGGAGAGAGATACAGAAAGAGATAGAGAGAGAGGAAGACAGAGAATGGATGCGCCAGCAGCTTCTCAACCGCTGCGAATGAACTCCAGATGTGTGCACCCCCTTGTGGGCAAATGCAGCATTGCGCCTTTATGTCACTTTGCATCTGGCTAAATGTGGGACCTGGAGATTGGAATTGACGTTCTTAGGCTTAGCAGGCAGGTGCCTTAACTGCTAAGCCATCTCTCCAGCCCAATTTGTTTGTGTTTTGGTTTTTCAAGATAGGGTCTTCACTCTAGCCCAGGCTGGAATTCACAATGTAGTCTAAGGGTGGCCTTGAACTCACGTCTACTTCTGCCTTCTGATGCTGACATTAAGGGCATGTGCCACCACGCCAGGCTGACCATGACATTTTTGATTGAATGTGTGTATTGCTCAGTTGAATTTTAGAATTTACCTGTACTTTGCTCCACCTGGCCTACTAGAATATTTGCATAGCAGGCAAACCCAATACCTAGGGTCAATTCTGCTGTTAATCTGGGAGGAATATAAAAGCTACTCCTGACACTTTAAGCTCCTACTCAGAAGATATATAATGTCAGATTTACATGTCTAAGAATACTGCAGATAATTAGAAAACCCACGCATCAAGTTAACCAAAGATGCAAAAATCTCTACATTATACTACAAGAAACACACAAAAAAAATCAAGACAATATAAATCCACCAATAATTATAAATCCATCAGAAATGACTTCCAGTCAGACTGATTTAGATGAGATGCCTGACAAAGATTTCAACAGAATGATTATAACTATGGGCTGGCAAGATGGCTTAGTAATTAGGGCACTTGCCTGCAAAGCCAAAGGACCCAGGTTCAATTCCCCAGTACCCACATAAGCCAGATGCACATGGTGCATGCATCTGGAGTTCATTTACAGCTGCTGGAGACCCTGGTACACACATTCTCTTTCTCTAGAGGTCTATTTCTCTCTCAAATAAATAAATAAAATAACACACATATATAAAACAATGATTATAACTATATTCAAAGAAATTGAAGAAAAAACAATCTCCTAAAGGAGAACACAGGAAACCAACTTAATGAAATAAGGAGAAAGAAAATATACTGAAAGCAGTTAAGAGAGAAACATAGCTGGGCATCGTGGCACATGTCTTTAATTCTAGCACTTGGGAAGCAAAGGTAGGAAGATTGTTGATCAAGGCCACCCTGAGACTACCTAATGAATTCCAGACCAGCCTGAGCTACAGTGAGATCCTACCTCGGAAAACCAAAAAAAGAGAGAGAAACATCAAGTCACTTATAAAGGCAAACCTGTTAGTATAACCACAGATTATTCAACATAAACTTTAAAAGCCAGAAGGGCTTAGAATGATGTATTCCAAGCTCTGAGAGAAAACAATTTGAAATGAAAGATAACAAGATGACTTTAGCCAGTGAAGTTATCCATCCAAATTGATAGAGAAATAAAGACATGCCACAACAAAAACAGGCTAAAGGAATATACAACCGCTAAGCCAGCTCTGCAGAAAATATTTGAAGGGTTCCTTCATGGTGAAGAGAAAGGAAAGTACACAAATGAGGAGAAAGGAAAAAATAATCCATACTCAAATAATACTTACTACAAGAGAGAAAAGGACAAAAAGGAAGCACTACAAAACAAGAAGAATGGTGAGTATAAATACATACCTTTCAATAATACCTCTTTTTTTTAAAAGATTTTATTATTTATTTATTTATTTATTAGAGACAGAGAGGGAGAGAGAGAGTGAGAGTGGGCACGCCAGGGCCTCTAGCCATTTCAAACGAACTCCAGACGCATGTGCCACCATGTGCATCTGGCTTACATGGGACCTGGAGAATCGAACTGGGGTCCTTAGGCTTCACAGGCGTGCGCCTTAACCCGCTAAGCCATCTCTCCAGCCCCTCAATAATACCTCTTAATGGCCTCAATGCCCCAACCAAAAGACACAGCCTTGCAGACTGGATTAAAAGGCAGTTTTTTGTCTCCAGGAAACTCATCTCTCCATAAAAGATGGACACTATCTTATGGGGAATGGATGGAAAATTATTATTTCAAGCAAAAGGGCCTAGCAAACAAACAGGTATTGCTATCCTAATATCTGAAAGGATAGACTTCAAACCAACATTAGTTAGGAATGATAAAGAAGGTCACTTTATATTAACTAAAAGAACAATTCAACAGGAAGACATTACAATTCTAAACATATATGCACCTAACATGAGGGCTCCTGATTTCATCAAGCAAAACTATTAGACTTAAGACAACACCAAGCACAATTGTAGTTGGTGACTTCAATATCCCACTCTCATCAATTGACAGGTCATCCCAGCAAAAAACAAACAGATATCTGGATTAAATGATGTCATAGAACAAATGGACCTAACAGTATCTACAGAACATTCCATCCAAATGCTGCAAAATACATTCTTTTAGATCATATGTTAGGACACAAAACAGATCTTAACAAATATAGGAAAGCTGAAATAATTCCTTGTACTTTATCTAATCACAACAGGATTAAACTACAAATCAACAACAAGAAAAACTACAAAGCATACACAAAATTAAGGAAACTAAACAGTACACTACTGAATGATGAATGCATCATTAAAGAAATCAAAAGGGGCTGGAAAGATTGCTTAGTGGTTAAGGCACTGGCTTACAAAGTGAAAGTCTAAGTTTGATTCCCCAGTACCCATGTAAACCAGATACACAAGGTGGTGCGTGCATCTGGAGTTCATTTGCAGTGGCTGCAGGCTCTGGTGCACCTATTCTCTCTTCTCTTTATCTGTCTCTCTCTCTCTTAAATAAAGTAAATAAAAAATAAAGAAACAAAATGAAATTTAAAAATTTATAGACTCAAATGATAATAACACAACATACCAAAACCTATGGGGCACAATGAAGGCAGTTCTAAGAGGGAAATTTGTGACTTTAAATGCCTACATTAAGAAATTGGAGGGCTGGAGAGATGGCTTAGCGGTTAAACACTTGCCTATGAAGCCTAAGGACCCCGGTTTGAGGCTCGATTCTCCAGGACCCACGTAAGCCAGATGCACAAGGGGGTGCATGCATCTGGAGTTCATTTGCAGTGGCTGGAGGCCATGGCACACCCATTCTCTCACTCTCTCTCTCTCTCTCTATCTTTCTCTCTTTCTACCTGCCTATTTCTGTATCTCTCTCTCTCAAATAAATAAATAAATAATAAAATATTAAAAAAAAAAAAAGAAATTGGAAAGGTCACAAGTAAACAACTTAATGCTTCACCTTAAGGCCTTGGAAAAAGAAGGACAAAATGAATCAAAAATCAGTAAATGGGAGCCAGGTGTGGTGGCGCACACCTTTAATCCCAGCACTCAGGAGGCAGAGGTTAAGAGGATTACTGTGAGTTCAAGGCCACCCTAAAACTATAAAGTTAATTCCAGGTCAGCCTGGGCCAGAGTGGTGAGACCCTACCTCAAAAAAAAAAAAAAAAAATCAGTAAATGGGAAGAAATCAAAAAGATTAGGGCAGAAATTAACAAAAAAGATCCCCCCAAAATATAAGGAATCAATAAAACAAAGAGTTAGTTCTTTCAAAGGATAAACAAGATTGATAAACCCTTGGCAAATCTGACCAAAAGAAAAAGAAGAGGCACAAATTAATAAAGATGAAAAAGGCACCATTACAACAGACACCAAAGAAATTCAGAAAACCATATGGACAATACTTTAAGAATATATACTCCACTAAGTCTGAAAATCTGAAAGAAATGGTTGATTTCCTAGATTTATATGACCTACCAAAATTAAATCAAGATGAGATAACCCATTTAATTAGAACTAAAACAAGTACAGAGATCCAAGCAGTTATATAAAATCTTCCACCTAAAAAATGTCCAGGCCCAGATGAATTCACAGGTGAATTTCACCAGACCATCACAGAAGAACTAACACCAATACTTCTCAAATGTTTCCATAAAATAGAAAAGGACTGAATACTACCTGGTATGAAAACCAGACAAAGAATAAAAAAATAAAATTACAGACCAATCTCCCTCATGAACATAGATGCAAAAAATTTCAACCAAATATTCGCAAACAGAATACAAGAATATATCAAAAAGATCATTCATCTGGACCAAGTAGGCTTTATCCCAGAGATTCAGGGATGGTTCAACATATACAAATAGATAAATGTAATAGACTATATAAACAGACTGAAGGACAAAAATCACATGATTGAGCCAGGCATGGTGGTGTGTGCCTTTAATCCCAGACCTTGGGAGACAGAGTTAGGAGGATCACCATGAATTCAAGGCCACCCTGCGAAGACAGAGTGAATTCCAGGTCAGCCTGAACTACAGTGAAACCTTACCTCAAAAAACAAAACAAAACAAAACAAACAAACAAAAAAATCACATGGATCATGTCAATAGATGCAGCAAAGGCAATTGACAAAATCTTATATCCCTTCATGATAAAAGTTCTATAGAAACTGGGAATGGAAGGAACATATCTCAACATAATAAAGGCTGTTTATGACAAACTGATAGCCAACATAATACTAAATGGGGAAAAACTTGAAGCTTTTCCACTAAAATCAGGAACAAGATGAGGGTATCCACTGTCCCCACTTTTATTTAACATAGTACTAGAAGTCTTAGCTATAGCAATAAGGCAAGAGACATACAAAAAATGGATAAAATTGGAAAGGAAGAGATCAAATTATCCTTATTTGCAGATGATATCATTCTGAGAATGGGATAGAGTTAGGGTGACTGAACCCCTGAAAGTGAAAAGGACAGGAAAGTTTGCACTTGTTAGAAAGATGGTCTGCCTTCTTATCTCTCTTGCCTAGTTTTTTCCACAGTCAGGACCCCTCCTAGGAGGGAAGTCTTTCTTAGGATTTAAATATGTGGTTGGTCAAGTTCAGCCCCAGAAACTTGGTGCCAGAGGTAATCTCTTCCTGAGACAGCCCCTAGCCCTAACCAACCAGCTGGCCCTCTGGTTATAAATACCTTTGCAAGGGGAGGGCAGTCTCTCTCTCTCTGATCTCTTGGAAATTTCCAGCTGTAGGTGCATTTTCCTTTGACTGGGTCTGGGCTGGCTCCGCCCAGGCTCAGCCAGGAGGGTTCCCTAGCTCTTACTCTCTGAATGGGTTCTTTATCCCCTCCAGTTCCCCACATGGCAAGAGCTCCATGAACTTTCTTTTTTCTTTCCATGCTTTTCTCCCCCTAGATTCATATCTGGTCACATGGACTCCTGAGCTACATGTAGCTCACATGGGCTTTTGGGCTCCATGTGGTGTACTTCTCCCCATTTTATCTCCCCTTACCTCCCAGCCTTCCCCTTTCCCCACTCCTTTGTAAAATCTAAACAGAACGTGGTATTTTAAAAATCATTCTCATATCTAAAATTGCCAATTCTTTGGTTAGTTTGCAGATATAAACTCAGGACTTGGGATTCCAGGAGACACCCCCAAATCCCAATTTCCCCATTATATAATGGAGGCTCCACTGAGATATCTTGAGAATGATTTTTATACAAATAGCCACATTTTTATTTCGTTACCCCACTTCTCTGAGCCGCTGGTACGCTCCCGCTGCTGCTCCCATGGGTTCTACAGGTACTTCAGATCCTTTACACTTAAGCAGTTTCTGGGAATAAACAAACTTCCCCCAAAATTGTACTCATTTCTTATAACCTCACACTAAGAAAGATAAAAACGGAACAAAAATCAGATTTGTGGTTTGCATTTTGCTCTCTCGTGTGACTAACTCTGCCATGCTATATGACTATACAAATAATTCCAGGCCTATTCCTGACTCACTGTGGTAGTTTGAAGAGATGGCACCCAATATAGTCAATGTTTTGTTATTTTGTAGTTTGGATCTGCAGCCACCTGGCTGGAGGAGGTGTTGCTGGGCAGATCTTAAGGTGTGGTGGTGGGTTTGAAATTCCAATCTTAAGATATGAAAAGTGCCTAGTTCCACCTGGAGTTCCTGAAGTGTGCTTTGTGGCCTCTCTTTCTCCCTCTCTCTCCTTGTTCCTTTTAAGAAGGGGCCAGCTTCTTCTGCCATTATGGAACGTCCCCTGGAGCTGTAAAGCTTCAATAAATATCCCTTCCTCCATAGCTGTGCCTGGTTTGGAAGTTCATCTCAATGAACCTGAAGCTGTCTGCTGCACTCACCTTTCCTTCTCTCAAATTTAAGTTTAGAGCAAGTCATCCTTTTCTCTGGAATACTAAGATGTATGTTTTAGCAAGTACTAATGAACACATGGCTAATTAAAGATGGTGTCCACCATGTGTCCTTTCCCTAATCAAAGATGGTGCAGACCACGTGGCCTTTGCTCCATTAAAGATAGCATCTGCCATATGGTCTTCCTAGATGAAATGATAGATTTTTCCTTTTGTACTTGAACTTAATCTTTATAACCAATTTAAGGATTACTCCACTCCAATGAGAGGGTGAAGCCACCGAGCCAGTTTCCAACTTAGAGTTTCCATGATACTGGCAAACAACAAGGGTGTCACCTAGCAACTGGCATCAGGGACCACTATGTTCCTGATTTAAGGTGATAATCCTGACACATGACAACTGTTCCTAATATTCATAATTGTTATTTTTTTCCTAGACTATCATATATTACAAAAGGTTTTTGGTGCCACAGAACACAAAGGCCAAAAACATTAAAAAGAGATAAAAATAAACAAATAAATAAATAAATTGATTTCTCTTTTCCCTCTATACATTTTTTTCCTTTAAATTAAGGTCTTAATGTGTATTTTACATAAAGCTGATAAAAAAAAAAGTAAATGCTGGATGTCATAAGATTCATAAAAAGAAATTATTTCAATGGTACTTAGATTTAAAGATAATAACAAGTGTTATGTTGGTAAATGGTACTAATGACATTGGCCAGGCAGGCTCAGCTACCTGCCATGGCTTCTCAGCCAGGTCTGTCTCACCCTGATGGACTGGAGTCCTACTGAAATGTGCTATCGCCTGACGCCAAACTGGTATAGAACCAGGTGGAGCTCTTTTGTAAAGGTGACAACTTTTGTAGGGACCCCAGAGTTCCTAAACTGGTTCTGCTGAGCTGAAGGGAAAGGGCCTCATGGAGGCCTGAAACCAAAGACCCCTGACCTAAATATCTTCTAGGGTTTTTGTTTTTCTTTTTCCATTATAAGCCACTGTGCCAAAAGACACATGGCTGCCTGTAGGGGGTAGGAGGATGGAGCTCTGACTCCTGCTCTAGGCTCCACCCATCCTGCAGCACAGGCCTCACCTCCAGTCAGAGTCTATGGGTCTCTGGCTGCCTAAATTAAGGAAAAACTAAAAATGCTCCAGCCAAGCCAGGTGTGGTGGCTCACACCTTTAATCCCAGCACTCGGGAGGCAGAGGTAGCAGGATTGCTGTGAGTTCAAGCCACCCTGAGACTACATAGTGAATTCCAGGTCAGCCTGGACCAGAGTGAGACCCTACCTCAAAGATAATAAAATAAAATAAAATAAAATATAAAATAAATAAAATAATAAAATAATAAAATAAAATATAAAATAAAATAAAATAAAATAAAATAAAATAAAATAAAATAAAATAATACTCCAGCCAACCCCCTAGCCTAGCACTTGACTGGAAAGAGCTTTTCATCAGGCCTGGTTTCCAACCACACGCCTCCTTCCCCCTATGGAGCTGAGGCCTGCAGCTATGTCAAATGGATGTAAAAAGTAACCGCACCATCTCTCAGACCATACAGAGACACAAGGAAAAAGACATGCCTGATGGTGCTCACTACCTGCTGTGATTTTCTGCCAAACTGCTCTATGACAAACATATCTTTATATAACTAAATCATTTATTCATACAGGTAAAATGAGCTAGGCCTGATGGCACAGGCCTATTATCCTAGCTACTTGGAAAGCTGAGACAGGAGGATCACCAATGATAGCCTGACTCCACATTTTTAAACCATGTGACTTTTACATTGCTTGGTAAAAATAAGTACATAATTTTAATTTAAACTGTGTCTGATATTTTCTTTGTTTGGGCTTTAAACAAATAAAATGTTGTTTATAGACACTTTTTGGCTTTTCTTACTAATCCAAACAGTCCAACAGATCTCTCCTAAAATTTTTGTTGACATTTCATTTACTTCAAAGATTTTTTTGGTTTTTGTCTTTACAAGTCAGATTTAACTAAAGCCTATGGTGAACTAAAATCTTATATAAACAAAGCCATACTTTGTTACATGATATCATAAATATAATCACTAAGTTTACATTCTAGGTAAACTTCAACTTACATAGAAGATTATTAAAAACAACAAAACTCTCTCTAAGAAGGTGGCTCATAATTTACCAGATATTTTAAAAGATTATCATGTCCTATTACTTGAAAAAAAGGAGGCAACTGGCCTGAGTTCTAGGCCAACCTATATGAGTCTGAGTCTCTCTTCAGCGATTTTTGGACCCTAACATCCTGGATCTCTGAGGAACCCAGACTCAATAGCAGAGTGTTTTGAGGAGAACTGTTTGTTCTCCGCCAATAGGTGAGTGAAGTGCGCAGTAGGTCTGTGTGTCTTGTCTGTCAGCTTCTAACAGGTCTGGAGTCTGGACTCAGTCTGGAGGCCCACAGACGTAAGGCTGATGACCACGTATTACCTTGGGGCAGGGGGTTTCAAAGGATGCTCCAGACACCTGTCTGGTGGAGCTAGGCTCCTCACTGTCAGAGCCAGAAGGCTCCAATATGAATTCAGTGCTGCTGGAAAACAATGGGTCGCACCGTTTGGGGGAGCTCACTTGTGAGAAAGGCTGCCATCCACAGCTTTTTGGTTTCTTTTTCATTTCCTGGGAAGTCTGTTCTTGTGTCTGTGTCTATTTTGTTTTTATTTACTTGTTAGTAAGATATTTGTAAACAGCCATGGGACCGACTGCAAGTTCTACTCCATTGGACTTGGTTCTGACCCATTTTAAGGACTTCTAACATATGGCTGAAAGTGTAGGTTTAATAGTACTGTCAGGAAAGCTAACCATCTTTTGCAGGAATGAGTGGCCAACTTTCAATGTGTGATGGCCTGAAGGGGGTACTTTCCACCTCCCCACGATTTGGAGTTAAGGATATTGTGTATGGGAGCCCTGGACACCCTGACCAGGTTCCCTACATCACAGTCTGGAAATGCCTGGTGGAGAGCCCCCATAAGTCCTTTTTTGCTCCCAACACCTGCAGTCATGTCTGTTAAGGAGTCAGGACCACCAAAGGGCCATAAACCAGCAGTCCTGCTCCCCTCTGTTCCCCCAACTCCAGAAGGACCAATGTGCCTATTGTAAGGAGACAGGACATTGGAAAAATGAATGTCCCCAGAGGCCAAAGGATAATAATAAAGCCCCAAAAGTTCTGGAGATTGGAGAGCTTGATGATTGAGGATGTCGGGGCTCACGTCCCTTCCACGAGCCCTGGGTAACCCTAAAGGTGGAGGGGAAGCCAGTGGCTTTTCTGGTTGATATTGGGACTCAACATTCGATTTTAAAACAACCTATGGGGCCCTTGTCCACCAAAAGAACATGGGTCCAAGGAGCCACTGGAGCTAACCAATGTTCCTGGACTACCCGAAGAGAGGTGGACTTAGGAATGGGATGGGTAACTCATTCACTCATAGTCATCCCTGGGTGCCCCCACCCACTCCTGGGACGAGACCTCTTAACCAAAATGGGAGCACATATTTATTTTAGCCCCGGGGGGTCCAAGGTTTTAATCAGAAGGGCCCTGTGCATGTATTGACTGTAGCTTTGGAGGAAGAATATAAGCTCTACACATCCCCATCACAGGGCCTTCCTGAAAGCCTGTATCTGAGAAAGTTATGGGATGAAATTCCAGCTGTCTGGGCAGAAAGGAACCAGCCTGGACTGGCTAAACATCGGGCCCCAATTGTAGTCCAGCTCTGAGCAAATGCCAGTCCCATCAGGGTTCGCCAATATCCAATGCCCTAAGAGGCAAAGCTTGGTATAACATCACATGTGAACTGACTTTGGGAACAAGGGATATTAGTCCCCTGTCAGTCTGCCTGTAATGTGCCCCTCCTGCCAGTAAAGAAGCCCAACTCTAATGACTACCAACCTGTGCAGGACTTAAGAGAAATTAATAAATGGGTAGAGGACATTCACCCCACAGTGCCGAATCCGTACACTCTGCTGGGTGCTCTACCACCTGAGCGCAATATGTACACGGTACTGGACCTGAAGGACGCATTCTTCAGCCTACCACTGGCCCCAGACAGTCATCCCCTATTTGCCTTTGAATGGAGTGATCCAGAATGTGGATTCAATGGACAGCTGACATAGATAAGATTACCTCAAGGATTCAAGAACTCTCCCACTATCTTTGATGAGGCACTTCATGAAGACTTGGGTGAGTACCACAGAACCCACCCCCAAAAAACCCTCCTACAGTATGTTGATGACCTCCTCATAGTGGTCCCAGATGAAGAAGCTTGCCGTTCAGCCACAGACGCTCTACTGAGAGCACTGGACTGCATGGGGTATTGCGTCTCAGGCAAGAAGGCTCAACTTTGTAAAAAGGAGGCAGCGTATTTTGGGTACATGCTCAAGGGGGAACAATGCTTGTCGCAAGCCTGAAAAGAGACAATCCTCAACGTCCCCTCCCCCAAGTCCCGACAGCAGATTCATGAATTTTTTGGGTCAGCAGGATTCTGTAGACCCTGGATACCATGGTTTACAGAGATTGCCAAGCCTCTCTACAAGGCAACCCAAGGAAATGAGAATTCCCTAGAGTGGACCCCTGAGATGGAAAAGGCTTTCCTCCAACCAAAGGAGGCTCCTCTAAAGCTACCAGATATACACAAGCCCTTTCATCTATAGTGGATGAAAGTAAGGGCATAGCTAAAGGAGTACTGACTCAGACCCTTGGCACCTGGAAAAGGCCAATTGGATATCTGTCAAAGAAATTGGATCCAGTGGCAATGGGATGGCCACCATGCCTTGGAATAATTGCTGCCACTGTCCTGTTAGTGACTCAGATAAATTGATGTGGGGCCAGACTCTGAAAGTGACCACTCCCCATGCCATCAAAGGAATACTAAAACAACCCCTGAACAGATGGCTAACGAAGGCCAGACTGACTCATTACCAGGCTCTTTTCCTCAACCCACCCCAAATTCAGTTTACTGCCAGCCAGGCCCTCAACTCTGCCACTCTACTGCCAGACCTGGATCTGGACAGTCCAATGCACGACTGCTCAGAAATTCTGAGCAGTATACAAGGGACTCGACCCGACCTCAAGGACGTTCCTCTAAAGGAGGCAGAACTAACCTGGTATACAGATGGTAGCAGCTTCCTCA
This sequence comes from Orientallactaga sibirica, assembly GCA_036365145.1. Classification (NCBI taxonomy): domain Eukaryota; kingdom Metazoa; phylum Chordata; class Mammalia; order Rodentia; family Dipodidae; genus Orientallactaga; species Orientallactaga sibirica. The sequence continues at coordinate 48,673,162 of JAEOAD010000005.1, read as the reverse complement.
AGGATGGCGTCCGGTATGCAGGGGCCACGGGGACAACAGAAGAAACAACTGTGTGGGCGGGAGCCCTTCTACCAGGTACATCCACCCAAAGGGCTGAATTAATATCCCTAACCAAGGCCTTACAACTAGGCCAAGGGAAAAGACTTAATATCTATACTGACAGCCGATATGCATTTGCAACTGTACATGTACACAGGGCCGTTTATAAAGAAAGGGGACTACTGACAGCTGAGGGGGAAACAATTAAAAATAAGCAGGAAATTTTAGAACTCCTACAAGGAAGTAGAAATCATACATTGTCCTGGGCACCAAAAAGGAGAAGAACCCACTTCCAGAGGGAACAATAGGGCTGACCGAGTGGCACAAGAGGCAGCCATCCAGGTCTCTACCACCTTAATGGCAAGACCAACCCCAATGGTGGAACCAACTTTGCCAGAGACATCAAACTATACTGACTCGGAATTACAGAAAATTAGGACCCATTCAACAATCTATAAGGAACAAGGATGGTATAAAACTCCAGATGGAAGGATCATCCTTCCTTCTGACTTTGCTGACCAAATCATTGGACAAATACACCTGAGCACCCACTTAGGTCAACAGGAGATTGAAGACTTACTCAGACAGGCCCATCTTAAAGTTTTTGATATAAGACAAAAGACTGCGGAAGCCATAACCCGATACCACGATACCATGCCTGTCGCCTAGTAAATACAAAGAGTGGAACTTCCAGGTCAGGAACTAGGGAAAGAGGAACTCGACCTGGAGTAAGTTGAGAGGTTGACTTCACAGAGGTAAAACCTGGTTTATATGGATATAAGTATTTATTGGTGTTTATAGACACTTTTTCAGGATGGACTGAGGCTTTTCCAACCAAAAATGAGACTGCCACTACCGTGGCTAAGAAGTTACTTAATGACATCATTCCAAGGTATGGCTTACCTGTTCTTTTGAGACCAGATAACGAACCAGCTTTCATCTCAAAAGTAACATAGGCTATAGTCAAAATCGTGGGGACCAATTGGAAACTTTATTGTGTATATCACCCCCAGAGTTCAGGGAAAGTAGAGAGGATGAATCAGACCTTAAAGGAGACTTTGACTAAATTAACCCTGGAAACTGGCGGTGACTGGGTCTCTCTCCTTCCTTTTGACTTTTTCATGTGCGAAATTCCCCTTATACTATGGGTTTGACTCCCTTTGAGATTATGTATGCAAGGCCCTCCCCTCTGTTGCCCAATATAAAAGCAGAATTGTTAACTGAATTTGATGATGAGCGGTTTCTCTCCTCCTTACAAGCTTCGTTTCAGGTGCAAGAGCACCTCTGGCCACAATTGCAGGCCAACTATGACAAGACTCCACCACCCATACCTCATAGATTTGAGCCAGGAGACCTGGTCTTCATCAAGAGACATCGAAAAGAGACCCTCAAACCCAGCTGGAAAGGAATCCACACTGTGATCCTGACCACTCCAAATGCAATCAAGGTGGATGGCATGCCAGCTTGGATACATCACTCCCACAAAATGAGACCCGCTGTTCCACCCACAGACTCTGACGACAACATCCCAGAGCAGAGACCACAAGTGTGGAGAGCAGTCTCGCATCCACAAGACACACTTAAACTGAAGATCCGTAAACTAGAGACCTAATGATGATCAGGTTTGCTTGTGCTATGACTGTTTTCTGCTGCTTATAACCCTAGATATTTTAAACCCACACCAAACTATCACCACCAAATGGGTTACAAGGTCCTAGGACTTCCACACAAGACCTAGGAAGGGAAATGCTAACCCTAACACTGACCAGACTGGCCAGTACTACTTTCCCAGTCCTCCACTTGGATCTTTGTGCCCTGGCTGGCCCCATATGGAAAGACCTAGACCACAGATACAAATGGGGGAATTGTCCATCATAGCTAATTGAAGAATACAGGGCTAATTGAGGTGACTACTGTCAGCAACAAAGACTCGCCACTGTACAATTTTATGTCTGCCCGGGGACAAATGATTATGGAGCTTGTGGGAGGACAAAAGATTTCTTCCGCTACAAATGGGGATGCGAAACCAATGCACCCTGGGTAAAGGATAATCGGGACCTGATCCACATTGCTAGAACAAAAAAATCAAATGTCCCAAGGCAAAAGGAATCCAATCTCCATCTCCCTGACTCAAAAGGGACAGACGAGCAGGGGATGGGAAGTAGGGAAAATTTGGGGCCTGAGGATATACAAAAACCAAATTAGAGGGGATCAGGAGCTCCTCTTTCAGATTCAAAAACAGGTCATACAGGCATACATACAGGTCCTCCACAAGTGGCTATAGGGCCAGCAGAACTGGCAGTGCCCATCCTAAAGCCAGCAGCACCAGACATGCCAGCAGCACTAACACCCATAGTGTCAGGCATGATCACCCCTCCGGCCCCTGATTCCCCTGTTTTTTTTTTTTTTTTTGGTTTTTCGAGGTAGGGTCTCACTCTGGTCCAGGCTGACCTGGAATTAACTATGTAGTCTCAGGGTGGCCTCGAACTCTCGGCGATCCTCCTACCTCTGCCTCCCGAGTGCTGGGATTAAAGGCGTGCGCCACCACGCCCGGCCTCCCCTGTTATATTTGAGTTGCTAAACTTTACCTCTGACTTTCTTAGATCCACCACTAACCTGACTAAAAATGAATGCTGGCTCTGCCTAGATCGACAGCCCCCATACTATACTGGTTGGGCCACTACGGGAAGTCTCACAGCCCCAACAAAAATCACTCCCCGATGCTCATGGGGCAAGTCTCCAGTTCTCACCCTAGAATCTGTAACTGGAACAGGGTTATGTGTAATGGGTGCTGGGGGGAGACTAGAAAACTTCCCCCATCTTAAACATCTTTGTAACCATACTCTCACAGCTTATGCTAGCAGTTCCTATCTGGTGCCCCCAATGGGACATGGTTTGCATGCACCACAGGCTTGACCCGAAAGTCCTTCAAAACTATCTTACATGTCTTAACCTGTTCCCTCAAGTTTATTAGCTCCCCTTGAACACATATATAAATTACATGGGTACATCTGAATATATCCATCACCATGATTTTGGGGTGTCAGCTATTCTACTCATGACTTTAATAGGGGCAGGGGTAGCTGCCAGAATTGGAACAGGTGCCACAGCTATAATCAAGGCAGATAGAACATACCAGGCCCTTAGTAACCTAACAGATAAACATCTTGCTCAGATAGAAAAATCTGTCTGTCATTTGGAGCGATCACTGGACTCCCTAGCTAAAGTGGTAGTATAAAATAGAAGAGGACTAGACCTCCTCTTTTTAAAACAAGGAGGACTCTGCCAAGCCTTGGGAGAACAATGTTGTTTTTATGTTAACAATTCAGGTGTCATTCAGGATAGCTTAGCTATACTCCAGAAAAGATTAGAAAACAGGGCTAGAAGTAGACAAGACAATCAGAACTGGTATGAGTCTTTGTTTGATTGGTCCCCCTGGTTGACAACTTTAGTTTCTACCTTAGCAGGGCCCCTTATCCTTCTGCTACTTGCCCTCACTTGTGGGCCATGTATTATTAATGCTCTGGTCAAATTTGTTAAAGAACAATTGGCTACTGTCCAACTAAAGGTCCTAAAACAACAATACCAACCTCTAGAGACATCTCAAGGATTTGAGATGAGGCAGCTCTCAAGGGGGGAATGAAAGAGTCAAACCAACGCCATGACAGGCTTCAATAAGATATTTCCTAACTAGGCCCAAGTTGCAATTTCTCAAGAAGCCTGAACTAAATTCTGGGAAAACAGAATAAAGAACCAAGTCATTCCCTGGAAGGTTTCAGAGATGTAAGGCCATTTCCCCCTTTTGGCCCCGGCCAATCAGAAGTAAAAGAATGGTGAGATATGCTTGATAGCCACTTAACTGGCCACATTAGGAAACCTTACCTTACCTAGAGCCCCCCTCCCTTAGCCTCCCTTAGCCCATGCACACAAAATTATAACCAGTCAAGAGTGCACAAGTATTATATCATTCAAATTAGCCAACTATGTTAGAGGTATTTGTTTAGCTGTGCTTAAAAGGAGCCTGTGAGCTCTTCCCGTCGTCATCATTTAGTGTAAATGGTGGACCCCGCATGCTGGACTTCTCTGCACAATAAACGCTCTATGTTTTTACATGCTATATGAGTCTGAGTCTCCCTTCAGTGATTTTCGGACCCTAACACCCAAGTTCTGGGATTAAAGGCATGCACTACCATGCCTGGCTTAATTTCCTTTTATAAGCTAATTTTCAGGCTAAAAGTAAATAAACACCATGCCTAAAATTAAAGATTTTTCAACTGTTTACAGACTCTTAAGGATACTTTTTTTTTTTTTCAATGTAGGATCTCGCTCTGGCTCAGGCTGACCTAGAATTAACTATGTAGTTTCAGGGTAGCCTTGAACTCATGGTGATCCTCCTACCTCTGCTCCTGAGTACTAGGATTAAAGGCATGCACCACCATGCCTGGCTCTTAAGAATACTCTAAAAGTTTTATATAGAAACATAGACTTAATCTAAATTCAACTTACATTAGACACAGGTGGGTCACAAAATCATAAACACAGGTATAATTCACATTCTTTGAGGTCTAACCAGGTTAGACATAGACAAAACCCTATCATCTTGTGTATTACAAATAAATAAAATAAATTTCCTAGATAAAAATAAACAACTTCAAAATAAAACAAAAACTGTCAAGATGCTTGGCTCTGTGCTCTGTTATTTCCTTTTGTTCTTGTTTACTGTTTTATGCTATTTAAAGTCATAACAAGCTGGACTCTGAAGAAAGAGATGATGCCCCTTTATCTCAGACCCCATACAAGTTTAAGCCATGTGTCCCCCAGACCCTGTCCAGAGACAAAATGGCCAATGGTCTCTAACAAAAAAAAAATGACAAACAACATATAATGTTATTTCTCTTTATAATTCCTCTTTTTTAAACACCTAAAAGGTTAGATAGATAAACTGAGTCAAGGTACTTGATTAAGTCACAAATTCCTTACATAAGATAAACATCAGACTTACCTAAAATGTATATCAAAATATAAACAAATATAATACAAAAATATCAAATAAGTGATGGCTTAACAGTTAAGGTGCCTGGCTGGGATGCCTGAAAACCTAGGTTCGATTCCCCAGTACCCATGTAAGCCAGATGCACAAGGTGACACATGTGCCTAAAGTTTGTTTACAGTGGCTAAAAACCCTGACACACATTCTCTCATCTGTCTCTCTCTCTAATATCAACAAAGGGTAGAATTCCTATATATAAGGTAATAAAACCAAATATTACCTTTAAAATAATACCCTTTAGTCCTTAGATCATTCTAAAATATTCACAAATGGGGGAGACCCATATCCCAGGCTCACATAGAGCAAAAAAGAAAACGAGATCCCAAAAAACCCCTTTCCCCAAAAGGACATATAAACTGTCAAGACAGGAATAGATGCCAAAGTCTTCATACTTGGGCCTATCTTGCCAGTGGCACTGCTTATATGCTGTGATGTAGGACATGTGCAGAGCTGGGGGAGTGCTGGAGGGGCTCGAGCTTGAGAGCTGGCCAGGAGGTTGAAAATGGATATTCTGTCCTAGACCTTCCTTGCTCCCGGAGACACATGGACTGTACTATGTGTCCCCATTCAGTTGGGGGGAAAACAAAAAATTTGGATGAGGATTCCTGTAAAGCCCTAATTTCTTCTCCCAAATCTGGTCCAGAGGGATGCCCCCCTTTTTCGAAAAGATAAAAGCCAAGATTGGACATAACCTAACTCTAGACTCTTCTTTTCACTTTCCTCCACTTTGTTTCAGATGGGACAGTTGGCACAGAAGTCTCTGCTAGCCTATCTCCTAAAAACCTGGGCTCATTTAGATAATACAAATAATAAATAATTATTCATAATAAAAATTAAAATAAAAAATATTAATAAATTAATTTTAAAAATTGTTCATTACTTTTCCCCAGAGACTTACAAAGATTAGTAGCTAAACCAAATAAAAAGTTGAAACAAGCTGGGCATGGTGGCACACACCTCTAATCCCAGCATTCAGAAGGCAGAGGCAGGAGGATCGCCATGAGTTCGAGGCCACCCTGAGACTACAGAGTGAAAAACAAAACAACAACAACAACAAAAAAAAAAAACAGTTGCTCCAGGTGACAACTTCTGCTTATTATAATAAAAAAACAAAATTTTAAAAAAGGTTAAAAAAATAAATATCACCAAAACATAACAATAATAAAGGTTACTCAGAAAAGGGCCCCTTCAAGCCAGGTGTGGTGGTGCATGCCTTTAATCCCAGCACTCAGCAGAGGTAGAAGGATCGCCTTGAGTTCAAGGCCACCATGAGACTACATAGTTAATTCCAGGTCAGCGTGACACCCTACCTCAAAAAACAAAACAAAAGCAGAAAAGGGAGCTGGGCGTGGTGGCGCACGCCTAATCCCAGCACTGGGAGGCAAAGGTAGGAGGATCGCCATGAGTTCGAGGCCACCCTGAGACTACATAGTGAATTCCAGGTCAGCCTGGACCACAGTGAGACCCTACCTCAAAAACCAAAAAAAAAAAAAAACAGCAGAAAAGGGCCCTTTCATTAAAAACATTTACTTGGATAAAATCTAAAATATGCTTACTTGATATCAAGATTTTAACCAGTAAAAAAACTGAGTCTTATGGTTAATGCCTCACTCATTAACAACCCACTAATGCTAATTTGTTGTGGCTTAAGGATTATTAAAACTAGCTTTAAGGCCTCAGTAAAGTAAATTAGGTTCTTCTATTCATTAAAGTTTTAGCCATTGGAAAAACTAAATCTTAAGATAAAGGTTCAAGTGTTTAATTTCCAAAGATAAGGCACTCATACCTAAAGACTGTGACTTTAAAGATAGCTTCTGTTTATATATGCTAATTCTATTAAATGGTCATCATTAGGTTTAATCTGTCTCTCTCTAATATCAACAAAGGGTAGAATTCCTATATATAAGGTAATAAAACCAAATATTACCTTTAAAATAATACCCTTTAGTCCTTAGATCATTCTAAAATATTCACAAATGGGGGAGACCCATATCCCAGGCTCACATAGAGCAAAAAAGAAAACGAGATCCCAAAAAACCCCTTTCCCCAAAAGGACATATAAACTGTCAAGACAGGAATAGATGCCAAAGTCTTCATACTTGGGCCTATCTTGCCAGTGGCACTGCTTATATGCTGTGATGTAGGACATGTGCAGAGCTGGGGGAGTGCTGGAGGGGCTCGAGCTTGAGAGCTGGCCAGGAGGTTGAAAATGGATATTCTGTCCTAGACCTTCCTTGCTCCCGGAGACACATGGACTGTACTATGTGTCCCCATTCAGTTGGGGGGAAAACAAAAAATTTGGATGAGGATTCCTGTAAAGCCCTAATTTCTTCTCCCAAATCTGGTCCAGAGGGATGCCCCCCTTTTTCGAAAAGATAAAAGCCAAGATTGGACATAACCTAACTCTAGACTCTTCTTTTCACTTTCCTCCACTTTGTTTCAGATGGGACAGTTGGCACAGAAGTCTCTGCTAGCCTATCTCCTAAAAACCTGGGCTCATTTAGATAATACAAATAATAAATAATTATTCATAATAAAAATTAAAATAAAAATATTAATAAATTAATTTTAAAATTGTTCATTACTTTTCCCCAGAGACTTACAAAGATTAGTAGCTAAACCAAATAAAAAAGTTGAAACAAGCTGGGCATGGTGGCACACACCTCTAATCCCAGCATTCAGAAGGCAGAGGCAGGAGGATCGCCATGAGTTCGAGGCCACCCTGAGACTACAGAGTGAAAAACAAAAAACAACAACAAAAAAAAAAAAAAAACAGTTGCTCCAGGTGACAACTTCTGCTTATTATAATAAAAAAACAAAATTTTAAAAAAGGTTAAAAAAATAAATATCACCAAAACATAACAATAATAAAGGTTACTCAGAAAAGGGCCCCTTCAAGCCAGGTGTGGTGGTGCATGCCTTTAATCCCAGCACTCAGCAGAGGTAGAAGGATCGCCTTGAGTTCAAGGCCACCATGAGACTACATAGTTAATTCCAGGTCAGCGTGACACCCTACCTCAAAAAACAAAACAAAAGCAGAAAAGGGAGCTGGGCGTGGTGGCGCACGCCTTTAATCCCAGCACTCGGGAGGCAAAGGTAGGAGGATCGCCATGAGTTCGAGGCCACCCTGAGACTACATAGTGAATTCCAGGTCAGCCTGGACCACAGTGAGACCCTACCTCAAAAAACCAAAAAAAAAAAAAAAACAGCAGAAAAGGGCCCTTTCATTAAAACATTTACTTGGATAAAATCTAAAATATGCTTACTTGATATCAAGATTTTAACCAGTAAAAAAAACTGAGTCTTATGGTTAATGCCTCACTCATTAACAACCCACTAATGCTAATTTGTTGTGGCTTAAGGATTATTAAAACTAGCTTTAAGGCCTCAGTAAAGTAAATTAGGTTCTTCTATTCATTAAAGTTTTAGCCATTGGAAAAACTAAATCTTAAGATAAAGGTTCAAGTGTTTAATTTCCAAAGATAAGGCACTCATACCTAAAGACTGTGACTTTAAAGATAGCTTCTGTTTATATATGCTAATTCTATTAAATGGTCATCATTAGGTTTAATCACTTAGGTTTAAGTGATTTAATTTCAATAAATATAACTTTCAGGCTGGAGGGCTGGCTTAGAAGTTTGCCTACAAAGCCAAAGGACCATGGTTCGATTCCCCAGGACCCACGTACGCCAGATGCACAAGGTGGTGTATGCATCTAGAGTTCGCTTGCAATGGCTGGAGGCCCTGATGTGCTCAAGCTCTCCCTCTCTCTCTCTCTGCCTATCGTTCTCAGGTAAATTTAAAAAAGAAATACTCCTGGGTCTCTAAAGTCTCCTTTGGAGAGCCATTAGTAACCTCCAAAATTAATCCTTGATTAAATTTTGGCTATCTGCTTGGCCTTAAACACTCAAAAAAAAAAAAAAATGTATAACCAAAAATAAATACCACAAATATATAAATGGCCTATTAAGTAATACAAGAACTTTCCAAACAAAAACAAACCAAATCAGACCTTAAGGTATGTTGTCCCCCTTGCTATAGTTCTAATTCTACAATTTAAAAAACATATATGTCAAAAAATTATTTTCAAATTAAAAAAATATATAGGTGACTCTGACCAAGGTCACATAATTCAAAAACCTTCCTTATACTAAAAACAATGGTAAATCTCTTAACTTATACCAAAACATCCTTAAATAAGTCCCAAGACCAAAAATACATTTGTACAGCCTTTAATGATACCCAATGGCTCTATGGTACCAACCTTTGGCCCTAACTTCCCCCAAAACAAATTTTAAAAGATGCACTCTAAAAGACTCATACAAAATATGATATCAAAGATATGTTCCTGATAACTCTAACTCTGCTATTATCTTATCTGCTTTATAAACCATACAAAAATAAATCCAGGCCATGTCAGACACTTACTGTGCCATTCAATAAACAGTTCTAAAAAAAGAATCTCAGCAAACCTCATGTTCAAATGGTCCTGAGACAATCCAACCCCAACTACCAGTTTCCTCAAATGCTTCCCAAGGCCGACAAGTCCACAAAAAGAACAATCCTAAAGACAACCAATTTACTGTATACTCACTTCTCATTAACTCCTTACTGTTATTCTTTCTCCCCAACATTCTCTTCCAAGACTATCTTCCTACACTCCATCACTTTTGGGGTCCTTTAGAGTAGTTGCCCTCTCTGGGATAGACTCTCTAACTGCCATAAACAACTTTGTACCCTATTCAACAAAACATACTTAACGATCTGACATCATCACCCCTAGTCTTCTAACAACAGTTAGAGTATCTTCTCATAAAGAAAAAAAACGAGAGGGGGGTAACATGACCCCTAAAGATTTTAAAAACAAAAAGTTTACACTTAATTAAAATCAAAGATAATCTAACCTCTTATCTCTCCTGCCTAGTTTTTTCCCACAAATAGTCAGAACCTCTCCTTAAAAAAAAGGTCTTTCATGGGCCTGGAGAGATGGCTTAGTGGTTAAGCACTTGCCTGTGAAGCCTAAGGACCCCGATTCAAGGCTCAACTCCCCAGACCCATGTAAGCCAGATGCACAAGGTGGTGCATGCGTCTGGAGTTCGTTTGCAGTGGCTGGAGGTCCTGCACCCCTTCTCTATCTATCTGCCTCTTTCTCTCTCTGTCTGTTGTTCTCAAATAAGTAAATAAACAACAAAAATTAAAAAAAAAAAAAAAAGGTCTTTCATAAGATTTGAACATTGTGGTTGGTCAAGTTCAGCCCCTGAAACTTGGTGCCAAAGCTAATCTCTTCCTAAGACAACCCCTATCCCTAACCAACCAGCTGATCCTCTGATCCAGCTGTGGGTAAATCTTTCCCTCAACTGGGCCAGGGCTGACGGCCAGGCCCAACCAAAAGGGGCTTGGACTAGGTCATAGCCCAGGCCCAACCTAAACTGCCCCCTAGCCCTTACACTCCATATGGGTTCTTTATCCCTTCCAGCTCCCCACATGACAGGAGCTCCTTAAACTTTCTTTTCTCTTTTCATTCCACACTTTTTCACCCAGATCCATATCTGGTCACATGGACTCCTGAGCTACACGTGGTCCACAAGGACTTTTGGGCTCCACATGGTGTACTTCTCTTCTCCCCATTTTTCCTCCCCTTACATCCCAGCCTTCCCCTTTCCCCACTCCTTTGTAAAATTTAATAAAATGTAATATTTTAAAAATCATTCTCTTAAAGCTAAAATTACCAATTCTGGGCTGGAGAGATGGCTTAGCAATTAAGGCATTTGCCTGCAAAGCCAAAGGATCCTGGTTTGACTCTCTAGGACTCACATAAGCTAGATGCACAAGGGGGCACATGCATCTGGTGTTCGTTTGTAATAGTTGGAAGCCCCAGCATGCCCATTCTTTCTCTCTCTCTGCTTCTTTCTCGCTCTCAAATAAATAAATAAATAAATAATATAAAGATATTCTTTAAAATTACCAGTTCTGGGCTGGAGGGATGGCTTAGTGGTTAAGGCTCTTGCCTAAAATTACCAATTCTTTAGTTTGTTTACAGATATAAACTCAAGATTTGGGGTTCCAAAAAAAACCACCCCAAACCCCAATTTCCCCATTACAATTCTATACATAAAGGACCCTAAAGACTCTACCAGCAAACAGTTAGAGCTGATAAATACTTTTAGCAATGTAGCAGGATACAAAATTAACACAGAGAAATCAGTAGCCTTCCTATATACTAGTAAGAATGCTGAGGATGAAATCAGGGAATCACTCCCATTCACAATTGCCTCAAAAACAATAAGGTACCTTGAAATAAACCTAACCAAGGAAGTGAAGGATCTCTACAATGAAAAGTTTGAAACACTCAAAACAGAAATTGCAGACACCAGGAAACAAAAAAACATTCCATGTTCTTGGATTAGAAGAATCAATATTGTGTAAATGTCAATCTTACCAAAAGCAATCTACGCATTTAATGCAATCCAATCAAAATTCCAATGGCATTCTTCATGGAAATAGAAAAAAAAATCTTAAAATTCATTTGGAAGCACAAAAAATTTCAAATAGCCAAAACAATTTTGAGCAACAAAAATAAGGCTGGGAGGGCTGGGGGAAATGGATTAGTGGTTAAGGCACTTGCCTGCGAAGCCTGAGGACCCCGGTTTGATTCCCCAAGACCCACATAAGCCAGATGCACAAGGGGACGAAAGCGTCTGGAGTTCGTTTGCAGTGGCTACAGGCTCTGGTGTGCCCATTCTCTCTTTCTATCTGCCTCTTTCTCTCTCTCTCTCTTTCTCTCAAATTAAAAAAAAAACATTAAAAAAAATAAGGCTGGGAGAATCGCCATACCTGATTTTAAGCTATACTGCAGTGTGATGGTTAAGTTTGTGACAATTTGATCTGTTTAGTAATCCACACACACCCCCAGGGTGAGTCCTTCCCCCAGAGTGGGCGGCCCCTCTTGGAGGGGGAGGGCTTTATCTAAAGAAGCTCTGAGAAGGAAAGTATCCCCTCCTCCCACCTGGCTGTCCCTGCTGCTTTCCAGTGTGAACTGAAGATCAGCTGGGACTATCTCTCCAGAACGCCTCCAGACCTTCAGTGCCGGATTGGGACTGCTGAGGCATCCAGCCTTGTGGACTGAACAGCTACTGGGTTCCTTGACTCTCAGGCCTGAAACCTGCTATTGTTGGACTGTCATAAACTAATCCAATACATTCCCTTTTAATACAATTCATTCTATTGGTTATGTCCCTCTAGAGAACCTTGACTAATACCTGCAGCACCATAGTAACAATAACAGCATGGCACTGGAACAAAGACAGACACGTAGGTCAATGGAACAGAATAGAGGACCCAGATGTAAATCAAGGAAGCTATAGCCATATGATTTTTGACAAAAATGGAAAACATATTCATTGGAGAAAAGACAGACTCGTTAATAAATGATGCTGGGGAAACTGGATATCTATATTTAGAAGGATAAAAATAGATCCTTCTCTCTCTCCATGCACAAGAATCAAGGCCATATGGATCAAAGACCCGAAGCTCTGAAACTGCTAGAGGAAAAACTAGGGGAAACCCTTCAACATATTGGTATAGGCAACGACTTTCTGAATATAAGCCCAGTTGCACAGGAAACAAAACCACTAATCAGGCCAGGCATGGCAGCGCACGCCTTTAATCCCAGCACTCAGGAGGCGGAGGTAGGAGGATTGCTGTGAGTTTGAGGCCACCCTGAGAATATAGAGTGAATTCCAGGTCAGCCTGAACTACAGTGAGGTTCTACCTCAAAAAACCAAAAGAAAGAAAGAAAGAGAGAGAGGAAAAAAAACACTAATCAACCACTGAGACCTCATGAAATTAAAAAGCTTTTGTACAGCAAAGGACACTGTAAATAGAGCAAAGAGGAAACCTACAGAATGGGAGAAAAATCCTTGCCATCTATACATATGACAGAGGGTTAATATCAAGAATATACAAAGAACTTAAAAAATTAAGTAAGAATAAATCAAACAACCTAATTTTTAAAATGAGCTATGGAACTAAATAGAAAGTTCTCAAAAGAAGAAATACAGATGGCATATAAACTGAAAAAAAAAAAAAAGTGTTCTACATCCTTAGCCATCAGGGGAATGCAAATTGAATCTACGTTGAGATTCCATCTCAGTCCTGTTAGAATGGCTATCATCAAGAAAACAAATGACAATAAATGCTGGCGAGGATGCAGAAAAAGAGGAACACTTCTACACTGTTGGTGGGACTGTAATCTAGCAGCCATTGTGGAAATTAGTGTGGAGGTTTCTGAGACAGCTAAAAATAGATTTTCCAGCTATAACACTCCTAGGCATATATCCTAAGGACTCATCTCACTACCTTAGAGATACTTGCTCAACCATGTTTATTGCTGCTCTATTCACAATAGCTAGGAAATGGAACCAGCCTAGATGTCCCTCAACTGATGAGTGGATAATGAAGATGTGGCACATTTACACAATGGAGCTCTATTCAGCTCCATTATAAAATCTGCAGGGAAACGGATGGATCTAGAAAGGATTATACTAAGTGAGTTAATCCAGGCCCAGAAAGCCAAATGTCACATATTCTCTCTCATATGTGCATGCTAGTGACACATTTAGACTTATACATGAGTTGGAGTAAAAATTGGTAGTAGAGGCCAGTAAGCCACAAAGGGGTTAATAAGGGAGGGAGAAGAGGAAAAGACTTAAGAAGATGGAATTCCATATATTTAAGTAGATGAATATATCCCTGGGGGTGGAATGGGCTAAGTGAGGTTATGGGAAGAGACTGAGTAAGAGAAGTGTGGGAAATAGGGCTAATCAAAATTCAAGATGCTATTAATAAGGTGTGTAGTTTGAATAGATGGCCCCCGATATATTCAGTGTTTTATTAGTTTGTAGTTTGCATCTGCAGCCACCTTGCTGGAGGCAGTATCTCTGGGTGGATCTTAAGGTGTGGTGGTGGGTTTAGGATTTCAATCTAAAGATATGCAAAGGGTGCCTAGTTGAAGTTCCTGAGGTGTGCTATGCTGTGTGGCTTTTGGCGTTTGGCTTCGCTCTCTGTTTTGGTCCTGTGAAGGCAGGCCAGCTTCTTCTGTCATTATGGAACTTCCCCTGGATCTGTAAGCTTCAATAAATCCCTTCCTCCATAACTGTGCCTGGTCTGAAAGTTCATCTCAGTGAACCTGAAGCTGACTGCTACAGAAGTTGGTACCGAGGAATGGGCTAAGATGAACCTGACCATGTGGATTTTGGTCTTTTAGAACCTTTGTTTTGGAGGAACAGGCATAGACTTAGTGCTTGCAACGGAAGACGCCATCTAGAGTGCTAAGACAAGTTTTATGGACTATTCTGATGAGAGTTTGAGAATGCTAAGTACAGACAGTATTGAATTTTGAGGCTTAGCTTATGAGCCTCCTAAAGGGAAAGAAAGACTGCAGAGGACTTTGTTGGAACTGGGCTACTGGCATAAGGATCAAGGGACCAAACTAACGCCATGACTAGGCCAAAGTTTCAATTTCCAGGAGGGGAGAACTCTGGGGGTTGAGTATGTACAAACGTAACTGCTGCTAGCTTAGCCGATCACATTAGGAAGTTATCTCCTCTGCCTGAAATTCCCTTAGACCTGGCTGCCAAAACCTTAAGAACAATAAAAAAAAACACAATTACAGTTACTGTTCAAATTAGCCAATCATGTTAAAAGACTAAAAGCCCACCAAAATTCCTTTAGCTGTGCTTAAAAGGGAGCCTGTGAGCTCCTCTGGTCACTGCCATTTTGTGGTTGACCCGAGCATGCTGGCTAATTCAGCAGAATAAACAGTCTATTCTTTTACATACTATTTGGCTCTAGGGTCTTTCTTCAGTGATTTTTTGGACCATTACATTTGGGACCTCATCCAGGATCGCTGGGGACCCCCCCTCAGACTCAATAGTGGAGCGTTTTCTAGGGGAACTATTCGTTCTCTGCCGATCGGTGAGTTGGGGCACTCCTCTGTGTTGTGTGTTTTCTGTTTTGTTCCTTGTTTCTCTGGTAAATCTGGTGTCCAGACACAATCTGGAGGCCCACCGAGGTAAGGCTGACAAGCCATGTATTACCTCGGGGCTAGGGGGTTCTGAGGACCCCTTATGGTGGAGCTGAAAGGCTCACGTCTGGTGGAGCTGGAGAGCTCCAGCCTGAGTCTGGTTTTGGTAAATACTGACGGGTCGCGCCCATCTGGAGGAGCCCATTTACGGGATAGGCCACCGTCTGCATCATTTTGGCTTCTTTTTTTTTTTCACTCCCCAGGGAATTTGTTTCTGTGTCTATATGTTTATGTCTTGTTCGTCCTTTTTACTTTCTTGTAAGACACTATGGAACAGGTGGCAAGCTCCACCCCACTGAACCTAGTCCAGTCAACTTCAAGGATTTCAGATGCCTGGCAGAAAATCTGGGTTTAACAGTATGGCCATGAAAATTAAATATCTTTTGCAGGAATGAATGACTGACTTTCCATGTGAGATGGCCAGAGAGAGGCACCTTCCACCTTCCCACCATTTATCAAGTTAAGGGTATTGTATATATTGGTGTTATAAAGCAAGTCTGGTTGTCAGGGAGAGGTTTTTTTTTTGTTTTTTTTTTTTGGTTTTTTTTTTTTGTGACCTAAATACTAAGGCTTTTTCTCTGCAAATAAAATGTTTTATTTTCTGAACCCAAACTACTTGCTCTTTGTCAATGGCTAATAAGATTAATCGATTTGGTGTAATTTTTAGTCTTATAAAGAAAGATGGTTAATTATGCATTGAGATAAAATGATTAAAGGAAGTGGGAAAGTATTTGTCAATGTTGGACATAAAATGCTTATGGGTTTTGTTTTTTTTTTGAATGGAACTTAGATCAGAATGTTAAAGTATGTGGATAAAGATGTGCAGATACCTTTAGGTCTTATTTGTGTTAAGTCGGTGTAAGGGATGTGTGTGACTGTTGGTGGAGATGTGTGAGTGTGAGCACGAGTGTGCTGTGTGCACAGTGCTCATGTAGGGCGATGTTCTTGGTTACCTACTTCCCCATTTCCTCTGCGCAGGAACAGGAGTGACCTGTGGCTGACATAGAGAGTAGACTAGGTAATCACAAGGATGTAGATATGCCCTACTGGTGACAGCTGGATGCCTTTCTTTTGTACCTGGTAGCAAAACCTACAAAAAAACTTGCAAAAAATCATGACTGAACCTAAGAACCATGTGCTGGGTAGATGCTTTTTAAAGGATTTTGTAAAAAACTTTTGTATTAGGCTATTTGGATTTTATTAAATACTAAGAAAAAGGGAGCTTACAAAATGTTCCATAAGTGTTTTATATTGTTTGTCTTAAATGCCAACCTTGCTATTTGGATTGAACATTTTTAGGAAATTAAAGGGAATGTCAGTTCTTATGTTTTCTGTAGGAATGAAAAATTCTGTTTTGTAGAAGTTTGTATGCAGAGTAAGTTTGTAAAACAATCTGATTTGTTTTGGTTTCTGCACCTCAGACCTACGGCTATTGGCAGTTCTCTCTCTCTTTCTCCACTCCCCCTTCCCTGGAGTTTGACCAGGGGCAAATTTGTAAGATATTCCTTGGTAAAGGATGTAAAAAATCTAAAAAGACCAGATTTTGCCTAAAATTAATTTCCTTTTAAAAGAAACAGAAAGCTAATTTTCAGGCTAAACCTAAACACCATGCCTAAAGCTAACGATTTTTTTAAACTGTTTACAGACTTTTAAGGATGCATAGACTTAATATAAATTTTGCTTACATTAGGCACAGGTGATGTCCTATGCTAGGTGGGTCACAAAGTCATAAACACAGATGAAATTCATATTCTTTGGAGGTCTAACCAGGTTCGACATAGACAAGACCCTATCACCTTATGTATTACAAATGGGTAAAATACATTAACTAGGTAAAAACAAACAACTTCAAAGAAAGACAAGGAATGCCAGGATGCTTAGCTCTCTGCTCTGTCATTTCCTTTTACTCTTGCTTACTGTTATATGCTATTTAAAGTCATGACAAGCTGGACTCTGAAAAAGGGAAGATGCCCCCTTTAACTCAGACCCCATGCAAGTTTAAGCCATATGTCCCCCTGACCTTGTCCAGACAAAATGGCCAATTGTCTCTGACAAGGAAAAGGGAATAAAAAAATGGTATATAACTTTGTTTCTCTTTTATAGTTCTCTTTGAGCACCTGTTCACCTGTTAGATGAAATTTCTCAGTAGACAAAAGGTTAAATAGACAAACTGAGTCAGGGTACTTAATAAAGTTACAAACTCCTTAAATAAGGCAAACATCAGACTTAGCTAAAATGTATATTGGGATTATAAAAGCTCAGGCAGGCAGGGAAGTCAAGGGCTCCCTGGAGGAAATAGGACAGAGGGAAAAGAGAAAGGCTTCTTGGGTTAGAAGAAGAGCACGAATTATGGTTTGAGGCAGAAATGTGGCGAGTGAGCAAAGCCAGGTGTAGCTTAGGTCTGAATGTCTGACAAGGCACTTGCTGGCAAACCCAAAGGACCCAGGTTTGATTCCCCAGGACCCATGTTAGCCAGATGCTCAAAGGGCACATGCATCTGGAGTTCGTTTGCACTGACTGGAGGGCCTGGTTCGCCCATTCTTGCTCTGTCTGTCCCCTCTCTATCTCTGCTTGCAAATCAATAAATTTTAAAAAGGGACATCAAAGCCGGGTGTGGTGGCGCATGCCTTTAATCCCAGCACTTGGGAGGCAGAGGTAGGAGGATCGCTGAGAGTTCGAGGCCACCCTGAGAATACATAGTTAATTCCAGGTCAGCCTGGACCAGAGTGAGACCCTACCACGAAAAACCAAAAAAAAAAAAAAAAAAAAAAAAAAGGACATCAAATAAATGATGGCTTAACAGTTAAGATGCTTATCTGGGAAGCCTAAAAATCTAGGTTCAATTCCCCAGCACCCTCATTCTTTTTGCTAAACCTAAATCAGATTTAAAACAGGTTCTCTGATATCCCTTTTCGAGACAGTCTTCTACAGCCATCAGCCCACATGGGAGGACTGTCAACAACTCTTGCAGATCCTCTTCACCACAGATGAACATGTAAAAATCTGAAGGGAAGCCAAGAAACTAGTGTTGGGAGCCGACGACCGCCTCATGGAGAACCCAAATGTTATTGACAAGGTTTTCCTTTCCACACAACCAGACTGGGATCCTAACACCCCTGAAGGAAGGGCATTCCTTAACCTCTTTCACCAGACTCTGATGGGTGGTCTCCAGGTAGCCGATTGCTCGGTGCCCTACAAATTGGTCTAAGGTGGGTGAAGGAACCCAAGAGCCCACAGAGTCCCCCACTGCTTTCCTAGAAAGGCTGCAGGAAGCATGTAGGACATAACTCTCCCCCCTCCATAGATCCTGAAGCCCCTGAGAATAGGCAAACTATTAACATTGCTTTTGTAACTCAGTCCATACCAGATATTAAAAAGAAGATTCAGAAAATAAAAGGCTTTAAGAGGAAACTTCTTTCAGAGTTAATAGAGATTACTGCCAGGGTATATAATAATAAAGACACTCTAAAGATAGACAGGCTAAGAAAATAACTAAGGTTATAGTGACTACCTTCCAGAAGGCACAAGGCCTCATGAAACAGCCCTTATACTTTGCTCAGTATGATTCCACATGAAAGACATATACTGTGCTGGACCTAAAGGACACTTTCTTTAACATCCCATTGGTGAAGGGAAATCAACCCATTTTTGCCTTTGAATGGACAGATATAGAATGAGGCACCAATGGGCAACTGACCTAGACTAGACTTCCACAGTGTTTTTTAAATTCCCCTACTCTCTTTGATGAGACTCTCCATATGGATTTGCAGATTTTCCTGCAATGAGACGCCTGAGGCAACACTCCTGCAGTACGTGGATGACCTCCTCCTAGCCTCAGAAACAGGAAGAATGTCTCGCTGCCACAGAGCATCTCCTGGACACCTTACAACATCTGGGCCATCCTGTGTCAGCCAGTAAAGCTCAGCTGTGCATGTGT
This sequence comes from Orientallactaga sibirica, assembly GCA_036365145.1. Lineage (NCBI taxonomy): Eukaryota > Metazoa > Chordata > Mammalia > Rodentia > Dipodidae > Orientallactaga > Orientallactaga sibirica. The sequence goes on along the minus strand of JAEOAD010000005.1, from coordinate 48,654,052 downwards.
AAGGCAACCTACTTAGGATTTGAACTCCAAGGAGGTAAGAGGATGCTTCAGCCTCTAGAATTTAGACCATCATTCAGATCCCCACGCCTCAGACTAAGAGACAAATCTCAGAATTCCTCAAAACTGTGGGGTATTACAGAATTTGGATTCCAAGGTTTACTGAATTAGCCAAGCCTCTATATGAGGCCACTAGAGGGCAAGAAAAAGATTTTAATTGGTCTAAAAATGAGAAACAAACATTCCAAAAACTTCCCTGGCACTTCCAGACTTAACAAAACCCTTCCACTTGAACATGAAGAAAAGGGGACTACGAGGGTGTCCTAACCCAGAGACAGGGTCCATGGCATCACCCAGTGTCCTATTTGTCTAAGAAGTTAGCCCCAGTAGCCACCGTTTGGCCCCCTTGCCTCCGGGCTATTGCAGCTGCTGCTATTCTGCCAAAGGACACAGACAAACTAACCTTGGGACAGACTTTATCAATTACAGCCCCGCATGCAATAGAGGCTCTTCTAAAAAGCCCTCCCAACTGATGGCTCTCCAATTCCTGCATAACCCACTATCAGGCCTTGCTCTTAGATCAACCAAGGATACAGTTTCACCAAACTGCGCCTTTGAATACAGCCGCCCTGCTACCTGAGATGGATAAGACATCAAGTCCTCTGCATGACTGCATAGAGATCACTGCCACCTTCCATGGGCTCCGCCCGGACCTGACAGATGTGGCTTGGCTGGACCCTGATCTGGTGATGTACTCTGATGGGAGCAGCTTTGTCATGGATGAAATCAGGTATGCAGGGGCAGCTATGATGACTTTGGAAGAAACCCTATGGGCTGAGGCCCTGCCTCAGGATACATCAGCTCAGAAAGCTGAACTGATAGCACTGAGCAAGGCTCTGATATAGGGAAAAGACAAGACAGTGAATATGTACATAGATAGCCATTATGCCCTTGCTATGGCTCATGTTCATCTACCAGGGACAAAGGCTATTAATGGCAAAAGGTCATCAGAAAGGGGAGACCATAAAGCAAGAGGGAACAGACTGACAAACCTAGCAGTAAAGAGTGCTGCCTCTCAGCATTGGTCAGATTGTCTGGTCACCCTCCCAGCATTCACTCTTCCTGAGAGACCAGCATACATGGAACAAGACCTATAGCTCACCTCTCATCTGATAAAAGAACAAACCCCACAAGGATGGTTACCAACTGAAGAATGGACAACTGTTGCTGCCCCAAGCCCTATAAATCGTATTCCTCCATAAACTGTGTCTGATTTGGAGTTTCATCCCAGCAGCATGGTGCTGACTACAACAGTCAGCATACTGATTGTAAAACTTGCTGTGAAGTCTAGGGAATCCTGTGTATACAAACCTGTCAAAACATGGAGAGTCAGGATCATTGAAATGTTTGTAAGGGTTTGCTCTCGAGAGAGTCCCCATGCAAATCCAGCAGAAATACTGCATACAGCCAGTGCATGTCATCTTGTTACATCCATCCAATTTCTGGTGGTAAGAAGCATAAAACAAGAAAATCATCAAGGATGTAAAAGCAAGAGAAATACACATCCACAAAGATTCAGCCTAACATTCTCCTAGTCTTCTCCCACTTCCCATGCATGACTGAAACATTGACAATTACTAATGCTTAGGATTTTGCACTACAAGTAAAATAGAGAAATATTTAGCACATTCCTCTTCAACTTGATACTTAGAAAAATTTCTTCTGATACAAATGAAGCACATATTACTAGAACACACACTTAGATTAATATTAAAACATTTATGTTCAGGCTCACCTCAAACTCACAGTGATTCTCCTATCTCAGTGCTAGGATTAAAGGCATATATCACCATGCCCAGTTTTTGTTTTGTTTTGTTTTGTTTTTTAACTTATTTCAGATAGGGTCTCACTAAGTCGTTCAGGCTGGCCTTCAGCTTTCAATCCACCTGCCTTAGCTTCCCAAATGACTGGGATTACAGGTCTGTGCCAACCAGGCCCAGTTTGAGCTTTAAATGTCTACATCAATCTAAATAAACACTTGGCATATAGTCTTCCATTCTATCATGGGGCCCAGACATGTCAGAAATACTCATATATAAAGCCAGTTTCCTAAATTGAATAACTGGGGAATCACCACTAGGTTCAGTTCAGATGTAATGGACTAGAAAAACAGAATCAAATGCAAGTGTGTACATATATATATATATATATGTGTGTATATATGTATATATACATACACACACACATAAACGTATACATTTTTTTTTTGAACAGGATTCTCATGTATCCCAGGCTGGCCTCAACCTTGCTGTGTAGCTGAAGATGACCTTGCAGTTCTGATCTTCCTGTCTCCACCTCCAAATACTGAGATTACAGGCAGGTGCCACCATGTCCCATGCTAAGATAGATAGATGCATGCTAGGTAACTGAAATGTCTCTCCAGCCCCATATATGTATTTTTTTAAAAATCACATAAAACAAGAGTTAACTGTAGCTCTGGAGTACTCTCCCTCCAAGTTGCTATGGTTTGACTATATGGTCTATCCCTTCTGAAACTCATGTTAGGAGTTTAATCCCCATTGTGAGATATTCAAAAGGTAGAAACCACAACTACTGCATTTCGATTGGAGCTTCTGGGAGTAGATGAATTAGATAAGGCCATCACAATGGAGCCAGCTGCATGACTGGACACTGGTAAGGGAGAGCTACCAGGAGATAGGCACCCAGTTTCTCACCATGTGATGCTCTGTACTGCCTCAGAACTATCAGCAAGAATGCCATCACCAGTCGTAGGCCCTCAACCTTAAACCAGAACTGTGATCCATAAGCTTTTTTTGTTTGGTTTTTTAAGGTAAGGTCTCACTCTAGCCTAGGCTGACCTGGAATTCACTCTGTAGTCCCAGGATGACCTTGAACTCACAGTGATCCTCCTACTTCTGCCTCCTGAGTGTTGAGATTAAAGGCGAGCACCACCACGCATGGCCCCATAAGTTTTTTCTTTATTATAACTTTTGTAGACTGTGGTATTGTGTTATGAGCAACAGAAAATGGAATAAAGCATACTGCATTACATTTTCAGTTAGAGTTAATGTGAGAAAAACTGTTTCTGTATGAGAAGGGAAGTCTTTGTACATTTAAGGTCAATAACAGTATTTAGTAATGAAATTTTATTTTCTAAGTAAGAGGCTTAATTTAGTACCATTATGTGTTTTCTTAATAATTAATAAAATTAAATAATAGACTTCTTAAGAGTACTTGTCTCCAAGTCTGTCCCCAGTGTTCACCTGTATAGGAGTATCACAACAAGGGCAGTTCTTTGAGTTCTTTTCCAGCCACTCTTTACTTTCCATCTCTTCCAAGGCTTTCTGAATCACCCTCTTCCCATACCTCTGTTCCAAAAATCTTTTAGTGGCTTCATCTGCTTGAAGGTATTCATTTCGTAAGTCTACTAATTTCTCTAGAAAGTGAAATACAAAATTAATTATGTTACTTTCCAATGCTAACTAAAAATGGCCATAACCTTTGACTACTCAATAATCTCTTCCTAACATTATCAGAAGGAAATAATCTGAGTTAAAGTTTTCTTTATGGAAATATATATAACAATGACAAACAAATTAAATTTCCAGGAAAGAATTATGTTTGGGGCCTGAGAAGATGGCTCAGCAGTTAAAGATGCTTGCTTACAAAGCCTGCTGGCTCAGGTTTAATTCCCCAATACCCATGTAAAGCTAGTTGCACAAAGTGACACATGTATCTGGAGTTTGGTTACAGTGGCAAGAGGCCCTGCTGTGCCCATACACATACAATCTCTTTCTCTCTCTGCTCACAAATAAGTAAAAATAAATTGAATTAAAAACAGAATTATGTTTGGAAGAGCCATTTAATCACATAATAATAGACATTAAAACCTAGAATGGGAGCCGGGCATGGTAGCACACGCCTTTAATCCCAGCACTCTGGAGGCCACCCTAAGACTACATAGTGGATTCTAGGTCAGCCTAGGCTAGAGCAAGACCCTACCTCAAAAACCAAAAAAAAAAAAAAAAAAAAAAAAAAAAAAAGAATGGGAACTAGTGAGATGGCCCAGTGGCTAAAGGTGCTTGCTTACAAAGCAAGCAAATCGTGGGTTCAATTTCCCAGTACCCAGGTAAGGCCAGATATATAAGGTGGCACATGTGTCTTGAATTTGTTTGCAGTAGCAGGGGGACCTGGTATGCCCATACTCATTCTCTCTCAAATAAATAAACTTTTTTTTTTTTTTTTTTTTTTTTGGTTTTGCAAGGTAGGGTCTCACTCTGGTCCAGGCTGACCTGGAATTAACTATGTAGTCTCAGGGTGGCCTCGAACTCTCGGCAATCCTCCTACCTCTGCCTCCCGAGTGCTGGGATTAAAGGCATGCACCACCACGCCCGGCTAAATAAACTATTTTTTAAGTGGCACATTGTATGGACTTTTCAGTGGCAAAAGGCTCTGGTGTTTTCACTCTCATTCTCATTCTCTCAAATAAATAAATAAATAAAAATATTAAATTTTAAAAAAATTCTAGAATGAGGGCTAAAGAGAATAGTTCTTCCTGTGCAAGCAGAAAGGCCTGAGAAGGCATGAGAAACTGCTGGAGTTCCATCTCCAAGAATCATAAAAACAAGGAGGTATGGTTACGTATGTCTGTAACCCTAATCTTATGTCTCTGCCTCCCCAGCACTGTGATTATAGGTGTAGACTAATACGTCTGGCATTTTATGTAGTACTGAAACTCTGAACTCAGATCCTTATGTTTGCATAGGAAGTACTTAACCCACTGAGTCATTTTCCAACCCTTGTTCCTGTACATTTTAAATACAAAGTTATTACTCAAAAAATTGTTTACATTTCATATGTATACACACATCTATTCCTAATCTTGCTGAATTCCTAAGCCTGTTTTGAAATTCTTTTCTATATGATGTGAAACAACCTGAAACATAGCATAGACACTGAACAATAGGGTTATGGAAGTAAAGGCTAATTAATTACACTTTAACATAACTTGAGTATAATCCACCCTTATCAGCTATGAGACTCTGCCCTAACCTATTGTGTATTCCCTCCCTCCTCTTCCTCTTAGATACTGTCTTGTAAATAAAAGTATCCTGTTAACTTTAGCAATTAGTAACTATAATAACATAATAGTTACTCTTGTGCATTTTGCATTTATTAAGCCCATTGTATGATGAAAGATCAGTCCCTTCATTTGTCAAGAATCAATACTCTTGCAAAATACCAACAAATTATTAGGAACATTGATGACAAGTACAAACTAAAGTATGAGATTTGAAAGTCATTCTAAAATTGCTACCAAAAAATTTAACTCTAGCCGGGCATGGTGGCGCACGCCTTTAATCCCAGCACTCGGGAGGCAGAGGTAGGAGGATCGCCGTGAGTTCAAGGCCACCCTGAGACTACATAGTTAATTCCAGGTCAGCCTGGACCAGAGTGAGACCCTACCTCGAAAAACCAAAAAAAAAAAAAAAAAAATTAACTCTAACTTTTAATTTCTGTGTTTACTTTGTCACAAACTAGTAAAAACAAGAAAATCTAACAACTGAGTGGCACTTTATTATCTTTCTTCATTTTTCAAAAAAACCTTATGAAGGAGTTACTCTTATCATCCCCATTAACCTCAGAAAAAAACTGGCCACCAAAGATCACTTAGACTGACAAGAAGGGCCCCATTTCCAGTTTTTATCTGGATCCAAGTTGGTATGTGTGTCACCTCTGGTGCCCACTCCAACACAGGTGGCTTCTGAAGCATCATGCTTGAGGGAGATTCTGAAGGCTCACAGGCTCAATGAGGAAGCATTTGAGGACTATCAGACACATGTGCTAAGAAATGGGAGTGGCAGCTTAGCTGCTCGACACCTGTCACTTAGGATCTATATGATCCCATCTTCTGGTAATCCATTCCTTTTCCTATATTGTATCCCTCCCATATCTGCATTGTTATGCTTACTCCAAGTCTTTAAACCATTCTGTCTGCCAGTGATGCTTCCCCTGGCTAACTAAAATCCCAAGTCCAACCCCCCTCAGAACATTTCCTATCCTGCCCCTACTTTTTTTTTCTTAGCACTTACCACCACCTACTGTCTGTACTTCGTTTACCTGTCACTCCCACTACACTGTAAGTTCCCACTACACTGTAAGTACCATGAGGACAGAGATTTTTGTCTCTTCAGGTCACTGCCATATCCCCAGAACCCAGGATAGTAAAAAAAAGTATCTGTCAAATGAGTGCTGGGAAGATGGCTCAGTGGCAAAGCCTGCAGGACCAAGTTCAATTATCATATCACTTACATAAGATGGATGCAAAAAGTGGTACAAGCATCTGATGTTTGTTAGCAATGGCAAGAGTCCCTGGAGCACCTGTTTGCTTCCTTTCAAACACATGTGTGCACATACACATACACAAACACACACATATAAAATATCTGTCAAATGAATATTCATTCAAATTTCAACAATATGTGGCAGTATACATCCACTATCAGGTCCAAGGTAGAGTGGATGGCATAACTGACACATAAATCCACTTCTACTAGCTCTTTGATTTGGAGGAAAAACCAACACACCATGGTATGATGACGCTAACTTTATGAACTGAAGTCATAGGCATTGGTTAGGGAGGGATAATAGATGGTATAACATACCTGCAGTTACCTTACATGGAGAGACCCCATGGTAGGTTAATCTGCATAAAGTACAGAAGGCAAAGTTGCAGCTGGAGCAGATGGCCATGGTAGAGCCAGGCTCCTGCATCACAGGCAGCTGGCAGGATGGGCGGGGGCAATACACTACATCTGCCATCAGATCCAAAGTAGACTGGAGGAGAAGGCGGTCATAACGGGCAAATAACTCTGCTTCCACCAGCTCTTTGACCTGAAAGAAAATACAGACACCATAGGTTTGATGGTTCTCAGGGTATTTCCGATCCTAAGGATTCTTAGGATGCTGGTCACAAACATTAAAACCTCTATCTCGGGCTGGAGAGATGGCTTAGCGGTTAAGGCACTTGCCTGAGAAGCCTAAGGATCAGGTTTGATTCCCCAAAATCCATGTAAGCCAGATGCACAAGGTGGCACATGCATCTGGAGTTTGTTTGCAGTGGCTAGAGGCCTGGTGTGCCCATTCTCTCTCACTCTCTCTCTCATAAATTAAAAATTTAAAAAAAAACACCTCTACCCCACTTCAGAATCAAATCAGGGATGCCAACAGTTTACATCTTTTGTTTTGTTTTGTTTGACACAAGGTTCCCCTATGTAGCCCAGGCTGGCCTACAATTTTTCGTAATCCTCCTGCCTCAGCCTCCCAATGCTGGGATTATAGGTATACAATACCATGCCTCGCTACAATAGTTGCATGGGTTCACACATTTGTCAAAACTAAGAAAATGTGTAGCTTAAATGGATTATTTTAAGTAAAATTATGAATTTTAAAACATAATAAGCAGGGCATGGTGGTGTATGCCTTTAGTCCCAGTACTTGGGAGACTAAGGTAGGAGGATTGCCATGAGTTTGAGACCAGCCTAGGGCTACAAAGGGAGTTCTACATCAGCTTGGGCTAGAGTGAGACTTGGCCTCAAAAAAAAAAAAAAAAAAACATTGAAAACATAAAAATAGCAGTCTGTACTTATGCTAAGGTCTATAAATAATTTGTGTAATTATTTTCAGGGATATTTCCTTCAGATCCCAATCTTACACCAACAACAAGGTCTTTGGTATCCCAGGCTGCTCTTAAATTGTGTGGCCAAGGGTGACCTTAGACTCCTTAAACAAGGAGATCTTCTTGCCTCCACCTATAGAGTTGGGGTCACCGCCAGGTTGGGAGTACAGGTGTGAGCTATGATGCCCATCCTAAAATATTTTCAGTAACTATAGTAAAACAACTTGCAGACTAGCTCCAAAACCTTAGACCATCCCGTGAGCCCTATCCGGGAAGCTCCTGAGGATGAGGGTGTGGCTTTGTACGAGAGAGCTTCCATAGCATGCGTCAAGGCCCTGGGTTTGATCCACAACACTGCAAAATAAGTAACTAAGACTCCTGTGGTGCTGTAGTGGTTCACACCTACAATCTCAGAGCAGTGGAGGGAGAGGACACAAGCTTAAATCCAGCCTGGGCTACATAGAAAGACTCTGACTCAAAAACAAAGGCCCAGAAAGGACTAGGAATGTAGCTCAATTGGTAGAGTACTTGCCTGGTTTGCAGAAAGCAAAGCCCTGGGTTCAGTCCCCAGCACCACATGAAAAATGGGTGTGGTGGCACACACCTTTAATCCCAGCACTCAAGAGGCTAAAACAGGAGGATGAAGAGTTCAAAGTCATCCTCAGCTACACACTGAGTTTCAGACCAGCCTGGGCTACATGAGAACCTATCTCAAAAAGGAAAAAATCTTCAGATGGCTCCCTTTGTAAAAAGAATTAGGAAGCAACCATCAGTATAGTAGTTACCTGACCAGGAGTGGCCACTGAAGGGCACTTTGGTTCTGGACAGTTGAGGCTTTTAACTTGCCCATCTTTGATCTGGATTTCAAAGTAGTCCTTCAAACAGGCTTTGCAATACACATGTTTGCACTCCAAGAAGTACATGCATTCACTACCCAGTTTCTCACAGAAACAGATATTGCACAGGAACAATTTACTATTAAAGCATTTCATCTGCTGAGCTTGATCAAAGTCCAAAATTTCCTGGATTAGACTTGACAATGACTCTACATCTTGCACAGCTCTCTCATCCACAACCTCCTCTTGGTCAATATCAGATGCAGCAGCTCCTCCAAAATCTAGCTCTGTGTTAGAAGAGGCTTCAGCCATCCTTCTCTGTACTTTTTTCTGAGACCCCATCTTGAGCTCAAAAGGAGAGACAATATTCAAATAGGCCAGGGTCTCTTCCTTAAGAAACTGCATCCAGGCGAACAGTACCACATTGCCTCGGTGCTCTTCCCACAGGTTGTCTAGGTGTTTGCAGAGAGCAGAGAGCTAGGAGAAAGCATAAGAAGATACTGTGGGTTTAGAAAGATGATTATTCTACCAACTCCTGACCTTCCTTGAGATCCTTAAAATTTGCCTGGGGCTCTTAAACTTCCTAACACTACTTTTTCCTACTATGATACTACTACAAAAACAATATTAACACTCTTACTGAAGCACTTCTTAAATTATTCAACAACAGAACAGTGTAGAACATAGTCAGAATCTAGAAGTAGCATCAAATAACATGAAAACAGGAGCAATGGCAAAAACTAATTTATATTTAAGCTGCAGAAATAGGGGACTTTGTTCTTTGTTTTATATCTCATGGATAAGAAAGAGATCTAGTTTTAAAATCAACTATTCTTTTTCTTCAACAGACCTGGCTTTGTAGGTACACTGGAATATGGTTAGAAAAAGAACAGTTTAAAGATACCATCCAGATACTGCAAGAACCTCAGGACAGTTGCTTCTTGGTAGTAAGATTTACAATTATGTTTCTCTTCTTCCATACCCTTCTACTCTTTCTCTTTTATATTAACTATATTTTCTATAACAGACCTGTCCAAAAGAAATAGAATGTGAGACAAATATAAAATTTTAAATAATTTCATTAATCTGCAATAACTTTTTTTACTTGTGAGAGAAAGAGATGAGTATAGGGCACACTGGGGCCTCTTGCCACTGCAATGAACTCCAGATGCATGTGTCACTTTGTGCATTCCAAAAAATAGCACCCCCCCATAATGATTTCTTTGGGGGGGGGGCAGTCCTGGAGATTGCATCTAAGCCCTTGAACATGCAAACCTCAGCTCTCCTTTTATTATTTATTTTGAGACAGGATCTTGCTGAGTTGCCCAACCTGGCCTTGAACTCACTCTAACACAGGCAGCCCTTGAACTTTTAATCCTCCTGCCTTAGTCTCCTGAATAGCCACAATCACAGACTGCTGCCACCAGGCCTTTAAATAATCTGATATTTAAATAAGCAATTAGGGCATTGGGGCTACTCAGTAGAATGCTTACATGCACCAAGCCCTGGATTCAATCCCTAGCACTCACACACACATAACACACACACACACAGAGAGAGAGAGAGAGAGAGAGAGAGAGAGAGGGAAGAAGGGAGGGAGGGAGGGAGGGAGGGGGCAGGCAGTATACCTAACAGTAATTTCTCAAAGATATACAAATGGCCAGCAAGGCACATGAAAAAAAGGTTCATCATCACTAATCAGGATAATATATAACTAAAATCATAATGAGATCTAGCCTCACTGCGGTACAATGACTGTCATCCACAAGACAAGTGCTGGTAAGGATGTGGAAAACAAGAAGCACTTATTTGCACACTGTTGGTTGGAATGCAAATTAGTAGGGCAATTGTGGAAAACAGCACAGAGGTTCCTCAAAAAATTAAAAATAGAACTACAATATGATCCAGTAATCCCACTGGGTGAAATATATACATGTATATTACACAAACACACAGAAGATCAAATTCATATGTCAAAGAGCCATGTACACTCCCAAGTTGAGTGCAGCACTGTTCATTTTTTTATTTTTTTTATTTTTGGAGACACAGAGAGACAGACAGGGAGAGGGAGACAGATAGAGAATGGGCGCGCCAGCAGTCTCTCAGCTGCTGTGAACGAAATCCAGATGCGTGCACCCCCTTGTGGGCAAGTGTGGCATTGCGCCCTTGCGTCACTTTGCATCTGGCTAAATGTGGGACCTGGAGATTGGAACCTGGTTCTTAAGCTTAGCAGGCAGGCGCCTTAACCGCTAAGCCATATCTCCAGCCCAGCACTGTTCATTATTGCTAAGAGATGGAAATAACCTAAATGTCCACCAGCAGATGAGTGGACAAAGAAAATATGATACACAGATGCAATGAAATACTGTTTATCTATAAAAGAAGACAATCCTATAATTTATAAAATAGAACTAGAAAAAGATAGAACTAGAAATCATGTTAAGTGAATTTAAGCCAGGCATAGAAAGACAAACACTGCATGATTTTGTTCATATGTAAAACATACAAAAGTTAATCTCAACCAGACATGGTGGTGCACACTGGTAGGCAGAAGTTAGATGATCATTGTAAGTTCAAGGCCAGCCCAGCCAAAATAGTAAATGCCAGGCCAGCCAGGACGACATAGGGAAACCTTGTTTTATGAAACAAAAGTTCATCTTAAAGAAATTGGGAGTAGAATTGTAGTTACCAGAAACTGGGAAGGGGAAGAAATTGAAGGGTAAAACTGATCAGTGGATACTAAATTAGTTATATAGGACCAAGAAGTTCTGGTATGCCATTACACAGTAATGTGACTATAGATAACAATAATACAATAATAGACTGTACTAGATGTGGTAGCACATGCCTGTAATACCAGAACTCAGGAGACAAGAGATAAGCCACAGTTGTATGCTGAATTTGAGGACAACCTGGGCTAAGAAACTGTGCCTCAAAAAAAAAGTACTAGATATTTCAAAAAGCTAGAAGAAGCAAGATGGAAGGATTTTTAATGTTTTCAATATTGAATAAATAACAATAAATGTTTGAAGAGTTAGGTATTGTGAAAAAACATTGGTTGTTTAATCTTAAATACTACATATGTAGTACATTTGTATCAAAACATCACATACCAGCCGGGCGTGGTGGCGCACGCCTTTAATCCCAGCACTCGGGAGGCAGAGGTAGGAGGATCATCATGAGTTTGAGGCCACCCTGAAACTACACAGTGAATTCCAGGTCAGCCTGGACTAGAGTGAAACCCTACCTTGAAAAACAAAACAAAACAAAAAAAAATCACATACCCTATACCTATGTTTTCCATAAATTCATGCAATTTGTTATACACCAGGTAAAAAAAATAAACTTTTTAAAAAACAACAAAAAACTAGGTGTAGTGGTATATGCCTATAATTATTCTGAGCTTTTGGGTAAAGGTAAGAAGATCAGGAATTCAAGGTCATTTTTGGCTACACAGTGAATTCAAGGCTAGCCTGTGCTACATGAGACCTTCTCTCAAAAAATAAAAACATGGGCTGGAGAAATGGCTTAGCAGTTAAGGCGTTTGCCTGCAAAGCCAAAGGATCCCGGTTCGATTCTCCATGACCCACATAAGCCTGATGCACAAAGGGCAAGTGCATCTGGAGTTCGTTTGTAATGGCTAGAGGCCCTGGAGTGCCAATTCTCTCTCTGTCTGCCTCTCTTCTCTCTCTCTCTCTCTCTCTCTGCTGGCAAATAAATAAATACCTTTTAAAAAATAAATAAAGTGAAATAAAAAATAATACCACTCAAGTTTTAAATTTAATTCTAACTTTTAATCTTACCAGAGTCAGCTGAAGTAATTACTAGCAGCATTTAATCTGAGTCCTTTTCAAACTTAACAATATACGTGTGTATGTGTGTGTGTGTGTGTGTGTGTGTTATGTGTGGTATGTTATATCCACATGTGCAGATAAGCACAATCTGTATGCATGCATGTGGAAGCCAAAGAAAGATGTGGGGTGTCCACTGCTTCTTGGCCTTATTTCCCTAAGACAGAGTCTCTCACTGAACCTGGAGCTCCGTTTTTCTGGTTAAACTAGCTGACCAGGGAGTTCCAGCAATCTTTGTCTCTGCCCTCTGCAGTGCAGGGATCAAAATCTGGCTTTTTTTTTTTTTTAATGGGAGAGGGAGAGAGAGAGAGAATTAGCATGCCAGGGCCTCCAGCCACTGCAATCAAACTCCAGATATATGCACTCCCTTGTGCGCATGTGCAACATTGCGCACTTACATCATGTGTGTCTGGCTTATGTGAGACCTGGAGAGTCAAACATGAGTCCTCAGGCTTCACAGGCAAGTGCCTTAACTTCTAACCCATCTCTCCAGCCCTGTTTTGTTCTTGTTTTTTAAATTTTATTTACTTATTTGAGAGAGTGAGAAAGAGACAAGAGAGAGAGAGAGAAAATGGGCACACCAGGGCCTCCAGCCACTGCAAACGAACTCCAGATGCATGTGCCACCTTGTGCATCTGGCTTACGTGGATCCTGGGGAATTGAATGTAGGTCCTTTGGCTTTGCAGGCAAATGCCTTAACTGCTAAGCCATCTCTCCATTCCAGCCCTATTTTTAAATTTTTTTAAACTTTTTTTTTTTCATCATGGTTTCATGTCAAACTGACCATGTAGCTTAGGATCTTGAGCTCCTGATCCTCCTGCCTCTACCTCCTGAGTGCTGGGATTTTAGATGTGTTCCACCACACCTAGTTTCTGGGGATCAAATCCAGGGGTTTATGCATGCTAGGCAAACACTCTACCACTGAGCTAAATCTCCAACCTTAGATTTACAATACATGTTTTACTAAGAAATCTGGGCTTACATCAGATATGGACAATACAAGGAAGCAGACTGATACCCTGGGTTAATTAGAAGCCCTCAATGTGGCTTGGCTACTACAAAGCAAGCTCTCATTTCCTAAACGAAGCTATCTAAGTTAAACTATTTTGATTTTTCCATTTACAAAGTGGTCTGTTTTTATTAGAAAGGCAAACATAAAAGAATTTTCCATTAGACATGTACAATATTTGTAAGTAGAACTCAGGAATTATATGTGCTTTTCTTTTGTAGGTAAACATCCAAAAATTCGCCTTCCAGATGGTAAACAACTTTTGTAAATTTAAATAACAAGAAAAGACTACATTTTCTGTTCCTATAGTACTTCTGACAACACTGCAGACACTAACCTAAATACTTATTGACCAAATAAGACAACTTTGTGTGAAATGTGAAATGCCATTTCACATTTGCTTGAAGATGCTTCTAATATGAACTATGCTTTTGAGAAACCTGCTAAAATCATAAAATGTAAAATACTTAAAAGGGGAGCTGTGTGAGCCACCAAGTCCAATGAAGAAGCCATGTTCTTCCCCTTCTCTTTCCTTCCCCAGTCCTATTTCAAAAGTGAAAAAACAAAAATAGCTGGGTGTGGTGGCACATGTCTTTAATCCTAGCACTTGGGAGGCAGAGGTAGAAGGATCACAGGGAGTCTGAAGCCAGCCTGAGACTACATAGTGAATTCCAGGTCAGCCTGGGCAAGAGTGAGACCTTACCTAAAAAAAAAAAAAAAAAAAAAAAAAATGGAGCAGGAGAAATGGCTTAGTGGTTAAGGCACTTGCCTACAAAGCCAAAGGACCCAGGTTCAACTCCCCAGTACCCACGTAAGCCAGATGCACAAGGGGGCGCATGCATCTGGAGTTCATTTGCAGTGGCTGAAGGCCCTGGCGCACCCATTCTCTCTCTCTCTCTCTACCTTCCTATTTCTGTATCTCTCTCAAATAAATAAATAAAAATTTAAAAAAAAAAATTAAGCATGGAAATGGTTGCCAGGCATGGTGGCGCATGCCTTTAATCCCAGCACTCAGGAGGCAGAGGTAGGAGGATCGCTGAGAGTTCGAGGCCCACCCTGAGACATAGTTAATTCCAGGTCAGCCTGGACCAGAGTGAGACCCTACCTAGAAACACCAAAAAAAAAAAAAAAAAAAAAATGTGGAGCGGGAAATTAAAGAAAAAAAAAAGCATGAATGAGAAAATGTGTGTGTATACCTATTTGTGTAGTGTGGAAAATACTAGAAAACTAAACTCACTTCCCCAAATCCTATCTACCCACCCCAAACCAGTGAATGACAAGTCCAAGTGTCAATTTTTAAAAATGTATTATTATTTGCAAACAATGAGGTGGGGAAAAAGAGTAAGAATGAATATAGGTGTGCCAGGGCCTCTTGCCACTGCAAATGGCTTTACATGGGTATTGGGGATTCAAACCTGGGCCATCAGGTGTGAAAGCAAGCTCCTTAACCACTAAGCCATCTCTCTAGCCTTCATGTGTCAATTTTACAATGAAGTTTACAATGCCATGGAGTCAGTAACTGAATCAAGGAACATAAGAGACCAGTTAAATTAACAATTATATGTATTTGAGCCAGGTGTGGTAATTCACAACTCTAACCCCATCTCAGGAAGCTGAGGAAGGAGGGCCACTGTAAGTTTGAGACTGGCCTGAGTCTACAAGAATGAATTCCGGGTTAGACTGGGCTACAGTGAGACCCTGCCTTGAAAATAGGAACAACAAATATTTATCTGAGAAAGAATCTTAGTGAAATTTTAACTATAAAACAAAAATGAAAGCCAGGCATGGTGCTGCACATTTAAGCACAGCTCTTGGGAGGCAGAGGCAGGAGGACTGCTGTTAAGTTCGAGGCCATCTCGAGACTACATAGTGAATTCCAGGTCAGCCTGGGCTACAGCAAGACCCAACTTCAAAAAACAAAACAAAAAAAGGACCCTTCTTCCCCAAAGCCAGAAATATTTTAAAATCTGAAAGCATAGCCACACATCCAATTAAGCCATTCCTATTTTGTGCATATTGTGTATAGGCACATGAATAGATGCAAAGTATCAATCTCTCTAGATAAATGGGACTATCCATGTCTAAATAACTTAGTTAACTATCAGTGATCTAAATGGCAAACAATATTGATTGTCTTGGGCAAATAATTAGCTGTCTTGCATCTATTACTTCTTGAACAGATACTATAATATTCTTTTCTAATCTACATGCATTCTACATGTATTATCCCTGGATACTTTCATTTGCTGTTTTTTCTTTTTTTAAAGATTTTATTTTATTTTTGTTTATTTATTTATTAAAAACAGAGAGAAGGAGAGAGAGTGAGTGAGAATGGGTGCACCAGGGCCTCTAGCCACTGCAAACGAACTCCAGATGCATGCGTCACCTGGCTTATGTGGGGCCTGGAGAATCAAACAGGGTACTTAGGTTTCGTAGGCATATGCCTTAACTGCTAAACCATCTCTCCAGCTCACTTCCATTTTCTTTTTAAACTATAATCTCAATTTTGCAATAAGTATCCTTATCCAAAAGATTAGACTGGTGGGTGAGGGAATGAAAACTGCTTTATCAAGCTAGGTTCGTGCACCTATTATTTCAACACTTGGAGGCTTGGCAAGAGGAGAATGAGGTTTATGCTACTCTGGGTTACAAAGCAAGACCCTGCTTCAATAAGTAAAGGAATGAATAAATAATCAAAACAATATGGTTAAAAGGAAAACACTGGGGCTGAAGAGATAGCTCAGTAGTTAAAAGTGCTTGTTTACAACGCCTGCCAGCCCAAATCTGATTCTCCGGCACTCATATAATGCTAGGTGCAAAAGGTGGTGCAAGCACCTGGTATTTGCAGCAGCGAGAGGCTCTGGTGAGCACGCACACATGCATGCATACATACTCTCTCTAAAATAAATTTTTTAAAAATTTTTTAATAAATAAATAATCTGGGTGCAGTGGCACACATCTTTAATCTCAGCACTCTGGAAGCAAAGGTAGGAGGATCAACAAGAGTTCGAGGCCACCCTGAGACTACATAGGAAATACCAGGTCAGCCTGAGCTACAGTGAGGCTCTATCTCAAAAAACCAAAATAAATAAATAAATGGGAAGAACTACAATGCGATCAGCAACTTGACAGCTTTTGTCTTAATATATACCAGCTACACAATCTTCATCATGGCTTCTAGAAAAGCAGCTACTAATCTATCACATCCCAGAACACTTTATACTGCTTCTAGTCATATTTATGTTTTAATCAAGAACTGAGGATGAAGAGAGACACTTCAGGATTCCACATATAAATGAGATGGACATGCAAATTATCCTGATTTGATCAATAGATACTGTATACATTTGCTAGTATATCATACTGAACCCATAAATATGTAAAAATTTTTGTGTTACTAAAAAAATAGCCGGGTGTGGTGGTGCACGCCTTTAATCCCAGGACTTGGGAGGTACAGGTAGGAGGATCACCATGAGTTCAAGGCCACCCTGAGATCACATAGTGAATTCCAGGTCAGCCTGGGCTAGAGTGAGACTCTACCTCGAAAAACAAACAAACAAAAAAAGATAATAAAAAATTAGAAAAGTATATGCACCATTAGGTCTCAAACCTTAATGAGGTATCTGTAAGAATTTTATGTTTAAGTGATACCAATCAACAGTTAAGTTATTAATATCCAGAATCTTATGAAGAGAGGTACTTATACTTAGAAAATATGGTTATTATAACTACATTCAGTTTTCAGATGTAACTACAATTAAATCTTTAAAGAATGGATATGAAATTAAGAAAAAAACATGACATCTAAGAAAAATGAGGACCTAGTAGTCTCCATTACAATACAAATTAAGCAGAAAAGTAAGATAGAAGCAATATGCTTGATTAAAAATTACTGCTGTTACAATTCATAATGCTTAATCATTTGAGTTAATGCCATTCCTTCTTTTTCCTTTGCACAACAGGGGATAGAACCCAGACCTTGTACACACTAGGCAAGTGCTCTATCACTGAGCCATATGCCCAGTCCTTTTTAAAGCACCAAGTATTTGCAATTAACATGAGAATTCATGAAGGTAATGAGGGAAAATTATAAAATCAAAGCCATGTGTTCTTTATGCACTGAAGATCACCAAGGTAGTTTTCAAAGATGATTTTGAAAGTTTCTAAAAATGGATAGGAGAAATTAAGTTTTGGGTCTACCTGAGTTGGTGACAGCCATTTGCCACTAAGTGTGAATGAAGGTGGGGAGGAAGATGGATAATCTGGTGGCAGTTCAAAGTTCAGCACAAGTGGTGGCAGAAAGCAAATGGTGTATTCAAAGCCACTATTCTGGAGACACTCATTTGAATTGCCTGAACCAAAAACAAAAGTTAGAAAGGATCAGTTGATCAACACTTGAGTGTCCACTACGCTGAGCAGTGCTCAAGACTCAATGCTTTAGTTGAGGGGATAAAAATCCTCCCCAAAGTGCTTTCTATTTCTTAATGTTAATTTCCTAACCTCTGCCTTAAAAAAAAAAAAAAAAAAAAAAACTTTAAGCCCCTGAAAACTCTAAGCACCATGAAATGTATAAGGAAGACACATAACCTAAACTTGTATATACTTAATACCATTCCAAACACTAATGACCAAGTAATGCACATGTTTTTGTTTTGTTGCTGGTTTACAGTAGATGATTAAAGACACAATCTAGAGAAAGGAATGTTTATTTTTATCAAACAACCATGATACTGCTTCAACCAACATATGCTAACTACTTATGAGTCATAGTGATCTCAGGCTTGAGGACATGACTCGGTACACAACACTCAAAATCAAAGTTTCGCTTAAATGACCAGTTTAAAGTAAAAAAGTTTTCAGAAAATGTGCACCAAAGTCTTCTGTGAATGCAGGGAAAGCAGTTTTGGCTTTTCTGAAGCGAAGGGTCACAGAGTAACAACGTGTTACCTGCTCATGGTAGCTGTAAGGACTCTAGACACCAAGCAGAATTAAATCACGGTACCTTCAGGCTTTCCAAGAGTTTTTGCATCTGTACCTTATTTTCTTTTCTCTTTGATTATCTCTACTTGACAATGATATGAGCTGAGAAAACTACTAACTAGAAGACATGTGCAGGGCAGTATCTCAATTCAGAGGCCACAAAAGCAAGTTCACATTGCAAACTGTTTACTTTCGAGTCTAACCTTTTCCAGCAGAAACAGCAACATGCATCTGTGACACTAGTGACTGTCACTGACCACTTACACATAAACACAAAATGATACAGTACACTATGAAATTTAGAATATGCTTTATTTAGGAAAATCTGCATAAAAGAATACTGTTAACTAACCGCTCACAAATATCTTGAAATTTTGTGGCAAATCCAAATAGATTCTGGTTTCTCCACCTTGCACAGAATCTGCTTTTCTAAACTCATCTCCATCATAAATACTCGCCAGGGCCAGTAATTCATCCTCCTGAGCTTCTCGGTCCTCTGCCGACATTGAATTTTCTGAAATTGAAGATGATTCAAATTAGTTAAGAATAGGAAATACACAGAACTGGAGGAGTTACCAATTATACACAAAACAAAACTTCCTCAAAAACAGCATAGGACTAATTACTGCACTCAATTTTCTGCTAAACTAAAAGTGGCAGCCATACCTGAGCACTGGCTTTGTAACATTAAGTCTTTTTCAAAGGCCGATTGTGATGCTTCTAATAGCTGACTTTACCTGTTAGCTACTATGATTGGGGGGAGTTAACTTTTAAGAAACTTTTTAGTTCCTCCCTTCTCAACTTCACTTTTTAAGAATTTTTTATTTATGAGGTGAGGAGAGAAGAGAGGAGAGGAGAGGAGAGAGGAGAGGAAAAGAGAATGCATGTGCCACTATATGCTTCTGTTTTACATGGATTCTGAGGAATTGAACCTGGGTCCTTAGGCTTCACAGACAAGTGCCTTAACTGATAAGCCATCTCTCCAGCCCTCAGCTACACTTTTTAAATTGAATTGTACAAACTTAATAGATTATGAAACATGCTATTTGGGAAGTGAAGGCAAGAAGATCAGGAGTTCAAGGTCATCCTCAACTATACAGCAAACTGGAGGCTAGTTTGGGCTTAATAGGACCCTGTATCATAGTAACAAAACAAGTTTGAACAGGGCTGGAAGGACGGCTTAGTGGTTAAGGTGCTTGCCTAAGGACCCAGGTTCGATTCCCTAGGACCCACTTAAGCCAGATGCACAAGGTGGTGCATGCATCTGGACTTCATTTGCATTGGCTAGAGGCCCTGGCATGCCCATTCTCTCTCTTTCTATCTCTTTCTCTCCCTTTCTGTCTCTAATAAATAAATATTTTTTTAAGTCAGAAGTTGTTCTTTCCTTTACAAAAAAAAAAAAAAAAAAAAAAAGTGTGTGCAAGTGGCTTTTGTAAAATTATATTTTTTTAATTATTTATTTGTGAGGAGAGAGTGCTGCTGTAAACAAACTCCAAACACACGCACCACTTTATGTACCTGACTTTACTTTAAGAACTAGGGACTCAAATTCTGGACAGCAGACTTTGCAAACGAGCACCTTTAACCAATAAGCCATCTCTCACGTCCAAGCAATGTTTCATATTAGGAAAGGTGATACTAAAAAAGTTAAGCATCCATTTTCTTTTTTTTTTTTTATGTGCATGCATTTGTGTATGCACAGATGGAATCCAAAGGTCCACAGCGGGCTGCTTCAGTTGCTTTTTTACCTTTCTTTTTTTTCTTTTGAGACAGGGGTCTTTTCCTGAACCTGGAACTCACCAGTTCGCTAGTTCGCTTAGACTAGCTAGCCACAAAGTCTCAGGGATCCTCCTGCCTCTGCCTCCCCAGTGCTGGGATTACAGGCACATGCCACCATACCCAGCATTTACCGGGGAACTAGGGATTTGAACTCAGGTCCTCATGACAAGCACTTTACCCACTTAGTCAGCTCTCAAGCACTTTTGGGCCTTTTTTTTTTTGGAAAAAAAAATTATTTAAAAGAGAGAAAGAATAAGAGGGAGAGATAGTATGGGCATGCCAGGGCCTCTTGCTGCTACAAACTCCAGATAAATGCACCACTTTGTGTGTGAGAGTGTGTGCATTTTTTTCTCTCTCAGTAGTGGCTAAGGCTCTGCTTAAACTTATCCCTATCTGAGGTACAGTAACACGGCCTATTTTATGTTAGTTAGTACCTGTTACAAACAATCAGAAGAAAAGAATATTAACACTATGGTCTATATATCAGTTGCTTGGAATTTGTGCAAATCCTATTTATTCTCTAGTCAGTGGAGCTGAAACTGCTGAAGCTGGATAAGAGACTGAGATGTGTGACTCATATTAGATACACTATGGAAATCCTGCCATCTGCAGAAGATGAGTGTGAGAGAGTGTTAAGACCCTTTCCTAATCCAAATTCTGAATTTTTTTTTTTTTTAGGTAGGGTCTCACTCTTGGCCCAGCTGACCTGGAACTCACTATGTAGTCTCAGGGTGGCCTGGAACTCATGGCAATTCTCCTACCTCTGCCTTTCACCTCTGCCTTCCGAGTGCTGGGATTAAAGGCGTGCACCACCATGCCCGGCCCATGTTCTGAATTTCTATTATCATCATGTAGGTCTAAAGTGTAACCTATGACCAATCTTAATCCAAACGCACATATTACTGTGCTATGGCAGACTGAATCATACAGTTACAAGGGCAATTGCACATTCCTCAGCAGTTAGAGGCCTTATCACAGCACTTTCAGGCCTGGCACTAGAGGAAAACCAAGGTCACATGAGAGGACAGGACACCACACCCAATAGCAAATATCATCTTAAATTTGTTCTGCTTTCTCCTTCCCTCGCCAGTTTTTGTTTGTTTGTTTTTTCTCCTTACCTGCTCACAAATTAACCTTGTCAGTGACAGTTTACTTTTAGGACAAAATGACATTTTAAAACAAAACAAAGCAAAACAAGGATATGAATATATACAAAGACTTGTAAATTTTATTCTAAATCCTTTAGAGCCAGACTTCTAGGAGTGGAATGCTCAGTGGTAGAGCCAGACTTCTAAATCGAAGTTTATTATCAAGGAAGTATGTCCATAGATTAGTATGGAGAGTCAATGAACACCTTAAAATTATATGCAAAAATATTTCATGACACCATAATTTAAAAACTGTATTCTCAGACATGTGACTCCAAATAAGCTAACACTAATATTCAGAATCAATTTATACTTTTTGAATACCTACTGTGTATGGTTATAAGTCCCTTCACACTACTGTATTTAATCTTCAACAATTTTACCAGATGGTACCACATGATCATGATAAGATTAAGATATGTTTCTTTGTAAAACACTTACAGATTGTATAAGAGATGAATTTATTGAATTTATGATTTTAGGTTAACAATCTCCATCTTTTCTATTCATTAGAATCTCCTGAGAAGCTTTTTAAACTCCCAATACCCAGACACACTCAATTAAATCGGCCTCCATAGTTTTTAATTTGCATTTTTTTAAGGCAAGCCCAGCAGAGTGGGCTTTTTTAACGAGAGAGAGAGAGAGAGAGAGAGAGAGAGAGAGAGAGGAAGGAAGGATAATTGGCATGCCAGGGCCTCCAGCCACTGTAATCAAACTCCAGAGGTGTACACTACCTTGTGCACGTGTGCGACCTTGTGCATGCATCACCTTGTGTGTTTGGCTTATGTTGGATCTAGCAAGTGGAACATGGGTCCTTAGCTTCACAAGTAAGTGCCTTAAGAGCTAAGCCACCTCTCTAGCACTTTGTTTGCATTTTTAATTAACATGAAATAATAGGTTTCATTATGCAATTTTCATGCTTGTTTGCTGATCCTCTTTTCCCCCATCCCTTTGTACCCTTTCCACCTCAGAGTCAACATTCTTTCAGGTCACATTTGTACCCTCTCACCTTCCCTCACAATCTTTATTTTCCTTCTTGTGGTCCTCCTTCTAGTTTCATAACCTATACCCACACTCACATTTTTAAAATATTTTTTTTAATATTTTATTTTTATTTATTTGATTAAAGGTACAGGGCAGGTAGAGATGAACAGGCACACCAGGGCCTCCAGCCACTGCAAACGAACTCCAGATGCGTGTGCCACCTTGTGCATCTGATACATGTCCTTAGGCTTCACTGTGTGCAACTGGCCATCTCTCCAGCCCTAAAATTTTTTTAATATTTTATTTTTATTTATTTATTAAAGGGAGAGAATCCAACTGGGTTAGATTGTGCCAGGCTCTGGCTTATGTGGGTTCTGGGGAATCCAACTGGGTTATTAGGCTTTGCAGGCAAGCGCCTTAACCACTAAACCATCCCTCCCGCCTGACCCTCACATTATACATATATACATTAAATATATTGACTGCTTCATGAATTTGTGAGTCATCCTTATGCAGGACCCATGTTAGTTTCTGTACTGTTCCAAATTTAGTATATGTGCTGCTGAAGGAAGCTCACTTCTAGTTTTCCAAGTAACCAAGTTGATTCCAATGTGCAGCTGGAGTGAACAACCTCCACTCCAAGCCAGTTCCCTTCATCAGTTCCTCATGACTCAGCCTGGGCTAGAGTGAGACCCTACTTCGAAAAACCAAAAAAAAAAAAAAAAAGAAAGAAAGAAGAAGAAGAAGAAGGAGGAGGAGGAGGAGGAGGAGAGGAGGAGGAGGAGGAGGAGAGGGAGGGAGGGAGGGAGGGAGGGAGGGAGGGAGGAAGGAAGGAAGGAAGGAAGGAAGGAAGGAAGGAAGGAAGGAAGGAAGGAGAAAAACAAAACAAAACAAAATCCAAACTGTATCTCTCCTGTGACACTGGCATATCCCACCTTCAGTACAGTAATTTACACATTTCCTCTCCTACTAGACTACATTAGTACCTCAAGATGGAGGACCAAGTCTTTTTCATCTGTACACTGTTCTCAAATCAAGCAGTGCCTCCTTGGATTCTGAAAAAATTACAACTGAAATGGAGTAAAATACAACGTGCTGGAATAGGGGAGCAGGAACATAGTTTTCTGTGACCACTTTGTCACATTCCATTAGAAGCACGTTGGGTCGGTTGTCATAGTAACCCCAGTGCGAACAGTAAAAGTGAGCTCATAAGCCGGCGTCGGGCATTGCGTTAGCCTTTTCGGGGCAGGAACTGACGCTAGATTCCACGACTGTATGAAGCAAGGCCTGTCCCTATCTCCATGTACACCGGAGAAAAATGACAAGCTTAGGCTCAGACAGTGCATAACTAAATCTAGGCACCAAACACCTGGTTTCTTCATCTGTAAGGCAGGAGCGAGTATCAACCCTGGCACCACCAGACCCGACCTCACTCCATGTAACGTTAGTTGTGGCCAACCGGAAGCCACCGCGCCGGCGAGCGAAGCCCCTCCTCCGCCGGGTTTCCCCGGGAAAGTCCTCCTCCTCCTCCGCCTTTCGGGCCATCCTGGTGGCCGCAGCCAGCCCTGGTCTGGGCTCGGTACGCCGCTGCGGGTCTCCACCGCTCGCCAAACAGCAGGCGAGTGTGGATGACTCACCAAGGCCAGCGCCAGGACCCCGGCGCGGCCCGCCCAAGCGTCCCTCTTCCTGCTGAGCGCCAGGGGGTGAGGGTTCCGCCGGGCCCGGCCGGGCCGCCCGGGGCCCACGGAGCAGGCCTCCGCCTCGCGCGCTCACTGCGCGAGCCCCACCGTACCTTCCGGCCGCCCCGCCGCGCCGGACTCGAAAGTTCCGCTCTCCGTCTTGGCCCTGGGCCCTCGCCCCACTGCTCGCCGCAGGCTAGGCCTAGAGACAGCCGCCTGGACCGGAGCACCGCCCCTTCCGTTTCGGGAGCTGTCAGCTGAGGGGGCGGAGGCTGCGGGGCAGCGGCCCGCGTGGGGTGGTCTCTGCGCAGCCGCCGAGATCGCGCCGGTGTCCGGGGCGCCCTCCGCAGGCCGGGGGCGGCGCTGCAGGGCCGACCACTGTCATCCCTACCACTGCCTGGCGAGCTTCCAACGTGCTTCTAGGGAATTTGACACAAACGCAAGCTTTAGGGCGCCCTGCTCCTTTCTGCAGTTCTGGATGGGACACGGGCCGGAATCTTTACCAGGCTCTCGAAGTGAACGTGAGGTAGCAGTCTATTTAGAGCAGAGACTCCCTTAACAATCCTAGATCTGCTCCTCCTGGTGGACTACACAATCCTCTCCCATCCCAACCGCTTCCACTATGAAGGCATTAGCTCACTGTCCTTTTAATAACAGTTAATAACTATTGTATTTATAGAGCAGTTGGATGTTCAAGCGCTGTACTTCTAAGTGCTCTGTGTACATTTTTGTTATATTTACTAAAACCCTATGGGGTTTAAGTGCAATTTGTTATGTTCACTTTACAAAGGAGGGAATCTAGACAGGTTCAAAAACTAGCCAGACATGGTGGTACACGCCTTTAATCCCAGCACTGGGTAGGCTGAGGTAGGAGGATCACTGTGAGTTCGAGGCCAGCCTGAGAGTACATAGTGAATTCCAGGTCAGCCTGGGCTAGAGTGAGACCCTAACTTGAAAGACAAAAAAAAAAAAAAGTTAACAAAAGCTAATGTGAGGGGCTGGAGACATGGCTTAGTGGTTAAAGTGCTTGCCTGAGAAACCTAAGGACTCAAGTTTGATTCCCCAGTACCCAAGTGATTCATGCATCTGGAGTTTGTTTGCAGTGTATAGAGACCCTGGGGCGCCCATTTTCTCTATCTGCCTCTTTCTCTCTCTCAAATAAATAATTTTTTTTTTTGAGGTAGGGTGTCACTCTAGCCCAGGCTTACCTGGAATTCCCTATGGTAGTCTCAGGGTGGCCTTAAACTCACGGTGATCCTCCTACCTCTGCCTCCCCAAGTGCTGGGATTAAAGGCATGCGCCACCACTCCCAGCTTTTAATAAACAATTTTTTTTGAGGTAGGGTCTCACTCTGGCCCAGGATGACCTGGAATTAACTATGTAGTCTCAGGGTGGCCTTGAACTCACAGCGATCCTCCTACCTCTGCCTCCCGAGCGCTGGGATTAAAGGTGTGTGCCACCACACCCGGCAATAAACAATTGTTTAAAAAGCCATAGGAGCAATGTTTAAAAGTGTATGTCTGCTACATCATACCATAATACATACATTAACAAAAAATGGATTAAATAATTAAATGTGAGACACAAAACTATAATATTCTTAGGATACAGGAGGAAATCTTAATGAACTTGGAATTAGCAATAATTACTTAGCTATGACAACAAAAACAAGTGACAAAAGAAAAAATAGGTAAAATGGATTTTCAAAAACAAATTAAAGTGAAAAGACAGTCCACAAAATGGGAAATATTTGCTAATTCTTATGCCTAATAAATATCCATCATTTAAAATATATAACGAACTTGTGTGGTGGTTTAAGTGTAAAATGATCCCCATAGGCTCATTATTTGAATATTTAATGAACCTTTAGGAGGTGGAGCCTTGTAGGAGTAAATGTGCCACTCAGCTGCTGGCTGGCTATGAAGATTTTTAGTCCAGTGGTGCTTGCTGTTCTTTCTACTTTCTGCCCATTGATGTGAAGATGTGATGCCTGCTTCCTGCTCCTGCCATCTGCATTCTTTGCTATTATGGAAACTTCTGAAACTGAAAGCTGAAATAAACTCTTTCTTTCCTTAAGCTGCTTCTGGTTGAGTGTTTTATCCCAGCAATGGCAAAGTGACTAACACATTTTGTGAGCAAGGCATGTTAGGACATGCCTATAATCCTAGCACTGGGGTTGCTATTGCAGGAGAACCAAGAGTTCCAGGTCAGCCAGGGATATATAGGACAACACTGCCCCAAAAACAAAAAGAAACAAAACACCTTTTTCTTTTTTTAATATTTTATTTTTGTTTATTTATTTGAGAGTGAGAAAGAGGCATAGAGAGAGATAGATACAGACAGACTGGGCATGCCAGGGCTTCCAGCCTCTGCAAATGAACTCCAGATGCATGGGCAACCTTGTGCATCTGGCTTTCATGGGTCCTGGGGAATTGAACCAAGGTCCTTTGCTTTGCAGGTAAGCGCCTTAACTGCTAAGCCATCTCTCCAGCCCAAAAGACCTTTTTCAATTCAACAAAAAGACAACTCCACTTCAAAATAGGAAAAGGGTTTAATTAGTTCTTCGAAGAAGCTATAGTCAGAAAGCACATAAAAAGATGTCCAATACCACTAATTATCAGGGAAATGTAAATCAAAACCACCTCATAAGCCCTTGCATGGCTATAATGAAAGAAAAGGCAGGGCTAGAGATGGCTTAGTGGTTAAGGTGCTTGCCTACAAAGCCAAAAGACCCAGGTTCAATTCACCAGGACTCATGAAAACCAGATGCATAATGTGGCACATGCTTCTGAAGTTGGTTTGCATCAGCTGGAGGCCCTGGTGGAATGCCCATTCTCTCTCTCTGTATCTGCCTTTTTCTTTCTTTCTTTCTCTCTCTCTCTCAAATATATAAAGAAATAGATAATTTTTTTATTTTGTTTATTTTTTGAGAGAGACACAGACAGAGACAGACAGAAAGAGAGGGAGAGGAAGACAGATAGAGATGGGCACGCCAGCAGTCTCTCACCTGCTGTGAACGAAATCCAGATGTGTGAGCCCCTTGTGGGCAAGTGTGGCATTGCGCCCTTGCGTCACTTTGCATCTGGCTAAACATGGGACCTGGAGATTGGAACTGGGTTCTTAGGCTTAGCAGGCAGGCACCTTAACCGCTAAGCCATCTCTCCAGCAAAAGAAATAAATAATTTTTTTAAAAATGTTTTTAATTTTATTTATGTATTTATTTGAGAGAGCAAAACAGAAAGAGGCAGAGATAGATAGAGAGAGAGAATGGGTGCTCCAGGGCCTCCAGCCACTGCAAACGAACTCCAGACACATGTGCCACCTTGTGCACCTGACTTATGTGGGTCCTGGGGAATTGAACCTGGGTCCTTTGGCTTTGCAGGCAAACGCCTTAACTGCTAAGCCATCTCTCCAGCCCAAATAAATATTTTTTAAGAGGCAAATAAAGTAGATGTGGTGTCATGTGCCTGTAATCCCAGCATGCAGGAGGCTGGGGTAGAAGGATTCTGAGTTCAAGGTCAGCCTGAGACCACCTAGAGAGACTCAGTCTCACAAACAATGGAAAAAATCAGACAGATAATAAGAATTTGTGAGGAGCAGGGCATAGTGCTACAGTACTCAGAAGGCGGAAGCAAAAGGACTGAGAGTTTAAGGCCAGCCTGGGTTACATAAGTCCTGTCTCAAACAAATAAAGAATTTATGAGTATATCGTGAAATAAAAAATGGCAGGTCCCAAAAAGTTAATCACAGAATTATAATAACATTCAGCAACTGTACTCCCAGGTATATACTAGGTCTACATTCAGAATTGAAAACAGATTTGCATAAAATCTTATTCATGAATGTTCATAGCAGCAACATACACAAGAGCCAAAAAATGGAAACCACTTTGAAAACTCAAAATTCTACCAAGGAATGAATCAAAAGATGTGGTATATCCAACAACAGAATGTCATTCAGCAATAAAAGGAATAAACTGGTACATATGCCAACAGGAATAAACCTTGGAGAAACTATTCCACATGAAAAGGGCCACATTTTATATTTTCCCACTAATATGAAATGTCCAACGTAAGCAAATTAGTGGTAGGAAGTAGGTTATTGGTAGCATGGAGACATAGGACATATATGTTCATGAGTCTTTTTTTTAAAACTTTCACAAGTTTTTGTTGTTGTTGTTTTGTTGTTGTTTTGATTGTTTTGTTTTGTTTTGTTGAGGTAGAGTAAGGTCTTGCTCTAGCCCAGGCTGACCTGGAATTCTGGAATTCACTAAGTAGTCTCAGGGTAGCCTTGAACTCATGGCAATCCTCCTACCTCTGCCTTCCAAATGCTGTGATTAAAGGTGTGGGCTACCACACCCAGCTTTCAAGTGATTTTTAGGGACATTTAGCATTAGAATGCAATAATAGTTGCATAAGTTTGTGACTGTGTTAGATATTGCATTCATTGTATTTCTAAGGGTTAATTTTATTCTATGTAAATTATATCTCCATTAAATGGATGGGGGGGGGCCTAGATAACACTGTTCCTGACATTTAAATAGAAATGTTGGTTCCTACTCCTGGGAACCATCAAACTAATGTGCCTCTAATGATCTACTAAGCTTTTGTGTTCTCTTCACTCTGTAAATTGCAGATATAGGACTAATCCAAACATATCAGGTTCTAAAACTCGTATCCAGCTAAATACCCCGGAATGTACATCAAAACTCGAAACATACCCTTGGGAATGCAAAGGAAGGAAGAAGAGCCTCCAGTGAAACCAGACACCTCCTAGAGAGCGTGAAGATGTTAAAAGCAGGGCAGTTCAAGAACTAGCTCAGGGTAGTTTTGCAAAGTTGGACCAAGGGGTGAATTGTGACATCATCCCATGATCTTACACCAGAGGTCACAATGCACAAAAAAAAGGAAGAGAGCATTTCAAAGTGGAGTTAGTAATTTGGTGAAAGTGAATTAAAACGTAGAGTCTAGTTTTGAAAAAGGATTGGATAGAGTCTTTTAGTAAGTTTTGTCCTTAGACGCCATAAAAATAGAAGACATTCGTGTCTTTGGGTTTGTGTGCCTGGTTACTCTTTTAAATTGAGCTTTTCCCTGTGTCCAACCCTCTACTATGTTAAGCACTTTATATGCATTACCTCATTTAAAAGCCCAGGACCCTGTGACTTAGGTAATTTGTTTTCCTATTTTATAGAGGAAGAAATTGTGTCATTATGGATAGAAAGATCTGCCCAGTGCTCTCATAGTGATGCAGCCAGGGCGAGGACCGATTTCTCATACTCTGACCCTCTCCTGCAAGATAATTACCATTGACTGTAACAAATATAGAGAAAAAATAGTTCTAGCCTGAAGCAGTAAAAAGAAAGACTCTAAAGGAGTTAGTTTTAAAGTTTATGACAATGCAGTTTGGTATGGTAGCTCATACACAATCCCAGCACTCAGAAAGCTGAGACAGGAGGATTGCTATGAGTTTGATACCAGCCCGGGCTGGTATCATAATGAATTCTATGCCAGCTTGGATAACAGGGTGAGATCCTGTATCAAATTTAAAAAAAAAACAAAAAATAAAGTTTATGATATAATGATAGGTGAGAATGAGAATTAAAAAATATAGAGAGCTGGGCGTGGTGGCGCACGCCTTTAATGCCAGCACTTGGGAGTCAGAGGTAGGAGGATCGCCATGAGTTCGAGGCCATCCTGAGACTACATAGTTAATTCCAGGTCAGCCTGGGCCGGAGTGAGACCCTACCTCGAAAAACCAAAATATAAATAAATAAATAGAGAGAGAGACTCAACTCCACCTCCTGCCCCTAGATGATGGAGCCAGGAGGGGATGGAATGTTTGAGCTAGGCCATTGAGTAGAAAGTAGGCAGGAGTCACACAGTAGGGCAGTGACTACAGATATCAGCAGGCCTTCAGTCAAGACTTGTTGCACCTGTTCCCGCCCATCCCTGACACCTAATGGGCATCCATAGACTCTGAGCTCATCCTGTCTTCCCAAGGATGCAGCTTCCTTTTCAGTGGCCTCCACTCACAGGCCCTTCACACTTAGAGAACATCATTGTGGGAAAGAAAGCCTGCTTAACCCTTGGGTAAGACAAAGGTAGTGAGCCTTGCCTAACACAGAATGACCGTGGACTTCTTTTCACCTTTTATTTTTCTTCCAGTGTGGGAGAGTGAATCCAGACTTGCACATACAAGTACTCTACCACTAAACTATTCCTCCAGCTCTTAGCACAGATTCTTTTTGTTCACCATGTAGATCTTAAAAGTCTATTGTCATGAGGGAATCTGAAAACTCCATTGTTAAAATTTTTCAATGGAGGTGTCATCCTAAAACAAAACAAACAAGTAAGCAAAGTGTGGTAATGCACGCCTTTAATTCCAGCACGTGGGAGGCAGACGTAGGAGGATCACGGTGAGTTTGAGGCCAGCCTGGGGCTATACTGTGAGTTCCAGGTCAGCCTGGGCTAGAGTGAGACCCTACCTCAAAAAAAAAATGTAAGTAAGTGATATACCTGAGAGCTGCTACATAGAAGGGATAACAGAGTTCTAACTCAGGGGTACACTAGGTTCTGCTCTACGTGCTGTGTACTAACTAAGCTAAACCTATAATAATCCTATTACAGTCACTGTTGTCATCACCAGAGAAGTTCTGTGAGACAATGATTAGATAGTAAGTTATGGAACCAAGCTTTGAACCCAGGTAATTGGAGTCCCAATGTTATGCTTGGACCAAGTCCACACTTTCCTGAAGGAAGACAATCAATTGTGTCCATCAGGAGACACAGCTAGATCACCTGTACGGCCAACTTCCTGGGCTGGTGCAGTCCAAACAATACCACAGGTCATCTCAGGGTGATCTAAAGAGAGACTGCTACAAAGGCTTGAGGTGGCTGACAGGATAGTGTATTCTGTGCTTCTGATACAAGGTAAAATGTGATTTACAATAATAGGCACAGAATGATCATGTTTATACTTGCAACCTGGCATTTTATTATTATTCCCCTGAATAAGAGTGAAAAGAGTTTTGTAACCCCAAGGTAACACGGCTCTGTAAGGAGGAAAGAGGGTGAGATTTAGCAGCAGCTGCCATCATAAATCAGTGTGTGGCTGTTTCTCTCGGAGCTCCAGGCTCAACTCCTGGCTGTCATAAACTTGTAAAGGGAAGCCCCATGAGAATTTATGTAACTATGGGAAGACTCATTTTCCTTCCTGTAAGAGCCTTTCTAAAGCAAGGAGAGAATTACACTGCTTAGATTCTATAGGAAGAAAAAAACTCAAACCCTGGGTTCAGAGGAAGGAAAAATGTGGGTCAACTTTAGCTATTTCCCTTGCCAAAAAAAAAAAAATGACCTTGTAAACAAAGAACATGCTGAATTTCACCAAATAAATGAATGATTAGTTGATTGAATGATTTAATGACTGTGTGTGATCCAGGCTTCCACTGGGCTGGCTCTTTCAATGTGAGAACAGTTCGATCCTAGAGTGACCCAGAAATGCTGAGTACATAACAAGGCCAATCAACAGAGTCGGGTTCTGAATATTCATGTACAGATGATAAGCCCAGTCAATAGGTTTGATTTTTGTGTTTACTGATACATTTTCAAATCCACTGTGTAAACCAAAATTCAGGGGTAGAGAGGACAGGGAAGAAACTCGTGTTGAGAGCATACATTATTTCCGGTCAGTACTGTCAGATTAAAAAAAAAATGCTTATACCAAAAAGTATTCATTGTTACCCTGAAATTCAGATCTAGCTGGGAACCCTGTATTTTTGTGTTAAATCTGGCAATATATATCTGAGTCTATTAGGCTAGGTAGAGGAGGGGGCTGAGGACAGACAGTATCTACATACATGCCACACACGGGAGTGAGAAGGAGGGGAAGCCAAAATTGGAGTCTGAGAAGCAGAGAAGATGGAGACAGAAGCAGATGACCACAGAGCTCTGGTGAGCACTGACATAGGTGCCAGAGAGAAGGGGACCTAAGAATGCTGGGTAAGGGGGAATATCAACTTCTTTGTGGAGCGATAGAGTTGGTTGTAGAGTTTGACCCTTACAAGACCAGTGGTGCTTCTTTTTAAAACTATTTTACTTATTTATTTGAAAGAGAGGCAGAGAGAGAGAGAGAAGAATGGGCACACCAGGGCCTCCAGCAACTGCAAATGAACTCCAGACACATGTGCCACCTTGTGCATCTGACTTATGTGGGTACTGGGGAATTGAACCTGGTTCCTTAGACTTTGCAGGCAAGTGCCTTAACCTCTAAGCCATCTCTCCAGCTCTGCTGGTACTTCTGAGAGAGTCTAATCAGAGTTCTCCATGAGGATGGATGGAGACAGGGTGCACAGCTCTCGGGAGTATAATATGCAGGAGGATCAGGAATCCAAGGCCATCTTGGGCTACATGAAACTTTGTCTCACACACACACAGAGAGAGAGAGAGAGAGAGAGAGGGAGGGAGTGTGTGTGTGAAAAATTAAACAGGACTTGAAATCTACAAACCAGAACTACAAACCAGTTTTTCCCCTCTGAAAGTTGGGGTGAGAGATATGTGTATAACTTTTATCAATCCTGAACTCATGTGGTCTAATTTTAAGGCTGTGTTATAGTTTTCAAAGTACATCTTGAAAGCACTATGAATCTTTTTCTTCATGGAGGGAGTCCATAGTTTGCAACAACAGCTCATGCAAAGTCCATCTCGGGGCTGCAAATGAACTCCAGATGCATGATCCACTTTGTGCATCTGGCTTTACATGGTTCTTGAGGAATCCAACCTGGACCATTAGGCCTTGTAAGCAAGTGCCTCTAACCACTGAGCCATCTCTCCAGCCCTGCCCCTCCTTCTTTCTTTGTTTTTTGGTTTTGTTTGTTTGTTTGTTTGTTTTTGTAGGTAGGGTCTCACTCTAGCACAGGCTGACCTGGAATTCACTATGTAATCTCAGGGTGGCCTCAAATTTACAGTGATCCTCCTACCTCTACCTCCCGAATGCTGGGATTAAAGGCATGCACCACCCGCCTGGCACCCCCTCCTCCTTTTTTTTTTTTTTTGAGGTAGGGTCTCACTCTGGCCCAGGCTGACCTGGAATTAACTATGTAGTCTCAGGGTGGCCTCGAACTCACAGTGATCCTCCTACCTCTGCCTCCCAAGTGCTGGGATTAAAGGTGTGTGCCACTGTGCCCGTCCTTCTTAATGAACTCAACTTTCTGATCATTTCAGGGTGATGTTTGGAAGATTGGATCATTTTGATGGAAAAGAGGCTAAGTTGCTCTACACAATAAAACGAAAACTAGATACCAAAAGAAAATTATGGAAAGGGCCACACTAGAGAGAACAGCCTGGGAAGGAAGCTGACTGAAGATGAGATGGACTTAAAAAATTATTTATTTATTTATTTATTTATTTGAGAGAGAGAAAGAGGGAGAGAGAGAGAGAGAGAGAGAGAATGGGTGCTCCAGGGCCTCTAGCCACTGCAAATGCCTTAACTGCTAAACTATCTCTTCAGCCCTGAAATGGACTTTGCATGAGCTGTTGTTGCAACCCTGTTTCCAAAAACAAAAAAGTACAATTCAAATGGAAACTTCCAGGACCTGTGAGTCAAGTCCATTTTTCGTTTTTGCACCCATGGTCACAGCACACACAAACATGCATGAACACATCTTTTCAAGAATATAAATAACACAGGGAAAACCATCAACTCCATTCCATCTGGTCATTGGTTTATCTATTACTTACAGCCTAGGCTTGTTATATTGCAAAAGATGACCTTGAACACCTGACCCTCCTGTCTCCACCTCTCAAATGCTAAGGATTACAAGGGATGCACCACTGCTCCTGGCTTGGGGTATCTGTTAAGAGATGGGTTCTTAGTTCTGCGCAGCTGCTTCAATACAGCATAGAGCTATGAACCTTGTCTGTCTTGATGTCTGCCCTTCAGCACCTCTGTGCCTTTTTCTCTCCCTTTGGCCACCAGATGGCATTCTGGAAACATTCCCATCACTGGTGTTTTCTGCATCCAAGCCCCTACAAGACTCTCTACAGGCCTCCCTCCCTCCTCTCCTTTACCTTCCAGTCCCTTATCCAGAGCGCAGCTGAAGGGACTGTCTGGAGGGCAGAGCGTCAGGATCAATCGTGAGCAAGTTTCCTAACCCTCTTCTCGGTGGCTTGGCTTGTGAGGGTGGCATAAGAGGCCACAGGTAAAGCACTCAGGACAAAGCCTGGCAGGTCATTGCTGTTCTTGTTACCCTGCTTTGAGCCTTTCTTTCACAAGCTTCTGTAGTCCTCAGGAAAGTTTCAAATCCTTGGTGTGGGACCCAGGGCC
This sequence comes from Orientallactaga sibirica, assembly GCA_036365145.1. NCBI lineage: Eukaryota > Metazoa > Chordata > Mammalia > Rodentia > Dipodidae > Orientallactaga > Orientallactaga sibirica. The sequence continues at coordinate 48,619,770 of JAEOAD010000005.1, read as the reverse complement.
CTCCATCATCCAAGGACCTGTTTTTGTCCTCAGTCCCATCTTCCTACTTCATCTTCTACCTGTATGGGCTAGAGTGAGACCCTACCTCAAAAACAGAAAAGGAGGAGCCGGGTGTGGTGGCGCATACCTTTAATCCCAGAATTCGGGAGGCAGAGATAGGAGGATCTCCGTGAGTTCAAAGCCACTCTGACACTACATAGTGAATACATAGGTCAGCCTGGGCTAGAGCGAAACCCTACCTAAAAAAAAAAAAAAAAAAAGAAAGAAAGAGAAAAGAAAAGAAAAGAAAAGAAAAGAAAAGAAAAAAGAACTGAATTGGATTTCCAGTATCCACATAAAAGGCTGCGTATGGTGACATGCACCAGTAAACACAGTGCTAGGGAGGCTGGGAGAGGAAGATCCCTGGGGCTTGCTGCCAGACAGTCTAGCCTAATGAGTGAGCTCCAGGTCAATGAGAGAACTTGTCTCAAAGGAGAATGACACCCAAGGCTGTCCTCTAGCCTCCACATACATACACTTGCACACACATTGCACACACATGTGAATATACACACACACATGCATGCACACAAGCATGCATTCACGCATTAAACTAAAAGGCAGAGGGAAAGGAAGTGAGTGCACGATGCTGACTCTTAGCCACTTCAGACCCAATGTCATTGGTCTCCACACCAACTTGCTCCAACTGGTGTCACCATGTCCAAATGGAACATCTCTGACCCCAAGGACTCAGCTGCTATGGGAAGCTCACCTTAGTTCCCACCACCTCAAATGCTTTAAAAACCTCTAGAAAAACTTCGAGGTGGCACACAGGCTGAGGGGATGCTGGAGACAATATACTGAGGAGGAAAATAAGAAGCCACAAGGTCACCCAAGCAAGCTGCCCTCTCCCCTCACTCCCAGAGCTCACCTGTGTGAGGGGTGAGTGGGAGGAAGGGCTCACTTTGAAGCATCCAGGGGTGGGTTTGGGGATAGCAAAGCGGCTACTGTCCACAAGACTTTCATAAACAGAAGTGGGGTGAGAAGAATTGGAGGAAGGGAGAGAAAGAGAGATGAAAGGGATAGGAATGTGTGGGAGAGGGAAATGCAGTTTCCGAGACAGAGGAGCAAAGGGCGGGGATTCCCCAAACAAGGACTTGAGCTGGACCAGATGCAGAGAACAATGAACCTCAAGGATGCAACAGGAAGAGGTGGGGGAGGGGCCCTCACAGTCGGGTCCGACAGGACCTTGCGATTTCTGGAGCAGAAGCCACGGGACCCTCGTGGATCAATGTGACCAAGAATTGCCCCATGGCCAATGCAAGACCCAGGCAGCCACAGGTGGCCTGAGTTGTGCTGACTGCAACACCCACCCTCAAAATAATGCCACTGTTTGTGATTCGGGGCCAGGCCTACACCAAGGGCTTTTGTGCATCATTTAAGTTCATCTTCACAATTTCCTGCGGACGGGAAATCTAGTCTGCTACCTATCCCCTTTCTGAAGATGCAGTAATAGAGGCCCAGAGTGGTTAAGTGACTTATCTCAGATGATCCAGCAGAGTTCAAATCCAAGCTATTTATATTTATATCTGATGGCTGCTCCACTAATCACAGCAGCTTCCCAGGGAGACAAACATGGCTCCCAGGCAGGTCAAAGGACAAAGTCAAGACTGAGAGGTCAGCGAGTGTAGGAGGAAAAGACAAGCAAGAAGGCAGAAGCACAGCAAAGAGGAACAAAAGGACATGAGGAAGAGAAGAGTGATGGGGAGCCCAGTACGTCCAGGAAGAAGGGTTTTCAGTCTCCCATCAAGTTCTCTGCTCACTAGGCTACACACTGACTCTCCATCCCTCAGTGGCTGCTGGCTGCAAGGACAGCACCTTCCCATGGGGCGGTCCCCTGGGGCCCCAGGCCTCATCCTCCTCAGTAGCAGGCCCCTAAGCCTCACAGGAAATGCTCTTTCTCTAATTGGCATTGAAATTCACAGTCCTCCCTTTTCCTGTAGGTGGGGTTTCCATAGGAAAAAGCTGCCTCTCTGTTTCCCCAGCCTAGTAACCATTTGGAAGTCAAATCCCCACATCCTGCCCTAGTAGGTCAAGTCTCTCTTGGACCAGAGCTAGTCCATCACTGCTGAAGTGGACCAGCTGGTGTTGCTGCGGGGGCAGGGGGACTTCTAGAGCAATTTACCACTTCTTGGATTACTTCTAACTTCTCACGAAGATGGCCTTGCTTGGGAATCCTGTTTGTTCTAGCATCTTCTAATTATGGGACAGGGTTGTGCCAGAAAGTCTGTGGGCAGGAGAACAGCACTAATCAAGCCATCCAGGAAACACTGGAGGATTTGTCCAGCCTTTGAAGAGCTCTAATCCACTCTGGCGGTAAGCATGGTGCCTCTTCTGCAACTTCTGCTGGGGCTCTTAGGACCGGGTGGCTACTTGTTCCTTTCAGGGGATTGTCAGGAGGTGGCTACTCTCACGGTGAAATACCAAGTGACAGAGGAAGTGCCGTCTGGCACTGTGATAGGAACACTGTCCCTGGAACTGGGCCTGGAAGAGAGGCGTGGGCAGGCAGGGACTGCCTTCCAGATCTTGCAGCTGCCTCAGGAGCTCCCCATTCAGGTGGATGCTGAGGACGGCCGGCTTAGCACCAGGAAGCGGCTAGATCGTGAGCAGCTATGTCGGCAGAGGGATCCCTGCCTGGTGTCCTTTGACGTGCTTGCTACTGGGGATTTGGCTCTAATCCATGTGGAAATCCAGGTACTGGACATCAATGACCACCAGCCACAGTTTCCCAAAGGCGAGCAAGAGCTGGAGATCTCTGAGAGTGCCTCTCTGCACACACGGATCCCTCTGGACAGAGCTCTTGACCCAGACACCGGTCCTAACAGCCTGCACTCCTACACTCTGTCTCCCAGCGAGCACTTTGTCCTGGATGTCATTGTGGGGCCTGATGAGACCAAACATGCAGAACTCGTGGTGGTGAAGGAGCTGGACCGGGAAGCCCACTCATATTTTGATCTGGTACTGACTGCCTATGACAGTGGGAATCCCCCCAAGTCAGGTACCAGCTTGGTCAAGGTCAATGTCCTAGATTCCAATGACAATAGTCCTGTGTTTGCTGAGAGTTCACTGGCACTAGAAATCCCCGAAGATGCTTCCCCTGGCACACTCCTCATAAACCTGACTGCCACAGACCCCGACCAAGGTCCCAACGGGGAGGTGGAGTTCTTCCTCGGCAAGCACGTGCCCCCAGAGGTGCTGCACACCTTCAGTGTCGATGCCAAGACAGGTCAGGTCATTCTGCGCCAATCCCTAGACTATGAGAAGACTCCTGCCTTTGAGGTGGATGTCCAGGCAAGGGACCTGGGTCCCAATCCCATCCCAGCTCATTGTAAAATTCTCATCAAGGTTCTGGACGTCAATGATAACACTCCAAGCATCCACATCACATGGGCCTCCCAGCCATCACTGGTGTCAGAAGCTCTTCCCAAGGATAGCTTCATTGCTCTTGTCGTGGCAAATGACCTGGACTCAGGAAACAATGGTCTGGTTCACTGTTGGCTAAATCAAGAGCTGGGCCACTTCCGTCTGAAAAGAACTAATGGCAACACATACATGCTGCTCACCAATGCCACACTGGACAGAGAGCAGTGGCCCCAGTACACCCTCATGGTGTTAGCTGAAGACCAAGGACCACAGCCCTTATCAGCTATGAAACAGCTCAGCATTCAGGTCAGTGATGCCAATGACAACGCCCCTGTGTTTGAGAAGACCCGGTACGAGGTCTCCACTCGGGAAAATAACCCACCCTCTCTTCACCTCATCACGATCAAAGCTCATGATGCAGACGTGGGTGTTAATGGAAAAGTCTCCTACCGCATCCAGGACTCTCCGGTTTCTCAGTTAGTAGCTATCGACTCAGAAACGGGAGAGGTCACAGCGCAGAGGTCACTGGACTATGAACAGATGGCCAGCTTTGAGTTCCAGGTGATAGCAGAGGATGCGGGGCAACCCCAGCTTGCAGCCAGCATCTCTGTGCGGGTCACCCTCTTGGATACCAATGACAATGCTCCAGAGGTGATTCAGCCTGTGCTCAGTGAAGGCAAAGCCACCCTTTCAGTGCTTGTAAATGCCTCTACAGGCCATCTTCTGGTGCCCATCGAGACGCCCAGTGGCTTGGGTCCAGCAGGTGCTGGTACACCACTACTGGCCACTCACAGTTCCCGGCCTTTCCTTTTGGTGACCATTGTAGCAAGAGATGCAGACTCAGGGACAAATGGGGAGCTCCTATACCACATTCAAAGTGGGAATGATGCCCATCTCTTTGTCCTCAGCCCCCACCTGGGGCAACTCTACATCAACATCACCAATGCCAGCAGCCTCATTGGAAGTCAGTGGAAGCTAGAGATAGTGGTCGAGGACCAGGGCAGCCCGCCCTTGCAGACCCGAGCCCTGCTGAGGGTCATGTTTGTCACCAGTGTGGACCACCTGAGGGACTCTGTCCACGAGCCTGGGCTCCTGAGCACATCTGTGCTGACCATGATCTGCCTGGCTGTTCTGCTGGCCATCTTCGGGTTGGTCTTGGCTCTGTTTATGTCCCTCTGCCGGACAGAGAAAAAGGACAACAGGGCCTATAACTGTCGCGAAGCTGAATCCACCTACCGCCACCAGCCCAAGAGGCCCCAGAAACACATTCAGAAGGCGGATATCCATCTGGTACCTGTGCTGAGGGGCCACATGGATGAGGCCGATGATGTCAGGCCATCTCACAAGGATACGGAGAAGGAGGCAATGATGCAGACAGGCTGGGACCCCTGCCTGCAGGCCCCCTTCCACCTCACACCAACCCTATACAGAACCCTGCGTAACCAAGGCAACCAGGGAGCACTGGCAGAGAGTCCAGAGGTGCTACAGGACACGGTCAACCTCCTTTTCCACCATCCCAGGCAGAGGAATGCTTCTCGAGAGAACCTGAGCCTTCCAGAGTCCCCACCCACCTCTGGGCAACCACGTGTGAGGCCTCCAAAAGTGGCCAGCAGCCCCATGGTGGGCCTGGCTGGGAACCGGGGGAGTGAGGAGGCCCCACAGAGCCCTCCAGCCTCCTCTGCAACCTTAAGGCGACAGCGGAATCTCATTGGCAAAGCATCCCCTGAGAAAGAATCCGGTCCCCATCAGATTCTGCGGAGCCTGGTCCGACTCTCTGTGGCGGCTTTTGCAGAGCGGAACCCTGTGGAGGAGCTCGCAGTGGATTCTCCTCCTGTCCAGGTACCTGGGGCCTGAGTACCAAGAGAATAGACACCCTTTACTCACATTCATCTTGGGCTCACCTAGCACATTGATACTTTCTCTGAGTGGCACAAGTGGCTGGGGTCAATAGAGCTTAGCTGTGTGATCCTGAGCAAATCACTGTTGCTGAGCCTCAGTTCCCTTAGCGGTGAGACAGGAAGGACAGTAAACGTTATCTGACTCATAGAGGTGTCTAGAGGATTTGACCGGTTAATTCCTATAAAACACTTACTCACTCAGCACAGTGAAAGCTTTGTAGCAGGGTTGTTTGGGTTCAAATCTCAGCTCTACCTTTTCCCAGCAGACTTACAGGGGAGTTGCTCAACTTCTCTGTTGAAGGTGTCCGTATGAACAGCATCCATTTCCCAAGTCTGCATAAAGATAGAATGAGTTAAGGCTGGTCATGCTTGTACAGCAGTGTCTGGCATGCAACCAGAGCTCAGCAAATGATTGGTGTCACCTCTGCAAAGCACTTCTCTGTCCCTGTTCATCTCCAGCTGCCCTCATCTCATCTGGGCAATCTCCCATGTAGCGGTCGCCCTGGGTATCACTGCCCCAGACTCAGCGGCTGCATTTGACTTACCTGAGAGCCCAGAGCTTACCAGCTGGGCCTATAGGACAGGACAGTGAAAACAGTCTTTGAACTTTAGAGTTAGGCAGATCCAAGTTCAAGTTCTATTTATTTTTATTTTTTATTTTTATTTATTTTTGGTTTTTCAAGGTAGGGTTTCACTCTAGTCCAGGCTGACCTGGAATTCACTATGTAGTCTTAGGGTGGCCTCGAACTCATGGCAATTCTCCTACCTCTGCCTCCCAAGTGCTAGGTGTGTGCCACCACGCCCAGTTTAAGTTCAAATTCTAACACAGTCATTTAGAACTGAGCATCCTAGAGCAAATCCTTTAACAGTTGAGCCTAATTTTCTGTGTCCATAAAGTGGGGATTACCAGGTCAAATTTTCCTGGTGACTACCTTCCTGAAGGGTAAGGATTAAATGGAATAACAAGTGAAAACCTGCCTAGTGACTAAGAATTTACTAGCCAAAAACAGCATCTTTTTAGGGATGGTGCTTGACCTCACCCCCCCCCACACACCCCAATTGCCCTTCTGAACTCCAGAGAGCTTTCACTGTGCCAGGCTGCCCACCCAAGGAACTTCTGTTTTGCCAGGCCATCAGTTCAGATTTTCAGTGAAGCAAGGACATAGCTTCCTTTTCCTCTCCCTCCTCCTGCTTCCCAGGAAGCCACCTTGAGATGGTCCAACTGTTCTCTTAGGATTCTTGCCCTGGGACTCCCTGCAAACCAAGAGATTTCCAGAGCCAGCCAGACATCCATTCATCGATCCATCCATCCAGTGCTTTTTTGGATGAACTCTTAATACCAAACACTGTCCTGGCTACTGGCTGCAGTGGACAGGATAGCAGAGAGCAGGTACTCTGGGTGACCCCACTGGGGCAATGGAAAGAAAGATGTCCATTTGGAATCAACTTGAGGGTAAGAAAGAGTAAGACGCTCAGTGCTCAGGACTTCTCAGCAGGACCACAGTGGAGTCAGATCTGAGTTCGAGTTCCAGTCCTCTTTGCTTTGTGGCCCTGTAAGCCTCAGGTTTCAGCTCTGCAAAATGAGTGAAACAGTGTCTCCTCCCTGAGGCTGACCAAGAGCAACTGAGATTAGCAATTATTACATGTTTATCACGGGCTCTACCAACAAGTCATTCATATACCTCGACTCATTTAAGTCTTTCAACCACCACAGGACCTAGGTCTGGTTATTATTTACCTTTATTTTCCTGCTGAGGAAACTAAAGCTTAGAATGCTTAAGTGATTCCCCACGGCTGTAAAGACGGGAACTAAAGCAGAAATAGATTTAGAATGTGAACCTGAGTCTGTGAAGTGATTGAACACATCACTCGGTACCCGGCTTGGCATGGAGGATATGTTTATCCAGGCTCACCTGGGCAAGAGGTAGCAGGTATATACCTTTAAGGGCTTCTAGACCCAGCAGCAGGGAAGGGCAGGTCATGGGACTGTGAGTCTCCCAAGTCACAGCAAAACCCCAGTCCTGATCGCCTCCTCTTCCAGTTTTCTGACATCCCCCTCCGAGCCTGAAAGCAGCATTGCTGGAGTAACAACCCAAGCTCCTTGTGTTTGAAGGGGATTTTTAACTCTCTCAAACCATCTAATTAATGCCGACAATGCTGCAGAGAAGGCTAGCCCCACTTCAGAGATGAGCCATGAGGAAGCTGAGGTCTAAGAAGGTCTCAAAACCTGCCTGATAGTTCACAACAAGCTAATGAGTATGCGCTAGAACTCAGACTCCCACAATGTGGTCTGCTTCCTCCCTCAAGGACCTAAGGGCCTAGGGCTGACATCTCACGCACCCACCCACCCCTCCCACACCCCTTCTCCAGCTCCAGCCTTCTAAAACTCTACCTTTCTTTCTTTCTTTCTTTTTTTTTTTTTTGGCCTTTCAATGCTTCTACCCGAAATCCTTTTCACTCTAAATGCAGACCCTCACCCTCACTTTCCTGGCTGGAACTCAAGACTGAGGCTAGAGAATCGATTGAGCCCAGGAGTTCAAGGCCAGCTTGGACAACATACAGAGACCCTGTCTCAAAAAATAAAATAAATAAACTCCCTCCGGTACTCCCATGCTGCTTCCTCCCTTCTCCAAGTTGGGTTGGGAACCTCTGCTCGTTCAGACCCAGTCCCTTCCCAGCACGCTCTACTCTTCCCTGCTTTCCTGGCAGATTGTGAGCTCCCGGGACACAAAGGGGTCTCCTCTTTCTTACATCCATGCGACACTGTTCCTGGCACAAGGAAGCACTTGAAAAATGCATGTTCAATGAGTGGTGGTGAGTGAGTGGTTAGGTGATCCATTTCAACTCTGTACAGTGCAGTCTTACATCTGGCCTACACAAATTGGCCAGTGTTTGAATTCTCCTAAAAGGGGAAAAATAACTTTTGAAGACAGTCTTTATCAAGGTAATGACTTAATGACCAGGAAATGACTTTTTCGCCCCTTAAAGTCTACTTGGAGCACATCACATGCAGGTGTGACATGAAAGGTCCCCATGCTTTCTCCCTCAGACATCCAGGGTCTAGGATGACATGGCTTTGCAGGGAAGCTGTCCTCCTCCCAGGTCCCTGTCATATAGTACCATCCCCCCACCCCATCCAATCTGATCACACAAACATCTGAAGCTAGAGGAAAGACTATAAAAAGAAAGCAACGGCATTGAGGGAAACATCCGCCGAGGAAGTGTGCTGGGTCGGGATTGTGTGGAGTCAACAGATTTTTCCTGTCTTGTAGCAAATCTCCCAGCTGCTGTCCTTGCTGCATCAGGGCCAATTCCAGCCCAAACCAAACCATCGGGGAAATAAATACTTGGCCAGGCCTGGCGGTGGCAGGTAAGCAGCACGTAGCCCCCACGGTCTTCTGGCCACCACTCCCTGAGCACATTGGAGACAAGGGCCCCTGGGTGAATGCAGCAGACAGCATCCATCCCCCACCCAGGATGCTCCATCCTGGGGTGGTTGTATTTATAGAATTTACAGGTCCCAGAGCTACTAAGGAAATGACTTCATCCCTGAGCTCTCTGTTCTCTCATTATGGAGATGCTGTAAATTGGCTTTATATCTGTACTTTTCACCTTTCTTTCTCTTCACCCATAAATATAATGTATAAGGACATTGATGGACGAGTGTGGACATTTGAGCAGTCCGGCACTGAAGCAAGCTCAAGAGGATAACCAATCCAATTCCTCATTATACACGAGGAAATTGAGGCTTAGAGTAGTTTTAGCCAATGCAGCTAGATAAATTTAAGGTCAGATAATCTCTCCATTATCCCATCTGTAAAATGGAAGTAAAAGTGTAACAATTGGGTAAGAATTTAATGATCAAATGTATGATAAGACCAAAGCCCAGTGTCTGGGACCTATCACCTGCACAAGCAATGCTAAATTCTTTTCCCCTAAAGTGGCTTTGCTCAAGGTTACATGGAAAGTGAGTAGCAAAGCTGAGACCAGCTCTCAGGGTTGCCGACTCTGGATCAATGCTCCTGTCCTGATAACTTATAGCTTCTTTTTTGCAAAGACGGTGAGAGGTAGTGTAGAGCACGGTTGAGTACTATAGAGAAGTTCAAATTTTCTTCCTGTAGGTTTGATATCTAAGTCTGCTGAAATAAACTGCCAATAGACAAATTAGCAGGAGAAAAGCCATAATGACTTTTTTTGGTCATAGTTTTATGTGACACAGAATCTTTCAGATTGTAGACACAAAGACCCATTTTTATTCTGAGGTTCAGTAGAGCAGGGCAAGCTTCATAGCAATATGATTGGGTGTGAGCTAATGGAAATACAGGCTGAAGGGGAAATTCAGCAAGTTCTGTCTGTCCAATTTCTTGGCCTCTGTATGCAACACTCCTTCCTTCCGGGTATGAGCATGGACCCTTTCTGGAATGGAAGTCTTATGACCTGCAATTAAACAAGGAAATTCAGAAAATTTCTTTGTGGCCAACTCTTACACAGACAGATGGGTGGACAGGGAGGAAAATACGAGTAATATTTTTGGGTTTTGTGGATGGCTTTGACGAAAAAGAGTTCTGGTTTCTATGATCTGCTTTAGGGGAGGGATCATAGTGACTAGAACTTGCCTGGGGTGAGAGGCCAGGGCAGAGGTCAGAGAAACTGCTTCAGAGGCCTTCACTTTGGAACATGCTTTCCAGAGACCTAATAGCACACACATTCTAGAGTCACATGGGCCTGCATTTCAATCCTTGTTTTATGATATAATCCACGGGGACCTGAAGCAAGCTATAGTCTTCACGTGTTCTTTTCTCATTTGTAAAATGGGGATGATAACAAGAAAACCCTTAGCCAGGCGTGGTGGCGCACGCCTTTAATCCCAGCTTTCGGGAGGCAGAAGTAGGAGGACCACCGTGAGTTCGAGGCCAGCCTGAGACTACATAGTGAATTCCAGGTCAGCCTGGGCCAGAGTGAGACCCTACCTTGAAAAACCAAAAAAAAAAAAAATTAAAAATTAAAACCAGAAAACCCTTTACAGGCTTGAAAGATTCAAGTGAAAGGGTGCCAAGCCTTGCAGAGTATGAGGTAAACTCAGGGCCATTGTTCAGTAAACACTAGTTGTTGTCATTATTGTCCATAATTTGCCACTTCCCCACTGTTGCTTCTAGCTGAAAGAAATGGCCACAGGTCTGGAGACAACAACCAGAGACTCAGGCCTCAGGGCCCCTCGAGGAGTCTTTTCCCCGACTGGGCTGAGGGTCTAGGCTCTTTCCAAGTGACTGTCGGGCCTTCTAGGGTTCCGTGAAGTAGAGAGGCGAGGGTGGAGCCAGCAGGAAGCTGGGGTGGGAGGTGGGAGATCTGAGCAGCTTTAGGATGCATCCTTCCCAGACCTGCTCTTTGGCTCTGAGATTTGACTTAAATAGGGAGGAAGGAACACACAATCACTCATTTCTAGACTGTTTATTAAGCACCCACTGTATCCTGAGCATTTGGCAGGAGAACAAGGAACGAGAAAGACAAAAATCCCTGCCTGACTGATGCTGGGTGATGACCAAATTGTTTCAAGAAGTATTGTAACTGCTTGCTGTGTTCCATGGAAGCAAAGATGTAGAAGGGCCAATAGTAAATGACACTATGAAAGCACTCATACTCACTTCTGCACGTTGAGCGCTTACAGTGTGCTGAGCACTAGTCTAAGCCTTTTATCTACAGTGTTTCATTTCACAACACCCATGAGGGGTGTTACTTATTACCCCCATTTCACCGATGAGGAAACAGAGGCAGCAAGAAGGCCATATAATCCAGGCTGTCCTGATTCTAAAGGCCTATTCCCTACGTGGATGAATGAATGCTTGCATGAATGGACAAAACCATGTGGGAATTCCTCAATCAAACTGTTCCCCCCTGCCCCAGAGCTGCCATTCCAGACACAGATGGCCCAGGAGCCAGGCCCAGTGGCCAGGCAGAACCAGACCAGGAAGAAGCACCCTTAGATTCTGAGGAGGACCTTTCTGTGAAGCGGCTGCTAGAGGAAGAGCTGTCAAGCCTACTGGATCCCCACACAGGTAAGGACTCCCCAGTGTCAGCCCTTGCTGTCTCTGTGCCCATGGTCCCCTCATGTGCCCAAGCCCCAGAGTTCTGCACCAGTCCATCTTTGGAGATTTGTTGGGAGGAACATAGCAATATCTTACTTCCCTGGAGTCACATAAAGAATTTCTTTAATTAATTACTTAAATAATTTTGGAGTTTTGTTTGTTTTAATCTTTTTTTTTTTTTTTTTTTTTTTTTTGCTGTTGTTTTGTTTTTTTGTGTTTTGAGGTAGGGTCTCACTCTAGCCCAGGCTGACCTGGAATTCACTCTGTATTCTCAGGGTGGCCTTAAACTCAATCCTCCTACCTATGCCTCCCAGTGCTGGGATTAAAGGCATGCGCTGCCACGCACAGCTGTTTTAATTTTTTTGTGTGCCTCTGTGTGTATGCATGTGTGTATGTGCATGTTTAGGTAGATGTGTGTGTGGAGGCCAAAGGTCAGTCAGGTGTCTTTCAAAATTGCTCTCCATGTGATTTTTTATTAAAAAAAATATTTATTTGAGAGAGAGAGAGAGAGAGAAAGAACAGGCATACAAGGGCCTCTAACCACTGCCAATGAACTCTAGACACATGTGCCACCTTGTGCATCTGGCTTTATATGGGTATTGGGGAATCAACCTGGACCTTTGGCTATGTAGGCAAGTGCCTTAACCACTAAGCTATCTCTCCAGGTCTGATTTTGTTTTTTGTTTTATTTGAGACAGGGTCTCCTCCCTCTAGCCCAGACTGCCCTGGAGCTCATTATGTAGCCCAAGCTGGCGTTGAACTCTTGGCAGTCCTCCTATCTCATCCTCCTGAGCCCCAGAATTACAGGTGTGAACCATCATGCTTGGCTTTCCTTTGTTTAAAGGCTAGATTCTACTTTATTGATTATAAAAATCATTGTTACGAATGGGAAGAAGTTACTGAGCTCTTGGCATGTGTGCCAGACACCTGGGAAGCACGTTATACACAGCATCTCATTAAAGCCTACAAACAACCCTCTGGGGAGATATTATTAGCTGCAATTTAAAGATGAACAAAGCAAGGCTTAGGGAGGTTAAAAAAAAAAAGCTTGCCCAGAGTTACCTAGCTCCTCAGTGAGGAGGAAAGAAGAGTCAACCTGGACAGTCTTAACTCCTAAGTCACATCACTGCTTCTCTTTGGGGCATTTAAATACCCTTTAACTCTAAACTGAGTCACCTCTTTCATGTGGTAACATCCTAAAGAATTTTTTTGGTAGAAAAAATTAAATTTGGGGTTGGGGATATAATTCGGTTGGTAGAATGCTTGCCTAGTATTCATGAGGCCTTGCTTATAATTCCTGCACTTATGAGGTATAAGAAGAAGGATCCCAAGTTCAAGATCAGACTGGAGAGATTGCTCAGTGGTTAAGTGAACTTCCTGGCAAGCATGTGAGCCTGGGGTGGGGGGGTGCCTGAGACTGCCAGAGTTTGAATCTCCAGTTCCACTAAACAGCTGGGTGTGGCTATATGTGCCTGTAATCCCAGTCCTGCTAGGGATCAGAAACCGGAGACTCAGTAAAGAGACTCCAACTCAAAACCTAGACCAGGGAGAAGAGCAATGATTTGCTCCTGTCATTGTATGAGAAGTGTGCCCCTCCCCCTCCACTACAGGCAAGTGTATGAGGCACTGCAAGAGTGTGTGTGTGTGTGTGTGTGCGCGCGCGCGTGTGTGCAGTGCAGTGCACGCACACGCTATTGCAGTGCCTCATACACATGCACACACACACACACACACTACAAATATAAAATTAAATTAAAAGTTCAAGGTCATCCTCAGTTATATAGAGTTCAAAGTCAGCCTGGATTACATGAGATCCTGTCTCAAAAGAAAGAAAAATAAAACATTGGTTTTGACCATTTAAATTCATAACGTGAACTTATTTAAGACTCTGTCAGCCAGGTCCCCAGGTTCCCTACTGTGGATATTGATCTGCCTCATTTAGGTGACACACCCCACACCTGAACATCCTACCCTGCATTTCTGCAGTTAATCTATTTCTCATGTGCTCTGTCTGGCTGCATGGCATGACAAGTTCAGCCCTTCCTACGGTTAAGTACCATGGCTAACATTGACTCAGTGCTTTTTCATGTACAAGTCTCTGTTCTAAGCTCCGCTTGAGGAAATCTGGAGAGGAACTATTTATTTTCCACATTTCATAGAGGAAAAAAAACCTGAAGGTCAAGGGTGTTTAATAATTTGTCTGAGGTTGTGCAGCGAATGGTTATTAACATAGGTGGTGTGGCTCTAAATTTTATTGCTATGCTGTTCAACATGGTAGTCCCTGGCCCCATGTGGCTATTTGAATTTAAATGAATTGAAATAAAAAATAATAAAATAAAATAATCGGTCCTCAGTCATACCAGCCACATTTCAAGGGCTCAATACCCACATAGGATTAGTAGCTATAGCTATGAATTCTGTCTCCACTGAGCCAGCTCTGGTTGGAAGCGGTGGGCTCAGTCCCCAAGCAGCCCTTCCTCTCCACATCCCACAGGGCACTGAGCGGAGGACAGGAAGGCAGCAGGGGTGAGAAAGCCTTTGTTGCCCACCAGGCTGGACTGCTTTTGCACTACTAAGGACTGTTCCTGAGACTCGGGTCTTGGCAATCAGATAAATCCCTGCCTGAAGATGTGATGGTGACACACATCTAGGTGCATGAACTCACCAAATTCTCATAGCAAGTATTATTTTATTTTATTGTTTTTTAAATTTAATTTAGAGAGAGAGAGAGAGAGAGAGAGAGAGAGAGAGGCAGACAGAAAGCACGAGTATGGGCATGCCAAGGTCTGTGCCACCACAAACAAACTCCAGACACATGCACCACTTAGTGCATCTGGCTTTATGTGGGTACTGGGGAATCAAACCTGGACCATCAGCCGGCTTTGCAAGCAAAGCACCTTTAACCACTAAGCCATCACTCCAGCCCTCAAGTGTTATTTTCTTACCATTTGTGAAAGGAAAAGGAGGCTCAGAGAGGGAAAGTCCCAAGGTCACATTGCCCCTATGTGGTAAAGCTGGAGAGTTAAACTCAAGTGAACCCAAGGCCTACCTGTGGTCAGAACTGGTGCATAGTGAATTCATCACCAATTTCTAGCTGTTCTCATATGCCCCAGAGATTTCCCATTTTCTTCTGCAGGCCACCCTCATACAAGGAAGAGCCTGCTTTTGTACCACCAAGAGTTCTAACTCTTATTGTCTCAGAGCCTCTAGGAGCTAATGCTTACAGACTCCAGAAGTCAAGGGTCAATATTGGTGTTCATTAGTCATTTAACAGACATTCGCTAGGTCCCAGGCATGAGGCCAGACCCTGCCTGCCTCACAGGGTCCAGAACTGAAGACAAGAATTAGGATATCATTCATCAATAGAAAAAATGATTAGCAGTGCTTTAGAATAACTGTTTTTTTTTTTTTTTTTTTTTTTTTTTTGGTTTTTCGAGGTAGGGTCTCACTTTGGCTCAGGCTGACCTGGAATTCACTATGTAGTCTCAGGGTGGCCTCGAACTCACAGCAATCCTACTACCTCTGCCTCCCAAGTGCTGGGATTAAAGGCGTGTGCCACCACGCCCGGCTTAGAATAACTGTTTTTAAGTTGCAAAAATAGTGTTTGGTTAATGTAGAAAAATATAGATAAAGGCTGAAGAGATGGCTTAGTGGTTAAGGCCTTTGCCTACAAACCCAAAGGTCCTCAGTTCGGTTCTATTCTCCAGGACCCACGTAAGCCAGATGCACAAGGTGGTGCATGTGTCTGAAGTTCATTTGCAGTGACTAGAGGACCTGATGCACTCAATCTCTCTCTCTCAATTAAATAAAAATAACTTTTTTTAAAAAAAAAAAGAAAAATATAGATAAACAATAAGAGAATAAATTTCTCTGTCTAGGGGTAATTTCAGTTAGCAATTTGCCCTATCTCCTTCCAGTGTTGTTTTCTTCTTTTTCTCCTTCTTCCCCCCCTCCTCCCCCTCTTCCTCCTCTTCCTCCTCCTCCTTCTTCTTCTTCTTCATCTTTTTCTTCTTTTCCTGCCTCCTCCTCTTTTTTTTTCTTTTTTTGAGGTAGGGTCTCACTTTAGCCCAGATTGACCTGAAATTCACTATGTAATCTCAGGGTGGCCTCAAACTCACAGTGAGCTCAACACAGTCCTCCTGTGTCTGCCTTCTGAGTGCTTAATAGTTGTATGCCACCATGCCTAAACTTTGGAATGTTTTATTTATTTATTGTACTTAAGAGAGAGAGAGAGAGAGAGAATATGGGCATGTTATGGCCTGTCACTGGAAACAAAGTCCAGATACATGTACCACTCTGTGCATCTGGCTTTACATGGGTACTGGAGAAACAGACCAGGGCCATCAGGCTTTGCAAATAAACGTCTTTAATTGCTGAGCCCTCTCCAGCCCTGAAATGCTGCCCCCCCCCAAGGTAAGGTCTTGCTTTATCCCAGGCTGACCTGGAATTCACTGTGTAGTCTCAGGGTGTCCTCGAACTCACAGCAATCCTCCTACTTCTGCCTCCAAGTGCTGGGATTAAAGGCATGCTACACCACACCCAGCCTCTGGAATGGTTTTTGAGACAGGATTTTCTGTTTAAGAAATGGAAAAAGAAGTGTGACGGTGGCAAAAGAATCTAGAAGACAAACTTTTGAAATGTCATCCACCAGGCTATCACTGCCACAGCCCCATTCCCTTTTCAGGACAGCCCTCAGGCTGGCAGTCCCTTCCCAGTCTGGCTCCAGGCAGTGATTTCCTGTAGCTGAAGAGGTGACAGTGTGAGGAGCAGATGAGGTGGGGGTCAGGTGGTGGCAGTGTAGCCACTGGCAGACCTGGAAATTTCTGAGAGGAATCCCAACAGCATTCCCAGATGAGAAGAGCCTGCTTTCCAAACAGTGGATAGGATGGGAACCCCAGGGGCTTCAAAGTCATCAGACCTAGAGCCCCATCCAAGTTGGCTACCTAGCAGACAGGTCTACTTTGAGGGTCAGTTTCCTCATTCTTAAAATGGAGAGAAAGCTCTTGACCTCACTGCCCTGTGCAGCTTAAATGAGATAATTACACAAATCACTTGACACATAAGCACTTAATCAATGATCATTGTGATTATGGATATTAACAGAAGGCAGCACCAAGCAAAGGACTCCAGCCGTGGCCAAGAAAAGGGATTTCCCCCATGTTCAGTTGAGGGAAGAAGTTGCCCCCAGGCTGCACAGGAATGCGTGGAAGACAATGTCACAAGGAGGGATGATTTTTTAAATGTTTTGTTTTAATTTTTTTATTTTTAAGTTTTATTATTGACAACTTCCATACTTATAGAAATAAACCATGATATTTCCCTCCTCCCTCACTTTCCCCTTCACTTTTTTTTTTTTGTATGTAAGTATAAAAGTTGTCAATAAAAAATAATAATTTAAGGAGGGACAATTTTTTTTTTTTGAGGTAGGGTCTCACTCTGGTCCAGGCTGACCTGGAATTAACTATGTAGTCTCAGGGTGGCCTCGAACTCACAGCAATCCTCCTACCTCTGCCTCCTGAGTGCTGGGATTAAAAGCGTGCGCCACCATGCCCAGCTCAAAGAGGGACAATTTTAAGAAAAATATTTCTCTCTCTCTCTCTCTCTCTCTGTTTTGAGGCAGATCTCCTATATAGTAGCTCTGACTGGCCTGGAACTCACAATATAGACCAGGCTAGCCTCAAACACACTGTGATCCTCCTACCTCAGCTTTCCAAATGATAGGAATACAGGTTATATACCTCTATGCCCTACCGAAAGAGGCTAATTTCTAGCTCTCCTGCTCCTCCCCACCAAGCTCATCCAGGCACTGCAGTCATCACAGCCTTCCTGCTCGGCCAGGTTCCCTGTCAGGGCCTCTTCCTTCCTTCCTGTCCCCCTCTCGACACCCGTGTGTCCCCTGCCATTTCCCTTCACTTCTTTGTCCACTACTCTTCCCTGCCACAGCCCTACCTCCCCACCCCCATCTGCCTTCCCTGAGTCTGGCCCTCACCATGTCCCCTCCTCCCATTGTAGGTCTGGCCCTGGACCGGCTGAGTGTCCCTGACCCCGCGTGGATGGCAAGGCTATCATTGCCCCTCACCACCAATTACCGAGACAATGTATCTTCCCCGGATGATGCAGCTTTGGAGGAACCCAGGACCTTCCAAACATTCGGCAAGGATGCCGGGCCAGAGCTGAGCCCGAATGGCACGCGACTGGCCAGCACCTTCCTCTCGGAGATGAGCTCCCTGTTGGAGATGCTGCTGGAGCAGCGCTCCGGCTTGCCAGTGGAGGCCGCCTCAGAGGCTCTGCGACGTCTGACTGTGTGTGGCAGGACCCTCAGTCTAGACCTGGCCACCAGCAGGGCCTCAGGCTTGGAAGTTCAAGGAGACCCAGGTGGAAAGAAGGGGCTTGAAGGCAGACATGGCTGCAACAGGAACCTGTGAACCCATCTGCTAGGCCTCTGGACCCAGGAACCAGGTCCCTTGGAAAATATTAGGGAGCCCAGACCAGGAGGATCCCAAGAAATGAGCTGGTTTCTAAAATCTTGGAATTCATTGGCCAGGGGTGGTCTCCTAACTTTAGGGTGACTGACACTGTCCCCACAGAGAAATCAAAACCCCAGAACTAAGTCAACTGACCAGAGCAGCCCAAAGTGTTCTGCTGGTGAACTTTTTGGAGGAACAGGGACACGGTTGGCTGAGGTGTTTGCTGGCAAAACACATATGAAGTGTGAAGAGTTGGTCCTCTGGCAGAACAGATGCCACTGAATCGTAGTGTCACAAGCAGGGATGGTGGCTTTGTTAGATACTTGAGGCAAAAGCTGGCTCTTGGAGAGCCAGGCAGAGGGTTTATTGTCATCCAATCCCTGGCAAGAAAGGCATGCAGGGCCTGGGCATGAGGGGTTGGACACGTTGGGTCACAGAGACAGGTACACAGCTGAGGGACATGTGTGACCTTGACTCCACTCCATTGTGTTACCGAATTATCTGCTTTGTGGCTGAAAGATTAGAACCCAAGATGCACTGTTGTAAATAGAGTATTTATATGAGCCAGGCACCAGGCTTTACAATAGGATTTGTAATGATTTTCCCACAACCCAGGGAGGGAGAAGTTCTTATCCCCTACTTCACAGACAAGGACATGAGGTTTAGAAAACCAGAGTGTTGTTCCAAAGGTCAAACAAGGTGCAGAAACAGAGCCAGGATTTAGCCTTAGGCTGGTCCATCACCAAAACCCATGCCCTCAGCTGTGGCACTAGACTGCCAGCTCAGGAACGAAAATATCCCCAAGGTAATGACTTGCAGAGAACCCCTTGGCAAAGCTGTTGTAATGAGTATTTTCCAAGCTGCTCAGACCCCCATAACTGCACTTTCGAGCAGAGGACCTGATGCAGATCCTGTCCTTTCCCAGCAAGTGGCACTATAGGGACAGAACTCATCTTATTTGACCCCTCTCCCTTCACACCCAGTTGACCAAGCCTTTATCATAGGAAATTCAGGCTCCAGAGGATGGTATGTGAATGGAAACTATGAAATCCACACTGACAGCAGCCAGCCTTCCCCAGGGTGGGAGGGTAAAGAAACAGTCAATATTTTCCCCAAGGCTTAGTTTTTTAATGTTCCTGGAAACTTCCAAGCAGTCACAGCTAGTATAGGCTCTTTTGGACACCGGGAGCAGAAGTGCCTCAGTCTTCTCATTTAGTCTGTTTTCTGCAGTTCAGTGCTCATGCCTCTTGTCCGAAGAGGAGCCAATCATGCTAGGGATAATGAAAATCCCACATCCTTGGAACGAAGAATGGCATCCATTCCATTTAACTGATGAGGAAAGTGAGGCTGTCAGAAGTTCTGCATTTCAGGGGCAGGGTCTGGGTCTCTGATCTCTTCACTCCAGTCAGGGTGATAGCCTTCTAAGATCTGTGACTTTTGAGCTGGTTCAGAGCTGTGGGGCTCTGTAGGTCACTTTGAGAGGCCAAGAAAACCAAGCAAGCAAGGTGTCCAGCCTATCCAGCCAGGTGCAACACTTGAAAGTTGTTGAGTGGATCTATGAGTGAATAAATGGGTCAACAAATGATCCAGAGTCCCATCTTATCTATATTGGACCACAGTGGGAAAATTGTTCTGTTATATAAAAGTAAAGTCTGAACCAGAAAAAGTAGACCATGCTGACCCCATCAGTTATTAGTGGATTTGCAATGCCAAATGGTTGTAGGGGGAAGAGATGGGTGGGGGGTGACTTAGGGAGCTGGAGCTGAGACTTGATGGGACCACTGTATCACTGGAGTTCTAAGCCAGAGTTCTTGGACCCCTGACTACCAGACAGTGCTTTGTGTGTAGGCATTTCTAGGCAGAAGACACAAAGTTCTCATCCACTAAAGGAACATGTGACCTGTAAAAGGATATTCAGTGTTGATCTAGGACACTTTCTGAACCTCCACAGACATGGGAAATATAAACTTAACTCTTCATGTTTTCCTTTGTTGAACCAGGATCTCACATAATTCAGGCTGGTCTCAAACTCACTCTGTAGCTGAGGATGACCTTGAAAAGCTGATCCTCCTGCCTCCACTGCTCAAGTGCTGGGATTACAGGCATGCACCACCATGTCTGGCTCTAAACTCATTTTATGAAAAGACAGAAAAAACAGACAACTGACCCAAAGCCATATGGCAAGGCTCTGGATCTAGGATTTAGTGTGGTGGTCTGATGTATCATGGGTTCCTTTTTGAGTCATCTTTGGCTGGCGTTGAACTCTTGGTAGTCCTCTTGCTTCAGCCTCCGAAGTGCTGTTTTCACAGACATGAGCCACCATGCCTGGCTTACATGAGCTTTTAGCCTGGGGTTCTCAGTCAGATTTCAGGATTAATGAACTGAACAAAATGAGTGTATTCATTTTTCTATGGGAAGGAGTGGTGCTTTCACCAGGTTCATCAAGGGGTCTCTGGCCTCAGTAAGATTAAGAACCACTGCTGGCCTCTGAGCCTGCCTTCAGCCTTCTCTGTAGAACCCAGAAAACTCCTGGGCAGTGCTGTTTGGTCAGGGCAGGGGTGTGGTGTGAGGGCTGGTGCTGTCCCCTGCACCACGCATCCCCCTCCTACACGCTGACACCAGCACTTTTCCCAACAGTAGGCTCAGAGTGAGGCAGTGCATATGGTGACAGAACTGGGTGTGCAAAACAGGAAGGTAGAGAAACTTCTTGACACCAGCCAAGATGTCAAAACTGAGACTCTGAACATGCTCAAAACAGTTTCCACCAAGATGGGTTCTGTCCCGTGGGAGATGGCAGGAGCAGGCAAGCCAGCACTCAGTTAAATGTCGTCTTAATTTGGAAAGCACAGAGGGACATTTTTTTTTATATCAATAGTCAGCCATTCTTCAGCACGAAGAGTGAAATGCAGCACTCACTTGGCGCCTGGGGGCAGCTCAGAGACTGACAGGCAGCTTCTCTATCTGTCACCCAACTTCAGCTTGGCAGCTCACTGACCCTACCTCTCCTCTGGCTGAAACAAGAATGAGATGGCAACATACCCTTGGGGACTCTGGAGAAAACCAAATCCCAATAGCAGGCAGGATGGGGGAGGAGAGACTCTTAGCACAGGATCAGCTGGTACACGCTATGTATCCAGCAAGTAGGTCAGTGTTTTCTAGTTCCTCCTAAGCATAGGGTACACTAGGATGAGAGGGTACCCATAAACATTCACTCAAAAAACACTTTTAGCTGGGCGTGGTGGCGCACGTCTTTAATCCCAGCACTCGGGAGGCAGAGGTAGGAGGATCGCCGTGAGTTCGAGGCCACCCTGAGACTACATAATGAATTCCAGGTCAGCCTGGGCCAGAGTAAGACCCTACCTCACAAAACCAAAAAAAAAAAAAAAAAAAAACACTTTTGCTGAAATAGGGTCTCACTGTAGCCATCGAACACATGGCCATCCTCCTGCCTCAGCCTTCTGAGTGCTGGGATTCTAGGCTTGAGCCACGACTGCTGGTGACACTTTGGATTTACTAAACAATTTCTAAGTGTTGGAAGTATCACAAGGATCAACAGTGGTGGAAAAGGCAGAGGGAATCATTCATCCATCCAATGATTATTTGAAGCAACTATCATGTATAGGTTTGGTGCTGGACACTGGGTAGACAGGTGCATACAATCACCCTCATTTGTTGAATGACTTTCCACTGAAGACTTACTGAGTGCCCTATTCTGTCTAACTGGTGAGTTGAGTGGCCTTGCTCTCAACCGTGCCATGGCTTCCTGGACAAAGCATCTTCAGGTAGAAACTACACAACAGAGCTTTGCTCCGGGTCTCCTAGCTGAGGGTGTCCTAAGCCCGGAGCCCTGTGGCCTCCAGCACCTTGAGCCAAACTGGCTCTGCTATGGGGCCACCTCCCTCTCCTCCTCCCACATTTCCTCTCAGGACGGATGCCACATCATTAACAGAACTTCAATGGCAGAAGCACAGCAGTTTCAGGACTGCCCATGAAGCCTGTCCCCTGAGGCTGTATCGAGACCAGTGAGTGCAGAACCATGAGCTTTTTTTCAAGATTTCCACCCTTCCCTCTCCAGTTATTGGCTCTTCCTTGCCAGATTGTGGAGTTTAGAAATATCCCACCCCACCTCAGGCACCTAGAACAGTTTGTGTTCAACTAAGTATGGAGTGAGTGGGAGGAGAGCCAGGATGGGCCATCACATCAGGACAGCCAGGTTCACTATCTACACAGAACTGTAGAAGGCCCCAGGCACTGCCAGGGTAGCAGGAATCAGAGAACCCAAAATGACCCAAAGCTGGCGTGTGGGGCTTCTTGGAGGACAGGTGGTGACATTCCTCAGGGGACCAGGCAAGCTCTGTCCACCTCAGTGAGGAACACAGGGTTAACTGCAATTCTATTGCAGGGCTTCTTGGAACCTGAACTATGCTGATGAATCTATAAAATGGAACTGTCTAGGACGGTTTCCCAAACTTATTTGACCACAGAAACCTTTGTTTTTGCTTTCTTTTTGGCAGAGACTAGTGTGCTGCAGGCCTCAGTACTCTGAGTCTGAAATCTCTACCCTGAATAGAGTATTGCTCTAAGGATGCACTGGGGCCCTGGACGACAAAGATTAGTTCCCAAGGAGGTCTGTCTGTGGAGGTAGTCATTTGAGGTATCCAGTGGGGGCAATAACAGTGCGGAGGGCACTGCTGGGAAGAGGACAGGGGCAGGGAAGGCACTGGGGCTTCAGGAGAGGGCAGATGCTGTAAAAGCATGACAAAGATGATACAGAGGCTGGGAGAGACAGGAGTGGGCAGCAGGGAAGAATGTGGACAAGTTTTCACC
The DNA here is from genome assembly GCA_036365145.1 of Orientallactaga sibirica. NCBI lineage: Eukaryota > Metazoa > Chordata > Mammalia > Rodentia > Dipodidae > Orientallactaga > Orientallactaga sibirica. The sequence continues at coordinate 48,597,093 of JAEOAD010000005.1, read as the reverse complement.
AAATCCTCTCACCTTTGAACTGACCATGTTGGCTGATCCAGAAACAGTCATGAGGGTGACTGTCCTCAGTCCCTCCCACCCTCTACCCTCAACCACATCTTGGCTATTGAAGTTGGGCTAACATCCAGAAGCCAGGAAACAGCTATTCACAAATTCAGTAATTGGAGTCATTAGTGTTGACTCAGAATTTTTTTTTTTCCTAAGTCTCTCTCGGAGAAGCTTTTAAGACCCTTTAAAATTGGTTAATGGAAAGTTTAGAGATGAGGATGTGAGCCTCAGCTTTCAGCTCCCCCTACCCATCTCTGGGCTTTCTCCAACACACTCAAGGGCAAGAGTGGAGAGATGATCCACCATCTGTTTTATTATACACTCATACATTCCTGGCTTACTTTCCCAAAGAGGATTCAGTCTCCATTCTTTGGCTCCAAGACTCCAGGTGCCTAATCTCTATTGCCACCCCCAACATCAGCAGGAAAATAATAATGCTTTCACATGACAGTGTGAACTGGTAGGTCAGAATTCTGGGCTGGAGTCAGGAATCCTGCCCATGTCCTCATCCTGGCCTGGTGACTCATAAGGCCATGGAACTGTGAGCACCCTGTCTCTGGGTCTAAGCAAGCAGCAACTTCTTTTTGGCAGTGAAAGGCACACACCTCAGTCCTGTAAGGAGCAGGGCAAACTCTACTGCCCTCCGACTATAGCTGAGGAGAGGATGGCAGCAAATCACGACACTGCTTTCAGGTAATACGGCCAGGCAAGCGGTAGAGCCAGACCCTGGGTCTTCACATGCTTTCCTCTTCTTTCTGGTGCTGGGAGGTGCTCAAGGTTTTGGGGAAGCTAAGTGGCTAACTGGCCTCTTCTTTGGGACTCAAGTTGTAATATCTCTGAGAATTCACAGGCTCCATCTTTAAAACAGAGGAGGTCTGAAAAAAAACCAAGCAGACACATGCAGGCAGGCAGTCAAGAAAGTCATTCCTCCCAATTCAAAGATGAAACGAACATGATCATGAGCGCGCTGCGGATGAACCAAGGTAATGCTGGAACCACTCCCAGGAATGATCAGATCCAGTGCTTCCCAAGTTTCCACTACTTATGGAACAACCTCCACAGCTTGTGCCACCTTGCTGGATCTGTTCTCAACTTTACATAATGATTTGCTTTAAATCAATTTCCTATGTTTTTTAAAAAAATAATTTATTTATTTATTTGAGAGAAAGAGAGAATGGGCACATCAGGGCTTCAGGCTGCTACAAACAAACTCCAGACACATGTGCCACTTTGTGCATCTGGATTTACATGGGTACTAGGGAATTGTACCTAAGGCTGTTAGGCTTTGTAAGCAAGCACCTTTAACCACTGAGCATTCTCTCTAGCCCCAATTTCCTTTTTTTATAAAGCTAACATTAAAAAAATCAAAATTTGGGCTGGAGAGATGGCTTGGTGGTTAAGGCACCTGTCTCCTAAGCCTAAGAATGCTGGTTCCAATCTCCAGCGGTTCCAATCTCCAGGTCCCACGTTTAGCCAGATGCAAAGTGACACAAGGGCACAATGCCGCACTTGACCACAAGGGCGTACACGCATCCGGATTTCGTTCACAACAGCTAAGAGGCTGCTGGTGCACCCACCTCTATCTGTCTTCCTCTCTGTCTCTCTCTGTCTCTCTCCAAAAAAAAAAAAATCAAAATTTTTTATGTTAGCTTTGTAAATATCTGCAAAACATTATAGCTCAATATGCTAGTCATATTTAAATATTAAACACATAACTACTAAAATAAAATCTCAATTTGTATACCACTTAAAATCTTGTGAACCACCAGAGATACACAAAATAGGTGTTGGCAAACTATAGTGTAGTCTTCAGTATACTGGAAAACTGAGGCACAGGAAGTCAAAGACAAATGTAAGAAACAGGGTCTCTGTGTAGTTTTCCAGGAGTGACTGGATGACTCTTTTTGGTGCACATACCAGAAATGACTGAGATTGCACCTAAGACTCATCTGTGAAGCTACCAAGTGAGAAAAAAGGTAGGCGGGTACCTGACTACCCACTGGAATTTCTACCCTAGGACTAACACCCTATTTTTGTCATCCAAATTCCCTTCTTCCTCCTCCTCTCCCAACCCCTATCAGCCCAAGGTAGCAGCTGCGTTTTATCTCACCTTAGCCAAAACCCAGTCTTAAGACACTCCTTTCCAAGGAGGGGACAGCCTTGCTGGGGGCTCTGTGGCTGGCTCCAAGATGACCACTTCTACAGAGGAGGCCGAGGTTCCCTGTGCTTGAGGCATGAGGGAGGCCAGAGGTGCCAGATAGCAGGGTGTTCAGGCTGCAGAGGGAGGGGCTGGAGAAAGACTTCAATCCTGTCACGGCCAGGTGGCTGGGCCCCGGGGCTACAAGAAGGGGTGACAACAACTCTTATGCAGTATTCACAGACTTCTGCTTCAGAGCAAGGGCTTCTTAAAGGACTTGGCTCCCCTTTATATCAGTAACTGAGCTCGAGGGTGAGCAGACCCTAGCAGCCCTAGAAGGCTAGCTCAGATAGCCTCTAGACAGTGGCTCTCCTAAAAGTATCATCAGCCACCATTTATTGACTTCCTACTGAATGTCAGATTGTGCTAAAACCTCTTTCTTTTTTTTTTGGTTTTTCGAGGTAGGGTCTCACTCTAGCTCAGACTGACCTGGAATTCACTATGTGGTCAGTCTCAGGGTGGCCTTAAACATGTGCGATCTTACTACCTCTGCCTCCCAAGTGCTGGGATTCAGGGCGTGCACCACTATGCCCGGCTCTTTTGTCTTCTTTTGAGGCGGGGTCTTACTATGTTAGCCAGGCAGAGCTACAATGTCAGACTCAGCTACCTGCCTGCTGCAATTACAGACATGCACCAGCAAACCTGGCTGTATTAATCCCTTATATTCATATAATTTAGTTCTTACAAAAATGAGTTAAATCCTGCTATTTCTCTGATTTGCAAAGGAGAAGAATCTAGGGTCCCAGTTCATGACCACTGGGGAAGGAATTGACAAGAAGACCTGGGGCTACCACCACTCTTGGCTGTCACAGGCTCTTGAGCTTGGAAGGAACCAGATGGTTTTGGCTTGCATTTGTACCTGCTGCCTCCATAGAAAATAGGACCCTCAGCCTCTCCTGGGCGGCTTCATTTCCCACAGCTGCTGACTGCTGGTAACATTTCACAGCCTCTCTCATATTTCTCTGCACACCAAGGCCCTTCTCATAGCAAATTCCCAAGTGGTACCGGCTCTGTGAGTCCTAAAGGAGAAAAGGGATAGATTCAAGAACTAAAATGCTCACCAGGAGGGAGGTAGACTCAAGTAGGCATGTTGGGTCTTCATTCACACAGTCTGCCCCATTCTTACTCTCAATCATGAAATGCTAGAAGCTCCCATACCCAAGGAGTTGGGTCCCTCAAGCCAGGAAGATCCCAGTCAGTGTGGAGGCTTCTCTTGCTGAGGTTGGCTGAAAGAAGGTGTCAGGAAGGGCTCAGCCCCATATGAGAAACTGGGAGCTAGGTGCTTTCTCCCTGACAGAGCAGGAGGCCAAGGTGTAGGGAGGCTTGCTTGAGAGGATTACAAAACAGAAACCACAGAGCAAGTGTGTCTCCTTGTTGAAAGACTATGCCTCTTGCCCACAGCTCTCCTCTCACTGATGAAGCTCCTCTGAGAAACCGAACAGGTAGGTGTTAGGGGTTCCAACCCAGGCCCTATCTCTTGCTAACTGGTAACAGACATGCTACTCTGCTACACAGTGAGGATGAGTGGCCGGGGGTGGTGGCGCACACCTTTAATGCCAGCACTCAGGAGGCATAGATAGGAGGATCCCCATGAGTTCAAGGCCACCCAGAGACTACATAGTGCATTCCAGGTCAGCCTGGGCCAGAGTGAGACCCTATCTCAAAAAAACAAAACAAAAAATAAACAAACAAATAAATAAAATAAAGTGAGGATGATAGTACCATTCTCATGAGGTTGAATCACTAGATGAAAAAGACTTAGATTAGTGCTATTATCATTAGCATTCTCTTTGGCTATTTACATTATTGATATCTTCTTCTCTACTAGGCTATTTTCATCATATTCAATCCTCCAACTTAAAAAATAATTCTGTGTACTCTCAACCATGGTTTCATTTCTCTTCAACTCTCTATACATTTCTGCTACAAATTCTGCCCCTGCATCTGTGACATGCAAGCTAAAGTCTCTTCAACAAATTCTGTGTACTCAGAGCCACAGGCCAGGGTAAGGCCCAGCCTCCACCCTGCAACACTGCCCAGTACAAACTTGGAGAGACAAAGTTCCCTGCAGGTTGAAGAGAATGAGGCTGTGTTCCAACACAGTGCTCCATAATGGGTGACAGACATCATCTTGTGCACCTCCCCTCTTAGCATGCTGGTCCGACCACTGTTGGCCAAGAGGCCAGGGTGTGCCCAGCACACAGACACCAGGCCTGCTCCTCCTAAGAAATGCTCTGGAGCTCTTGAAAGGAAGAGCAGACACAGTGCCAAGCACTGGTTGGTGACACCAGTCTTCTTTAGACAGTGCTAAACATATTCTGGACCACACAGAGTACAACAGGAAAAGTATTCTGATACCCAGGAGTTCAACGAAGCTATCAGTGTGCTGATCAGAAAACAAAGAGAAGCAGCAATGCCCTCTGCAGGGATATGAACATGCGGACATGCTGCCTGCTTGCTGGGGCCCCTGTCCCATCCAGGTGTGAGTGAAAACATATGCTGAACAAATACACTTGAGGAATCCAGCAAACATAAACCCCATTCTTAGTGTTTCACAAGGGCTGAGATTTCCTGCACCAAAAACAGCCATTTAACTTAATGCTTTCCAAACCCTTGTAACCATTCTCCTCGCATTACTCATAAGCATTCCATGAAACTAATGCTCTGTGTAACAAACTCTGGGTAATGCCAACAGCCAGTTCAGTGACAAGCAGGCATCCCTCTCCTGAAATATTCTCCTTATTGTATCTGACTTCTCTGGGCCACAATGATGGCTAATCATGGGTTCAGCTTAAAGTGCTCTCACACCTGTTACCTCAGTTAGGTTTTGACACTTCCAACAACCTTATGACATAGTAGATGGGTAAGGCAGTCATTATCATGTTTGTTTTAAAGATGAGAAAACAGGTTTGACTGGCCCAGTAGTGTGCTGGTAAATGTTTAACAACATGCGGGTGGCTGGGGGGAGGGGCGGGTGGGGAGGGAGTCCTGCTCACCACGCTTCACAATGTCTGAGAGCAAACACTCCCTCCACAGCAGAGTCCAAGCTCTGGCACACTCTGGGCTTGCCAGGGGTTGCACAGTAAGGCAGTGGGAGGCAAGGCTTAAAGCCAGCCCAAGGCTTCTCACATACAACATTCTCAAGCTAGAACCCTAGAACAAGTTCCCAAATCCTTTTCCTTGTCCGACCCCATCCCCAACATGCATGGATGCTCATACCCCGTTGTTGGCTGCGAGCCAAAGGTATTTCACAGCTCTCTGCTCATCCAGGTGTGGCTCCTTGGTGAAAAGCACTCCGAGGAAAGCCTGCGCCTATGGTCGGGGAGAAGGAAAAGGGCATCTTAGTCACTGTTAGGCTCCACGTGCCCCAGGCTCCTAGAACAGATTCGCTAGTGGTACCCACCTCTCTCAAGCCCGAATCTGCGGCCTGCTTCAGCATAGACACTGCCCTCCTCTGCTGCTCAGGGTCCCTCGAGGAGGTTGGGTCTTGAAGCAGGCACCTGGCATAGCGGTACTGAGCCAAGCTGTGGCCTTGGCTAGCAGCCAGGTGGTAATAAAGGATTGCCTGGGGCAAAGGGAGAAACACACTCAGTCCATGGGTAACTTACCTCTTTCTGAATGAACTTTTAAAAAGTCATTTAAATAAATAATGCATAATCATTATGAACTAGTCAGGAAAATGCAGATTAAGTCAAAATTTAAAAATAGAAACCAAGAACACACAGAAGCCCAAGAAATTCTGCCTCCTACTGATCATTGTTTTGTGGGCTATTTGGGTTTTGGTTGAGACAGGGTCTCACTATATAGCTCTGGCCAGTTTAGTACTTCCTATGTAGCACAGACTGGCCTGCTAAAACTTGTGGCAATCCTCCTGCCTCAGCCTCCTGAATGGTGGGATTGCAATTGTATGCTACCATACCTGGCAAAGATCATTATTAAAATTTTAGCATATGGAATACAAGTGTTTTCTCATGGGTATGCTATACATACATACATTACATACACGTCCACATGTGTTTATGTATATGTGTATGCATATAGTTTACATATATATATATATATATATATATATATATATATATATATACACACACACCCACAGAGAAAATGAAAGTGGATCACACTACACTATTTCATAACTTTTGTTTATACTTAGTGATACACTATGAATGACTTTCCCTACCCAAAAATCCAGGTCTGGTGAGTCATTGCTAAGGCCCCACAGCTATGATCAACCAGTTCTCTACTGAAGGAATGCTAAATTGCTTGCATTTATTTATTAGCCTTTACATACAACTCAATGAAATGCCTTTTCATGTATGATGCCTTTGTGTACTTATCTATTTTTTTAAATTTTTAATCCATTCATTTATTTATTTATTGCTGTTCTAGGAGCTGAGGGGACAGCTGCAAAGAAAGGCAAGATCCCTGCCCTCCCTACATGCCAAGTCTAAATTCCTGGAAGTGAGGCACTTTATACATTTTCTTACAGCCGGGCTGCAACCAAGTCAGGGAGAAAAGCAGAATTTCCCCTATTCCTGCTCACTGCTCACTTCTGGAGCTCACTGGGCAGCTTAGTCCAGTGGCTGGGCTGGGGATGGGGCTGAGGAACAGTACCTTACTGAGGTCCCTGGGTGTACCTCTGCCATGCTCATGACACAAGCCTATATTGTATTGGGCTTTGCTGTAGCCACGGTCTGCAGCTTTCTGGAAGTGGGAAAAGGCTGCTATGTAGTCCCCATTCCTCATGTTCTCTGTCCCTGTAGGAAGGCACAAGGCACAGACATAACTTCCTCTGTGACGTCCCACATCCTCAGTCAGACCCTCATGAACTCCACATTGCTTCTCAGGCTTTTATCCTTTCTTTTTGTCCTGGGCAGTGTTACACCTCTCCTCCTCTGGACAGCTCACTGCCAAACATCAGGGGGCTCTGTCTTCTTCCCTGGAAAATAGCTTGGGTTGCCCTTTGGGAACAAGCCCTCCCCCAATTTGTCAATCAATATGCCTGTGCTCTTTCCAACAAAGGAAACTTTCACAGTAGTGTGAATCTTGATCCGGTTGGGACGAGGACAGAAGATATTTCTTATAAGTTTATTCTGACAGCAGCAATCTGGAGGCACTATCAGTGCTGGGCCCTGGGGCTTTGCAGCTTCCTAGATTCCGTCATCCCAGTAGATTCCTTTTGGGCTTAAGTTAGCCAGAGGTTTCCTTTGTGCATAGCAATGAATCCTAACCATCATAGGTTTTTCTGTTAATCTTGGTTTATGATGGCAACAGAGAATGGTAGGAAAAAAGAGCAGAGGTCTGAATACAGCTGCATCCAACTCCAAAATCTGGGCCCTTTTCATGGCCAAGAAACAGAAAAGGTGCTGGACACAGCCCATTCTCAACATGGCTCAAAATGGCTCCTGCCTGGACCACCTTGCTTTCTATCTCTCACATCAAGCCTCCCATCCTGTTTCTGCTCTAGAAGAACCTTCAGACCACACTAGGGCTTTACAACTTTGTTAGCACTTTCCTAATATACCAAACCTTTGTCTATGAACTCAGCTGTTTCAAGAGTACATGTCCTATCTCCTCAATTAGACTGTGAAATTCTAGAGGCAGGGCAGAAAAAGAATGTAGAAGTAATTTTGCATAGGGTGAAAGCTCTATACAAATGCAAAATATGATTATAGCTTGTGCTGCCTTTGTGCTCTGCCACAGTGCTCAGCACTTGCTGAATAAATGAATATATGAATGAAGGAATGGGCAAGAGAATTCTGAGAAGAGACTGCCCATCAAAATCACAAAAAGCTAATGAGGAGGAAGCTGTGTTCTGCTCAGCAGGCAGAGTTAAGGTCGCCTCCCTACTGCCTGCAAACTTCACTGTTCAGAGTTCACAGCCCCTCCATACTGGTGAAGAAGACATGAGAGGACAAAGGACCCCACCTTGTCCATCAGTAACCCTGATCCATCTGCTCCTCTGGTCTCTACTTCCTCTCATATTGGCCAAGACTATCACGCCTTGCTTAACCGTCAACCAGCTGTCTCCTGTTTTCTCCTCTGGCTTCCCTACCATCCATGTTGGGTTACACAACAACCAGGAAGAGCTTTAGAAAAGTGAATCAGATTATGAGACTAACCCTCCTCCTGCTCCAGGGGCTTCCTGTCTTACTTTGGAGAATCCATTCTTTATGTTGGCTCAGAAGGCTTCACCTGATCTGGACACTCTACTTCTCTGACTTCATCCACTTCTATTCTTGCCATGATCTCCAAGCACAGCCGCACTAACCTTTCTTTTGTTCCTGGAACAAGCAAAGCTCAATGCTGCCTCAGGACCTTTGCACTTGTTCCCAATGGAAACAAAAGGGGGTTGCTTTTGTGAATAAAGCCTTAGCTCAAGAGTATCCCTTTCAAATTACTAAAATAGTCCCTTGTTTAATTTCTTCACAACACTTATTGTTTGAAATTTTAATTCTCCAGGTTACTGTTTTTCTCTCCTCGATTTACATGTGAACACCTGAGCATAAGGATCTCCAGCATCTCAAGTAGGGCTCAGCAGAAGGTTTATGCTCAGTGAATATGTTCTCAATGAATCCTAGCCTCTCACCCCAACGACTACACCCCAACAGATGCTGCCTGGAGTCGGGCTCCTCATGAGAAGGCCTGAAACAATACAAGTCACTGCAGAGCCGGGACAAAGGTAGAGAGGCATGTTCAGTCTGCAGACGCAGGGAACTGGTTCTGGTTCCTGTATCTGGGGACCAGCTCCAAACCTGTGGGGCCTGCTCTTTCCCATGTGTGGTAGCAAATTCTAGGCATGCTCTAAGATTCTTTTCTCCTATCTACACAGGACAGAATTTTCAGGAAGCACGTGGCCATTCAACTGAAAACTGTATTTCTCAGCCTCCTCTGTGACATTTGTGGCCATAAGTTGACATTCTGGCTTAGGTACCTCCCTGTAAGTCTAACTTCCGGGTCACATCCATAAAAGGAAGGAGGGGTCCTTTGGCTCCCTCTGTCCCCAACTTCCTAGAACACAGACTTGAGGGCAGGAGCTGGAACAGCCGAAATCGACCTCAAAACAAGAGCCACTGAGCCACCATCCTAGATGTGGCCTCCTACCTGGGAGAACCATCCCCACCCTTGCTGTACTTCATCCATCCCGTGCCCTTTCCATTTCCCCATCCTCCTGCCTTGTGGCAGGGTCCCCAGGTACCCAGGAAGTTGAAAGCGATGGAAACACTGAGCTGGAAGAGCTGCTGGATGGAAGTCACAGCCTCCTCCAGTGGAAGAGTCTTTGACTTGTCTTGCTCCTGGGGAAGAAATGTAAAGAGGCATCAAGGGGATGGTTCACTGGATCACCACCCGCCCCCAAGAGTGATTTGAGCATCCAGGGGACCAAACCTGGACAATACCTTTTTTTCCCCAGGAGGATGGGGCTCGGCTGCCTTTGCCTTGAATGAGAAGCTGCTGCTAGCATGCAGGAAGCCAAAGTCTCTGGGTCCTACAAGGCCAAAGCCAATACCCAGCCAGGCCAGGGAGAAGAAACGAGTGGTCCGTTTTCCTTCCCTTCTCCATCAAACCACCCTGCCTCTCCTTCCAGACTCCACAGTAAATCTCCATTACTCCAGAAAGCAAAGGACCTCACAAGAATGACATTCCATCGTCTAGGAGCAGACAGCAATAAAGGTCCATCTGCCCAGCTCCCCCTACCACCCCACCACCCTGAACCCCCTCCCTTCTGCCAGTTCTAGGAGGCAAGGCAGTACCATCCTCAGGCAGGTCCTGAAGACGAGCTGTCCTGGGTGAGCTATGTGAGGGGAAGCGCCCAGGCTGAGCTGAGGGTTCTTCGTGGCCCAGCCCTATTTTTTTCAAGCCGGTCTGCCTGGGAGCTGGGTGGTCGGGACCAGGAAGAACATGCCTCCGTAGTGCTAGAGAGAGCCAGTGAGAAGGGTCAGGTCAGAAGGGGATCAGATCCGCCTGTGGGGCTGGACAAAGTCCTCCCTGAGGTTTGAGAGGTCAGTGGAAGATTTGTGAAACTCCTGTGACAACTCCTTCCCATTCGTCCTCCTCCACTTCTTTTGCTGGCCTCCCTGCACAGGAGTCTCCCATGCTGACCTCCCATCCTGAGCACAAATCACTGCTCTGCACGAACTCTTCCAGTGGCGGGGGACAGCTATCTCATTCCTCACAGCCCCAGCACAGTGACAATGACTATACTCACATGGACAAAAACAAATGCTTCAACTAATAATGACCAAGCAGATACTATGTGCTAGGCACTTCTAAGTAGCTGACACAGATTAACTCACCTGGTCTTTCCCCAAGAAACCCTTGTTTTGCTGTTTATTATTACTGTATTTTATAGATGAAGAAACTGAGGCACAGGGAAATTAAAACTGATTTGTTCAGGATACAAGAGCACTATGCAGCAGTGATGGGGTTTGAACCCTCACAATCTGACTCCAGAGCCTCAACCACAAGGCTATGCAGCTTCTAAACTCCAGCCTAGAATATGAACTCAGTAAAGTTCACTCACAAAACTCACAGAACTGACCAGAGTGTGACCTACATGGTGGAGGGTTGGGTAGGAAGCCACGCCTGTGCCTGGGGGGCTCCCTCCCTGGAAGCTGATGGAAGGAAGGACCCGGAGGAGCAGGGGCAGCCCACACCCTGGGTGGACAGCACTTGCCTACACTCTCCTTCCTCTGCCTTCGGATAGGAAAGGCAAGGAGCTGCCGGTGGCTCTATTCCTGAGGTGTGGTCAGAACTGCTTCCTGGCCTAGACAAACTCCCCGCCTGGACCCTCCTGCCCCCAAGACCCAGAACTCACAGGAGTGCGGGTGCCACCAGGGAGAGAGAAAGCGATGCAGGGGACTGCACCATGAGCAGTGTTCAGCTTGCCGAGGTCCGGCTGCCAGGGATGCCTGGAAATGGATCTGCCTTGCCAGGTGAAGGGCCAGCACAGCCAGAGAGCCCTGGGAAAGACAGAGGCACATGAGGGTCAATCCCTTCAGATGTGCACGGCTGCCAGCACCATCATCATGGCCTTGGGAACCTTTCCTGGCCAGCTGGAGCAGCTCCCTCCATGATATCAAAGCACCGGAACACCTCTGATGCACCACAGTCCTCTTTACAACTGGGACCCAAAGCCTGCAAGAGTGCCAGAAGCCAGGACCAGGGATTGTGCACATTCTGGCATCCCTAGAGCCTAGCACAGTGCTAAGCAATAGTAGGCACCTAATAAATGCATACTGAACACAAGTACCGGCAAGTGACTCAACAGAAAAAGTCTAGGCAGGCAAAAAGATGCTATGGTAAGGTAGGCCTCAGCCTCAAATACAGGGACAAGTCAGAGTCCCCCGCCAAGTCACAATGCCACATGTTTAGAAGTGGAGGCTTATGAAGGTGACTCTTCTCTGACAGGGTACAGAGGACCTGAACTAGCTCCTATCCCAGTAACTGCTTAGTCTCCTATCTCTTCCTGGGCTGTACTGGGAAGGGACATCCTAATACTTCTTTGCTGCAACATGCTCTGTAGATGATGGCAAATAAGACAGACACTGTTTGTACCCTCATGACATTTATATCGTGTGCTAAAAAGACAAAACCCAAGTACACAATGAAATGAACAGAGTAACTAGCAATCATGTTAAACACCAAGTGGAAACCAATCAAAGTTACAGGACGCATAAGAGGGAAAGCCTTCTTGCGGGAGTGATGTGTGAGCTCGGGCCAGAAGGAAGACAGGCACCAGCATTGTGAAGACAGGGTTGAGTACCCATAGTACTTGGAACAGCTTTGTGTGCAGGCTCTTTCATATGGGTAGTGGTAACAGAGCCCAGGGATGGCATCAGGACCTATGAGATCCTGGCCCAGTTCCCAAAAGGAATCTGTGTGAAATGGCTCCAGGGCTAGATCTTTGGCAAAATGTCAAAATGTTCCCCTCTCTACGGTATAGTACACGCCTAGGCCACAGCAATCCAGAGCCATGACCTTGTTATGAAGACACCCAGGCTCAACTCTGCTGATGACACCAGTTTACAGGTAAGAAAAATGGGGCTCTGAGGGTAAGTCACTTGCCCAAAGTACACAGCAGAGTGTAGCAAAGATGGGCTGTGACAGACATGAGAGTGATGTGTCTGCTCCATTCAGAATGCCTTATAAGAAGAGCTTCTATGGGCTGGAGAGATGGCTTAGCGATTAAGGCGCCTGCCTCCTAAGCCCAAGAATGCTGGTTCCAATCTCCAGGTCCCACGTTTAGCCAGATGCAAAGTGACACAAGGGCACAATGCCACACTTGACCACAAGGGGGTGCACGCATCTGGATTTCGTTAGCAGTGGCTGAGAGGCTGCTGGTGTGCCCATTTCTATCTGTCTTCCTCTCCTTCTCTCTGTCTCTCTCTGTGTCTCTCTCCAAAAAAAAAAAAAAAAGAAGAAGAAGAAGAAGAGCTTCTATACTGAACTTTGCCCAAAAAGCAAAGATTTTGCCCCATTAAATCTAGTGTTTGTTCTGCAATCCGACCTTAGATAGCATATTCAACAAATATTTACTGAGCAACTATTAGGCACGAGGCTTTGTTTTAGGTGCTTTTGAAGTCACAGTAGGTGAAGCAACCATGTCATACAGTCTGAACTTCAGAATTTAATCTGTCCTCCACTTAAGAGCTGTGTGACCATAATAAGCATGTTACCCAATATTTCAAAGTCCAAGTTGCCTTGTGTATAAAATGAAGATTATATTTCTCTCTTAAGACTTCTTGTAAGTATTAAACAAGAAAACATGTGTGTAATAGTTCACATTAGTAAATCATACTATTGCCCAGCTATTTTTTTTTTTGTTAAGCTCTACAGAGGCAAGAGTTAGATCTACCTTGTTCTCTGCTATGTCCCCAGTGTCCAGCAAAAATGTCTGTCTTGGAGCTATTACATAAATGTCTACTGGGTGAAATGAAAAATAAATACATAGCAGAGGCCAGAGGAGTGGTAACACCTCCATGAACACTATACAGGGCCACAGGCCTCACAGTGTAGACACCATGATGGCCTTGCCCTCATTTCCAGAATAGGCTGTTCTTACATGTAGGACCAGTGCCACCTGTGCTGGAGGTAAAGAACAGGATTATCCTCACCCATGAGACGGCATCCCACAGGGTGTTCGAGGAGACACGTGCAGACATCCAATTGCACACATCCTTCCACCCATGGTACTTTGGGCCCCTGTTCCTCCTTGGGCCATGAGGGCCTGACCTAGACAATGCAATTAGAAGTTATCAAGTTTTATACAAGATGGGAGCAGAGGGAGGTCACATGAGTGAGAGAAAGACAGTGTCTCACCTGTCAAGGTTAGGCCCAAGGACTAGCAAGGTAGAAGGGGTTGTCTGAGGCCCATCTGAGCTGATGGGCTTGGGTATCACTCCTTGGAAGCCAGGGCCCAGTAGCCGGGGAAGAGCTGTGTGGAGCAACAAGGATTCTGTCACCTCAACAGGAACAGGAATGAGGTGGAGATGGTCCCAACCAATCTCTTTGTTCTGTGAGGAAGCCTTACCACAGGAGCTCAGGAATCATTAACATCTGCCTCTGCAATGGTTCTTGTTTTTGTGGTGCTGACGATCCAACCAGGGGCCCCCAGCATTCTACATAAGTGCTCTATCACTGAGCCAGGATGCCACTCCAGAACTATCAATGTAGGATCTCAGGACGAAACATGAACTTTTGAAAAACTTTCCCTACATAATCCACATACCCTTCTAAGAGTGACAACTTTATTCTAGGCCCCCCCCCCACAGTTTTGTCTCCTAATTTCCCTCTCTTGGTTGTGTGTGTGTGTCAGGGTCTCATGTAGCTCAGGCTGGCCTCAACCTTATAGAACTGACTATGTAGAACTCATTATGTTGCCAAGGATGACCTTGAACTTCTGATCCTCCAACTTCCTCCTCCCGTGCTGGGATTACAGGCACACACCACCACACCAGCTTTTATGGGGTGCCTGGGATGGGACACAGGGCTCCTTCATTCTGGGCAAGCATGTTACCAGCTGAGCTACATGCCCTGCTCTGAATTACTATCGCTCTCACTGATTTGCACTCCATGTCTATGATCCTTTTATTGACTCCTCCATTCCCAGAGCTCCGCCTTCTCACTTTGCTCCACCACATCTCCATGCAAACAGCTCCAGCGGCCTGGGATGTAGCCCCGCCCCGCGCCATGGCCCCGCCTCCTGCAGCGCTGGCGCTCTTCCCGCCGCGTGCGCCACTTCCCAGGGTCTGCGGCCTGCCGGAGCTCGCCTTCCCGACGCCCCTTACCTCGGCCCAGCAGCCCCGTGAGGCGCCACATGTCGTGGCCGACACCACAGCTCGCAGCCGAGAGAGCGAGGCCAAACAAACCACGGGACAGCGGCCAGAGCGGCCGCCGTGGTGTCCCCAGTGGCCTTGTCCCCACGCAAGTCTTCGGCCAGCCAATGAGCAAAGCGCGCGGCCGGAAGGACGGCGCTCCGCGGAGGAAGCGGAGGGTGGGGCGTGCCGGGCCGGCGAGGGTGAGCTCGGCCGGGACGCGGGGTCCCCGCGGGGCTGAGGTGTCCTCGGTCGCCGCTCAGGAGCGGGGAGAGCGGGCACGGCCCGGGAGGCCCCGAGCTGGGCCGTGGACAGGCGGGGCTGGAGCGGCGTGGGCGGAGCGAGGAGAGCCAGGGGGCGGAGCTTGAGGAAGAGCAGCGTCCGGGCCTGGCGGGCAGGGATGTCCAAGTCTCCCAAGGCCATCAGCTTTAGGGACAGCAGGTCTGGACGGCTGTTGGCCGCAGGCTGTGAGAACTGCCCAGCGTGAGGTTTGGTCCCAGGTTCGTAGTTGTAGCCTAGCTTTCCAGGTGTACCTTCAGGCCCATCACTGCCTTGTTTGGGCCTCTGTCTCCATCAGGATAGGGTGAAATGGAATAAACTGGTTCTTCCTGGCCTGACAAGTCAAGACTAGAGCTTCCTGATGCTTCTTCAAAATACCTAAGAGGGGGTCCTAGAGAGATGGCTTAGCAGTTAAGGTGCTAAGTTAAGGTGCAAAGCCAAAGGACCCCGGTTCGATTCTCCAGGATCCACATAAGCCAGATGCACAAGGGGGTCCATGTATCTGGAGTTTGTCTGCAGTGGCTGGATGCCCTGGCACGCCCATTCTCTCCCTCTCTCTGCCTCTCTCTCTCTCTCTCTCTCTCTCAAACAAATTTTTAAAATATTTTTAGGGCCAGGCGTGGTGGCGCACACCTTTAATCCCAGCACTCGGGAGGCAGAGGTAGGAGGATCGCCGAGAGTTCGAGGCCACCCTGAGACTACATAGTGGATTCCAGGTCAGCCGGACTAGAGTGAGACCCTACCTTGCAAAAACCAAAAAAAAAAAAAAAAAAAAAAAAATTAAAAACTCTCTAAATAGGGCTTAGTGGTTAAGTGTTTGCCTATGAAGCCTAAGGACCCCAGTTTGAGGCTCTACTCTCCAGGACCCACATAAGCCAGATGCACAAGGTGGCACATGCATCTGCAGTTCATTTGCAGTGGCTGGAGACCCTGGCATGCCCATTCTCTCTCTCTTATCCCCTCTCACTCTGTCTCTCTGCCTCTTTCTCTGTCTGATACTCAAAAATAAAAAAAAAAATAAAAAAAAATAAATTTTAAAAAAATTTAAAAAACTCTAAATAAAAAAAAACTTAAGGGGGGGTGTTAATCAGTGGTAGAGCATTTGACTGTAAAATATCTAAGAGGATTTACGTCCTGTTAGAGCCCACCTGTTCATATCCACAATGTTATTGTAGGTTACCCTTTAACCACACTGGAATCCATGGAATAAATGTTAGGTGTTCAAACTTCCCCTTCTCTTCCCCCACATATGTGAGTTTTAAGTGGGTAGAAGTCTATTTGGGGTAAAAAGTACTGCGTGTACCTACTCTTAGACCCAGGCATGGTGTGAAAGTTGGATTTATCTGTTAAACAATCTTCCAGCCGTATGTCAGCCACAATTCTCAGATCTGAGAAAACAGATGGATAAAGAGCATTTGTGGTTCTAGCAGGTTGAGTAGACTGAAGCTGGGCTTGGTGGTGCAGGCCTACATGTATTCCCAGCACTAGTTGGGAAGTGAAGTCAGGAGGATCACACCTTCAGGACCAGCCTGAGCTGATCTCAAAACAAAATTGTAGACACAGCTAGGCGTGGCAGCACCGGCTTCTAATTCCATTATTGGGGAGAATGAAGTTTGAGGATCACAAGTTCAAGGTCATCTTGGACTACATAGTGAGTTCCAATCCATTCTGGGCCTTATACTGAGACTGTTTCAAAAACAAAAAGTATCAGGCAGGTGGCACATGCCTTTAATCCCAGCACTTAGAAGGCAGAGCGGTCGCAGTGAGTTTGAGGCCACCCTGAGACTGCATAATGAATTTCAGGTCAGCCTAGGTTAGAGTGAGACCCTACCTTGAGAAAGCAAAACGACAACAAAAAAAGCAAAGACTGTTAGACTATGGGGCTGAAGTGTAGCTCAGTAAGTAGTAAAGTGTAGACTTAAGTTTAAAAAAGGACTAGTTCCACATCCCAGTTTGAATCTTGGCTTTCTAATTTCCTGGCATGTTACCTTACAGCGACCTTAACTACACTAAGTGGTACCCCATACAATTGTTGTGAGGCTTAAATGATATTATAAATGTTTTGCGTGGTTTCTGGCACATAATAGAGGTCCAATTAGAGTAAATTATTAATTACAGTAGTGGAGAAGGTGAGCAGGCAAATGTAAGTAGATACTGTTGTAACAGAACCATGAGAGTGAGATGGGATGGGATGGGATGGGGTAGACCATGGAAGGATTCATTTGAATTGAGCCTTTAACTATGAGTAAGTTTGCAAGATGGAGAATAAATAAAAGCCAGGAGTTGAATATTGGGGAGCTATTCAGAAAGGCCCTTGATTTGGGATTGGGACAGCCACACTTCACAGTCTTTATGTTGTTGTCTCAGAATAGCAAGTGTGCTGATTCTCCTGGGACTTGTGCACCCTTCTTCCTCTCAGCCTGTCTGTACAACATTTGGAGCCACATCTGCTTTTCCCAACACCTGCAGCACTTAATTTCTTACTACACAGTTAAGCAGTAATTATATGTTTTCTTGTCATTTAATTATCTCCTTTGTGTAAGTCTATTCCTCCCAGTGTTCTCTCTCAGGGTAGGGGTAGTGTGGTGGTTTAAATCGGATGTCCCCCATAGACTCATGTGTTTTGAATGCTTGGTTCCTAGCTAGTGACAGTTTGGGAGGTAGAGCCTTGCTGGAGGAGGTGTGTTGTTGAAAGTGAGCTTAGGAGTATCATACTCCCCCTTACCAGAGTTTGGCTCACTCTCCTGCTCTGCTTTCCCCCAGCTTTGGCAGAGGTATACACCTTCTGCTCATGCCAATCTTTCTCTTGCCATCATGAAGCTTCCCCTTGAGACTGTAAGCCAAAATAGAAACTTTCTTCCCAGGCTGGAGAAATGGCTTAGCAATTAAGGTGCTTGCCTGTGAAGCCTAAGGACCCATGTTTGATCTCTCTCCAGATCCCACATAAGCCAGATGCACAAAGATGACACAAGTACAAGGTTGCACATATGCACTAGGTGGTGCAAGCGTCTGGAGTTTGATTGCGATGGCTGAGTCCCTGGCACGGCAATTCTCCCCCTCTCTCACTCTCTTAAAAAAGAAAAAGCCAGGCATGGTGGCGCATGCCTTTAATCCCAGCACTTGGGAGGCTGAGGTAGGAGGAGCACTGAGTTTGAAGCCACCCTGAGAATACAGAGTGAATTCCAGGTCAGCCTGGGCTAGAGTGACACCTTCCCTCGAAAAACCAAAAAGTAAAAAAATAAAATACTTTCCTCCTATCAGGTGCTTTTAAAAAATATTTTATTTATTTGTTCATTTATTTATTTGAGAGAGAATGAGCATGCCAGGGCCTCTAGCTACTGCAAATGAACTCCAGACATATGCGCCACCTTGTGTATCTGGCTTATGTCTGCAAAAATGAAGGTGACGACAAATGTCTAGAACACTCACTATGGTGGGTACACAGTGGTGTGTGTTCACATCACCATAAGTGATTATCTGGGTGCCTGGACAATAGCTTCTCAGTACATGACAATGTTCCTTTGTGAGGGATAGAATCAACTTGACTTTGGCCTACAATCCAATAGCATAGAGTTTGGAAACAATAAACAAAATGGCTGGTGGCTTGAGGCCTCCACAGCTCAGGCAAAGGTCAAGGAAAGGAGGCTGCCATTCCAGCAGTGTTCCTATGGGTTAAACTGAATCAAGTGATCTGCTGTGCCAGTGAGGAGTGCAGCTGCCCTTCTCTCTAACCCTCACCCAAGTGCTCTGTGGATGTCCCCAGGCTTCTGGGGACAAAAGAAACCATAATACTTTCCCTCCCCTACCTCCCTCAGGCAGGGTTCCTCTGTAGCCCATGCTGATCTGGAACTCACGCTGTAGCTTCAGGTTGGCCTAAAAGTCGTGGCCATACTCCTACCTCAGCTTCTCAAGTGCTGAGGTTAAGAGTATACCTCACCACACCCAGCTCAAAATGCTTTAAAAAAAAACTGACAATTTTCATACACCACCATACTTAAATTTGATCATAATCCCTTCCCATTACTTTCTCATTGCCCTGCCCCCTACCCAGCTTTTTGGGTTTTTGTTTGTTTGTTTGTTTGTTTGTTTGTTTGTTTGTTTGTTTTTTGAGGTAGGGTCTCGTTCTAGTTCAGGCTGACCTGGAATTGACTCCGTATTCTCAGGGTGGCCTCGAACTCATGGCGCTCCTCCTACTTCTGCTGGAATTAAAGGCGTGTGCCACCACACCTGGCCTTCCAGCTTTTTCTTTTTAGGCAGAGTGGCACTGTGTATTCGACTGGCTTCAAACTTGTGATCATCTGCTTCAATAAACCAAGTCCTGGGATTACAGGTGTGTGCCACCATCCCTGTCCATAATGTCATTTTATACGTTATCCTCTCAAAACCTCAGTGAGTTTCAAATGGGCAGGTTCCTCAATGAATGTTTATATGTGGAATGAATCCATTTCAATTTAGTAATCCCATGATTGGGCTCCAGTATTCTTAGCTGTGTGTATTCATCAGGTGTTGTCTTAAACTGTGGCCTGACAGTTTATGTCTACCCCCATGTGGGGCAGAAAATGGGAATATGCCACTGTTTGTAGTTACTTTCTTGTTGCTGGGATAAAACCTGACCAAAAGCAGGGCTGGAGAGATGGCTCATCAGGTAAAGGCACTTGCTTGCAAAGCCTGATGGTTAGGGTTTGATTCCTCAGTACCCACATAAAGTCAGAGACACAAAATGGCACATGTGTCTGGAGTTCATTTGCAGCAGGAGGAAGCCCTGGTGTGCCCATACTGTCTTTCAAATAAGTAAATATTTTTTAAAAAGCAGCTGATGGGGGCTGGAGAGATGGCTTAGCAGTTAAAGCGCTTGCCTGCAAAGCCTAAGGATCCAGGTTCAATTCCCCAGTACCCACATAAG
Organism: Orientallactaga sibirica; assembly: GCA_036365145.1. Taxonomy (NCBI): domain Eukaryota; kingdom Metazoa; phylum Chordata; class Mammalia; order Rodentia; family Dipodidae; genus Orientallactaga; species Orientallactaga sibirica. The sequence goes on along the minus strand of JAEOAD010000005.1, from coordinate 48,577,349 downwards.
CCAGATACACATAGTGGCATATGCATCTGGAGTTCATTTGCAGTGGCTAGAGGCCCTGGTACACCCATCCTCTATCAGCCTCTTTCTTTATTGCTCTCCCAAAATAAATACAGAACAGTGTTTTACTTATTGCAGCATAACAAACACTCCAAATTTTAGTGGGTTAAAGCAGTCATTTTATTATCTCTCACAGTTTTGCAAATTGACTGGGCTCAGCTGGGTAATTCTGCTGGTCCTGCTTGAGGTCTCTTGTGAGGCTGCATTTAGATGGCAAGAGGAGCAGGAGTCATGTGACAACAACTGGGGCACTGGAAAGCTGGGTCTTCATGTAGCCTCAGTGCCCCTCAGCTCTGCATGGCCTCTCCAGCTGGGTAGCTAAACTTCTTACATAATGGCTCAGAGCTTGCGGAAGACAAAAGTGGATTAGGCCTGGAGGGGTTAAGGATGTAGCTTAGTTGGTAAGAGTTCTTGCTTAATATTCATGAAATCCTGGGTTCGATTCCTAGCATTCCACAACCAGGTATGGGGGTGCATGGCTATAATCCTAGCACTTAGGAGGTGAAGGCAAAAGATCAGAAATTCAAGGTTATCCTCAGCTACATAGCAAGTCTGAGACCAGCCTACAATAGATGAGACCCTGACTCAAAAAAAAAAAAAAAAAGGTAAGCCTGGAATTTGCACAGTATTGAATCCATGTTGGCTGAAGCAAATAGAAGGCCAGCCCTGAATCAATGTGGAGGGAAAGACACTGGGCCACAAATGCTAGAAATTGTGGTTCTTGATAGACTTGCAGGTTCTACTCTATAGACTGTACAAGGTGCTAGAGGAACACCCAGGGAGAACCCATACAGGATGCCTTTTTATTATTATTATTAATTACTTTCCAGTACAGACAGGGACAGGGGAGCGGAGAATGGACACACCAGGGCAAATGAACTCCAGACACATGCCACTGTGTACATCTGGCTTTTCATGGGCACTGGGGAATTGAACCCAGGCCTTTAGGCTTTGCCTGCAAGCACCTTTAACCACTGAGCTATCTCTCCAGCCCTAGGATAATTTTTTACAAAACAGAATGAGGACTAAGACCTAGGCAAGTAAAGAGGAGGAAGGGGAAACAGTTAGGCTGGGGACATGCTATGCAAAGTCCCAGGGAGGCAAGGAAAGTATAATTTAGCAAAGAAAGCACAATTTAAGGTCCCTGTGGCTGTAGATGGGGAGGACCTGAGCTGGACAGAGAATAGTGAGAGGCCTTTCAGCTGGAGGGGAAAAAGGGTTTGGTAAGCTCTGACGATGTGTAGACTGAGACCAAGGGACACCTTGGAGGGGTTTCGGCAGGGGAGCGACAAAGACCAGAGAATCCAAAAAGTCCACTGGCTTCTGTGTGTGAGATAGATTGGATTCAAGAGAAAGGTCAACCCCTCATTTTCACCCTGTCCCTTCTAGGCCAGTGATCTCACTTTTGTCCTGGAGGAGGCTGAGTCATCACCTCATTTTTTGCTTTTTCTAGTGGGATTTTATTATAAAGCAAACTCCTTATACAAATGCTTCATTTTGCTTTTTTTTTTTTTTGTAAAGAACATGTTACAGAAAACCTGCTGCCTGGTAGGAACCTAGACATGGGGTTGGTCAAGTGGTCAAGCAATTTATACTTAAGGGTGGAGTGTGCTAAGGAGGACCCTGCTGGCAAAGAGCAGGGAGCATACCAGGCTCAGTAGACTTGACCTTACCGATCAAAAGATAGATGAAATTGAAATTATCTTTTCATTACCAATGAAAAGGTAACGAAGAGGAGGGCAGGGAAGGGCGTTGAAAGAGTTCTTACTCTAGTAACAAGTCAAACAGTACTAAAAGGTGATATCAAAAAGCAGCAGACCTCAACTGCCTGCTCTCTAACCTCTAGTCCTCCCTAGAGGAAACCATTTTCAACTCTTTGAAGTGTCTGGAAGCAGCTCAGAAGAGCAGAGTTTCTGGAATGGCTGTATTATGACATCCAACATAGCCCTCCCACTGACCAGCCAGGTTACCTCAGTCAAGCTGATTATCTTTTCCCTGTTTGCTCATCCACAACATGGGACTCAATGATCATCAAGACAACTCACAAAACAGCACATTTAACCTGCCAGGCTTTTAGTCAGCGAGTGGTAACTATATATAATAGTAATGAATCTAACTCGAGAGTACTTTTGGACTTTAGTCACACACTGTACAAATAAATGTGGGGCAGGATTATGAGTTAGAGGAAATGACAAGAACATAGACTAGGTTGGAGAAGTCTGAGTTTTCCCTTGTTCTAAGGCCAAACTCTGTGTTTGCTGAGTCCCATTCCCTTCCTGTCTCTTCCATAACATGGTGCCACCATCATTATCCCGACCCTCGTGTCAAAGCATGCATCTCTTTACTTGATCCTGCTGTCCTCTTCAGCTACCATTCTGTTTCTCTCTACTACCAGATATCTCAGTGCACATACTGCTTCCTATTTCTGCACGACTCCCTTGCTTTCAGCCTTGCCTTCCACTTCCACCCTTGTTCTTCCGATCCTCTGGCCACTAGGGTCGCCAAAGCCCACCTCATTTAACCGCCAGGGTATCTTTGGACCCAGAGTATTTGACTCAGTTGACCATTCACTCCTTAAATTTTTCCTATAAAATCTTGTCATCCATTTCCTTATTGGTGTTCTATCATTTCCCCAAGAAATTCAGGAAAGAATTATTGAATTCAGGGTTGACTCAACTCCCTTTCTGTCCTCCCCCATGTGCATTTTAACTTTTATTGCAAATACTAAAATCTCATTGAAGCTAGCTTCAGTAAAAGTTGTATTAGGATTGGCAGGCACAGAGGGGCATCTAACAAACCCCAAGAGTGGAATATAACTGGAACACAGGGAAAACCAGGACTGTAACTTCAGCACCAACGGAGTGAGCCCCTTCCCAGCTTTCCCTTTGGATTTCTCAGGATCTGCACAGACCTCCCAAAGGTGTCAGACACTCCAACGTATGGCTAGTCACCAGGTCCTTTAAAAATCACCTTGTGGACTCAGGCTCTTGAATCTGTCTCTGCTCCAGCTTCCCTTACACTTGAATGTTTATTTACCTCTTGATCATTTTGACTTGTCACTGTTCCTGCCTCCTTCTGACCTTTAGTGCAGGCACAGCCCACACTCGCCTTCTCTGTCTTTTCTTGTTTGCTGGAATGCCCTTCTGCTCTTCTGTTTTGTTGCTTCCTAAACAACAGTACAGCAGTTAAGAGCTTGGGCTCTGGAGTCCTAATGGTCTGGGTTTGAAGCCTCAACTGCTTTCTGATTGTGTGAAAGTTACTTGAATTTTTGAGTCATAATTCCTCATCTGCAAAATGAGGTCCTTAGTACAGTGCCTGGGACACAGGAAGGATTCAATAAATTATAATTAACCTTATTTTTGTCCTCTTTCTTGCCTTTTAAGCCTGCTAGTTATTTTATAAGATGTTCTGTTGTGACCTTAGATTCACCTGTCAGAATTTTCCAGATCCTTGAGGTTGGGGATGTAGCCCAGTTGGTAGAGTGCTTGTCCAGCTGGTATGATTCCCTGGTTTTAATTCCCAGTACCACACAAGCCAGGCTTGGTGGTACATGCCTATATCCCAGCACTTGAGGGAGGTGGAGGCAGGGACAAGAGGATCAGAAATTCAAGGTTATCCTCGGCTATATAGCAAATTCAAGGCCAGACTGGGTGAAATGAGACCATCTCAGGGTGGTCTCATAAAGGTGGGTGATCTTATAAGATCCTCAAAGAAACCCCTCATCTGACTTCAGCCAGGCCTTAAAATAAGACACCAGTCCCAAAGTCCCCTGATGCTTGCTGCCTCTGGAGATCCAGGGTGACAGGTGGGCTGCCATTAGACAGCCAGGTGGAGACTGGGAATCCAGCTGTTGCCAAAAAAAGCCAGGGGTGTTGAGAGGATATGTAGCAGGATCTACAGCACTTGAAGGGGGTGAGAAAGGTGAGAGCAGCACCCTCAGGGCATGGTGCTAGGCTTGGGCTCAGGCTGGGGCCTCCTTGAGTGCTGGCAGTGCAAAAGGCAGAGGTGTTCCTGTTTTTGCTGAGCTCTTGCCAGTCCTCTTTGCACCCGTGTGAGCATTTCTCATTAGGCCTCTCTGGGGCATAGAGTATACACAGCTTTCCCAGGCTCCAAAGCCCTGTGCTCTGTTCCTGGGTGGCAACTCTCCTGCAATGGACGTCAGAGGGACACTCCCACCCACACAGAGCTAGGGGCTGGGCACTAAGGGCAACCTCAGTACTGTTTGCTTCTAGGCAAGGTTGCCAAGTAGTTCACAGCCCTGGCCCTGACTCAGAACCTGCCCATTTCAGTCTCACTTCTGCCATTACCATCTTTGTGACCCTAGGCCAGTCAGCTTCTTTATGCTGCATCTGTACAGTAGGCATATGATAGCCTTTATAATGGTTGTGAGTTTTACTAAGAACCTGCAAGGGAAACACTCAGCTTGGCCCACCTTTACCACCTAAAGCCAGGGGCCTTGTCCTTACTAGAACAGCCACCTCCATACCACCCTGCTGTCTGTTTCCATCCCATCTGTGTTGTTCTATGTTCTAATGTCCATCTCTGACTTTGGATTCTGAGCTGTCTTAGAAAATTGTTCTATACATCTGTGTTACTGGGGTCCAGCAAGAGGCCTGACATATATGATGATTATAATGTGAATTGGCTATTGGAAGGAACTGGTGAAACGGTATGGAAGACCCAGGATTCCACTCACTCTAGACATTTACTACACAATTGGAGGGCGTAGTGTCACTGTCCTGGATACTGCAGGGAGCACAAAAAATTGACTCCTGGCCTCATGGAGTGAACTGTCCAGAAGTGATGGGCATTAAGCATACCACGAACTGAGGACACATTTCATTTGGGAACTTTGCAAGTAAGAAGCAGCCTAGGTTGCCAACTGTATTGTGCAGAGGGAGGAAATGTGAAGATTTTCCTGGATGATGTGACCAGTAAACCGAGGTCTAAAGAAAGGGTAGGCAGGATTGAAGCACAGGGAACCACGCACAGATTCTCAGGCAGCTGTTGGGCCAAAGACAAGGGTTGAAGCAGCTGGAACCAAGTGTTGGTGGGGTCTCTGACCTCTCCAAGGCTGCAGCGCATTCTGCGGAGCCTTATGAGCTAGGTGAGAATTTGAGCCCCTCTTCCTAATAAGAACTAACATGTCTTCAGTTTTATAGATCTGCACTCTGTGTTGAGTACATTGGGTGCTTCTCTCATCTACTTTTTACACTCCTCTAGGTACCGGCTTCTATCCCACTTTACAAAGAAACCCTTTCTCAGGAAAGTCACACCGAGTTAGGATTTGAATCCAGACATCAGGACCCAACACCTACCCCCCACTCACTCCTGAAGTGCCCACCCAAAAAGCTAAGGCGGACTGAGACCTGCACGGGCCTCCATGCCCGCGCCCGTGCCCGCTCCCGTTCCCGCTGCGGGGGCTGGGGAACCAGCTTCGCCCAGGCCGAGGAGCGCCCCCGCGGCGGGGCTGACTGCCCGTGGAAGGGAAGCCGGCCAGGGCTCGGTGGACTCCTCCCACGTGACGGGCCGGCGCGGGCACCGCGGGGCTGCGGGGCGGCCGCAGTGCGGTGCGCGCTGGTGCGTGTACGTGCTCGCGGGGAGTCCGGAGGCGTCGGAGCCCCGGGAGCCGCCCGCGGCCGGGCGGGAGGAGGGGCGCCCCGCGGCGGCCGGCAGGGGGCTCTGTGCCTCTGCGCTCGGCTGGGGCCGGACCCGCATCCACGCCGCTCGCTGCACGTTCCCCTCCAGCCTTGAGGGCGAAAGCGGCGTTCATTTCGGATTTAAAACGACTATTTTAAAATGAGTTTCATTCTTTATTTCTTTGTGTCGTCTCCCAGGGCCAGAAAGAGGCAGAAAGCGACAGTGAGAATCCATTCCAAACGAGCAGCCAAGAGGAGACGAGGCAGCTCCCAGATGTTGATGTTTCTTATTTTTTTATTTTTTGGTGACATAAATCTTTGCACTCATATGGGAGTTTTCATTGATTCATGTTCCCATCTGCTGAATTTCCTTTTATTTATTTAATATGGCTTTTTGGGGAAATCTTGCTCCGAAGCCCTGGAGAAGCATAAACAGTGCAGCCGCTGCAGCCCTCCTCCTTCCTGCAATTCTTGGCTGTGGGGGCGGGGAGAGTCAGTGGCGCCCTGCAGAGAGGGGCGCTGGGCGTCCTCTGGGGTTGGGAGCAGGCTCTCCAGGCTGCAGAGAGGGGCGCCCGGCGTCCTCGCTGGGGGGCAGGCTCTCCAAGCTACAAGAGAGGGGCGCCCGGCGTCCCCTGGGGGTGGGGGGCAGGCTCTCCAAGCTGCAAGAGAGGGTCGCCCGGCGTTCTCTGGGAGAGGGGGGCAGGTTCTCCAGGCTGCAGAGAGGGGCGCCCGGCGTCCTCGCTGGGGGGCAGGCTCGCCAAGCTACAAGAGAGGGGCGCCCGGCGTCCTCTGGGGGTGGGGGGCAGGCTCTCCAGGCTGCAAAGAGGGGCGCCCGGCGTCCTCTGGGGGAGGGGGTAGGTTCTCCAGGCTGCAGAGAGGGGCTCTCGGCGTCTTCGCTAGGGGGCAGGCTCTCCGGGCTGCAGAGAGGGGCTCTCGGAGTCCCCGCTCATGGGCAGGCTCTCCGGGCTGCGCTAAGACGCGATACGGTTTCTTCGCACCTGTAAGAAGATGGAAACCAAGAGGGCGTGTTATCCATCCAGTCGGCTCTTGGGCCTTCTTGCTGACCCTCAATACTACGTTCCTTCGAGCCTGCCTTTGACATTTTGGAAACCAGAAAACATCCAACAATGGTCGTCCATGTTAAGTGTGATAGTGTATCCTCCCCCCACTGGTGGTCCATCCCTCCACTTGGGTAGTGATCCACCAGTAATTACAAACTCCAACTGAGTCAGACTGCCCAAGCTTGAATCCTGACTTTACTTTCTTTTCTTTTTCTAAAAAGATTTTATTTGTATTTATTTATTAGAGTCAAAGAGAGAGGGAGAGAGAGTGTGTGTGTGTGAGAGAGAATGGGCGCACCAGGGCCTCCAGCCACTGCTGTGCCACCATGTGTTCTGGCTTACATGGGACCTGGAGAATCCAACCTGGGCTCTTAGGCTTCACAGGCATGTGCCTTAACCGCTAAGCCATCTCTCCAGCCCCTGACTTTACTTTCTTTAATAAACTCCTGAACAAGTTAGCTTCTCAGAGCCTAGGATTCTGCACTCACAGGAACAAGCCCAATGCCCTTAGGAAGGTATTTGTCCAACTGATCCCCACCCAATCCCATTACCTCTCCACCCACAGTCCTGGGACTGGACTCCAGCTGTTCCTTGGTTATGCCATTTGCCCAGCAGAGAGAGAGTTCTTTCTTTTCTATAAGAAAGAAGAAAATTCTAGATGTTAATGGTTCAGAATGCCTGGCACTTTAGAACAGTATCTACTGAACTTGGGAAATGGGCGCAGATTTGGAAGGGACCTAGGTCACCTCATCTGATCCCTTATTTTAGTTCATGTAGGCTTCCCTGACAGACATAAAAGCTCCAAGTTTTACAGGCAGCCTTGTCTATTGGAAGATGACCCACAGACCATGGAATAGGACTGTTTGAGTGTATGGAACCACAGGTTGCATAGACCAAGACCCCTTAAGATCTATCATTGTTCCTGTTAGGGCTGTTATAGCCAGTTCTAAACAGAATGGAATTTCCCTGGTGCTGTGTGACTTTTTCCTTGGGGAGAGGACCAAATGTCTACTCTCTCAGATAAGGCCCCAATGAGAGACCAAAGAAACAATTCCACCTATGTCTAGTTTAATGGGCCTATTTACAGGTGCATGGTCAACTTAAAGGCAGCTACACCAATGAAATAAAGTCTCCTCAAACAACTAACTGCATATACACATACATACATACCCATACATATATTCATACATACATACACACACCCCCATTCCATTGCAGACAGTTAGTGTGCTGGATCAGGTTTTCATCTCATGCTGTCATAGCTGATGAGAGTTCAAAATAGTCATGTTGGGCTGCAGAGATGGGTCAGCAGTTAAAAGTGCTTGCTTGAAAAGCCTACAGAACTGGCTTGATTCCCCAGTACCTACATATAGCCAGATGCACAAAGTGGTGCATGAATCTGGAATTTGTTTCTAGCAGCAACAGGCCCTGGCATGCTCATAATGGCTCTCTCTCTCTCTCTCTCTCTCTCTCTCTCTCTCTCTCTCTCTCTCTCAAACAAATATTTTTAAAAACCACGTGGTGTGGTGGCACATGCCTTTAATCCTAACACTTGGGAGGCAGAGGTAGGAGGATCGTCATGACTGTGAGGCCACCCTGAGACTACATAGTGAATTCCAGGTCAGCCTGGAACTAGACTAGAGTGTGACCCTACCTCAAAAAAAAAAAAAAAAAAAAAAAAAAAAAAAAAAAAAAGAAAGGAGGGGGGAAATAAAAGCCACCTATTTCACAACTTTTCCATTCCTTCCTTTTGGAATGGAAATGTTTACTCTGTACCATTATATATATGTGTGTATATGTACTTGTGTATACACACACACACACACACACACACACACACATATGTATATATGTACTTGTGTTTTGATTTCACAGAGTCACAGTTAGGAGGCTGACTTGAGTCTCAGCTGAGGCTTTGCCCTTTTGAACAGTGTTGGGACTGGTAAAGCCTATGAGGACTTTTCAATTGGACTGAGTGCATTTTTGCATTGTGGGAAGGGTCTGGGGCCTCAGGGGCTTAGAGGAGGAATGCAGTGGCTTGAATTTAAACCATCCCCCATAGGCTAATGTGTTTGAACACTTGATTACCAGATGTTTTGGATGGTGATGGAAGCTTTAGGAAGTGGAGCCTTACAGAAGGAAAGGGGTCACTGGGAGTGGGTCTTGCAGTGTTACATGTCAACCGTGCTTGCTGTTCTCTCCCACTCTACTTTCTTTACACTGATGTGATGATGTGATACATGTTTTTTGTTCCTTCCATACTTTCTCCACCATGATGAACTGTATGACAAAATTAATTCCTCCCCACCCCAAAATAAAACAAAGAAAAATACCCCCAAATCCAATCCTGTCATGTCATGCCTGAAGGACAGCATTTGACAACACCCAAGGTCTCTTGAAGTGTGTAGCTAGTCAACAGTATTTTCCTCTGGAGGGAGGCTACATTTCTTCTCTATGTATATTGCATGCAGAACCTTCTCTGCATGTGCTAAGTGTATCTCTTCTGGCTGGATATCCAACACTGATTTGGCTTTAAGCTCACCCATCTGTGCACAAGCCCTTAACCTTCTTCATCCATTCCTACTGTTTTCTGAAACTGTGCATAGTAAGGAGCATGCTGCCTTTGCATGTGTTCACAGAAAGTAAACTCTCAAAATGTGTTCAGTGAAGAAAATGAGATGGCATACAAGAGCACTCTGTTCACTTTACCCAATAAGGGTGAAGCCATTGACTTCATCATGAACTGAATCCACTCATCAGTTCCACGATTCATCTTTGAGATTGCCTTGAGATTAAAAAAAAAGAAGAAGAGGTGGACTGGAGAGAAGGCTTAGCAGTTAAGGTGCTTGCCTGCAAAGCCTAACAACCCATTTTGATTTCCCAGGACCCATGTCAAGCCAGATGTACAAAGTGGAGTGTGCATCTGGAATTCATTTGCAGTGGCTAGAGGCCCTGGAATGCCCATTCTCTCTCTCTCTCTCTCTCTCTCTCTCTGCTGGGCGTGGTGGCACATGCCTTTAATCCTAGCACTCAGGAGGCTGAGGTAGGAAAATCACTGAGTTCAAGGTCAGCCTGAGACTACCTCTTTTTTTTAGATTTATTTTTATTTATTTATTTGAGACAGAGAGAGAAAGAGAGAGACAGAGAGAGAGTGAGAATGCATGCACCAGGGCCTGCAGCCACTGTAAACAAACTCCAGATGCATGCACCACCATGTGCATCTGGTTTACATGGGACCTGGAGAATGGAACCTGAGTCCTTAGGCTTTGCAGGCATGTGCCTTAATCTCTAAACCATCTCTCTGGTCCCTGAAACTACCTCTTGAATTACAGGTCAGCCTGGGATAGAGTGAAATCTTACCTCAAAAAACCAAATAGAGCTGGAGAGATGGCTAAGTAGTTAAGGCACTTGCCTGCAAAGCATAATGACCCAAGTTCAATTCCCCAATACCCATGTAAGCCAGATACACAAGGTGGTACACACATCTGGCATTTGTTTGCAGTGGCTAGAGGCCCTGGTGCACCCATTCTCTCTCTCTCTCTCTAAATAAATAAATAAATAAATAAATAATAAAAATATTTAAAAACACAAAATAAATAAATAAATAAAATAAAAACAAAGAGGAAAAATATCAAACAAAGTAAACAGGGAAGAATAACCCAGATGTAATGAGGGGTGGGTGAGTGGGTAAAACAGTTGTGATATAATGGCTAATTATCCACCAGAATCTATTCTCCTCTTCTTAGATGGTAAGAGAACTAAAATGTGATATGACCATCCAGTCAGGGTCTATATTTTCTGATCCCTAATGTAGCCAGGTATGGTACATGAATTAGTAGAGGACTGATAGAACACTGAGTTAAATCCACAAAATCTTACATTTTCATTGAACCTTGCAACACTCCCGCTCCTGTACCAGCTGTAACTCAGCCAATCCAGCCTCAGCCAACCATAATTTTTAAAAAGTATTTATTTGTTGATTTGCAAAGCAAGAGAAGGGGAGAAAGAAAGAAAGAAAGAAAGAAAGAAAGAAAGAGAAAGAGAGAGAGAGAGAAAGAAAGAAAGAAAGAAAGAAAGAAAGAAAGAAAGAAAGAAAGAAGAAAAAGAGGGGGTATGGGTGGGTCTCTTGCCACTGCAAATGAATTCCAGACACACATGCACCACTTTGTACATCTGGCTTCATGTGGCTATTGAGGACTTGAACCCTGGCCTGTAGGCTTTCCAACCAAGCACCTTAAACTTCTGAGCCATCTCCTTAGCCCCAGGCATGAGTTTTTTATTGAAAAATTTTATGTATATACATAATGTATTTTGTTCATAATCCTCTCCCATCACTCTTTTTTGTTCCCTCTCTCCTATAACTCTTCCACTGAATCCTTTCCTTCCTCCAACCAGTCTCTCATCTATTTTGATGTCTTTTTTCTTTCTTTCTTTTGCCTTCCTTCACAACCCATGATGACATATCGATAGGCTCAATATTGTGCAGGCAGTGCCACCTGCTATGAGGTCATGAATGTAACAACTACCTTGTGTCTGGAATACAACATTCCAAAACACTCCTTCCCAACCCCTGGTTCTTAGATTCTTCCCTCCCATACTTCTGCAATGTTACTGAGGCTTGGCAGGTGGAAGAGGGAGATCTCATTTAATGCTAAGCATTTAACTGTCATTTCTTCTCAGCACTTTGATGAGTTTTGAGTCACCCCAATAGTCACTGCCATCTGAAAAAAAAAAGCTTCTGTGATCAACAGTGAGAGCAGCATACCATGTAAGCATAAAATTCAGTATTTAGAGAACAATTTGATGGGCATAAACAATCTACTTAGCCAAACAATAATACTAGCTTCTCCCTAGGGCCTATGACCTTCCAAGCCATAGACTTTTTTATTATTTATTTTGAGAGAGAAAGAGAGAGAAAGAGAGAATGGTTGTACCAGGGCCTTCAGCTACTGCAAGCAAACTTCAGACACATGTACCTTCTTGTGTGCATGTGTGATATTATGTGCTTGCATCCCTGTGCATCTGGCTACATGGCACCTGGAGATTCAAACATGAGTTCTTAGGCTTTGCAGGCAAGAACCTTAACCATTAAGCCATCTCTCTAGCCCAGCCATAGACTTTTAAAAAAATATTGCAAACAGCAGCTGGAGAGATGGCTTAGTGGTTAAGGCACATGCCTAAGGACCCCAGTTCAATTCTCCAGGTCCCATGTAAGCCAGATGCACAAGGGGGCGCACACATCTGGAGTTTGTTTGCAGTGGCTAGAGGCCCTGGTGCACCCATTCTCATTCTCCCTCTCTCTCTTTCCTAAATAAATAAATAAATAAATAAATAAATAAATAAATAAATAATATTGCAAGCAGAGAGAGACAGAGAAAGCAAAGAGACACACAGAGAATGGGCATGCCAGGGCCCCTATCAGCTGCAAACTCCACATGCATGTGCCACTTTGTACATCTGGCCTTATGTGTGTACTAAAGAATTGAACCTGGGTCATTGGGCTTTGCAGGCAAGTGCCTTAACTACTGAGTAATCTTTGTAGCTCACCATAAACTTTTGACTAGGGTTTCAGTGCCAGGCATGAAATTCCTCCCATGGAGCAGGCCTCAAATAAAATCAGAGAGCGGTTGGTTATCCCTACAACAGTCATGCCACTATTGCATAGTGGGCTCATCTTGCCTGGCTGGCTGATTGTATAGTTCACAGGGTCCACTGCTGGTGAAGACCTTTGATGACTTTTGCCCCTAGCATGCTGCATAGCACTTTCCAGCTCTATGGCAGCTAGCCAGCAGGAAGGAGGCTTCCAGCTCAGTTACAGCTTGATTTCTCAGTGTCTAACAACCAACATAGGTGGTGTTTTCAGCAATAGGATCTTACATTATAGCTGTGCTGGAGAATCAAGAGCATCAGCAATAGCCAGGCCTGATTTCTAATGACCATGAGGATTAGAACTGGCTGCTGACCTGAAACGTTCTCCTCAGATCATGATGTGAGAGACATACCCATTTATATTTGTTAAGTCACTATATTGACTTTCTCGCTACACCCATTGAATATGCTTTAATTAGAACAAGCAGACAGTGAAATGGTCAAGTGCATGGGTTTTGAAATCAGGTGACTTGAAGTGTGTGTGTGTGTGTGTGTGTGTGTGTGTGTGTGTGTGTGTGTGTGTATTAGGTCCACCTCCTTGGAACTGATGACCTAGGCCTACCGACGAACATACCTGGGCCTCAGATTTCTCCCCTGTAAAGTGAGAGGGATAGAGCTGGGCATGATGGCACACACCTTTCATCCCAGCACTTGGGAAGCAGAGGTAGGAGGATCACCATGAGTTCGAGGCCACCCTGAGACTACATAATGAATTCCAGGTCAGCCTGGGCTATAGCGAGACCCTACCTCAAAAACCAACCAAACAAACAAACAAATAACAAGTGCTGTATTTATCCCTCGTTGTTTTGTTTTGTTTTTTCAAGGGATCGTTTCACTATAGCCTAGGCTGACCTGGAATTCACTATGTAGTCTCAGGGTAGCCTTGAACTCATGGTGATCCTCCTACCTCTGCCTCCCAAGTGCTGGGATTAAAGGTGTGTGCCACCATGCCCGGCTAAATATAGCACTAGTAATGATGATGATGGTGTTATATAACAATCTTTGGATTGTCCATTAAACCTGAAGGTATATTCTATGATAGAGGAATTCCACTACTAATTATATATCAGGGAGAATCTTGGACCTCAATTTGCCAAGGCGTATGTTTGTAAGTTTATGCACCTGTAATCCTAGCACTTGGGAAATGGAGGCAGAAGGACCAGGAGTTAATGGTCAGCCTTAGCTACAAAGCCAGTTGGAGACCAACCTGGGCTACATAAAACCTGTCTCAAACCAGCAAGTTAGCAAACACTTGTTAATAATGTCTGTAATAGGGGAATGAAGCCAAATATCTATCTATTGTAAACAGATCAATTGTGATATCTTACACTAGTAAAGCAATGACATAACAGGATACACAACACAAAAGAAATGAATTCATCTCAGAAAGATAAAAGTTCTAAAAACTGAAGAGTATATGGCATGATTCCATTGTTATTTATTCTATTCTGATTCTATTCTTTCAAATTTCAAAAAAGAGACAAAATTAAACTATATCAGTTATAATGCATACATTACTAATAAAATTATAAAGAAAATAAGAGTTGTAGATGTAGAGCCCCTGGGTTGGACCCTAGCGACACACACACACACACACACACAGAAAGAATATTCATTATAGACATATGTAATAGATAGACATGTTAATATATGGGATAATTAACTGTTCACCTTCTGAATATGTTATGTGAACTGAATGAGAGAATACACAGAAAGCTCTAAGTTTTTCTGCCTGGTGCATAGTAGGTTCTCAATAGAAGTAACTTTTTCAGTTCCAGAAAAGGATTTGAGGCCTTGGAAAGGGCCATATAATTAGCCAATGATAAAATTAATAAAGTATCATATTTTAGCCAGGCATGGTATATACACCTTTATTCCCAGCACTCAGGAGGCTGAGGTAGGAGGATCATCAAGAATTCAAGGCCAGCCTGGGATAGAGTGGGTTCTAGGTCGACTTGGGCTGGAGTGACACCCTGCTTCAAAATAAATAAATAAATAAATAAATAAATAAATAAATAAATAAATAAATAACACGCCGGGCGTAGTGGTGCACACCTTTAATCCCAGCACTCAGGAGGCAGAGGTAGGAGGATCGTCATGAGTTCGAGGCCACCCTGAGAATACAGAGTGAACTCCAGGTCAGCCTGAACTAGAGTGAGACGCTACCTCGAAAAAAATCAAAATAGAGCCGGGCGTGGTGGTGCACGCCTTTAATCCCAGCACTTGGGAGGCAGAGGTAGGAGGATCGCCGAGAGTTCGAGGCCACCCTGAGACTACATAGTGAATTCCAGGTCAGCCTGAGCCAGAGTGAGACCCTACCTTGAAAAAAACAAAAAAAAAAATAAATAAATAAATAAATAAATAAATAAATAAATAAATAAATAAATGGTCCATTTTTCCTTTGAAGCACATTGACTACCTATTTTTTCTTTTTCTTTTTTATTAGTTATGTATATAGGACTACCTATTTTTGTGGGTCCTGTGTGTAAGTGTATATGTATGGGGATAGGAGGTGTTTACTCATTTAGAGAAATTGATGGTCAGAAAATTAGTGCTGAGTTGGAAAACTTCACTCTGGATCCCCAGAGAAGACCCAGAGGGAAAGGTGTGAGAAATTGCTAGCTGTAGGGCATCTGAATGAGAGGGGTAAGAACAGCAAAGACAGAGTTCTATTTGTGCTAGCTCACGCAAGGCAACCAGGTCTGAGGCTCTGTGGGACCCCTGGATGTCTCACCTACACCCCTTGGCTGTATCATGCTTCCTGTAGTGTGTATGAGACTTCAGAAACTAACCAGGTGACAGTGGGTTGGCCCAAGCTCAGCTCATTGATGGTGAGGGAAGCCATTCTGCTGACTATGTGCTCTAAGGCACTGTGAAAGCAGCCAAGACTAAGAGCAGTCACTCTGCCAAAAGGTGCTGGCATCAGCCAGAAAGGTCAGGAAAACCTGGCCAGAGACTTCCAGCCAGGAGAGGCCAGCAGAGACGTGCACCTCTGGATGCAAGCCTTGAAGGTCTCAGAGCCAAGACTGCTTTTTCTGCCCAGGCTTGGCCATGAGCTTCCAGATATGCCACCCCAAAGGAAGCTCAGTTTGGGGTACTGGGAAAGGCCTCTATTTCCAACCATCTCAGTCTGCTTTCTGTGGCTCTAACAAAATGCTACATACTGGGTTACATGCAATGGAAGTGTGTTCTGCAGGCTTAGATCAAGGAGCTACATTGAACGAGTCTTTCTGTAGCACCATAACATGGGAGAAGGAAAAGTGAACACACATGAGATAGAAAGAAAGGGTAAGAGAGAGCAGAAGCCATTATAAACCCACACTCAGAGCTCCCGTGACTTAACTGTGAAGTTCCATCCCTTAACACTGTTACTATGACAAATTTCAAGTTGAGTGTTAGAGTACACATTCAAACCATAGCACCATCTTATCTAGTTTCCGCACTAGGCACTGACAGCCCCCAGTGCAGTAAAACCACTGGACATAGATTTTAAAAGCTTGGACCCACCACTGAGACTGGATTCTTGGGCTCATGACCCCTTAGGATTTCTCCCTTTTACTCTGATTCCTTCTAGTTAATTTAATTCAGTCATTCAATTCACCCTGAGTGGTGGTTTGAATGTGAATGTATGCCCCACATAGCTTCAGGGACTTTTGATTAAGATTGCATTTGCAACTTGAGTCTCCTGAGGGTGGAGCCCTGCTGGGGAGGAGATGTCACTGGGATAAATCATGTAGTCCAGCCCTACTAGGTGTATGGAGAGAAGCAATTTGAGCTTTGGCTATTTGTGCTTGCTGGTGTTGATTTCTCTCTCTCTCTTTCTGCTGTGGATGCTGGAGTGAGCTAGCTTCTTCTACCATGATATAACTTCCCTTGGATTTTGTAAGCCTGAAATATACCCTTTCCTCCCATAAGCTATTTCTGCTTGGGTGTTTGTCCCAGCAACGAGAAATAACTGCAACACCCTGTATCTACAGGTCATGTGTAATGACCAGGTGTGTTTTTCTAGATACTGGGGATGTTACAATAAATAAGGAAGACATCAGCTTTTCTCTTATTAACTTTACAGTCTAAAGGAAAAAGAGGCACAAGATAAGGAATTGGGATTATGGTGTATGTTAGCAAAAAAAGAGACTCAAGGACTGTGGAAGAGGATTGGTAAGGGTTTTGCTATGTAGCCCAACTGGCCTCAAACTTGCAATCCTTCTACCTCACTCTTCTGAGTGTTGGGGTTAACAGGCATATGCCACCATGCCCAGCAGATAGTAGGCTTAACATAGTTTAATGATATTCAAAAATAAAATTGAAAAAAATGTCCTTCTACCATTCTCTGGAGCAGCAGGGATCTACTTAGCCTTCCTCCCAAGCATCTATTAAGAACTGGCATTGAGGCTGGAGAGATGGCTTAGCGGTTAAGGCGCCTGCCTGCTAAGCCTAAGAACCCTGGTTCCAATCTCCAGGTCCAATGTTTAGCCAGAAGCAAAGTGACACAAGGGCGCAATGCCGCACTTGACCACAAGGGGGCGCACTCATCTGGATTTCGTTCATCGCAGCTGAGAGACTGTTGGCGCGCCCATTCTCTATCTGTCTCCCTCTCCCTCTCTGTCTGTCTCTCTCCAAAAATAAATAAAATAATAAAAATATATATTTATAAAAAAAAAAAGAACTGGTATTGAGCTGGGCGTGGTGACACATGCCTTTAATCCCAGCACTCAGGAGGCAGAGGTAGGAGGATCACCATGAGTTCGAGGCCACCTTGGGACTACATAGTGAATTCCAGGTCAGCCTGGGCTAGAGTGAAACCCTACCTTGAAAAAAAAAAAAAAAAAAAAAAGAACTGGTATTGTTGATCAGCTCCAGGTTTAAGTCAGAGCTGTGCAGTTACATGTTAATAAAGCAAGATTCTGGTATGATTGGTTAAAAAAACGGATTAGAACTAGAAAGATGGCTTAGTGGGTACAGTGCTTTCCGTGCATGTGTGAGGGTCTGAGTTTAGATCCCCAGAGCCCTAGTAACAATCACATATGGCCAGGAATGATGGCACACACCTTTAATCCCAGATCTTGGGATTCAGAGGTAGGATGATCACTGTGAGTTTGAGGCCAGCCTGGGACTACAGAGTTCTAGGTCAGCCTAGGCTAGAGTGAGACCCTACCTCAAAAAAAGGGGGCTGGAGGGATTGCTTAGTGGTTAAGGGTTTGCCTGCAAAGCTAAAGGACCCAGGTTCGATTCCCCAGGACCCACGTTAGCCAGATGTACAAGGGGGCACATGCATCTAGAATTCATTTGCTGGAGGCCCTGGTGCACCCATTCTCTCTCTTTCTCTCCCTCCCTCTTTCTCGGTCAAATAAATAAGTAAATAAATTTTTTAAAGGGGGGGGCTGGACAGGAAATAACATGACACAATGCTCAAACAAGTGCAGTAGTGGCACACAGCCATGGTGGGTAACCAACTGCTCTTAATTTGACTAATGGATCCATTCAGTGGAATGGAACTCATTGTTGGAACTGGTAAATAAGTCAAAGCCATGTACAAAAAATAAGCCCAGTCTACAAGATCAAGCTCCCACCAAATGTGGGCTAGAAGAGGACCTACACATATAAAATTCGATATAAAATAACTATGGCCATTCCATCTATCTAGAACTAACTTCTCTCTCCGTTGGAGAATTTGCTTATCTTTTTCAGATGGACGGCGAACCTGAAGGAAGGATCAGCCAATCACACCTCACCAGGGCCCCAGCTGAAACCAGAGTAATGTGGGGAAAGGGCAAGAGTACAGCGTTCTTGGGGTTAATGACACCAGAAAAAGGCTGAAGGAGACAAACACAGAGAACATCCAACTCCTACTAAGCCAGATATGCAGAGACACAGAGGCTCCCAAAACCTCATCACTGAAGTAGAACTAAAATGATCCCAACGTGGCTCAGGGAAATTCATGGAAGTGGGAATGGAAAGAGTGTTAGAGCCACAAGTTGGGTCATTATGCACAGAGACTTGGTCTAGCCCCCATAATTTTTGACTACCACTACAGACCCACATCCCCCATTGATGAGGGTCCCTTTGGAGGGAGGAGGACAGGGAGGAGGATAATGGAGTCACCAATATGATTGTAAAATTAGAATAATATAAACAAAATAATAAATTATTTTTAAAAAGGGGGGGCTGGAGAGATGGCTTTGCAGTTAAACGCTTGCCTGTGAAGCCTAAGGACCCCAGTTCAAGGCTCAATTCTACAGGCCTGATGCACACAAGGGGCACACACATCTGGAGTTCGTTTGCAGTGACTGGAGGCCATGGCGCACCCATTCTCTTGTTCTCTACCTGCCTATTTCTGTATCTCTCTCTCAAATAAATAAATAAAAATAAAAATATTTAAAAAAGAGAATCGGGCTGGAGAGATGGCTTAGCAGTTAAGGCATCTGCCTGCTAAGCCTAAGAACCCAGTTCCAATCTTCAGGTCCCATGTTTAGCCAGATGCAAAGTAACCCAAGGGCGCAATGCCACACTTGCCCACAAGGGGGCGCACGCATCTGGAGTTCATTCACAGCAGCTGAGAGACTGCTGGTGCGCCCATTCTCTGTCTCCCTCTCCCTTTCTGTCTGTCTCTCTGTGTGTCTCTCTCCAAAATCAATCAATCAATCAATCAATCAATCAATAGAATCCTATGGCAAGATGGGAGGTAGAAACAGGAGAATCTCTAGAAGATCGCAGGCCAGCTAGAGCAAACAACAAGAGACCCTGCTTCCAACAGAGTGGAAGGCAAGGACTAACACCCATGATTGTTCTCTGACCTCCACAGATGCTCTGGACATACTTGTGTGCTTGCACTCACATATACTCATACACACACACACGCACACACACACACACAAATTAAGATAATAGCTTAGGAGGTCAGGAGATGGCTCAGTAGTTAAAAGTACATGCTTGCAAAACGTGCCAGCCTGGATTCAAATCCCCAACACCCATGCAAAGCCAAATTCAAAGTGTCCTATGCATCTGTGATCCCAATGTGCCTATGACAATGGAAGGTGGAACCAGAAGAATCTGAAGCTCTCATTTACCATCTTGTAGTTTGTTTGCAGCAGCAAAAAACCCTGTTTCACAAGAAGGTAGAGCACATACCTTGAAGTTGTCTTTTGGCCTCCACACACGTGCTGTGGCATTTGCACACCCACTCCCCATACATTTACATGCACAAATAAAAATTTTAACTGTTTAAATGAAAGTACCCTATGTGAATGATAAAGCTATTCCCAGAAGCCATAGGTTAATGAATGAAAATATCAATTCCAGGGATGGGCTCTCTCCCTACAAGTGGTTCACCAGAGAGGTCTTGGAGGACACCAACACAATACAGGCACTTGCCACCTTTGTTGGTTGCACAACAGAGCTAGATGGTGGGGGCTGTAGAGATGCCTCAGTGGTTAAAGATTCTTGCTTAGGCCGGGCGTGGTGGCGCACGCCTTTAATCCCAGCACTCAGGAGGCAGAGGTAGGAGGATCACCGAGAGTTCAAGGCCACCCTGAGACTACATAGTTAATTCCAGGTCAGCCTGGACCAGAGTGAGACCCTACCATACAAAACGAAAAAAAAAAAAAAAAAAAAAAAAAGATTCTTGCTTACCAATCCTAATGGCCTGGTTCAGTTCCCCAGTTCCCACGTAAAGCCAGATGCACAAAATAGTGCATGCATCTGCAGTTTGTTTGCAGTGACTGGAGGCCCTGGTGCCCCCACATTCATTCTCTCAGTTTGCCTTTTTCTCTCTTTCTCTCTCTCATATAAATAAATAATTTAAAAAAAAAAACAAAAATAAGACTGGCAGTTTCACTATGCCTGATTTTAACCTATATTACAGAGCCATAGTAACAAAAATAGCATGGTGCTGGCACAAAGACAGACACGAAGATCAATGGAACAGAATAGAGGACTCAGATGTAAATCCAGGCAGATACAGCCATTTGATTTTTAATAAAAATGCCAAAAATATTCACTGGAGAAAATACAGCCTCTTTAACAAATGGTACTGGAAAAACCGGATACCTATATGTAGAAGGATGAAAATAGATCTTATCTCTCTCCATGAACAAGAATCAAGTCCAAATGGATCAAAGACCTGAATATCAGACCTGAAACTGAAAGTGCTAGAGGGAAAAGTAGGGGAAACACTTCAACATATTGGGATAGGCAGTGATTTTCTGAATATAACCCCAGTTGTTCAGGAAATAAAACCATTAATTAACCACTGGGACCTCATGAAATTAAAAAGCTTTTGTACAGCAAAGGACACTCTAAATAGAACAAAGAGACAACCTACAGAATGGCCGAAAATCTTTGCCAGCTATACCGCTGACAGAGGATTAATATCTAGAATATACAAAGAACTCAGAAAACTAATGAGGAAACAAACAACCCAATTAAAAAATAGGTTATGTTGTCAGGCATGGTGGTGCATGCCTTTAGTCCCAGCACTTGGGAGGCAGAAGTAGAAGGATTACTATGAGTTCAAGGCCACCCTGAGACTACATAGTAAATTCCAGGTCAGCCTGGGCTAGAGTGAGACCCTACCTCAAAAAACCAAAATATAAAAATAAAAAAAGGCTATGGAATTAAATAGAGAGATCTCAAAAGAAGAAATACAGATGGCATATAAACATCTAAAAAAAAGTTCTACATCCTTAGCCATTAGGGACATGCAAATTAAAACTACATTGATAGCTGGGCGTGGTGGCGCACGCCTTTAATCCCAGCACTCAGGAGGCAGAGGTAGGAGGATTGCCGTGAGTTCAAGGCCACCCTGAGAAGACAGAGTGAATTCCAGGTCAGCCTGGACTAGAGTGAAACCCTACCTCGAAAAACCAAAAAAAAAAAACAAAAAAAAAACACTACATTGAGATTCCATCAGAATGGCTATCATCAAGAAAACAAATGACAATAAATGCTGGCAAGGATGCAGGAAAAGAGGAACCCTTCATACTGTTGGTGGGAATGTAATCTGGTCCAGCCATTGTGGATGTCAGTGTGGAGGTTCCTGAGACAGCTAAAAGTAGATTTACCATATGACCCAGCTATATCCCTCCTAGGCACATATCCTAAGGACTGGTCTCACTTCCTTAGAAATACTTGCACAACCATGTTTATTGCCACTCTGTTCACAATAGCTAGGAAGTGGAACCAGCCTAGATGTCCCTTAACTGATGAATGGATAATGAAGATGTGGTACATTTACACAATGGAGTTCTATTTAGCGGTAAAGAAAAATGAAATGATGAAATTTGCAGGGAAATGGATGGATCTGGAAAGGATTACACTAAACGAGGTAACCCAGTACCAGAAAACCAAATGTCACATGTTCTCTCTCACATTGTGGATCCTAGCTACAAATGTTTAGACTTGTATGTGACTTGGAGTAAAACTCAACAGCAGAGGCCAGTAAGCTAGAAAAGAGCTATAAGAGAGGGAGGAGAGGGAAGGACTTAAGGAGATGGTATTGTATATATCTAAGTAGATGAACATATTCCTGGGGATGGAATGGGCTAAGTGATGTCATGGAAAGAGATTGAGTAAAAGAAGGGTGGGGGGAGGGTTAATCAAAATTCAAGATGTTATGAATAAGCCATATGGAAACCTACTTTTTTCGATAATGGCACACCCAGAAGCCATAGACTGTTACTAGAAAAATTTCAGTGCCAGGGATGGGATACCTTCCAGTGAGTTGTTGGCCAGGGAGGTTCCTGATGCCCCCAAAATATTATAGGCCATTGCCAAGGCTTTTAGTTTCCCACCAGAATTAGATGATAAAGACTCTAGTGCCGAAGACCCCACATGCCTGGGCTGCAGGTCACTGAGGACTCCTGCTGGAGCTGGAGCCAAAAACCTCCTCCCTGTGGGCCAGCTGACAGAAATCTGGAAAAAGCTATGTTGCATGCAGCCCTATGGGAGAGAAAAGTCATCAGCAGTGAAAACAGTGGACACTGCAAGCCTTATCTTTGGTCTGCCAGGCTAAACCAGCCAAAAGTGCAATGGTGGCATGTCTGTTATGGGGGAAACCAACTGCTCTTTAATTGGACTAGAGGCCCCCTTCATGAGAGGGAATACATGCCTGGTACTGAAAACTAATCAAAACCCTAAGGTCACGAGCCTTAGCAGTATAATGCTGGCTCTTGTCTCACTAAATGCATTTGTTATGCTCATCAAACTGCCGTGTAAACACTTTTCTTAATGTTCATACCCATATATTAATGCTACTGTCACTTTTGGTTAGAGAAGCTTCTCTTTTCAGATGGTAGTGACCATTAGGATGACCCCCAAAAGACACCATAATGCTGAGAAGAAGTGACAGAGAGGGCTGGAGAGATGGCTTAGCGGTTAAGGTGCCTGCCTCCTAAGCCTAAGAATGCCGGTTCCAATCTCCAGCGGTTCCAATCTCCAGTTCCCATGTTTAGCCAGATGCAAGGTGATGCAAGGGCGCAATGCCAGGCAAGGGCGCAATGCCACACTTGACCACAAGGGGCGCATGCATCTGGATTTTGTTCGCAGCAGCTGAGAGGATGCTGGCGAGCCCATCTCTGTCTTCCTCTCCCTCTCTCTCTGTGTCTCTCTCCAAAAAAAAAAAAAAAAAAAAAAGTGACAGAGGAGTATTCAGCCCTGAAATATATCTATCATACTTTCCAAGGTTCACAGTCCATTGAGGAAGAAGTAGCAGAAAGAATGTAAGAGCTAAAGGAAGGGTAGGCCTGCTTATAATGCAGTCATTCAGACAAAAATTGGCCTCAATATCCGTGACCTCACAGTGCCTAGCACTACCCTCACAAGACTCTCATAATAGGAGAAAAAGATGATGACATCAAAATAAAAGAGGGAATAATGGAGAGAAGTGGGGATATGATGGAGAGTAGATTTGTGAAGGGGAAAGTGGGAGAAGGAAGGGATTTATCATGGTTTATTGTCTATAATTATGGAAGTTGCCAGTAAAAAAAAAGTTTTAAACAAGAACTAGATGGTAAGACACCATATGCATAGATCCCAGAACAGAGCAATCAAGCAGAGACTGGGATGGAAGCCTGCTGACTAGCTTTATGCTAGTTTATGCAGACTGTTGGAGCTCAGCTATGGACTTTGCATGCTACATTATCAACCAACCAGGCAAGAAGTTCCCACTTCTTGCAATAATGGCAAATTAGTGATAGGGGTTACCAACTGCTTTCTGATTGGATTTGAGGTTCACTCCATGGGAAGAAGCTCATGTCTGACAGTATAAAAATGATCCAATGCTTGTGACTAAACAGGACATTTCCTCGTGGGAAAGTTAATGCTGTTGGTTTTTCTAGATGGACAGGATGTGCCCATCAAATTGCTCTCTAAACAATTATGTTTAGACCCATTAATTAGTTCTGCCATCAGCTCTGGCCAGCGAAGCTCACTTTTGCAATGGGTACTGGTCACTATAGAGACTCATAACTGGTCACAGTGTAGAGAATAAGGGACTGTTGAGTATTCAGCCATAAATGGAACGTTGATATTACCCTCCTCCAAGGCTCTGGGAACATACAAAAGAGAGGCAGAAAGAAAGGAGTGGAGTAAGGTGGATTGATGTTTTTGGAGCATGACATCACTGATGTACCTTAGTTCACAGCTGTTGGGATTATAGGTACAAGACCTGCATGAGGTTGGACCTATCCATGTCCTGTCTTGGCTAGGGAACGACCCATGAGGCCCCTCCTCTCTCTGAGGTCATACGGGCAGATAATGGTAGCTTGGGGAGAGGGGCTATGTTGCAGTTACCTTCGTGTTGCTGGCACAAAGCACCTTGCCAAAAGCAGCTTGTAGGAGGAAAGGGCTTATTTGGCTTGCGGACCAGAGGGGAAACTCTGTGATGACAGGGGAAATTGTGACATGAGCAGAGGCTGGACATCACCTCCTGGTCAATATCAGGTGGACAACAGTAACAGGAGAGTGTGCCAAACACTGGCAAGGGGAAGTTGGCTATAACACCCATAAGTCTGCCCCCCAAAACACATCCACTCCAGCAAGGCTCCAATTCTCAAATTGCCGTCAGCTGGAGATCTAGCATTCAGAATACATGAGTTTATAAGGGACACCAGACTCAAACCATCACAGGCTCAAGATGTCCTACCTCTCCCTGAGGATCTTTAGGCAGTTAATGGTTGCTGGGGGAGGAAAAGATATTTTCTTCAATGGTGTAGTTGTTGATAAAGAGTCCATGCTCCTGTAAATATTCCCTCACCAAGATCCTTGTGACTTACCCTAATGACACTCATTGCATCACAAAAATAGGAAGATAGATGGAGGGAAGGAGAAAGGGAGGGAGGACATGAAAGTAGAAAGTAAAAGGGGGGACTGAAGAAGTGGCTTATGAAGCCTAAGGACCCAGATTTGATTCCTCAGAACCCATGATTAGCCAGATGCACATGGTGGCTCATTCATATGGAGTTAATTTGCACTGGCTAGAGGCCATGGCACACCCATATTCTCTCTCTCTAATGAATAAAATAAAAATAAAATAAAATAATGTAAAAGAGGAACTGAGCCAGTTATGATGGTGCCCACCTTAAAGTAGAAGGATTGCTATAAGTTTGAGGCCAGCCTAGGACTACAGTGAGTTCTAGATCAGCTAGGGCTAGAGTGAGACCCTGCCTGCAGTGGGGCAGGGGAGGGGAGGGACTACTTGGGAAGACAGAGTGGGAGAGAAACAGGAAAGGGTAGCAGGAGGTGAATGTGATAAAAACACACCCTGTGCATATGTCATACTGAAATGTCATACTGAAACCCATTGTTATGTATAATTAACATATGCTAATAAAGGTGTATCCTTCAGTGGCATTTAGTGCCCTCATGATGCAGCACAATCATCACTTCTATCTAGCTCCAAACACCTTCACTAACCCTCAAAGGCATTTTGTACTCCATAACTGAACTGCCCCCAAACCTCAACTGCCACTAACCTGTAGTCTATCGCTATAGTTACCTACAGGGTGTTCCATCATCTGCACCTCCTTGCCTACACTTGTGACTTCCCTCAAGTACAACCACCATAATGAGTGTTAAGTGGTACCTCGTGTGGTTGTGACTTGCAGCTTGCTGGTGACTAATAATGATGAGCCTCTTTTCCGGTACTTTTGGCCATTTGTGTGGCTTCTTTGGAGAAATGCCTATTCAAAATCTTTGTTCACTTTAAAGACTCAGTCGTTAGTCTTAACCAGCAGTGGACCCTGTGAGCTGCACAACTGCCTAGCCAGGCAAGATGCATCTACTAGTGAAATAGTAGCATGAGTGTTATGGGTATACCAGCTGTTCTCAGATTGGACTTGGGGCCTGATCCATGGGGTTGATTTCATTCCTGATACTGAAATCCTAGTCAAAAGTCTATAATTTGGATGGGGAGAAGCCACTACTATTGTTTGGCTAAATGGATATGTTATGCCCATCAAATTGCCCTCTAAATACTAAATTTTATGCTCACATGGTATGTTGTTCTCACTGCTGGTTACAGAAGCTTCTTTTTACAGATGGCCGTGACTACCGGAAGACTCAAAACTCATCAAAATGCTGAGAAGTGACAGTTAAATGCTCAGCATTAAAGGAGACATCTCAATCACACCTGCCAAGCCTCAGGGAACATTGTGGAAGAGGGGACGGGAAAAATGTAGGAGCCAGAGGATTGGGGAAGAATGCTTGGGACTGTGTATTCCGGACATGTTGTAGCTATTGCATTCACTACCTAAGAGCAGCTGTCATTACCTGCACAATATTGGGCCCATCATGGGTGATGAAGGAGGGGAAAAAAATAAAATTTCTCCTGCCTCAGCCTCTCAAGTATGGGGATTATAGATATGTGCCACCACTCCCAGTTTGTGGCTTGCCAGGTTTTTTTTTTTTAATTTTTTTATGAGAAAGAGAGAGAGAGAGGGCACTTGAGAGAGAGAGAGAGAGAGAATTGGTACACCAGGGCCTTAGCCACTGCAAATGAACCTTGTGCACATGTGCGCCTGAATCACCTTGTGGTTTTCATGGGTTCTGGGGAGTCGAGCCTGGGTGCTTAGGTTTCTCACTCAAGCACCTTAACCACTAAGCCATCTCTCCAGCCTCAGCTTGTAGTTTTAATGTCATATTTTAATCAAGCTGGGCATGGTAGCTCATGCCTTTAGTCCCAGCACTCAGAAGGCTGAAGTAGGAGGATTGCTGTGAGTTTGAGGCCAGCCTGAGGCTACAGAGTGAGTTCCAGGTCAGCCTGGGTTAGACCCAACCTTTAAAAAACCAGAGAAGCCAGGTGTGATGACTCATGCCTTTAATACCATCCCTGCACTGGGGAGGCAGAGGTAGGAAGATCACCTAGAGTTGGAGGCCACCCTGAGACTACATAGTGAATTCCAGGTCAGCCTGAGCTAGAGATCCTACCTCAGAAAACAAAACAAAACAAAAACAAACAAAAAACAGAGAGAGAAAGAGAGGAAATTGCTAAGCCTAGGGTCCTAAGATTTACTCCTATGCCTCCTTCTTAGAGGTTTACAGTTCTTGTTCTTATCTTTAGACCTTTGATCCATAATGAGTTAAAGTTTTTGTTGATTTGTTTTGCTTTCACTAATAAGTCTGAGGTAACTTTTTATGCAGCAATAGGAACTAAACCAGGCCCAGAATAAGAAAAGGTTTAGAAGCTAATGTAGGTGTAGTGTAAACTGCTTTCCTGCTTGGGCCTTATGACCCAGAAGATTCAACAGTGCTCCAAATGTCTGTTGTAGACAGGAACACTCATGGACCATCTGTCAGTCCCTGCTAGGATAATCCTGATGTAACTCCTTTTTATTGCAGCTATGTCTTCTTACACAAATAATGCATTCATACTTTGAGAGAACTGCTCCTGGGTTTGTTCCTAGGCTCTAGAAATCTAATGCTTGACCAAGCATGCTACATGGACATGTAATGTTTATCCATCTATGACAGGATATTTTAAAGGATACAGATGTACAGCTAAATGGAAGAGATGGATAGGGCAAGACATGGGAAGGGATGTGGAACATACATCCATGTTTTGAACAGGCATATGATCTCTAGATATGTTCAGTTACCCGAGAACTCTCTGCTGAATTAGTTTTTGTATATTGTGTGAGGTAGGAGCATTAGTTACTTTCTTATTTCTCTGGCAAAATATCTAACACTAGCAACTTAAGGAAGAATTTATTTTCATTCACAGTTTGAGATGATACAATCCCATCATGGTGAGGGAGGCATGGAAGCAGAAGTGTGAAATGGCTGGTCACACTGTGTCTGTAGTCAGGAAGCAGAGAGAGGGGGAAAGAGGGAGGGAGATGAGAGAGAGAGAGATGCTAGTGCTCAGTTGGCTTTTTCCTTTATCCAGTTATACAGTCTGAGACCCCAG
This sequence comes from Orientallactaga sibirica, assembly GCA_036365145.1. Lineage (NCBI taxonomy): Eukaryota > Metazoa > Chordata > Mammalia > Rodentia > Dipodidae > Orientallactaga > Orientallactaga sibirica. Next base: position 48,549,543 of record JAEOAD010000005.1, on the reverse strand, counting down.
CCCATGGGATCCCAGAGTGCCACCCACTGTCAGGGTGGTTTTCCCTCCTCAGTTAAACCTCTTTAAAGAACACCTTCACAGACATACTCACGTGGATGCCTCTTAGGCGATTCTAAATCTAGTCAAGTTGAGAATGAACTATCACAGTAGGGATCAGCTTCTGGGATTTTTGTTGCCTGTTTTGAGACAAGGACCCACTGTGCTGCCCAGGCTGTCTGTGAATCAAGATTCTCCTGCTTCCACCTTCCAATTGCTGGGATTACAGGCATGTCCAATGTGTGGGTGGTATTTGAGATGGAGCGTAGGGTCTCACATATACGAGGTAAGTGCTGTATTTCTAGGCTGTATCTCCAAGGTACCACAATGATCTCTGTGTGAATGAGAGAGAGAGGTGAGTATGCATGCATATGTGGTGTGCATGTATACCTGTGCATGTGGGAACATCTGTGAGTGAGTGTGCACACACATCCATGCAGAAGCTGTCAGGTGCCTTCTTGATTATGCTCCACTTTATATATTGAGGCAGTTGAGCCCAGAGGTCCCTCACTGGGTGAATCTAGCTAGCCAGCTCGCCCTGACAATCCCAACTTCATGTCCCGAGTGCAGAAATTAGGCAGGCCACCACACCCACCCTGCCTTTACATGGGTCCTGGGGATCTGAACTCAGGTCCTCACACTAAACAGCAAGTGCTTTATCCCCAACCTCACATGGTGATTTTTACATATGCTAAAGATCTACTGATCTAGGGACCAGGAAAGTTTTTTGTTTTTTTTTTCAGAGAAATACATTTCAGCTGTTTCTTGAAAGACAAGTGTAAATGAGTAAAGGGAACAGGGTGTGATCCAGGCAGATGGAACAAACTGTGTCAAAGCCTCGGGGTAATAACAAACTTGGAGCATTTGAGGATAATCATAACAGCAATAATACTAATTTATTGACACTTGCCATATGCCAAACATTGGTAAGCACTTTAGAACATTATTTCACTTAATTTTTCACAACCACTCCATAAAATGGGAAATAGTATCATTTCTATTTTATAGATGAGGCTACTGAGAGTTGAAAGAAATGTCTTGTCCAAGACTAGCCAAATGTAAAATGGCAGAGGCAGGATTTGAACTTAGCATGCTCTGTCTCTCTTGTTCTCTCTCTCTTCCAACTCCTTCCCTCCCACTAGCTGCAGTAGAGTTCATTCATTTGCTTACAGAAAGAAGCAAAGCATTAAATGCATGGCCTTCCCTCCCTTGGTTTACTCTCCCATTCTATTCCCCAAACTACTCCTCTTTCAGGGCTCAGAGGGTTTGCCATTAAGCTGTTCCTTACTGTTATTCTCTCTTATGAGCTGATAACTGAATGAATGAATGAATGAATGAATGAATGAATGAATGAAAGCAGAGAACACTAGTGATACTTCATAATCATGTATTCATTCATGTATTTATCTGCTTTTTAAAATATTTATTTATTGCCGGGCGTGGTGGCGCACACCTTTAATCCCAGCACTTGGGAGGCAGAGGTAGGAGGATCGCCAAGAGTTCGAGGCCACCCTGAGATTACATAGTTAATTCCAGGTCAGCCTGGACCAGAGTGAGACCCTACCTCGAAAAACCAAAAAATAAAAATAAAAATAAAATAAAATATTTATTTATTGCAGAGAGAGAACAGAGAATGGGCATGTCAAAGCTTCCTGCTGCTGCAAACAACCTCCACATGCATACACCACTTTGTGCATTTGGCTTTACATGAGTCCTGGGGACTTGAACCCTGGATCATCAGTATTTGCAAGCAAGCACCATTAACCACTGAGCCATCTCTCCAGCCCTGGGTTTATCTGTTTAATGCTTGTCTCACCCACTATTCCATCAACCTTCTGATAACTAGGACCCAATCTGCTTGTGTCACCTAATACCAAAAGATACTGTTTCGTGAGGTTGTTTTATCTATTTATTTATTTATTTATTTATTTATTTATTTGTGGTGCTGAGGATAAACCCAGGGCTTTATGCATGCTAGGCAAGCCCTTTATTACTAGGCCACATTCCCAGCCCTTAAGTATTTCTTTTTTTTTTTTTTTTTTTTTTTTTTTTTCGGTTTTTTCGAGGTAAGGTCTCACTCTAGCCCAGGCTGACCTGAAATCCACTGTAGTCTCAGGGTGGCCTTGAACTCATGGCAATCCTCCTACCTCTGCCTCCCGAGTGCTGGGATTAAAGGCGTGCGCCACCACACCCGGCTATCTTTTTTTCTTTCTTTTTTTTTTTTTTTTTTCGCCCTTAAGTATTTCTTGACAAGTATTTTTGTGTTGTTGAATAAGTGGTTTTATTGTATTATTCTATTTGGATGATGGGGATTATACCCAGGGTCCTGTACATGCTAGGCAAGTACTTTAGCACTGAGATAACCCTCAGCCCTGATTTTTATTTTTGAGACAGGAGAAATGGGTTGCTGGATATCATTTAAGATGTCAGTTATAAATTCCCTCCCTCTGCAGCAAAAAAAATCAACCTTACTTGTCTGTCTGCAATACTCCATAGGAAGTGCCAGGGTCTTTCATTCCATGAAGTGACCTAAGAACCAGCTCTTAGACTGTTAGGGAGTCTAGATCCAGCGATAGGGGCAGTTAGTCTCTGCTAAGAATATCATCAAGATGAAGTGGGACGCACCTTCAGAAAGACAACTGCCTTCAAGGAGGGAATGGGGCCAGCGACCTCCCCAGTGCTTTGCTATTCTGGGAGTCTGCTTTCTGCCACAGCCCCACACAGCAAGCTGAGTGACCATGCTGAAGGTGAGGCTGTAATTGCTCCTTACTTTCCCTGGTTCCCCCAGTGTTAAATTAGCTTTATGTCAATACCACATTGGCAACTGGGATGAATTATTGAAGCTCATTCACTGCAATGGACCCAGGTTCCACTTGCTTTATGGAATGGAGGTGAATGTGAGCATGTGATTTCTGCTTGTCTTGTGGTCAGTACATTTTTTCAGACTGTTGCTAATATGAAGGAAGTTGGGCCTGATGGGCAGATTATCCCAGCCTCTACTTCTCATGAGAGCAATGAGATGAACATAGTGGGAGGACTGGGCCCCTAGTGGGATAGAGGAGCAGGGGGACAGGCATTGGCTGCTAGGTCACAAGAACTCTTAGTTATCAGTATACCTGCTGTCATCCTAAAGAACTGTTCATATGCACATGAGCAATACCACCAACATGCACACATAAGCATGTGTATGTTCAGAGTATCAATAAAACTTCATTCACCAAATTTGCCAAAAGAATACAGATTGTAAGGTTTTCTTCTCCCTCTACATTCAACACCAAGGTTTTTCTAGATATGCTGGTTAGTTTGCTCCCACACTTGGCAGAAGTAGATCACTTGGAATGTCCAAGGGCAGGAAACCCAATTGCTGGAGATTCTGCATGCATGTGGGAGAATAGCCTTCCTTTTCTGCTCTTCCTCACTTTCCCCATAAGCTGGTATGCTCCAGAATTTCAACATATGTTTCTGCTGCTTGGTCCAGATGCCAAAATGATTACCCATATAGCTCTGCATCTATCCATGCACACATACACTGAAATTTACTGCCACAAATATGCACTCTCTCTCTCTCTTACACACACACACACACACACACACACACACACACACACACATATATATATACACACACACCATACCCAGAGACAGGCCTCCTAGATGTATGGTTTGGACGTCTGATGAGAAGCCCTCCTGACTCTATCAGCTGGTCACATGCCTTCACATATTTATTCCTTGGGGAGTCCCCAGTTGAGAATCAAATACCTCTAGCTAAGGCAACACACCATAAAGTTATCATCTAATATTTTGGCAGGAACTCACTTCTGTCCAGGAACTTCCTTCTCTTTGCCTGGCTCTTAGTCATTCTTCATATCTGATCCTACCCATCCCTCTTCCCAGACCCAGGAGGAAAGGTCAGTTTTCCCATTACTCATTCTTATTACTCCCTGTCATTTTCCTTGGATGCAGCTGTTATAACTCTAATCAAATAAATATTTGTATACAAATATCTGTATATGACTCCCGTGGATGAAGAGATCCAGTAAGTTAGGGACAGTCTAGCTCACTGTCCTTATATTTGCACACAGACAGACACAAAGAGAAGCGAGAGAGAGAGAGAGAGAGAATGGGCATGCCAGGGCCTTGGGCCACTGCAAACAAACTCCAGATGCTTGCACCACTTTGTGCATCTGGCTTTATGTGGGTACTGGGGAATCGAAACTGGGTCCTTAGGTTTTGCAGGCAAGAGCCTTAACCACTGAGCCATCTCTCAGGCCCTAGTTCACTACTAGATTCTAGATTTCTTCACTGCACTCCCAGTGCTATCACAGAACCTGTTAAAGAGAAAATGTTCAATAAAACTAAAGCTTGAGCCGGGCGTGGTGGCGCACGCCTTTAATCCCAGCACTCGGGAGGCAGAGGTAGGAGGATTGCCATGAGTTCAAGGCCACCCTGAGACTACATAGTTAATTCCAGGTCAGCCTGGGCCAGAGTGAGACCCTACCTTGAAAAACCAAAAAAAAAAAAAAAAAAAAAACTAACGTTTGAGAGATTTGGGTAAAGGAGGGCAGAGAAAGAGGAAGGGGGACACAAAGGTCAGGATGGATGACTCCAAACTTTGCTGAATATCATGCCTCTCCTTTCTTCACCTATCTGGACGACACCATGTCACCCTTTATGGGGAATGTTAAGAAGTCCAATAGAACCACAGGAACTGCACTAGGACTGAAGGAGACAGAGGCTACTCATCTGGAAAAAACAGGTTTGAAGAGCATCCTGGCCTGGCCTGGCTCCCCTTTCCCAGAAAGTGACCTTGTGTGAAGGACTCCCTTCAGATGTTTCCTGGTAGTTAATATGGAATCTGGTTTTTTTAAAATTTTTTATTTTATTTTATTTATTTTTGGAGAGAGACACAGAGGGAAACAGAGAGGGAGAGGAAGACAGATAGAGCTGGGCGCCCCAGCAGTGTCTCAGCTGCTGTGAACGAACTCCAGATGTGTGCGCCCCCTTGTGGTCAAGTGCGGCATTGAGCCCTTGCGTCACTTTGCATCTGGCTAAACATGGGACCTGAAGATTGGAACTGTTGGAGATTGGAACCAGCGTTCTCAGGCTTAGCAGGCAGGCGCCTTAACCACTAAGCCATCTCTCCAGCCCTGGAATCTGTTTGTTTTGGAAAACTTATAGTATTGATAATCGTTGCAAAAAAAAAAAAAAATGCTATCACAGGGCTGAGGAGATGAGTCGATGGTTAAAGGTACTTCTTTGCAAAGCCTGTCAGCCTGGGTTTGATTCCCTAGTACCTACATAAAGCCAGATGTACAAACTAGTGCATACAACCGGTATTCATTTGCAGCAGCAAGAGGCCCTGGCATGCCCATTATCCTCTCTCTCTCTTTCTATCGCTAGCAAGTATTTTTTTTTTTTTTTTTAGAAAATGCTATCTTGTACCATTTATTGAAAGTTTACTATATGACTGGCACTGGGCAATATTTTATACCTATTATATATCATTATCTCAATTAATCCTCTGAATCACCTTGTGAAATAAGTACACAATTATTCCCATTTTACAGCTGGATGAACAAACTCACAGATAAGAAATAATTGGCCTAAGGTCATACAACTAGGAAACAACTGAGTCATGAAAGAACTCTAAGGCCAATTTTTTTTTTTTTTTTTTTGAGGTAGGGTTTCACTCTAGCCCAGGTTGACCTGGAATTCACTATGTAGTCTCCGGGTAGCCTTGAACTTATGGCAATCTTCCTACCTCTGCCTCCCAAGTGATGGGATTAAAGGTGTGCGCCACCATGCCCAGCTCTAGAAGGCCAAATTTATAGCCACCAGGATATACTGTATTTCACTCCAGCCCTGGCTGAACCACCTCTTGTCCTTACACTCTCACACTCACTCACTCACACTCAGATACTGCTGCCATTTAATGGACTTGAGGTATATTTGAGATGTTGGAAGATGCCATTTTTCCCAACTTACAACCACCAGGACCCTGATTCCTGGAGTCAGTAAGGGGATGCAAACATCTGGAATTGTGAAGGAAGCAGATACTAGCAGCTGGAAGGCACCAGCTTCCTTGGTGTTCCCTGGGGAAAGGTTCCTAGGTTCCTGACTCTCCTACTTGAAAAATGGGCTGATCTTGAGTCCTTTCTCTCTGTATTTCTCTTTGCCCAGTGATGACCCTGGCAACTTGTTTCAGAATGATAGTGTGTGGTCCTGGGTGTCCAACCTAGGACCTTGAGCATGCTAAGCAAGCACCATACCATTGAGATATAGAGCCGGTCTGCATTTCCCTGACTCCCTTACCATTAGTGCACTTGCGTCATTAGATGACAGAAGGAAGGAAGAGAACTTTCTGCTACTTGGGCCTTTTCCTCACAAGTAGGACCCTGGAGGGATGGGATTCTTTTGTAAGAACCATTGCAGCTCGTTGATCTCTGCTTCCTAATTCATGGGTGACAAATCGCTGGCAATGTGTTCTGCAAATCAATAGTTCCAGTACTGGCCTTTTGGTTCCTTACCTTGCCATTTGTGGCAAACATACTAGCTCTCCAGGTGCAGCTTCTGGGAGTCCATTCCACAAGCTTTTTAAATGATTTTTTGTAATCACTAATTCCCTAAATTAACTCTTCCAGTTTAAGATACCTAGAATGGTTTCTGTTTCCTGCACTGAACTAAACTTGCACATAGTTATAAAATGACTCCTTGGAGAAATTGAGAAAAAAAAAGTCTACTGTTAAGGAGAAAATATTTCTTTTCTCACTCATTGCCAGGTTCATGGCTAAGATTGCTGTAACAAAAGGTAGAGCAACAATAGGAAAGCATACATAGTTATTTAATGCTTTATATGACACATGAGCCTTCCTAAGGAAGTGAAAACCCAAAGAGATAGAAAAATAGAAAACCTGTGTATTTTTTATGCGTGACTTTCATGAAAAGTGGAAAGTCATGCCCAAGTATGATTAGACAAAGCAGGCGTGCACTGCCGGTAATAAACTTAAGGGGCAGAGCTTAACAAGGAATATCTGCCCAAATTCTTTTTTAAATTTTTTGTTTATTAATTTATTTATTTGAGAGCAACAGACAGAGAGAGAGAAAGAGGCAGATACATGGAGAGAGAATGGGCATGCCAGGGCTTCCAGCCACTGCAAATGAACTCCAGATGCATGTGCTACCTTGTGCATCTGGCTTACGTGGGTCCTGGGGAATCGAGCCTCTAACTGGGGTCTTTAAGTTTCACAGGTAAGCACTTAACCACTAAGCCATCTCTCCATGCTCTCTGCCCAGCTTCTTTTTGGTAACTGTGTCTAGGAGAACAAGGATTCCTGCTTTTAGGTATAGTGAGGGTATCTCTAGAATGAGGACTTTATATTTGCTTCAGGGGAGAAGATCTGAAGTATTATGGCCTACTTCAGAGGGAAGGGGAGGCAGGTGAGAGTGACCTTCCTGTTTTTGTCTTAGTGCTAACTTTTGGAGTTGGAGTTGTCTATTCTCACCCAATCACTGATACGCTCAAAGATAGGAAACCAGTTAAGTTGACATAAAAAATAGATTGTTATCAGGGCTAAGGGTGTAGGTCAGAGGCAGTGTGACTGCCTAACATATACAAGGTCCTGAAGTCGAGCCTCACTAAAAAATTATCATAATGGGGATGGAGAGATGGCTTAGTGGTTACAGCATTTGCTTGCAAAGCCAAAGGACCTCGGTTCAATTCCCTAGGACCCATATAAGCCAGATGCACAAGGTGGCACATGCACCTGGAGTTTGTTTGCAGTGGCTGGAGGCCCTGAAGTGCCCATTCTCTCTCTCTGTCTGCATCTTTCTTTCTCTTTCAAATAAATAAATAAATTATCATAACTCAGCCTTTCTTAATAATAGGTGTCAAGGTTTCTCCTTCAGAGAATCACAAAGATGTCTAAACTCTTCAAAATACCTATATATTACATTACATATATATTTATATAAGAAATATCTGTACTTCTCTGTATATCAGTTATATCTCAATAAAAATGATTTAAATAAAAAATAAGAAAGTTCAAAAAGATAAAGGCAGGAAAGAGAACATAGATAGACTAGGAAATATACATATTTCAAAAGTTTGTGGGGGGCCTGGAGAGAGGGCTTAGCAGTTAAGTGCTTGCCTGGGAAGCCTAAGGATCCCTGTTCAAGGCTCAATTCCCCAGGACCCATGTAAGCCAGATGCACAAGGTGGCACATGCATCTGGAATTCATTTGCAGTGGCTAGAGCCCTGGCACACCCATTCTCTCTCTATCTGCCTCTTTCTTTCTCGTCTGTCTGTTGCTCTCAAATAATTAAATTAAATTAAAAAGAAAGAAATCACCCAACCAAGAGCAGCTTTAAAAAAAAAGTTTGGTCTGGAGAGATGGCTTACCGCTTAAGGCCCCTGCCTCCTAAGCCTAAGAACGCCGGTTCCAATCTCCAGGTCCCACGTTTAGCCAGATGCAAAGTGACGCAAGGGCGCAATGCCGCACTTGCCCACAAGGGGGCACACACATCTGGATTTCATTCACAGCAGCTGAGAGACTGCTGGCGCACCCATCTCTGTCTGTCTCCCTCTCCCTCTCTCTCTATCTGTCTCTCTCTGTGTCTCTCTCTAAAAAATAAAAAATAAATAAAAATAAAATAAAATAAAAAGTTTATGGGGGCCTGGGGATATAGTCCAATTGATAGAGTGCTTGCTTAAAATTCACTAAAGTCTTGTTCAATTCCCAGTGCCACATAAACCAGGCATGATGGCACTTGGGAGGCAAGAAGATCAGGGGTTCAAGGGCATCCTCAGCTGCATGTCAAATTTGGGACCAGCCTGGACTACATGAAACCCTGTCTCAAAAAAGGGTTTATGAGGGCTGGAGAGATGGCTTAGCGGTTAAGGTGCCTGCCTCCTAAGCCTAAAAACACCGGTTCCAATCTCCAGGTCCCACGTTTAGCCAGATGCAAAGTGACGCAAGGGCGCAATGCCACACTTGGCCACAAGGGGCGCTCGCATCTGGATTTCGTTCACAGCAGCTGAGAGACTGCTGGCACGCCCATCTCTATCTGTCTCCCTCTCCCTCTGTCTGTCTCTCTGTGTGTCTCTCTCCAAAAATAAATAAAATAATTTTTTAAAAAAGGTTTATGAGAGCTGGGCGTGGTGGCGCATGCCTTTAATCCCAGCACTCGGGAGGCAGAGGTAGGAGGATCGCTGTGAGTTCGAGGCCACCCTGAGACTACATAGTGAATTCCAGGTCAGCCTGGGCTAGAGCGAGACCCTACCACGAAAAACCAAAAAAAAAAAAAAAAAAAAAAAAAAAAAAAGGTTTATGAGCCAGATGCACAAGGTGGCTCACCCATCCCCCTGTCTCTCTGCCTCTCTCTCAAATAAACAAATAAATAAAATATTTTTAAAGGCTTATATCTAGTACAGGGGATGGACAGACCAACACACAGCTCAAATGTGTGAATTCAGAAGTCTGCTCTACACTCACTGTTGAATGAGAGTTATTAATATGTGTTATAAACTTACACACACAGCATGACATAAGATTCTCTCTCGGATGATCCCAAGTGACCCCAGGAAAGATAGAGAAGATAGGTAAAAGATGCATTTATGTTAGGAGGATAAGAATGCAAGTAAAGGATAAGCCTACAGTGAAAGAAGGAAGAATGGAACAGGAATAATGATGGCAGAGCTGGAAGCAGGTGGCAGGGAAGGAGGTGGATGAAAGGATTTTTGAGGGACAGATAAGCAAGAAGGTCAACTCCCTCACTCCAGGGCACTTCATCGCTATTGCACAGTGCCTGGAAAATAGGAGGCATGCCGGGCCTGGTGGCGCACGCCTTTAATCCCAGCACTTGGAAGGCAGAGGTAGGAGGATCACCGTGAGTTCGAGGCCACCCCGAAGACTACATAGTGAGTTCCAGGTCAGCCTGGACCAGAGTGAGACCCTACCTTGAAAAAAAAAAATAGGAGGCATTTGATAAAAAAAAAAAAAAAAAAATAAAAAGTCAGGAGGATGGGGAAGCAAGATGACACAAGGTGGGGTGTGTATGTCGTAATAACCTCTAACATTTATGGAGTTTTAGCAGAAGCCAGACATTCTGCTAAGCATTTAAAATGCATTATCATTCTAAATCCTTGCTGATGCTCCAGAATCAGAAGTGGGAATACTAGAATCCCATTTAATAGTTGAAGAAACAGAGGCTCAGATAGTTCAAGTAACTTAATTACATGCGCAATAAGTGACAGAGACAAGATTTGAATTCTGTCTGACTTCAAAACCAGTGTTTTTCACAGCCACACTATATGTATTTCCCTGAGTCAAAGGTGGATCTGGGGACGGCCCACTCCCCTACTGTCGTACACACTCAAAGTTTAGAGGAAACGCCAAAGGACATGGTTCCAGACCCAACCTACCAAAGAAGAGGACTCAAAGAGGAGTGGAGAGCTGTCCCTCCCCCACCGAGGAGGGGCCACATTAAAGCATCATCTTCCACAACAGAAAGAAAAACAATTTGAAACTTAATCATCTCCCAGAATTATGATCCCTCCCTGCAGCGGGGAGCACATTAGCAGAGCCGAGAAATGATAATTCAGCAGCCCCCAACCCAGCAGGGAGGGAGAGAGGAGAGGAGGGAGGAGAGAGGGAAGAAAACTGAAACAGATAAAGGAGGTGGGGAGAGTCGGGGTCTGACCTCCGATTGTTCTTTTTCCTAGCCAGGTCTGAGACTGGGTTCCAGGATGTGGTTTGGTGACAATTGATTCTGCTCAGATAGGGTAGGGGTCATGTTGCCCCCTGGTCAGCACTGATGGAATCCAAGCCCACCCAAACCAGGTATAATTTGTCATCTTAGCCCAGGCGGGGGATGTCTCTTGAGCTACCCTGGGTGCTCTTGTCTGATGGCACCTAGGCAAAAATCAACTTCCCGTCAGAACCTGAGGTACTGGACAGCTCCCGGCCCAGCAAGGGTTCCCTGAGTGCACTAGATGGGGGTCAGGCTTCCCCGCCCCCTACCCCCTCAAACCTCAATAGTCTCCACCCTCAAGGGAAGCGCAAAGGCTACTGGGAACTACTAGGGACTGGGCTGGGGTCATGAAAAGGTCCAGATGGAGATCTTGTGGGGACCTTGAGAGTGGAGCCCCAGGGGTAACTTCTCCAGACGCATTCCTTCCTTCTGAGTTGAGACCCCTTCGGTCCTCACACTACACATACACACTCGTGGGGGACAATGGAGCCTTCAGCCCCCAGACATGAATGGGGCCTTTGAGAGCTGCACGCCATGGGGTCATCAGCGGCCACCAGTCCCTGGGGCTGCCCAGCCTTCTGATTAAGGAGTTGCTGGGCTGGGGGGAGGTGTTCATGATCCCTGTCTTAGAGACTGCTGGTTCCTGGGAAAAGATTCATCTCTAATCAAACAGTTTCTTTCTTGTTCTTTTTTTTTTTTTTTAAAAAAAAAAGGATCTTAAGGGGGTGGGGAGTGAACAAACCTTTTTCTCTGTTCCAGGGTGGGGACAGTTCTGTGGCCCCTTCTCAGCAAACTTCATGAAGAGATAACCTACCAAGCTTTTGCTATCTCTTGTCTCTTCTCATCAAGTCAGGTTCCTGCTCTAGATGGGGCAGGTCCCACACCTCTCCATATCCATCCCTTCATCTAAGGCTGCCACTGCGGCCTGGTCCCTTTTTCCTTCTGTCTCCCCCTTCTGCTTCTGCAATGCACAGCCTACTAGGTTTCTATGGAAACGGGCTAGGAAGGCTCTGCCAAGAGGCCAAGGCCACTACTGCTCTTGAAGGGAGGGGAAGATAGAAATTGAAAGTGAGGAGCAGGAGGCAAGTTCTAGTTATTCCCGAGGGGCTGCAGATGTGTTGGATGTGAGACTTTCACTAGGAGGATGGCTGGAAGGAAGAGGGCAGAGATGTAACTGAACGACTGAGGGGCTCCTTCCATTTCTTCGATTCCCAGCGCTCCGCACATCTAGACAATTCCCTCAGAGGGGTATTGGTGGGTGAAAAAGGGAGACAGGTAACAAGAGCTCTGACCTGTCCTCCCTTGCACGAGGAGGTCCTATTCCTTTCAGAGCATGCCCACTTGAAAGAAGGCCTCCAGAGAACTAAAGATGGAGAGGAAATCACAGTGAGGTGTGAGTATTCAGGGGTGTTTCAGGAGATCCCCTAGGCAGATAAAGCTAGAGGAGGCCAGAGGCCTGGGAATGCCGGATTATTTTAGGGCTTCCTTCCCTATTAGGGAATATTCATTGAGAACTTGGGGGTGGGGTGGGCCTGAAAGTTGCCAGTTTTCTGTCCTCTGTTCATCCCATCAGGATGTTGGTCTATAAAAAGAGGAAAGCAGAGGTGACAATTGGGGTCTGAAAGCAGAGGAGGGCTCAGGGTACAGATGTGTGTGACTAGGACAGGTAGGGACTCTTCTATAAGCTTCCTAGCTGTCGCTTCCTGGCATTCGAGCCCTTACCCTTACTCCTTCCTGACACTGGGAGCTCAGGCCAAGCTGCTGCTTGACAAGTCACTGTGGGAAATCTTGGAGTCCTGGGAAAATGTGCCATAGGGTCCCTTGAGAAAGGGGCTCCCAGGTTATCAGAAGGTTCAGAAAGCTTCACTAGGGATGAGAGGAAATGAAAGGGGTCCCCTGTCAGCCTAAGGTTCGCTGGATCTAACCCCATCGGCTCTCTGGCCATAGCCTCCAGCACAGACGTCTTGGTGTTTGCTTATTTTGGTTATTTTTTGATCAGATATTTTGGCACTGTGCACACTGCCTCCTGTTGCCATGGCAGCCGTGACAGGGCTGAGGCACCGTGAGAAAAATACCAAAATTAATGAGTGAGCGAAAGTGCAGCTGAGAGAAAAACAAGGTTAAAAAAAGAGTTAAAACGGTAATGAAAACAGGCTTCCCAGATCCACAGCAGAGCAGCTGCTGAGTCCTCCTTAGAGCATCAACCTCCACCCAACCTGAGGCTCCTGCCATCTCCTAGACCTCAAGGCAGGACTCACCCACCTTTCCCCATGCATCCAGTCACAGAACAAGCAACAGCCACATGAGGACCATCCTAAGTAGATCCGCTCCCATCTTAGGTAGCATCCTGCTTCCCAGAACAGCATCTCAGGGAACAGCTTCTCATCTCCTAGACAACAGTGTCTTAGCTACAGCCCCCACACAATAGTGGTCTAGCTATATTACCAAGAAGAAATGGCTTCCCAGCTACACTAAAGCTTCACAGCTATAGCTGCAGGCATAACATCATCCCATCTAGAGTCCTGCACACAAGAACAGCCCAGACACAATCCTGGGCAATAGCATCTTAGCTGTAGCCAATCCCCAGTTTGCTGTCATCACAGCTATAGCTTCAGAACCAATAGCATGCTGGCTACAGTCCTATATACAACAGTCTCTCTCTTTTATCCCAGGTAACAGCTTGCTTCCCAGGTACAGGCTCCTAGCAACAGCTTCTTATCTCCTAGGACCTACGCAGGCAGTGGATTCATCTACAGCTCTACTTACATCATATTAACAGCAAACTGCTTCTCGGCTATAGCCAGACTCAGGTATGCCAGCCTTACACCTAAAGCTTCAGGCCCAATGGTGTTTCAGTTACAGCCTTCCCTGAACATGCACACACAGCTTTGAGAAATCCAAATTCTTGAGAAATCCAAAGGTCTGAGCTAGGTACACCAGAATCACAACAGAGGCAACAGCCTTTTTGCTCAAGTTTCAGATCCTACAGCGTTCCAGTCCCCTTAGCTACAGCCCAGCCTAGGTACATATTAGCAAGCATCCCAGTTATTTCCATACCTAGCACCACTCAGGCTCCATTCTCTGGACACAGTCCCAGATGGACTCTCAGTCACTGTCAGTTTTAGGAGCCTCCCCCAATGCTTCACTTGCCAACTGGTCCTCCTCCCAGATTGGTACAGGGCCAAGAGCATGGCTTCTCTTCTCTTCAAATGCCACCTCCTTTACTCCCCAATCATCCTCCCAGTCCCACCCCTCTGGCCTGACTCCCTTTCTGGGGGAAAAAGACCCCAATCTTCATACCTACATTGCCCAAACTCAGCTCCCCCACAAAGCCCAGCTTGTCAGCTGGGGTGGGAGGGGATGGAAAGCAAGGAAGAAGGGTAGGCACACCCTGCTGTTGCTGCTTGGTCCAATTCTGCTCCAACCACTTGGTGCAGGATTTGAGTTTGCTGGTGGTGGAACAGGGAGGATGGAGGAGAACATCTGGGAGATTAGCATTTCCTGCCCAGCTCTGCGGCTGCTGATCCTGCTCAGGCCAGAGCAAGGGAAGAGAACAGAGGAGCCTTTGAATGGCTCCCAGCAAGCAGCCTGGGGAGGGTTTGCTGCAGTGGGCAGCAGGCACATGCTGGGGGCAGGGAAGTTGGGGCAGCTCCTCTGTGGAAGATTTCTTCTCTCTGGGCCGCTGATTCCCTCCTTGGCGCTGTGCTCAATGATGTGGCGAGTATGAGCTTTGCAGGGGACCGAGAAAACCACTTCGAGGATGGGTCCTCTTTGCACAGTGCACTCCTATCCAAAGGACCACATCTGGGCTCCTGGGACTGAGGGCTCAGGCCAGAAAAGCAGCTGAGTGAGGGAAGGTGGCTGTTTTGAGATGTCCTTGAGTGTTCCTTTAGCCAACCGCAGACTCCACCTTTACCTTGAACACAGTCCCCAAAAGGGAGGCCAGGGCTGGGAAGGGGAGAAAGCAGAAGCAAGGGACAAGGGGCAGGAAAATGGTAGACATGGGGAAATAGGAGGACAGAGATAGGAGGCAGAGGCCCAGAGACCAGTCTCCCGATATGAGGGTCTTTTCATATCCAGAGCCAGGTCTTGATGTAGATAGCCTTCCCCATTCTTTTGACCTAGAACACCCGACCTTGGCCTATAAACGGCACCAAGCAGGAGGTCCTATTGAATTGGGGCACTTGGCAGCCTGGGGTACCAAACTCTGAGCAAGAGGGAGTTCCCAAGCTGCCAAGTACCTCTAGATGGCGCCAGAGAGCCAGAGCTGAGCGAGAGATACCAAGTATTGGAGTGTATGAAACACTGCGTGTGACACCGTGTGTGACTCGCTGAGTGTGAGTGTAACAGGGAGCGTGTGACACTGCGAGGGCGTGTGACATAGGCCGTGACACTGCGCGGCCTCGCGTGGCAGAGACACGTATGACTGTGTGCGTGTGTGTGTGCGCGCGCGCGTGCGCGCGCGTCACCAGCAAGAGTATGGCCACAGCACTACACCACCCTGAGGGCAGGTGATTAGAAGACCCTCGACCAGCCTAGCCTGAGACCAGGAGGGCCATTTCATCCTCACACTTGTACATCTTCACTCTGGATCTTCAAGATCCCCTCCCCTCCCCCCCGTCCCCTTCTTAGTCCCACCCCCACGGCTGCTAGGCCACCGAGACTGACCGTTCTGCGGCTTCGGCCCGAGGGGGAGGGGTGGACTTCCCCGGAGCTCAAGGGAAAGGGAGGGATGGCCACGCGGGGTGATGCAGGGGTCTGGGCGGGAAGAGGGTGGACCTGGAGGGGCAGGTGGCCAGAGAAGGTGTCAGGGAAGGAGTTAGGGGACCCACTTGCCCTGCCTCGACTTCCTAGAGGGCAAAGTGGGAGACAGGTGTTTGAGTGGGGCCAGGAGGGCCATTCCAGAGGGGTCCAAGATAGAGACTTGGGTGGGATGAATACCAGGTGCAGAGCAGCGGGGGGATGGGGGGCAGCCTGTGTATCAAGACTCAGGCAAAGGGGAGGGGGCCTGGTCTGGGGGAGCGATGCTCAGGATCCCCTCCCAGCAGGACCACAGTGGACCCGGGCTCCACCTCCCGGCCAGAGTGGGGGGGGGACGGGAGGCGGGCGGAAGGCGGGCGGGCGGGCCAGGAGGGAGGGGGAGGGAGGGGGCGGGCCGGGCTGTGCGCTCCGCTCGCTGCTGGCTCCGCCGCCGCCACCACCGCCGCTGCCGCCTCACACACTCGCGGAGCGGGAGCGGGAGCGCGGCGCGGACGCGAAGCCGCCGGGCTGCTGCTCCCAGAGCCAGCCGGAGCCGGAGCCTGAACCGCAGCGCCAGCCCCAGCCGAATCCAGCCGCAGCCGGGGCCGGCGGCGGCTCATGGACAGCGGGGCAGGCGGCCGTTGCTGCCCCGAGCCGGGTAAGGACCCGGCGGCGGCGAGGGGCCCCGAGCGGCGATGGCCGGCGGGAGCTGAGGGAGGGGCGCTCGGCCGAGCGAGGCGGGAGCTAGGGCCGATGTGGGGGCTGCTGGGACCCCCGAGTGGGGATTGCGGCGGAGGCACCCTGGCCTCCTGGGTCCCCGGCTCGAAGCCGAGAGAAGGAAGGGAGTGAGGGGATGGTGATGGAACCCCAGCCCTCCGAGTCCGCACCCGGGCGCGCTGGGAGCCGCGGAGATGTGAGACTCCGAGAGCGCACGGAATGGAGATGGTTCGGGGAAGCGCTGGGCCTTCGCTCGGTTCGGTGGGGGGCTGCTCGAGGACGAGGCCAGCGAGGAACATTATCCCACACACACACTTGTTGGGCCACTAAGCTCAGCTCACTCAGGCGCCTCCACCTCGTCGCGGGCATCTGGTGGGCCACACCACTGACATATATACGCGCATGCATACATCCGTACATACGTGAACACAGACATACCTCCCGCACACCAGCGCCACTGGGGCACAGTCACCAGCTCGGAATCTAGTTCCGCGGCTGCACGATCCACCGCAGCAGGGACATACTACCCAGGGCCGTAAAGAGCCACAACACAATCCCTTGTGACACCGGGCAACGCGAGACACATAAACACAACCCCGTACCCTTATGTTCCGGCCACAGTTCTCCAGGTGAACATTCACAATCTAGACCCCCCCCCCGCCGCCACACACACATACACACACACTCCTTCAAGGAACACACCCTCACATAAATTGCTACCCATTCCTTGGCCAGAACATAGGTCCACAGCACAGGTCTCTCTTGTCCCTCTGGACTGCACCCACACAACCAAATGTCTCAGCATACGCCTTCATGGCACACACCCTAACAGTCAGAGGCACCTACCGCAGCACTTCGCGGTCACAAACATAATCCACGACTTCACGCATCTAATACTGTTGTCACACACACACACCTTACACCAACAGTGTCACATTACACCTCGCAGTCCACACACACAAACACACGCACACTTTACCCTTCTGTCTCTTCGTGGGCAAATTTCGTAGGGAGAAGCGGCTGGGTGAGCCTCGGGCACCCAGTCACCTTAGGACATTGTTGTAAATACCGGCACAGCGGGAGCCCCAGGGCCGGCCGGACTGGCTTGCCGACTGGCACCTCCCCCACCTATACTCCAGAGTCTGACCGGCTGGGTATTCCGGGAACGAGCTGGACCTGGCAAGCCGCGCCATACCGTCTCCCTGGGGCAATGAGGCCCTAGCTCCCCTTGCAAAAGGTACAACCCTGGGGGTGGTGTTTGTGATCTTTGTCGGGCCATTTCACTGAGTTTTCTGAGCCACCTGGGCCTGGTAGCACACCTGGGTCCTGCACACCTGGGTGGTCTTACACCTGCGCGACCCCTCCACCCAGGGCCCAGCTACTGGCCAGTGGCGTGTGCTGTCCAGGCCCTGGGGCCAGAAGGGAGATCGCGGCATGCGCAGGAGAAAAACTGGGAGGCGAAATGGACTCGCCGTCCCTTCCCCCCTGGCAATCCTCGGGTAGCTCAGACTTGTGGCCCCAGTTTCTGCAGCAGTGGTCAGCAACTATTCCTCTGGAAGGAAAGACTGGGGGCGACTCTGAGGCCATCGAAGACTGAGTGCGGGGCAGATATCCCCTTTCTGCGGCCGCAAAAGAATTGGTTTTAGGAGAACGTCCCCGCCCGACCGAGCTCGCGGCTTTGTGATTCCGGCGCCGGCTTCCTCCCCGCCCCCTCCAGGCGCCCGCTGTGCGGCTCCTGCCGGCGCCGCTTGCGGGAGACCCCGCGGCCCGGCTCGGAGAGGCCGAGGAGGAGGGATTCCCCGCGGCGGCCCCGGGGGCGAGGGAACCTTGAGGCTGGCTGTCCCAGGCGCGTTTTCTCTACGTCGGGCCCTCGAGTCGTCTCACCTTGGGCTCCAGGAGGCCGGGCGCCACCAGGGTGGGGGCGGGGTGGGGCCACCCGCACCCCTGGAGCGGCCGCCGTCCCGACTCCACACACTGGGCGTCCTCCGGGCGGAGATGCTGCGCGCTGGGTGTGTGCTGCGAGCGTTCGCTGACCCCGGCGGTGCGGGCAGGGGCTGCTCAAGCCTTGCTAAGCCCCAGGGACTTTGTGCCTGAAAACGCAGGCCTTCTTCCAGCACCAGCTACGTGGAAAACGGTCGCCCAGAAGTGTTTGTGACAACCCAGAAGTCTGGGTTTGAGCAGGGAGTTTGGTTGTCACTTTCTTGACTAGTGGTCTGAAGGGCTTGAAACCTGAAAGAGGCCTCAGAGATGCCCAGAGGCGGGACAGTGGGAGCAGGTCGGAGTTCTGGGGTAGCCCCAGGTAGCTCTCTTGCCCTTCCTCCTTCCCACCCCAATTCAAAATTCGGAAGGAACTTCAGCCCCGGAAAGGAGTGTCTTGCTGCCCTGGCTACTTCTGCAGATGGCTGGGCAAGAGATGCTCTGCTGGTGAGAATTGTGTGGAAGGGCCAGGAAGAACGCCTGCCTGGGTGGAGAGGAGCTGAGAAGGAACCAGGGCTGAGTGAGGCTCTTCTCGTGTGGGGTGAAGGCCACCCCTGCTCTAAGCAAGGCTAATTGGTGTTCTTTTCAACAATGCATTGGCCACCTCCTATCAGTGCTCATGATGGGTAGTGAGGGTGCGGTAGTCAAACATACTCTCATCTTTGCCTTCATAGGCCTTGCCAAAAAGCAAGAGATTAGCGCACTCATTCATTGAACCAGAAATCACCTACTATGTGCCCAGTAATGGAAATAAAATGCTCTATTATGAGATTGGAAGACTTTTTAAAAATATCTGCCTTACAATGTAATAGACCATAAATGGATCAGGTTTCATTTTGTTCTCCCAAATAATGTCAACAGGCAGGATTTACTTCTATTTTATAATATGGAAGCAGATTCAGAAAGTGAATCCACTTGGGGAAAGTCGCCCAGCTAAGGAAGGGGTGGAGCAACGGTTTGAACCCAACAATCTGGTTCAAGACTGCAGGTGCCCGAAAGCCTGCAGAGGCAAATAGGGGGTTGTGGAAGAAGGGAGAGAAGAACTGAGAGCTGCTCACTGTGGGGGGCCTCTGAACAGTTCCACCCCACACAGCCTCACTACCCTGCTCAGGCTCTCAGATGGTCCCTTTGTCCTTTGGTGTTTTGTGCCTGCAGTGGCAGTGACTGTTGTGTAATAGTGCTTGGATGAGGGTGGGGGTTCAGAGCTGACCTGCTCACTGAGACAGGGATAGCTCTCTGCTCAAAGCATCCAGCAAGAAGTGGACCTTGACTCCCCCCAGGTGGTCTGGAAATGAAGCTTCTAAATGAACCCTCACCTGTCCTCATATTTTCTCAGTGTTGACACCAATGGGGTTCTCGACTTTTCTGGACTCTTGAATCCTCATCCCTCATTCCTACAACCCTGATGATTCTTCTCCGTGCCTTTGATGGACATGGGTTATTGTTGCCTGTCCCTACTGTTTAGGCTTTGTCTTCCTGGGGTCTTGGGCAACAATCACTAGGTGGAGGAGAGGCACACTTGCCCAGGGAGGCAGATAAGGCAGATAAGAGCTAATGGCTTCAAAGGCTACCGCCTCAGACTAATGACTTTCAACACCAACTGCTAGGGACAAAGTTCAGTAATAATGAGGGTGGGGATGGAGAAGGGACACTTTACTCCTGTCCCTGCCCTTCCAACAGTCTGGGTTCTTTCCTAGATCCCTAGACCTTCTCTTTCCTTTTCCCTTCTGGCTGTGCAGAGTTGGCAGCTTGAGGCTGGGGGTAAGGGTACTTATGGATAACATTACAAATACCATCTTCCAGCCTCGAGCATTTCTGCTGACTCCTTTTCAGCCTTCTCGCGCAGACTGTAGGATGAGAAGAGGCACTCTATCTTAAATGCTGGCTCTTCTGCTTTTGTGACCCAAGATGATTAAGATGATAGTTGGGTGGATGGATGGATGGATAGATAGATAGATAGATGGAATTTCTTTTTTATTTGAGAGAAAAAAGCAGAGAGAGAGGGAATGGGGCCGCCGGAAATTCCAGACACATGCACCACCTTGTGCATCTGGCTTCCGTGGGTTCTGGGGAATCAAACCTGTGTCCTTAGGTTTTTGCAGGCAAGAACCTTAACCACTAAGCCATTTCTCCAGCCCAGACTGTTTTTTGAAGCAGGTTCTCAGTCTATCTCAGGCTGACATAGAGCTCACTCTGTAGCCCAGGCTGGTCTCAAACTCACAGTGATCCTCCTACCTCAGCCTCCTGAGTACTACGAGCCACCAAGCCCAATCTTGATAATATATTTTTGAGTCAATTTGATCATCTGTAATATGGGGAAGAGGCTGTAATAATATCCATTTTAGAGGGTTGGGAGATTTCAATAAGAAATCATGTTTGTAAAACATTTATATGTTGGTAAAACCTTAGTATTTGCTGAGATGGTGGTGGCCATGAATGAAGATGGCAGAGAAGGTGGTGATGATAAAGATGGTTTGTAGGGCCTCAGGCTCTTAACTCTATGAACCTAGAGTATCTCAAAGTTGTTTTCCAGACCTTTGTTATCACAGTTGCCTTGGGGGTTTCTCCAGGTCCCACCTTCTAATCAAAATTCCTGAGGGTGGGGCCAGATAATCCCTGTGTTGGTGGAACTCTCCAGGTGCTCTAGGGACCTAAACCCTAGGTTACAGCCCCACTCTGGGCATCCCTCCCCCCACCCAGCCCTATTTCCCCCTTACTCCTCCTACCTCTCAGGACACCTACAGCTTCATTGACTACCCTGTGTTAATCCTTCCCTGACTCTTTATCGCTGGCTGGAGGTAGGGGCGCTCCTACAGTAGGCACGGTTAGAAGTTGGAGGAGTTAGAGTCTAAGGCTGTCACCCTGACATGGGATGAAAGCCCCAACGTGGAGGCTTAATCATTAGTTCTTGGAGTAGCCATGAGAATCAGTTACCCTGATTCTGCCAGGCCATAGACCCCTTAATTTGTTGTGTGGTAGTGTTATAAAATTCTTCGAGGTGATATAACCCCCAAATGTTAACTCTCTTTGATCTGGAGAGGAGGAACAGAGGGGCACTGCCTTATTCTCTTTGCCAGGGGTAATTCCTATATTCTTCCCATGAAACCCCTGACCTGCCAACATTTATGCAGAAAGTCAGGGTACAATGATTACATATGTGTGTGTGGAGGACAGAGTGAGATTCTTTGGAGACAGTCCCCTGAGGATATATTTGAGTTGGGGCTGGAAGTGGTAAAATGGTGGGTGGATCTCAGTAGGGCATCTGATAAATTCTTCCTTTACAGACATTATGTTTGCAGCTGGAAATAAGCTTGCACACTAATCTGGTAATGTCTTCACATGTTAGAGTGACCAGGGAGGGGTCTATGCTTGGGAAGGATCCCCAGAGAAAATGAAGCTTGCGTGCGGTGCTTCCTTCCTTCCTTCCTTCCTTCCTTCCTTCCTTCCTTCCTTCCTTCCTTCCTCCCTCCCTCCCTCCCTCCCTCCCTCCCTCCCTCTCTCTTTCTTTCTTTCTTTCTTTCTTTCTTTCTTTCTTTCTTTCTTTCTTTCTTCTTTCATTTTTCAAGGTAGAGTCACTGTGTAGTCTCAGGCTGGCGTCAAACTTAGAGATCCTCCTGCTGGAATTAAAGGCATGCACCACCATGCCTGGTTTAGCATGCTTGACTTACATTCAGTGAGCATTTGCTGAGAGCTTGCTGTGTACTTTAAGTGGAGAAGTGTTACATTTTACCCCAGTCAGTTCCTAGTCAAAGTAAGGGAATTGGCAAGTAGGCAAGAGAACAGACAATGGCCACACAGGAAAGGCCCAGGAATTAAAATAACCACATTCATGTGTGTTAGGTCCCATGCTAGGCCCTGTGGGTGGCAGAGTATGCAAAGTAGAGTTCACAACTGTAATACCAGCACATGGGAGGTTGAGGCAGGAGGATTGCTTTGAGTTCTAGGATAGCCTTGGTTACTGTATGTAAAACTATCTCAAAACAAAAACAAAAAAAATCTGTAGAGGCTGACTGCTTACTGTTTGTAAGAAAGACAGACATTAGCCAATTATCCAAACAGATCTGTAACTACAATTCTGCTAAGTGCTTTGGGGGATCATTTGTTGAGTGCCTGCATTTAGCATTTAGCCTGCATTACCTAAAATTCCCTAGGAAAAAGATTGTGTTATGTCCATTTGACAGATAAGGAAACTGAGGCTCTAAATCACTGGCTCCAGGTCATACAGCCAGGGAGTGGACAGCTAGAGCTTGCTTCAGACTGATGCCACAACCTGCTGTCTTTTCCACCCTGCTGATTTACACAAAGGAACCCCACAAAACTGGCAGATAGTCATCAGGTTAGAACCATCATCATAGCAGACAAGGCCAGTCTTTATTGCTGTGTCCTAGTGCTTAGGACCAAGGCCAACACATTGTGTAAGTAACTAATAAGCATTGGATGTGTGAGTGAGCACCTATTGTGTACCCAGCTTTACTAAGCTGCATAAGTAGGGGCAGAGGAGGTGGGTGAGTATATTAAGTCCTGCCCCTTACTCAGGATGCATGGCATTTGTCTGGGGAGACAGAGAACATAGGAATAGGTGCCCAACACAACAACAGGGCCAGGTGGTGTCCCAGGCAGCCCAGTGATTCATTGCCTTGGGATTGAAGTAGACAATAAGTAGCTGGGAGTTAGAGGAGAGGTCACTGTGGGCTAGAAAGGCCTAGGAAAGCTGGGAATGGGGGTTAGTGCCAGAACCTGCTTTTAAAAGGATGGGTGTGAACTGGGTGTGGTGGCGCTCGCCTTTAATCCCAGCACTTGGGAGGCAGAGGTAGAAGGATTGCTGTGAGTTCGAGGCCACCCTGAGACTATGTAGTGAATTCAAGGTCAGTCTGAGCTAGAGTGAGACCCTGCATCAAAAAACCAAAATAAATAAATAAATAGTAAAATGAAATAAAATAAATGGATGGGTGTGATTGGTGGCAGGCATGGAATGGCAATACTAGGGGTGGTGAGAGCAGACTGAATTTGCCACAGAAAATACTGGGCCAGAAACTTCAGATTTGATTAGAGAAGGGGCTAGCCATATTACTGTTGGAGATGAAAAACAGGACAATAGCTAGCAGATCTGGTGGGGTGGGTAAGTGGATAGCCTCAAAGTGGGGGTGGGGATGGATGAAATAACAGAGCTATTGTGATGGTGGTGCTACTTGTAGTAGTCTAGGGCATACCCAGCTCTAGCTGGAAAGATCTGGGGGTGGCAAGGAGAGGCAGGTATGAGATGGACCAGACCAGTCAGAGACAGGAAGGGGCTAAGTGTACAGTAGGAGCTGAATGTAGTTAGGGAAAGGGGTCAAACAGGAGCCAGAGCCAGATGTGAGGGTGCATGCCTATAATCACAGCCCTCTAGAGGCTGAGTCAGGAGGAGTTCAAGGCCAGTTTGATAACATTACTGAGTTCAGGACCAGCCTGGAATACCTAGTGAGTCTCTGTCTCAAAAAGCCAAGGACTAGCCAGGTGCAGTGGCACACACCTATAATCCCAGCACTCAGGAGGCTGAGGGAGGGTTACTATGAGTTAAAGCTAAACTGGAACTACATAGTTCCACGTCAGTTTGGGCTAGAGAGAAATCCTGCCATACAAAAAGCTCAGTGGTGGAGCTTGATTCCCAGCACTGCCAAAAATAAGTAAATAAATAAATAAGAGGCAGATGATCGTCCAGAGACCAGAGGGTGTGAGAGTCAGGGTAGAGGAGGGACCAGGGAAAGGCTGACACTGTCATCGTGGCTCTGTCCCAATTAGACCTGCTGGGTTCCCAGTTGCTAAGGACAGGCCAGGGCAGCTCCCAATGCCAATATGAAGGCCAGTCATTCCTGACCTCAATCTTGACCTCTACTCCCTTCCTCCACACACCTGCCCACGGCAGTAAGCCGAGAGGAGAGGAGCACTAGGAACTGGCCTTGTAGGTGTGTTTGTGTGCATGCGCAGTGCTTTTAGTCAGAGGGCTAACACCCCTTCTCAACCCTAGCTGGTTCACAAGCCTTCACCGATAGCCAATCAAAACTGTCCTTTGTGGGGAAGGGAACACTGGGCAGTAGGGTTTCTGTTTTCTGGGGGGTTTTTTGTCAGAAAAGGGATTTTTGAGATGTCATATTTCATAGGCTGATTTGGCATCTTAGAAGAGAAATAAATGAGACCCTTCTCTTCCTTCCTCCAGCCAACTTGAGTGTATAGGTGTGGGTGATAATGACCCCCAAGATCTGGAGCATCTAGGGAGGTATGAGTCTCTTTTCTACTACAGATGTGGGGCAGGCTGCTCCAGCTGGACATATCCAAGACCTAACCCTTCCACTGCTTTTGCTCCCTATCTCAGTATCAGGGTAATTACCATGGGTGACTAAGGCAGGATGCTGGTGAGAAGGAGGTGTTGTGAAAAGCACTGAGCTAAAAGCAGGGAGGAAAGGGGAGGGCAGTACCCAGGGAACGTCAGGTGGATAAGGGCGTATCGTGGGCCAAGCTACTCTAGCCCTGCCAGTCCTCTTACCAGCTCCTCCAGCTGGGCCAGACACAGCTGCTACACCCCACTATGGGTGAGACTTGGAGTTCTGAGCACTGGGTTCTGGGCTTGTATTGCTGGGCTGGGGTTGACTCTCCTTGAGGGAGAATGGTGTGTAGGTGGGAGAGGGAGTTGGGGGGGGGTGGGATTAGCTGTGGGCAGCACTCAGGGCTGATGGCCTCTGTTTTACCTCTTCTTGCAGCTCTCCTGACTCTGGAGCCTGCTAGGATGGGGCCCCTGAGGCCCAGCCCAGGCCCTGGGGGGCAGAGGTTGCTTTTGCCCCCCTTGCTGCTGGTAGTGCTGCTCTTGTTGGCTCCATCTGCAGGCAACGCCACTCGAGTAGTATACAAGGTGCCAGAAGAACAGCCACCCAACACCCTCATTGGGAGCCTCGCTGCTGATTATGGGTTTCCAGACGTAGGCCACCTGTACAAACTAGAGGTAGGTGCTCCATACCTTCGAGTGGATGGCAAGACGGGTGACATTTTCACCACAGAGACCTCCATTGACCGCGAGGGACTTCGTGAATGCCAGAACCAGCTCCCTGGGGAACCCTGCATCCTGGAGTTTGAGGTGTCTATCACAGACCTTGTGCAGAATGGAAGCCCCCGGCTGCTAGAGGGCCAGATAGAGGTGCAGGACATCAACGACAATACACCCAACTTTGCCTCTCCAGTCATTACCTTGGCCATCCCTGAGAACACCAACATCGGCTCTCTCTTCCCTATCCCACTGGCCTCAGACCGTGATGCTGGCCCCAATGGCGTGGCATCCTATGAGCTGCAGGCTGGGCCTGAGGCCCAAGAGCTATTTGGGCTTCAGGTGGCTGAGGACCAAGAGGAGAAACAGCCACAGCTCATTGTGATGGGCAACCTGGACCGTGAGCGCTGGGACTCCTATGACCTCACCATCAAGGTACAGGATGGTGGCAGTCCTCCACGTGCCAGCAGTGCCCTGCTGCGTGTCACTGTGCTTGACACCAATGACAACGCTCCCAAGTTTGAACGGCCTTCCTATGAAGCTGAGCTGTCTGAGAATAGCCCCATTGGCCACTCAGTCATCCAGGTGAGAAGCTCCTTCCATCTAACTTGTCAGGGTAACCCACCTTTAGAAATGGAAACCCACCCCAACCAGGAGAGAAAATGATGGAACATGGTGGGGATCACTCTTCTCCCCAGCTCCAGCCAATTGAGGCCTTCCCACCAACTTCCTCACCCCCACCCAAACTTCCTCTGTCAAGTTACTACAGTGACAGTGACATAGCATTTGAATAATACCTCTCTCCCCTAGGCAGACTCAAGCTAGGGAAACCTCTGGTCCCTAAGTCCAAGAAGTGCCTTCTCCCCCGTCCAGGGGAGCTGAGATGGAGCGTGGGACTGGCCTTTTATCCAATAGACCTCCTCCTGTGATAAGAATATTTTCCTAACCAGAAGCGGGAACTCACCTTGGCCAGCTGAGATTTTGGTACACTTGGCATGTAGCCTCCCTATGTCCTCCTCCAACGTCACACAAGATCATGTTAGTGACCCTAGAGTTCTGCCTCCTTCCCTAGACATGGGGTACCATGGGTATGGTGTGTTTGGCACAACGAGGAGTTCAGTAGGCCCTGAGAAAGTTCTCAGTGCCCCTCTCCATGGGAACTGCCCCAGGGGCTGGGCAGTTTGGTGAGGTTGGGGCCTGGGAAGGAGCAAAGAAAGCGTCCCTGCAGACAGGTGGGTGTATCTCCTGCTGTCATCTCAGCCCTGGCCTACTGCCAACCCCAGCTCCTTTCTCCTTCCCTATGGGCTGAAGCTGTCTCTCTCCATGATGTATGGGAGCCAAGAAAGGCTCGTCTGTCCTGGACACTGTTAGCCAGCTTAGGAGACCCTTCCTCCTGGGACTTGGAGCTAAAAGTGAGTAGGAGTAAGTTCCCATCTTTTCTAGAGGCTGGTGGACTGGAACCTGGAAAGGAGGCTCAGAAAGAAAAGAGTCAGACTGTCGGGGATGGTGAATAATAATAGCCTAGGTGTCAGGGACTGTTCTAAACATACTATGTGTATTATATCATTTAATCCTTACAGTCCAAGGTAAGTAAGTATTATCCCCATTTTACAGATGGGAAGCTGAACCCACAGAGATTAAGAAACTTACCTGATATTTCAGCCTAAAGGTCAGAGTCCACCTTGAACCATACCTCACGGTCTTGCTTCAGAGCCTAATAGCTCTACATCCTTTCAGTGAGATCAGACAGCGAGAGTAGGTTGAGTGGTCAGTGGGGCTGAGAGGTGGATAGGGAAGAACAGGCAGTAGAAAGATGTAGAATCAGAACAGAGCGAGGATGGGAGGCAGACAAATGGAAGCCAGGAGCCATAGACCGAGACAAAGACAGATGGCAAGAGGCAGATAAGAAGCTGTGCCACAAGGATACTGGGGAAGCAGAACCAGATAGTTGATGACAGATAGACTGCAGTCAGGGGTAGGAGAAACTGCCAGGGTTTGCTCTCAAAGGTGTGAAGGAACACCAGGGTAGCTGGGAGCCCCTGCCCAGGAGTCTCGTGTATAGAAAAAGCTCTGGCTTTTCTATCGAGTTGGAGTGCCCCTTCCCAAGGGGAAGAGCAGAAGGCCAGCAGTGGCTTGAGGGACACTAGGTACAGTGGTTGGAATGGTGTTACTTATTTCTTAGAGACAAATGGAAGGCTGGATGATGGGCAGACAGACCAAAAGAGAAAGGAATGTTATTTAGGAAGCACTTGCCATATGCCTGGAAGCATTAGGCATTTTCTGTATTGATCTCACAACAACCCTGTGAAGTAAGTTCTGTTATTCACCCCTGTTTTAGATATTTATAGACCAGCGCTTGGGAAAGTTAAATAACTGACCCAAGGTTACTTAATGATGTGGGAAGTGGTGGAGCTGGGATTTGAACCCAAGTCTTTTGTTTTGCTTCCCAGAGACTCTGCCAAGTTATGCCTACCCTTCCCCAGCAACCATCACATACACATGCTCCATACCATTCCTTCTTGTTAGAAACTACCTCCAACCCTCACCAGTGGTACTTCATGGCCATTTCCACCTGGCTCTCGTTGCCCTTTTACCACCCATGTTTGTATAGACTAGGGCCCAGTGCGCGTCGGCATTGGCGTGGGAGGGCGTGCCCACTGCAAAGGGACAGATAGTTCATTGTTGCTGGAAGCCCAGCCCGCTGCCAGCAGGCTCTGTGGCCTGCACCGACCCCTCCCTCCTGGATTCAGGCTCAGGCCGGATTCCTTACACTGGTGCCTTGCCAGCACCAGCCAGCAGTCAAGGAGTTGCGGAAACAGGTTTCCCCAGTTTGAACATAGTGGCTGGGCTGGGCCTGGCGGGCTCCTGTGACTCTTATCTCTACATAGATGCTTTCAATAGAAATCTCCTCAGCTGTGGTCTCTACGAGGGCATGGTGATCTCTACTTATGCATGCAAACATACACAAACACACCTTCTCACAGTCTCATATAACTTCAGCTTACACAGTCATACACGTACATATATGTGATATGTGCATAGGTGCCTGCATGCCCACCATCTCTACTACTCATGCGTTTTCCCATCACTTCAGAACCTGGGACCAGTTTAATTGGCTGAAAGTGTTTCCCTCGTTGCTCATGAGCTCTTCATTTTCATATTTGGGGGACTGGTACAGAAAGGACAGCTAGAGTTTAATTCTTCCCTGTCCTGTCTCTAGTGGTGGTATCTGTATAAAGATTAGTAATGTCTGCTGTAGTGTCAGCACCAGGGAAATGGCCCTCAGAGTGCCACTTGTGTCTGTTGCATTTGTTGGAAAGGACATTGGCAGCACATGTACCCTTGGCTGGCTATCCCTGTGCAACTCATGTAATTGTCCTTGTTTTTCACTTCTACTCCATAGGTGAAGGCCAATGACTCAGACCAAGGTGCCAATGCAGAGATTGACTACACATTCCACCAGGCGCCAGAAGTTGTGAGGCGTCTTCTGCGACTGGACAGAAACACTGGACTTATCACTGTTCAGGGTCCTGTGGACCGTGAGGACCTAAGTACCCTGCGTTTCTCAGTGCTCGCCAAGGACCGTGGTGCCAACCCCAAGAGTGCCCGTGCCCAAGTGGTCGTGACTGTGAAGGACATGAATGACAATGCCCCTACCATTGAGATCCGAGGCATAGGGCTAGTGACTCATCAAGATGGGATGGCTAACATCTCAGAGGATGTGGCAGAAGAGACAGCTGTGGCCTTGGTGCAGGTATCTGATCGAGACGAAGGAGAGAATGCAGCTGTCACCTGTGTGGTGGCAGGTGATGTACCCTTCCAGCTACGCCAGGCCAGTGAAACAGGCAGTGATAGCAAGAAGAAGTACTTCCTGCAGACCACCACCCCTCTTGACTATGAGAAAGTCAAAGACTATACCATTGAGATTGTGGCTGTGGACTCTGGCAACCCTCCACTCTCTAGCACTAACTCCCTCAAGGTGCAGGTGGTAGATGTCAATGACAACGCACCTGTCTTCACCCAGAGTGTCACTGAGGTGGCCTTCCCAGAAAACAACAAGCCTGGTGAAGTGGTGGCCGAGGTCACGGCCACTGATGCTGACTCTGGCTCTAACGCTGAGCTGGTTTACTCTCTGGAGCCTGAGCCAGCTGCCCAGGGCCTCTTTACCATCTCGCCAGAGAATGGAGAGATTCGCGTGAAGACATCCTTGGATCGGGAGCAAAGGGACAGCTATGAGCTGAAGGTGGTGGCAGCTGACCGGGGCAGCCCCAGCCTCCAGGGCACAGCCACTGTCCTCGTCAATGTGCTCGACTGTAATGACAATGACCCCAAATTTATGCTGAGTGGCTACAACTTCTCAGTGATGGAGAACATGCCAGCTCTGAGTCCAGTGGGCATGGTGACTGTCATTGATGGAGACAAAGGAGAGAATGCCAGGGTACAGCTCTCGGTGGAGCAGGACAATGGTGACTTTGTTATTCAGAATGGCACAGGCACCATCCTGTCCAGCCTGAGCTTTGATCGCGAGCAGCAGAGCACCTACACCTTCCAGCTGAAGGCGGTGGATGGTGGTGTCCCACCTCGTTCAGCTTATGTTGGTGTCACTATCAACGTGCTGGATGAGAATGACAATGCACCCTTTATCACCGCCCCCTCCAACACGTCACACCGCTTGTTGACCCCACAAACACGTCTTGGTGAGACAGTGAGCCAGGTAACAGCCGAGGACATTGACTCTGGAGTTAATGCTGAGCTCATCTACAGCATCGCTGGTGGCAACCCTTATGGACTCTTCCAAATTGGGTCACATTCAGGTGCCATCACCCTGGAGAAGGAGATTGAGCGGCGTCACCATGGGCTGCACCGCCTGGTGGTGAAGGTCAGCGACCGTGGCAAACCTCCACGCTATGGCACAGCCTTGGTCCACCTTTACGTTAATGAGACCCTAGCGAACCGCACACTGCTGGAGACCCTTCTGGGCCACAGCCTGGACACGCCTCTAGACATTGACATTGCTGGGGATCCAGAATACGAGCGTTCCAAGCAGCGGGGCAACATCCTCTTTGGCGTGGTGGCTGGTGTGGTGGCTGTGGCCTTGCTGATCGCTCTGGCAGTGCTGGTACGCTACTGCCGGCAGCGGGAGGCCAAGAGTGGCTACCAGGCTGGTAAGAAGGAGACCAAGGATCTGTACGCCCCCAAGCCCAGCGGCAAAGCCACCAAGGGAAACAAAAGCAAAGGCAAGAAGAGCAAGTCCCCAAAGCCCGTGAAGCCAGTGGAGGACGAAGATGAGACTGGGCTGCAGAAGTCCCTCAAGTTTAACCTGATGAGCGACGCCCCTGGGGACAGTCCTCGTATCCATCTGCCCCTCAACTACCCACCGGGCAGTCCTGACCTGGGCCGCCACTATCGCTCTAACTCCCCATTGCCTTCCATCCAGCTGCAGCCCCAGTCACCCTCCGCCTCCAAGAAGCACCAGGTGGTGCAGGACCTGCCACCTGCAAACACGTTTGTGGGCACTGGGGACACCACGTCCACGGGCTCTGAGCAGTACTCCGACTACAGCTATCGCACCAATCCCCCCAAATACCCCAGCAAGCAGGTAGGCCAGCCCTTTCGGCTCAGCACGCCCCAGCCCCCACCCCACCCCTACCATGGAGCCATCTGGACTGAGGTGTGGGAGTGACGGAGCAGATGTATCTTCCAGATGATGTGGGGCTAGCCTGAGCTAGCTATGTGATGTGGGACCAGTGGTCCTAGGCTGTTGAGGCCTTAGTGAGGCCCCTACTGCCCCACCCAGCCATGGGGGAGTTAGGCTTAGTGGAAGCTGAGGAAGCCCGTGCTTTTTGGTCTCTTCCTTAACCCTCCCCACTAGGGAGAGGCCTGTGACTTACTAGGTCCAAGGATGCTGAACCAACTTCTGGATCTTGCAGATGGGGCTGGTGGGCAGGTGAATAGACAGGCTTGAAGACAGAAGGGGCAGGGAAATTGGGAAGAAGTCTGTTCCAAACATGGGCCTCTATCTGAGACCAGCTGTAGGTGCTTCTCTGGGGGTGGTGGGGGGGGGGGACAGGAGATCTTGAGTCCTGGTGGGGAGCTTGGTGGGGAATCTGCTGGGGAGGGGGGAATCTCCCCACTTGTGCCTTCTGTATGGACTGTGTATTAACCTCTTCCTCATCCTCAGGCCCAGGGGCTGGGCCCCACATCCCCTATCCCAGCCCTATACTTATGGCCCTGACAATAAAGTTCTCTATTTTTGGAGTTTTGGTTTCTTATTTTCTTGGAACTGAGAGAAGCAGCGAGAGAGACTGGAAGCAGCACTCTGTCCTCAAATCCTGCCTCAATTTCCCCATCCCGACTCTGTACCCTTTCTCACACACTAGACCTGCCCCTGTCTTAGGGTATCATATCTTGTCCAACCCCACACCCATTACCATGTCTGGGGAAAGTTCCAACCTACAAATGTAGGTGTATAGCAGCATGTCCCCCACTCCAAGTTTGTGAGGCCTTCTCCCTAGGGATGACACCAAGAGAGGACAGGTGGAGATGCACTGTCTGCCTGGCCCAAGAGTTTTTTCAATCTGCCCAAATGGAATAGCTTCTGAGTGACCTCAAACTAGGTGGCAGCTTGCCTGCCTCAGGTGAAGCCAGAGAACCCTTTGATTACACAAGCCACCTCCCCTCAGGGCAAGATCTTCTTCCAAGTCCCTCTTCCCAGCCTCTTCATCACAATACCACCCAACACCCAGCAATTAGCTGGCCCTGCCCTGTGCATCACTAGCCTCCACTAGCCCCGGCTGCAGGGAGGGAGGGTTCTGGGAGTGGACAGAGACTTCAACTCTGCAGTGACCTGCCCTGTACCACTATTCCCTTTTAGGCTGAGGCTTCCCAGTTCTGTGTCCTGCCCAAGACACCTCCCTCCTCTTCCTTCAGCTCCCTGTTCCAGCCATTCTGGGCTGCTAGCTCTCACTCTCTCTCTCTCCGTCTCTCACTTCGCATTCTCCTGGGTCTGCCCTGTCCCTGGTTGTGCCTAAGGGAGGCTAAAGTGGGGGTAAGGGGCCTTGAGTCCTGGGGGAGTCTCTGAGGCCAGAGGAAACCTATCTCCATAGTGACTGAAGAGGCTTAAGACACTCCCATGAGGTGGAAGGCGCCAGCTCTCTCCTTGATTTCATCTGCTAACTCCCCAACACCCTGTGGTACCCCCAAGTAAAAAACCTCCTAGGGGTTTTGGAGGAGCAGGGCATGGGAAAGTCAGATCTAGGTATATCTGATTCCTCTAGGACAAACCCAGTTTTTAGCGGGGTGACCTCCCATTCTTTCTCTTCCTTTTCTGTCCTTACAGCCTTTGCTGCTTTCTTTGACTCCTTTAGTTCCTTCGTCTTTTCCTTTCCCAGGCTCTGAGGGATTTTCCAACCCAATCCAACCCATTCATGGAGCCACACCAAGTACCTCAACAGCCAGATAAACCAAACCATACCACCTGTCATCATCAGCAGAACACATAGGCCATGTTCCTACTGTATGCTTAGCATGGTACTTGACCCTGATGGGAGAATAGTCACCAGTGAGAGCCATCCTGTGTATTAGTGAGAAGTGCTTTAGGGAAGCTCCTCCCAGCTCACGTTATGGAACTACTTCCGCTAGTGTTCACTGACATTTTTGGAGGTCTTGCTAGGTGCAAGGTACCGGATGTGAATTAGTTCATTCAATGCTCATAATTTTGTGACTTAGTTCATTTCATTAGTCATTCTACAAAAGTGAAAACCAGTGATCGAACTATAATTTAAACACAAAGCATCGTGGAATCTGATTCCCAGAGTCTGCCATTATCTGCTACACAATTAAAAAACGATTCCATGATTAAGTTAGTAAGAGATTTGCTATCACATTAGCCATTAAAGGTTCTGCAAAACCCTGTAACAAAGAGGGAACCTGCTAAACTTGTATAACTTTTGGGCTTCCCACATTTATTTGACCATAGTGCCTCCTCCTTTCTTTGAAGAGCACAGCATGGGGAAACTTGGGGAAGACATGGGAATGGACGTCTGGCAGGAGCATGGAACCAAGACCCAGTCGGTCAATGATGAGTAGGATTCAGGCAAGAGGATCTTCTTGCCTAGAGTTACTTGTGTGAGCAACTCTCAAACTGGGAGGGCAGAAGGGGAATATTCTGGCTGGAGTGGGGGATATAGGAGAAAGTAAAGAACTGTAGATTGCAGAGGACACTAATGCCTTGCTAAAAGGAAGTCCTTGAAAGCGCAAATATCCAGGTGAACTGAGTTTTAGAAAAAGCCTAGCCTGTGCATTTGCCCCAGTTCAATCCCTAGCACGGAGGGGAGGAGGGAGAATGATGGGCAAGGAGAATTTAGGCAGAAAGGGCTCCCAGGAGGACTCAAGAGCCTACTGAATATCAGATAAGGATAGGGAATGAGGGGTAAGCTTCTGAGCATGGGTGATGGGATAGTGGTGAGATAGATTGTTAACTATATGGAAGCTGACTGTAGAAAAAGATTTTGGTTTCAGACATGAATCTGAGGGGTCTCTAAGGAGAAGCCAATTAGAAATACTCAACAAGAGTCCAGAACTTCAGGACTGGAGTTTGAGAGATTTTGGACGTTGGCTTTTAAGAGTTGCCAGAATTGCATGGAGCGCTAAGTGTTGAGGATAACCCAAGCCTCCATTTCATAGAAAAGAGTCCTAGGGGAAGAGACCTGAGAGACTTGCTGATGCACAGGGCTGAAGTCCTTCGTTACCAGGGGGCGATTCTGCAGGGAGGGAATGCTGCTGACCAAAGCCCCGGTAGAAAACTGGAAAGAGAAGTGCTGATAGTAACGCTGTCTTGTGTCTTCCGTAACTTCCTAGAACATGTTCACCCCAACATGAGGGAGACCATGTTCCCAGCCCCAGAGGTACAAGTCAGTGCTGGGGACCTTGTCCAATCACCCAAACCCAGTGTTTGGGATCACATGATTCCTAGAGATGTTGGGGAAGCTCCTTGTCCTACTAGCATCCCCACTGT
This sequence comes from Orientallactaga sibirica, assembly GCA_036365145.1. NCBI lineage: Eukaryota > Metazoa > Chordata > Mammalia > Rodentia > Dipodidae > Orientallactaga > Orientallactaga sibirica. The sequence goes on along the minus strand of JAEOAD010000005.1, from coordinate 48,515,292 downwards.
ATGAGTATGGAGAAGGGGTCAGGGGCAGAGGTGTGGGCCTGGATCACCTCCCTTGGCCATTTCTATAGCCTCTTAGGGAGGCTACATAACAGATACAAAGTGTGGCTGTCCTGGAGGATGAGCGGAGTCTGGAGACTCATCAGCAGGGCCTGGGCCTTACTGTTCCTTCCTCAGTCCTCCAGGGGCCCAGGGTCTCTACCCTCCACAGCTCCTAATTTCTGGTTGGCAGAAAAATCTGTGGCAGTCCCAGGTGGGTGTTTGGGTGTTTGGCTGCCAAGTGCCAGGCTGAAGGTGCCAGGTTCCTGGGCTGATTGTTAACCCATAGCAGGCAGGCAGGCAAGGCTACTGGCTGGGATCAGCCTGTCACTGTTCCACTCTTCTGACACAGAACCCAGTCTAAGCTCCCATTCTAGCTTCACCAAGACAGTGGCCCCTCCTAGAAGCTCCTTCCCATTTCCTAGGAGTCCCTATTGAGATCAGTCTTCCAATCCTTGCTGGACACCATGCCCTCTATAGCCCCTTTCCTAAGCTGGAGCACTGGTGGGTTTGACCTGGCTTCTTCCCAGATTCCTTCTCCTTTCTCCATTGGGGGCTGAGTAGGAGGGGGCTCAGCAGAGAGGCCAAGAGAAGCCTCAGCATTGCAAACCCGGGCTGAGTAGCAGGATGCAAGAGGTTGGCACCTGTTTGAATGGAGGCAATGGGAAGTTACAGAACAGTGAGACAGGTGAGGAGCTCGAGGTGAACGGTGTGGTTGGGATCTTAGGGGACTGTTCTGGTATGGAAGAGCGGTTTGGGAGTGAGGAGTCTACTGCTTTTAGGAAGCTGTTTTGGAAGCTGGAGACCACGCTGGTGTTTAGAGGCCAGGCTGGCATTTGGAATTGAATGGTATTGTGCTATTCTGCTATTGGGCTCTACTCTGTGGTGGGAGGGCGGGCAGGGGGTGGGACGCGGGGGCGGGGTGGGCCATTGCTAATCTTAAAGGAAAGGAAGGCTGTGCCTGTTGGGAAGCTGGGTTAGAACTAGCAATGCTGTGCTGAAGTAGTGGTTGTGCTGGTGTAGGGTTATCATGGTGGCCTGGGGGCTGTAATAACACTGGAGCCTTTGCTGTGTTGGGATTTTCAGTGTGTGGACTTGGCTGTACTGGGGGCCAGCCTAGAAGTAGGAGGCATCTCTATTGGAGTCTGTGCTTTTTGGGGTCCCTGCTGTACTAGGGGCCTAGGCCTCTTCTTGGCTGCTGCTGAGGCCTGGGAGGGCCTTGCTGGGGATGGGCCTGGTGTGCTGCTGGGATCCCTGGAGCAGGCTGGCAAGCCAGTGGTGACACTCTCTCTCCCTGCAGTTACCTCACCGCCGTGTCACCTTCTCCGCCACCAGCCAGGCCCAGGAGCTGCAGGACCCATCGCAGCACAGTTACTATGATAGTGGCCTGGAGGAGTCTGAGACGCCATCCAGCAAGTCATCCTCAGGGCCCCGACTCGGTCCCCTGGCCCTGCCTGAGGATCACTACGAGCGCACCACCCCTGATGGCAGCATAGGAGAGATGGAGCACCCTGAGAATGGTGAGGAGCATCCACATGGTCAAGGCACCCCAGGAATGATTAAAAGCCTCAGAGAATGGTGATGGCACCTTAAAACGACCCTCCATTTCTCCAGTTCTGTTTGTGTGTTCTGTATTAAGCACTGTTCATTTACTCCTTACACTTAGCTGAGAACTTTATGGTAGGGAAACTAAGCCTCAGAAAGGTTCTGTGACTTACCCAAGATTACCCATGTAGAAATAAAAGATCGGAGAGGGATTCACATCCAGGTCTAGAGCCCTTGTATTCTGCACTGCCTTCCTGGGAATGGGGGACTAAGAATGACGGCCAAAAGGCTCAGGTAATAGTGAGGAAAGTTGAAGGGAGGATGGTGGTCTCTAAATGGGTGGAGGGCCTTGAATGAGAGTGTGCCCCCCCCATGTTATGAGGAGCCCAGAGAAGGCTGTGATGCCCCCTAGAAGAGGCATGGGAGAAGGTTTGGCTGAGGAAGAGCTGGGAGAGGTGGGCCTGTTTGGGAAGGGCTTGGAGGAAGATGGGTCAGAGCAGAGGTGAGTGTGGAAATGGATGGTGAGGTGTGCTGGGAGAGTGCATGTGCGTGTGTGCATGGGATGCATGTATGAAGGCGTCCATGGCAGCCTGTGGAAGGGGAGCCCAAAAGAGCTAGCCCATGGGATGGACTCCAACTTGGTACTTACTGTCCTTGGGTCTCATCCCTCTCTCAGTCCAAAGTCTCCCTCCCTCCAGAAAATGACAAGTCCCAGTCTCCACCCTGAGTCACAGGGCCCTGTCTAACCTGCCAGGCCCTGAGCTCAAAGCACCCTCTGTCCCTTCCCTGCCCCCCACCATGCGTGATCTCATGCCCGTCTCGTCCTTTTTGTGCCCGCGCAGAGCCGGCTGGCCGGAGCAGGCCCTGAGGCAGAGTGCCAGGTAGGTGGGAGCTGCTCTGGGGTCTGGGGTCTACGGGACTCGGCCCAGCACCCAGCCCCGCCCACCCAATGCTCCGTGCCACACTGGGTCCCCCAACCCTGCTCTGAGTTCAAGAGCCTTGGCACTTTGAGGGTTAACAACAGAGCTGTCCCCTCCTCACCTTGCACTGGCAGGAGGCCAAGCCAGGGTGGGTAGTGCCAGAGGAGCCCCTGCCCCAGGCAATGCTTCTCAGTCATGTCCCTGGGGGGGGTCATCTCCTGGTGCTGTCCCTGAACGAAGGCGGGACAGGGACAGCTGTGACAGGAAGTACTCGTGGCCCAGCCGTTCCCATGGAGACCCCCTGCTGCCCAGCAACCACACGGGCTACTGCTGATGTCAGGCGGCCAACTCCTGTTCCCGTGGGTGTTCTGGGCAGGGAGCTGGGGCAAGGCCAGGGTGGTGGCTGGTAAAGGGCTGGAGTGAGGTGGGCAGGGGCTGCATGAGCGTGCTTGTCAGTATGTGAATGTGTGCTTATGTGTGAACACACCACAGAGAAGCTTGTCCCCTCCCCCTGGCTTTAAAGCAAATCCTCCTTGTGCTGGGATGGTGTGGGGTTCAAGAACAGCTGGGAGCATGTGAGATTTGAGAGGATTTGAATGGAAGATATGTACATAGGTGCCTGTCTTTGAAGACAAAGATGCCCAGTAGAGTAGATTTCTGTGTCTCTGACTACCTCTGAGTTGCGTGTGTGTGTGTGTGTGTGTGTGTGTGAGAGAGAGAGAGAGAGATCCTTAAATGAGGATGGGGGTCCCCGTACCCCTATCTGAGGGTGGAATTGCATGTCGAAGCCTGTCTGGAGATAGGTAACAGTGCGTGGATGAGTTGTGTGTTTGTGCACCTGTCTCAGGAAAGATTAGGTGGGTGTATGAGAAGAGTGCCGGAGGATGGGTGAAGTTGGAAGTAACGTGTCTCTTTAAGGATAGACGTGTGTCTGTGTGTGTAGAGAGGGTGATGCACAGTGGGTTTGCAGGTGGGTATGAGGAGGCTGTGCCTGTCTGGTGGTGGGGTGCTTCTGAGCTCAGTGGATAGGAGGAGCTGTGTACCTTTGTTCAGTCAGAGCAGACACCACAGTGGCAGGCCATGGAGCATGGAGGTGGGCACACCTGATGGCTGTCCTCCCTGCTGCTCTTCTGCAGACCTCCGCCCTTTGCCAGATGTCGCCATGACGGGCACATGTACCCGGGAGTGCAGCGAGTTTGGTCATTCTGACACATGCTGGATGCCTGGTCAGTCGTCTCCCAGCCGCCGGACCAAGAGCAGCGCCCTCAAACTCTCCACCTTCGTGCCTTACCAGGACCGAGGAGGGCAGGAGCCTGCGGGCGCCGGCAGCCCCAGCCCCCCGGAAGACCGGAACACCAAAACGGCCCCCGTGCGCCTCCTGCCCTCCTACAGTGCCTTCTCCCACAGTAGCCATGACTCCTGCAAGGACTCGGCCACCTTGGAGGAAATCCCCCTGACCCAGACCTCGGACTATCCACCTGCAGCCACACCTGCATCTGCCCAGACGGCCAAGCGTGAGATCTACCTGTGAACCCCTTCCGGCCAGCGGCCACCCTCCCCCAGCCGCTGGCCAGCTCCCAACTGGGCCCATTCCAGGGCCCCTCTCCTGACCCCTCCAGTGTGGACTCCATGGCCAGGGCCTGAGTATCAGGAGTACTGGCCTCATGACCATGCTGGCCCTTCCCCTATGCAGGGTCCAGGTCCTCTCTCCCATTTCTACCCCTTCCAGCTCCCAGGAGACCCTTCTGCCCCTTTATGGGGCTCCTCCCAGCTGATGCCCAAGAGGGCTCTTCTGCAATGACTTCCATCCACTTCCAGGGAGCACCCCCTAGCTTTGGGCAGATGGCAGAGTCAAGAGTGGGTGGCACATTTTAACTCACTGCCTCCCACCCCTTGCATGGCGACCAGGTGGAGTAGGCCTGCAACTGGGTTGAACTGGGGGGACATCCCCCTAGGAACTCCCAGGGGAAACTCTCCACCACTAGTGGTTCCCTGAAGGGCTTTTGTTACCAAAGGTGGGGTGGGGATGGGGGTGGGGTGCTGGGAAGGCCTCATCTTCCAGTACTGCATCTGGGCTGGCCCACCTGCCTGCCACAGGCCCATGCCAATCTCACCTGGGCACCCCCCTTCTCTACTGGTCTTGCAGTGTCTGTATATAAGGACCTTGGAATGATGTCCCCATTTCTGCCTGATTTGCAACTTTTCTTGTTGATGTTGTGTTGTCTTGGGGACCCCTTTGGGGGGGACCTACCCTGTGCCCCCTCCCCCTGCTGCAGTGCCCCCCACCCAGGCCTCTATTGTTCCATGTTGTAAATACCCCTGGGGCCATGGTGGAATGGGGGTGCAGGCCAGGGAAACAACGGGTGGGTGGGGGTGGGGATAGGGATGGGGGTAACAATTGCCTATCAGCAGAGCTGGGCTTTTATTTAATTTTTTTTAAAAAATACAAATCTCTATTTTTTTGGAACTGTTGCGCTGTGCCCTGGGGTGGGGATCCCTGCTCAGGCTGGCCTCCCACATCCAGATGAGCATCACAGAGGGGCCCTGAGGCTGTGGGGGGCAGCTGGACAGGGAGGGGATGACTGTGCCTCTGGCCTGGTTGGGTGAGTTGGGAGCAGGAAGGTTTGCTCAGGGGGTGGCTGGTGGCTGCCTCCAATATGGGGGACCTGCACCCTGCCTCCTCCCTGTCCCCCAACCCCCAGCCCCTGCCATGACTGACCCGTCAGCCTGTAAAACCACCATTGCCTTGATCTCAGGGGGTGGGAAGGGCTGCCTCAGGGCACCCTGGGCTCCAAGCCCCTTCTTCCAGTTGGGCTTCCCTTTACCTGGGTCAGGGGTCCCATGGGGGAGGGGGAGGAGATTGGGGTCAGAGAAGCCCAGTCAGCCATGACGAGGTGGGTTCTTTTCTTCACCTCAGGGGGGCCAGGGTGTGAGGGGCGTCCTGCTGAATCCCCATCTCCCACTGTGGCCATCTCAAAGCCTCAGCCCCTCTTCCCTCCAGAAACCCCCACTGCCTTGGCCTGTACCTCTCCAGCTCCCCAAGGGCCCAGGCTGGGAGGCTGGAGACTCAGGGTATGGCCCCTGCTTGACTTAGTCTAAGCTTGGCGGGGTTGCCCAAGTGCGGGAGGGGTGAACAGGCTCTGGGTCTTCTGGTGCCTTTGGGAGCTGTGCTGCTGGGGTCTTGACTCCTACAACCCCGGAAACTCCACTCCCACCCCAGAAAAGCCAGGGGGCTGTAGAATCACCCTCTTCTCTGCCTCCTTACCCCTACCTTTGTTTGGGGTAACAGTGCTGGGAAGGAGAGCATCGTTAGACTGGTAGCCCCCAGAATCCACGGCCCTTATGTGGAGGGTAGTGGGTAGAGGGGGATGGGGTGGCAGCAGTCAGGCCTAGGGGTTGGCCAAAGGCTCCTTTCCCTGGGGGAGGCCCAGAAAGTGGGCCGGGGGCTTGTTAAAGATACAGTCCCTTTCCCCTGCACAACCGGGGCAGGTGCAATAGTGGTGGAGCTGGTAGCATGAGGTGCCCAGCTGGTGGGGCGATGGCCTGGAGGGCTGTCCTGAGTCCTGGAGGTCAGGATCTGGACAAAAAGATTGTATAAGGCCTATTTGCCCAGTGGAGAGGATAGGCCAGCGCAGAGGCATCCCTGGGGTCAGTTAGACTCCCACTGGAAGCCCCTGATGGCCTGGGTACTCTGCCCTGACCTTGGAGACTCCCGAGCACTGAGTGGAAGGGCAGAGGAGCATTTTGCACAATGGAGAAGCCAGAAGGAAGGGGGTAGCCCAGATGGCTGGAAGGGCTGAGAAGCACAGAGCAGAAGTCCTTCCATAGGCAAAGGCAGAGCCCCAGCCCCCTGGTTGGGGTCAGGGCGCTGAGTCTGTCACCACCTGGGCACTCAAGAGGTGAAACCAAAGGTGGGCAGGGGGGGGTGGCAAGTCTTAGGACTAGCCCTATTGGTCCTAGGTCTGTGAAACCCTCCCCAATGCCTTGTGTCGTGTACAGTTTTATGTACCAATAGGCGACATTTGGCCAGAGGAGACACCCCTCAAACCCAGCCTGACCCAGTCAGTGTCTTCCTAGAGGGGACCTAGTTGGTCCCCATCCCCCTACTTCAGAGCATGTCTCTTGGTAGGGTGAAGGGATATGGGGACATATTTCTCTCCTAGGATCCCTGAAGCATCTTTCACAAGGTGGTGGGGTGTATCTCTAGGCATCTCTAACCTGGGGGCTCCTTGGCCCCTAGGTCTTCCCTCGGGAGCCTTTGGGGACATGCATTCCCTTTGGGAATCATGGGGGCTTGTCTCTTCTCCCTACCCAGGCTCTCTGGGGAGCCTGTTTGCCTCCCAGGATTCCTGGGAGTGCCTAAGACAAGTCAGTCTTGGGCCATCTCTCTTCCCAGGGAAGGAGACTCTCTGGGAAGAGAAGTCTCTGGCCCTCCCCCATCTCTCCTCTGGGGGTGTCTCTACCCTGCCGCCCTTTGGGATGAGGTTGGACATCTCTGAGTTGTCTTTCTCCAGGTGGCTCTGGGATTCCACTCTCTCCTGTGGGCAGCCCCTGGAGCCATTTCTTCCCTAGGTGGGGGCTGCCTCCGGGTGTTGGGAGGGTTGACATTGGCCGTGAGAAAGTCTCTTAGGGAGCGGCTCTTTGTGGGGCTTCTTTGGGAGGGGGACTGTGTCTCGCCCATGGGGTTCCCAGGCGGGTATGTCTGCCCATGGGGGGAGGAGACTGTGTCTCCTCGGGTTATCTGAGTGGGGAGGGGGGCTGTGTCTCTCTCGTGTGTCGGGTGGGTGGGGGGCTGGGAGGGGGGCTGGGCACGTCGGGTGCCCACTTGGGGTCGTGTTTCTCTTGGTTCGTGCCACTTCCCACCGCCTCGCTCCTCCCGGGAAGGGCCCCCACCCCGCCCCACTTCATCCTCATCCCGGCGCTGCGAGCACAATCCCGTTGATTTGTAATGATTTCTGTCTCTGTCTTTCTCTTTCTCCGACCTACCCTCGCTGCGAGCATGCGCAGGCACCGCCCCTACCCCCCTCCGGTTCGGTTCGTTTCCGGTTTGTTTGCTGAGCTGTCAATGAAAGACCCGTGTAATTATTTCCGAGCTTTACAATAAAAGTGTGAAAACCGGACCCCACTCCGCTTCTTGCAGGCTCTGGGGTCTACGTCCGTGGAAGGATGGATGGAGGCCTTGGGCTGGGGATGGGGAGTGAGGGACATACCGACCCATACTAGTTAATCGTTGCCCCATGGGGTTGAGGGCCGAAAACCGCAGAGGCGAGACTCGGGTGTGTGCACGTCAGAGTGACACCCAGCGACGTGCTGGTCTTGGGCTCCCAGCACCCCGGCTGCCCCGCGCTCAGGAGCGGGAAGGGACCGGGCAGGGTTCGGGGAGGACAGTGCTGGGCTGCGCGCTGGCCCCCGGCTGCTGGTGGGGCCCGGGTCCCTCGGTACTTCACTCCTTTGCCACGAGTACGAATTGCAGAACTGGGCGATAGAAGGTGCAGGAAGCATCTGCCTGTCTTGTCTATCTGGCGCTCCCTCTTACGCTCAGGAACCAGGGTTGGAAGTCGGGGAAGGGGACCGACAAGGTCTGGGCCCCGAGTCACCCGCTGCGCTCCCCTCCCCCTTCCCCTCTGGGGTTGGAGCGGCCCCGGCCTCCCCTCTCCGGCTCCAGGGTAAACACCCGGCTCCGGAGAGGAGAGGTCGGAGAACAGAGACCGGATCAGCCGGTTCCCGGCCCCGCCTTCCCCGGGCCGCCTCCGCCCCCCTCCCCTGCTGCGCGCGCTTCCGCTTGGCCCACGCTGGGACGACCCGGTTCCCCGACCCCGGGTCCTTGCAGCTACTGGGATTAGCTGAGCCCAGGGACTAATCCCGGATGAGCCTCCGTGTAAACCCGGATTGACTGCGGGGACAACGGGGGTCGCTGGCACCCTTTCATTCCCAGATGGGAGACTTCGTGGGGGCCTCAGAGCCCACCCCAGGTCACCTTGCTACTTTTGAAGTGACGTGGTTGTATATTCAGTGCCGGGGCGTGTGTGTGTGTGTGTGTGTGTGTGTGTGTGTGTGTGTGTGTGTGTGTGCGCGCGCCTAGGGTCGTGGTAAAGAAAGCACGTCGTGATTTGGTAGTGAGGTGGGCAGGGAGAGGGAAGGAAAGGTAAAGCCCCCCTCTCCCCCCCCCCCCAGCCTCCGAGTCCACAAGGTTAGTTCAGGTCCCTGGCTCAGTCTGCAACCCTGTGTGCCCACTGGTGCACCAGCTGCAGAATCACAAATTCTCCCTCTGCCAGTGGCCTTGGTGATGGTCCCCTAACCTCTAGGTCTCACCTTAATCTAGAGGAGTGAGTCAGAGTGGAGGGCTCACATCCTCCCCACCCCTGAGTTGATAGGGTCTTAAGACCAAGCCCAGGAAAAGAAGTCAGGGTCAAGGGAGTTGAAGGAGATGGAGGCGGCTGGCTGGGTATTAAGATCCTGACCCTGAGTTCACTTATTCATTCTACAAGCATTTCCTGAGCCTCTCCCTACCTGCCAAGCCAGCTCAGGGTACTGGGGCACCCCTAAAATGACACACGATCTCTATGGGAAAAGGTAAACAGTGACCAAGTCATGTGTTCAGTCCTGCCTTGAGCAGGAAATTCTGGCTGAAGAACGAAATGCCTTCCTAGAAGAGGTGGTGCCTAGTTGAGTTTCAAAGCTGCACCACAGGAAGGGATCAGCCTTACAGACAGGTACAGGGAGTAGTGAGCACGAACACCTGGAAGTGGAGGCAAAGGTGGAATGGCTCAGGAAGGCCAGAAAAGGTGGAGAGGAACAAAGTTCAGAACTAGAAGATCTTGCTAGTCAATCTAAGAATCAGAGGAAGGGGAGGGCCATTGAGGGAGCTCAAGCCTCTGAGAGAAAAGGTCAGATCTACTTGCTTTACAGATTCTGTCTTCCTTCACTGCCCCAAGTTTCTCTGGGGATGTCTGGGTTGAGAGCAGAGATACAAATAGACAGACAGGAAGAGGAACCAGGTACCCTTCAGATTGTACTCCTCCTTCTCCTCTCATACCTGGAGAAAGATAATAGAAACCTGGCTGTACCACTTCCTAGTGGCATGACCTGGGCCAGGTGACTGAGCCTCAACTTCTTCATCTATAAAATGGGGATTATAATGAGGATGATTAGAAGGCTTCAGTGAAGTCATTTGTCCACTTTTATTTTACATATGTTTAGTATCCTACCATGTGGCAGGCCCTGTGCCAAGTACTGACATTAGGGCACAGAATTAGATTGGCAGGATCCATACTCTCTCTCCTGGAACTTATATTCCAGTGGAGAAGACAGAAAACAAACAAACAAATGAGATAATTATAGATTGTGTTGAAGTGCTGTGAAGGAAACAAACAGTAGGACAGGAAGGAGGATAACTGGAGGTGGGGAAGGGGCTGTTTTACTCAGCATAGCCAGGAAACTTCTCTGAGAAAGTCCTAAGATTTGGAGCTGAGGAAGAACATTCTAGGTTTAAGAAACTGCAGCTACAAAGGCCCTGGAGTAGGAGACAGAGTTCTTCCTGAATCCCACCAAGATGCTAAGCTTCCTGGGGGCAGGTACCCCAATCTCACTTCTAACCTTCAGGGCAAAGTCTGGGTGAAGGGACCAGAAGGAGTTTCCACTCTGCTGAACCACCCCTGCCCCTGAATTGGTACTGGGGAGTTGCTGGCCTCTTCTCAGTCAGCCCATCTGCCCAGTTTAATCTTAATTCCGGCTGATCTACAGCCGACTCTTCCCAGCTCCAGGACCAGTTGGGCTCAGCCCACTTCTGTTCTTTTCCTGGATTCTCATTCCTCTCCTTCGGGTGGAGGGCAGGTTGGGCCCCTCTAGAATCTGTCCATCCAAAGCCTAGATTGAGAATCTGACCCACAGAGGCCAAGGGAGAATGTTCCTAAAGCAAAACAGCCAAAATGCTTAAAAGTTTAGGTCTTCTGTAGCCTCCTCTTTATTACAGGTCTCATTTCAAGGAGGTGACCTGGATCCCTGTCCAATTCCCCCTTGAAGAATGCTTCCTACACATGGATGCATTCCCCACAGAACCACCCGCCCCTGCTACAGTGCATACACAGCTCCTCTCACACACTCACCATCCAGCTGCACACTTCATCTCCATGGCAACTGGGAGGCCTGGTCCATGGATGTTAGAAATAAGTGCCAAAGGAAGAAGGTGTGTTGTATGGGGGGGGGGTAGAGAACAAGAAGAGAAGCGTCAGAACAATGGCTTCCCAAGGAGACCCCTATCCCTTCCTTGCACACCCCTCTCCTTGCGAGGAAGACTTCGGACTCAGGTTCTGTGGGTGGAAGGGCTCATGGTGGGCTGCTAAAAATGGGCAGCTGTGTGGACACAGGTAGTGGGGTGCAGTGAACAGTGAGAGGCGAGCAAGAGCAAGGAAACTTGTAAGTATGGAGTCTTGGGATGAGAATATTCTACCTGGGTAAAAGGCAGATGAGGGGGGCGAGGGACTTTCGCGAGCTACTTTCCCTTCTTCCTGGCCTAATTGGCTGTTCAGGCTGAAACCACCTCTTAGTCACTTAGTCTAATTAGAATTGTTCTGGAGAAGATGGTAGGGGGAGGGGAAGGTGGGTAGAGACAGAGCTGATTGGGGTATCTCCCACCTCCCATCCATTGGCTGGGATGGGCTGTAACTGTCCAGGCTGGTGGTTTATCCCACATGTGCCTCTCCAGCTGTCACTGCATCCTTCCACTCACTTGCTTTCAGCTCGGCCCCACCCCACTCCACTGTGTGTCTCCTTAGTCTCTCTCCTAGTTTTCCCTTGTGAGCCCTGAGCTCCTCATCTTCCTTTTTCCCCTTCCTCAGGTTCTCTTCATCTCTACACACAGACAGGGTTTGTGTAGCAAACAGATGAAGTATTTGGGAATCCTGACAGGCTGATCCACTGGGAGGGACCTGGTGAAGGAGCCTGGCCTTGAGGGAATAGGACAAACACTGGCCTGGCAGGACTCCCCAAACTGACCTGGGATGAAAGGGCCCACTCACTCACCACTAGCTGAGTCTTTTAGTCTCTCCACATGTTGTTACAGGGGACTGACCTGTGAATGTTTGATCTCTAGAGCTGGAATGTCTGATTGCCTTGGACAAATCGCTTACCCTCTCTGAGTATTGGTTTTCTCAGCTGTGAATGAGGACAATAAAGTCAATTTTTTAATTAATTAATTAATTAATTAATTTATTTATTTATTTATTTGACAGAGAGTGAGAGAAAGGGAAAGGGCATGCCAGGGCCTTCAGCCACTGTAAATGAACTCCAGACGCATGCACCACCTTGTGCATCTGGCTTACGTGGTGTCCTGGGGAATTGAACCTGGGTCATATGGCTTTGCAGGCAAGCACCTTAAAGCCAATTTTTATCCTATATATTTCAGACAATAATACATGCAAACTTACTAGCTCAGTGAGGACAGCTGTAAACCAGGCAAGGGGGTACATAGTTAAAATCCCAGCACTCTGGAGGCTGAGGCAGGAGGATTGCTATAAGTTTGAGGCAAGCCTAGGCTATGTAGCTAAAAAGTGAGGCTCTATCTCAAAAATGCCTAAATAGGGCTGGAGTGATAGCTTAGCAGTTAAGGTGCATGCCAGCAAAGCCAAAGGATCCAAGTTTGATTCCCCAGGACAAATGTAAAGCCAGATGCATAAGGTAGTGCATGCATCTGGAGTTTGTTTGCAGTGGCTGGAGGCCCTGGCACACCCACTATCTTTCTCTATCTGCATCTTTCTTTCTTCCTTCCTCCCTTCCTTCCTTCCTTCCTTCCTTCCTTCCTTCCTTTCTCTCTCTCTCTCTCAAATAAATAAATAAATAAATAAATAAATAAATAAAATATTTTAAATGCCTAAATAAATAAGTTAATAAAATAAACATCAGATTTTCTGGCCACTCCAGATTTTTTCTTCAGTCCTGTAGGAGTCAGAACACAGGCATTGCCCAAGTGGCCCTCCTCCTGCTACTTTCTCCTTCACGGGGAGCAACATGACCTCTTCCTAGACCTCTTCTCTTTCCCTTGCTCACTCAGTAGGGGTCCACTTGTAGAGACTGAGAGAGAGAGAGAGAGAGAGAGAGAGAGTGTGTGTGTGTGTGTGTGTGTGTGTGTGTGTGTGTGTGTGTGTTTGAGGGGAATGAGACTGAGGTTTGGATCCTGCCTCCTGCCCACAGGAGCCGAAGGACAGACTCCTCCTCCAGTCTCAGGTCTGTTTTCCCTTCTCTGTCTTCCTTCAAGAGGAGGAAAGAGGACAGCCATAAATGATGTACGGGAAGTATACTTGCTGAGGGGGACTACAGGGATGAGCAATGTCCAGAAGCCTAAATATTTCATGGGGCTGTAGCACTAGGAAGGGCAAAGTCCCCAAGCTGTGTTTGCAAGTGTGCACATGACTCCTCCACGTGGCTTGGAGCTGTTCCACCTGCCCAGTGCCCTCTGTACCCCCAACCCTCAATGCCCTGCACCCACAGAAAGCTCCCTCCATGAGGCCTTTCCTGGCCAGGATCCTTCTGAAATGCTCCAAGAGCATGTATATTTTATTTCTTGCAACTGTAGAAGTTTGTATTGCATTTAGGCTGTTTTACCTGGCCATGTCTTTTCTTGCCTATGTATTCAGCGACACCATTTGTTTTTGTTTGTTTTGCAATGTTGACGATTGAACCCAGGGCCTCTGCCTTCTAGGCAAGTCCTCTACCACTGAGCTACACCCCTAGGCCAAGTGTTTCCATTTTCCAAGGACTAGCACCCTTAACCCTCATCCCTGAGCATTATGAAATCTGAATAGCTGGCAAAGCTGATGGATTGGGAGCCACAGTGGAGGGAAAGGGTGGTGGGAAGATCGCCCTGGTTTTATGTCTCTGTTATGGTGGGAACAGGGAATACCAACAGGTTCAGGGTCTCTATGCCTACAATGCTGGAGACAGTCTTTGTCAAATGGCTATCTTCCTGGAAGGCTGCCGGGTCACCCTTTCCTAACTCCATATCCAAGTGGCATAGCAGACTTTTTAATTTTTTTAAATTTATTTGCAAGCAGAGAGAGAAAGAGAGAAATGGCCTCTAGCCACTGCAAACAAACTCCAGTTGCACGCACCACTTTGTGCATCTGGCTTTACGTGGATACTAAGGAATCAAAGCCGGGTTGTGAGGCTTTTCAGCCAAGTGCCTTAACTGTTTAGCCGTCTCTCCAGCCCCACACAGGCCTTCTTTTTGTTCTATTTCTTCATCCTACTCCAATCTATCATGATTTTGTTACTTGTTCAATTTGTCTCTTCCTACTAGAATAAAAGCTTGTAGAAGGCAAAAAACTTTAAGTTACTTACCACCACCCAAACTGTTAGCTGAATGTATGAATGAGTGAGTGAGTGAATGAGAGAAAATTGACCTGGGAGGGACACTGGAAAGGAGATGGGTGTAAAGAGGGAACTGAGATAAAACTAGAACCAGGAAGTGTGAACTTTAGGGATGGGGTCCAGGTTTCCAAGGCTGCGGCTTTGGGAAGAAGGAGATCAAACGTGAAATGGAGATCCAAATGCAGGGTCTGCCCATAGTAAGGCTAAGCCTGAAGTTGGGACGTAGGACCAGAGCTGGTAGAATGAGAGGTCCACCGGGAGCAGCCTTAGGGATTTCCCCGAACCTGCTGGCTCTATCAGTGTCCCTCCAAATTGCTCTCACCTCCAAACCTGGACTGGATGTTTAGCCCAGTACTCTTCTCTTGTCCTTCTAAACTCATAAAAGAAGTGACCCACACTTGACTGGCCTATACTGCCCTACGGGGGGTGGGGGGTAAGAGGCATTCTTCTCTAGCTGGGAAAGGGACAGAAAGTTAGCAGGGGTTCCTAACCCTGTGATTCCCCATGTTACAGTCAGGGAGACCCTTTGCAAAGCCTCCATCTTCCCAAATCAAAGGTGACAGTAATATTAAGTCATTAGCACTAAGTGCCCAGAAGAAGTGGGCTGAAAGGAGTGACTGCTCACAGGAGTCAGCCTGGTCCATTGTTCCTCTCCCCAGCCCTGGGGCTTCCTGAGAAGGCAAGAGAGAGACAGAAGAGGTAGGCCAGAGTGGAGAGGTGGTGTCTCCCCCAGAATTGGCCAGTATGGCTGCATGGGCTGGGGGTGGGGAGAAGCAGAGGAGATTGGAGGTGAACACCTGCAGTGGTTGTCATGACAACCCAACTTGAATCCCAAAGGGATGGTTTCTCCCCCAAAGCCCTATGAAGCCTGGAATAGGAGGACACATGCACACACACTCTGGTTTGGCAGAACTCTACTCCTGGTGGAGGGTTGTCTACTTCCTTTCCTCTCTTCTTTGGGTAAAACCAGGGAGGGGGACTATGGAGGAGGATGCGTTGGTAGTTTTGGTGGGAAGGCCCTTCACAAATGGGGAGTGTGCTTGGGCTGGTGGCCCAGTGTGTGTGGAGGACAGATATATCAGGTAAACACTCAGCTGATCCACCCCAGTCCTGCAGTCAGACCACACAGGAGAGGGACTTGGGAGGGAGATTATTATTAAAAAAAAAAAAAAAAAAAAAAAAAAGACAACAGCAATCACAGTTAACCTAAATTGAGAGCTTATTAAATTCAGCTATGCATGTGGTTATGCTAAGCGTTTTATGGGCAGTGTCCTATTTGATTCTCAGAACAACAGTACAAGGTAGAAATTATGAGCCCATTTACAGATGAGAAAACAGATTCTAAGAGGTTGAATACCTCGCTGCAGGTCAAGGAGCTGGAGGGAGATAAGGCAAAACTGTGGTAAAGGAGAAGGCAGAGAACAAGATGCCGGCCCCTGAGGCTATCCGTCCTATCGTCCTATCCCTAGGCCACATGGGTCACTCATGTGAAGGGCTCCTGTGTTCCTTGATAGGGCTGATCAAGAGGAAGAGCCCTGGGAACTTCAGCTCCTCGTGACTGCTGGGGCAGCTGAGGGCACCTGTGAGGGTGTGGGGTACACTGAGCAGCGGGCATCGTGATTGGCACGAGCCGGGGGAGCGGCTGGCAGCCTTGTTCGTGGTAAACATGAGGAGAGGTTACTTCACAAGGAAACAGTAATTAACTTTGATTAGCACCTTGCATCTCAGAATATTATTAACAGCTCAATCTCTCTAATCAAGGCAGCAGGAGAGGGCGGCATCTGCTTTGCTGACTCCTCCCTGGCCACGCTCACCAACTTGGCCTGGGTCTTGCATGGGGAGGCGCACCCCTGGATGGTGCCCAGGAGCACCTCCTTGGGGGTGGGTTGCCAAGGGGAATGGACGAATGAGGAGCTAGGGGCTTGGGCTGTCAGGACAGAGAGAAGGTATAGGCCAAGACTGCAAGGCCGAGGGGCAGGAGTTCATGAATCTATGCCATTTTGTCTTTCCAGATCAACGATGATAAGTTCCCAAAGCAGGATGTGCATGTATTTCCTACTCCAGGGAGCAGACATGACCATGGCGCTTTTTGCCACTTAGCCCTCCTTGTCTTCAATTGTCCTTCATTTCTCAGTCCCTCTATTTTCAAAACTACCCTTTTGGGGCTGAATATATGGCTCGGTTGTTAAGGCACTTACTTGCAAAACTAACAGTTTGGGTTCAACTCCCCAGTACCTACATAAAGCCAGATGCACAAAACGGCACATGCATCTGGAGTTTGTTTGCAGTGGCAAGAAGTCCTGGAACATCCATTTCTCTCCTCTCTCTCTCCATATATATGTATATGTATATATACGTATATATATGTATCTATATGTATTATACATATGTATATGTATATGTATATATACATATACATAAACTCTTTCTCAACTTGCAAATAAATAAATATAAATTTTAATTATTTAATTTGGGGCTGGAGAGATGGCTCAGCAGTTAAGGTACTTGCTTGCAAAGCCTAATGACGCAGGTTTGATTCCCCAGTACCCACATAGAGCCAAATGCACAAATTGGCACATGCATTTGGAGTTTGTTTGCAGAGGCTGAATGCCCTGGTGTGCCCATTCTCTTTGTCTATCTCTGTGTTTGCAAGCAAATAAATAAAAATATTGAAATAAAAAGAAACTACCTTCCTTTTCTCTGAGTCACTTTTTTTCCCTCTCCCTTTTCTCTTTATCCCATTCCCTCTCTGATGCCCTCTCGATGGAACCCTATTCCAACATATATTAAGTCTCCTTTATAGCACAAAGGTTCTGCTCCCATTTCTGGGCATAGAGCATGTCTGTCTTGGTTTGGAAGCACACAGGGGAGAACTCTCATTTGGGCTCTGTACTAACCAGATAAAGGGCTGTGAGACTCCAGGAAGGAGGCAGGGGAGAGAAGGCAGCCAGAGTCCTAACTGTGGGACACCAAGGCAGAGACCAGCTGGGGCACCAAGAGGACAGCAGGATCCTGAGACAGACAGGGTACTTAGGCTGCTCTGCCCTCTTTGAAGGCCATTTCTGAGGGAAGTCCCTGAGGGCAGAGGAAGTGACTCTGTCTTCATTATCCTCATCCTCAATGGCTGTTAACCCTGCCACAAGTCTGATATTAATAAGTGATTGTTCTTGTTGGTCTAATTAAGGCAGCTGGCTGCTTGCACAATTTGATATTTATTAGGCAATGTCCTCGGGGCTGCCTCTGTGGTCCTTCCAATTTGTATTTATTGAGCACCTACTATGTGTCAGGGGCCAGGTCTGCCCTGGAGTAGGTACCAAGTGTTGGAGTGCCTCTCTGCAGGGGCTGGAAGGGTTGCAGGAAAGCTACCCTCATGCCTGGGCATTTCAGTATAAGAACCTGGTAATGTGAGCATGGGCATCCTCGGAAAGAGACTGGGTCCACATTAGCATCAGCACCCTCCCCGGCTGCTCTACTTGTACCTACAGTGTCACCATGGATCTCTAATTTCATACCAGCTGGAGGACAGAGTTAGAAGACAGGTTCCATGGCAAACCTTGTTACAGGGAATGTTCAGTGGTGAGTTGAGGATGTAGCTCAGTTGGTAGAGTGCTGGCTTAACATTCAAGAAGTCCCAGGTTTGATCCTTATCACCACATAAACCAGGCATGATAGATCACGCCTATAATCCCAACACACCTGGACAGTAAGAGAAGTTCAAGGTCATCCTCAGCTACACAGTAATTTCAAGGACAGCCTGCACTACATGTAAAGTTCAGTCCATTCAATTGGAGGTGCACACCATTTGATCATACATCAAGCTACAAGGGGGCAGCAGCTACAGAGGATGGCCCTGTTCATGTGGGCTACCTAGGATATAAGACAGGCATCCCACTGCCTCTTTTGCTATCACTGTAGTCACCACTTAGGACCAGCTTTCACTGAGACCAGCAGAATTACTTTTAGTTTTACTGTAACTTGGAGTAGCAGTAATTATTAGACCCATTTGTGGTTGAGGACATGAGACAGAAGTGAAGTCACCCATCTGGGAACAAAGTGAAAGCCAGGCAGGACAAGCACTGCGGTGACCCAGGGATCCATTCTTTCAGTGCAATACCCCGACTTCATGGTAAGCTCCCCTGGGCCCTGGGGGAGGCCTGAGCTCCGCTGCCCTCAGAGCACAGAGAGCCCCAAGAATGGTCATTTGGCCATTAGCAGAGCCTGTTGGCTTGTCCCAGCTTCCTCTTCAACTCCTCCCTACCTCCCAGACCTCCTTCCCAGCTCCAGCACTGGTGTTGGTCCAGGGGCTCCATAATTGTAGAGTAGCCTGCACGGGGCGGGGAAGAATCTGACATTTCCAAAGGCCTTTTTGATGTTGATGATTTTGGCAAGGCCTAGGCTTTCCTCTCTACCAAAACTGAAGCTTTGCTTTGTCTCCCCTCCATGGGGTCTTGCTCTGTGCTCTGAGGACTGGTATTGCAGGAGGAGCAGCATTAGGTCCTCCTTGGGAGAGGACGTGGACAGTCTTGGTCGCAGTGAAAGCTGGGGAGTTAGCCTACCCCTCACCTTCTCCTCACTGGGCACAGGGGTGCATCATGATGTGATTATTAGCATAAAATTTGCATAAGGAACAATTGAGGAGATTGGAGCCCTGCCTCTGAGGAAACACCTGCAAGAATCTGTGAATGAAAGCCTCTCCACCCCCACCCGAGAGATTCCTCCACCCCACCCCACCCCAAGATCCCAGGGAAGTGGCAGGAACCCAGCTTGACTAATGATGGTGGTGATCAGCTATCACTCAGAGTGCCTACTAAGTGCCAGGCACAGATGTCCCTTTCTCTGGATCTTCAATATAAGCTCCCTGGGGTGATACATTTCATAATTCCATTGTACAGAATTGGACACCAAGCTCATCCACCTACCCCAGGTCTCAGGGGCAGAGTAAGGCTTCAGAAAAAAAAGGGTTCTATGACTTGTGCCCCCCTACTTTCACAATGAGACAGTGTTCTAGGTTCTCAAGCACTCAGATCCAGTATCCATGGGTTCCAGGGTCCCTGGTAGCTTGGAACCAGAGCTCAGAGAAGGCTCCACTGCACAGACACACATGCTCGCACACACATGCACTGCTGTGCCCCTCCCCCGCCCCAGCTTTGTGAAGCAGAGGAGCTGGCTGACTTGGCCCATAACCAGGTTAGCCAAGATCCAATTAACTAGTTAGCGCAGGCAGAGCTGGGGGCAGGCAGGGCGTGCGGTGGAGCAGACGGATGGGTCTGGTAATGTGCTGAGACAGCCAGAGACAGTGGCTCTGAGCTAACTTGATAAGCAGCTCTCAGCATCCATGGGCCTCGCCTGGCAGGCCGAGCGACCCAACCCCAGTTGCTTGTGGAGGGAGTCAGCCTTTAGCCCCCTTCTGCCCTTTTCAGTCACTTCCCAGAGCCCTCAGCCTGTGTCCTCTCTTCAGCAGCCCTCCCTCCTTTCTGAGGCTGTGAGACAGGCAGCTTCTGGAAGATACATTATCATATCATCCCAATGAAGCCAGAGAGGAAGCTGGGCATATCTGTCATCTTGCAGGGAAGGTATGGGTGCAACAGCCACCTACCTCTAAGAGGGAGGGTGAAGGTGGGAGGCTCCTGGAGGAGCTCATGGGAGGGGGCGTGCAGGAAACAATAGCCGCTATTTATGGAGTTCACTGAGCACCAGACACTGTACAACCCATTCATGGGCACTGTCTCATTTACACTCCCAACAGCCCTTTGCTGGAGGAATTATTAGTATCTTCATTTTGCAGATGGGAAAACGGAGGCCCAAGAAACTTTCCCAGGGTCACACATCTTTCCACATCCTGGATAAATCCCTGGACCAGGTCTAGGATTGACAGTAATATTAGCAACAGCAGTGTTCTTGCTTCGTACATCCTTTTAGACTTAACCATGGCTGTCCAGATCTACCACAAGTAGGTATGTTATCATGGGGTGGTTTTATCCCTGACCTCTACTTTACAGATCAATGAAATCGAGGCCGGGAGGAGCAAGGGACTTGTGCAAAGCCTCACAATCGGCAAGTATCAGTCAGAACTTGAACGCTCTAGTCTAGCGCTCTTGAGGAGGCAACACGGAGAGGAAAAGACATCACATCCTGAAGGCAAGGTGTGTCATTAGTCTATTTTCGCTTATTTTCTTTATCTAGGGCTTATTAGAAGCTCCAGGTGTACATGGAAACTGGCGCACTGGGCATGCTTGCTCAGGGATGCAAGAAACAAATGGCTTACTACCTTGATGCGGCAGAGGAGGAAAGAGCTGAAGCTCGGCATCTAAAGACTGGGGGCTGCCTTGGTCAGAGGACTCCAAGGTACAGAACACCGTTCCCCCGTTCCTCACACCACCACACCATTCCTACTTTGACTCCCTCGGGTTTTCCAGTGGGGGCATCTGCCTTCCAGAGCTAAGGAACTCCCCAAAGTCACACATGGAGATGGAAATACAAACCGGGTTTCTGACTTTACGCTCATTTCCTCTCAGCCTGGGCTCCCCATTCTTTCAAGATGGAGATGGCCAGCTCACAAGGCCTGGGTTCTGGCTAATGTCCCCTCACCTCCCAGTTAGTGAAGGAACATGTGTGTGCATATGCTGCTTCCTCTGACACCAGCACAGGAAGGGTTAAGGCATCCTCGGCGCAGGGGACCTAGGAGTTGTCCATACAGGAAGCTGCTCTCCCAGTCCCAAAGGCCTTGGGGGGGGGGGTGCCGGAGAAGGGGGAGAGACTTTCTTAGCCTGTTTCCCAGGCTTCTCAGCCTCCCTAGGGATCCAGCTGCATGCCAGAGACTGACCTTTGACCTGGCCCCCTCCACACACCCTCCCCAGATGGATAAAGACTCTGATCCTCACTCAAGGCCCTGAGGGCACTGGGGGAATGGGACAGCCCCCACTTCCTCACCTCATCCCCCCCATCTTATTTTTTCTTTATGGTTCTTCACTCCACTCCTGTTCCACAGTCACCATATTCAGACTTCAGAACACCCCAACTCTGGGTCCCCAGTCTCTCCTCCCAGCTCCCCGCCTGACCCCCCCACCCCCGCCCGCGTTTGTAATTTTCTAAAAATAAAAGCCTGTGATTCAAGTAGGCAACTCCGGAAATACACAATCCAGCCCAGCATCCGCCGGGTGGGGGACAAGGAAGGACCCACATACTGAGAAATATCCAGACGAGGCAGGCCCCCCTAACACCCCCCCCAGGTAAACACAGGAACCCAAGCTGTTCCGGTGGAGGACGAGGGACAGGAAGGAGAACATTGCTGGGGGAGGGTCTCCTGAGGCGAGGTCCCTAACAAAGGGTGGCCAGGGTCTTCCACCGTCTCCATTCTGCGCTCATGAGCATCTCCGGCTTTCCTGGACAAGTGGAGGCTGCCTCCAGGAAGGACAGCCCTGAGGCCCTAGAGCTAGACCTAAGCTTCAAGGGTACCGTGGTCCAGGAGGCTGGTCTGGGCCCTGTTCCCTGAGGGCCTCCCAGGCTCTGCTTCCCAGGGAGGGGAGGAGGACCAATTTGGGCAAGACTGTTCAGAACCATCTATTCCCATCCTGCTGCCTCCTCTGAACCCTGGCCAGGACAGAGGCCAAAGGGGTTCCAGGAGTTGGGTCCTCTGACGTTGGTCTGTATTTCTAGTTGTGTAACCAGGTGGCCATGGGAAAGGGGATCCACGGGGGCATGAGAGGACACTCCCCTTGGCAGTCCAGGCCATGTCCTTAGGGTGGCAGAAGGATCAAGACCACATCACTCTTTACTTGGGTGGGTTTCACTCCCAGGTAAAAGGAGCTCCTCAGCAGCCCTAACTGGATCACAGTACATTTTGGGACCTCATGAGTTATGGCCATTAATTAGAAGAAACACGGCAAGGATTTGTCAAGTACTTACTATGTGATACATATATGTCATTCTCAATCCTGTTGGGAACGCAGTTTTATCATTCCCAATTTCCAGATTGCTCTCAGAGCTGGTCTCAAGTCCCAGTAGTAGATGGCCAAGCTGGAACATGAAGTCTGGTGTGTCCCAGCCTTTTCCTGTTAACCTCGATGCCATGGTCTGAGGGTGTGACACACTACCAAGGCACATCTGGACATCAAGGGTATTCAAGAGGTAGCATTGTGGGATGTGGTGGTGCTCACCTTTAATCCCAGCACTCAGGAGGCAGAGGTATGAGGATCGCCATGAATTCGAGGCCACCCTGAGATTACATAGTGAATTCCAGGTCAGCCTGAGCTAGAGTGAGACCCTACTTCGAAAAACCGCACACACACACACACACACAGAGACACACACACAAATAGGTAGCATTTGTTGTCCCTGGTTTAGTAGTCTCCTGGGAGACTGAGGTCTTCTTTTGCATTGGCCTGTCTCTCACTCTGCCCTGTGTGGCAGATCCTGTGGTCACAAGACAGGGTCAGATGATCCCAGGACCTTCCCCACCTGACCACCTTCAGTTCAAGCCTCGGACAGCAGCTGAAAGGCTGGCTGCAGGGGCGCTGGAAGCCCCCTCACCAGTTTCATCCCTGGATCCTTGCTTCTAAAATAGGCATCCAGACTGCTGGCTAACAGGCCTGGCTGACCCTTGCTGACCCCAAACTAGGTTGGGTGGCAACCACACAGGAGCGGCAGAAGTCCTGTTTACCTTCCTATTTCCTTCATTGGGTGGGGCAGTCTGGGGCAGAGGAGAAAGAACCCCACAGCACAGTTGCAAAAGGGTTAACGAGACTGGCTTGAAAACCTGCCTGTCTTTTCTCGGCATCTTTGGGTCATTCCCAGTCCTCAGTCAGGCCCATGCTTGTACTGTTCTACACAGGTGGCCTTTGCATCCTAGGGAACAGCCGGCCCTTCCTCTTAGGCCCTTCTGAAGATGCTCAGCTCTTCCTATACCATGAACAATTCTGGGAAGCAGGCATGAAAGCTGATAACACAGGAAAACACACACACATGTCCCAGTGCCAATGTCTAAGTGTATGCATACATATGTATATCGGATTCTCATGTTTCCCAGGCTGACCTCGAACTTGCTATGTAGTGAAGGACAGCCTTGAACTTCTGATTCTCCTGCCTCCACCTAAGTTCTAGGATTATAGACAAGGACCATTAGGCTCAGCTACTGATTAATTTATTTCATGGGCAATACTGTGGTTTGAATCCAGCACCTTATATATGCTAGGCAAGCAATCTACCACTGAGATACAGAGAGAGAGAAAGAGAGAGAGAGAGAGAGGGAGGGAGGGAGAGAGAGAGAGACAGAGAGGAGAATGGGCACACCACAAACTCTAGCCAATGCAAATGAACTCCATATGCATGTGCCACTTTGTACATCTGGCTTTACATGGGTACTGGGGAATTGAACCTGGGTCATTAGGCTTTGCAGGAAAGTGCCTTAACCACTGAGCAACCTCTCCAGCTCCCAGCCTTTTATGTTTTTACTTTGAGACAAGGTCTGCTAAGTTGTCCATAGGCTGGCCTTGAACTAGCTATGTAGCCCAGGTAGGCCTCCAACTTGGGATCCTCCTGCCTCAGCCTCCCAAATAGCTGGAATTACAGAACTGTACCATCAGGACAGGCTCCTATATACTTTTTTTTTTTTTTTTTTTTTTTGGTTTTTTTGAGTAGGGTCTCACTCTGGCTCAGGCTGACCTGGAATTTTGGGCAATGTGGTCTCAGGGTGGCCACTCGAACTTTGTCGATCCTCCTGGAGATCTGCCTCCCAAGTGCTGGGATTAAGGCACCTTAACCACCACGCCATCTCTCCAGCCCTATTTTTATTTTTTTATTTTTTGGTGAGAGAGAGAGAGAATGGGTGCACCAGTAGCCTCTCAGCCACTGTGAACAAACTCCAGACTTGTGCGCCCCCTTTTGGGCAAGTGTGGCATTGCATCCTTGTGTCACTTTTTGAGTTTGTCTAAATGTGGGACCTGGAGATCAAATGGGCGTTCTTATGCTTGGCAGGCAGGTACCTTAACCACCAAGCCATCTCTCCAGCCCTACATTTTTATTTAATTAATTTATGTGTGTTCATATGCTGGAGTACAGGTATGTATGTGCCACACCCATGTGTGGAGGTCAGAGGACAACTTTCTGTTAGGAGAGTTGCTGAGACCATGCCTGTTCTTGGGACAGGGAGTTTATTGCAGGTTCACAGCTGCACAGTTGTAGAAAGGAAGGAAGAAGCAGGAGCAGGGCTGGAGAAGCTATGCTGGCTGCTGTGGCTTGCACTGGGTCACTGGCACAGCCTGGAAGGTATATGGGAACTTCAGAAATCTGGGGTGGATTAGTGAAAGAAGGCAGAGAGGGAGCCAGGAAAAGTTGAAACAGGGACTGAATAGAGAAACAGTGTGGTGGTTTGATTCAGGTGTCCCCCATCAACTTAGGTGCTCTGAATGCTAGGTTCCCAGCAGATAGAGATTTGGGAATTAATGCCTCCTGGAGGCAGTGTATTATTGGGGGTGAGCTTATGGGTGTTAGAGCCAGCTTCCTCTTGCCAGCGTTTGGCACACTCTCCTGTTGATGTTGTCCACCTGATGTTTGCCAGAGTGATGTCCCCACTCTGCTCATGCCATCATTTACCCCTGCCATCATGGAGCTCCCCCTCAAGTCTGTAAGCCAAAATAAACCTTTTTCCCCCACAACCTGGTACTATGAAGTATAAGAAATGCAGGAAGGAGAGGGTCATTGGATTTGCAACACTGTCTTGTGTTTTGGAAATGGTCATGGGCAGTGTGAAGCAGGTTTGTTAGATGCCTGCATGGAGACCTGATGGAGCTGTGAGGATGAACCATGGGTTGCAATGGAGACCCAGCGGAGATGCTGGGACTATGAGACGACTACTAAGGAGAGCTGCCAGCCCCAGATGAAGTTTTCCAGACTGTGAATAGCCTATCTGGAGGCGCGGAATTGGAACCCCAGAGACTTGTTGCCGGTTAGAATTATCGGACTTGGAGATTTGTCACTGACTAGAGTTGTTGGACTTGGAATTACAGAGTTTAATGTTTGCCCTGTTTAAATCTTGTATTGGTTGAATATTTCTTTTCTATGCCCAATGCCATCTTTTGCAGTGTGAATGTGTATTCTGTGCCATTATGGGTTTTTTGGCTTATTTTTAGTATGATGGCTCAATTAAAAAGACTTTGGAAGCCGGGCGTGGTGGCGCACACCTTTAATCCCAGCACTCAGGAGGCAGAGGTAGGAGGATCACCATGAGTTCAAGGCCACCCTGAGACTACATAGTGAATTCCAGGTCGGCCTGGACCAGAGTGAGACCCTACCTTGAAAAACAAACAAACAAACAAAAAAAAGACTTTGGACTATGGGGGTGTTTGAACAACATTGGGACTGATTAAAAACTATGGGGACTTCTAAAGTTGGACTGAATGCATTGCATTTTACATCATGGATGGTTATCAGTTTATGGGGGTCGGGTGGAATGTGGTGGTTTGATTCAGGTGTTCCCCATAAACTTAGGTGTGCTGAATGCTAGGATCCCAGCTGATGGCAATTTGGGAATTAATGCCTCCTGGAGGCAGAGTATTGTTGGGGGCGGGCTTCCTCTTGCCAGTGTTCGGCACACTCTCCTGTTGCTATTGTCCATCTGATATTGGTCAGGAGGTGATGTCCACCCTCTTGTCATGCCATCGTTTTCCCCTGCCATCATGGAGCTTCCCCTCAAGTCTGTAAGCCAAAATAAACCTTTTTTTCCAACAAGCTGCTCTTGGTCGGGTGATTTCTGCCAGCAATGCGAGCCTGGCTGCAACATACAGGGAAAGAGGGAAAGAAAAGCATGGGAGAGAGTGCTATAAGATAGGATAAAAGGGTGAAAGGAAGAAGAAGGTGTCTTCGGAGAGACAGACAGACAGTGAGAGGCTGTGATAGAGCGAGAGTGAGAAAACACCAGAGATACAAAACAGGAGCCTTATTTCAGGAAAGGACTGGAAAGAGAGAGTAAGGAGCATCTGGGGAGGCTTTTCTCTCCATCCCCTTGGGAGAGAGGGAACTGCCTGTGAGGAGAGGGCCTTCCATGGCCTGTGGAGGTGTGGGCTGGTGCCCAGGGAAGGAGCCAGGCTATCCAGATTTCCCACTGAGTGCCCTTTGGAGAAGTGAGACCTTTGAAGACCTCAGTTCTGCTCAGCAGGGAGGAGGCTCTGAGACCCTAACACTTTTGTGCCTGTCCTTGCCTTCCACCTCGTTTAAGGTGGGGTCTTTCCATTATTCACCATTCTAACTTCTGGCAAACTCTGGTTGCCATAGGTACGCTGGGATTACAGAAGACCACCACAGTTCTGGCTTCTACATGGGATCTGGGGATTTGAACTCAGATACTCAGAGTTGTGTAGCAAGCATTTTATCAACTGAGTCATATCCCCATGTAATACTCAATAGCAATTCTGATCCTACAAGTTAGGGGATATTCATCTTTATTTTCCAAATGAGAAACTTCAGTCCGAGGTTTGCAATCAGTCAGTGGATTAACTGGGATTTGAACCCCAGCCTGGAGAGATGGGGCTTTCCTGCGGTCACTCTCTTCCTGGCTCATTGGCCTGGGTGTGTGCTCCTCAGCTAAAATTGGCAGCACTTCCTAAATTTCTGAAACTATTCCAGGCAATTCTGATGGGTAAGCCATGTCCAGCAACCTGGGTTAGGCTTTGCATTAAGCCTTTAATTGGCTGCTGGCCAGCACCTACCTTTCTAGCCCAAACTCCTCTGATCAATAGCTAGTGGAAGTGGTTACGCTCATGAACCCGCTAAGTCCATCTCATTATGGCAATGCTTCATAGTTTCCTGCTACCAAAAATCCCTTTGTCCCTTTCATGTTTGTCATCTGAGCTACTAATTTCTATGGTCCCTTTGTCCTTTGTGGTTTTAGGTCCTACCTGATCCTCCCACCCACTGTGACCTTGGGTTCCAGGAAAAATTCCATCCATACTCCCCCTTCCCATTCCCACTAAGATGGCCTTGATACATAAATTTAATTCTAGCCTCTGATTTGCTGTTATCTCTGAACATGTCTCTGGTCTCATCCTTTCCTCCCTTCATTGACTGTCTCTGGTGCCTCTATAACTGGCTCCCCCCATGAGCCAATGCCCCAGAATCACAGAACACATGTAAGTGTGCCCGCCTGGAAGATGTAGCTTACAAGGAGCCCAAGGTTGAGTGGCAGTAAACAGAACCTTGGAGACCCAGACGTCATTTAGGATTTACATAGATTCAGCAGAAGAACTCAGAAACAAGGCAAGATGGGAGGAAGGATGGGAAGGATCAGAAGAGTGAGCTGGGAACCGGGTGTGGTGGTGAACACCTTTAATCCCTATGGAGGCAGAGGTAGGAAGATTGCCATGAGTTTGAGGCCACCCTGAGACTACATAGTGAATTCCAGATCAGCCTGGGCTACAGTGAGACCCTACCTTAATCCCCCCCACACACACACACACACACACAACACAGAGGATGAGTTAGAGGGAGAAATGGGAAGCAGAGGAAGTGATAATGATTCAGCCAGGTCCAAACAATCCCTGGGAAGGACCTTCCGAGATCAGTGAGTCCAGGGGATTCAGAGAAGCTTCCAGTCATAAACTGTTGTGGAATAATGAGTGACAACTAACTAGAGTGCATCCTACCAAGTGTGTGCTGGTGTTGATAAACAGTGTCTTCCATGGGCACTGGATGGTCGTGTATGCCCTGAAGTTTATATCTTAATTTATCCTAATTGTAGCCTCTTCATTGTACAGCAACAGAAGGGGGTGGGGGATGGAATATGTCCAAGAATTCCAAATAAAAAAATTTTTTTGGAGACAGGATTTCCAGACTAGCCTCAAACTCTCTATGTAGCCCAAAGATAACCTTGAACCTCACAAGTGCTGGGATTAGAAACTTTCAACAGTATACCTAGCTGTAATTTCCAAACTGAACGTAGACAAGGGACTCAGGAAGAGTGGGCAGTTTAATTCCTAAGTGTGGGAAAACAGGCAGAGATCAGTCAACCTGAAGCTGTAGGGAAGATTGTGGTCTGTCACACAGATGTATTATTATATTATTATTATTATATGGCGGATGCTTTTTCCATGGAATGATCAACTCACTGGACCGGCCCAGCTCCTGGCCCTGCTGCTTTCCTTTCACCTCTTCTGATCTTCCTCACGTTTGTCCTCCCACAGAGCAAAAGTGGGCTCTAAGGAGCAAAGGCCTTGGCTCCTTCTAGACTGAGTAGAGAATGCAACTGGAAGGAGAAGACCAGGGAGAGGGGCCTGGGAAGAGATGACACCCATACCCAGAGGCCCTGACTATGTGCCAGTGCAAGGACCCCACAAGAAGACAGCAGTCAGGAGGAAACAAAAGCTGGGCAAAGGCGGACAAGGAGCACCTGTGGGCAGGTTGGTGCGTGGGCAAGAGAAGAAAGAGCCTCCAGGTGACCAGCGCGGGAGAGCAGGGATAATGATACCCTGACAAGGCAGCAGTGCTTGGAACTTAGCCCAGCCAGGTGCTGGCACCACGAGGCCAGCACATACCACCCATCAGCTGGAAGATGTGGGTGGGAATTGGAAGGTGGGCCTGGGCCGGATACCCAGGGCCAGCCCACTTTGTTTATGCACCCTCTGCCTCTCTCTCTCTGTCTCCAGTGCTCTTCCCTTTCTTCTTCTTCAACACATCTCTTCATTTCTCTTTTCTTCTTCCATCTCTCTTCCATACCAGAATTGACATGCAAGAGGGAACAGTGAGAATGGTGGTGGGCCAAGGCTAGGAAAAGAAACCAGGCTGCTAGAGCACCTCCTACAGCGGAGATCACATCTGGACACCCCACCAGTTTTCCACCAGAGAAAACTGAGACCTAAAGAAGTGAAGACCCCCCTACGGTCAGTGTTGAAGTTGGACAGTCAGGGAGATTTGACAGCCCACTCTCATCTCTTCTACTGCACCCTGGTCCAGCAGGGAACTCCCTTTGCCTGTGCTGTTTATTTTTTTAAATTTTTTGGTTTTCCAAGGTAGGGTCTCACTCTAGCTCAGGCTGACCTGGAATTCACTATGTATTCTCTGGGTGGCCTTGAACTCATGGCGATCCTCCTACTTCTGCCTCCCAAGTGCTGGGATGAAAGGCGTGAGCCACCACGCCCGGCTGCCTGTGCTGTTTAGAAAGGTCTAGCCTTGGATCTGGCTAGTCTGCACCTTCCATCCCTGAACCACGAGTGACTCAATGGAAACAGACCCAATGACATCAGCATGAGGCTTTTGGCTGGCCACTTGGGCAAAGGGTACTTTCTTTCTATTGGGTGTGTCATACTATGAGATTATTTTTTTCCTGTTTTCAAGGCAAAACTATGGAAGCTTCATGAATTTGTGCCATCCTTGCATAGGGACCATACTAATCTTCTCTGTATCAGTTAAAGTTTGGTATATGTACTGCTAAAATGAGCACAAAGTGTTTTTTCTTTTTGGTTTATTTGAGATAGGGTTATGCTCTGGCCCAGGCTGACTGGGAATTCACTATGTAGTTTCAGGGTGGCCTCAAACTCACAGTGATCCTCCTACCTCTGCTTCCCAAGTACTGGGATTAAAGGTGTGCACCACCATGCCCTGCTATGGAGAGAATGGGCATGCCAAGACCTCTAGCCACTGCACACTCCAGATGCATGTGCCACTTTGTTCATCTAGCTTTGTGTGGGTACTGGGGAATCAAACTCCACTCATTAGGCTTTGCAGTTAAGACCTTAACTACTGAGCTGTCTGTCTAGCCCTTTATTATTATTATTATTATTATTATTATTTTTGGTTTTTCGAGGTAGGGTCTCACTCCAGCCCAGGCTGACCTGGAATTAACTATGTAGTCTCAGGGTGGCCTTGAACTCACGGTGATCCTCCTACCTCTGCCTCCCGAGTGCTGGGATTAAAGGCGTGCGCCACCACGCCTGGCAGCCCTTTATTATTTTTGTAATGTATGTGAGGGTGGGTCCATGTGCACATGCGTGCATGTGGAGGTCAGAGGACCCCCCATAGGTGTTGTCCTCAGGAATGCCATCTACCTCCTTGAAGACAGGATTTCTCCTTGGCCTGGAGCTCATTAATTAGGTTAGACTAGATGGCTAGCAAGACTTAAGGATTCTCCTGTCTCTGCCTCCCCAGTGCTGGGATCACAGACATATACTACCATACTTGGGGTTTTAAAGAAAATTTTTTTGTTTATTATTTATTCATTCGAGAGCGACAGAGAGAGAAAGAGGCAGATAGATAGAGAATGGGCGTGCCAGGGCCTCTGGCCACTGCAAACAAACTCCAGATGAATGTGCCACTTTGTGCATCTGGCTTACGTGGGTCCTGGGGAATCGAGCCTCGAACCGGGGTCCTTAGGCTTCACAGGCAAACGCTTAACCGCTAAGCCATCTCTCCAGGCCCATACTTGGGGTTTTTACAAGGATTCTGGGTGGAAACTAGGTGCTCAAGGTAAGTCTTTACTTACTGAGCTGTTTCTCCAGTCTCCACATTGAGAGTTGTAAGCATAGATCTGCTTAGAGCATTTGAGGCATGCTACCAGAAACTAAAGCTAACACAAAAGATAGCAGACCTGAGCTAAAGACAGACACCCCAAGACCTTGTTTGAGTGCCTTGATCCCGCCATGCCTGAAGTCTGTCTCTGAGCTTTTCAGTTATGTGAGAAAAAAGCTTAAGCTGGCTTGAGATGGATGTCTGTCATTTGTGTGCAAGAGACTCTAGACCAGCTTAGAGGAACAGGTGGGAAGAAAAGCAAGCCAGGCAAAGAAACAACAGCAAGAGGAAAAATGAGTGTGATGGGAGCAGGGGTGTGTTGCTGGGGTGGGGTTCTTTCGATCACTGAACCGATATTTAGCAGTGCATCAGGAAGAGCAGAGTTTCCTAAAACGAATACACAGCAAAGATGTTTTTCAGAGAGACAACATGAGACAGGTGAAACTTTTGCTACTACTTTGGCTGTCTATCTGCATAATGACAGTGGTCCATCAGGCCCCTAACATGTGCAGGGCTTGGGTCTTCATGGAATGGAGGGAAAGACAAGGTCAGTTTGTCTGGACAGTCAGCACCCAGTTGCAACAGATACTCTACTAACAGCTCTTATGACATCACCCTCACTCTCTAAGACTGATCTCTATAGATGAATGAAAACATTCAACAAATCCCTGCCTTGTCATGTGATTGGAATCTCTCCCCCACCCCATCCTTTCCTTATCTGATGTCTCCAGATTTCATCTGACTTACTGTATACAAAACTTAGTGATAAACAATAAAGACGGAGAAGAAAGTAAGTGGTCCAGGTTGCCCAGCTGCAACATAGCCTGAGATATAGTCCAGAGAGGTGACTTCAGCATTCCTCCTCTCACTAATGTCAGGATGTGCATGCCTAAACACCATTGATTAGGAGCCTAATGAGGTGACCTCTTGGAGCCCCCAACTGTGAGTCTCCTGCCTGAGGTTGCTGTAGGAGGTGCCAGGCCAGGATGGGGATGGTGGGAGGAAGTGGTGCCAGCGCTGATAAGACACTCCCTTCCCTTGTCCCAGGCGCACTGTGATGTCTATGCTGGGAATCCCCAAGGGTGAGACAACCCAAAGACAAAGTGGGGGGAGGGGCTGCTTCCTGGAGCCTGGGAGCTCCTTTCTCCTTCCCTACCATTTTCCTACTTCCCCTCACTGGGAAACCACCAATGCCTTAGAAAAACACAATTACACAAATAAATACATATATGTAATATACCCATACATATAACATATATGTAAATGTGTCCAATATTTAAGGAATTATTTTCTTCCTCCATATAAAGAGCTTTTGTGCCAGCAGGTTTATAATCTTGCTTTTTAAAAAATTTTATTTATTTGCAAGCAGAGAGAGACAGAGGGAGAGAGAAAGAGAGAGGGAGGGAGGGAGAGAATGAGCACGTCAGGATCTCTAGCCACTGCAAACAAACTCCAGATGCATATACCTCTTTGTGTATCTGGCTTAACATGGGTACTGGGGAATTGAACTTGGACCATCAAGCTTTGCAGGCAAGTACCTTAACAACTGAGCCATCTCCCCCCCCCTTTTTTTTTTGTTTTTTTGAGGTACGGTCTCAATCTAGATCAGGCTGACCTGGAATTCACTACATAGTCTCAGGTTGGCCTCGAACTCACAGCGATCCTACCTCTGCCTCCCGAGTGCTAGGATTAAAGGCGTGCGCCACCACGCCCAGCTCCTTGCTTGTTTTTTGGAGACAGGGTCTCATGTAGTCCAGGCTGTAGCTCACTATATAGCAAAGGATGACCCTGAACTCCTCATCTTCCTGTCCCTTCTTCCCAAGTGCTGGGATTATAGATATGTGCCACCACACTTGTCAACACTCATCTTCTCTTGCAGTCACATGGCAATACCATGTATTTATTCACTCACTCCCTTGTTGATGGGCATTCAGGTTGCTTCTGATTTTTGCTGCTGCAAACAAGAACATTGAATATACTTTGTGCACATGCATGAGCATTTCTTGAGAATTCGTTCCTAGAAAAGAGATTGCTGGCTCAAAATGTCTATGAATTTTTCATTTTGAAAGATTCTGCCAAGTTGGAGTGGAGACCTTTTTCCTGTGAAAGAACCCTCCCTTTCTGGGGCTGAACTAGAGACGAAAGACATTAAGGTTAGATGGAGCATAGGCCTTCCATTTAGATACAGTCAGGTTCAAATCCTATCTCTAATGCTTCCTGTGTGACCTTGTTTAAGTCACTTGACCTCTCTGTGCTTCTTTTTCCTTGACTGCAAGGTAGGGCTTCTAAGAGCTGCCCCAGAAAGCTGAAGCAATGGCCAAATGGCATCTTGCAGGCCTCACCTCTCATGTGGACCTGGCACACAGTTGGCCCTTGACCACTGGTTCTCCCAGACTGGACCCTTTTCTGCCTCTACCATGGAAGACCAGCCTAAGGGAGAGCCTGGAAAAGGTAGTTTATCCGTGAATGCTGGACAAAATCAAGACTCCGCAGGGACCTTTTTCTCAATAGATTCTTCAGTACTGCCACTGCCTTTCACGCCTCCAGAAGCAGAGGAAAGGGTTCCTGTCAAGAGCAGAGACAAGGCTTGGCTTGCTGACAGAGAGTGGCCAGATGCTCTCTGTGTGTGCAGAGGATAGAAAGAAAACAGGAAAACAGGTACCCAAGAAAGGACTGCGGTGGGCAGCAGAGGGGCCCTCAGTGTCAGAATGCACCACACATGGAGGGCCCTGGTCAGATTCAGAGAATGGGTCTAGACCTTCTTAGGTGATGGCCAGGTCACCTTCTAGTCCCAGTGGGGATGCTCAGTAATACTCACCAGCTACAGGACCCTAGACTCCACTGTCTCTAGAGCTTCTTATGATCATCACAGCTAAGCTCACCTCTTTCTGGAGACTTAAGAAGATATGAGACACCCAGACTGCGAAAGTGTGTGTGTGTGTGTGTCCAAGAGGCTGCTGGGATGGGGATCAGGGTGGTGAACTAGGCAAAAAACAATGGACTGAGCAGTATGACAGCAGTTCTGACAAGACTCCAGGAGGTGGAGTCAGATGGGTGGTACTCCGTGGGGGGAGGCTGTGGGCTTGGTGAGCTCAGACCCAGCTGCATCTAGTACAAGCATGCCAGCTTGAGGAAGTAGCTTGCCTTTTCTGAGCTCAGTTTCGTCATTGGTAAAATGAAGATGGTCATCTTCATTAGATAGATAGACAGATGATAGATAGATAGATAGATAGATAGATAGATAGATAGATAGATGATAGATAAATAGATAGATAGATAGAGGCTGGGATCGGTGGTGTATCCCTGTAACCCCAGCATTCAGGAGGTTGAGGCAGGAGAACTACTAAGAATTTGAGGCCAGCCTAGGCTAGGGTTTGAGACTCTGTCTCAAAAAAAAAAAAAAAAAAAAAAAGATGGAGGGAAGGCCTGAGGGGAGATAGAGTTCTAATTCTACCTATCTTCCTCAGTGTCTACTGAGCCTCATGCATAGCGCATGAGTACTCGACCCTAACCTAACAGCAGATGTCTATAACAAACCAAAGGATAAGCATTAATTCAAGCTGGATATAGTGGCATAGACCTGAAATCCCAGCACTCAGGAGGATAAGCAGGAGGATCAGGAGTTCAAGGCCATCCTTAGCAATGTAGTAAGTTTGAGGCCAAAATGAGTTACATGTCACCCTGCTGGGGAAAAAAAAAAAAAAGATTGAATTCAGATTGAAGAACTTTGCTAAAAGTATCCCAGATGGGGAGATGACAAAGCAGACTGGTTGCTTTTGCTCTAGAATGACATCTGTGTCTCCTGGAGACTCCGGTACTCTTGACGGTATTCCTAGATGCTGGAGTGGCTAAGATTTTTCTGGCGCTTGCCTTGCTTAGCCTCTCACAGTGATGTCCTGGCTTCCTGCCCAGGCCCCACTTGCAGGTTCTGCTGCTGATCCTGCCAGCCCTGCTGGCCTTCAACCTGACTTCAAGAGAGGGCCTGGACTTACTGGAGGGTACCCATAGACCCATAGGACACTTGAATTGAAAGCCAAATGCTTTGCCCAGCCTCTCCTGATTGTTCAGGTTAGGAGGCTGGACCCAGTTGTCTCATCCCAGAACACCTACCCCTCTGGGGTCAGGACAGCATCAGTTCTGTGACTGAGCATAATTCTAGGATGAACAGGGAAGAGAAAAGGCAGGCTGGGGACAGGGTACCTGGCAGCATGTATGTCCTGTAGATGATCCCTAGCACAGAACAGAAATGCACCCTAGAGCCCTCTATCCTTGGGTCATTATGTTTTGCAGGCTCTAGCCTACCCCGCCCCACAGCCTAGGGTTCCTTCTTTCTTCCCTACGCTCTAGGAGAACGAGCCTTCAGAGTGAGATGGGAGTCAGTTCCCTTCCACTGCAGAAAGAATAAAAGGAAGGAGGTTAGGATAATGCTGGCCAATGATCTGGAGTGAGGGAGTGTCAGGAAGGGAACTACCTTCCCAGTACTGCATGTTCCCTTCCTCCTCCTGAGCAGCCCTGCAGTCACACTGCCAAGAAGAGGTTGACTAGGACTGCAAACCCAAGGCCGCCTGTCTGAGTGCTAAGTGGGTTCCTTGGGCTCTTTCTCGGGGTTCCAGACCATCTTCCTCACATATACTGCATCCACCTCACCCAGGCCTTGTCTCCACACCCAGCCTCTTCCCTCACCCAGCTGCTCCATCTCTTAGAGCGCCTCCAGTCTCCTCACACTCCTTCACTTTGCTTCCTCTTTGGAAACCAGCCACAAGCTTTTTTCTTCCATCTGAGGGAGAGAAAACGATCTTGTCCCCCACCCTCCTCAAGTCTTTCCATCCTCTCATCCCTCCATACCTAAGCATCTTTCTTTCCTCTCCCTCCCTCCTCTCTTCTTGATTTTTTTCCCCTGTTTATCCATCACTAGTATCCACCCCCTTCCCTCTTGCCTGTAGGTTCTGTGGCTATAATCAAATCATAACTTTTATTAAATTTAAGATTACTTTTTAATGGAATCAATTTCTTGTGTGGTGCTTCTCTGCCTGCCCGCGGGCTCCGCCGGCTCTGTGCTCAGCATCCCCACCCGCACAATTGTCTCTGCTGCTGGCGGTTCTGGCTAAGCTGCCTCCCAAGGAGGAGCCGGTCTGCCATCCCTAAACACACACACAGAAACACACACGCACTCACACACACATTACGCTGCACCTTCCACAAAGCCCCAGACACACAACCCCCAAGCTTCAGGCGCCCACGCGAGTGATGGGGGTGGGGAGCCAGGCTCGAGGTGGCAGGGCCAGGAGGAGCTAGTTGCAGAGAGAAAGACTGAGGGAACAAAACAAACACGGAGCCCAGTAGACATTTCTCAGCCTGTTAATTTCCTACAGTTCTGTTTTCTAGCCTCAGAAAACAAGCTGGCTTGTGCCAGTGCATCCCCTTCCCCTGACTACATTGTACAGCAGGCAAGAAGCAGAAGCTGCAGGGGGAAGAGGGTCCAAAGGCTCAGCCAGCCAGCCAGGAGACTCCTTGATTTATAAAAATACATGCATGGTGATGCATCAGGTGCTGGGACCCTCACCCCCAAAGATGAGCAGCCTGGGAGATTAGCAGCTTGAACTCACCTAAACCTATAGGTCTGGGCCACAGGAGGAACTCTGGGGCTGCTGGAGGAAGGCAAGAGACCAGGGCGAAGAGAAGTGGAGTGGCTACTTTGATAGAGAGACATAAACTGGAGACTGGGATGGGAAAAGTGGTCATGGGTGGGGAGAGCTGCAGATGAAGGTCTGCTGACTCAGCAGAAATGTGGTCCTCTCTTGGAACTGTCTGGACAGCTCTGGGTTCAGCTTCAGCTCTTCTTGGAAGCGCCCTGTGCAGATTCAGGTGGGCACAAGCTCAAGGATGGACAGGTGAATCAGAGGCTGGAGGGTGGCCATCTTGGCTCTTCGCACCGTCTGTACACTTGCTTTACCCAGTGTCAGGAGAGGAGCCTCGTATTTATCCAGGTGAGCAGTGCTTGGTTTAGTGGGTAAGAGCCGAGCCTTTGACACTGAGAAGGTCTGTGAGTCTCCAGTGAGATGTTTCTGACACTGTGACCTTGAGTAAGGGACCTAATCTCTGAGCCTGTTTCCTCTTCTGAAAAGGAGGATTCAGGAGTGATGCATATAGAACATTTAGCCAAGAACAAGCTAAGTGTGTTGGTAGGAGAAAGGTTGATGCAGGGAATTGGAAGTCAGGATTAGCTACATAATGAGTATCAGACCAGCCAGAGATACATGACAAGACCCTGTCTACAGCAAGAAAATAACAACAACAAAACCTCAGTTGGTAGAGTGTGAGTGCTTAGCACGCGTGAAGCTCTGAGCTCCAGTCCCATCACTGGCATGGTGCACACACCTGTCATCCCAGCACTCTGGAGATGGAGGCAGGAGGATCAGAAGTTCAAGGTCATCCTCCACTACATATTTAGTTTGAGGTCTGCCTGGGTTGTATGAGACCCTGCCACACACACACACACACACACACACACAAGACAAAACAAAAACAACAGCAAAACTCCACTAAACCAAAACAAAAAAGCTGGTATAATGACATAGGACTATAATCCTAGCACTTGGGAGGTGGAGATAGGGTCAGGAATTCAAGGTCATCCTCAGCTATATAGTGGGCTTGAGGCCAGCCTGGGCTTCTAAGTACCAATCACATACATCTACAGAACTCGCACCCACCCTGTTCATGGGGAGAGACCTTCAGGTAGGCCTGGATCCTGGATAAATTTCCTGGCCAGGACCAGAGAGTTTCTGGCTGGTGTTAGGATGGGTCCCCAGGACATGCAAGGCTCTAATCCCCCTTTAGTGGGTGGGTGGCTGTGAGGAGCAGAGGAAAGGGTCTGATGCAGGCTCCTGTACATTGGTCTACCCCTCCTGTAGCTGCAGTGAGCCTGAGTGCCTGTTGTTTCCGAAACTTTAAAGGACTCTGACATCCTTAGACAAGGTCTAAACAAGGGGAGTCTATAAAGATTTAATCAGGTACTGTGCATGGGTGACCCTTGCCTCCCATTCCTGTCCTCCAACCCCAGGGAGAAGAAAGAGACTTGTGAAGAATGCAAACAAGGGGCAGAAATGGCAAAAGCTGATCTTGTTAGGAAAACTCTACATTTAGCTAAGCTTGTGAGCTGATTCCAAGATGGCCACGGTCACAGTGTGACCAGGATCTACAGCTTGGCTTGTGAGGGCAGCCCTTTGGAACCTGGCACCTGCCTTGAAGTGAGGGACCACTGGAGCCTCCTTCCTCAGGAAAGAACTCATTTCCACCTTTCCATAACCCGTAAAAGGAGGCAGGTCCAACCTGCTTAGCATCTCCCTCCACTTGACCCCTGGCACAGGCATGCTGCTCAGTCTGCACCTGCACCTGCACTCCTGTATGGGCTTGTCTGAAGCTGGATGTTCCCATAAGCCATGCATCACTCATAGGCTGAATTACTGCCCAAGGGAACTGTTGAGGTTCAAACATTATTCTCCCCCACTCATTTCATTCATGAGACAATTGAGGCCCAGATCAGGGTGGGTGGAAGTCATTCAGACTGAGTGGCAGGGCCTAACAAAGGTCTCCTGAACTTTCCTGAGCCGATTACAGTGTTTGTGTTTTGCTGTGGGTGTAGCTGTAACCCCCATCTGCACCAAGGGCATATACCCTTTAACTTATCACAAGCCCTCTCTCTCCTCTCTTCCATGACTTTCTGTTCTTTTTCCTTCCCTCCCCCTTTTTCTCTTTTCTACCCTCCTTTCCTTCCTTCCTTCCTTCCCTTCCTTCCTTCCTTCCTTCCTTCCTTCCTTCCTTCCTTCCTTCCTTTCTTTCTTTCTTTCTTTCTTTCTTTCTTTCTTTCTTTCTTTCTTTCTTTCTTTCTTCCTACCTCCCTTCCTTTGTTTCTTAGGGTCTGGCTATGTAACTCAGGCTGGCCTGGAACTCGCAATCTTCCATCTTCTGAGTGTTGGGATCCCAGGCATGTACCACTAGGCCAGCCAGGTGACCCTATGAGGTGGGTACCATAGTCATTACTCTTTTTTTTTTTAGATTTTTTATTTATTTATTTATTTATTTATTTATTTATTTATTTATTTATTTGAGACAGAGGGATCAAGAGAGAGAGAAAGAGTGAGAATGGGTGCGCCAGGGCCTCTAGCCACTGCAAACAAACTCCACATTCCTGTGCCACCTTGTGCATCTGGCTAATGTGGGACCTGGAGAATCGAACCAGGGTCCTTAGGCTTCACAGGCATATGTCTTAACCACTAAGCCATCTCTCCAGCCTGTCATTACTCTTTTATAGATAGGAAAGCTGAAATTCAGAGAGCTTAGATCGCTTGTCTATAGTGCTAAGTGGTGCTGCTGCACTTTTGCTTGTTTTATTTTGTCTTGTTTTATTGTTGGTTTTTATTTATTTTATTTATTTATATTTTAAAAATAATTTTAAAATATTTTATTTATTTATTCATTTGAGAGAGATAAAGAGGCAGAGAGTGAGAGCGAGAGAGAGAGAGAGAGAGAGAGAGAGAGAGGGAGAGAATGGGCGCCAAGGCCTCTAGCAACTGCAAACGAACTCTAGATGCATGCGCCACCTTGTGGGTTTATGTGGGTCCTGGGGAATTGAACCAAGGTCCTATGGCTTTGTAAGCAAGTGCCCTAACTGCTAAGCCATCTACCCAGCCTAGTTTTTATTTTATTTTATATTTTAAAAAATATTTTATTTTTATTTATTTATTTATTTGATAGGGAGAGAGAGAGAAAAAAAAAGAGGGAGGGAGGGAGAGAGAGAATGGGTGCACCAGGGCATCCAGCCACTGTAAACAAACTCCAGATGTGTGTGCCCCCTTGTGAAGCTGGCTTACATGGGTCCTGGGAAATCGAAGCTGGGTCCTTTGGCTTTGCAGGCAAACACCTTAACCACTAAGCCATCCTTCCAGCCCACAGTTTTTATTTTTTAATATTGTATTTTTGTACTGTGGATTAGACTCATCCTAGGATAGGGCTCTACCCCTGAGCCGCACTCTGGAGTTGGAATTCTTTTTTTATTTTATTTTTAATTTTTTAATTTTTAATTTTATTTTTGGAGAGAGACACAGAGAGAGACAGACAGAGAGAGGAAGAGAGAGACAGGTAGAGAATGGGTGCACCAGCAATCTTTCAGCTGCTGTGAACGAAATCCAGATGCGTGTGCCCCCTTGAGGGCAAGTGTGGCATTGCGCCCTTGAGTCACTGCATCTGGCTAAACATGGGACCTGGAGATTGGAACCGGGTTCTTAGGCTTAGCAGGCAGGCACCTTAACCGCTAAGCCATCTCTCCAGCCCTGGAGTTGGAATTCTTTTAAAAATTTTTATTTATGTGATAATTTTCATTGGGAAAAACCCTGTAGGTTTTCCTCATGAGCTTGTCAGCATTCATTTTACATGGGTACTGAAGATTGAACTCAGATCCTTATGCTTATGAAGCAAGCGCTTTACTGACAGCTATCTCCCCAGCCCCTGGGCGCTGGAATTTGAGGTGAGATCCTGGGCCCTTAGCTGCTCTGTGGTACTCACTCCTGCTGCTCCCTGGAAGCTCCAGCTGCACCTTCGGCACTGCCTTTCCTTCCCCTTTTCTGTCCTTTGTTTCACATTCTCATGTTCACTGCTGTCACCGTCGTCATCACAACTCATCATTTTCTCATTTCAGTCCAAGCCTGATAATCCCCCAGACCCACGAGCAGGCTCAGCATGGCTCTTGAGCTCCTTTCATCCTCCTCATCTTCAACACCACCATGCCCACTGTGATCAACACCTTCACTTTTTGTAAAATTCCCAATTTGAATGTCAGTGTGCTATCAGACCGGGGCACATCTACCTCTTATGATAGGTCAGGAGGAGGGGATTTAGCTCAAGATACACACCCACTCCCTCTAGTGACAGTACAAAGCCAGAAAGTGGAAAGACATTCTTCTCTCTCTTGGAGACTTTCTGGAAATAAGGGTGGGGGTGGGAGATGGAAGGAGCAGTTTCAAGTAGCTAGAGTATCTGTTGAGGGAAATTAATCAATGGCCAAGGAGATTGCTTGTCATCCTTCAATATATGTAGAAATAACAAGCCTCCAGAGAGGGGGCCAGACACCAAGGGAACAGAAGACCAGAGGATGCTCTGCCCAGTCCACGCCCCTAAGAAACTCCAAGAGACCAAGACCCACCCACCTGGGCGTTGGCCAACACTCCATCTTCCTCAGCCACAGTAGCTCTTGCCTGCCCCTGGAAGCCAGCACACTGCCCAGGAGCTTGGAAATTGATTATTCTTCCAAGTCCAAATCCTACCTGCCTCCCAGCCACTGAGGTTGGCCACTGGCTCCCTGTGCACGTCAGCTCCTAGTGATGCCATCAGCTTGCATGGGAACTAGGAAGGGAAGAGAGAGCAGTGGCTTCCCGGATCAGAGCCTCCACCCAGAATTCCAACCAAGGCTCCAGAGCTCCCAGGACCTGGAGATTTTTCCCCCCCTTGATTGTGTTTGGAATTGGCTGGTTTTCTGGGCACCAGGCCCAGCTCAGTTTAATTTTTGTTTATTTTTATGTACAGATTCTCTTCTGTTTGGGGAAGAGCTTTGTGTAAATTATTATTATTTATATGATAAAGAATAAATCACACCAAATAAAAAAACCCACAATCTCTTTTCTCAATAGAATTACTAAATTAGAGGCTGAAAAGAACAGCCAGTATGCTGGGGTTTGGTTTCAGGGCGCTTTGGGCATGGATTTTCACAAGTGTCTCAGTCAGTGGGCAGTGCCATCTAGAAGAGATGCTCTGCACAGCCAGCAGAGGTGCATGGGACCGCCCAGGAAGACTGGGGTCAAGTTTTGGGCCTAAGGGCCTGGGCTTCATAATCCTCCACACAGCCCATCCCTTTGGACATTAGTTGGCATTTTGATGTAATTTGCTAACTCAGAATGAGGAAAGAACATGAGGAACAGAGGAACTGGAGATTCCTGCCAGAAACAAGATCAAATACCCCAAATTGGGTTGGGGTGGGGTCCAAAGAAGCAACTTGAATAGTGGCATTATTACATCAAGGAAAAATGAGCCAATCATTTATTTGCCTAGTCATTAAATTTGCATGCTTTAAATCTATTGGTTGGAATGAAATGAGTCAGGAGGCAGGGATGTAGATTGGCAGAGGACCAACTTGGCCCAAAGAGTGTCCCCAACTGGCTCCCATCCCCAGTAGGAGTAGGGAGAAAACCAATTAACCAAAAAGTCCTGTCCCCCCCACCCCTCTTCCCATCCCTTCCACTGCATCCACCTTTCCTAAAGCTCTATTTGAAGACTAGTGAAAGACACACCCAGAGCAGGGAATCCACCCCAGGGGCTCATAACCTAAGTCAGCAATAGCTGATGCATTGTTGTTATCATTGTTAATCTAGAATCTCAAACTGCCTGAGCTTTCATAAGACAAATTGGGGCTAGCATTGTAGCCAAGAGGTAGAATGTTTGCCTGGTCTTAGGTTTGATCCATGGCACTGCAAAAACCCAAACCAAAAGCCAGATGGGCAGCCTTGCTTACCAGCTTCTGCTCAAACTGTTCTCTTCCTACAACAGACTTCTCTCATTTGTCTGTCCATTCCACCTCTGCCTCAAGACTCAGCTGAAACCCCCTCAGGATGAAGATCAGGGCCTCTGGTGGCGCCTCCTCTTGAGCCTGAAAATCCACTCTGCCATTTATAGTAAAGAGTGGAAATTTTGAGAAAATCGCTTAACCCTTTCCAAACCTGAGCGCCTTCATCTGTAAATAGTATAATACTAGCTGTCACACACACAGACACGCACACAGAGCCTCAAAGTAAGGATTAAATGAGAAAATCCATGTAAGAAGTGCTTAACATGTTGTAAGTGCTCTATCAATGTGTCCATTATCTGAAACATGCCAGTAAGCTATCCCAGATTTCCCCAGCTGGGAATTAACCATTGACCATGCTGCACCCCAATATATATTCTGGGAGCACATATTTGCACAGTCAACTTCAACCAGCTCCTCTGCATGGGGTCTGACATTTCCTAGCCATGCTTTGCACTGAAGGTACATGCCTGTTATTCCAGCTACACAGCTATTAGGAGGCCCAACTGAAGCAGGAAGACTGATCAAAGTTCAAGGCCAGCCTGGGCAACTTAGTGAGAACCTATTTCAAAAGAAAAAGTAGGGCTAGAGAGATGGCTTAGTGGTTAAGGCTTTTGCCTATGAAGTCAAAGGACCCAGGTTCAATTCCCCAGGACCCACATCAGCCAGATGTACGAGGTGGCACATGTGTCTGGAGTTCATTTACAACGGCTAAAGGCCCTGGCGCAACCATTCTCTCTCTCTCAAGTATATAAAATAAATTTTAAAAAAGAAGTAAAAAGGTGCCTGGCGTAATGGCCCATGCCTTTAATCCCAGCACTCAGGAGGCAGAGGGGGATCGCTGTGAGTTCAAGGCCAGCCTGAGACTACATAGTGAATTCCAGGCCAGCTTGTGCTACAGTGAGACCCTACTTCGAAAAACCAAAAAAATAATAAAATTAAAGACTAGAATGCCCATAATGCCCACTTATAAACTATTCAGTGGCAGAGTGGATTTTCAAACTCAAGAGGAGACAGTGTTCAAGCCTCTACTTTTAGTCATGATATGTATAGTATAGTATAGCTCAGTGGTAGAACACTCTTCTAGCATGTGTGGGACTCTGGGTTCAACCCCAGTACTGAAAAAAAAGTGCTCTAGGCTGACGATATAGCTCAGCAGTTAGAGCTCAGCATGATGGAAGCCCTACATTAGATTCCTAGCACCAGTAAAAAAACAAAATAAAATAGGGGTGGGGAGATGACTCAGCTGATAGGAGCACTTCCTATGCAAGCATTCGGACCTAAATACAATCTCCAGCACCTAGGTAAAAATAAAACTTCAAGCTAGAGGTGGTGGCACACACTTTTAAACCTTGGCACTCAGGAGGTAGAGGTAGGAGGATTACCATAAGTTCAAAGCCACCTTAAGACTACATAGTGAATTCTAGGTCAGCCTGGGCTAGAGTGAGGCCCTACCTCAAAAAAAACCAAAACAATATAAAGTAAAAATCTAGGCATGGGGCTGGAGAGATGGCTCAGCGGTTAAGGCACTTGTCTGCAAAGCCTAACAGTCAGAGTTCCATTCCCCAGTACCCACGTGAAACCAGATGTACAAAGTGGTGCATGCAACTGGAATTCTGCAGCAGCTAGAGGCCCTGGCATGCCCATTTTCTCAATCTCTCTCTCTCTTTCTGCCTTTCTCTTTCTCTCCCTAGTAAATAACATAAATTAAAAAATGAAATAAGAAGGTGCTGGGGGCTGGAGACATGGCATAGCATTTAAGGCCTTTGCCTGCAAAACTGGTTCCATTCTCCAAGACCCACATAAGCCAGATGCACAAGGGGACACATGCATCTGGAGTTCGTTTGCAGTAGCTGGAGGCCCTGGCGTGCCCATTCTCTCTCTCTCTTTCTCCCACTTTCTCTCACTCTCAAATAAATAAATAAAATACATTTAAAAAAATGTGCTTGGCATGGTGGCACATGCCTTTAATCCCAGCACTGGAGAGGCTGAGGTAGGATGATTGCAATGAGTTCAAGGCCAGCCTGAGACTACATAGTGAATTCCAGGTCAGTCTAGGATAGAGCTAGATCCTACCTAAAAAAAAAAAAAAAAAAAAAAAAAAAAAAAATCCAGGCATGGCCACATATGCTTGTAATCACAGTGTGGGGGCAGACATGACAGGAGAATCACTGGAGCTCACTGGTCACCCAGTCTGACTGGAAAAACAGTAGCTACACGTTCAGTAAGAAACTCTGTTTCAATTAAAGTGGAAGAGTGATAGAGGAGGACACTGGAAATTCTCCTCTGGCCTCTGCACCCATGCTCATGTGCATAGTCCCCCACCCCAAATAAAATAAGTTAAAATGTTAGGATTCGGAATGTAGTTGAGTGTCAGTGTGCTTGTCTAGCATTAATGAGACTCTATCAATTCTCTGGTACCCGAAAACCAAACCAAACCACCCAACCAACAATAAAAAAGTCACCTCCTTGCAATAAAATGTCACCCAACTAATCAAATTACCAACCCCTGGAAATATCCCAGATAAATTCTGACCTCTCTGTACAACTTCCATTCAATGCCTACTTCAGCCGCTCTCACCACTCCCAGGAGAGTAGGACACAGAGCAGTGAGTGGTGGGGTGGGGACAACGGGAGAGAGTAAGAGATGAGACAGGTGGT
This sequence comes from Orientallactaga sibirica, assembly GCA_036365145.1. Classification (NCBI taxonomy): domain Eukaryota; kingdom Metazoa; phylum Chordata; class Mammalia; order Rodentia; family Dipodidae; genus Orientallactaga; species Orientallactaga sibirica. The sequence goes on along the minus strand of JAEOAD010000005.1, from coordinate 48,470,664 downwards.
GCCTGCCTGTGACACCTCTTCTAGGCCACGTGGACCAACCTCCTATCCCCCAATTTCTCTCACAGTGATTTTCCACTAACCAGCAGCTGACTAAGACATGTCCACTTGTCTTATCCTTCCTTGGCCAGCAAGAAGGGGTGGATATTTCTTTGGTGCAATGTATTAGTCTATGTAGATGAACGAGACTGAGAAACTGGGGCCTGAGTCTGTTCCATATGTCTCTGGTCCTTTTATCTTGGAATGCACCAGTAATTTGTTGACCTACTGTTTGTTGCTGTTTGGGGTTTTGTTTTTTTTTGTCAGTAGCCTAGACTAGCCTCCAACTCATTATAGAGCCAAGGATAACTTTTAGTTGTTTATTTATTTATGAAGGGTGAAAGAGAATGAGAGAGAATGGGCATGCCATGGCCTCATGCCACTCCAGATGCATGCACCACTTTGTGCATCTGGTTTTACACGGGTACTGGGGAATCAAACTCAGACCAGCAGGCTTTGTAAACAGGTGCCTTGAACCACTGAGTTCTCCCCAGCCCCAAGAATAACCTTTAAACTCTTGAACTTTCTGTCTCTACTTCCTAAACACTGGAATTATAGGTGTGTGCCACTATACCCAGCTTCACTTTTTATTTATTGAGCTCTACTATGTGTTAGCTTTTGCTAAATGCCATAAGGTAGTAGTTACAAAAGATGTTCTCTCCTTGGATGCATCGTTCTTGGTTTCCAGATAGAATTCTATGGAAGTGTAGATGGTGTGAAGAGTACAATATGTTTGGTGAACTGGTATTCTCTTCCTGGCTGGAGTTGGCAACCACTTGGGACATTCTCTCCATCTTCTGCCCGTCTACCCCTGCCTTCCAGACTCATTTCATACCAACCAGTAGAGTTGAAATATGCAAATTTAGTGACTAGGAAACACTCCTACCAAGATGGAACTTATTTTCTAGAGAGGAGAAAACAACAATAAGCAGGGCAAAAAAATAAAGAATTTGAAGGCCAAGAGATGGCTCACTGGGTAAAGGTGCTTGATAGCAAGCATAAGGACCTTAGTTCAATCCCTGGCACTTGAATTTCAGGTTGTATAAATGCTCTAAGAATGACCATACTAAATAAAGGGTTAGGGTAACAGGCAGAGGGAGCTCCTTTGGGGAGTAGTCTGAACAAAGACCTGAAAAAGAAGAAACTAATTGACCTCACAGGGTTCCAAAAGCAGCCTCGTGGTAAGGGAAGAGCACATGCAGAGGTGTGGAGGAACTGCTTTGAGAACAGTTACTCCAGGAAATGTGGCTTTCTGAAGCCAAAGTCAACCAGCCTTGCTGGGTGTGGTGCTGCACAATTTCAATTCCCACATTCAGAAAGTTCAGGGAGTTTAAGGCTAGCCTGGACTATATCTTGAGCTAAATGATATTCTGTCTCAAAAAAGAAGAAAAAGAAGGGAGGCTTATCAGATGGCTTAGCAGTTAAGGTGCTTGCCTGCAAAGTCAAAGGACCAAGGTTCAATTCCCTAGTACCCACATAAAGGTAGATACACAAGGTGGCACATGTGTCTGGAGTCTATTTGCAGTGTCTAGAGGCCCTGGCACACCCATTCTCTCTATCTGCCTCTCTCTCTCTCTCTCTTTCTCTCTCAAATAAATAAATAAATAAGCAAAATCTTTTTAAAAACTTTATTTTTAAAAAAAAAAATGGGCTGGAGAGATGGCTTAGCGGTTAAGGCGCCTGCCTCCTAAGCCTAAAAACGCTGGTTCCAATCTCCAGGTCCCATGTTTAGCCAGATGCAAAGTGATGCAAGGGCGCCATGCCGCACTTTCCCACAAGGGGGCGCATGCACCTGGATTTCGTCGCAGTAGCTGAGAGACTGCTGGTGTGCCCATCTCTATCTGTCTTCCTCTCCCTCTCTCTGTCTCTCTCTCCCCGCCCCCCCAAAATAAATAAATAAAAAGATTAAAAAAAAAAAAAAAAGCAAGCCAGGCATGGTGGTGGTGCATGTCTTTAATCCCAGCACTTGGGAGGCAGAGGTAGGAAGATCGCTGTGAGTTTGAGGCCACCCTGAGACTACATAGTGAATTCCAAATCAGCCTGTGGTAGCGTGAGACCCTACCTGGAAAAACAAAACAAACAAAGCAATCAGAGGCTAAAATTCAATCCACCTGTCTTGCAAACATATGGAATGTATGAATCAGATCAAATTCTTCAGTTACTCTACAACCCTAGACCCACTGGGCCTCCAATCCCACTGGCCTCCTCAGTTCTTTGAATAAGACAACTTCTTCCTTAAACAGGGCATTTGTACAATCTAAGCATCTTGAATGCTGCCCCAATGCCCTGTTTCTCCTACTTCCTTTAGCTCTCTAGAAGGTTGGGGTGGACTACCCAGCTCCCTTCCACTAATTGAACTCCTTTTCTAGATGTGTTTACAAGATCCAGTAGTCAGGTCTCTCTGGACATTTACACATTAATTCCCATGCTTCTATCCATTTCTGACTTCCGGATTTCTAGAGAGCTGTGGTCTTACCTTAGTCCTGGCTCCAAGCACTGGGCCTGGTTCCTGTAAGATACTTAATGCATGTTCAATACTCAGGGATGCTGGGCTCAGCTCTGGACACCCAAGGAGATTGGGAAGAGTATGAGGGAGGGCTCCAAACTACTGAGAATGTTGGAGTTACTCAGCCACAGGTGGAAGAGTGCCTGGGGGAATACCCGGAGGCTGTGGCATGGGATCAGTCAGCTGGGCTCTTTGGAGGGGAGGTTTTGTGATTAGCAATTTTTAGCAGAGCAGGTGCCTTAAGAGGTAGTGAGTTCCCTGTCCTTGAAGGTCTCTAAGCACACAGGCAAACAGATGAGCCCGAGTGTCTTCATTTCAGCATAAAGAGACATTTATCAGGCAGGCAGCCAGTGGATCAGGACCCTTCACTGCACTCCAGTGGGACTTTTCAGCTGTAAAATAGGCGCCCCCGAGTGGTACCATGGGCAGCCACTAGAGCGGGGACTCTAGGATGCAGCTCCCTACCTCCCCGCCAGGCTCTGCGGGGCCGGGAGGGAGGAGGGGGCCTCTTCCGCGTCTTAAGTGGCTCTGCAGCTGGAGCAATGGTGCGTATTTTAAGTGGAGTTTACAGACAATGGAGCTCTCCAGGGCTTGGAGGGGAAGGAAGCTGAAATTCAGGACCATTCTGTAAATTCCCAAGTTCTTTGTGTCCATTGTGTGGGGAACAATGCTGTTTGTTCAGCTTGCTCATTCAAGGTGGGGGTTGGGGGAGAAGAAGAGGTTCCCAGCGGGACTGGGCTGCTTAGAGATGGGGAGGGGTGGCCTTGAGGTACTTGGGGATAGCCATCAGGGAGGTGAGGAAGCTGCAGAGCTGGCTGGGTGGGACTGAGTTCTAGACCTGACAGTCCCCCAGGTAGAAACCTGAGCCTCTTCCCCACCCTTCCCTGGTATTTCCAAGCCCAGAGGCTGCTGACCTTGACCTGTTTTCCAAAGGCTGCATGCTATGGGGGAGAGGTGCAGTGGAAAGGTCACCTCCCCACACCAGCTAGTCAAACCCTTCCTCCTAGCTTTTGCCTTAGCCTAGGTCTGGCTAGACTGAGTGGCTCACAACCAGTTTGCAACTTTCCCCTCCTGGGCAACACGCCCCTCTCACCAAGCTCCGCCCCCCCTGTATTCTGATCTCCGGTGCAAAGTCTGAGTCCCCAGTGGCAGTTGTGTAACCACAGAACAAAGGCCACAACAGATGAGGCCCTAACATAGGCGGAAGGACCTCAAAAATAGGGCTACATGGCAGTTGGGTGGAGGGGTGGCTGGGGATGAACCCAGGTCTCCAATGCTAGGCTAGGGCTCGAACTCTGAGCTCCACCCCCAGCTCTAATACAGCCCCCACTTCTGAGGGCTTAGCAGCTGTGCATGGAACATATGTATATATTACTTTATACCGTCTGTCTTAAACACCTGCTATCCCACTTAACATCAGTGCCTCAGTTTCCCCTCTGTAGAAGAGACAACAATACCATCTACCTCAGTAGGCAGTGATGAGGAGTAAATGAAATGCTGCATCTTGAGCACCTGCACGTCATTGCCATCTCTACTTTTCAGATGAGAGAATCAAGGAAAAGAAGGCAAGCTCCCCTGGAGAATAAATGAGGGCATTATGATTCAAGTGCAGGCTGGCTGTTCTGAAGCTGGCTTGTGACCATCCCTGTGTGATGGCCTCTGCAGAGATGGAGAGATGGGACCAATGAGGGCTCTGATCAGACCCCTCCAGACTTTCCAACAGTACCTGCCAAGTCCCATAGCCAAGTTTCCTTCTGGCCAGAGGAGTCATATTGTCTAACCAGGCCAGAGGCTGAGGCTCTGCTCTATCCTTCCCCATCACTGGTCCTGGAGTAATAAGAGTCCCCTTGCTGCCCCACCACCTCTTCAGGGGAACAGGCAAGGAGGCGCCTGCGTGGGGTAGGGAGCAACCTTAGGATTGGAGCCTGAGCTCTGGGGCACCTGGCCTTGGAATTACAGTTTGGCTTGTCCTGGAGAGAGGAGCAGGATGGGGATGCTGAATCTGGCCCAGGTGTGGTTGGGCCTGGGATTCATCAGGGAGACTTTATAGGCCTTGGGTCTTTCTCTTGGTGTGGCACAGCCCCATGAATTGAGGTCACACAGCCTGGGGAATGAGAGGCGTAGAGACCCAAGCCTTGGAGGACCACAGCAAGGGTGAGGTTGAGCCATTGTTCCTTCCTATTTGCACCCTCCCCCTTCATCCACCCTAACTCAACCCCTTCCCACCCCACTCTCTCCATCCTTACTGTCTCTGGTTTGTGGTTCTTCATTGAATGAAAGGAGAGAAAAAGAAAGGATGGAAAGAAGGATGGGGGAAGGTGTGTCCAGTTTGCTGATGTGATGCAATTTTTGTTCTGTGAATGAAGGTGCTGTGGGTTCAGGGTGGAGGAAGGGGGTGGAGGGAAGCACTGGGTAGGGCAGCCTGGGATGGAGTTGCCATGGGAACAGCAGCCTGCCAGGAGCCCTGCCTTCAAAGCCGAGGTGCCTGTGTGGCAGGTTCCTGGGGGAGGCAGGTGGTATGTTCTGGGAGCAATTCTGATGGGAGCCCCTTGGGACTCCTGGATTCTAGATCAAAACCCTAACCTGGCCAGGAAGTGGCATCATGCAATGCTTCCTGGCAGACACCTCAGCAGAAAGCCCATTCTTATTGGGTGCAAGACAGGGCTGGAAGTGGAATCACTGACCATGGGTAAGGAGGGCTGTGGTGGAAGCTTTCTGTGGTCACCACCCCTGCCCTTCAAATGGGGTAAGGAGGAGGGCAGGAGTGGGAGTTTGCCTTGTCTTTAAGCCCAGGTTAGGGGCTAGTTGCACCAGAACAGTCACTTGAGGCCTCTGGCTCTAAAGCACCCAAGGGTGCCCTGGAGCCTGGAATTGAGATCTCCAACTGTTCTCACCAAGGCTGTCACCAACGTGACCTTCTGGCCACTAGGGGGGGCCATGGCCCAGCATCCACAGGCCTGAGGGGACAGCTCAACCTGGGAGACCAGAGGAGGCCCATTCAGGTAGTAATGGCTGAGAAGCAGCCTTGGAGGTATTTGCCTTTCATGGGACTGGCCCCCGTAGACCAAGCTCCAGCAAAACCTGTGGGCCTTTTGGCAGACCAGAACCCTGTAGTTGCCTTTCAGTCTTAGCCTTCTTGGGTTCCATGCCTGGCTGTCCACATAGACTTTTCCAGAGCCTCCACCTGATTCAGAACAGCTCTTCAGCGTCTGGGGCTCACTGGCACCCTAAGCATTGCAAAGGGTTTTGAACGTAGCTGAGAAGCAGGCTGCCCAGTGCACACCCGAGGTCAGAAAGCAGAGTCAGGCTTCTGACAACCTGACAATCTCTGTGGCCTCTGTGACTGGCCTTGGGCAAACTTCCTATCTTCCAGCTCATTTTCCTCTTCTGTAAAATTGTGATAATACCTAGTGGGGTTGTGAGAAGGATGAACTGGGAAGATTTGCTTAAAGCCTTTGTCAGGGTCCGCACTGGGGAACCCTCTACAATAGGGTGAGAGTTGCTAGAGAGGAAGTAGCAGAGGGCTATGGTAGGGCAGAAGTTCAGTGGAGAAAGAACACTCAACCATGACAAGAGAATCAGGGAGGGCTTCCTGGATGTGGTGTCTGGACAGCCGGGCAAGGCTGGGCAAAGGGTGCCAGGTAGAAGAAACCTTAGGGAAAGATCTTGTTTTATTTTCTCCTTGCAGCACTACTTGGAGGCCCTGGGTTCCTCTCGCCTTCCTCCTTGCTTCCAAAGGCTCTCCCACCCACTAGACCTAGCCTGGCTCCCCCTTCCTGTTCCTTCTCGGCTTTCTGCTTTCACTCCCTCTTCTCCCCCCGCCCCCGGAAGCCAGCTCAGAGGGAGCCAGTTTCACAAGCACTGACCACTGCTCTGCGAGTGCTTAGTGTCAGGCCGCTCATAACTAAGGTCAGTTCTATCCTCAGTGGGCATTTTTTGGTTGTCACAGAGAGCGGGTGGGTGTTGCTACTGGCTTCTGGTACGGGTACCAAGCATTATCTAGTCCCACATGCGGGTGGTGCTGAGGTTGAGGAACTTAGGCTTGGACAAAACACTGCCTCCAGGGAGGTCAGCCTCCTGTCCCACCCCAGGGCTCTCTGCCCACTCCAAGTCTCTCCGTATCCTCTGGCCTCATGCCCGCCCCACCGCTCGGCTGCCTGTGTCACTTCCCCTGGAGTCCTGTCCCCACTTTCATCCTCTGCCTCGCAGGGCTGCGCACGGCCTGTCAGGCAGGAGTCAGCCCGCGGCTGCACCCGGCTTCGGAGACCGAGCTGCCCGCTGCATTCGGTCTGCCTGCCAGCTGATTGGTCGAGGCTGCTGTTGCCATGGTGATCCCCGGCAAAGCCCAGACCCCTTCCCTGCCGGCCCCCCCACAGGCCCTATTCAGTGGCTAGAGCCGCGACATGCAGGTTAATAAAACAGGAGCCGCGTGAGGAGCCGGGCTGTGGGCCGAGGTCCCAGCGTGGTGGCCCGCCCAGAGGAGAAAGGGACAACGGGGGTGGGGAGTGAAGAATTTGCTGAGCAGTCCATGCCCGCCCCACTTTAGCCAACCGAGGGGCTCCACCCACTGCAGGTGCTGGGACAGTGCCAGCCCTAGGGGATTTGGGGTTCACCCCTGAAGTGTGCTTTCCCACAGTGGCCTCTGGGGGCAGTGTCTCCTCCCCACCAAGACCCCGGGACCCCAGTAATTGGAATGGGAGGAGTCCTGGGGATGGGGATGGGGATGAGAAAGGAGAGGGAGGAAAGAAGTGAGGAAGAAAGACGCTAAAGAAAGATTGGGGATGGGAAGGAGAGTGGGACAAAATGGAGTGAAGGGGGAGAGGAATGGAGCTTGGGGATGGAAAGAGGTGGGCATGAGGCTGGGTGAGGAAGGACCGAGTTGGCTGAGACGCAGCAGAGTGTGAGGATGAATGGGCATAGAAATGAGTGGTGAGAATGGGGTGTCTGCAGAAGGGTGCAAGGCAGAAATGGAGGTGCGGCTGCAGGTAAAGATAGACAGACTGGGGTGGGAGCTGAGACTGGATGCTAAGGAGATGTGGAGGGCTGTGCAGGAGGGTGTGACAGGGAGAGAGGTGTAGGGGCTCAGCACAGCCTCCTAATAGCTCACCCTGTGTGCCCAGCGCAGAGCTTGGCCCATGTAGGTGCTGAAGAGTGTGTGCTTGCATCACAGTCACCACGGTGGAGGAATAAGGTGGGAACTGGTGGGCTATGGATGCTGGAAGCATGCTTGTGCCAGAATCAACTCCCTCTCTCCCCAGTGGTGCTTTCTGTGGGGTCCGTTCCACACTCTGACACAGATAACTTCATTGAACACTTTCAACCATCTTTTGAGGTGCTATTACAACCTCTGGCAAAGATTGTGAGAGGTTGACTAACTCCTCCAAGGTCACACAGCTTGGATTCCTGTTTCAGACATATGGTCAGCTTCTGTGTCTGGAACTGGGTCTTTCTTTCATTGCGAGTGCGTGGCTTTACGAGGTAGGGTCTCGCTCTAGCCAATGCTGACCTGGAATTCACTATGTAATCTCAGGGTGGCCTCGAACTCAAGGTGATCCTCCATGCCACCATGCCAGGTTTGGACCTGGGTCTTTCTGTCCAGAACCTAAACCATGGAAATTGGTGGTGGGGAAGGGCAGGTTGTTATTCTGTGTCACAAGGGCTCAAGGATGGAGTCTGGCTGTGAGGCTGAGCTGGAACTCAAGCCCTTGGTTGCCTCTGTGATGTTACTCGTGGTTCTGTTCTCTGCTCGCTGCTGTGGAGATGCTAGCTTTGCTGTTTTTTGGTGCGTCATTGCAGTCGAAATGCACGTGATAGACACAGAGACCCTATAGCAGTTCTCAAACACTGTCCTTGAAGTCACCTATTTGAGGCAATAGGGAAGCCCAGAGCTGGTGAACCAAGGTCTGAAGTGGGAAGGGCTTTGAAAAAAAAAAAAAATAGAATAGCTTGGCCCTAAGCAGGAAGTGATGGCTCACACATGTAATCCTAGGACTTGAGTGGCAGAAGCAGGAAATTTAGGAATTCAAGGTCATTCTTAGATATATAGTGAGTTCAAGGCTAGCCTGGGTAATGAACTATCCTATTTATTTATTTATTTATTTATTTATTTATTTATTTATTTATTTATTTAAGAGAGAGAGAGAGAGAATGGGCACACCAGGGCCTTCAGCTGCTGAAAATGAACTCCAGATGCATGTACCACCTTGTACATCTGTCTTTTACATGGGTCCTGGGGAATCAAACCTGGGTCCTTTGGCTTTGTAGGAAAGCACTTTAACACTAACCCATCCCTCCAACCCAAGATATCCTATCTTAAAAAGAAGTATAGCTTGGTCTAGAGCCATCGGTGGTGTAAATTTTGGTGAATGATATAACTTCTGTGAGTCCTGGCCTCAGTTACCCCCTATATAATATGGAGATGATGTGTGTTAGGAGGATGGTACAAGTTACAAGGAGCTTCTGTCTTGGAAATGTCTGGCTTGAGAAAGTTCTTGACTAATGTGGCCACTTTTCCTGGGAAGCCTCTTCAGATGCTCACCCCCTCTGAGAAATGTGTAGCTTCTTACTCCAGTCCCCAAAGGGGAAGAGGAGAGAGGAGGGTCTCCTGGTATTGTTCCTACTTCCAGAACCAATGGAGATTGAGTCTCATGGGCCTAGAAAAAGAGTTGGGAAGGGACATGAAGGTGCCCCTACCCACCACCACCATACAAAGGGATAGAAGTATCCAGGCTGAGGCAATGAGGGGATCATCACATCATGACTCCACCCACTACACCCATGTCCCCTGCCTTACCAGGGAATACCACTGAGAGAGGGCAAGCTCCTAAACTAGAGCTCTTACCCTCAGTGGTCACTGCCTCTCCAAATTGTCATGGCCAGCTAGGCTCTGGGGACATGGCCCAATGGCCAGGCCAGCAGCTAGGAGCCCAGGCCAGTGAGGGCACAAGCAGCTGCTGCAACCTGAACACTCGATAAACCATTAATTCTTAATAAATGACAGGCTGTGCATTATTTAACAATAATGATACTTTCTGTTCCATTATAGATTAAAACACCAGCCTCTTCTTATTAATCCTGCATTTCAAAAGCTTGTAAATCCTGTGCAGCCGGAGGAGATAAAAGCCAGCTCAACCCTATCCCAGGGCTGGCACACTCGTGCTGACACGGTGGCTCAGCAACCCTGCCTGATGCACACATGCATGTACCCAGAGCCCACCCACAGCCCAGCTTCCCAGAGAGCAGCAGATATACCTCTCTTTCTCTCTCTCTTTTTTCTCCCCCTCAGCATTTCCCACTAACTTTTTCCTTTATCTGTTCTGTTTCTCTTTCTTTGTGTCTCCTTATCTGTTTTCTGTTCCCCCCTCTTTCTTTCTCTCCCTCACTCCTACCTACTTTTCTCCACCCACTCTTCTGTCTCCTGCCTCTCCTTCCTTTATCGTCATACCCTCCAACCACACAAACCTACAGTGTGCACAAACTATTGGCATACAGTCTTTGCTTTTCTCAGGGGTCCTCAGAGAATTGCTTGAGGAGAAAAGATTATTCCACAGAGGAGAGGAGAAGCACAGAAAAGAAGGATAGTGGGTGGTGGAGAGATGGCTTACCAGTTTAAGGCACTTGCCTGCGAAGCCTAAGGACCCAGGTTCGATTCCCCAATAACTACATAAGCCAGATGCACAAGGTGATGCGTTTCTGGGGTTCATTTGTGGAATGGGTGGAGGACCTGGTGCACCCATTCTCTGTCTCTCTATCAATCTTCCTCTTTCTCTCTCTCGCCAATAGATAAGTAAAACATTAAAAAGGGGGGGCTGGAGAGATGGCTTAACAGTAAAGGTGCTTGCCTGCAAAACCTAGAGACCCATAGTCTACTCTCCAGATCCCATGTAAGCCAGATGCACAAGGTGAAGCAAGCATGCAAGGTTGCACATGCGCACAAGATGGTACATGTGTCTGGAGTTTGATTGCAGTGGCTGGAGGTCCTAGCGCACCAATTCTCTCTCATAAAAAAGGGGGGGGGCTGGAGAGATGGCTTAGTGGTTAAGATGTTTGCCTGCAAAGCCAAAGGACCCAGGTTTGATTCCCCAGGACCCACATAAGCCAGATGTGCAAGGTGGTGCATGTGTCTGGAGTTCATTTGCAGTGGCTGAAGACCCTGGCATACCCATATTCTCTCTCTCAAATCAAATAAAATTAAAAATTTAAAAAATACAAATAAATAAATAAATAAATAAGAAAGGAAGGAAGGAAGGAAGGAAGGGGGGAAAGACACCTGAAGACCAAGCAGGCTGGGTAGGTTCAGAGCTTGAGCCTTCTTGACATATTGTCAGAGCAGCGTAAGGATCCCCTAGAGAGGTCCTTGGTAGGTGCTTAACTCACTTTCACTGGAAGCAGCGTGTACATTGCTACAAACCAACTGTCAAGAGCACACCTAAGTGCCGGGGATTTAGAAGCAGAAGGATCAGAAGTTCAAGGACATCCTTAGCCACATGTTAAGTTAGAGGCCAACCTGGGCTACATGAGATCTTGTCTGAAAAAGTAAAAAGGTCAAAATGGAGAAGAAGGAGGAGAAAAAGGAGGGGAAGAGGAGAAAGAAGAGGAAGGAGGAAAAGGATAGAAAGAAGAAAAAGCTTCTTCAGTAAGAGTCTTGCTGTACTTCTTCTGGCACAATGCAAGCCTTTGAGAGGGCACAGCTGCTATGTGTTCCTTGATGCCTTTAAGACTTGTAAGCTGGACCTCCTCTTTCTCCAGGTCTCAGGTTGAGTTGCCCGTTGTCCTAGTTCCCCTTCTCTGTGCCACCATGGCATATGGCTCTGTTGACTATAGCCCTTCCTAAGGTACAGGCAGAAGCTTATTAAACCCGCCTACCAAGGAGTCATACCACAACAACCAATGATTTGAAAGGAAAATCCACTCTGACCTTGACCCAAGGTCATTGAAAACTCATCTGATTGATGAACCCTTTAGAAATGCTAGGCCTGCTGGCCACCCCTCGTTCATTCTGTCCTTTGTGAATTTTCAGGTTATTACCCCATGCTACACATGAGGAGGAGGAGGAAGTCAGCCTAGCCATGGGCACACAAGTGGTAAAGCCAGAACATGAACTCACCATTGCCTGGCTCCAAAGTCTTTGCTTTTAACCTCTGGATACCCTTCTCAGAGCTAAGGGTCTGTTTGGTCAGCTAAATCCCCAAAGCGAGCCAACAGGACTGATGATGTTTCTCAAATTGAATTTTTTTTCCAGATTGGACTATAAGTGTTCCCTGTGTGCCCTCTAGGAGAAAGTGTGGGTTTGCTGGCATCTCAGGCTCTACTCAGTGGACATTTTTTTAGATAGAAGAGGAAGAGACCTCCAGAGCTACCACTGAGGGGCCTACCACTCAACTCCTTTAATTGTGCTGCAACCCTGTGCCACACAGACCAGTCCATTTTGTTATTTATTTCATTTTGTTTTTCTAAAAAAATGTTTTAGGGCTGCAGAGATGGCTTAGTGGTTAACGTGCTTGCCTGTGACGCCTAAGAACCCAGGTTAGATTCTCCAGGTCCCACGTAAGCCAGTTGCACAAGGTGGCTCATGTGTCTGGAGTTTGTTTGCAGTGGCTAGAGGCCCTGGTATGCCCATTGTCTCTCTCCTCTCTCTCTCTCTCTCTCTCTCTCTCTCTCTCAAATAAGAATAAATAAAAATTTAAAAAATATTTTACTTATTTGAGAGAAAGAGGGAGAGTGTGTGTGTGTATGGGCATGCCAAAGCCTCTTGTCTCTGCAAATGAACTCCAGACATAGGCACCCCTTTGTGTGTTTGTCTTTATGTGGGTACTGGGGAATTGAACCCAGACCATCAGGATTTGCAAGCAAGTGCCTTTTAACTGCTTTTAAATGCAAAAGAGCCATCTCTGTAGCCCCCATTTTTGAGGTAGGGTTTCCCTGTAGCCTAGGCTGGTCTTAAACTCATGGCTATCCTCCTACCTCAGCTTGGGATTATAGCCATGAGCCACCATGCTCAGTAACCTTCAATTTCTAATCCTCCTGCCTCCAGTTACATATTACTAGGATTACAGGCATGCACCACCACAACCATTTTATTCAGTGCTGGTGATCAAACCTAAATTCTCATGAACACTCAGCAAACACACTGTTAACTGAGCTACAACCCCAGCTCTTTTCCTTTTTTTTTTTTGGTGAGACCAGGTCTTACCATGTAGCCCTGGCTCACCTGGAACTCAATATGTACACCAGGCTGGTCTCAAACTTTCAGAGATCCTCTTGTCTCTGCCTCCTGAGTGCTAAGATTACAGGCTTGTGCCACTGTGCTCGGTCAGGCACATACCTTGCAAGGATACACACTGAAGCTCTGAGTGGTTACATCAATGGTATTCATGCCCAGGACTCCTGGAGCTTATTTGAGATGTTTCTTGAGAGCAGATGAGGGCTGAGGATGTAGCCAGTAGGTAGAGTGCTTTTCTAGCATACAGGGCCTTGGATTTGATCCCCCGCACTGCATAAACCTAGTAAGTCCAGCACTTGGGAGGAAAAGGCAGGAGGATCAGAAATTCAAGGTCATTGTTGGCTACATAGTTAGTTTGAGACCAGCCTGGGATACATGAGATCTTGCCTCAAAAGAAGAAAAAAAAGAGCAGATGAAGGGCAGTCATTATGTTACAGACCTGTAATCCCAGAATTTGGGATGTTGAGGCAGGAGGATTACAACTTCAAGGCCAGTCTGGACTATATGGGAAGTTACAGGCCAGCCAAGGCTATGTAGTAATACCCTGCCTTAAATAATCAAAATGAAGGAAAGGAGGAAAGGGAAGGAAGGAAGGAAGGAAGGGAGAAAGGAAGGAAGGAAGGAATGAGTGTGTGTGTGTGTGTGTGTGTGTGTGATAAATGGGAGAACAGGAGTCATCTTCAAGAAACATAGAGTTGGTATGCAGAGACATTGCCTCTTCCACATAACTGATGGCTACCCCCAGATTGCACAACCCACATTCCCCAATGAGGAGGGTCCCTTCGGAGGGGGGAGGACGGGCAGGAGGCTATCGAAGTCACCAACATGAATATATTCACATTATGTGCATAACTAATATAAAAAAGTGTGACAAATAAAAATTTAAATCTTAAAAAAAAAAGAAAGTAAAGTGAATTGATAGACTTAAAAAGAAACACAGAGTTGGTGGTGAGCTGAGCGGCTTTCTTCTTTTTTTTTTTTTTTTTGAAATGCACAAGTGGGAAATTTAACTTGATCCCTTGTGACTTCTGGGACAGCCCCTGAGTGAAGTCAGATCGCTTTTGCAAAGGAAAATTTTATCCATTTTCTCGTTTTTATGGGGCTTCCACAATGAGCAAGACCTCTCCTGTCGGTGCTTAGAGAGGATTTCTCTGCGTGGCCTACAGTGACGCCGTGTAATCTCCCAAAAAATATGGTGCTAATATTCACCGGGTTAGGGTTAGTTATTTTTATGTCTTTGTCATTTTGTTTCTCTGCAGTTCTTTCTGCTGCCTGGAAAGGACGTGGCGGACACTTTATTTCCACAGTCATATTTTTTAATTTGATCAAAGCAAATTTCACTCGTTCTCTGTATAAATTATTTAACTCATTTCTTTTAGGTTAAATGTCTCAATAGGAAGATAGAAAGTCTCTCTGTCACATTTTCTTTCAGGATTTTAATCAGTGCCTCTAGATGGTATGAACTTCTTCCTCAGTCTCCATCTTTCTCTGTCTGAGTCTTTCTCCCTAGTTCCCTGCCTCCTTCCCACCTCCTTTTCTCTTTCCTTTTCCCCATGGACCTCTGGGTCCCTGGCTCATGCCCAGCTTCCTTTCCGATGACTGTGGCAGGGAGTATGGTGGGAGAGGTGAGCAGCTGAGAGCACATGGAACCCCTTTCGTCTGCATGAGTTGCCAAAAGACCCAAATACCCCTTTCCTTTGCAGGACCTGGCCTTCAGCCACAGCTCTTGGTGCCCAATTATAGTTACTGCTCCCACCTCTGCCAGGTCCTGGGCCCCACCAATGAGTCTGAAGTCTATGCTTATCTTCTTTTTAATTCAATTTTTTATTTGTATTATTATTATTTGGAGAGAGACACAGAGAGAGGGAGAGGAAGACAGACAGACAGACAGACAGACAGACAGACAGACAGACAGACAGACATAGAGATGGGTGCGCCAGCAGTCTCTCAGCTGCTGTGAACGAAATCCAGATGCGTGCGCCCCCTTGTGGTCAAGTGCAGCATTGCGCCCTTGCATCACTTGGCATCTGGCTACACGTGTGGGACCTGGAGATTGGAACCGCTAGAGATTGGAACCAGCGTTCTTGGGCTTAGGAGGCAGGCGCCTTTAACCGCTAAGCCATCTCTCCAGCCCTGTATTATTTTTTAAAAATATTTTATTTATGTGTTTATTAGAGAGAGAGAGGCAAATAGAGAACATGGATGGGCCAGGGCCTTCAGCCACCACAAAGGAACTCCAAATGTGTGTGCCACTTTGAGCATCTGGCTTTACATAGGTACTGGAGAATTGAACCCGTATTGTTAGGCTTTGCAGGCAAGTGCCTTAATTGCTGAGCCATCTTTCCAGCCCTTGTATTATTTTTTAAATGTTGTACTAGGAATCAAACCTAGGGTCTTGTGCATGTTAGGTAAAGTGTTTTATGATATGGCTGAATTTTAATGGATGAGTCCCTTCCTACATTCTAGCTGTTTCCTAACCAAAACTCCTCTGCTCAATCAGTTGCTCCTTGTCCCAGGCCAGGTCTTCAGGTCTCATTTCATTTGAGTCTAGTTCCTTGGGCTCCAGGCTCCTGGTGCAGGCCCTGGGCCTCTCCTGATAAGAATGGTGGGGCTGGGAGGCAGAGGCTAAAGCAAATTTGGGGTGGATGAGCTGTCCCTAGCAGAAGGGACCAGAGACCTGGTGCCTCCCACCTTGGGGGCCCCAGGCACTGCCAGGAGGAGCAGAATCAACTGGGCAAGCTCATTACCCAGAATTCTCTCCCTTTCTCACCTCACATTGTTTGAGCCAAGCAAGAGTCTCCAGTGGGAATTCCCTTTCCTCTTCCTTTTAAAATATACAGTAATTAACAAAGGGATGCTATTAACTGTGACAAGAAGGAAATTACAATAAAATCAGTGTGAGTCCACAAGCCTTCTGAGGGGCCCATGGGCCTTGCTCAGGCTGAGGAGTTCCAAGGCCACAGAGAGTACTCAGGCTGGGAAACTTAGGTCCAACCCATATTGCCTAAAAGGTCAAGACAGGTCTTGGACCCTATCTGTTCCATTTCCTGCCAGGGAGAATCAACATCCCAGCCATTCTTCTGGCCTGAGTTTATTCTTTTATGACAACCTTAAATAACAGAGTTGTGACTTGAGCTAACCTGCGCATGTCTGTGAGGATGTAACCCCTGGTCCAGAGAAGGCACAGTGACTTCTCTTCAAGGTCATTGGAGGATGAGGCTTAAAGCAAGCCTGCAGAGGACCTGCAGAAACACTGTGGTCACCAGGCTGAGGAATCTCTCCAGGGTCACCCTGCCTAGCTTTCTGCCTTCCCTGCAGTACTATCAAGCTGAACCCTTCCCCACCTTGGGGGAGATTTTGCTGAGCCATAGCTAAAGAACCCAAGAAGGAGGGCCTGTTGCCGGGAAGCCCATTTCCAGTCGTACTGCAGGCTTTTGAGCTGCAGTCCTTTACATGTGGCATGGAGAGGCCGCAAGCTTAGATGATTTTACAGATGAGGACAAGTAAGGCTCAGAGTGACTTCTCTATGCACCTGTCACACAGCCAGGATCAGGAGAGACAGGCTTGAACTGTGCTTATGTTTTCTAACAGGTCCCTACTGTCCTTGCTTCTCCTGGATTCTTAGGGAAATCAATTCTCCAGAGCAGAGGAGATAAACCCACCTTCCTTTCTCTCCATGTCCACAAGGTGAATAAGAAGCAAAAGATATGTCTGCTCACTTCCCCTCATACCAGACAATGCTATGAATTGTGCTATCATGTAGATTTTATATTATTTTACTTTTGTTGGGCTTTTGGCTTTTGTTTGTATGTGCATGCATGTATGTATGCTTGTTCATATGTGTATGAGCACATATGTATGAGTAAAAATGTGTGTGTGCCCATGCATGTGGAGACATGGTCTCTCACTGAACCTGGACCTCACTTATTCAGCTAGACTTGCTAGCCAGCAAGCCCTGGGGGCCCACCTGCGTCCACCTCCCAGGGCTGGGATTATTGGCACATACCACCACATCCAACTTATGTGTGGGTTCTGGGGAAATGAACTCAGGCCCTAAAGCTTAAATGGCAAGTACTTTATCCACTGAGCCATCTTCCCAGTGTGTCTGCATGTGTGTGTGTATGCACATGCACGTGCACAGATGCATGCATGCATGTGCCAGTGTGCAGGTCAGAGGACATCTTTAAGGTTGGTCCTCTCCTTCCCCCTTGCTTGAGGCAGTCTTTTATTCAACCACTCCATTTGCCAGGCTGGCTGGCTGAAGAGATCCTGTCTGGCAGATTCTTCTGTTTCTATCTCCCTTCTCCTTCTAGGTGTGCTGAGATTATAGATGCTAGTGCTACCAGTGTCTAGCTTAATGTGGGTGCTGGGACTCCAAATTCAAATTGAGCTGCAAGCATTTTATCCATGGAGCCATCTTTCCAGTCATAGAGTTTTTTTTAAAAAATATTTTATTATTTATTTATTTATCTGAGAGAGAGATAGATACAGAAATAGGCAGGTAGAGAGAGAGAGTGGGCACGCCAGGGCCTCCAGCCACTGCAAACGAACTCCAGATGTGTGCGCCCCCTTGTGCATCTGGCTTACATGGGTCCTGGAGAATCAAGCCTCAAACCAGGGTCCTTAGGCTTCACAGGCAAGCGTTTATAACCGCTAAGCCATCTCTCCAGCCCTCCAGTCATAGAGTTTTTGAGATGGTCTCATACACCCCACAATGGCTTGAACTCACCGTGTAGTCTGGGCTGGTCTTGAACTTCTGATCCTCCCTTTTCTACCTCTTAACGATTATAGGTATATGCCATCATGCCCACCAGCTCATCATGTAGATTTTAGATCAGGGGAAACTGAGACAGCACAGAACTTTTCCCAGTGGCCTAGGCCTGGGGGTGACAGAAACAGTACAGGAATGTAGCCCCTTCTGCCTGCAGAGCTATCCTGCCCTCAGCTCCTCTCAGAAGAGTCAGACCTAGCCTGACTTGAAGTCCATGGCAGTGAGTCCAGCTGGGAGAGTGGGGAGTCCGAGAAGCTCATTAGGAGAGAAGCTGACACACATGTCAGGAACTCGGCTGTGCCGCCAGCCTGCTGACTTCCAGCGCGGGCGTAAACAGCCTTACTAATTCTCCAGACTCAATCGAGGTCCCTGATGGATTTCCCGTCATTACTCCTGAGTGAGTGACAACCTGCTCAGACACTTGCCTTCCTCGCCGTCTTCAAGAGTTTCAAATATCAGAATGCTTTGCTCCCTAAGTTGATTTCAACTTGTCCTAAAGTCATTTTAATTGGTGAAGCGTCAGAGGCAATTTGGGTGACTTTCTGAGAGCCCTTTCCCGATGGCCCTGGGCTGCGGGAGTGGGGGCTCGAATGCCACCTCGGCTCTCAGATGGTACTTTTTACCTTCCCCGATTGGTCAGGAGACCCAGCAGCATGCTTTATTTTCATGTTTCTTGCTGCGGCTTCTAGGATGGTTCCTGAGGATAACAAGATTCATTTTCTCAATGGCTCTGACAGATAGGATTGTTATTGTTATTACACTCATATACCACCTTGCCTCCGAGGAGCTTAAGGCGCTTTACAAATTTGAAAATTATCTAATAATCTCCCAGCAACCCTGAGAGAGGGGAGATGCTGCAGCGAGAGGCACTGCGGAGCAGATAGAAGACCCCACAGCCCTCATTGGTCAACATGTAGCCATAATGGGGACCCTTGGGCTCCTACTATGGCTACAGAAAAAAGGAAGAGGAAGATGATAGTCTGTGAGGGAGAGAGGAAGGAGAGAAGGAAGAGGGGAAGTACCCCTCCATCTCCAAAGGGGAAAATCCAACAGGAGAGAGCTGAGACAAGCAGAGCTTTCTTTAAAGACACATGAAATGAGAAGAAGCAGGAGGCTCCCAGGGGCTTGCGGGTAAGAGCTGAAATTCAAAATGGAAATACATGGGCTGGGGATATAGCTCAGTGGTGGAGTGCTTGTCTAGCAAGCATGAGTCCCTAGCTTCAACCCGCAGCATCCCTACCCTCAACAATCAAAATTGAAATATAACCAGAACAGGAACCAGGCTAGCTGCACAGGACATTGCTTGACCCTGAAAACATAGGTAGAAATATCTAGAGAGCACCCCCCCCACCCCATCACAAATTTCAATGGCTGTTAGGTGAGTGTGGGAAGCCTCAGTTTGATTTATTTTTATTTATTTTAATTTGTTTGAGTTGCCGACTCAGAGGTGTGGCGTTAGGTCTCTGCTAGCCTGACATCTTGTGATTGTGTCTTCCTTTAAATTCCCATATGCCAGAGGTGGCTACAGTAATTGCAGCACCTTTACTAAGCATGAAGGGGAAGCTACCATCAAAATGACGGGAGGGCTCAGCTGCAGTGCTACTTTCTTGAGAAGGTGTGCAGCCCCTGCTTTATTTGAGGCTGTTCTCTCAGGATTAGGGTTTGCAATGATTCTAGGCAGTTGCCTTTTTAGGGAATAAGTATAACATTGTGGTTAAGAGCTGGGCTTTGAGTTAGACAAACATGGTGACCCAAGCACAAATGACATAGCCACTCTGACCCTGGGTTTCTTCATCTGTCCCAGGATAATGATAGCGATGACAGTGGCTGCTATGAGTGGAGACAAACTGAAAGAGTATGTGTAAAGTGTTTAGTAGTGCCTGGCACCATTAACCACAAAAGGGGTGAAGATGAGGAGGGGACCCGGATGCTAGTTAGACATCTGTCCTTACTTCAAGGGCTGGGACAGTCTGGCAAGATGTGGGGAAAGCCAGTGTGTCAGGACTGAGGTGGTAAAATGGGACAGGGGCTAGAGGGATGTGATGATGCTCTCCGAAGAGTCTCCTCTTTGTCCTGTCTGCACCCCAGGCCCTCAGGGGCATGACTCTTTTCATCATGCTCCCGTTACAACCTCTCTTCCCCAGCATTGACTCAGACCAGGTTGCTGCTGGCTACATTCCCTGCTCTCTCAGCCAGCACCTCTGCTGAGTCTCCATGGTACTCTGGCTTTACCATCCCACTGGGCTGCTCCTGCTGCTTGGTAAGCTTCACTCTAGAAAAGGCCCCTGAAGCCTGGAGCTGGGCTTGAGGACTAATGCCTATAATCCCAGCACTAAGGAGGCTGAGGTAAGAGGATTGCTGTGAATTCAAGGACAGCCTGGGTTACAGAGTGAGTTCTAGGTCAGCATGGGTTACAGTGAGACCCAGCCTGGCAAAAAACAAAAATGAAAGGCCTCTGGTCCCTCTGTTCTGGTTCATTTGGAGCCCTGTTGAGGGGAGGATATAGGGAGGCAAGCACAAGTGAGCTGTAGGAGAGGTATTCAGTTAGCACCATGAGGTGGAGTGGGCAAAGGAGCTCTTATGGGTGCAGAGAAGATGCAAGGAAGAAGCGTTTGCATTTCTCTTCATTTGTGCCACTGGAATGAGATTCAGTATAGTTAACACTCCTCACCTTAGGAGATGGTTCTAAGGCCTCCCCACTATGGAATTCCAAAATCCATGGATGCCCAAGTCCATTATACAAAATGGAACAGTGTTTGTGCAGAACCTCCACAATTCTTCAGTATACTTGAAATCATGTCTGGGTGACTTATAATACCTAATGCAATGTAAATGTTATGTAAATAGTTGTTATATTGTGTTGTTTAGGGAATAAACAAGAGAAAATTTCACTACGTGCTCAGTACTAATGCATTTTTTCCCCAAATATTTTCCAAGGTTTGTTAAATCCACAGATGTGGAACCCATGGGCATGAAGAGCCAGCTATACTTACTAGATGGGGGCTAATACCATATATATGGTCAAGTAATGAAGAAATTCAAAATATCCAGCCTTCTAAGATACTGTGGAGGGGGTATTTATTCATGCAACAAATATTGTTTACATATTTCTTTTTGTGACAGTGGGAAGGGGCCCTGGGCCTCACCACTAGGCTATATTCCAGTTCTCAGTAAATATTTATTAAGAACAGACTCTGTCTAGCTGCAGTACAGCCACAAAGAAAAGTAGCTAGGGACTGTCTTCCTGGAGCTGAGAGTCTAGGGAGTAAAACCAAGGGGCCAGCTCCAGATGGTTGGCTAGGGAAAACACTTGGTGGAAGTGCCCCTGTAGAACTGTCCAGGGAAAAAGAGATAAAGCATGGGGGAGTGCTATGCAAAGCAGTGGGTTTCCTTTCTTCCTTCCCTCCCTCCCTTCTTTTCTTTCTTTCCTTCTTTCTCTCTTTTTAAAAAATATTTTTATTTTATTTATTTATTTGAGAAAGAAAGAGAGAGAGAATGGGTATGCCAGGGCCTTTTCCCACTGCAAACAAACTCCAGCACACAAACGCCACTTTGTACATCTGGCTTACATGGGTACTGTGGAATTGAACTTGGGTCCTTAGGCTTCACAAGAACTGCTAATCCATCTCTCCAGCCCCTTTTCTTCTTTCTTGACAAGATCTCATGTAGCTCATGTAGGCTTGGAGCTCACTGTGGACCAAGCTGGTCTCAAAATTGTAGTGATAGGGCTGGAGAAATGGCTTAGGAGTTAAGGCACTTGCCTTCGAAGCCTAAGGACTCAGGTTCAATTCCCCAAGACCCATGTAAGCCAGATGCATAAGGTGATGCATGTGTCTGGAATTCATCTGCCATGGCTGAAGGCTCTGACGTGCCCATTCTCCCTATCTGTCCCCTGCCCCTCTCTCAAATAAATAAATTTTTTTTAAAAAAAATTGCAGTGATACTTCTGCCTCTGCTTCCCAAGTGAGTGCTGGGATTATAAATGTGCACTACCATACCCAGTTGTTCTCCTGGGATGACTCTGAACTTCTGATTCTCCTGCTTCTACCTTCAGAGTGCTGAGATTTTTGGCATGTGCCACCTTGCCTGTTTATGTGATAGTGGGGATCAAAGCCAGAGTTTTATGTGTGCACTCTACTTACTGAGCTACACCTCCTGCCTTCTTATTTATTTATTTATTTATTTATTTATTTATTTATTTATTTATTTATTTATTTCAGAGAGAGAGAGAGAGAGAGAGAGAGAATTGGTGTGCTAGGGCCTCAGCCACTGAAATCAAACTCCAAATGCTTGGACCATCTAGTGGGCAATTGTGACCTTGCGCTTGCTCACCTTTGTGCGTCTGGCTAACGTGGCATCTGGAGAGTCAAACACGGGTCTTTAGGCTTCACAGGCAAGTGCCTTAATCAACTAAGCCATCTCTCCAGCCCCTTCTTTTTTTAAGCTAGTACATGCAATGGGAAGTTGGGAAGATTATGAAGGTGAACGATCAAATTTAGGTTCATTTGTTTTAGAGGTGGTGTCTTTTTTCAAAGACCTGAATGTCTTCCACATTCTAGTCAAGCTAGCTATAGTCCCAACACTTTTTACATTAAAAAATTATTTATTTATTTATTTTCAAGCAGTCAGAGAGAGAGAGAGAGAGAGAGAATGGGAGTGACAGGGCCTCTAGTTGCTGCAAATGAACTCCAGTCTCATGCACCACTTTGTGCATCTGGCTTTACATGGGTACTAGGGAATCAAACCTAGGTCATCAGGTTCTGCAGGAAAATGCTTTAACTACTGAGTCATCTCTTCAGTCCCCCCTCCCCCCCCTTTATTTTTGAAGTAGAGTCTTACTCTAGCTCAGGCTGACCTGGAACTCACTATGTAGTCTCAGGGTGGCTTCAAACTCATGGCAATCCTCCTACCTCTACCTCCCAAGTGCTGGGATTAAAGGCATGTGCCACCACACCCAGTGCCCCTTTACATTTTTTTTGAGACAAGGTCTTATTATACTTACTTATTCTAGGCTGACATCGAACTCACTGTGTAGCCCAGGCTAGCCTCAACTGGCAATCCTCCTGCCTCAGCCTTCCCAGTGTACCACCATGCCAGGTCTTATTGCATTTTTAATGATCATTTTGACTGTTGGATAAGGAATTGATTGGGGTTGGGAAGAGTGTCAGTAGCTGGCCAGCTTGCAAGATCTGTGAGGAGAAAACAGGACAGGGGGCCTGTCAGCATTTTCACCCTCCACTCATGGAAGACCCAGAATATAGCTATTCTCAACTTTTGTTGAACACTAGAAGCATTCAGGGAGTGTAAGAATCCCAAGGCTCAGGCAGCAGCCTAAACCACTGACGTCAGAGTCTGCCTTTTTAAAGCTCCCAGGTGAGCAGCCTAACTTGTGATCTGGAGGCAGAGGCATGAGGATCCCTGCAACTCTGAGACCAACCTGGTCTACATAGTGAATTCCAAGCCATCCAGTGCTACTTAGGGAGACCTTGCCTCAAGAATAGAGGGGCATAGAGATGGCCTAGTGGTTAAGCACTTGCCTTCAAAGCCAAAGGAGCCAGGTTCAATTCTCTAGGACTCATGTAATCCAGATACCTAAGGTGGCACGTGTGACTGGA
Organism: Orientallactaga sibirica; assembly: GCA_036365145.1. NCBI lineage: Eukaryota > Metazoa > Chordata > Mammalia > Rodentia > Dipodidae > Orientallactaga > Orientallactaga sibirica. The sequence goes on along the minus strand of JAEOAD010000005.1, from coordinate 48,447,514 downwards.
ATTCTTTTGCGGTGGCTAGAGGCTCTGAGATGCCCATTCTCTCTGCCTCTCTTTCTCTTGTTCTCAAATAAAAATAGAATAGAAAAAATAGAAAAGTTATGAGGGTTGGGCTCACGAGGCCCATCCCTTCCTGAAGAGCTATTGCCGGTTAATGGTTGCTGGTGGAGAGCCATGGGTAAGTTGCCTGTGTTACAAGTCAATGATCCCCCGCCTGTGATCATGTAAGCGACCCTAAGTAAACTCAGTGGGTTACAAAAACAACAAAAGATATGAAACTAAGAGGGAGACTAGTTGGAAGAAAAAGTAGTTCACAGGAGTGGGAAGGGGATAAGAGAGGGTAATGGGGGATAAATGTGATCTGAAGATATTGTATATGTGTATGGAATTGTAAAATAAATAAATATTGAGAAAGTCATTTTAAAAATTCTCCAAACCAGAAAGTCCCAGCACTTTTCGCCAAAGTTCGAGGCCACCCTGAGACTACAAAATTCCAAAGCCTGGACTAGAAAAAATGCCAAAAAAAAAAAAAATTCTCCAAACCAAAAACCAGAACAAATGCAACACCAAAAGAAGAAGTAGAAGAAGAAGAAGAAGAAGAAGAAGGAGGAGGAGGAGGAGGAGGAGGAGGAGGAGGAGGAGGAGGAGGAGGAGGAGAAGAAGAAGAAGGAGGAGAAGTTGTAGAAGAAAGTTGGCTCAATGTATAAAGCACTTGCCACGCAAGCATGAGGACTCGAGTTCAGATTTCCAGAACCCGTGAAAAGCTGGACTCTGTAGCATGTTCCTACCATGAGACAGGAGACAGAGACAGAAGGATTTTTGGAAGCTCGTGGACCATCTTTAAACAAGGTGAAAGGTGAGGACTCACTCCCAATGTTGTCCTCTGACCTCTACATGCATACCCACACTCACACAGATACACATCATAAACATATATACATATAGATAAATAAATATAAATATATAAATATATTTTTTTAAAGTTTTCAGATGACTCAAAGGAATTGTCCAACAGAGTCTCATGTTTACTGAGTACTTACTGTGTGCCTGTGGCATTGCTAGTTTAGTTTCCTTAGTCAGTTCTTTTAAGTCAGCAAATGAGAGGTGGGCATCATTGTACCCATGATACAGAAGAGGAAATGACAACTCAGAAAAACAAAATGTTTTCTTCTCTGCTCCCTGGCCTTGATATAGCCTTTCTGTAAGTTATTAGTATGTGCATGTGTTGCAGCTGGGGTAATTCCTACTTCCTAGAATTGTGAGGAGTGCTCTGTGGGGCAGGACTGTCCCCATCCGAGAGTAGCTGTGCTACACTGTGACTCACAGAGCCCAGGTCCTCAGGAGAAGGCTGGAGAACAGAGATTCTGGTATGGGTTTACTCTGCTCATGCTGTGCAGCTTGTGTCCCCCCTGCTCCACCTTATCAGTGGAATGGAGGGACTGAACACACAGGCAGATTTATTCTTCAGTTCCAGTCCTGCCTCCTTGGAACTGAAATACTATGTATAAATTTCCTGACATTTATTTATTTATTTGTTTGCTTGTTTGTTTGTTTTTGAGGTAGGATCTTGCTCTAGCCCAGGCTGACTTGGAATTCATTATATAGTCTCAGAGTGGCCTTGAATTCATAGTGATCCTCCTACCTCTGCTGGGATTAAAGGTATACATACCACATCCAGCTTATTATTTATTTATTTTTGACATTTTTATTGACAACTTCCATACTTACAGACAATAAACCATGATAATTCCCTCCCTCCCCCACTTTCCCCTTCACAAATCTACTCTCCATCATATCCTCTCCCTCTCTCCATTAGTCTCTCCTTCATTTTGATGTCATCATCTTTTCCTCTATTATGAGGGTCTTGTGAAGGTAGTACTAGGCACTGTGAGGTCATGGATAATCAAGGCCAGTTTCTTTCTGGACAATTACATTGTAAGCAGTTCTACCCTTCCTTTGGCTTTTACATTCTTTCCACCACCTCTTCTGCAATAAACTCTGAGCTTTGGAGGGTGTGATAGAGATGTTTCAGTGCTGAGCCCTCCTCTGTCACTTCTTCTCAGCACCATGGTACCTTTTGGGTCATCCAGTCAGTGGTCACTGCCATCTGAAAAGAGAAGCTTCTCTAACCAAAGTGAGAGTAGCATTAAAATATGGGTATGCACCGGGCGTGGTGGTGCACACCTTTAATCCCAGCACTTGGGAGGCAGAGGTAGAAGGATCGCCAAAAGTTTGAGGCCTACCTGAGACTACATAGTTAATTCCAGGTCAGCCTGGACCAGAGTGAGACCCTACCTCGCAAAACCAAAAAAAAAAAAAAAAAAAAAAAAAAAAAAAAAATATATATATATATATATATATATGAATGTTAGGTCAAGTGCTTACAGGGCAGTTTGTTGAGCATAATATATGCATTTAGCTGGATAAGAACAGAAGTAACACTCTTAATGCTCATGACCTCTCCCACCATGGACTTTTGATTAGGTTTTCAGTACCAGGCATGTATTCCCTCCCATAGAGCAGGCCTCCAATCCAAGTAGAGAGCAGTTGGTTTCCCCCATAACACACATGCCACTATTGCATCCATTCGGTCTTTTGGCCTGGTCAGCCAAACTTCAGGCTTGCAGGGTCCACTGTTTTTTTAATTATTATTATTAGTTATGTAGATAGTGTGTATACAATCCTGTTGGTACCATCATTAGCCTCCTCCCTGTCCTCCCCACTCTGAAAGGACCCTCCTTATTAGTGAATGTGGGTTGTGCATTGTGGGGGTAGCCATCAGTTATGGGGAAGAGGCAATGTCTCTGTGCATAATGTCCCAACTTGTGGCTCTAACAATCTTTCTGGCCCTCTTCTATGAATTTCCCTGAGCCATGTTGGGATCGTTTTAGGTCTACTTCAGTGATGACGTCTAGGGAACCTCTGTGTCTCTGGATATCTGGTTTGGTAGGAGTTGAGTGTTCTCTGTGTCTATCTCCTTCACCCTTGTGTTAGTACCAGGTTCACTAAAAAAGCAGCACTCTTGCTTATTTCCCCAATTACTCTATGGTTTCAGCTGGGGCCCTGGTGAGGTGTGATGGGCTGATTCTCTCCTCAGGTTCTGTGTCCATCTGAAAAAGAGAAGCAAATTCTCCAAAGGAGAGAGAGGTCAGCACCATACAAATGGAATAGCCATTATTAGTTTAGAGAGAATTTCATAGGTGTAGGCTCTCTTGTAGCCCACAGTTGGTGGGAGCTTGATATTGGAGACTGCACTCATTTTTTGGATATGGTTCTGACTTGTTTCCCAGTTCCAGCTATGGGTTCCATTCCACTGAGTGAATCTGTTAGCCAAATCAAGAGCAGTTGGTTACCCACCATGGCTGTGTGCCACTATTGCCCTTGTGTGATCATCACATCAGGTTGTTTGCTGCTGAGAAGGTTAGATCACTCATTGCTTGGACAGTTGTTGTTCATTTTCCCCCAGTTAGTCATGTAGCACCTTCTGGCATTAGACAAGCTAACTGTCTGGGGACTGACTCTCTTCCAGATTCCAGCCAGGTCACTCCATGTTCCATACCAACAGCATATGGTGTCATCAGCAGTAGGGTCTTACCATTAACCTTGCCACCAAGGTCTTCAAGTACATTGACAGAAATCTGTCTTCTTTTGGGAAACCTTGTAGGTCTCTCTGATCAATAGCTCATCGTGGGTGTTAATTGCATGCTGGTACTGGGAGTTACAGGGCAGCGCCAAGGGAAAAGAAGGAAGAAAAATATAGGTAACATAGAAGAAAATGAGACAAGAGAGAGAGAAGCAGAAGACACTTAAGGTTAGTCGTCATAACACCCTCTCCAGGGCCCTGTGAATCAGGTGTTCCCTCTAAGGACTTGATGAAGGTTCAACCTTTTAGTCTGTCTTTCAGGATATAGGATGTTCTGGTGCCATTTCCATTTGGGTCCAGTTTTGTGCCCCCCACCCTTACCTTCCCCTCCTGCCCCACCCTCCCTATTGTCCAGTCCTCAAGATGCTTATTAGGTATATCAGCATCTCAGGCAGATTCAGCTTAGGAGCCACAGATGAGTGAGACCATGCAACAATTATCTTTCTGTGATTGGGTGAATTTGCTGAGAATGATCGGTTCCGGGTTTGACCATTTTTCTTCAAATTTCATTGTGTCATATTTTCTTATTGCTGTGTAGAATTCCATCATGTAGACATACCTCATCTTGGCTATCCATTCATCTAATAATGGACATCTGGGTTGATTCCAGTTCTTAGCTATATGAGTTGAGCAGCTATAAACATGGTTGAGCAAATCTCTCTGAACTGAGGCTTGGAGCTTTTACAGTAAAGCCCAGTAAGGGAATAACTGGGTCTGTTGGTAGCTCTATAGTCAACCTTTTTAGGAGTCTCCATATTGTTTTCCATAGTGGTTGTACCAGCTTACAGTCCCACCAACAGTAAATGAGGGTTCCTATTTCTCTACAACCTCACCAGCATTTGTTTTCATTAGATTTTTTTAATGTTTGCCATCCTTACTGGGGTAAGATGGAATCACATAGTTGTTTTAATTTGCAATTCCCTGATGATGAGGGATATTGAACATTTTCTTAAGTGTGTGTTTGCCATTTGTATTTCTTCCTCTGAGAACTCCCTGTGCAGTTCTCTGCCCCATTTTGTGAGTGGGTTGTTTGACTTTTTATTGTTTAGGTTTTTGAGTTCTTTATAAATTCTAGAAATTAGGCCTTTGTCAGTTGTATAGCTGGCAAAATTTCTCTCCCATTCTGTGGGTAATCTATTGGCTCTGCTTATTGTATGTTTGTCTGTAAAAAAATTTCAACTTCCTGAGATCCCAATGGTTGAGTGATTGTTTAATTTCCTGAGCTACTGGGGTTTTGTTCAGGAAGTCTTTTCCCACTCCTATATCATGGAAATTTCCTCCTATTTTTTCTTCCAGAGTTTCTGATCTTATATTGAGGTCTTTGATCCATTTGGATTTGATTTTTGGGCATGGCAAGATGTGTGGATCAAGTTTCATTTTCCTGCATATTGTTATCCAGTTTGTCCAGCACCATTTGTTGAAGATGCTGTCTTTTTTCCAGTCTACATTGTTAGTACTTTTGTCAAATATCAAGCAGCTGTAGTTACTTGACCCAAAGTCTGGGTCCTCGATTCTGTTCCACTGGCCTATCATTCTGTTTTTGTGCCAGTACCATGTTGTTTTTATTACTATGGCTTTGTAATATAGCTTTAGATCAGGTATGGTGATGCCTGCAGAGGTGTTTCTTTTGCTGAGGATATGTTTGGATATCTGAGGTCTTCTGTCATTCCATATGAATTTTGGAATCATTTTTTCTATCTCTGTGAAGAAAATGTTGGGGTTTTATTGGTATTGCATTAAATCTGTATATTGCTTTTGTAAGATTGTTATTTTTACAATGTTAATTCTACATATTCAGGAGCATGGGAGGTCTTTCTATTTTCTCAAATCCTCCTCAATTTCTTTCTTGAGTGTTTTTATGTTTTCATTGTAAAGGTCTTTCATATCCTTGGTTAATGTTATTCCAAGGTACTTTATTTTTTTGTTGCTATTGAAAATGGGACAATGTCACTTATTTCTTTCTCTGTATCTTTGCTTTTTTGCATATAGAAAGGTTACTGATTTTTGGGCATTGATTTTGTATCTTGCTACTTTGCTAAAGGAGTTAATCACCTTTTTAAAATTTAATTTAATTTTTTTACAATATTTTTTATTGACAACTTCTATACTTACATACAAAAAACACATGATATTTCCCTCCCCTCCCTCTATTCCCCTTTAGACTTCAATCTCCATCATATCCCCTCCATCTCTCCATTAGTCTCTCTTTTAATTTGATGTCATCACCTTTTTCTTCTATTATGAGGGTCTTGCAAAGGTATTGCTAGGCACTGCAAAGTCATGGATATTGAGGCCAATTTCTGTCTGGGCAGTTGCATTGTAAGGAGTCATACCCTTCCTTTGGCTCTGCCATTCTATCTGCCTCCTCTTCGGCAATGGTCCCTGAGCCTTGGAGGGTGTGACAGAGGTGTTTCAGTGCTGGGCACTCCTCCTTCCCTTCTTCTCAGCAGTATGTTGCCTTTTGGGTCATCCCAGTGGTAGGAGTTAATCACCTTTAAGAGTTCTGAGATGGAGGTTCTCAGGTCACTTATGTATAGAATCATGTTGTCTGCAAATAGGGCTAACTTAACTTCTTCCTTTCCAATTTGTATCCCTTTTATTTCTTTCTCCTGTCTTATTGCTTGAGCTAGGACTTCCAGTACTATGTTGAAGAGCAGAGGTGAGAATGGACACCCCTGTCTTGTTCCTGATCTCAGTGGGAATTCCTTCAGTTTCTCCCTAGTAAGTATTATTTGGGCTTTTGGAGCTTTATATATAGCCTTTATTATGTTGAGCTATAAACCATACAAGCCTATTCTCTCCAATGTTTTGATCATGAGGTGATGTTGTATTTTGTCAAAGGCCTTTTCTGCATCTATTGAAATGATTATGTGGTTTTTGTGCTTAAGCTTATTTATGTGGTGTATTACATTGATAGATTTCTATATGTTGAACCACCCCTGCATTCCTGGGATGAAGCCTACTTGATCCGGGTGGATAATGCTTTTGATGTGTTGTTGAATTTGGTTTGTGAGGATTTTGTTCAGGATCTTTGTGTCTATATTCATCAGGGAAATATACCTGTAGTTTTCTTTTCTTTTTTAAATTTTTATTATTATTATTTATTTACTTGAGAGAGAGAGAGAGATACAGAAATAGACAGGGAGAGAGAGAGAGAGAGAGAGAGAGAGAGAGAGAGAGAGAGAGAGAGAGAGAGAAAACGGCACGCCAGGGCCTCCAGCCACTGCAAATGAACTCCAGATGTATATGACCCCTTGTGCTTCTGGCTAACGTGGGTCCTGGAGAATCGAGCCTCAAACCGGGATCCTTAGGCTTCACAGGCAAGATCTTAACTGCTAAGCCATCTCTCCAGCCCAGTTTTCTTATCTTGTGGCATCTCTGCCTGGTTTTGGTATTAGGGTGATTCTAGCTTCATAGAAGGAGTGGGGGAGCTTTCCCTGTTCTCCAATTGTGTGGCACAATTTTAGAAAATTTGGTTTTAGTTCTTCCATGAAGGTTTGATAGAATTCAGCTGAGAAGCCGTCTGGTCCTGGACTCTTCTTTTGGGGGAGGTTTTTGATTACTTTTCAATCTCCGTGGGTGTGATAAGTTTGTTTAGGAGATTAATCTGCTCTGAGTTTAGGTTTGGTAGTGGTATGTGTCCAGGAATTCATCCATTTCCTCCAAACTACCCAGTTTTGTGAAATAGAGGTTTTTGAAATAAGTCCTGATGATTCTTCCAATTTTACTTATGTCTGTTGTGATCTCTCCTTTTTCATTTCTAATTTTGTTAATTTGAAGCATCTCTTTTTTTTTTGCTTGATCAAATTTGCCAAGGGTTTATCAATTTTATTTATTTTTTCAAAGAATCAGCTTTTTGTTTCATCCATTTTCTTAATTGTTTTCTTAGTTTCTAATTCATTAATTTCTGCTCTGATCTTAATTCTTACTTTCTGTCTGGAGATTTTTGGGTTGGATTCTTCTTGTTTTTCCAATGCCTTCAGGTGGATGGTTAGATTACTGATTTGGGATCTCTCTGTCTTTGTTATGAAGGCATTTAGTGCTATGAATTTTCCCCTGAGGACCGCTTTCATTGTGTCCCGTAAGTTTTGGTACGATGTGTTCTCATTGTCATTCATTTCTAGAAATTTTGCATTTTCATTTTTTATTTCATCCACTACCCATTTATTGTTTAAATGTGTGTTGTTCAGTTTCCAGGAGGTGGTGGGATTCCTGACACATCTTTTGTTGTTAATTTCTAGTGATACAGCATTGTGATCTGATATCATGTAGGAGATTATGTCGATCTTCCTAAATATATTGAGGCAGCCTTTATGACTCAGTATATGATCTATTTTAGAGAAGGGTCCATGGGCTGCTGAGCGGAATGTGTAATCTGTGGATTTGGGGTAGAATGTTCTGTAGATGTACATTAGATCTAGTTGATCTATGGTTTTGTTGAGCTCTTTTACTTCCCTGTTAATTTTCTGTTTGGATGATCTATCTATTGCTGATAGTGGACTATTGAAGTCCCCAACTATGATGGTGTTGGTGGTTATTTCTGTTTTGTTGTCAAGTAGGTTTTTTTTTTTTTTTTTAATGAATTGTGGTGAACCTGTGTTTGGTGCATAAATATTGATGATTGTGATATCCTCTTGTTGGATCATTCCCTTGATAAGTAAGAAGTGGCCTTCTTTGTCTTTTTTGATTATTTTTGGTTTGAAGCCTATTTTATCCAATACTGGTATAGCAATGCCTTCTTGTTTCTTATTTCCTTTTGCTTGGAATATCCTTTTCCACCCTTTTACCCTGAGGAGGTGTCTGTCTTTAGTGGTGAGGTGGGTTTCTTGAAGACAACAGATTGAGGGGTCTAATTTTATGGTCCACCCTGTTTGCTTATGTCTCTTGATGGGTGAATTAAGGCCATTAATGCTTAGGGTAATAACTGTGAGGTTTAATTCCTGCCATGTGGTGGTTTATGTGGTTTGGTGTTTTCTTGGACTTTGTAGTTTTTTTTTGCCTTCTTTGAGTTTGATTATTGTGATCTGCTTCTTGTAGGCACTTGAGGTTGGTCGTTTATTCTTCTCTGTGGAGAATTCCCTGAAGTTACTCTCTGTAGGTTTGACTTTGTGTTCATATAGTTGTAAAGCTGAGTTTTATCATGGAAAGTTTTTCTTTCACCATCTATTATGAGGGATACTTTTGCTGGGTAAAGTAGGCTGGGTTGGAAGCCATAAATTCTTAAGATTTTGCAGTGTTCCATTCCAGGCCCTTCTGGTTTTCATGATTTCCATTGAGAAGTCTGAAGTAATTCTGATGGGGTTACTTTTATATGTAATGTGTTGTTTTTCCCTAGCTGCTTTTAGGAGTTTCCCTTTGTTATCAATGTTTAGAGTCTTAATGATAAGATGTCTTGGAGAATTTCTCCTTTGGTCCAGTCTGTTTGGAGTTCTGTGAGCTCCTTATATCTTGATGGGACTTTCTTTGGAGAGAGTGGGTAAGTTTTCTTCAATAATTTTGTTGAATAAGTTATCCATGCCTTTGGTCTGAATTTCTGAATTTCCCCTTCTGGTATCCCCATAATCCAAATGTTGGGACATTAAAGGGTATCCCACAGTTCCCTCATGTTCTGTTCACAAAAAATTTTGAACCTATTGAAACTTTTGGATCCACAAACTGTTTCTTCTGTTTTGTCTTCCAGTTCTGAATTTCTATCCTCCACATGGCTGACTATTCTTGAGAACTTCTAATAGAGTTTTGGGCTTGTTTAATTTGGTTTGTATTTTCTATGGCTTTTTATGTATAGTCTCCATTCTTCTGTTGAGTTCCTTTTCACATCATTTTCTGATTTTCTTAGTGCTTTTTGGAATTCATCCTTGCATTTATTTATGTCTTCATTGAGCTTAGCCAGCTGGTTATTGAAGTCCTCTCTTTTTCTGCTTTCCTTCAGGCCATTTAACTGTCTTTGGAGCCCTTTCTGGTTCTTTTCTATTAGGTCTAATCTAGCGAGAACAGCATTCATACGATTATTGGCCCTGTGTTGATTTTCTGCAAGTTCTGCTATTTTCTTCGTCAGGGTTGCATTGCTTATATCTTCATTTTGTGGTTCTGATCCTATTGTCTCTTCTATGTTTTGATTAGAGATATCCATCGGGACTGGACAATCTTGTTGGATTTACTTGCATTTGATTTTTTCATGTTATTCTTTTTGCGCTGTGGTCCGTCCATCACAGTCAAGGAATCTTATTAAATTTAGGAAGAAGCTGTAGTTTACTCTTGACCTGGGTCCATGCATGGGGGGTTGGGGGGACGGTGGTGAGTGGGATGGCTTTCATGGGTGGAGCTCTGTGGCCACGGGACAGAGCAGGGCGAAAGTTAGCCTATTGGCCTGGGTCAGCTCACGGGAAGGGGAGGAGTGGGGGGCGTGGCAGTGGAGGTGAGTAGGACAGGGTTTGCCTGTGGAGCTCTGTGGGGATGGGAAAGCCTTGGTCGGGATGGGTAGGGACAAATGCTAGGCTGCTGGCCTGGGTCCACTAAGCCTGCGGTTAGTACAGGAAGAACCTGTAGCTGAGAGTGCGGCTGGGATGGCTGCTTGGGGGCACTAGGGGACTGGTGGGCTACCTGAGAGCATTGGAATCAAAAGATTCCCTACTTTGCTCCTCTGCACCCTCCCACTGGCTGTCTACTAGAATCTGCAGACCATAAAAAACCCCACTTAACCCTCAATGTCCTCTTGCCTTTCCTTCCCCATGAAGTAGGGCATGGTTAGGCAGACACCATCTTGACTGGAAGTCTCACAGTGTCCACTGTTTTCACCACTGATGACTTCTGTCTCCCATAGGGCTGCATGTGGTACAGCTTTTTCCAGCTTTTAGTCAGCTGGTCTACAGGGAGGAGGTTTTCAGCTCAGCCTCAGCTTGATTTCTCAGTGACCTTGCAGCCTGGGCATGTGAAGTCTTTAGCAATAGGGTCTTACCATCTATTTCTGGTGGGAAACCAAGAACCTTGGCAATAGCCTACAATGTTTTTGGGGCAACAGGGTCCTTCCTGGCCAACAACTCACTGGGAGGTTTTCCATCTCTGGCACTGACTGTTTTCTAGTAACAGTCTATGGTTTCTGGGTGTGCCATTATCCAAAAAAGTAAGTTTTCATATGGCTTATTCACAATATCTTCAATTTTGATTAACCTTCCCCCTCCCTTCTTTTACTTAGTCTCTTCCCCTAACCTTGCTTAGGCCATTCCACTCTCAGTAATCTGTTCTTTTACTTACATATACAATACCATCCCCTTAAGTCCTTCCCTCTCCTCCCTCCATTATAGCCCTTTTCTAGCTTGCTGGCCTCTGCTACTAATTTTTTTTTCTAACTCACACACAAATCTAAACATTTGTAGCTAGGATCCACATATGAGAGAGAACATGCAATATTGGCTTTCTGGGCCTGGGTTACCTCACTTAGTATAATCTTTTCCAGATCCATTCATTTCCCTGCAAATTTTATAATTTCATTTTTCTTTACTGCTGAATAGAACTCTATTGTGTAAATGTGCCACATCTTCATTATCCATTCATCAGTTGAGGGACATATAGGCTAGTTCCATTTCCTAGCTACTATGAATAGAGCAGCAGTAAACATGGTTGTGCAAGTCTCTCTAAGGTAGCGAAACCAGTCCTTAGGATATATGCCTAGGAGGGCTGTAGCTGGGTCACATGGTAAGTCTATTTTTTGCTGAGTCAGGATTATGTATTTTTATTTATTTTATTTTAAATTTATTTATTTTTATTGACAACTTCTTTAATTGTAGACAATGTCCCATGGTACTTCCCTCCCTCCCCCCACTTTCCCTTTTGAAACTTCACTCTCCATCATATCCCCTCCCCCTCTCAATCAGTCTCTCTTTTCAGTTTGATGTCATGATCTTTTCCTCCTGTTATGATGGTCTTATGTAGGTAGTGTCAGGCACTGTGAGGTCATGGATATCCAGGCCATTTTGTGTCTGGAGGAGCACGCTGTAAAGAGTCCTACTCTCCCTTTGGCTCTTACATTCTTTCCACCCCCTCTTCTGCAATGGACCCTGAGCCTTGGAAGGTGTGTTTGAGATGTTTCAGTGCTGGGCACTCCTCTGTCACTTCTTCTCAGCACCATGGTGCCTTCTGAGTCATCCCAAGGTCGCCACCATCTAAAAAGAGAAGCTTCTCTAACCATAAGTGAGAGTAGCATTAACATATGGGTGTGGACATTAAGAGAAGTGCTTACTGGGCAGTTTAGTGAGCATAGTATATACATTTAGCCAGACACCAGCAGATGTTACATCCCTAGGGCTCATGTCTACCCCATCATAGGTTTTCAGTATCAGGGATGTATTCTCTCCCATGGAGTGGACCTCAGTCCAATTAGAGAATGGTTGGTTTCCCTCATAACAGACATGCCATTATTGCACCCATGGGCTCATTTGGCCTGGCTGGCCAAATTTAAAGCTTGCAGTGTTCACTGTTGAGTACCTTCACTGGCGTTTTCTCTCTCCCAGTGAACTGCATGCAGTGTAGCTTTTTCCAACTTTCTGTCAGCTGGTCCACCTGGAGGAGGTGTTCAGCTCAGCTCCAGCAGGATTTCTCAGTGACCTTGCCACCCAAGTATGTGGAGTCTTCAGCAATAGGGTCTTACCATCTATTCCTGGTGGGAGACCAAGGGCCTCGGCAATGGCCTATAATGTTTTAGGGGTATCTGTGACCTCCCAGCCAACAACTCACTGTAAGGTATCCGAAAATTTTCTAGTAATAATCTATGGCTTCTGAATGTTCCATTGTCCAGAAAAGTAGGTTTCCATATGACTTATTTATATCCTCTTAGATTTGATTAGCCCTCCCTCCACCTTTCCTTTACTCAATCTCTTCCCTTGACCTCACTTCATATAAAAGGAATAGAAAAGGAGGGAGGGGGGACTTAATAGGATGATATTATATACAGGTAAGTAGAAGAACAGATTGATGGGGGTGAAAAGACCCTGGTGTGTGTGTATGTGCATGCATGCGCATGTACTCATGCACACATGCAAATAAATAAGTAAACGTATTTATTTTTAAAAAGATTTTATTTTTATTTATTTATTTATTAGAGACAGAGAGAGGGAGAGAGAGAGAGAGAAAGAGTGAGTGAGAATGGGCGTGCCAGGGCCTGTAGCCACTGCAAATGAACTCCAGACGCATGTACCACCATGTGCATCTGGCTTACGTGGGACCTGGAGAATTGAACCAGAGTCCTTAGGTTTCGCAGGCATGCGCCTTAACCACTAAGCAATCTCTCCAGCCCAATAAACTTATTTTTTTAAGAAAGGATAGTTTGTGTGTGTGATGTGTATGCCTAGACTGTATAAGAAAATTCTTAAAATTATGAAAATAGTCCTTTCTCCCAGGGGAAGGTCTTGTGATTGTAGTGGGAAGGAGACTTACTTTTTACTAAATAAAGTTAATGTAATTTGAACTTCTACTTTGCACAAGATTGCTTTATTTATTCATTTATTTGATTTTTCGACGTAGGGTCTCACTCTAGCCCAAGCTGACCTGGAATGTATGCTGTAGTTCTAGACTGGCCTCAAATTCACAGTGATCCTTCTACTTATGCCTCCAGAGTGCTAGGATTAAAGGTGTACACCACCACACCCAGAAGGCTTTATGTTTTTTTAACCTATGTTAAAAAAAATGGCACCAGGCTGGGGAGATTGTCCAGTAGATGGTCACCACTCACTCGGATACAAGTTTAATCTCCAGACCCCACATAAAAAGCCAGAAGCCATGGTGAGCTTCTATAATCCCAGTACATTGACACTGTGAGATGGGAGGCAGATATAGGAGAATTTTCTGGAAGCTTTTATGAAGTGCAGCAAAGAATAGCAGAGCAAGAATCCAGAGGGAGAGACCCTGCCTCAAGTGACGTGGACAGGTGAGGAATGACCTGAAAATTGTCCTCTGACCTCCACATGAGTGCTGAGGTGAGGCCTGTGTGCACCTGCATACACACCCACATACACACCCACCCACACCACTGGTAATAGTAATAATATAAAATAAATAGGACCAATCGTACTGACAGGGCTGACTGACCGACTAGATGAATGAACACATGCAAAGTGCTTAGCAGGATACTAACACAGAGCAGATACTCAATTCAATGCACAAGTGTTTAGTAGCATGTGGTAGAGCCATCTGTTCGGGGTTCCTCCACAGCGTCTGAACCCTTGCTGTGGCTTCAAAGCACCCTTGCTTTGGTCAAGAGTGTGCTTGCCTGGCTGGACATGCTTTTTGCATTCCTGCCTTTTGCAGAACAGGCTTTAGGTGGCTACACCCAACCCACAGGTTACAGCCAAACCGGCCAGATTGATCAAAACCCAGTCAACCTAAAGGAATAAGTACTACTTTGTTTCCTTAATTTTATTGTGTGTGTGTGTGTGTGTGTGTGTGTGCTCATGCGTGCACACACACACAGATATGTCAACAGCACACATGTGGAGGTCGGAGAACAACTTTTGGGTCAGCCCTCACCTTCCGCCTTGTTTGAGGCAAGGTCTTCCATGGTTCATTGCTCTGCTCACACATTCTCCTGTCTCCACCCCTCCTTCTCTCTGTAGGTACACTGACATTACAGAAGCCTGCTACAGTTTCCAGCTTCTTATCCAGGAATGGGGGTGGGGACTGGGGATCTAAGCTCAGGTAATCAGAGTTGTGTGGCAAATGCTTTATCCATTGAGCCATGTCCCCAGCCGCCAGCATTTGTTTTCTGACCTGACCCTGACGTTGAGGTAGTTTGAGGTATGGAGTCACACAGAGCATCTAGTATATGGCAGGTCCTATGCTAAGCACTAGGGATGCAGGGGTGGGCAAAGCCAAATATGGACCCTGTCCTCTGGCAACTTCAACTAACATGAGGAGAGGGCCATGGAAGCATTTATAACATGGAAGGCAAGGCAGGTCCATTTTTTGGGGGAAGGACTCAAAGAAGATTCCCTATGTGATACTTCAGTGGAGATCAGGGGCCTGGAGAGATGGCTCAGCAGTTAAAGTGCTTGCTTGCAAAGCCTAAAGGCCTGGGTTCCATTCCCCAGTAACCACATAAAGTCAGATACACAAAGTAGTGCATGCATCTGGAGTTTGTTTGCAGTGGCAGGAGACCCTGGAGTGCCCATACTTACTCTCTGTCATTACAGATAATAACTAACTAACTAACTAAATAAATAAATAAATAAGTAAATAAATAAAATCCCATGTAAGCCAGATACAGAAGGTGGTACATGCACCTGGAGTTCATTTGCAGTGGCTGGAGGCCCTGGTGCACCCATTCTCTCTATATATATCTGCCTCTCTCTCTCTCTAACAAATAAAATAAAATAAAAAATCTTTACAACAATATGTCTTTAATTTTTTATTTTATTTATTTATTTATTATAGACAGAGAGAGGGAAAGAGAGAGGGGGAGAGTGGGTACACCAAGGCCTCTAGCCACCTCAGACAAACTCCAGATGCATGCGCCACCATGTGCAGCTTACGTGGGACCTGGAGAATCAAACCAGGGTCCTTAGGTTTCGCAGGCATATGCCTTAACCACTAAGCCATCTCTCCAGCCCTAAGTACATATTTTTTTTAAATGTATTTATAAGTGGGGGAGGGAATGGGCATGCCAGGGCCTCTGGTCACTGCAAACAGACTCCAGATGCATGTACCACTTTGTGCATCTGGTTTTATGTGGGTACTGGGGAATCATACCCGGGTTGTTAGGCTTTGTAGGCAAGTACCTTGATCACTGAGCCATCTCTTCAGCCACCCTGCCCTTTATAAAAAATATTTAATAAATTTTTTTTTGGTTTTTCAAGATAGGGTCTCACTCTAATCCACACTGGACTGGACTTCACTCTATATTCTCAGGGTGGCCTCGAACTCAGGGCAGTCCTCCTATCTCTGCCTCCCGAGTGCTGGGATTAAAGGCATGTGCCACCATGCCCGGCTCTAAATATTTTTTAATGTTTTTAAAAATATTTTATTTATTTATTTGAGAGAGAGAGAGGAAGAAGCAGATAGAGAGAAAGAGAGAATGGGCGCCTCCAGCCACTGCAAACGAACTCCAGACACATGTGTCCCCTTGTGCATCTGGCTTACATGGGTCCTGGAGAATCGAACCAGGGTCCTTTGGCTTTGCAGGCAAACACCTCAACAGCTGAGCCATTTCCTCAGCTCCCTGGCTCTAAATATTTTATTTATTTATTTGATAGAAAAAGGGGGGGCATGGAATGGGCATGCCAGGGCCCCTAGCTACTGCAAACAAGTTCCAGACACATGCGCCACCTTGTACATCTGGCTTGCGTGGGTACTAGGGAATTGAACCTGGGTCCTTAGGCTTTGCAGGCCAGAACCTTAACCACTAAGCCATCACTTCAGTCCCCGCCCCAACCCTTTTTTTAAAAAAATTATTTTATTTATTTTTGGAGAGAGACACAGAGAGAGACAGACAGAGAGGGAGAAGGAGACAGAGAATGGGCGTGCCAGCAGTCTCAGCTGCTGCGAATGAAATCTAGATGTATGCGCCCCCTTGTGGGCAAGTGCGGCATTGCGCCCTTGCGTCACTTTGCACCTGGCAAAACGTGGGACCTGGAGATTGGAACCGGGTTCTTAGGCTTAGCAGGCAGGCGCCTTAACCACTAAGCCATCTCTCCATCCCGCCCAACCGTTTTTTAATTTTAGTTCAAAACAGTCTCATTAAGTTGCCCAGCCTGGCCTCAAACTTACTCTGTAGGCACACAGGCCTCGAACTTGTGATTTCCCTCAAGGAGTTGGAATTATAGCCATGTACCTCAAGGATTTTTTTATTTAATTTTAAAAAATGTGTTGTGGCAAGGGAGACCACAGGAAGTATCAGATGTCCTCTTCTCTTGCACTTTGGCTTTATTGCCCTGAGTTGGGAGTCTCTCTCTGAACCTGGAGCTGCTGATTTTGGTCAGACTGGCTGACATGTGAGCCCAGTGACCTCCCTATCTGTTCACCTCCGTGCTGGAGTTATGGGCATGGGTCCTGGGGGACAAACTCAGGTCCTCATGCTTAAGCAGCAAGCACTCTTACCTGCTGAGCCATCTCCCCTGTCCCATGTCAAGAATTTTTTTTTAAGCAGTGGGAGATGATGGAAGGATGTGGAAAGAGACTTTGGTGTAAAGGAAGAAAGACAAGATCACATTTATTTTGGACTTGGTCTTTTGACTAAGGTTATATGATTCTGGAAGTCATGTCACTTGAGGTGGTATTAGTGGTATTAGTGAAACTATTATGACTTTGTGTCTGTCTCTGTATCTCTTTACCTTTGTGACTATATGCACCTGTGAGTTTACTCTAGGGGCTAAACCTCACTCCTTGAGGTCCTTGAAAACCTGCTGGTCATTATCCATAATGTGTGTGTTTCCAAAACCCATGCCCACTTTCTGGTCAGTGTGGGTCTTTCAAACCTGGACTGGTGGCACCTACCTTGTGACTGGTTGAGGCTGAAAGTTGCCCAGAGCCTCAGGGTCTGAGGCTGCATGATGACAGATTCAGGGGTGGGGGGTACCACGGGCCCTGGCATCTGTGAGCCTCACATCAGCACAAATCAATGCAAAATTAAAATTCATGATGGTTCCGGGGCACAACTGCAAACAATTTGTTCAGTAAACTTTGCTCTAATTGGCATTCGTAGAATTTCCTGTTAATCAGGCCCCTTGGGCTGTGTGGAGCTGGGATGCTCTGTCTCCCCATGACAGGACGGGAAGTAAGGAAGTAGGGGTGTGAGAAGGGGTAGGAAGGATGTCCAAGTGTGGGCATCCACATGTGCCTGAGTGTGTCTCAATGTGTGGACTCAAGGGCCACATTGGGGTGTCATCTCCAGGTGAGCTGGTCCAGGGGCGCCTCTATGCCACTCTGTGTGGCTCTGTATGTGGGGTTGTGTGCCTCAGTCAGCCTGGGCTCTCGTGTTGAAGAGTGTGTGTGTGAGGGGGTGTGCCCAGGTGCTCTGGTAATAATGCATGTCACCTGGGACATGTATGAGGGGAGCTAGGGTATGCATCTGTCGGAATGCTTGTGTGGAGTCCACACATCACATCACTGTCCAGTTCTAGTCTGTGGAGGGCCTGTCGTCAGCAAAACAGTATGTGTGGAGTTCCAGTCTCAATATGCAGGCTGCGGGGCTCCTAGTCCTTCTTAGTTTTCTCTTTGGTGCTGGGAGAAGGCACATGGCTGGCGATCTAGCTGGTCCTCAGAGAGTCTCGGGCCTGTGATTTCCTGGTTGGTCTATACTTGCTGTCACTAAATCAAGGCTGGGGTCCTATAGAGGCAATACCACCCACTACCTTTGCCCCGGGTCTCTGTCATCTGTCACCTATTAGGGACCCAAGCCTCAGACCAACACATTCGAGGATCTAGCTACTGAAAAAGATCAATGACCTCAGCTATGACAGGAACTCACATGAAGAAATCACGAGCAACGAATGCTTAATTAAATGCCGACAAAACAGAACATTATGCCAACTGCAAAGCTGTTCAACTCATATGGTTCTGTTCAGATCAGATCGGATGGAACGGGAGGTCTGGGAGGTGCTCTCCATTGATGTATGTGAAGTGCAGCCTCGAGGAGTAAGGAGAGGCAGGTAGGTCTAAAGATAGCCTTAGCCGGTCCTAGGGCTCTTAGCTGACACAGGGATGAGTCCTCTGTCCTTGTACAGAGATGAGGGTCACCTTAGCATGCTGTCACACCCAGACCCACAGTGACTGGAAAAGTACAGCTCCGTGTGGTACCATCTCTGAGTAGTTTTACACTCGCACAATGGAGAGTAACCGTGGTGTTTGTGTAACTGTGTGCAAGAGCTGTGTCTCATGCTGATGGTCATGGCATTTTTTTTCTGTGTGAGTGTGTCCAAGCAGCTAACTAGCTTGTGCCATGTGAGGCAAGGCATTTGGGGGTGTGCTTGGAGGGTTGGGCAGCCCCAGCCTCAGCCTCCCTCACAACCATTATCTCAGCAGGAGCAGCTCTTGCCTTGGGGCCTGCTCTCACTCTTTCAAGCAGCTGCTGCTTTCCCCAAATTAACCCCTTGGCTCCATCTCCTCATTTTCTTGCTAGGGGGTCTCAGGCTGGCTGGGGAGGGGTCCCTGAGGACACTGGTCCCAGCAGGCAAGCTGAGCTTCCACAGCCCCTGGCCCACCCCTGGTCCACAGGGATTCCTCTTTATTCTTGATTCGTGTGGATGTGACCGCAGGGATTATGTGATTGAGTATCTGAGTCTTCCTGGTATGTGACCGTGTGTGTGAGGCCATAAGCTGCTGGGAGGCACTGAAGCAGGGCCTTGGCTATTTGGGAAGCTCAGAGATATTTTTTTGGGCCCAGTATAGGGGTCCTGAGCCCCTCTAATAGTGACAAAGGGCCAGAAAAGCCTAAGTCGCAGGCAGCAGGAAGTGGCCTTGTCCAGGCGGGAAGGTGGTGAACCACCCCGCTTATCCCGAGGCCCCCAGGCAGGGTTGTCTAGGCAGAGGATGTGTGCCTCTCTACTTGCCCATAGGGCCCAATCCCTATCAAGGAGCTCCAGGATTTCAGCAGAAAGTACTGAGAAGAAAGGGGACATGGGAAACTGACAGAAGGGAAAAGAGGGAAAGAATTAACCCAGAGGACCTGTGTCTGGCCTGCAGTCTGTTATCCCTGTGAGGCTGGGAGGAGTGAGACCCAGGAAGGATGCAAAGAGGGGACCACCATCTCCGAGCTGGACTGTCTGATCTCTCTTAGGGACACACGGAAGAACCCTACACAACACAATTTTGATATTCATTCATTCATTTGGTTTTTCAAGGTAGGGTTTCACTATAGCCCAGGCTGACCTGGAATTCACTATGGAGTCTCAGGGTGGCCTCAAATTCACAGCGATTCTCCTACCTCTGCTTCCCGAGTGCTGAGATTGAAGGTGTGCATCACCACACCCAGCCCATATATATATATTGATTTTTCGAGGTAGGGTCTCACTCTGATCCAGGCTAACCTTGAACTCATGGCGATCCTCCTACCTCTGCCTCCCAAGTACTGGGATTAAAGGCGTGTGCCACCATGCCCAGCTTATATTTTTATTTATATTTATTAGAGACAGAGAAAGGAGGGGAGGGAGACAGAATGAGAATGGGTGAGCCAGGGCCTCTAGCCACTGCAAAAGAACTCCAGACGCATGCGCCACCATGTGCATCTGGCTTACGGGGGACCTGGAGAATCGAACCGGGCTCCTTCGGCTTCACAGGCATGCGCCTTAATGGCTAAGCCATCTCTCTAGCCCTTTTTTTTTGTTTTGTTTTGTTTGCTAAGGTAGGATCTTGCTCTAGCCCAAGCTGGCCTGGAATTCACTATGTAGTCCCATGCTGGCCTTGAACTCCCGAGTGCTGGGATTACAGGCACACACCACCATGCCTGGCCACAACACAAATTTGGACTGCCTGGTGGCAACAAAACACTAACCACCAACACTTTGGTTCTGACTCCAAAACATTCAAATTCTACCCTAGACCATGATCAGGACCCAGGCCATCTGTCATGAAAGAATCAGGAGTATATATACAGCCCAGGTATAGGGAGCTCAGGGCTGTGGCTGACCAGGACTTAGGGGATGCCTCTTGGAGTAGGTGACACTTTAGACCAGGCCTGAATGATTCCAATGATAACACATTTACATTTCTTTTTTTGTTGTTTTGTTTTGTTTTTCAAGGTAGGGTCTTTCTCTAGCCCAGGCTGACCTGGAATTCACTATGTAGTCTCAGGGTGGCCTCGAACTAACGGCAAACCTCCTACCTCTGCCTCCCAAATGCTGGGATTAAAGGTGTGCACCACCATGCCTGGCTCAAATTCATATTTCTTAATAATAGTAGCAATTGATAGCTCTACTAAGCATCTGCCTCATGTAGAATATCTCACTAATCTCTACAACTGCCCTGTGAGTGAGGAACTAGTATCTCCATATTACATATGAGGAAACTGAGGCTCAGAAAGGTGAAGTTCTTTCTTTTCCTTCTCTTTCTCTATTTTCTCTCTCTCTCACACACACACACACACACACACACACATATGTATCTATATATATATGATTTCTCTCTCTTATATATTGTGGGTTTTAAGATAGAGTCTCCTTATATAGCCCTGGCTAGTCTGGAACTTTCTATGTAGACCAAGCTGGCCTTGAATTTGCAGTGATCTTCTGCCTTCTGAGTTTTGGGGATTATATGTGTGCTTCATCATGCCTGGCTTGAAGTGCTTAATTCAAGACCATATACCTAATGAGGGACAGAGCCAAGAGTTCAAGCCCACTGAGCTGAGATGTTCATCCGACTACACTGGGACACAGCCCCTACAATGTGAATTCCCATTGCTCATTTCAGCAGCAGGGCAGGTCTCTGAGCACTGCTCCGACCCTTGGAGGCTAGCTTGGCACCCTGGACCACATGCCCATCAGCAAGATGCAGGGAGATGGGAGGAGTAGGGGAGACTTCAGTGCCATGTGTGTAGAGATTGACATCTACCTGGCCCTGTTTTCAGTTGCTTCTTGGTTGAGAAGGGAAAAGGCCCACGTTTTTATGACACCAGCTTGTGGTTCTATTTTCTGTTTAAATTCTGGGTGAGGGAAAAATAAGAGACATCAGAGAAACCTTCAGAATCTCATTTGGAGAATCTGAGCTGCAGATAAATGAGCCTCCTGCAGAAATGCTACATCAAAGCAAATTTTCTCAGCTGTATTTTCTTTCTTTTAATAGGGCCATTTACTACATTAATATTCCAGGAAGTCATTTTAATTTCATGTTTATCACCCATTGGGAAAGTTAAACAGGATCAATATGAATTGTGGGAGGGGGACTTTGGGGGAGATGGGGTGTTTATGGAGACCTTGTTGATTCCACACCTGGGAGTCCTTTGGAAGGGAAAAGGAGGCTGTGGGGGAAGGGCAGGTGGAATGGAAGGACATGGGGGAGGAGGGAGCGCAGGGGGGCTATAAGGTGGTAATTGTCTAAACACACATTGAAGGAACAATTATTGAGTAGCTCCTAGCAGGATTCATTGCTCATGCCTTATGCTCATAACAATCATGAAGTAGATCTTCTTCTTCCCTGAGATGAAAGAAGCTGGGAAACTGAGGCTCAGAAGATTGGTCTCATAGTCATGGTCAGGAAATAGGGTGAAGGACCTGCTCTGGACCAGGCATTTACCTGAGATGTTAGGTGGATGAAAGTTAGCTTACTAGTCAGGTGGCATAGTGGCCCAGAACTTGGGAGGTGGAGACAGGAGGATCAAGACTTCAAAGTCATTCTTGGTCACATAGTGAGTTTGAGGCCAGCCAGTGCTACATATGCCTCTGTCTCCAGAGTTCATTTGCAGTGGCCAGAGGCCCTGGTTTGCCCATTCTCTATCTGCCTCTTTCTAAATAAATAAGTAAATAAATTAATAACAAACAAACAAACAAACAAGGGCTGGAGAGGTGGCTTAGTGGTTAAGGCACTTGCCTGCAAAGCCAAAGGATCTCAATTCAATTCCCCAGGACCCATGTAAGCCAGATGCACAAGGTGGCGCATGCATCTGGAGTTCGTATGCAGTGGCTAGGAGCCCTGGTGTGCCCATTCTCTCCCTCCCTCTACCCCCCCACTCTCTCTCAAATAAATAAAAAACAAACAAACAAAACAAAAAAAGCCTGAGGATATACGGCAAGTCTAATATCTCTTCAGGTAAACTGACTGGGACACAGGTGGGCCCTCTACCCTTGTAGAGGTTACAATTAGGTGGGAGAAGAGCTCTCCCTGGAGGAGGAGGAGGATCAGGGCTATGGAGCTGGCATGGGGACCTCTTCCAGCACTGCAGGCTAGGGAAGGTCTCCTGGCGGTAGGGATGCTCATGCTGAGATCCGAGGGCAGCAAGAGTAGCTGCTGGGTGGGCAGAACCAGTTCCCAGCAAGCAAAAGCAAGGATCATCGCCCTCAGAAGGAGCCAGAGAACTTCAAGGGCTGCTGAGGTGAACATCAGACTGCAATGGGCCCTCAGGTTTGGGGAGCCACAGACGGCTATGAGTCAGATTTCAACACCTAATCATGTGTTCTTGGAGGCAAACACTGGGAAAATGGAAGCAGACCAAAGAGAGGCTGTGGAATTCCTGAAAACGGGTCCTCTGGAATTGAGAGATGGCAAAGGCAACCGTCATCACTCTGAATTGTCAGCCCATCCTGTTGGCTTTACCCTCTGTGTGCGTGAGGCCAGGATGGGAGCTCTTAGCGCCACCTCCATCATGCCTCCCTGAACTAAGCCATTATCTACTTCTGCCTGGTTTATTGAAAGAGCTTTTTAACTCTCTTGCCTGTGTCTCCGGCTGTTCTCCATGCCACAGAGTGGTCCCTTTAAACATGAATCAGATCATGCCTAAAACCCTCTCATGGATTACTGTTCTTAGAAAAGCTGACAAGAGGACTGTGGATATGGCTCAGTGGTTAAAGGCAATTGCTTGCAAAACCTGCCAGTCCAGGTTCCAATCCCCAGTACTCATGTAAAGCCAGATACACAAAGTGGTACATGCATCTGGAGTTTATTTGCAGTAGCAAGAGGCCCTGGTGTACCCATATTGTCTCTCCCAAATAAATAAAAAATATTTTTTATGAATGAGAGAGAGAATTGGCCCGCCAGGGCCTCTAGCTACTGCAATTGAACTCCAGACATGTGAGCCACCTTGTGCACATGCGTGACCTTGTGGTCTGGTTACGTGGGTTCTGGAGGTAGAACCTGGTCTTTGGGCTTTACAGGGAAGTGCCTTAACCAGTAAGCCATCTCTCCAGCCCCTACCCAACATTATATGTATATGTTTTTCAAGGTAATGGTTCCCTCTAGCCCAGGCTGATCTGGAATTCACTATGTAGTCTCAGGGTGGCCTTGAACTCACAGCAATCCTCCTACCTCTGCCTCCTGAATGCTTGGATTAAAGGCATGCACCACCATGCTTGGCCCAAAAATTTTTTTTTTTTTTTGGTTTTTTGAGGTAGGGTTTCACTCTAGCTCAGGCTGACCTGGAATTCACTATGTAGTCTCAGGGTGGCCTCGAACTCTCGGCGATCCTCCTACCTCTGCCTCCCGAGTGCTGGGATTAAAGGCGTGCGCCACCACGCCCGGCCCCCAAAAATATTTTTTGATAAAAGCTGACAAGGCCCAGTACAATTTGCACTATCATTGTTATTTCATGACTCCGGCTCACCTTCGCTCCTTCATCACTACTTTACCTTTGTTGGCCAGTTGTGCCTGTTCCTATAACCTGCCCAGTATGGCCCATCTTAGGTGAGGGCTTTTGCACTTTCTTAGTTCCCTCTTGTTCAAATGATTTCCTCCAAGGTATTTTACTTCTTTTATTCTCAACAACTCCATTTGAATTGTTATCCTTCCTATCAGTGCTTCCTCTCCTTTGCCACTTGCTTTTAAAAATATTTTATTTATCTATTTAGTTGCAAGTAGAGAGAGATACACACACACATAGAGGGAGTGAAAAAGAGAGAGAATGAGCACTCCAGGGATCTAGCCACTGCAAACAAACTCCAGATGCCTGAGCCACTTTGTGCATCTGGCTTTATGTGGGTGCTGGGGAATCGAACCTAGGTCCTTTGGTCTTGCCAGCAAGTGCCTTAATTGCTGAGCCATCTCTCTAGTCCCCTACTTGGTTGTTAAAAGAAATATTTTATTTATTTATTTGAGAGAGTGAGAGAGAAAGAGGCAAATACACGCATGCATGCATGCATACATACATACATACATACATACATACATACATACATACGGGGGTGGGGGGGAGAAGGGGCGTGCCAGGGCCTCCAGCCACTGCAAACGAAGTCCAGATGCATGCATTCCTTTGTGCATCTGGGTTTACATGTGTGCTGGGGAATCGGAATCAAACGCTGGTCGGCATGTTTTATAAGCAAGCACCTTTAACCACTGAGCCATCTCTCCAACCCTGTATAGTGCAGGCTGGCCTGGAGCTCATGGAAAACCTCCTGTCTTAGTGTCCTGAGTGCTGGGATTAAAGGCATGAGCCACCATGTTATAATTTACTTATTTCTTTTGCTGTGGTCCTACAGGCAGGGACTTTGGCCATGTTGTTCTCTGTTGTCTCCTCAGTTCCTAGCATGGTGCTTCCCTATCACCTTAATGATACAGCTAAGAAGGGTCTCTTACTCACTTTGGGAACACTTTCTTACTTTTCTTTCTTTCCTGTTCTATATTTCGTTCCTTCCTTCCTTTCCTTTCTCTTATTTTGTTTCATTGACTCCTAACATCAGCCCTCATGGCAACAACTGTGATTGGCTCCATGTCCTGGGTGAGGCAGCCAAGGCTTCAGGAGGTAATGTAGAGCTGAACCTCTTCCAGACCTCACAGGACACCCACTGGCACTGGGCTGCCTGGGCTGGAGAAGTGGCCTCTCCACTTCCCAGCTGCAGGAGCATGGGTGCTCTGTGCATATTGTGCCTCACTGTCCACATGGTGAAGCAGACGCAATCGTGGAACTGACCCGAGGATTGCAGTCGAACAGCACCTGTAGTCTGCTTGGGCAGTGAGTGTGCTCAGTGTCTGTTGTTATCGGAGCTCACTCTGCTGCCTGAGGCTAGGCCTTTGGCCTCTCCCTACCTAGGGGTCTCTATCCCATTTCCACAAGGACTTCAGGTCAGCCTAGGGCTCTGCCTCCAAATGGCAGTTGGCCAGCTTGTCCAGTCCCATTTGTTTAGGTGGAATTTAATTTCTCCGTAAATCGAGAGTCTTCTGCCCCCTCCTGCCCTCTCTCTTGCTCTCATCAGCGGGAAAATGAGCTCCGGGAGCTTTCCCCCTGGTCCAGAAATCCAAGGTGAAGAATTTCATTAACAATCAAGAGGACATAATCAACATTCTAATAATTCCAGATCCACACTCCCTCTTTTGCGGCCCCCCCAAAGCACAATGGCCCCCCACTCCACCCCCATTCCAGGCTCTCCCAGACATTCTCACCTTGACAAAGAAATCTCATTTCCTCTCCAGCCAAATTTGCTTTGCTATTAAATTCAGCACCTTACCTCCTTCTGATGTTGAAGGATGTTCTCCCTACCTCCCTGACTTCTGCCTCTGAAACAGAAAAGCGAACAAGGAAGTCACAAGGGGCTGGCTTCTCTCACGCCTCCTAGACTCTTTCAGGAGGACACGTGTGACCCACTACCCTCTAGAGGTCCAGACACTATGGCCCATGGCTAAGAAAGTAGGACTTCTGGGGGGAGGGATTTTCTTGGACTGCTGAATGTTCTAGAATAATAAATGGCCTTTTTGAGTTCCACATGCATTTCACAGAGTTCCAACCCCCACTGCAAAGTCTCCACCCCAGCTGTTAGGAAGAGCTGGTCTGTACCGCCTTCTGGCTGAATGACCTTGTGTAAATGAAGCTATCTGAGCCCATGTCTGGTGAGGACCTTGCTGGTGGGACTCCATAAGTCTGAGGCATCACAAGGCATCCCAAGGTGAGAGGGACACCTACAAGAGACAGAGCCCACTGGCCTCTATGTCAGACCCACTGTGGAGGTAACCCCGTGACTCTTTACCCAGTAAATCCATGAATGAGAGTTGTAACTCAGGATTAGAGCACTGGCGTAGCATTTAAGTGGTCCTGAGTTTGAGTCCTAGTGTACGAACACACACACACACACACACACACACACACACACAGAGAGAGAGAGAGAGAAAGAGAGAGAGAAAGAGAGAATTTTTAAAAATATATGAATAGATTAATCCATTCATGAGATCAGAGTCTTCTAAAAGGCCCCACCTGGTCCCACCTCGTAACACTTCACGTGAGCAGTAAGCCTCAGTAAAAGTTTTGGTGAGAACAATCATATTTGTGTCATAGTAGTTTCTCTGCCTATAAAATGGGGCCAATAGCAACAATGTCCCTTCTCTCAAGGTGCCTGGGGGTTATAATAAGATAATGCTTAGCAGAGTGCCTGATACAGAGTTGGTACAATGGGTAAATAGCTACTGCAGTGGTAGTGTTTTGCCACTTGAAGCCTGCAGCAGGGTCTGCTGCCCTGCCTTCCCCACTCTGCCACTCCCTTATGCACTTGGCACATCTTTTGATGAGGAAAACATCTTTTTGTTTTGTTTCGTTTTTTTTTCGTTTTTTAAAAAAATATTTTATTTTTAATATTTTATTTTTATTTATTTATTTGAGAGAGAGATACAGAAATAGGCAGGTAGAGAGAGAAGAGAGAGAGAGAGAGGGAGAGAATGGGCACTCCAGGGGGCCTCCAGCCACTGCAAACGAACTCTAGATACATGTGCCCCTTTGTGCATCTAGCTTATGTGGGTCCTGGGGAGTTGAACCTGGGTCCTTTGGCTTTGCAGGCAAGTGCCTTAACCTCTAAGCCATCTCTCCAGGTCCTGTTTTGTTTTTTGAGGTAGGGTCTCACTCTAGCCCAGGCTGACCTGGAATTCACTATGTAGTCTCAAGGTGGCTTCGAACTCACGGTGATCCTTCTACCTCTGCCTCCCGAGTGCTTGGATTAAAGGCGTGTGCCACCATGTCTGGCTGAAAACATCTTTTGATGTTGCTATTTTTTTGCATGTATTTGTGATTATTTATGCATATGTGTATGTGTGTGCAAGTACACATGTGTTGGAAGCCAGAGGTTGACATCGGGTGTCTTCCTTAATTGCTTTCATCTTTTTTTAAAGTTTATATACTTACATATGTGTGAGTGTTGTGTATGTGTGTCTGTGTGTCAGGGCCTCTAGCTGAGCATATATGGCTTTATGTGGGTGCTGGGGAATCAAATCTGAGCCAGGAAGCTTTGCAAACAAGCATCTTTAATGGCTGAGCCATTTCTCCAGCACTTCAACATTATTATTATTATTTTGTAAATATTTTAGGAAATTTTAAAATTTTATTTATTTATTTGAGGAAGAAGGGGGAGAGAGAGAGAGAGAGAGAGAGAGAGAGAATGGGTGCACCAGGGCCTCCAGCCACTACAAATGAACTCCAGACATGTGTGCCCCCTTGTGCATCTGGCTAACATGGGTCCTGGGGAATAGAACCTGTGTCCTTTGGCTTTGCAGGCAAACGCCTTAACCGCTATGCCATTCCTCCAGCCCCTATTTTTGCAGCCCCTATTTTTGTTGTTGTTGTTGTTGTTGTTTTTGCTTTTCAAGGTAGGGTCTCAATCTAGCTCAGGCTGACCTGGAATTCACTATGTAATTTCAGGGTGACCTCGAACTCATGGTGATCCTCCTACCTCTGCCTCCTGAGTGCTGGGATTAAAGGCATGCACCACCACACCTGGCTCAGCTCCTATTTTTAAATATTTTATTTATTTATTTGAGAGAGAAAGAGAGAATGGGTGCATCAGGGCCTTTAGCCACTGCAAATCAACTTTAGATGCATGTACCACTTTGTGCAGCCGGCTTTATGTGGGTACTGGGGAATCAAACCTGGCTCCTTTGGCTTTGTAGGCAAGCACCTTAACCACTGAGCCATTTCTCCAGCAGCCCCTCTATGGTGTTTTTTGAAATAGGATTTTGCACTGAACCTAGAGCTCACTAATTCAGGTAAACTAGCTGGCCAGCAAGCCCTAGGGACCTTCCTGTCTCTGCTTTCCCAACATTGGAATACAGACATATGTCACCACAGACAGCTTTTACAGGGGTGCTGGCGATTTGAACTCAGGTCTTTATGCTAGCATGGGAAGCACTTTATGCACTAAGCCATCTCCCCATGTCTTTTGGGGGATAGGGTCTCATGTAGTCCAGGCTAGCCCCAAGTTCACTATGTAGCTGAGGCTGGCCTTGAATCACTGATACAACAGAGGATGGACCCTGCAGGAACCTGAGAAGGCTGTTGGCCAAGACTATGGAGATGAGAAAAGTGGATGGATGCCTTCCAGAGGCTCTCCCAGGCAGAGCTGCAGTCTAGTGGTGGCTGATGAGTCTGGCTAGGGCACCCACCCTGCTGGGCCCTGCCTATTTGGGCCCAGGTGTGGGCTTGCATGAGTCAGGTCCCTCTCTAAGGTGGTGCTGCTTCAGGGAGCCATGGAGAGCCACACACAGGGCCATTAGCAGAAGTCCATGGGCCTGTGTAACTTTGGTATGGCGGAGCTGAACTTTCCAGGGGTGGGGGTGGGGTACAAGGACTCCAGGCTCCAGGGAGTCTGGACAGGAAGTCTAATTCTCTAATCTGTGAATTCTTCTTAAATTCCTTTCTAGCCTTGGATGGTCCTCTTCTGCTACCCAGGTACAACAAGAACTCCAGCTTTCCTCCCCTCCCCCCAGGGTGTTTCTGACTCTGTAATGAGTCCAGGGAGGAGGAGAGAGCTGGGACAGCCTAGGGAGTCATGGCTCCTGGAGGCTGTGAAGTGGAGATATTCCTAGCTCCAGGCTCTGTGGCTGCGGTGGACAGAGGTGTTGCTGTGCCAAGTGACATGGAGAAGCTCCTCAGACTGGAGCTTCAACCAGGCATGAAACCTCCATATTCCTTCTTCATCCAGCTCAGTATGGCAGATGGCTTAGTGCCACCTCCCCCAAGCCATCTCTGCCCTCCCCTCCCCTCCCCCTATTACCAGGGAGTGTGCGCGTGTGAGTGAGTGTGTGTGTGTGTGTGTGTGTGTGTGTGTGTGTGTGTACTGTGGGAGCAAAGAAAAGAAGTAGCAAAGAAGTCCTGCTTCGCTTTCTAATGGGGACAGAAGGGGCCCTTCCCTCTTGTGGGGGAGGAAGACAGATGGTTGGGAGCCTGCATGAAGGTCTCCCGCCTTCGGCCCTCTGGCCCCCAATCCTTTTTCCATATGGCGCTTTATCATGCTCTGGCCCCCAAGTCCTTCTATGACTCTTCTGGGCCCTCAGGATAGAGTCCATATCCTCAAACCAAACCTCCATCCCACCTCCAGCCTCTGCCCGTGCCATCCCTCCTCTCAGTGGCTGCTCCACAGTGCTATCCCTCTGCTGGGACGAGTCCTCCCATCTAACCCCACACCTTCTCCTCAGTTGGATGGAAGAGTCTTCATCATCCTGTATGTCCTGGGAAACTAGGAAGCTTTCTCAGCCCACACCCCCAAGCTAGAGAAAGCTCCTCTTCCGGAACTCACTCTCCAGACAGCCTGTGCACCCTCCATCCCAGCCCCTGTGGCTGTGCAGTAGCTCAGAGGACAGGAACTTGCTTGGCTGGGATCTGTACTGCCTGGCACCCTGCCTGCACTCAGGAGAAAATGGTGGAAAGAAATCCCGGGAATGACTAAATGCTAACGTTTCCTTCTAGAAGCAAGTTAGACAAAGCAGGTAAATCACCCATTTTTGAGACTCAGGTCAGACAGAGAGGAAAAGCCCTTAGGAGGCTAACTTCAGGCTCCTGTCCTCCCATGGTAGGAGGAAGAAGCAGAGGTGGCGAGAGGGTGATCACGAGGGTCCCACCAAGGCAGGGCCTGGGATGTGTGTCAGCACAGAGGTGTGTGCTGTATTTGACTCTCTCAGGCTAGGGCTCTTGGCTGCCCCGTGACAGGGACCCAGTTACCTGGAGAAGCCTACCCAGGACATGGGCTGGGGCTGCTTGAGAGTCAAGCTGGCCAGGTCCTAGACTGAAGCTCAGTGTCATCTCAAACTCCCACGGAAGCTGAGAGCTGACACCCAGGGGGCAAGGGAGACGCTGGGGACTCAATCACAGGCTAATAGCCTCCCATCCTGAGATGCAATTAGGGGCTGATTCCCAGGGGCCTGCGGGCAGCAGGAAAGACAGTTACCAGTTTGGAGTTGGGAATGACAGCACCTGCACCTCTGCCATGCTGGGTCTGGTCAAAAGGTCTAGGATGAGAGCACAGAAGGGTGAGGAGACACCCAAACAGAAGAAAGGACAAGCGTGGGTGAGCAGCACTCAGAGGTCCTGGGCCCACTGGCGCTCAGTAAAGCACCATCCCAATGGGATGACTTACGAGGGGCATCACGGACTAGGCGCTAGCTCGGACCTTGAGTCCAGTCCGAGCCTCTCCACTTACCAGCTTCTGCTCTCAGCACAAGCCCCGGGCTTTGGGTTTGTCAATCGTAAATAGAGCTAACGACATTTCTCATTACTACAAGGGTGAGAGGAGTGAGGTGGGGACCCACACTGCCTGGCCTTAAACAGCAACTTCCCAGGTCTCCCCTGGGTCCCTGATCACAACTTAGGCCCCAACTGTCTCTTCCCAACTTGTGGTCCCTGGGATGGCAGGCAGCCCTTTCTCATGCTAAGGCTCTATAAGGGCCCTACAGTTCCAGGCTGCCAGAGACTAAGGTCTGCAGAACCTTAGAGGGGCTCATGGGGACATGGAACTATAGATAGAGGACAGCTCTGCTTAGAACTGTCCCAGACCTCAGTTACTCTGAGGAGCTAAAGACCTGTTGGGCCATTTCAGGACCTCCTGAACTGTATGTAGCACAGGGTCAGCCAGGCGGGTATCAGGGGAGGGGATAGGTTGATTCTCACCGTCCTTTGCTAAGCACTTTACATCTGCCACACAAACCAAGGAGAAGGGAGCAGGTATCCCATTTTCAAGAATGGGAGACTAAGGCCCAAGAGAAGAGGCGTTGGCCCAGCGCTGCCTAACTGGTGAACAGCAGTCCCAGGATGCAGGCTGGTGGTGCCCAGACTGGGTTTCTGGGCTTGGGGGAAGCTCAGGAGCAGTCTGTGCTCTATACATTGCTGAAGAATCCCCTCTTTAAATACTGGGACAGAATGAGCATGCAACTTGGATCAGGCTAAGTTAGCAGCCCCATCCATTCAGACTCTTGGAAAACCTCTGTTCTGTCCTAGGACCACTAGAGAGAGGTCTGGGATGATGTGGAGACCTGTATCCAGCCCATATGGTCCCTGACTAGGCTGCTGTAAGTAGTTCGAAGACAAGAGATCCCCTACCTCCACCCCTGTGGTGTTAGACTCTGTGGTTCCTCCCTATGTGCCTACCCCTCCCCAGAGCATGGTGCTTTGAGGGTGCCCAGCCCCAGCCTGCTGAGGAGGCCATTTTGGAGTAAGTATAAACCTGCACTTCCTAAACCCTGGATGACAGCTGTGCCCAGGGTGTCTCCACCTCACATGGCAGAGAAAGTCAACATCAGCAACCTTCAACTCTCTAGAAGAGTGTATGACCAAGTCCTCCACCCCCACTCCCATCAAAGGCTTTGGAAAACAAAACCACCTTCCATCCTGGTAGCAACCAGAGCACGAGCCTGGGTTCAAATCCAGCCTTGCTGCTTCTAGCCCTGCGGCAGAAATCCCAGGTTCCTTGTCTGTAAAAAAGGGCTTTCAGGATCTACCTCTGCAGAGATTTACAAAGACCATTTGTGAGGAGAGCACAGGCATCCAGAAAATGCTTATTGCTTTTCCTCTCTGGCAACTGAAACCACCCTCAGCCACAGTGCCTTCCCCAGTGTCCTCTTTAACGTGTGCGAAGCCAAGGAGAGAGGACAGTTGCTCAGTCCACCTGAGACAGAGCGTGTGTGCGGTCTGACTCACAGCTGGGGAACAGAAATGATTATGTTGTTCTTGGTAGTGAGTTACTGACAGCAGAGAAAAGCAGGGCTAACAGGGCCTTGGAAAGCAGATTTGGGCGCCACTATCTTATTTTAAAAGGCTGCAATGGAGAGCTGCTAACCTAAGGTCACTCAGAGGTGGGAAGCTGCAAGAGTTAGGTTTCAATGCTGCTTGTCTATGATTTTGCTTCCTTATGTCAGGAGACGTGGGTTGTGGGAGAGAGACCTGAACCCTCCTCTGGCAAGGAACCTTTGACCCGTCCCTCTATTCCTGGAGCAGGGCCTGGTACACAGCAAGTACCCAGTAAATATTCAGTAAATGAATGAGTGAGTGAGTGAGTGAGTGAATGAGTGATTGAATGAATGAAATGGCAGCAAGACAAAGATGTTCTCCCCAGGACAGGAAGGTGGCTGAGAGACACTGGTCACCTTGATTGGGGCCCTCAGGGTCTCCCGAGGGCTGAGTCCACATGTCTTCCTTCCTCCAGATGGCAGGTGACTGAGGGGGGAGGAGACTGCTCCCCAGGAAGAAGCTGCAGCCAGAGGGAGCTGTGAGAGGACTGAGAACAGGAGGCAGGAATGTCCTTCCCCATCCGAGCTCTGAGAGGGAAGAATGGCGCCCTGTCTGTAGGTAGGAGGGTGGGGAGATGTGAGTCTGGTATGCCTGGGGGAGCCCTGAGTCACACTTGCTTAGAGCCTGGGACACCTGGGGGCCTCTGCCGGCAAAGGCCACCTCCATGCCTCAGAGGCTAAGCAAGCTCAGCTCTGGCTGTTCAGGATCCTGTTGCCATAGAGACGTGGAGCCAGCTCTTGTAAGCATCAGAGGCACGAGGTGTGGCCTGCCTTCAGCATGGTTTGAAGGGAGGGTGGAGGTGGGGTGCAGTTGGGGCAGCAGAGCCATTTGGTAAGGCCCTATTGAGCATAGCACCCACAAATCTATGTGCAGTGGCTGCTGCTGGTGGTAAGAGTCTACAGTCCTGGACCTGAATCCCAATTGGGTTGTTTTTTTTGGGGGGGGCGTGGGGTTGAGGTAGGGTTTCACTCTAATCCAGGCTGACCTGGAATTAACTATGTAGTCTCAGGGTGGCCTTGAACTCACTGTGATCCTCCCACCTCTGCTCCTGAGTGCTAGGATTAAAGGCATGCACCATCACATCTGAATCCCAATTTTTTAAACTATTTTTTAAAGATTTATTTTTATTTGTTTATTTATTAGAGACAGAGAGAGGGAGAGAGAGAGAGAATGGGTGCACCAGGGCCTCTAGCCACTGTAAAGGAACTCCACACGCAAGAGCCACCATGTGCATCTGGCTTACTTGGGACCTGGAGAATCAAACCGAGGTCCTTAGGCTTTGCAGACATTCACCTTAACTCTCTAGCTCTGAACCCCAATTTTTTTTTAAAAAGTACTTAAATTAAAAAAATTTGTTTGTGTGGCTGTAAGCGTGTGCAGTGCATGTGTGGAGGTCAGAGGACAACGTCGAGGTGTCTGCGCTCCACCTTCTTTGAGACAGGGTCTTTTGCAGTTCCAAATGAACTGTCAGATTGCAAAGGAAGCTAAACTAACTGGCTGGCAAGTTTGCTCCAGATGCTCCTGGCTCTGCCTCCCATTGTCATAGGTGTCTTGGGACCACAGATGCACATGCCACTTTGCATCTGGCTTTACATGGGTTGGGGGGAATTAAGCCTGGAGCTGGAAGGCTTTGCAAGCAAGCATCTTTAACTACTGAGCCATCTCCCTGGTCCCTGAATCCCAATTTCTGACAAGGGACATTGCATCTCTGAGTATCAATTCCCTCATCTGTAAGATGGGTTTGATGTACTTTTCCTCAGACAGCTGTGACAGTTTCTTGAGCCTGTCTAAGGAAAACCCAGTGTGGGGGGTTCAGCCAAGCCTCCCTAAGTGGTGACTGTTACTTCTGTAATTGGTGCCAGGGTTGGGCTTGTGCAGGAGTCTGCCCCACGGCATAGTCTTCTGCCTGGGCCTGGGCTGTGGGACTCCTGGTGAGGCTGAGCTCCTTCTCCACAGATGAGGCGATCAGGAGTCAGGAGTTATGTCATCCTTTGAACATGGGCCTGGAGGCTCTGCCGCAGGCATATCTGAAAAATAAATAATAACAACGTGAATAATTCACAGAATCCATGTGAATAATTCACCATGGCCTCCCCAGCACCAGGCGATTAGTCACTGCAGACCCAGGCTCTGGTCCTGTCTGCCTCTGGCTGCCCTACAGACCCTGGGGAGTACAGGCTGGCCTCCAGGGTAGGAGGAGGAAGACATGTAGGGATGCTTGGGGAGCCCTCTGGGGGCTTCAGGGTCCTGGTGTATGGTGAGGAGGCAGGACCAGGGACTTCTGTGGGTTATGCAGGAGTGTGCAGTTTTGGGGAACCAAAGGGAACTAACCTAGACTTTCAGGATGAGGGGGACCCTGCAGCTGGCCTTCTCAAAGGTTGCATTCTGGAGATCTGGAGCAGGCAAATCCCCTCACTGTTGCACTGGAGTCACCAGCCCTGATTGCCCAGCTAATGGAGCCCAGGCTGCATACCTTTTAGCTTTGAAATGAATCCTGAGGAGTCCACCCAGGTCTGACATGTTTTCACCTGGGTGTCACGACAAAAGAGGACTCAGGCAGACCTCTAGTCCATACTATGTGACTTGATCAAATGACTCAAATGTCTAGTTCTCCATTTCCTTTCTCTGTAAAATGGGGATTCAAAAACACCTAGCTCATAATGTTATTATTGTTGTGCAGATGAAATGACGTCATGACCATAAATTGCTTAGTGCGATGCCTGGCACACATTAAGTGCTAAACAACAGTAGCTGCTGTAGATCTTCCTTATCTTTCCAAAGATAGTATGTTGGGGACTTGGGGGGTAGGAAGAAGGCTGCTCAGATATTATAGATGTTCATAACCATGATCCACAGGGCCAAGAGACGAGCATAGACTGAGGGCTAACCCAAGGGAGGGTTGATGGTTAGAGGAGGGACCTCCAAGCTCCTTCCAATAGGGACACCACTCAAAACACCCAGACTCCTGTTTATTTCCTCCTGAGCATGGGCCGCATTTGTGATTATTTTCTCGGTTACTTGTTTGCTTTTTGATGGTCTGCCTTTCCCACTAGACTGTGAGTTCCATGGGGTCAGAGACCTACCTGTCATATTCACATTGTACCTGTTCTCTTAGAGCACCTCTAGGCACATAGTAGTAAGCAGTCTCAACTGAGTGAAAGGATTAATTCATCAAGTGGCCTGTGACCCTGAAGGGTCATGAGGGTGTCTGGGGGCAGTAGCTGGGTGTTCAACTCAGAGAAGAAAAGGTGGTCCTGGGGACAGCCCCCACCAGACCAGCTGCTGGTAATGCTGCAGGGCTGGGCTCCTACCCTCTTTTCCTCCCTTCCCTGCCTCCCAGGTGAGCCTTCCTGAGATCAGGACATGGGAAGCTTAATGGTGGCACAGTTTTGCTGTGCCTTCCCCAGTAATGATTTAATCTCTTGCTTAGAATTTCCTGTGGCATTAATGATTATCCCCCAGAACAAGGGAAATAATTGGCTATGTTTTTGCAGTGAGCATGCTCCTTGTTAGCTGGAAGTGAAGCTTGTTCTTCTGTAATCTTCCTTTCTCACCTGCCCGCCACTCACTCACTGGGTGATGGAGATGGATGAGCTCCTGTATACAGAGGAGGTGGGAGGCCGCCTGGAGACTGCAGGGCCTGGCTGGGGGTGGGGGGGGATGCTGCAGGGAGGGAAGTGTGACCCAGAAAGAGACACATGGAAATGCAGAGGCCGATGAGAAATAACAAGGGTCAGAGACAGCAAGAGAGAATGAGAAAAGGATGCTAGGAGTTTGTTCTTTGGCCAAGGAATCTCCAAAATCTTAGTTCATAGCTTCCAATTCTTCCCAGTGATCTCGTGCCAGCAGAAACCCACCAAATCACAATCCTCATGGTAGGATCCTCACATGCACAGGAGTTTTAAAAAAATATTTTATTTATTTATTTTCAAGCAGAGAGAGATAGAGAGATACACACAGAGTATGGGCACCCCAGGGTCTCCAGCCACTGCAAACTCCAGATGCATGTGCCACTTTGTGCATCTGGCTTTATTTGGGTACTGGGGAATCGAACCTGGGTTGTTAGGTTTTGCAGGCAAGCACCTTACCTGCTGAGCTATCTCTCCAACCCATGCATGAGTTTTGTAGGTGACTTTGGGACTACATAATGAGAGATTGAGATTAGCCTGGGCTACATGAGACTATGGAGAGAAATGGGGAAGAAAGCAGGGGGAGGGAGGGAAGAAAGCAAAAGTGAAAAAAAAAAAAAACAGGGCTGAAGAGATGGCTCATCAGTTAAGTCCACTTCCTGCACAAGCATGAGGGCCTGAGGACACTTGAAATTGCCTGGTTTAAATCTCCAGATCCCACATAAACAGCTAGATAAGGACACACACACACACACACACACACACACACACACACACACACACGTCCACGTTTATAACCCTAACCCCGCAAAAAGAAATAGAGACCAGGGAATTGCCCAGGCTCCTAGGATGGGGGTGGAGCTGGGGGGAGATAGCAGCAAGCTCCAATATTATTAAGAGTCCAGCTCAAAGTGAGAATAGTGGAAGAGTCATGGAGTAGGATACTTAATGTTCTGCTTTGGCCACCACAGGTAAGATCCCCCAGCCAAGTGTATATGAGGCACTGCAAAGGCGTATACATGCGAATACACCACATGTGCGCGTGCATGCTTGGGTACACACACATCTCATTAAACACACAAGCAAAAAAAAAAAAAAAAAAAAAGAAGAAGAAGAAGAAAGAAAGAAAATACCAGAATATATGCAAATATGCAAATTACCCATCCTGGTCAGATGAGTGAGTCACCAAGCCAAGATACCCACCCCCAAATGGAAGAGCTGGGCCTGGGGCTAAGAAAAGGCCAGGTTAAGATGGTCAGTCCTGGGGATGAGTGGCCTAGGGCTTTGATATCAAGTGCGTCCCACACTTCCTGGCCCGCAGTCTCATTTGGGGCACATGAGAACCATTTGGGGGGACCACAACAGTCCCAGCATGATGCTGACCTTCAGTGTCTAGACCCAACCCCCAGCATCTCCTACTTCCTTTAATTACAGTTGGGGACCTGTCATCTGTTAAGTTTGCACAGCCCTTTCTGAACTTCTTTCTATTTTTATCTTGAGAAGACCCCCTTGTGGGTAACAAATTCCAGAAGATGGACAGCAGCTGTTGAAGCAGGACTTCCTCTCAGAAACCCTAAGCTGAGGAATTCCAACTGGAGAAAGGGTCCTGCCTCTGAGAGGCTGTTCTCTTATGAGGAGCTTGGGAGTTCTGAGAACACACACACACACACACACACACACACACACACACACAGTCATGTTTCCAACTATCCCTCTGTTCCCACAGTCCCTTTGGGTTCAGAGACCAGAGGCCCAAATTGGGGATTCATCACTGTATACCCACATAACCTTCCTTTGAGCAAGTCACTCGGCTTTCTGTCTGCAGTATTTCCATCTGCACAATGGGAGATGATCATATTCCCTATTATGAGATTGCAGGGACGTGATGACAAGGTAGTAGGTCCTCTACAGCTTCTCCAACACATCATGGCAGCTGTGTGGAGTGCCCACTCTGTGCCAGGTGAGAAGGGAGACCTCTGCCCTCAGGGAACAGCATCCCAGGTGAGTGTGGAGAGATGTCACAGGGCAGTGAGGGAATCAATACACTGAGGAATGACATGAGCTCAGAGGGCTCTAAAAAGATGACAGTGGACAGAAGACTCATCAGGGAGGCCCTTTCTGTGAAGTGACATTTGAGCAAAGAAGCAGCCAGGTAAAACAGTGTGGGGGAGCAATTTCCTGTTGGGATTTGTAGGAAGTTAGGCGCCATATGTTTTATTATCCTGCATGGTTCCCTAGGATTTGATCCCTCCTAATCTCACCCTCCCTGAGTCTTGGGCTTCCCTCACTCTGGTCTTAGAGTCCTCCTATAGGTTCATGGGCCCCAGGCTTGGGCAAGTCCGGAAGCATGCAGGCCGAGGGCTCTCCTCTCCTTCCCTCACTCCCACGCTGTCTCTCCCTGCTGCTTTCTGCTCCAGGGTGATGGATGTCTCCTTCCAGAGCTGAGTCATATGCGACTTCTTACAAGCTCTGGGCAATATCCCTGCCACCACCACTCCAGGCAGTGGGGAGGCAGGTTTACAGGGGTTTCTTCTGAAGACCGAGATGCATCTGCTTCACGCTGACTCAGAAGCTATGGAACAAGCCCTTCTCAGTGATGCTTTCTTCAGCACTCAGTTGAGGAAACTGAGGCCAGGGGAGAAGACAGTCCAAAGGTGTGGTTCACAGGGCAGTGACTCACATGCTGGTTTGCCTCCACTTAGGGCTCCCCCAGGGCTTTAGCTACTGCTGCTGCTTCTCCTTCTTCTTCTCCTCCTCTTCCTCCTCCTTCTTTTTCAAGGTAGGGTCTCACTCTAGCCCAGGCTGATTGGAATTCACTATGTAGTCTCAGGGCATCCTTGAACTCACAGCAATCCTCCTACCTCTGCCTCCCAAGTGCTGGGATTAAAGGCGTGCGCCACCATGCCTGGCATCTTTTTTTTTTCTTCTTGAGAGAGAGAGAGGGAGAAAGGCAGATATATAGAGAGAATAGGCACGCCAGGGCCTTCAGCCACTGTAAACAAACTCCAGATGCACGTTCCACCTTGTGCATCTGGCTTACATGGGTCCTGGAGAATCAAACCTTGGTCTTTTGGCTTTGAAGGCAAGTACCTTAACCACTAAGCCATCTCTCCAACCCAGCTTTAGCTTCTTGACTCAGGAGTAGGGTCTCTACACCCCTCAGAGCAACCCTAGCCCTGTGATCTGTACAGTTATCTGGGTTAGTGGAGACAACCTAGGGGGCTTTGTTGAGGGGCTTTGCAGGAAAGAGTGTTATAGTTCAGTGATTCTTCAATTTCAGCTCCTGTCAGAATCACCTGGAGGGCTTGTTAGACGCAGCTTGCTGGCTTCCTCCCCCAGTTTCCCGTCGCTCCGAGGAGTCTGGTGTGGGGTCTGATATTTGCATCCCTCACAAATTCCCAGGTGGTGCTGATGCCTCAGGTCTTAGAACCACACTTTGAGAACCAGTGCTGTAATTGATTAGTGCTGTCTGCTGTGGCATGTGGTGAGAGGGATTTTGCCATCCCTCTCCTAGTAGGACTGCTGAATCTTTTTGTCATAAATTGTAAATCCTTATTTCATAGGCAGGCAGAGTAATCTTTTCAAAATACAAGCTTAATCATATGACATAAAATCCTTTGAGGATCTCCCCAGGCAAAGAGAAAAAATGCTAGAATGTGACCTACAAGGTCCTCTACAGGGTAGCCAAGACCCACATCTCCAGCCCATCTCACTTGACCATGTAGAACTCCCTTTAGTCTGTCTCATTGGCTAGCATAACTAGCCTTGGGGTATTTGCACCCAATGTTCTAGTTGTCTAGAGGGCGCTTTGCTTAACAAACCCCAACTCGTGTAGTGATCTCAGAGGAGTCCTTATTTCTTCAGGGAAGCTGTCCCCAACCGATCTGACCCGATCAGAATCCCCCATCTGTGTTCTCATAGCCCAGTGAGCCTTTTATCTGACACACTTAGCACACAGTACTTCCGGTGTCTGAGGGATTGTTTGACTAACACCTATCTAACCTACAGCTCATATGCTCCAGGAAGGCAGGGTCTGTGTATTCTTTTACATAGTCTGAATTCCCTCAAGCCCAGCACAGTGCCTGTTTTACAAGACGATTCAGTTACTATTTGTAGAAAGAGAGCTGGGGGAGGGAAGAAGCTCTGAATTCCCCCTGAGCTTCCCTTTATGCTTTGCTGAAGGGGGAAGGGGCTATAGCCAATTAGTAATCAACAAATATTCAATGAGCATCTGTTGTGCTTATTTTTTAAATTTAAATGTATTTATTTATTGTGAGACAAAGTCTCACTCTGTATCCTGGGCTGGCCTGGAACTCATAATGATCCTGTTGCCTCTGCCACTAGAGTGCTGGGGTTCCAGGTGTGTGCCACCAAGCCTGGGTCTATTGTTTTTAAAAGCATGTGGGGGGCTGGAGAGATGCCTTAACATTTAAGGCACTTACCTGCAAAGCCAAAGGATGTAGGTTCGATTCCCCAGGACCCATGTAAGCCAGATGCACAAGGTGGTACGTGCATCTGGAGTTCATTTGCAGTGGCTAGAGGCCCTGGTACAACAATTCTTTCTCTGTCTCCTTCCCTCTCTCTCTGCTTCTTTTTCTCAGTCTCAAATGAATAAATAAAATTAAAAGTTTTTTTTAAAGCATGTGGGATTCAGTACCACAAAATCCCTCTGCCTTGGATGGCAAGTAGTTCTGAGGTGACCAGTGAGAAGAGAATGGAGCCAATTGTTTGCTTCTGTCCATTCCACTTCACTGCATTTTCATAATGAGTCAGCATTATTATTCCCACTTTCCAGACAAAGAAACTGAGGGTCTGAGAGGCCAAGTGAGGTCTATATGTGACTCCTCTTCTTCCTTCAGGAGCCTAAGTGACTTAGAGACAGAAGAAGGCAAGTGGTTTGGAAGTGAAGAGGAGGGCCTCTGGGTCTTTCCTGGGCAATCTGGCCTGGGTTTTGGAGGCACTGTTGAGTCAACAAAGTCCTTGCCCTCCAGATGCTTACATTCTACCCACCAGAGACAGGACAAGTAAACAGATGAACAAGCAATTGTCCACAGCTGTAAATGCAGTGGAGAAAACAAATCAGAGTAAGAGCTAGCATATGGAGATGGAAGGTATTTTAAGTGGGGTGTTGGAAGAAGGCCTTTAGGAAGACATGGCATTTGGCCCAAGACCTCAACTGTGAGAAAACTCTACTCAGGGCCAACTTTACCATTAGGGACAATAACACAGGGCCTATGGCACCATACTTTTACAGGTCCTCAGATGTTTGAATTTCTTTTAAATAAATTTTATTTATTTATTTGTGTATGTGTATGCACACGCACACACACACATGTATGGGCATGCCAGGGCCTCTTGTGGCTGCAAACAAACTCCATATGCTTTTTTGCCCAGCTTACATGTGTGACTTGGGAATTGAATCTGGGCTGGCAAGCTTTGCAAGCAAGTACTTTTAACTGCTGAGCCATCTTTATAATCCCCTCACTTGTTTTGGAATTAGAAGAAAATAATGAATTTTGGGGTTGAAGAAAATACATATATTTTTTTGTTTTACTGATTTTATTTATTTGAGAGCAACAGACACAGAGAGATAGAGGCAGAGAGAGAGAATGGGCACACCAGGGCCTCCAGCCACTGCAAACAAATTCCAGATGCATGCGCCACCTTGTGCATCTGGCTTATGTGGGTACTGGGGAATTGAGCCTCAAATTGGGGTCCTGAGGCTTCACAGGAAAGTGCTTAACCACTAAGTTATCTCTCCAGCCCCAAAATATTTTAATATGTAATATTAATGTCTATGCTTAAGCCAATATGGTCATAAAATATTATTTGTATACTTCTTATAGGGAGAAACAGAGGCAAAGGCACCCATGAACTTGTAACATGAACCTGACTCCAAGCATGGAAAAAGCTACAGAATAGCATTTCAGGTAGAAGAACAGCTTGCTAAAGTCCTGAGGTGACAATGAGTTGGGCATGTTTGAGGAGCAGAAAAAAGATCAAGTGTAGATTGGGGAAAGTGATAAGAAATGAGGTGAAAGGGTCTGTGCACTGAGGTCTGTGCATAGACAGTGAAGGCCAAGGTAAGGACGGGAGTTGAGGACCCAGGGAGTATCTATCTACCCATTGATCCGGGAGTGGGGTGATTGGCCATTTCTCCATATCACAGTGGCTGGTTGTACCTGGGCTTTTGAGGTCACGGCCTGAGTGAAGACCAGGTTGATACCTCTTTTTCTTCCAAATCTAGGCCCAGGCAGAGTGCCTCCCAGCCCCAGGCTCTTGGGAACTCTCCCTGACCCTGGCCCTCCAGAAAAAAAAAAAGTGGGCTTGGCCTCTGAGGCCTGGGCAGGCTTTCCATGACTGGAGGGTGTTCTCAGCGGGGAGTTGAGCCCCTCTGTCTTGGCCTCATTTCTGGGGCTCACAGGGCCCCTCCCTGGGGCAGCAGACTTCAGGGGGGATGGGGCTTCCGCAAGTAAGATACAGCAAGGAGCTATTTAAAGCTGCCAGCAGCTCGCCCCTTCTGTTCACGGCTCTGCTGGGTGGGAGCTGCCATCGTCACGCACCCACCGGCGCCTTAGGAACACAGCAGCCCAGTGCACCCACACAGAGAGACAGGTGGGGAGGGTCTCCATGCACTGCCCAGCTGCCAGGGGCTCCTACAGCTAGTAAGGTGGGGCTGAGATGCAGGAGTGGACCCTAGACAGATCCATGCCACACCCCATTTTTCCATTCACAGCCCAGAAAAGTGGCCTAAATATAGGCCACTACTCCCCCCTCCCCACTGGCCACAAGTGTAACCAATTAACAGCTTTCCAAGGGTGTCAGTGGAGGCAGGGGGATCTGAAGTCCATGTAGGGCTGTAAGTGCTTCTTGAGCTTGAGGGCTGTCCTAGGCTTTGCGGGAGGAGCTAGGAGCCCTAGCACTGCTTAAAGCTGTAGCTATGAATGAATGGTCTCCCTGGAATGTTCTGGACCCTTGGGTACCTCCATCACTCACTTCTCAGGTCCCCAACCACTAAGCTGACTGTGGGGGCTATGCAAGATCTGCGAGGATTCACAACATGAGCTGTGGAGGCACTCCCACACTGGTGAATCCAGGCAATGACTTTAGTTTTCTGAGCCTCAGTTTCCACTTCTGCGATGTGGTGATAAAAATGATGTTAATCTCAGATAGTTGTGAACAGTTTATCTGAATTTAAAATGTAGCAAGCCAGCCAGGCATGATAGTGCACACCTTTAATCCCAGCACTCTGGAGGCAGAGGTAGGAGGATCACTGTGAGTTTGAGGCTATCCTGGGAATACAGAGCAAGTTCCAAGTCAGCCTGTCCTAGAGTGAGACCCTGCCTTGAAAAAACCAACAACAACAACAACAAAGTACAAAGCCTCTATACAGCCCCGCCCCGAGTAAGCTCCCAGTGAGAGTTGGCATTTACCTAGTTGTCATTGTTTTCATGACATATTTAGGAATCGGTCCCCTGTCCCCCAAACCAAGGCCCCTGTAGACACAGACATAACGTGCCAGGAAGAGGAAGCAGTATTGACTCTGTTCTCCTGTGGATTGTGCCATTGGTGACCACCCCACCACCGGCCCTGGCCACAGGTGGTGTATGACCTGCAGCAATTTCTCAGGTGAGACTAGCTGGGGCAGGCAGGAACTTGGTTCTTCTTTCAGTGCCAACTGTCAGATGAAGAGTCAACACTGAAATGTGGGGACACCTGCAGGACAGACCGTGCTGATCAGGGGACCTGCAGGTGGACTGTTCTATATCAGGAAGGCCTCTAGTCACTCAAAATGGAGCCTGTAACCTCAGTACTTAGGAGGCTGAGGCAGGAGAATGGTGAGTTCCAGGACATCCTGTCTCAAACAAAACAAAACAATGATCACAAGCTACACAGGGAGAGACGAGATGGGGTGGCCTGGAGCTGCCAGGGGAGGGCTAGAATCTGCAGAGTAAGGAGCAGGGGCAGAGGGCTGGCAGAAAGGATTAGCAGGGAGGAAGGTGAGAAGCAAGCAGAAGAAAGGCACGAGGGGGCTCAGGCAGCGCTGTTCACTGCCACCCCCATGTATCTGCTTCAAAGAACTTCTGCTTCTGACCCACTCCCCTTGCCCACATTTGCCACACAATGTTTTACTCCTCTATACAAGATCCTATTTTTCCCACTTTGGGTTCCCCTTCATCACACCCAATCCACCTGCTCTCCACACCTCCTTTCCCCATAGCATTCACTTCTCCTCTAACCCATATCCTTACATCCATAGTTTAAGGACTGACTCCTCAAGCCCTCAAGAGACCACCCAGGGTCCTCACCCTGTAGTCTCAGGTCCTCTGCCAAAGCCCAGAACTGTCTCC
Source organism: Orientallactaga sibirica (assembly GCA_036365145.1). Taxonomy (NCBI): domain Eukaryota; kingdom Metazoa; phylum Chordata; class Mammalia; order Rodentia; family Dipodidae; genus Orientallactaga; species Orientallactaga sibirica. The sequence continues at coordinate 48,403,300 of JAEOAD010000005.1, read as the reverse complement.
ACCTTAGCTCTCTCCCCCTCTGGATTCCCATCACCCCTTCCGTCATTGTGTTCTGCAGCCAGCCGCCTGGGAGCTGAATCGGAGCCATAGAACTAACATTTTGCACACACGTCTCTCCAGATGACAGGCAAGATGGGCCTTCTGCCCTCAGCCCCCACACACCCATACTCAGGAAGAATGGAGAGCCAGGGCTGCACCCCACATGGAGGGGCAGAGAGCTGGGGGCCCTCCCCACTTTGACAGCAAGTTTTGCCTTTATCCTTCAGCCTTTTGGGTTCAAAGCTTGAGACTCACATTTTAGAGAGAAGAAAAAGTGCCACATAAACTGCAGCAAGACATGGGGACTGGTGAGTAAAGAGAGGCTGTAAGAGTATGTCAAGGAGAGGGAGGGATGGGACAGCGTATGATGGGGAACAGGGAAGGAGAGGCAGGCATCAAGACTGAAGTGAGGCAGATCATAGATAGGAATAAGAAGAGAGAACTAGGAAGACAGAAAAGGAGAGGCACTGAGGAAAGGAAGCTCTTGTAAGGTGAAGGGGTGAGTAGGGATTATGAGCAGAATAAAGGTGAACACTCAGATGAGGAGAAGCCATGAGGAGCCCACCAAGCCCTGACAGGAGCCTTAGAGAGGGTTCAAGAAAACAGAACCCAGCACTTCTGCAAAAGAATCCAGAAGGATCCAGGGCTGTGCCTGGAGGGAAGAGTGAAAGCTGATCCCAGGCCTATACCCAGAGGGAAGCTGATAGCAGGTGAATCCAAAGACATCTGAGGACCATACACCCTGAGATCTAGAATTACCTGAGACCCAGGACTCCTGCTAGGGAGGGTGGGCATATGTACACTCCCCAAATACCCAAACCTCTCCCACTCCCGGAGTCCTCCTGCTACTATGACCGTCTTTTTGCTGGGCACCTTGCTTCTGCTCTGTCATACACCCAATAGCCACTACTGATAGGAGCCCTATGTGCAGCCTTATGTCTTCCAGTTCTTTTATATGAAAAGCTTGTAAGACCAATACCATTGTTACCTCTCTCTCTTTCTGTGTGTGTGTGTGTGTGTGTGTGTGTGTGTGTGTGTACATGTGTGATGCTGGGGATTGAACTCGAGGTATATATATATTCATGCTGTACCACTGAGCTCTAGCCTCAGCCTCCTGTTTCTTTTTAGTGTGTGTGTGTGTGTGTGTGTGTGTGTGTGTGCATGTGTGTACAGACACATGTGCCTATGCCTTAGGGCCAGAGGAGGATGTCAGGTGCCTCCTCTATCATTCTTCCACCTAATTTCCTTACGACAAGATCTTCACTGACTCTGGAGCTCTCTGTTTTTTGGATGGACCGACTGACCTGCAAACCCCAGTGATTCTCCTACCTCTGCTCTCCTCAGAGCTGGGGTTATATGCATGGGGGATGAGAATCCAGCTTAGGTCCTTATGCTTACACGGCAAGTGCTTTTTTTACCCACGGAACCATCTCCCAGCCTCCCTCTTTTACTTTTTAGTTTGAAGCAGGTTTCACTAAGTTGCCCAGGCAACTTGTAATTCTTCTGCCTTAGCCTTAGTCTTGCTACCAGGCCTGGCTCTGTTACCCCCATCTTACAGATGAGGAAACTGAGACTCAGACCCCCCCCCCCCGCCAAGGGACTTGTCTAGATCCCTCTGACTTCACTGTACTTTCCATGAACCTGTTTTCTCAGTTCCATCTTTTCTCTAGCATTTTGTGACTAGGCAGTTTTCCCTCAGCTAACACATCCATGTGGGTGGACACTAGAGATACACACAGGAGCCCTGGAAGGGGCTGAGTATTTGTCCTCCATCTGGCCAAGGCCTCCACACTCCCAGCTCGTCTTGCTTCCTCTCCACAGCATCTCGGATCACCTCCCTCTGGCTCAGCCACTGAGCACGAGGATGATGTCATTGCTTTTATTTAAAGAATAGCTTGGAGACCAGGATGGGGGTCCATGAGTGAGCAGGAGCCACGTGCTTGGCCTTTTCTATTCCCCAGCTGTGATTTGCTGAGCTGCTTTGCCAGCTATCCACATCCCCTGAGAAGGACCCCCATGGGCCTTGCTCAGCTTGGGAACAGCATGGAAGGGTCTCACCAGCTAACAGGGAAACAAGGCAAAGCCAAGGTCTCTGAGGATTCTACTGGCAAGTGCGTATTCAGGACTCCCTGAAGTCAGGAGACATCATTTTGTTAAGCCATACTTTCAGGGGAGGCCCGGGCTTGGGGACCATCAGGAAATCATCCAAGGGGTATCTATATGTCTTACATCCCAGGAGGAAGACAGAGGTCAGGATGGAAAATGTGCCCCAGACTTGCTAGGTCTCACTGCTCTTTTGCTTTCATCCTCTAGTAGCCAAAGCATCCTTTTCTCCCTGGTACACATAAGGGAGGTATCAGCAAGGAAAAAAGAAAGAACTCCGGGTCCAGGGATGGGTCTGCTCAGCCTTCCCTGGGCTGTCGTTCCATCCACTCAGGACCTCTCAGGACTGCTTGAACTCCTTCATGCCTCGGTCTTACTTTTTTCTGGAAGGTCTCTTTTTTGAGCAATATGTATCACTAAATACCTCATGTAAGTCTAGCATCACTCAGATGGTGTGGCACATGATTATCCCCATTTTATAGATAAGGCAACCGAGGCTTAGAAAGGGTAGGCAACTTGTCTAAGTCATCCAGCTAGTAAGGGGCTAGTGTGGTTGGATTCTCAAATGCCACCCTCACCCCCAATAGCCATGTGTTAAAGGCTTGGTTGTCAGCCTATGGTACTGCTGGAAGGTGATAAATTATCACTACTCAGTCTTTTGGCTGAGGTCATGGGGAAGGTGATGGAATCTTTAGGAAGTAGGGCCTCATAGAGGGAAGCTTGGTCATCGAGGACATGTCTTTGAAGAGGATATTAGGATCCTGTACATGATATTTCTCCCTCTCTCTCCTCTCTTCTCTCCCCTGTAACTCCTTTCTTCCCCCCAAGTGAGGTCAAGTGACCATGGACCAAAATTTCTGCGACTATAAGCCAAAAATAATACTTCCTCCTAATAAACTGAATATCTTAGTTGTTTTAAGGTCAGCCTGGGACTACAGAGTGAGTTCCAGATCAGCCTGGGCAAGAGTGAGACCTTGCCTTAAAACCAACCAACCAACAAACAAGCCACCCAATTTGTGATATTTTGCTACAGCTGCCCAACTCTAATGAGACTGAGGTGTTTGTAAAGCATCTTCAAACCTGTATTCTCTGCAGCTCTATCCCAGCAAGAGGCTCCCGTCCAGGCAGCTAGGACCATCCTTTTCTGTTCCCCCATCAATGCCCTGGGTCCCTTACCCTGGCAGCTTCCAGTGAGTCCCTGCCAGGAGCAGGCTGAGTTGCTTGTTCTGTATTTTATTTAGCCGCTAATTGCCTGCATTTAAAAGGTATCACAGTGCCATCATCGTCCTCTGCTTCATGCCCTGATGCGTGCTTCTGCATGAAGGAACACTCAGGCAGGGGTGGGGGTGGAAGGGGAGAGGGGCCACAGTGTTCCCAATGACAGCTTTAAAAGCCTGACCTCAGCACTGTGTTCTGGAGGGTGTCAAGTTGTCACCCCAAGAAGCAAGAAGGGGCATTCAAGAGCCGAGGCCTCTGCTAAATGAAGGAGAGAGGTCAGAGTCCTGGCAAGGGCCAGGAAGGAGGGGGCACACCATGTCTCCAATCACCCCTAGGATGCAGCCCAGCTGATGGAGACTACCCAGAATGCCATGCTTCCTGATCCACTCCTGCCTGGAGGACTACATAATGCAGCTGGCTGGAAAAGCCACAGCTCAGGCCTCAGACAGCCCCATCTGCTCTGGGCATAAGAAGACCACCTTTGAACTCAGGCTTTGCCCAAGACCAGGAGACAGAATCTGAGGGCCATCAGGGTCAGGGCAGTAAGGTGGAGGCCAGTGATGAGAATTGGGAGGTGGCAGCTGAGTCTTGAGAGGACTCAGTAGTCTTCCATCTGCTGAGGAAGTGCACACCCTGCTAGATGAGAACACTTGGTCCCCCCCCACTTCCCATTCATTCCCATGTCAAATTCTGAGTGTTTCCACCGCTTATATCAACAGCCAGCCTGAGATTCACTCATAACCCAATCGACCCTCTCCTCATCACTAACCTTAACTCCAACCTTCATCTAAGAATAATTTCAACCCTAATCTCATTACTAATACCAAAACCAAGCAGATATCTACCTCAAATCCTAAGGCTAACAGCAATAATAAACCTAACACTTTTTCCAACCCCAAAGTTATGTGTGTATGTATATGTATAAATGTGTGTTTATGTATTTGCAAGCAGACAGAGAAAGAGAGACAGAAAGGGAATATGGGTATAACAGGGTCTTTAGCCACTTTAAATGAAATCTAGATGCATGTGCCATTTTGTTCATGGGCACTGGAGGATCAAACCTGGGTCATCAGGCTTTACAAGAAAGCACCTTTAATGGCTGAGCCATCTCTCCAGCCTTAAACGTGTGTTTTATGTAAAGTTGACCCTTCATTTTGGCACTGTGCCTAGCCCCCGATTTGATCCCCTGGCATCTCTTCTATACAGAGCTGGGAGTTTGAGCATTTGTCAAAAGGAGACACCTCACCGATGCTCCCATGGTGTGGGGGCTTGGCTCCATATGGAAGCCCTCTAACCATGGCAACATCAGGGGAGTACCTCCTGTTGATGAGTGCTCAAACTCCCAGCTCTGTGTAGAAGAGTTTAGGCCCCTCATGCTGTGCCCAGGACTTAGGCAGGCATGTGACAGACCCCCAGCTGCCAAGATAGAGCTGAAAGGCCACGCTGCTCCTGAGGAAGGCAAGAAATTAGCACGTGGTGGAGCCATCCCACCACTGTGCTACTCACCCCTCGGTGGGTAATTTCCATGTGGCAGAGGCTAAGCTTAATGGGCTGTTGCTTCCAGCCCGGTGGATAATCAGGGAATGAAGCCACCAGGGTTTCCAGCAGGCCAGACCCGGGGGCTCTGCCTCTGCTAAAAGGATGCTCTTGGCATTTGTCAGGAGACAAGGGCACTCTGAGCTTGGCATCCTGTGGTTGTTGGGGAGGAGCAAGCAGAGTGCTCTGCCGAGTCTACAGAAGCAGGAAAACTTCCTCTCTGGAGATGGCAACAAAGTCAACTCCATCAGTGCCTGGAGCGCCAAGGAGCTGCCTGAGCTCAGTCAGTGCCGCGTGATGAAGTTTCACATACCCTCCTGGAACAATTCTGCACCCGGGGCCTGTTTCTGAGGCCCACCACTGTCTACCTGCCAGCCACCCACTGACAAAGGCCACCCACTTCCACTTCATGGATGGGCTGGCATCTCCCGCACCCCATTTTGCTGTCATCATCCGCCCTCTTCCTGGGGTCAGTTGGTCTGTCTGCTCAGATGGAAAGCTGGCTGGCCAGGCTGACTGCCAACTCTGCATTTCCTGCCTGGCCCAACTCGATGTGGTTGCTCACCAAAAGCTGACTGAAGGCTGAACTTTCTCTAGCTTCATCTCCCAGCAACTTCCACTTCCTGGGAGAGTGGAGTGATGACGGCCACTCCATCCCTCAGGGGAGGCAAGGTGGCCTACTGGGGGACAGCTCTGAGTGCTAACCATTCGAGTCCTATCATTACTGGCTGTGTGGCCTTGAGTAGGCGGTCATCACTTTTCTGAACCTCGGTTTTCTGTTCTGTAAAATAAAGGCAATTATCTCACCTGTCTCACAGAACTGCTTTAAGAATTAAATGAGGGGACTGGGGATACAGCTCAGGGGTAGAGTGCTTGCCTAGCCTGCCTGAGGCCCTGGGTTCCATCCCCATTATGGAGGTGAGGGGTTTCAATGAGGGAGCACCGTGTGTGTGTGTGTGTGTGTGTGTGTGTGTGTGTGTGTGAAGTGCTGAGCATAGTGACTGACACACAAGAGGTCCTTCAGCAACCACCAGCTATGACAATGATGTGGCTACTGACACAGGCAATCTGACTTCATGACGGGTCCCATGACAGGGTGAGCCTGGGTCCCTCTTCTGAGGAAGTCTCAACTTGGTGTGCGTAGTCCCACCTGAAGCCCCCTGCATGCTTTCTTTTCATCCCACCAGACGTTCCCCTTTCTTCTGCTCCCACACTGGACCAGGGAATTCAATCCTTTTTTTATTTGTTCATTCACTGTCTATAGATGGGTTACTCCAAGCCAGGTTGTTAAATCATCTAGGAACTAAGTTAACAAGCCAAGGTCGGTCCCTAACCTCTTAGGACTCCAGCCCCAAAGGGAGGGTACAGGGTTTCGGGTGACTTCCTAGAGGCAGCTTATCCATCGTAACATTGGAGGACCAGGAACAGCTGGCTGGTAAAGGGGAGGGGGAGAGTGTGCAGACAAAGGATCCAGCCTCGACAAAGGCCTGTGGGACAGCCATGCACATTTCAGCCCTTGGGGGTATCCCATGTCTGAGGGGAACAGTATGCTGAAGCTAGAGCTCTTCCTTCAGGAAGGCCCTTCTCCACACAGCCTCACTTCTCACAGAGGTCATCCTGAGCTCCTGCCTCATTGTTATGGGAGTGACAGAGGAGACCAAGGAGCAGTTTCTCCCAGGAATACAGGTGGAGAGAGATGGGGTGGGGGGAGAAGGCACAGCCCCAAACAGCATGCCCCGTAGCCAGCACCCAGCACTGCTGCAGCCATGGCTCCTTCCATGCTAAGCCTTCATCGCATTATGAAACTGAGGTATCAGGTTTTCCGTAACCTGTACATAAAGCATGTGGCCCCAGGGTCAGTCCCTAGAGCTGGTGCTCCTAACACAAGGTCACCCTGGATGTGGGGCAGTACTAGGGAGAGGGGCAGAAGGTAGTGGAGGGCATGGAACCTTTTTGATATGACTTTTTGGCCTCTTGACCTACCAGCCTCCCAGACACAACCGCAGACAGGCGTCTGCCAGAGGCTAGATGGACAAAGCCCTCATTCAGCACCCAATGATCTACACTCCCAGCTGCTCAGCTCCTTTTAAAGCATTTTCCCTTAATAGCCTCCCATTCAGCGGGTGGCTGCAGCCCACATCTGTGGAAACCAGGCCATGCAACTCCTCCTACCAGGCCAGCAAGACTGCCACAGCCACCATGGTCACCTTGTCCCAAGCTGGTCCTTCTTCCTCCACATTGCTCCCTGTCACCCCACCGGTTCTTTCCAGGCCTGGTCCTAGAAAAGAGACCTTTTCCCTGGAACCAACCTGTGCTTAACTGTTCTGAAAACCACAACTGGAGAGTGGAGAGAAGGGAGAAGAGAAAGCTTCAGAGTTATTTCTAGGCCCCCTTCTGCCCCAATTTGCTGTGTAACCTTGGGTGAGTCACTTTATTTCTTTGGCGCTCCCAGTTCCTGAATGAGAGCAAGAAAGTGGCCTACCCATGGATTCGGACTACTGAGGTTTGAATGCTTGAGCGATCACTGACAAGACAAGCTATGTAACTGCTGATCTCTGAACCTCTGCTTTCTCATCTGTATAAATGGGTTGACCTACTTTAGCAGCTGTAGAAAGATTTAAAAAGATGATCCATGTGACACATTTAGCTGGTGCCTGGCTCACAGAAAACAACCAATATATGTGAATTAATAATTTCCATCATGGCCATCATCATAGGCATTTTTCAAATATTTTCACTGTTAATTTTTTCCCCTTTTCAGGTGATTTTTTTTCTAGCAGAACCCAGGTGCTAGCTGTAAAAGGCAAAGTGGCATGGAAAGGGCTTATCTCCCAGTCCACACCTTCTCCCAGCTCTGTGTCCTATCTGGTTTTTTTGTTTGTTTGTTTGTTTGGTTGGTTGGTTGGTTTGGTTTGGGTTTTGGTTTTCTGAGGTAGGGTTTCACTCTAGCCCAAGCTGGAATTCACTATCTAATCTCAGGGTGGCTTCAAACTCACAGCAATCCTCCAACTGCTTCCCAAGTGCTGGGCTTAAAGGAGTGTGCCACCACACCCGGCTCTTTTCTGGTTTTGAGCAGTAAGTCCCAGAAAGGGAGTGTTCACAGTCACTAGGCTCTGCCTGTAGCTTCTCATTCAGCAAGTCTTCAAGAGCGCAGAGTGCACTCCTAACAGGTCTTCTAATATCTTTCTGGATCTCATGGATGGGACACTGGGTATGACACAGGGTCAGTCTTGTCTTACACATTGAAACTCCCCATAAAGCCCAGTGGTCCCGTCCCGTCTGGGCTCCCAGGCCCCTCTGCCTGCTTCCAGCATGAGTTACTGGTCTGAGTTCTTTTGCACACAGCCTGGCCTCCACCCTCAGGTGCAGCCTTCATTCCTCATCCCTCAACTCTCATCTTTCAACTCTCATTCCTCATCTCTCATCCCTCATCCTTCATCTCTCATCCCTCATCTCTAATCCCTCATCCTTCATTTCTCATCCCTCATCCCTCATCCTTCATCTCTCATCCCTCATCCTTCATCTCTCATCCCTCATCCTTCATCTCTCACCTCTCATCCCTCATCTCTCATCCCTCATCCTTCATCATCCCTCACCTCTCATCCCTCATCCTTCACCTCTCATCCCTCATCCTTCATCTCTCATCCCTCATCCTTCATTTCTCATCCCTCACCTCTCACCCCTCATCTTTCATCCCTCACCTCTCATCCCTCATCCTTAATCTCTCATCCCTCATCTCTCATCCCTCCTCCTTGATCCCTCATCTCTCATCCCTCATCCTTGATCCCTCATCCCTCATCTCTCATCCTTCATCTCTCATCGTTCATCTCTCATCTCTCATCCTTCATCTTTCATCTCTCATCTCTCATCCCTCATCCTTCATCTCTTGTCCCTCATTCTTTATCTCTCATCCCTCATCTCTCATCCCTTATCTCTCCTCTCTCATCTCTCATCCCTCATCTTTCATCTCTCATCTCTCATCCCTCATCCCTCATCCTTCATCTCTCATCCCTCATCTCTCATCCCTCATCTCTCATATCTCATCCCTCATCTCTCGTCCCTCATCTCTCATCCCTCATCTCTCATCTCTTGTCCCTCATGCTCCCACTTCTCCCTTCCAGGTCTGCCAATGTCTGCATAGTTACAAAGGGAATAGCATGTGGTGGGCACCTTCTGGGAATTGTCTTGCTGGAGCTTTGCAGAGTCCTGTGACATATGAGTTCTGTCATCCTCACTTGATAGATGAGGACACAGAAGCAGAGAGGTCACATGATGTGATCAAAGTCACACAGCTGTTATTAGTCATGATGAAACTCTACCCTAACTCTAGCTCCTTCCTGCTCTGCTAATGTCCTCCTATTGGTGTCACCAATTCTTAACCTTGCCCTATCAACCTCCCGTCGACATCTCTGAGGACCAACCAAAGCTTCTAAGGAGCATGGCTCTGGGACACAGGCCAGTGGCAGGCCAGCAGCACCATAGCCGGGGCCTGGGGCCTGAGTCAGGGGAGTGGATAGTGGCTGCCTTGGGAGAACATGGGCAAACTGGTGAATCCAACACCCGGCCAGGCCCTCCTAACCAGAATCCCACTGGACTGTCCATTTGCCATGTGATGGTCATCTATCCCTCTGACTGCCAAGTTGGCCTGTACTGACCAGCCTAGGTCATCCTGGCTATCTTCCTTCTGACATTAGAACCCACCAGATGGTCCTTCCTTGCCTGCTGGTTCATCAGTTGGCCAGTTCTTCTCTACAGACCAAGGGCTTTGATATGTGAGTCTCCAGAGTCAGTGAAAACAGAACTGGCCGCTGTCTCCACAGACCTTGTCATCAGACCAGCATTCATCCAGCAGTCTCCTAGGTCATGAGATTGAACAGGTCTCCTTTGCTGGCCTCTCACCTCATCTCCCCTGCGCCCCCTGCCCCCACCACTAGGAGACCTTTCCCTTTGTGACCTGTCTTGGTAATTTGGGAGGTGATTAACAGCAATCACGCTTGAGTTTGACATCCAGGCACGGCCGCTAAATTGAGGCTCACAAAGCCTCCTTGACATCCAATATGTTATATGCTTTTCCCCTTAATTAGGAGCTAAAGTGGATAAATATGAAGTTGCCATGGCAACAGCCTCCCGGGTTGGTGGAAGGATGCAGCTCAGTTTCTGTCGGCTGGCTGGCTGACATGTTGGCTGACGAACCAGACTGGCTCCTGGGAAGAGCAGGCCACGGCTCTCTCCCATTCTCCTGCCTCAGCCCAGGTCACACACTCTCTCTCTCTCCATCACTGCTCACTAGACCTCACAGAAAGCTGGGTGTGGTGGCAACATACCTGTTCATCCCAGCACTTAGACAGCCGAGGCAGGAGCATCGTGGGTGGGAGGCCAGCCTGGGTGACAAAATAAAAAAATAAAAAAAAAAGACTTCCTAGAGCCTCAGGCTGGGTGCCCTAGCTGGATCATAGAGTTCAGTTGGTCTAATCACCTCGTGGAAAAGATGGGGAGCCTGAGGAGGAAGCTTGCTGCCCAAGTCCTGAGCGGCCATCATGGTCTAACACCTAGATCTCCTGATTTTGAGGACAGAGACTGCCATGGTTCTGAAATGTGAGGTCCCAGATCCCTTGGGGAAATCCGCTGAACGCTATGGTGAAAGCGACATAGGCTTGGAATTAACTGCATCATGAGGCTCACACCCAGGACTGGGCTGAATCTGTTCTTCACATTAGTTAACAATTGAGTGCTTACATACATTTTCTCACAAAGTCCCCCTACAGGGCAGGTACCAGGAATATGGCTACTTTAGACCGATGGGAAAAGGGACTTTCAGAGAGGCTTGGTCATGTCCTCAGTGTCACAGAGCTACTAGATGGAGGAGTCAGGAGTTGAACCCACATTTGTGTACAGATGTCAGAGTAAAGCTCTAACCACTACAGCCTCCTTCCACTTAGCCTGCCTTTCCCAGATCCACAAGTCATGACTAGCAGCTGTGGGCTTTTCAGACAGGAAGCCCTTCTGCCGAGGGTGGTGGGGCCCTGCAACGCTCTTCCCTTTCTACCCTCAGCCCTGCTGTCGGAGTGGATGGAAAGTCTATTGACATGCCTCATTCAAGTCTCCCATGGAGGAAGAGCCAGGCTCAATGTCTTCTTACAGAGGTCAAGGAGTTTGAGCTTGCAGGGAGAAGTAGAGGTTTCATTCAAAACATCCATTAAAGAAAACCCCTCAAAGCTCCCAAAGTCCTATTTTCAAGAGACCAAACTGGGTCTCTTTTTTTGCCAGAGACCTCCTACAGAGGCATGCTCTTTCCAAAGCCCGCAAGCCAGAGTGTGTCCCTTCGCTCTGGGACCCATCAGGCCCTGTGTGTCTGTGCTGGCACGTGGGAGGGAGCAACATGCCGCCTCTCTAGGCGCTGGGACTTGGGGCTCCTCCTGCGCCCCCGCACGTGGCGTGGGTGCTGACAGCGGGAGCCAGGCTGGTGGCTTGGCCCCCGAACTTCCTTTCCTTCCAGTTCTAACTAAAAATAGAGACAGCAAGGACGCAGCTCGTTTTGTCAGACAGTGTGGTGGGGCGGCGGCGCGGGGGAGGGGGGGACGCCTGTGCAGACATAGGCCTCCCTTTCTATGCACGTGGTACCCAGCCCCCCTCCCATTTCCCCCACATATGCCCCTGCTGCTCACAGCCTCCCTCTGCTGGGGCAGCTGTTCTCAGGATACAGCACCTCAGTGAACATTCTAGGTGTTCTCTGAACTGGGGCAGAACTTCTCAGGAGCTGCTTCTCCCTCTCTGCTCAAGCCATGCAGGATTGAAGTAAGATCCAGAAGCCCAGGCAGAGAGTGAAGCTAGTAGTGGGGCCAGGAGCTCTAAGGATGTGTATTTCAGGGGGAAGCTTCCCTGGCTCTCCGTCCCTCCTGCTTCTTAGCCTTCCCACAGCCTTTTCCTAGGGATGGTCAACCAGGGTCCTGTCTGGTTAGCACTGCTCGCCACAGAAGCCAGTGGGGTCTATAGTGGGGATGAGGTGGGGTGTGGCCTCATAGGTCTCCCCTCAGTCTCTGCTCAGGGAAAATCCAATCTCTGCACAGCCCCTGCTTGACACACACACTCATGAATATACAATCGCCTGAACATACACACTCACATGAACACACACACACACACACACACACATGCAGCAAAGACCCACATGAATTTTTTGTTTTGTTTTGTTTTGTTTTTCCGAGGTAGAGTTTCACTCTAGTCCACACTGACCTGGAATTCACTATGTAGTCTCAGGGTGGCCTTGAACTCACAGTGATCCTCCTACCTCTGCCTCCCGAGTGAACCCACATGAATTTACAAGAGCATATGAGGTCCTGAGGGGTTCAGAAAGCTCCAGAAATGAGGCTGGAGAAAACCAGGGAAGCCAGGCCAAGTGGCAACCAAGCCCCAATGACATCACTACTGTGTTTCCTTGTCACCCAAGGGGACAATTTCTTCTTGAGGTAGAGACCAAGCTGTAGACATATTCTGACCCTCCCTCCCCCAGTCCAGGCTGGGTATACAAAACTCTAAACAGCTACAGGTTCAGTAGCACATGGGGTGAAAAGTAGGAGGGGAAGCAATGCATTGTTGTCCCATTCGTGCTGAGGTAGTGCTCAGCACAAGGTAGGTGCTTGAAACCCCAGTTGAACAAGTGAATGGAAGAATGAATGAATGAATGAGGCTGCAGTTTTGGCTCAAGGCAGAAAGCGGATCATGAAAGCCATAATTATACTTTTGCAACAGGATAGACTGAAAATTTAGAGCCAAGGGCAGACAAATAATTTGTTGCCTTTTCAAATCAATTTTCATTATTTGTCCAACGTATGTTGAAGGAGAGGCTGTGTAGAGACCAGGCTGGGAAAGGGGCTGGCTGAAGCCCTTGGACTCTCTTTCATCAGCTCAAGGAATTTCAGTCTGTCTTAACCTTACCAGGCCCACTGAGCTTCATGGACAACCTTTGGTTCTTCAGGATTGTGGCGGCTTGTATATAAAATGCCCCTCCCCATAGCCTCATGTGTTTGAATCCCTAGTTGGTAGTTCTGTTTGGCAGATGGAGCCTTGCTGGAGGGAATGTATCACTGAAGGCATGCCTTTGGGTTTTATAGCCCAGCCTGGCTTGCCACACTCAGCTCACTCTCTGTACTACTTCCCTGCTGGTCTACTTTCTACATGCTGATGTGAAGATGTGATGCTTGGCTGTCTGCTCCTGCCTTGCTTTCCCCACCATGATGAAAATTCCCCTTGAAACTGTAAACTGAAATAAAATCTTTTCTTCCATAAGCTGCTTCTTGTTGGGTATTTTGTCCCAGCAATAAGAAAGGGAAGGACTTAAGTGTATGATATTGCACATATGTAAGTAGAAGAACTGATTACAGGGAGGGGAATGGCCTAAGCGAGGTCATGGGAAGAGAATGCATAAAAGAAGGGCAGGGGGAGGGTCAATCTAAATTCAAGATATTGTGAATAAGACTTATGTAAAATTACTTTTCTGAATAATGGCACATCTAGAAGCTGTAGACTGTTACTAGAAAATTTTCAGTACCTGGGATGGGATACCTTCCAGTGAATTGTTGGCCAAGGAGGTCCCAGTAGCCTCCAAAACATTAAAGGCTTTTGACAAAGCCCTTGGTTTCCCTTGAGAAACAGATAGTAAGACCCTATTGCTGAAGACATCTCTTGCCTGAGAGGCAAGGTCATTGAGAAAGCAAGCTGGTACGGAGCAGAAAACCTTCTCTGTGTAGGCCAGCCAACTGAAAACTGGAAAAAGCTGCACTGCATGCAGCGTATGGGAGACAGAAGTCATCAGCAGTGAAAACAGTGGACACTGAATATTCAAGTTTGGCCAGACAGGCCCAATGACTGAACGGGTGCAATAGTGGCATGTCTACTCTTGGGGTAACCAACTGCTCCATAATTGGACTGAAGGCCCTCTCTACAGGAGGGAATGCATACCTGGTACTGAAAAACCTAAGCAAAAGTCTATGGCAGGGGAGGTCATGAGCCTTAGGGGTATAAAGCCTGCTCTTGTCTGACTAAATGTATATATTATTTCCACCAAGCTGCCCTGAAAATACTACACTTCATGTTCATATTCACATATTAATGCTACACTCACTTCTGGTTAGAGAAGCTTCTCTTTTCAGATGGCGATGACCACTGGGATGACCCAAAAGGCAACATAGTGCTGAGAAGAAGGGATGGAGGAGTGCCCAGCACCGAAACATCTCTGTCACACCCTCCAAGGCTCAGGGACCATTGCTGAAGAGGGGGCGGATAGAATGGAAGAGCCAAAGGAAGGGTATGACCTCTTACAATGCAACTGTCCAGACAGAAGTTGGCCTCGATATCCATGACCTTGCAGTGCCTAGCCATACCTTCACAAGACTCTCATAATAGAAGAAAAAATGATGACAACAAATTAAAAGAGAGACTAATGGAGAGAGGGAGGGGATATGATGGAGATTGGAGTTCTAAAGTGAAATGGGGGGAGGGGAGGGAAATATCAGATGGTTTTTTGTATGTAAGTATAAAAGTTGTCAATAAAAAAAATAATAATAAAACTGGGAAAATGTAAAAAAGAAAAAAAAAAGAAAGTAACTGAAACAAGAACCATCCCCTCAGAAGAAAGGATATAATGAACAATCCCTGTCACCTGAATGAACCACAGAGGTCTCACGGGTACCCAGCATCTGCCCATCATGACTCACACCTGGTAAATACTCTTTACTCCAATTCACTAGTGACCAGTGAAGCTTCAGGGAATGTGCCTAGAAGGTACCCTGCCCTCCTGGGGTCTCTTCTCCAAATGGCATGAGGATCCACTCAGTGCTCCTCTAGGTACCCGACAACCTCCCACTCATACCCAGGAGAACAGATCAGGATGGGGAGGTGGAATGTGTTTCCAGCTTTGCGCCAATGAGAGGGACTGCCACTCCCTCCCAACAAGCTGGGACAGACCTGCATTTGTGGCCCTCACTCTGCAGCAGTGTCCTGAGTCCTTCCGCCAGCCAGCCAATACAAGCTGCTCTGAGGTGGACGACATCACAGCCGCTGAAGTAATGCTGTCTGACTTCCATTCCCCTGGGATGCCTGGGAAAACCAAATGTCTGGCCAATGAGGCGATCACCAGAGCAAAACCTTTAAGTAAATACACAGTCACTCGCTTCCATTTCCTCTACTTTGCTCACCTCACCAGCTCACCTCCCACCATATGTTTTGCATCCAGTCCCCTGCACCCACAGACCCCCCCTACAGCTGCCTTCCCACCCCCACCCCTCCTCCAACCAGCTTCTTCATCTTTTCTTGAGCCCCTGCTACCTGTCCAGCCATAAATTGAAAGCCCGGAGCACCTGCACAGATGAATAAATAATAACAACATTAGCTCCTGAGCAGTCTCTGTATGCCAGGCACTATGCTAAATACTTCATGATGTTCATTAGCTCACTAGCCCCTCACAGTGACCCTGGGATAGGAATACCGTACACTAGTCAAGGAAAGGCTCTGAGGCCAGAGTCCCAGTCTTCTCACTTACTAGCCGTGTGACCACTGGGGAAAAAATTGTCATTTAGCCTGTCTGACTTCCTGTTTCCTCGTCTATACAATGGCGAGACTAACAATCTGTACCTGATAGGGTTGTGAGAGCATAGGGAAATCAAGCATTAGGTGCTGGATGCAGTTTTCCACACCTGTAATCCCAGCCCTTGGGAGGCTGAGGCAGCAAGATTTTGTGTTCAAAGCTAGCCTGAACTACTTTGTGAGACCTTTTCTCAAAATTACAAGGGCTGGCTGGGCATAGTGGTGCACACCTTTAATCCCAGCACTTGGGAGGCAGAGGTAGGAGGATCACCATGAGTTTGAGGCCACCCTGAGAATACAGAGTGAATTCCAGGTCAGTCTAGGCTAGAGCAAGACTCTACCTCAAAAAGCCAATAATAAATAAATAAATAAATAAATCCAAGGGCTAAGGATGTAGCTCAGTGGAAGAGTGTTTGCCTAGCATGCCCAAGGCTCTGGGTTTGATCCTTTGCATCACAAAAAAAAGTAAAGTGGCAAAAAAAAAAAAAATCATGACATCAAACTGAAAAGAGAGACTGATTGAGAGGGGGAGGGGGTATGATGGAAAGTGAAGTTTCAAAGGGGAAAGTGGGGGGAGGGAGGGAAATACCATGGGATATTGTCTGCAATTAAAGAAGTTGTCAATAAAAAAAAAAAAAAAAACAAAAGTAAAGTGCTTAGACCTTTGCCTGGTACCTGTGACTTACTGTCACTATTCCCCTTTTAGATGGGGAAGCCAGGGCCAATAAGCCGCTGAGCCGAGGGTCTATAAACTGGGCCTGGCCAGATTCCCCATCCCTACCCCAGGGTCACAGGTTTCTCTTTTTCCTTGCCCATGGAAAGGCAAATAAATGGAACTGAAGGAACTCAGATGGGCCTCCCAGCTTCCTAGTGACAGCCAACATCCCACAATGCTCTGGAAAATGTGTGCACACCCACCTGCCAGGCCTGGAGGAATCCAAGCTTTAGACTTGAAAGGTAATTCAGTCCTGTGAAGCCTCCTCCCCTCCCCTTCCCTTCTCTCCCCTCCCCTTCCCTCCCCTCCCCCGCAGCTCTGGGTGTTCAAGGCACAGACCCAGTTTCCAGGGAACAAGTCAGCAGCCTGCAAATGGGGAGCCCAAGCATGCTCAGCCTTGCTCATCATGGACAGTCCCCGCAGACACAGGCTATCCTGGCACCTTCTTGAGCCAGTACTACCCACCCTTAACCCTACCTCCCAGCCTCTCAAACCTCCTCGGGCTTTGCCTTCTCCCACCCTTTTCCTGAGCTCCCCATGGCTGGGATCCCTGCCCCGTGGCCCACTCTGAGAAAGCTCTTTCTCTATCTATCGCATCCCTTCCTCCTAGGCCCCAGATTCAGGGTCACTTACCAGAGTGAACACTCCATGCCTGCCCCCGTGTACCACCCTTCCCCCATGGCTATGACCTCTAACCATCTGATTTTTCACACATTGGATCAGCTTGGATCAGGGTAAGAGATTAATAACCTGCATTAGGAGGTGGGGAGAGAGGAAGGCTAACACATCACAGAACTTCTCATTCACAGTGAGGAATAAGTCAACATGCCAAGAAGATGAGGGCAGGAACCTACTCCTCTCCAAACTCTCTCACTAAACGCCCCTCAAGTCCCTACCCTCCCAGGTTCGGTGAGGTCTTTCAGACAGCTCTAGCCCCAGCCCCCTGTTCATTCAGCCCATGGGCTCAGTCCTGCCCCAGCTTTGTCCTCAGCTATCTCTCCCAGTTCCCACCCCTTTGGGCAGCAAGAACCCATTCTTTGCAGCTATGAGGTCTCAATGTATCTCCTGGCATCAAGACTTCATGAGGGACGGGGCCAGTCCCCTAAACCCACCCAGACCTTGAATTCTGAGCTTGGAACAAGATGTCCCCAAAGGTGCTCACAGCAACTTGAGCTGTTTATCCTTCTGTCTATCCTTGTTAGCTTCTATACTGGCCCTTTCCATTGATATTCTCCCCACCCACCCTGCAAGAAGCCTGTGATGCCCCTTCAGACCCCCCATCCGAACCAGTCCCCTGCCTGGCCCCCAACTAATTACTAGGAGAACCCTTGGGTGATGCCCACAGGAGGGAGTGTGTTACCCTCCAGTGGCTGTGGCAGAAAGTGAACTGGTAAGGAAAGGGTGTCCTGACTCCCTGGAATATGTCAGGTGTTCTCTCTGGCCAGCATCTATAGACTTACCTCTTTCAGGTGCTGCCTACATTTTCTAGCAGCTAGTTCACTCACCCTCTGGGCTTGCACTTTCAGGTTCACCCTTCCCCTCCCCCCAAGGACCAAATGATTACAAAAACAGGAATACACATGATTAAGACTCATAAGTGCTAGACAAGTACTTTAGAACCATTGACTTGTGCAGTCTCACAGCAGCCCCAGCACAGAGGCAGTGAGTTGTCAACTTCACTGGACAGGCAAAGAAACAGAACCTCAGAGGCATCAGGCAATTTCCTGGTTCACCCACCTCTGAGGGTCTGAATTAGGATTCTGATGCTAGAATCCAGCTCCTCCTCAGGAGCTATTTGGCCATAAAGACTGTTGATGGAGGAAGCCAGGCATGGTAGCACACACCCCTGTAATCCCAGTACTCAGGAGGCTGAAGTAGGAGGATTCCAAGTTCAAGTCTAGCCTATACTACAAAGCAAGACCCTGTCTCAAAAAAGAACTCCCCACAAAGAAGCCGGGAGTGGTGGTGAGCGCCTTTAATCCCAGCACTTGGGAGGCAGAGGTAGGAGGATTGCCATGAGTTCGAGACTACCCTGAGACTACATAGTGAATTCCAGGTCAGCTTGAGCTATAGTGAGACCCTATCTCGAAAAACCAAAAAATAAAAAATAAATAAAGAACTCCCAACAAAGACTACTAATGAGTGGCTAGAAGCAGGAAGACTATTAATGAGCAGCTAGAAGCAGTTGTGTGGGGTGGGGGAGGCTTCAAGATAGGAGGGATGCAGCATGTGGTGGGTCAGGAGAAGGGAAATGGGAAGTGAGGGGGTACTGGGCACAGCAGAGGATTCCAAAAAGTGGGGTGAAGAAGGTAAAAAATGGAGTGTGTGTGTGTGTGTGTGTGTGTGTGTGTGTGTGTGGGGGGGAGAGACAAAAGGGAGGGATGTGAGCTGATGAGTGTGGGTGAGGGGTCAGCTGGAGGGGAAGGGGCTGAATGAGAGGGTGTGTGAGGGGGAGAAGTGAGCAGGCCAGGAGTGAGACAGGCTGTGAATAAGAGAGAAGTGAGGAGGTGGTCAGGTCAAGTCAGGTCTGGGGGATGGAGGTGTGAGGGCATAGAAAGGCAACCTGAGGATGAGGAGGAGGTGTTGGGGGTGAGCGTGTATTAGAGGCACAAAGTGGTGAAGGGGCAAGTGAGAAGGGTTTAAAAAGGTGTGAGGACTGTGCAGGTCTCTAGGATCCATGCAGGGGCGGAGGGTGAGGGGAGTGTCCTGAGGAGCAGTGGATAGGTGTGAGGGCTTCTGACCCTGTCCATGTCTCCAACTCCTGCAGCCCCCACCAGACCCAGCAATACTGCTAGGTTCCATTTCAGGGATGGATGGAAATTTCCATTTCAGCAAAATCCATTTGTAAAGCCCTGGAGCTTTGAGCCTCGTTCTGCTCTGCCTGCCTGGCTCTGCCTGTCTGGCACTGGCCCGCCCAGCTAGCCCCACTCTCCACCCCAGGCCTCCTCTGCTCTTTCTTGCCAGCAGGCAGAGCTTGGCTCCAGGACCTGACCTCCCTCAGGTGCTCTTCCAACCCCACCTTGATAGCCTACAGATAACCCACCCCAGCCAAACATTCTGACATTGCAGGAGGCCCCGAGACCCTGGAAGATGTGGAGATGGTCGCTGCCTTGTCCTCCTCTGGGACGGCATCAGCACAGCTGAACTACACTTCCTACTTCCCAGCGCTGAGGATGGTTGTACACAAGAGCAGAGCAGAACAGAACAGGGAAAACCCTTGGACATCACATGTCTAGACCCTCTCACTTAACAGATGGGGAAATGGAGGTCCAGAGGGGGAAAGATACTCATTTTCAGGGTTACATGACTTACTGGTGTGCCTTGAGGACTTGCAGAATGGGCAGTCATGCAAGCAGCTTCAGATCCTGCCCTAGAGCAGATTCTGCCCCTCAGTTTTTTCACCCACTAGATGCACTCATGGCCCTTCTCCCACTCTGGCATGACCTTGTGAGTTGGCCACAGCTGGGTGCAGCACAAAAACCTGTGGATGTTATCAAGCCCACGGGGGAGGCAGGAGTAACATCAGTTCAAAAGCCATAGGTGTCCACAGCCCCTTGCCTTGCTCCAGGCCTCCCAAGAACAACAGAAACACCACAGGGAGGACCTGGCCAATGGTAGAGGGTGGGTAGATGAGCTATAGTCTCCTAGGGTAGAAAGTGAGGGGACAGCTTGAGCCACCTCAGGCCCCTGGACAAAGTTTTCCTCCTCCAGCCAAAGGCAGCAGCTACCCTGACTTCTGAGTGGAGGGATAAGTTCCCTGGGTACAAATCAAAGACCTACATGAGTGGTGGGTCAGATAGGTTCCCCTAGGCCAGAGACAGGGTCTATGTTGCTCACTTCTATATCCTGTCACCACATCTGACACAAAGGACCACTCCTCAGGTTCTGCTGCTGCTGAGGGCTGATCTTAGTAGCTGGCACAGGGCAAAGTCCAAGGTCCACCTGACTCCATCTGATCTCTTGCCAAGTCCCACATCCTAGGCCCATATTGTGGTGCATGCCCTGGCCCAACCTTAGCTCTAACACATGCCCCAGCACACCCTCCAGCTGCTGCCCTCCTCCTCTGCCCCCACAGGAATCCCAGGCCCCATCTGTTCTACTTGCCTGTATTTCCCCATAACATCTGGATTGCTCCTGAAATCTGGCTCCTGGTTCTGTCCAGAGGGAGCTGCAGGAGGGAAGAGGAGACTCCTGGGTCCCATTAGTTCTGAGTTAGGGCCAGGGAAGGCCCTGGATGACCCACACTCCCAGCCTGCAGCTGCCAGAATGAATAGGCCTAAGGGGAACATGGTCCCTATATCCTGCTCTCCTTTCCCATGAGCACTCCCTTAGTTGTAGGATTGAATGCATGACACACCCTACACAGCCTCGCCAACATCTGCCCAAGGGTCACAAGCACTCTCTATGCCAGGTTCTGCTTGTGTGCGCATCTTCTTCCCAAAGGCTGTGCTCTGGAACCACACACTCCCAGGACAGATCGCACCTCGCTTCCCACTCATGGGTAGGGAAACCCAGCTGAGGAGAGCCAGGCTGGAATGACCTTCACCCATATCCTTCCCTTTAACCACCACCTCTTCCCTGCTCCCATCGCATCTGTTTGCCTTACTCCCCAGGCGATCCAAGGCTTGTTTCTGAAGAGGACCAGCTTGAAGGACGCTCTCCATGGTCCTGAACCGTAGACCCAATGCAAAATAACTTCCACTAGCCCCTGGAAGGAGAGGGACCCAGGATGCTAGAAAAAAATGCACGAGGGACACAGACAGCAAAAAGAATGCGAGACACTGGGGGACAGAGAGAAAGGGGACAATGTGAGCCTGTTATGAGGGAGAAAGAATCTTCCTTCCAGGACCCTGCGTACCCAGTTTCTTCCCTCACGCTAAGCAAATGCCAGTTTCAGTTTGCTTCTACTGGCCTCTGAGTGTGACCTCTGAGTGGTCCTTTCTCTTCCACTCTGTTCCCAGATCCTCTCTGGTGTAGATTCCTTGTGTGCTGGGGACCACCCGGAGCCCTGGATCTAAAGGCTTGAAGCCAGGAGAGAATCCCTCTCCACACTCCTCTGGAGCAGCCGCCTCTAAGAGCAGAGAGTCTGTTTAGATGTCCCAAAGCCCCAGGGTTCCCTTCTGAGTCAGGAAAGTCGGCCATTCTGCGGGGGCAGGAAGTAGGGGGTGGATGGGGAGGCTTGCAGATGACCCAGCTCTGGGTGGTTAGAAGGAAGGCATGGGGAAAACAGAAGAGTGGAAAGTGGTTTCCTGCTTGGTTATGGCTGTTATTATTTATTTATTCATGTATTTTTTATTAAGGAGGAGATGTCGGCCTAATGAGCAAATAGCCAGGCGGGCTCTGAGGGGGAGGAGTTGGGATAATGGGGCACAAACCACACACGCGGGGTCCCTCTCCAGCGCCACCACAACTGAGCAGCTATTGGCGGCAAGTGGTCCTCCAAGGCCCTTCCTCCTGCCCTGCCTGGGCTCTGCACTGCGCCTCAGTGGGAGTCCGAGCACCCCTAGCACTCCCGGCCCTCTCCCAGGGCAAGCTCGGCTGCTCTCCTCACCCTGCGTTCCAACCCTGGGAGCCAGAACTGGAGTCTTGGAGGGGGAGTCTGTCTCTGCTGCCTACCGCCGCCATAGCACCCCTGCCTGCTCCCTGCATTCCCCTACTAGGCTTCTTTGCTTGGGCTCTATCCTCTGGGCAGGGGCAACCTCAGCCTCAGTCAAGACTAGATGTAGCTGCAACTTCAGCCTTCAGTCCCAAGCAAGCTTACTCAGGATCTAAGCTCACAAGTTAAAGCAAGTTAGGGCTAATGCCAACCAATTCTGAGGCTTTATCTGGGAAGACCAAGAACTAACTTGCTATGGTAGGGATACCCTCAATTCCAGTCTGTGTTTGTGGAATAGTTTCCGACTTAACCTCTGGCTCCTACCCCAGGCCCAGAGTTTTAGGGTAGACAGGAAGTAGGAACTTTGGAGGCCAACATCAAAAATAGTTGGGGAGGTTGGATCAGGGTCGCATCTGTAAGCCCAACACTCATAAGACTGAGGTAGGAAGATCATGAATTCCAGACCAGCTTAAGCTAAGTAGGGAGAGTCAGTTTCAGGGAAAAACAAACAAATGAAAAAGCTGGGGGAGTGTGACCTGGGGAGTGGGGTCAGTGGCTGTTCCTTCTGGCACAGTCGCTGCTGCTTCACTGCACTGGCCGAAATTTCCCTCCTGCTTGCTGTAAGGACCTGGCTGAGGACGCATCCTGGGGGCTCATGGATGGGCAGGTGGCTCTGGGGACCTGACCTACATGAACACAGGCCACAATTTCCGTTGTGTTTCCTTGGATGTCCAACAAAGGTGGGCGAAGGGAGATGATTTGCTCAGCAAACATCAACAGAGGCCTGCTATGTGCGGGGACCTGAGAATAGGGGGAGCATCCACAATAAGCCAGCTCTGGCTAAAGGTGGCTGGGGGTGGAGCAGCTCAGACATCTTAGTGGGGCCTGACTGTTGGGCATGAGCTTATGCCAGAACTTGTGCCTCACAGCATTACCTCATTGCACCACAACACTACAAGGTACACACTGCCGTTGTTTCCATTTCATTTATTAAATAACATTTTATTGTAGAAGCAATATTTTCACATTCTGGAAAATTCACAAATACAGAAAGTAAAAATTTAAAACCATCATATTCCTACCGTCATTAATATCATATACACCTCTATCTCTCTCTCTCACACACACACACACACACACACAGTCACATACTTTTTGAGACAGGGTCTCACTATGTAACCCTCATTGGTTGATAAATAACTCACTCTACATCAGGCTGGCTTCAGACTTGTAGCAATCTTCATGCATTTGCCTTTTGAATGCTGAGATTACAGGTATGTGCCACCATGCCTGGCTATCCCTGATTGTTTTAATACCTATAAGTATCTTTTTAGCAAAGTGTGATCACATTATACATACTACTTCATAATCTACTTTTTATCCAACAATCTCTACCTTTTTCATTTCATCTTCTCTTTTTTTGAAAAAAAAAACAACCCTTTATTTTATTTTATTTGTTAGAGAGAGAGAAAGAAAGGCAGATAGAGAGATAGAATGAGCACTTCAGCCACTGCAAATGAACTCCAGACACATGTGTTACCTTGTGCATTTGTCTTACATGGATCCTGGGGAATCGAACCTGGGTTCTTTGGCTTTACAGGCAAGTGTCTTAACTGATAAGTCATCTCTCCAGCCCTCATCTTCTCTCTTTTTTAAAAATTAATTAATTTTTATTTATTTATTTGAGAGTGACAGACAGAGCAAGAAAGAGGCAGAGAGAGAGAGAGAGAGAGAGAGAGAATGGGCACACCAGGGCCTCCAGCCACTGCAAACGAACTCCAGACACATATGCCCCCTTGTGCATCTGGCTTGCGTGGGTCCTGGGGAACTGAGCCTCGAACCACTGTCCTTAGGCTTCATAAGCAAGCGCTTAACTGCTAAGCCATCTCTCCAGCCCCTCATCTTCTCTTTTAACACATATCCATGTACAAATTTCCCCAACTGGGCTGGTGAGGTGGCTCAGCAGTTAAAGGCACTTACTTGAAAAGCCTGCTGGCTTGGGGTTCAATTCTCCAGTACCCATGTAAAGCCAGATACACAAAGTGGTTCATTTGTAGAGGTAGGAGGCTTTAGCATACCCATTCTCTCTCCTTCTTCATCCTCTTTTTCTTTTTCTTCTCTGTCAAATAAATAAACATTTAAAAAACAAAGGTGCTTGCTTGTAAATTTCCCAAACGGACCCCATGCCAACCTTTCTAGCTGGTTTGCTAGAATCCAGTACAGGGAGAGCATCTGATCATTCAGTGCAGTATGTTCCTCAGTATGGTGCCTCTCTTCACCCTGGTGTTTGGCTGTTGACCTGCTGGCACATACAGATCAGTTTCCCTATACTTCCTTCCAGCTAGCTGGTGCTTTCTTGTGCTAGAAGTCCCATGTATAGGCTGGAGCATTTGAAGTAAACATTTTAGGCTGGAACACATGTAAGGTGATGGTGTACAGTTCACTTTGCATCACAGAGAAGACACAAAGCGTCTAATTCATCCACCACTAGGAATGCTCAGGTGGACACCATGATGGTTCTGAATTTTTCCCACCTTCTTCTAGAAAATAATGTTTGTGGGTTTTACTGTGGCACCAAACACATGCTCTTTTTCCCTATTAGCCACTGACCTAGCACTTATTAACACCAGTATAATATTGCCTCATTACTATCATATTTAAAAAGAAGAAGAGTGAGACATAGGTTGGGAAGCCTCACTGTGTCTCATACAGTCAGCAAATTAGAACCTGAGTAGAAATGGAGTTTTATTTCAGTTTATTCTATTGATTGACAATTTTAGGCACCTTCCTTTACCTCCTCTTTTTCCCTCTCCTTCGTGATAAACACCTTCTTCTTCTAAGCTAGTCCCCCTTCTACTTTGATGTCTGTGGTGGTTTGAATGTGGAGTGTCCCCTATAGCCTCATGTGTTTGTGATTGAGCCTCATATTTGGTCCCCAGCTGGAGCTTTTGGGAGGTGGAGCCTTGCTGAGGAGGTTATAACTGGGAGCGGGCCTTGGGATTTTATAGCCCAGCTCTGCTTGCTAGTGCCAGCTAGCTCACTCTTGCTGCTTGCTCCCTGATGATATGTGATGATGTGGGTCAGCTTCCTGCTCTAGCTATTCTTTCCCTGCCATAAGAAAAATTCCCTTCAAAACTCTAAACTGAAAGAAACCCTTTTGTTCCATAAGCAGCTTCTGGCAGATAACTATAACATGTCCAGTTTCAATTTGTTTTAACTTTAAAAAGATTGTATTTATTTATTTGTGTGTGTGTGTGTGTGTGCAAATGTGTGTGTATGGGCACAAGTATGTGGAAGTCACAGGACAAGTTATGGTGTCTGTGCTCTTCCACCTTCTCTGAGACAGGGTCTTTTGCTATTGAGAACGAGTGGCAATCTAGCTGGGCTGTGAGCTTCAGTTTCTCCTGGCTCTGCCTTCCATTGTTGTTAGGGTATTGGTATCATAGACACGTGGGCCACTTTACAGAGGTGCTGAGGAGGGTCTAACTTGAATCAACAAGCTTCGTAAGCAAGCACCTTTAACCACTGATCCATCTCCCCAGCCCTGATGTCTTTTTGTGTGTGTGACCCACTGAGTTTAAATTAAGGTTGCTTACATGAGCATGAGTGAGAGATTATTCACTGGAGCATGCCAACTTACAAGTGGCTACACCACTGAAGAAAATGTCCTCCCTCCCTCAGCCACCATTAACTGCCAATAACTCCTTAGAGAGGGGAGAAATTAAACTTTCATCTTCTTCCTTCTTGTTCTGAATGGGCATATCCGAGGCTCCTGGCACACATTTAAATGCATGAGCACCTGCTGGGAGGGGTCCCTTTCTTTATGAATGAGGCCCACCTGAGCTGAGAAAGGTTCTTGGTAAGGTCCAATCTGCCTCTTGGTTGAGAGCTGATGCCACTGGTGCTGGCTGCCAGTGAAGCAGCTTGGTACCTGGTATGTGGCAGCTTGTGCTAACTGCTTTATAAACATTAGCTTTTCTAACTCTCCCCACAAACCAGCAAGGTATGCAACATTACTGTCCTCCATTAGAGATGAGGAAAATGAGTCTCAGAAAGGTGTGGTAAATGCACACTGCTAGCATTCAATGGAGCCAGGATTAGTTCTACTGACTCCAAAACCAAGACATTTTGTCATCACTCTGCCCTGTACTCACATGCTCTTCAGGCCTGAGACAGAAGAGCTAAACTAGTGAGTAATGCTTGGGGTATCCTCCTGGTTCTCCCAGCCAGGTACTCACCAGACCTGATCCTGCTTACTTTCTGACATCAGGTGTGTTCAGGGTGGCATGGCCATAGACTCAGCTGGTTCTCATGTGTCCCATGGCTCTGTTGCCATCTATTAGCATCAACAGGGATATCAAAGAATCCACCTAGGTCCCCTGTGCTGGCCTCTACCCACTAAAGTCTCTGTCCAGTGTTCAGCCTCTGAATCTGTTGATTTTCCGTATTCCACCCCCACCCCAGCCCTAAGGCCTCATCAGAGTTCTCATATTTGAGCAACAACATACAATTGATGAAATCCTTCCCTTTTATTCCATCTCACAAGGCAGACACTGAGGCTTGGTGAGGAAAGTCCAGGTTTGCCTCGGCCTTACCCCAGTAGGCATTTTCAAGATGGCACTGAAGCTCCTAAGTTTAGCCCCAGCGGTGGTGCTTTGCTGGTTGGAAGGAGAAGTTTGTTCCCCACATGTCTGGACCCGAAGCAAAGGCTTTGGGTCAATCTTGCATCCTCCAGCCCTGTGAGAGGTCTCTGAAATGTCACTAGCACCGAGGGTGTCTTGAGAAATGTCAACAAATGCTGATTTGGGTCCCTTGGCAGAGGGTGGAGCAGCATTTCTCTGCAGAGTCTCCTTAGACCATCTTCTGTTCCAAGTGCAGGAGGAAGAGAAGCCAAAGAGCCCTTAGAATTTTCCTAATGCAGCTTCTGATATATTTTATAGCTTAGGGATCAGAGGCTGAGCTCACAGAACATGGTAGCAATTCCATTTATTTATTTATTTATTCATTTATTTGTAGCAACGTCAAAGATCTTCACCCAACAGTTCCATTTCCCACTCCCTGTCACCTATCTTCCCCCAAGCCCTAGTCCTTACTCCTTATTCCTTTTTCCTGTCTCCCTCCGAGCCCTGAAGCCCCAACCCCTTGAGTTATGACACTGGTGGACATTTGCCATAGGCTGCAGGCCCAGCATTAGCTACAGTAAGAGAAAGCTTGAGCCACACCAGCCTCTGCTCTGCTCTGCCCCATGCAGCATTGAAACCTGCACTGCTCTTCCTGCCACCTCCAGAAGGGAGAAGATCATATTCCACTGAGAGTAGAAACAGTAGCTCAACAGACTGAGAGCTCTTGAGCCAGGCCACCTCCTTCAGGCCATGTGGCTAGTGCCCGCCCCTCTTACCTGCTCCCAGTGGGAGCCTCTTGCTCCATCATCCCTACCCCTAACCAGAGCACATTGCTCCTTGTCCCAGCCAAGTCATTCCTACAGGCCCCACCCACTCATGTTAACCTCTATGGGATGCAAAGGACCCTTTCTCCCAATCTTAGGGGATTCTCACCAAGTCCCTGGGGAGCCTGAACCACTATTTTCAGCTATAGAGTTCACATCTTCTCTCCTGGCCCTCTCACAGCTGTAGAACACCGTGACTGTTCAAAAACCTCTCTGCTGGAGCTATGTCATTTCTATCCTGATCTACCATACCTGCTGTATCACAGGTACACAGTTAATATTCACTGATCAAAAATTATTGAGGGAGCTGGAGAGATTGCTTAATGGTTAAGGCACTTACCTGCAAAGCCTAAGGATCCAGGTTCTACTCCTCAGAGCCCACATAAGCCAGATGCACATGGGTGGTACATGCATCTGGAGTTTGTTTGCAGTGGCTAGAGGCCCAGTGCACCCATTCTGCAACTTTCTTTCCCTCTCTCCCTCTCATAAATAAATACAAAATTTATTAATGTCCCAGGTTTTTAGGCCAGGCACTGCATCTAATAGTTTGTGCTTCCCAACTGATCACAGAGCACTTGCAGGGTTATCTTCCCCATAAACTAGAGTGTCCTGAGGACAGGGACCATGTTTCTGATTCACTTCCTTATCCTTTGAAATCAATCCGACATCCTACCCCAGCGTTCACCTAATAAATTTTGGGAAGAGAATATATAACTGAATGAGTATGAATGTCAAGGCAGCTTTTTTATTTTCATTTTTTTATTTTAAGATAGGGTCTCACTCTAGCTCAGGCTGACCTCAAACTCACAGTGATCCTCCTACCTCAGCCTCCCCAGTGCTTAGATTAAAGGCATGTGCCACCATGCCAGGCCAATTTTTTAGTCTTTTTATTATGCCAGGGAAATGAGATTTACAAAGGATGCCAACCTGGTAAAATGAGGACTCGCACAGGCTTGGACTGATTGAGCAGGGAGCAGGCAATAGGGTGGGGAAAGGCTGGTTGGGTTAACCTCAAGGCTGAGGCCCTGCCCAGGAAGAAGAATTTTCCTGGTTTTTTCTGCTTCCAGATGGAGAAGAAGAAGCCTAATTGGTG
Organism: Orientallactaga sibirica; assembly: GCA_036365145.1. Taxonomy (NCBI): domain Eukaryota; kingdom Metazoa; phylum Chordata; class Mammalia; order Rodentia; family Dipodidae; genus Orientallactaga; species Orientallactaga sibirica. Next base: position 48,374,973 of record JAEOAD010000005.1, on the reverse strand, counting down.
TTTTTTGCCCCTGGAGCTGGGTCCATTAATCATGGCTCCATAAAAGACACAGTCACCTCCTCTATGGAGATTGGGGTATGACATGAACTCCCAGTGACACGAAGAGGCTTGCAGCCTCCATATGCAGCTGTCTGTGCCACCTCTGCCCAGAAGAGAACACAGCATTTGTTCAACAGGGTTGTTTGCTAGTCAGCTGAAGTGTGATACACAGTGCTATGCTTGAGGTGCACCCCAAGGTGGAGGGTGGGAGTGGGGAGTCCAGTTACAGCAGGCAGCAGAGCCCAGGGCAAGAGAGTGGGAGCATGGCTAAGGCCCAAATAGCCTGCCTTTGCTGAATTCAGTTCTATTCACCATTTATCGAGTGCCTACCTGGTGCCAGACTCTGTGCTGGGCTCTGGGGACCCTGGGATGGCTCAGATACAGAGGAGGGGGTGGGGAGAAACAGCTACTGAGACAATAATCACAACATGGGTGATAAGTGCTGGAGAGGGAGGTACAAAGTGCTCTGGGAGCTCAGAGCAGCAGGCCATTCATTCTTCCCTTGGTGGAGGAGTTTGGAAGATTGCACTGAGGAGGGGGTGTTTCAGCTGAGTTCGGTCAGCTCAGGGGTGGGAGATGGAGGGAAGGACATTTCAGGCAGAAAGAAGCGTGGGCAAGTTCAAGGAGATGAAGGAGAAAATTCGGGTATGGAGGCAGGAGGATCATTGGTCAGTGAGCCTCAGGCCAGAATCAGAAAGGCCATGAATGGTCCTACTAGAGAGCTTGGATTTGGTCCAGTCGTGGGCAAAGGGGAGCCATTGAAGAATTTTAAGCAGGGATGTGGGAGTGTGGCAGGGCCAGATTTGTATTTGAGAAAGCCTTCTCTGGGGAGGGAGAATGAGCTAGGACCGTGGCCAAGGGGCAGAGAAAAGGGAATGGGTTCTAGGACACTTTGGTAGAAAAAAATGGACCGGGCTTGTACTTCCTAAACTCTTGCTTTTCCACTCAGGCTCTGAGTTTCCCTGGGGAGGAGTGCAGCTTCCTCCAGTCTGATGCAGGCTTTTGCATTTACTGAGCTGAACCTACAATGTCTGACTTACACAGCTACAGCTCATAGCTCCTGGAGTCCTGCTGTGAGCCCAAGCTAGTGACTTCTCTCCACTCAGTCGACAAGCTCCACAGCAGGGCAAGCTTAGCCCTGGCCTCTGGGGAGCTCCAGGTGATCCTGCCTCCCTCAATGTTCCTTTCCTCCCCCTTCTTCTTCCCCCTCTTCTCTCCCTCTTCCCCAGAGCCCAAGCTTTCTTGCTGGGAGCTCTCAAAGCCAGTAGAGCTGTGGATGAAATGGTTCGGTGGCTCCAGCCCAGCTGCTGCCATGGCAACCAGGCTGCCTGCCAGATCCACAATCAGGAGTAGGCCCAGTTTTCTGCTCCTAGAACTACAATTCCCAGCATGCAAAGGACCTGCAGGGATGAGAGAAAAGCACCCCTACATGGGTTCAGTCTGAGCCTTTCAGCCTGGCAAGTGCATATAGACACCCAGTGGAACACAGTATGGGTTATGGACATTAGGGAGGGGGTGGCAGCAGGTATACTTCAGGAGGAGGCCTAGAAACCCTTCCTGGTGCTCCACCCGCCTGACATACGAGAAGCCAATGGCCAGGAGGGTTTGAGTGCTGGGGATGGGTAGTTTTCTGGTTTTGCTGTCAACTCGTCACTACTCTTCCTCTCTCCCACCACGTTGAGTAGGCCAAGCCTGGATGGCTGCAATACACCACTGATTGGCCTCTTTGCCTCCTCTCAAGCCTCTCCCCTCCTTCTTCACACAGAAGCCTGGATGACCTTTTCAAAATGCAACTCGGAGCATATCATAGCCAATGTTGCTCATCTCCTGCTGGTTAAACTCTTCAGTGCTTAAATCCTTGGTTCTCAGATGAGTAGACAAATTCCTTAGGTCACTTGATAAGGCCCTGTGTGGTCTGGCCTCTGCTTAATTTGGCCTCCCCACTTACCTCACACACTTCAGCCCTTCTGGGCTTTTATTTCCTTATAGAAGCCATGCTCTGTCCTGCTGTGGGGCCTTTGCACATGACACTCCCTCTCTTTCTTCTAGTGTTACACCATATAAATAGCTCTGCCTCAATGAAGTAGCATCTAAGAAAGCCTCTCCTCACCTATCTACTTGACCAAGCCCCTCTTTTATGCATCTGTTGGCCCAGTGAACATGAATTTTTGTATGACTATTTGACAACTGCATCTCACTATCATCCTATAGCCTCTGTGAGGGGAGGGAATGTACCTTTGTGTCTGTCACTGCATCCTCTGGGTCTACAGAGTGAATGCTCAGGAATCATTTGTCAAAGCAAATGGATTTGCCTAGGCCTTAGTCTTCTCATCTGAGTTCCTGCCATGTGTCCAACCCACAGCTGATAATGCCAGGGATCCTGCAGTAGACAAGACCCAGGACTGTGGTCCCTCCTATCATAGACCTCAGTCCAGACAGGAAGAAAGATACCAAATGCACAGAAACAACAATGCAGAATGTCACCAATAGTAAAGGACACACAGAGCTGAGACCTGGGAAGGCACATCAAGGAAGAAGGTTGAAATCAACTAGATTCAAGGTGTGAGAACACCAGAGACCATGGCAAACAGAGGAGCAGTATGTGGGAGGGTGCTTCTGAGGCACACAAGCTTGCATTATTTGAGGCACGATATAAGACCAGGGTTGCTATAGAAGACTGGGTGGGAAGTGGTGGGAGCTCCGTCTACATGCTTTGGTTTTCCTAGGCAGGAGTGGGATAGGTGAGATGGCCCTTGACTTCTACATCCCCTCCCCATTCTCAGGCCTAGGCTAAGACCCAGCATAGACATTGCCAGGCTTTACCACTGCTCATACGCACTGCCTTCAGTCCTGAGCGCCTGACACTGTATGTCGGGTGGCTAATGGGGGCCCTAGCTGTGTCAAGTATAATGGGGCCATGATATGTGATGCCTAAGGGTGTGTGTGTGTGTGTGTGTGTGTGTGAGAGAGAGAGAGAGAGAGAGAGAGAGGGAATGTGGGTGGGGCTGATATGCTGGTATAGCAGTTAATCACTTGTGTAGCATAGATTGCTGACAAGTCTGGAGGAGGCCCCTGAAAAAGCAGGGAGCCTGGCCTGGGGCTTGGGAATGGGTGTGCAACTTGCTTGGAAATGAGGCATGGCTTACCAGCTACAGGAGTTTCAGTGGGTAGAGGGAGCAAAGGACCCTGGGCCAGGGGCAGAAAGGACTCCTCCTTCTCACATCTGTTGCTATTCTCTTGTTTCTTAAAGGTTCTGGGTAGGATAGCATAATTGCCCCTAGCAGGTTAGTTCTACTCTTGAAGTCTCCCCTACAAGTTGCTTGAAGTGGGTGTATAGAATGAATTAGCCCCCAATCCCTTCAACACACACACACACACACACACACACACACACACACACACACACACCCCGGATCTCTGCTTCTGTTGAGAGATCCCTGGGGCAGGCATCCCCAGCTGACTTGCTTCCATAACACCATTTTGTCTAAGTGTGAGTTTGGGAAAAGGTAGGTTTTCAGGGAACTCAGATGCAACTGCTTGCCAGTTCCTATTATGAGAAGCTTTGTCCTGGTAGATGTATAATTCTGTCCAAAGAAATTCTGAAGTATTCTTGACCTTAGAGACCCAATCCCAGACCCAGCAGCCTCCCACTTAGCTCCAGACCTCTGCCAGGATGGCAAGCTGGCCCTGCCCCTTCCCACTCCCTTCCAAAACCCTAACCCTCACCATATAGTCCATAAACATCCAGTAAGAACCTACTATGTGCTAGGCTCTGGACTTCTGGACAAAACACGGGAACAATAACCTCTGCTTGCATGGGTATTATAATTTAGGAGTGAAGGAAAATATGGCAAATACAAGTAAATAAACAAGATAATAGTGATAAATGTTGTGAAGAAAATAAACCAGTTATCTGGTAGAAAATGCTTGAGGACCTGTTTGTATTCAGGGAAGTAGACTACCCTAGTGCCTGGGACTCCAAAGAAGGGTCTGAGAAAAATGAAAGAGAAAGCCCTCCCTCACCCTTTGCTGCCTTTTTTGCCTCTTTTACTTTTTATATTTGGCTCAGCTTGCCTCTGTTTGTTTCAGCTTCCTCTTTGTCTTATTTCTACTCTCCTCTGCTGCTTCCCTCCCTCCTTTCCCATCGCTAGCCAATTCCTCCCAGCCTGCCTCCCTCTCTTCTGCTCCCTCCAGAGGAACTGGAGAAACCAGATCTTTTTGCCTCTCAGGCTATCCAGCAGTAATTGAGCTGTGGGATCCCTCAGCAGCTGGACCTGAGAGAAGAACAAGGAGGTCAGTGGGGGATCTGGAAGTGCAGGAGAGCAGGGAGGGGCCTGGGGAGTTTCAGGGCACTCCGAGGGACTAGAGGTGGCTGCTGAGCCAGGTAATCTAATCAGAGGGTGAGTCATAAAGATCACTCACTCTTGTGCCCAGGACCAGCCTAGGAAATCACATTAATTTGAAGAGGGTGTAAAATCCACAGAGAATTTCCCTCTCTCCACCACATACATGAAGATAAACTGTCTTCAGCTTCCAATATGATCTTACAACAGCTTGTCAGTGACAAAACAGCCTCAAATCCTCCCATTTATCAAACGGCCAATCCTGTTAGCAGCTTAAAAGAGACATAATTACCTGCGGCCTTTTGTGTGATGCTTTGTAGTAACGCTGCTTCCTTCTTCCTGGCAGCGTTCCAGAACATGAGCTCAGAATTCATTCCTGGTGACCAGGGAGATCTTCAGAGATGTTGAAGTTGGGGTGTGGAGTAAAGGGTTGAGGTGAGACAGGATGGACATGGGTTAGCACCCTGGTCAGGAATTGGGGCCTGGGAATGGCCTGTAGTCCATGCAGAGGCAACAAGCCCAACTCATGTGAGTAGATACTCCTGATTCAGTCAGCGCCCCGTGAGCATCCAGAAGTCTGCATTCCTGTTGATGCTACTACAGAGAAGGCAGTGGAGGCCTCAGCAGTCCACGGTGCACTGGTGCTGGCTGGGGGGAGGGGGGGCAGAGGAATAGACATGGCTGTGGATTGATAACTTGAGTAACATTCTCCTCTCTGAAGCAGAGCCTAGGAGCCCCCTTCTCTTGACTCCAGAGTGGCTGACATCTTTTGAATTTTGATGACTTCAGAACTTGCTATGCTGCTGCTACCAGGCAGAAGCATAATGTTCCTCAGCTCACACTTACTGTGGGCTTGCTATGAGCCAGGGCCAGGCTTACGCTGAGATCGTTGGGGCTGGGGAGATTGTTCCATTAGTGACATACATTGCTTGCAGCGTGAGGACCTGAGTTCAATCCCTAGTACCTACATGAAATGCCAAGTATGGTGGAATAGCCCTCTAATCCAGAGCTGAGGAGGCAGAGACAGAAGGTCCCTGGGGCTTACTGGCCATCAAGTGTAATCTAATTGGTGCGTTCCAGGTCAGTGAGAGAGCCTGTCTCAAAAGGAGGTGGATGATGTTCCTGGGGATGAAATCAGAGGTTGTCCTCTGGCCTCCACATGCATGCACACATACGTGCTCATATCACCCCTACACCTACACAGAACAAGAAAAGATCATGTGTCAATATCTGATCATTATTTCATTTTCCCATTTTATACATAAGGAACCAGAAAGTGGATGGGACCCAGTAAGTCACATATTCAAGGTGGAGAGCTGATTCAAATTTGTGACCTATGATCTGGGCTGCCTCTAAGGCAGACTCTGGTCATGAGAGATCAGTTGATGACTCTGGGCTGGTCTCTCTCTCTCTCTCTCTCTCCACACTTCCTGCTACTCCTCAGGGAGCCCACCTGAGGCCAACCTCTGCTCCCATTGCTTTTGGAAGGATGGGGAAACTGCACATATGATCTTTCCCTCTGGGCAGAATAAGACTCCCCGGAAACAAGCTTGTGTCTGCATTCCCACAGCCCCTTCCTCTCTCCACTGCTGCCAGTCCCTGCTGCAGCTGCACCCGACACACTGCAGGAGGCCACCCTGCCCCTTTCTGCCCACTTCCCTCTGCCAAGCTCCTCCTTGCTACTTGCCTTCCCCAAGCTTTTCTCCATTTTCCAGGAAGCCTAAGTGAATCCTCTCCTGGGAGGAAACCATCAAAGTCCATTTGGAAGCCAGATAAAGAGGCAGACAGTGAGACAGACAGCAAGAGACAGACGAGAGACAGGCTGAAAATGAATTTTGAAGTGCTGTTGAGTCAATGATTGTGGTCAAATTCTGATGACAGACAAAATTTCAGGGTATCTCACAGAATTTCTAGGGCTAGCCTTGCCTTGCTTTCTCTGCCCCTATCATTCCATGGGCTGCCTTCCAGAATAGCGTTATTCCCCCCACCCAGCCCAGCCTCAGGACATTCATCACTTGGACTAGTGATTTATCAAAGGCTCTGACAGTCCCCGTTTGGCAAAAATCGATCTGTGAAGAATGGGACCAACCCAAGGCCCCCTCTTCTTCCAGCTCCCCTCCATCAATCTGCCCCAAAGGATAGTTCTAACATCAGCACAGACCCACTGGATTCTTTTTGGATCTTAGAAATAAGGGGAAGGAGAGAGGGGGAAAGAGAGGGGAGAGAGAGAGAGTAGAAAAAGTTAGTGCCTTCTCCTAGATGCTTAGATGTCTATTTTGTTGTTTTTAAGTGAGAAAGTCCTAGCTCTATTAAATGCAATCAATACTTGGCCCAAGAGAAGCTTCTCTTCTCTGAGACATTTGAAATCTGGTCAAATCATTTTGCCCCAATACAAAGTAATTTATCAATTTCAAAACCCTTCTAATCAGTAGAGGCTGTGGAGTCCCCATTCCTGTCTGCCACCTTCTGCTTCAGGACATGGACATGGACACCAGCACACACACACCACACCCACCATGCATATTCTCCTCTATTTTTGCTCCCTCCTTCCTTCCCTCCCTCCCACCTCACAGGGACTAAGACTTGTCTTCTCTTCCTCTGAATGCAGTCTCCAGGCCAGATCCTGTCCTCAGTATCTGCAGCTCATCATTATTGCTCACTCACCCTCAAGGGTTCTGCATTCAGCCCTGGGGCACCACAGTGGCCAAATGTCCAGCTACAGAGCAAGTACACTACTTATCACTTGGTGGGAGAGAGAGAGAGAGAGAGAGCTGTTCTTAGACAGTCCAGAGCTGGAGCCAGGTAGCTATAAGAGACCTTGGGCCCACCAGTGACCTCAGGACCTTGGCTCCAGTCTCCAAGGGGCAAGTGAGACTGACTGGCTGAAGTGGGGTTTTCTGGCTAAACCTAGGGATGATGTCACAATAGTTTCCTGCTTCTAAAGCTGCTATTTTTGCCCTTGGGGACAGACTTTGTCTAAAGGAAGATTGCAACAGCAGCAAAATCACCTTGCACCTCACCCTCCCGTTCCCAGAAGAGTGGCTTGTGCCTTTGCTGTGCTATTAGATTGGATTCTCGGCAGGTCCTTTGTGATTGCCAGCTGTGGTGGCCAGATAGACCACTGACCTCTGGGGAGAGGCCACCTACTGAATGTCAGATTCAAATGCTCTCCTCACAATGGTCTCTATGCATTTTGGCTTCAGAGGTGAAGGAGGGAAGTGACTCAGTGAGCCAGAAGCCTCATCCACAAGGCCAGGTGACTCAGGAGTACAGACAGCATATAAACTTTCTGAGACCCCTACCCACATGACAGTCAATTCAGAGGCCTAACACTGGCCTTCAAGGCTCCTGCACCAGGCCTAACCTAAAATTTCCAATAGACCTTTTGTGCCTGGTGTTTGGAAAACACTCTACAAATACATGTGCAATCAGTGAATTGATGGAAATCCCCATGGAGTTCAGCCCATGTTTTGTGCCTTCTCTCCTCATATCTATCATAGTTTCTCTAGGACTAGAACTGAGAACTTTGTATATCTTTGGAGACCTCACAGCTCCTTGCCCAGAGCTCTGAACAAAGTAATAATAAACTACCACGAACATAGTGCCCTATGGTTTATGAGGTACTTTAATATTAACTGTCTAATTTAATTCTACAGTAATGCTGGAGGACACATATTACCCTGTTTTATACCAAAAGAGCCCAAGGTTCACAGAGGTGAAGTTGCTTGTTCCAAATCACACAGGAAATAAATAACAAATCTGGGATATCTACCCAGGTTCTCTGAATCCAGAACCTAAATTCGCTCCATTTCATCCATTGATTGTATAAACATTCAGCATCCTCTTCAATCAAATGTTGACTTTTCTTCACAGCAACATAAACCTGGATGACATTAAAGTCTTGGGTTGTTTTTTGTGAAATTTTTCTTTTAAATAGAGCCTTGCTATGAAGCCCAGGCTGGTCTGGAACTCACTATGTAGCCTGGCTATTCTGCTATTCATGGAAATGCTCCTGCGTCAGCCTCCCAAGTGTTGGGATTACAGGTGTGAGCCACCATACCCTAGCTGACGTTGTATTCTTTCTATGGATTGGGAAGTAGAAGGAAATACATTTAAGTAAGCACAGTAAATAAGTGGTGGAAGCAATTGTAACCTTGATCTTTTGATCTCAAACTCAGGGTCTTTTTTATTACCGCACACAAAAATTCTTGTAGTGACATTCTGAAAGGCCCTATTATATGCTAAGAGCTTTCCCATTTAATCTTCACCAAAATCTGACATGGATTCTACTATCACTCACTTTCCAGATTTGAAGAAACCAAAACATTGAAAAGGCAGTGTCTGGTGGCCACCCGGGTTTGATCTGTGCCTCTGACTCCAGAGTTGGAGCTCTAGACTGTCCTAGCTTCCTGATGATAACAATAAATGCTCATTATGCATCCAAACAATCGATGTGTATTGACTGGGCTGCTAGTTGCTGTAAAGGTGGGGCCCAAGGCACAGCTGGGAAGAGAAGCTGTAAATGATGGGCTTGTAACGCAGCAGCAGGCCTTGGTCCACTGCTCCCAAGAAGCCCTCTGTGCCTGACAATAGCTGCTCCCACTTCCTGAGCAGTCCTTCCTGTCAGGAACGGGGTCTATAATCTTATGAGATCTTCATATAACCTAATGACACAGCATTATCTTTCCCATTTGAAGGATGTGGAAGCCAAAGCTTGTCCCTGGACACACAGCATCTCAAAGAGCTGCAGCTGATACAGTCCAGCACCCACCATGACTGCAGGTGGGGATGAGGAATATCACTTCCCAGGGAATTTGGGAAGAGAATAGGAGTGTGGCAGCTGCCAGCAGCTCCCAGGGCACAAGAGAGATGCATGGATCCAGGCTAAAATGCTGGGAAACACAAAGGAACCAAGAGCCATTGCAGAAGTGGCTGTGAGAGCAGCTGACTTGTGGGAATGCCGGTACTACCGCTCTAGAGCTGAGGACCGCCCAGGCTAACTCTGGGAAGTGGCTTCCCTCCCCGCCAAAGAACGGCTGCAGCACTACTTGGATCCAGACTTGCCCTGATTGCTTCCCACATTGATGGATGAACGTGGTTTTGCAAATTGGAAAAATAACTAATGTGCAACTCCCGCTCCTGCTGCCTACGAGTGAGGGGCTCTTCTGGGTTAACCAGAGACCCGGGAGGAATCAGTCCCCTGCATAACAACCCAGGGCAGCAGCAGAGAGGCTCTCAGCCTGGTGGGGGTGGATTTCCATTCCCTACAGGGTATTCTCTGTGTCACCTCTCATCACCATAATATTTACATCAAATACAAAAGGCCTCCTTGGAATAGAACCCTGGGGTTGTAAATGCCAAATCCAAGAATGTCAGTGAATGCAAACGATCAGGTTCCTTAAGCAGCATCCCCCCCCCCGCCCCGCACCCCTACCCCACCTCTCCTCAAGGTGATGTCTGTTGCAACAGGGGGACAGAGTTGCAGGCCCAGTGGATTTTAGAGTCTCCCAGTACCTCATCCAAAATCTGGAAAGGCTGGGAACACGCAGGGAGCCCAAGGGCATACACTCTGGTTTGTAGATGCCAGGCAGCCTCGTCTATTCCGTTTGGCTGCAAAGTCTGAGGAAATGTGTCCACACACACACACACCCTGTGCAGCATAGGAAGACAGGCCACGTCATAAACAGGCCACTCAGCTGCACAGGTGGACACTCTCCTATGATCCTTGGAGCCTGGGATGAGTCGACAGTGTGGGCTGCAGCTCAGTGGCTTCTGTCTCTCACTCCCTTTGCTCTCCCCTTGGGGCCCACTGAAGCTTCTCTCTGACCACTCATTTATCATTTATTGAGCACTTATTAAGCACCAGGCCTTGAGAATACCACAGCGAACCAGGTTTCTACCCTGAAGGAGCTTCTGCTCTACTGACAAGACAGCCCATGATTAAGTTGAAGAATAAACAGATTTAATTGCTGTGAAGTGTTGAAGAAAATGAATGGGAAGGAAAGGAGGAATGCCACAGTTGTCAGAGCAGTCAGGGAAGGGCTCTCTGGGGAGGTGGCATTTGACCTGAGAAGAAGCTGTCCTATAAAGATTTGGATGAGCAGTGTCCCAGGCAGCAGGTCTAGCAAGGGTAAGTAAGAGCCTAGGGGAGAGAGGCCATGTATGCTCAAGACCTGAAGCTCCGGAGGCAGGGCAGTTGGATGGAATGGGTGAGTGGGCAGGGCAGGATGAGCTTACAGGGGAGTTGGATATGAAAAAGAAGGGGGTTTCTTGCCAGTGGAACTGAGAAACCACACATGTGATCTAGGCACAGTGCTATCTGACTTACATTTTAAATTTTTGCTCAGATAATAAAAATCTTGGACTGACTTCACAACTTCCTCACTATGTGACCTGGAGCCAGGTGGGACATTTTGTTAAATTTCAGCTTCCTTAAGAACTTTTTGGGATGTCAGGAAGACAACATAAATTAACTCGTATAATGTATCTGCTGCAGTACCTGGCTGGCATCAGCAGGTACATAATTAATGTCTCATTTTGTCTCTGTCCCCCCTTTTTTTCCCTCCAAGCCCAGCCTTGGTTCCATCTCTCTCCATCAGTCACACGCTATAGCATTCCTAGATCTAGCAGGGAGTTTGAAGCAGAAGTGGAGGGGTGGTCTCCTCCACTGGCATTTGAACCAGAATTCCCCTCTCCCAGCACCCATTATTTGTGGTCATCACCCCCTGGAAAGAAAGGGTGGGCCTGCACATGGAAAAGGTTAGCATTGCTGCCTGGGAGGTTGTATTCCTGTCCACTCATCTTTGCTCCTTTCCAAATCCTTTGTGCTTGATCCTTGACCCCAGAGGCTGCTTAGGGGTAGGGTCACAGAAAACCTGGAGGGAACTAAAGGGAGTAAATGGTGAAGGCAGTTAGGAGACCACACAGGGTTGAGAGCAGTCAGGACATCCTCGATTCTCTAGAGCTGAGCTCACCACAGCCAGTTCCAAAGTGGGAAGGGTGGCTGCCCCCAGGGGAGAATACCCCAGGCAGTCTCTGGAGTAGCCACATACCCGCTCGACTGGCCTCAGGGGACAAGACATATTCCCTTTCCTTCTTCCTGGCATGGGGCTCCACAGAATAAAAGTGATAAGGTTGATTTGTTGCTCTTAGAAAGTTCATTGGAAGGAGACTGGAGAGCTCGTTCAGTGGTTAAAGGCCTTGCTTGCAAAGCCTGCTGGCCCAGGTTCAATTCTCCAGTACCCAATAAAGCCAGATGCATTACATGTATCATGCATCTGAAGTGCATTTGCAGCAGCAAGCAATCCAGGCACACCATATATTCTCTCTCTCTCTCTCTCTCTCTCTCTCTCTCTTAGATAGATAGATAAATAGATAGATGAGGTAGGAGGATTGCCATGAGTTGGAGGTCATCCTGGGCTACAGAATGAGTTTCAGGTCACCCTGGGTTAGACTGAGACTCTGCTTTAAAAAATACATTAAAATCATCAAGTTCATTAGAAGGAAGAGAGCCATGCAGTCTAGAAGCCAGAGGAGTGTCTGTGCAGTGGTGGCAGAGAAGTCTTTTTGTCTATAATGCAGTACAAAGGACAAGGCTGTGGCAGCAGCAGGCAGGTGCAGGGAGGCAGTGGACAGCAGAAGGAAGGGGCATGGGAGAGGCCTCAGAGAAGAGCCGTGGGAGTGCTTTTGATTCTGGATGGCTTCCAAAGAAGAACGTGTGTGTGTGGTCAGGGGTGGTAAGGCAGACAAGAGGACAGAAAAACATAGGCACTCCCTCTCCTCTCCCCAGCTGCTTTTCCTTTTCACTCCCACTGGCCAAGTCCAAGCCCCCATCAAAAACCTCCACCTAGCTGGGCGTGGTGGTGCACGCCTTTAATCCCAGCACTTGGGAGGCAGAGGTAGGAAGATCACTGTGAGTTCAAGACCAGCCTGAGACTACAGAGTGAATTCCAGGTCAGCCTGAGCTACAGTCAAACTCTATGTGGAAAAACAAACAAACAAAAACCTCCACTTACTCTTAGCTCTGAACCCCACAAGATCCTCTTCCCTCATTTTGGGGGGGAGCTCAGCACCACTACCTACCTATGTGGGACCCTCCTCTCCCCCATACAGCTTCACAAAAACTACTGTAGCCCCGAAGAATCCCTGGAAGATATGTCCTGAACTTTCTGTGCATACTTGCTGTCTGCAGCAACTCCAGTATATTCAGCCGTCTGGACGTGGGCAAGGCTCCCTGGGAACACACAAAGAAAGCTGCTGCCACCACAGGAACACTGGGGTGCTGACCAAGGTCCTGAAAACCCCTATTTCTTCCCTCACAGGAACCATCACAACTGTGTGTGCACCCTGGTCTCGTTCTTTCCCCACACGTCCACCCTGAGCACTGCCTCGAAGGATTTATCCTGTCAGTAGCCCTTTCCACAAAGGGGTCTGTCGGGGGCTGATCTCAGAGAGCTCCACCAAGCCAAGAGAGCTACCCCTCCCCCCTCCTTTCCTTTCCTGTCCTTTACACTGGCTCTGCCTGTTCTACCAGCCCCATCAAGGACAGCCCCCTGCAATCTGACCATGGCAGCAGCTGTCAGGGCCTGGGGCAGCACTTGACATCCTGATCTAACCATATTCTCGCAGAGGAAGCAGGTTGGGAGTTCCGCATGCTTGCACACACCTGCACACACCACACACATGCTCATACTCTCAATGTCAGCCTGGAGTGCAGAAGAGTTTCTTAGATTTCCTGGGTCACAGACTCTCTGGTTGTGATATCACCAGGGTAAAAAGTAGGCACACACGGCCTTTTGCATGTCCTAGAGCAAGGGCTGGAGAGAGGAGGCCCTTCTACTGGTTCCTGCTCACCTGAAATCCGTTTTCAGGGTGTGGGCTCCTCTAAGAAGACATTTTCCAGATAGAAATTTGGCAAAATGACAGGGTGCCCTTTTATGAACTGCACTTTGGGGGCTTCTCAGGAGCTGGATCGGTGGTGCTGGGCTGACGTGTAAGAGGGATAAGAACCATCTCTAAGGCTACCTGCACCTGTCAAATTCAGGAACTGAGCACTTCATGGGTGTGCATGTGTGTGTTTGTGCACATGTGTATACAGGTATGTATGCACATATGTGAATGTGCATGTGGAGGCCAAAGGACCACCTTGGGTGTCATTCCTCGGGTGCCATCTTTTACATGACAGTGTCTTTCAGTGGCCTGGAGCTCACCAATTAGGTTAGACTGGCTGATCAGTGAACCCAAGGATCAGCCTGTGTCCATCTCCTCAGCACTGGGGTTACAAGTGCATGTTACCATGCCCAGAATTTTTGAAATATTTATTGGGAACTTACTATATGAACATATAGTAATTTGATCATGCTCCCATCATGCTATCTTTTCTGTCCCCTCTCCCGCCCCCTATCCACTGAGGTCCCTCCTCTTTCAAGGTCATCTTTCCTCTGATTTGTTATCACATTCCTTTTGTTCTCCTCCATATTCTATGTCAAAATGTTGATGGGCTCAGAGCAGAGCAGGTCTTGAGGGGGTGTCAGTAATCACTGTGGGGTCATGGATACACCAGTCAGTTCATGCCAGGACAGTGCCACAGCATGCCTTCCTCCCCTATGGTTCTTACATTCTTTCCATATCCTCTTATGCCATGTTCCCTGAGCCGTGGAAGACTTATTAGATATCTCCATTAGACAGGCTGGGGGATGGCTCAGCAATTAAAGATGCCTGCTTGCAAAGGCAGCCAGCCCCAGCAAAGTCAAATGCACAAAGTGGTGCATGCATCTAAGGTTCATTTGCAGAGGCAGGAGGCCCTGGCATGTGCTGGCTCGCTCTCTCTCTCTCTCATGGATAAATAAAAATTTAAAAATATTAAATTAAAAAAAATCTTTTTTAGTGTTGAGATCTCAACAGCCTCTTATTTTTAGCTTTAAGGAGTTTTGAGTCTCCTCAGTGTCTACTGCCATCTCCATAGAGAAGATTCTCAGGCTTTCAGTGAGAGCAATGCTCATATTCAATCCTCCACTTCCTCTGCTATGTTCTTGGGCCATGGCAGGTGAGATAGGGATGGCTCGTCCAGTGCTAGGTACTTGGCTTTCTCTTACATGCCCAGAATTTTTTTGTTGTTGTTTTTTCAAGGTAGGGTCTCATTCTAGCCCAGGCTGATCTGGAATTCACTATGTTGTCTCAGGATGACCTCAGACTTACAGCAATCCTACCTCTGCCTCCTGAGTGTTGGGATTAAAAGTATACAACACCATGCCCAGCCCTAGAATTTTTTTTTTTTTTTTTTGGTTTTGTGAGGTAGGGTCTTACTCTGGTCCAGGCTGACCTGGAGTTCACTATGTAGTCTCAGGGTGGCATCGAACTCTCAGCAATCCTCCTACCTCTGCCTCCCAAGTCCTGGGATTAAAGGAGTGTGCCACCACGTCCGGCTCCCTAGAATTTTTTTACATGTGTTTTGGAAATCAAACTCAGGTCCCTGTGCTTGCAAGGCATATACTTTACCAAGTGCACTATCTCCCTAGCCCAAGGACTGTGCACTGTGCCTCACAGTCTCCCACATGTGCTTCTCAGTCAGACATTGTGTTCCCTATCTTGGTCTTCTTTACCAGGACAGGTGAGTCCTGAGCTCCTGATGCCTGCATGTCCTTGCACATTCTGACCAGGTTTACTCACGCTGTACACTAACATGTAAATAGAGAACAAGAGCCCTGCCTTGTTTTGAGTCTTTCTGTGACCAAGCACACAAGTCCTTTGAGTTCAATATACACACCTGTAGGCCATCCACACTCATGCCTTGACATGCAAATTACACACACAAGTCAAATCATATACCAGCCATATAAGAAAATACAAAACACAAATCAGGGCTAGAGAGATGGCTTAGTGGGTTACGTGTTTGCCTGCAAAGCCTAAGGACCCATGTTTGACTCTCCACATCACACGTAAGCCAGATGCACAAGGTGATGCAAGTGAGCAAGGTTGCACATGTGCATAAGGTGGCACAAGTGTCTGGAGTTTGAATACAGTGGCTAGAGGCCCTGGCACACCAATTCTCTCTCTTTCTCTCATAAAAAAAAAAAAAAAAGCCAGTCTGTTGGGCTTGCCTCAAAAAAAAAAAAAAAAACAACACACAAAACAAACAAACAAAAAAAACCCCACAGACCAAAGAACAGTGTGGGATTCCAAGAAGTCCATGTATGGGCTCACATACATACAATCACAGTCAGGAAGTCCATGTATGGGCTCACATACATACAATCACAGTCAGGAAGTGCATGTATGGGCTCACATACATACAATCACAGTCAGGAAGTGCATGTATGGGCTCACATACATACAACCACAGTGAAGAAGTCCATGTATGGGCTCACATACATACAATCACAGTCAGGAAGTCCATGTATGGGCTCACATACATACAATCACAGTCAGGAAGTCCATGTATGGGCTCACATACATACAATCACAGTCAGGAAGTCCATGTATGGGCTCACATACATACAACCACAGTGAAGAAGTCCATGTATGGGCTCACATACATACAATCACAGTCAGGAAGTCCATGTATGGGCTCACATACATACAATCACAGTCAGGAAGTCCATGTATGGGCTCACATACATACAATCACAGTCAGGAAGTCCATGTATGGGCTCACATACATACAATCACAGTCAGGAAGTCCATGTATGGGCTCACATACATACAGTCACAGTCAGGAAGTCTGTGTATGGGCTCACATACATACAATCACAGTCAGGAAGTGCATGTATGGGCTCACATACATACAACCACAGTGAAGAAGTCCATATATGGGCTCACATACATACAATCACAGTCAGGAAGTGCATGTATGGGCTCACATACATACAACCACAGTGAAGAAGTCCATGTATGGGCTCACATACATACAATCACAGTCAGGAAGTCCATGTATGGGCTCACATACATACAATCACAGTCAGGAAGTCCATGTATGGGCTCACATACATACAACCACAGTGAAGAAGTCCATGTATGGGCTCACATACATACAATCACAGTCAGGAAGTCCATGTATGGGCTCACATACATACAATCACAGTCAGGAAGTCCATGTATGGGCTCACATACATACAATCACAGTCAGGAAGTCCATGTATGGGCTCACATACATACAATCACAGTCAGGAAGTCCATGTATGGGCTCACATACATACAATCACAGTCAGGAAGTCCATGTATGGGCTCACATACATACAGTCACAGTCAGGAAGTCTGTGTATGGGCTCACATACATACAATCACAGTCAGGAAGTACATGTATGGGCTCACATACATACAAACACAGTGAAGAAGTCCATATATGGGCTCACATACATACAACCACAGTCAGGAAGTGCATGTATGGGCTCACATACATACAATCACAGTCAGGAAGTGCATGTATGGGCTCACATACATACAACCACAGTGAAGAAGTCCATATATGGGCTCACATACATACAACCACAGTCAGGAAGTGCATGTATGGGCTCACATACATACAATCACAGTCAGGAAGTGCATGTATGGGCTCACATACATACAATCACAGTCAGGAAGTGCATGTATGGGCTCACATACATACAATCACAGTCAAGAAGTCCATGTATGGGCTCACATACATACAGTCACAGTCAGGAAGTCCATGTATGGGCTCACATACATGCAATCACAGTCAGGAAGTCCGTGTATGGGCTCACATACATACAATCACAGTCAGGAAGTGCATGTATGGGCTCACATACATACAACCACAGTCAGGAAGTGCATGTATGGGCTCACATACATACAATCACAGTCAGGAAGTCCATGTATGGGCTCACATACATACAATCACAGTCAGGAAGTGCATGTATGGGCTCACATACATACAATCACAGTCAAGAAGTCCATGTATGGGCACACATACATACAATCACAGTCAGGAAGTCCGTGTATGGGCTCACATACATACAATCACAGTCAGGAAGTCCGTGTATGGGCTCACATACATACAACCACAGTCAGGAAGTCCGTGTATGGGCTCACATACTTACAACCACAGTCAGGAAGTCCATGTATGGGCTCACATACATACAATCACAGTCAAGAAGTTCATGTATGGGCTCACATACATACAATCACAGTCAAGAAATCCATGTATGGGCTCACATACATACAATCACAGTCAGGAAATCTATGTATGGGCTCACATACATACAATCACAGTCAAGAAATCCATGTATGGGCTCACATACATACAATCACAGTCAGGAAGTCCATGTATGGGCTCACATACATACAATCACAGTCAAGAAGTCCATGTATGGGCTCACATACATACAATCACAGTCAAGAAGTCCATGTATGGACACACATACATACAATCACAGTCAGGAAGTCCATGTATGGGCTCACATACATACAATCACAGTCAAGAAGTCCATGTATGGGCACACATACATACAACCACAGTCAAGAAGTCCATGTATGGGCACACATACATACAATCACAATCAAGAAGTCCATGTATGGGCACACATACATATAACCACAGTCAGGAAGTCCATGTATGGGCTCACATACATACAACCACAGTCAGGAAGTCCATTTATGGGCTCATATACATACAGTCACAGTCAGGAAGTCCATGTATGGGCACACATACATACAGTCACAGTCAGGAAGTCCATGTATGGGCTCACATACATGCAATCATAGTCAAGAAGTCCATGTATGGGCTCACATACATACAATCATAGTCAAGAAGTGCATGTATGGGCTCACATACATATAATCACAGTCAGGAAGTCTATGTATGGGCACACATACATACAATCACAGTCAAGAAGTCCATGTATGGGCTCACATACATACAATCACAGTCATGCAAACCAGAGCACATGCTCTGAGATCTAACTCTTCATCCCCACCTCTTAGAGAACATTCCAGACCTGCTGAAATTTCCTGCAGTATGCTCTCACTCTATGCCCCTGTGCAGTCTGTTCTCTCTGGTGGAATCATTCTTCCCTCCTTCCCCTTACCTGGTGGATTTCTAGTAAGCCTCTGGATTCATTTCCTGGGGCTGCCATAACAAATTACCACAAACTGGGCAGCTTAAAGACGACAGAAATTTATTTGCTGACAATTCTAGAAGCCAGAATCTGAAATCAAGATGTCAGCAGAGTGGAGTGCTTCTTGAGGGCTTGGAGAGAAGTTCTGTTCTATGATTCTGTGTGAGATTTAAAAGTTCCAGCTCTCATCTTGCTACACTGAGAGAGGTGGGAAGGGTCCCCTGTGGTCTGCTGCCTCCAAGAGCTTCCAGCAGTTACAAGGCTGGGTGCTTTTTGGCTTGTGGACTTTCACCCCAGCCTTGACTCATCAGTTACATGGCATTCTTCCTCTGCCTACTTTTGTGACCAGATTCCCCACCTATGAGGGCACCACTTGTTAGATTAGGCTGTCCTCTTCATCCTGTATGACTTCCTCTTAACTTGATGTCATCTGCAAAGGACACAGTTCATCCCTCAACAGATTCTAAGTCTTAGCCAAACTTCTCTTTCTCCAGGAGTCCTTCACTGACCTGTCTCTAGACGGACTAAGTAAGTGCCCTACCATGTGATCTCTTATGCCTCGTCACCCACATGACTTTTTTCTGGCAGAGGAAACAAAGGGTTATTTTTTAGATTGGGTTTTACTATGCATCCCAGGCTGGCCTCAAATTTGTGATCCTTTTCCTACCTCCCTGTGCTGGAATCACAGCACAAGTGCATATCACCACACTTTATTGTTGCTGCTTCTTTTAAAAAAATATTTATTTATTTATTTATTTGTAAGCAAAGAGATATGGGGGGGGGTGTGCCAAGGCCTCTAGGCATCAGTCAAGATGCATGGGCCACTTTGTATATCTGCCTTTAGGAGTGTACTGGGAAACTGAGTCCGGGTCATTAGGTTTTTTTTTTTTAATTATTTTATTTATTTTTGGAGAGAGACACAGAGAGAGACAGAGAGGGAGACAGATAGAGATGGGCGTGCCAGCAGTCTCTCAGCTGCTGTGAACAAAATCCGGATGCGTGCACCGCCTTGTGGGCAAGTGCGGCATTGCACCCTTGCATCCCTTTGCATCTGGCTAAACGTGGGACCTGGAGATAGATTGGAACCGGGTTCTTAGGCTTAGCAGGCAGGCGCCTTAACCGCTAAGCCATCTCTCCAGCCTGGGTCATTAGGTTTTGCAGGCAAAAACCTTGACCACTGAGCCATCTCTCCAGCCCTGTTACTGTTTATTTAATGGCCTCTCCCACCTCTGGGGCTAAGGCAGTTTATTTCCTACTCACCACCAAATCTCCACACCTGGTATAGTGCCCAGAATCTCAAATAAATGTTTGTTGAATGAATTGTGTGCCACCTATGCATGTGGCACAAGTATGTGAATCATGCTGACATACAGAACACATATACACTATGTATATGTACACACATGCATATCAAACATACAAACACAAGGAAACTATATACATACATACATACATGTCAGTTCTTGAACACCATCTAGCAGATCCCAATTAGCCAATGAATAATGGCTGCATGCCAAGAAAATGCAGCCCTGGTTTAAGTGCACTGGGAGAGCTAAGAGGTCACCTGTGGTCTCTTGCCCACAAGGGGCTGATGGGCTAAGTGGAAAAACAAGACTAATATATGATGATAAACACTGCAGAATTTAATTCCATTCGGTGAGTCATGAGGACTAGAGCTTTTACAAGGTGATGTAGCCAAGGGGTGCTTCCAGAGAAGGGGAGAGTAGAGCTTCCTGTGTACCTCAAGCTATGGCAACACGGAACCCCAGCAGGATTCCTCTCCTCCCTCCAAAGTCCTGGGTGGCAAAGGTAAGCCCAGTGACCATGAACTGGCCTCTGGGCCTTTGTACATGTTGTGATCCACACTTTCCCAGGGAGTGCTTGGCAAAAAGCCTCGATGACACCTTTGTTGGTAAAGCATCCTCTGCCAGCTGCCAGTGGGAGGGTTGTGGCTAATGGATGGGAAGAAAGCCTCATGGCTCCTTTCCAGTCCCAAAGCACTGATATCAGAAGGTTCCTCGAGACAGGCTTCGAGGATCCTAGCTTCCCATGACTCCAGCTGTCTGGCCTTTGCGCCTAGCTGAAGCCCTGAGGAAGAGCTAGGGGAAGTCATGAGAGTCTGGAAGTATTGCACAACATCGAAGAGCTGCTGCTGCAGACTCGGGCAGATGTCCATTTGGATTCCAGCTCCACTCTGTTTTTGCTGTGCATTCTTGGCCAACTACTTAACCTCTCTGAGCTTTTGTTTCTGCAGCTGGAATCCTTGTAGCTCTGTCCATGGAATCTATGAGTCTTCAGTGACTCTTTTCAGGCAAGGAAAGCTGTATGTGCTGGTCTCAATACCCAATTCAACATTAATATTTCTGGCTGAAGTATAGCCAGAGCCTGGGTATGCAATCTCAACCCAAGTAGAAAAACTGTGAGTGGCACCATTCCACTTACAGCACATGGCACCATGGGCTGGTATCCCAGACTGAATAAAAAGGAGAAAGTAGCTGAGCATGGTGGCACACACCTTTAATCCTAGCACTCGGGAGGCAGAGGTAGAAGGATCGCCATGAGTTTGAGGCCATCCTGAGACTACATAGTGAATTCCAGGTCCGCCTGAACTAGCGTGAGATCCTACCTTGAAAATACCAAAAAAAAAAAAAAAAAAAAAAAAAAAAAAAGGAGAAAGTGAGCTGAGTACAAGCATTCATTTCTCTCTCTACTCCCCGACAATGTGACCTCATGCTCCTGCCATGATGGACTGAATCCTCAAACTGAGAGCCAAAATAAACCCTTCCTTCCTTCAGTTGTTGTTTTTCAGGTATTTTTTAAACTTTTTTTTTTTTTTTGGAGAGAGAGACACACACACACACACACACACACACACACAGAGAGAAAAAATGGGTGCGCCAGCAGCCTCTCAGCTGCTGTGAATGAACTCCAGAGGCGTGCACCCCCTTGTGGACAAGTGCAGCATTGCGCCCTTGCATCACTGGATCTGGCTAAACGTGGGACATGGAGATTGGAACCAGTGTTCTCAGGTTTAGCAGGCAGGTGCCTTAACCACTAAGCCATCTCTCCAGCCCTGTTTTTCAGGTATTTTGACACAGCAACAGGATAAGTAGCTAATCCATAAATACTGTAAGAGGAGATGCACATGCATGCCCATGGCATGTGCTGGCACTAGGCCAGAGTTTCTTCCTGTTTGAGAGCATGCTGGGACTTTGGCCTGAGCAGGAGCAAGAAGAGGCTTTCATGAGTCATTGCTGTCCCTCACAAGAGAGGGTGGTGCAGTGATGAGCTTTTGGTTTTGTTTGTGAGAAGTGGTAAGTTGTCTTCTAGGTTGAAATTTGGTCCTGCAGTGAAAGACTAGGGTTATGGCTGTGGCTTAGGAAGCCAGGATAAGCCTCTATCACCTTTGATGCTCCACCTCTGCCAACTAAAGAGTGTCCATTTCCTAGGTCAGGAAGCAGTGGTTGCCATGGGAGTTTGGAGAAACCTCTGAAAAGAGAGTGGAAAATACAAGAAGATTCAAGAAGGTAAAATATGGCCAAAACTGGGGCTTTCCAACTACAGACGCCACCTCACCTGTCCCTTCAGGAAAGGCCCTATCAGAGCTGGGTATGGTGGGCCACACCTTTATTTACCAGCACTTGGGAGGCTTACGTAGAAAGATTAAGAGTTCACGGCCAACATGGGTTACATAGCAAGGAACGGAGGGAGTATGAGGGACTGGAGGAAGAAAAATGAATAGGACAAGCATGGTGTTTGCAAGATGAAGTGGATTTCTTGAACCTGCAATGATGTGGCTTTGGAAATCCATTCCCCTGAGGCACCTAAATGAGTCACCAAAGAGTAGGTAAGCAACCAGGTAGTGCTGGAATCAGGAGCCAGGAGCCAGGGGGAAGATGAACATACAATATCCTGGCTATCTGTGTCAGCTTGGGAATGGACCTTCCATGGAAGGTAGGGCATGGTAGTACAGTGAGGGCTGGAACTGGGAGAATAGATTCTCAGCCTGCTGGAGGGCTGGCCAACCAGGCAGACTCCATGAAGAGAGACCGGCAAGAGAAAGCCACAACTGGATGAAAATGCCAGGTGAATGGGGCAACACACAAAGCATGCAGAGGGCAAAGGAGGGGGCTCAGGGCATAGGCAGTCAGGAAAGAACAGAAGGAGCTGACACAGGTTTCGGGGACCCTGGGATCCCTCATTGACACCCATCTGGACACCCAGTGGCATTCTCCTAAGGGGGTGACAGTTTTCTTGGTGGCCCTGCTCAGATCTTCATAAGCACTCAGTCTGCCTGCTAGCCCAGATTCACAGTGGAGACACCGAGGCCTGTGGGGGCTGCCAGAGGCAGGTCTAGAAGCTGCTTTCTCTCCTTTCCCTCTTTGTCTGGCCTCTGAGCGCTGTGCCCTAGAGGCTGCAGGGCCCCACAGAGCTGCTCTGAAACCCCATTTCCTCTCCTTTCAATGGCAAAGTCCCTCCCCTCAGACTCTGACTTTCGTCCCACATCCTGAGCGTTTCTAGGCCAGAACCCCTAGCCACCAGGATCACAGAAGCCTGCTGGCCCCGCAGCTCCAAGCGGGCAGAAACGCTAATTGGCATTAACAGAGACCAGGCCCGCAGCTCACAAAAGATCCCCTCTTCCTGACCAGAGCCTGCCTGGGGCGCAGCCAGCCTGCTGGCTTCTAGTGTCTGCCAGTAGGGGGAGGGGGACCCAGAAAGGGGAGGGGGCCAGAGCGGGGCGACCCACTGCAGCTGCCCTCCACCTGAGGCTGCTCGCACTCAGCAAGAAGCTGGCCCTCCTTCCTGCCCTTCATCACAGCTCCTCAGGTAGTGCGGAGCACATTAAAGACAGCCTCCTCAAAGCCTGCCCTATATGCTTATTTTAATCTAATCGCACTTCGAACAGAAGGCTCTGAAATCCAACTGCCTGCGCAGATATCCCAATACCGTGCTGCATATGTGCGACCTTGCACTGAAAAAAAAAAAAAAAAAAAAAAAAAAAAAAACCCACAATGGCACCTCTGTCTTCCTGTCTGTGGAAAGGGAACCATGCTTTGCACTGGCTGGGTTGCTGGGAGGACGAAATACTGTCCAAAAGAGTGCCTCGCATGGTTCCTAGCACACAAAAAGCAGGTAGTCATTCGATACATACCATTTGCAGTTACATGATTATGACGATTATTTCTTGGACTTAATTCTCTGTGTTGTAAGAAATTTGTGTTCCAAGACTACAACACTGGACGCACAGAATGGGTTGGAGCAGAAATCCCAGTCAAGTTTGTTGAACAGCCACAAGGAAGGAAGAGATGGAGGGAGAAAGTGGACGTACTTATCACAGTTAAAACTAGTCTGTTGGAAGAGCCGAGGAAAGTGGCTCAAAGGTTAAGTGCACTTGCTTGCAAAGCTTGCCAGCCTGGATTCAGTTCCCCAGTACCCATGTAAAGCCAAACAAAAAAAGGGGGGCATGTGTCTGCTGTTCATTTGCAGTGGCAAGAGACTCTAGTGTGCATACGCTAGAGAAACAAATACATTAATAAAAATATTTTAAGGGGGTGGATAGATGGCTCAGAAGTTAAAGATGCTTAATTACAAAGCCTGCCAGCCTGGGTTTGATTTCCCAGTACCAACATAAAGCCAGATGCAAAAGTGACACATGTATCTGGAATTCATTTACAGCCCTAGTGCACACATACCTAGTTGCTTCCTCTCTCTTTCTCTATCTCTTAAATAAATAAGTGTTTTAAAGAACCAGTCTGGGACTGAGGGTAAAACTCAGTTGGTAGAGTTCTTGCCTAGCATGCCCAAAGCTCAGTGTTCAATACCCAATATAGCATAAACCCGGTTTGGTGATGCATGCCTGTACTCTAACAACCTGGAAGTGTGAGTAGGAAAATCAAGACATTAAGGTCATCAGGTGTAATCCCAGCATTTGGGAGGTAGTGGTAAGGTTCAAGACCAGCCTGAGACCCTACCTTGAAAACCCCACCCCCCCTCTTGCCAAAAAAAAAAGAGTTCAAGGTCATCCTTAACTGCATAGCAAGTTCAAGATCAGAGACCAGCTTGGGCTACATGAGATCCTATCTCAAAAGATAACAACAGAAGAGGTGGCTTAGGGGTTAAGGTGTTTGCCTGCAAAGCCAAAGGATCCCAGTTTGGTTCTCCAGGACCCATGCAAGGCAGGTGCACAAGGGGGCACATGCATCTGGAGTTTGTTTGCAGTGGCTGGAGGCCCTGGTGCTCCCACTCTCTCTCTTTCTCTCTCTTAAATAAATAAATATATAAATATAAAGGAATAACAACAGAAAACAGCCTTGTAAGTAGACAAAAACAACCTCCATTTAGCACTCATCTAATAGACTGCCATTGTCTAGGACTTCACCAATATGGCTTCTTCATTCCTTTAAGTAAAGCTCTGCTCACTTTCCATAGGTTTCCATTAAGATGCAAACAATGACACTAAATTTGAATGAGTTATAAGACTGATAAGAAGAAAGGTGTGGTTTGAAAGCCTTAGAGCCTCTGCAGGGCAGAAAAGAATTTTGACATGGAAAATGCTAAAGGAATGGCACAATTTTGCAGGAGCCTGGCCCTATGAAAATGGAGTGCAGAACACCTCAATTCCCTCAGTAACAGTCCAGATGTGACTGAACCTCATATTCAAGAACGTCTTTCCTTGTCTCAGTCCTAAATCCCTCACGCTGGGGATTATAGAACAAAAACGATCATCTAATTCTCCACATTACAGGCCCAGCACAGAATGTATGAAAATCCTGAAGGTTTTCTTTTGCTTGTGGTAGGAGCTATCCATAAGCAATCTCAATCCAAAAGTGATTTTCATTTGCTGAGGAGATTTGAAGTCTATCTCTTGTCAGTCTGAGGTTAAACACAGAGAGAGATCCAAATATGATTTTCGTATTTGAGAAGCAGTTACAATATTTTTAAGCAATTGAAGCTTCAAAATTTCAAATGCAATGTCCAGTTAGGCCTCAACCACAGGAACTACACACTTCTGCAAAGTTGACACAACAGTGGAATGTTTTCCCTGAGTGCTGAATCTTTGAGTGTTTCATAAGTGAAGATGTTCTGGGAGAAGTGGGGCAGTTTTATTGGTGCTTGGCTTTTGGCTGGGGCCATTTAAAGTAAATGTTACATGGGGAAAAAGTAAGAGGAAAGATGTTATAACAAAGTGTCAGTGCAATAACACATTTTTAATGGCATTATTTATCAACATTTACTGGCGGCTGGAGTTAACAAACACTCTGGTCCATCCCCAATGAGTGTTTGCAGTAAATTTAAAGGACTTGTTTTGCCTTTGGCACAGAGAAGATGACCCAAGTAGGATCCTTGTGTCATTTTGTAGAAATGATCGTGGGCAGAGATGGACTTGATGCTGGCTAAAAGCACAGATCCAGATTCCACTAGTCAGTCACCACCTGCACTCTCAGCCATTCCCAAAGGTAGGAATCTAATCACTATGGTTTAAAATTTGTATATTGAAAAAAAAATCATGGCATTAGGAGGTGGGGCCTTTGGCATGATTAAATCACATGAGTGGGTGCTGGCCTTGTGAATGAGATTAGTCCTTTTAAAAGAGCCCCCAGAGCTGGGCGTGGTGGCGCACGCCTTTAATCACAGCACTCGGGAGGCAGAGGTAGGAGGATCGCTGAGAGTTTGAGGCCACCCTGAGACTACATAGTTAATTCCAGGTCAGCCTGGACCAGAGTGAGACCCTACCTTGCAAAAAAAAAAAAAAAAAAAAAAAGAGCCCCCAGAGAGCCTCTTTGCCCCTTCCACTATGCAAGGATAGAGAAAAGCAGGAGCCATAGACATAGAAATGTACCCAGAGCCAGTGGGTGGCGATGAAAGGGGAAGAAGCAGACACGGGCAGTTGCTACCTCTTCCAGCAAAGATCATTCCTCTAAGCCCCTTTGAAATTCACATGACTGTCTAGTGCACTTACAATCTCTGCAAAGTTGTACTGTTGTTCAAAATATTTGCCATTCCTCCTTCACATATCCTCTTTGGAAAAGGTGCTACCATTGGTGTCAGGCTTGTCCATACAATTAGCTTTAGCTGGTTGTGGTGGCACACAGTGATAGGTAAATTGTAAAGAGAATGAGGCAGGAGGATCACAAATTCAAGGCCAGCCTGGGCTACACCTTCAAATCAGGCATGGTGAGGCATGCCTATAATCTCAGCACTCAGGAGGCTGAGGCAGAAGAACTGCTACAAGTTCAAGGCTAGCCAAGGCTACATAACAAGACCCTGTCTCAAGAAAATAAAATAAAATGTTAGGGCTGGGGAGGTGGCTCAGTGGTTAAGGCACTTGTCTGTGAAGCCTAAAGACCCAAGTTCGATTCCCCAGTAGCCATGGAAAGCCAGATGCACAAGGTGATACATGTGTCTGGCATTTGTTTGCAGTGGCTAGAGGCCGTGGAGTGTCTATTCTCTCTCTCAAATCAATAAATAAAATATTTAAAAATAAAATAATAAATAAAAGGGCTGAAGAGATTGCTCAGTGGTTAAGGTGCTTCTTGCAAAGCCTGATGGCCTAGATTCAATTCCCCAGTACCCACATAAAGTCAGATGCACAAAGTGAAGCACGTGTTTGGAGTTCACTTGCAGTGGCAAGAAGCTCTGGCACGCCCATCCATTTTCTCTCTCTCTCCTTGCAAATAAATAAAAATATTAAAAAATAACTAAATAGCTGACTGGGCATGGTGGCACTCGCCTTTAATCCCAGCACTCAGGAGGCAGATGTAGGAGGATCACTGTGAGTTCAAGGCCACCCTGAGACTACATAGTGAATTCTAGATCAGCTTGGGCTACAGTGAGACCCTACCTCAAAAAACCATAAATAAATAATAAAATAAGTAGCAGTGTGTATTTCACAGTGAAGTGCTGCAGCTCACCTGTGACACACATGGACTATAAGGAGATGTAAACATTTGTCACAGGCCTCTGCTTATCTGTTTGTTACCACAGCGTAACTTAACCTAAGCTGACTGACACAGCATAAGGCTTGCACTTACTGTAGCTCCTTCTCATCTAAACTGGATGGCTCATCTTTTCCTGAGCTTTCAGAAGCATATTTCCATGAGGTATCCCCTTACCTCTATAAATTTTGTGGGATTTCTATTATAGATGTGATTCCCAAATTCAAAGCTGTTTCAGATTCCAAGACATGCTGTACTAGTGATGACGATGACATGATAGGGCATAAATGTGTACAGCAGCTTCATATTCCAACACACACTATAAATGTGTTTGTTTTCAATTCACAACAGTCTGTAAATGCTATCACCAGTTTCCATATAGGGAGACTAAAGATACAAAGATGGAGAGACTTTACAAATGACAGAGCTGGCACTATATCTCCCAGTTTCTGTCCTCCTGCTGCTTCTTTCCCACCTGCTACATTAGTCATGGCAGGCATCCACACCAGACCACAGCACACATCTACCTCCTTGACAGGTGCTGGGAAGTCATCAGAGACACTGCTGATTTAACTAAATAAATGAATGCATGAGTAGATGACTAAATGAATGGATGTGTGAATGGGTGGGTGGATGATGGACAAATGGACAAGTAGATTTATAGACGGGTAAATGAAGGGGCAGATGGGTGACTGATGAATGGATGGATCTCTTTTGTATGGATAGATGAGAAGTTAAATGGAGGGCTGGAGAGATGGCTCAATAGTTAAGGTGCTTGCCTGCAAAGCCTAACAACCTGGGTTCGATTCCCCAGTACCCATGTAAAAACCAGATGCACAAAGTGGTGCATGCATCTGGGGTTTGTTTGCAGCAGCTGGAGGCCCTGGCACACTCATTCATTCTCTCTCTCTCTCTCCTTGCAAATAAATAAAAATATTCTTTAAAATTAGGCTAAATGGATGAGATTTTGGGGGTCTGAGGGAAAAAGCAGTGATGCGCTCTCAAGCCTAGAAAGTACATACAAACATTCCCAATACCCTACCAGTCAGAATGCACTACATTCAGACAATGTATTAATCTTGCCTAGCCAGGTATTTCAACATTCCCTCACATCAAGGAACATAGAATGTGTTTTATCCATAAGGGTGTCTTTTCTGCTTTATAACTCACTAGCTATGTTCACTTAACTTCTCCATGCCTTAGTTTCTTCATCTGTAAGGCAGAGATGGGTATGTACTTCCTTCACTGGGCTTTTGTGGAAATAGATAACATGTAGATAGTGAAGTGCCTAGCATATCATAAATTCTTAATAAATAATAACTATAATTATTATTATTCTCGAAAGTTCAGGATAGTTGCCTGTGGAAATCAAAGTCCCCACCAAGCATGCCATATTGTGATTACAGTCTTTAGCCCTTTTTCATTAGCAGTAGAATCTGCAATAATACAATAACCTTTATTTTATTACACAGCCCTTGGAAATTGAGGGTTTCATCCATGTCAATTAATTTCTTCGCAGCCCACGTTGGCAGTGACAATCAGAATGTCAAAATGTCTCTGAGGATTCCTAGGAAATCTGAGGCACTTCACAACGAGCTTGCCCTGAATGAGAGACCAGCCAGAATGAATCATTAATACACTTCACGGGAAGGGGCACTCTTCTTAAATGCTAATACAATCAACCCAAAAGGCAAACTTCAGGCTTCTTTCTCAGTGATCAGAAAAACGTCCCAGAGCTGAGGCTCTGTTCTGGGGAAGCCAGAGGCCCTGTCTCCTTATTGAGCCAGCCCAGGAGGAGCAGGGGAGGCGCAGTCCCACCCTCAGCATGACACAGATGCCTAGAGTAAGGTCCATGGGGCTCACAGGCACCTCCTGTCACAGCTAGCCAGGGAGGTAACCATACTGACTCCAGCCACCAGAACCCACATCAGCTCCAAGTAGTCCTCACATCTGTGGGAAGACTTCACCAAGAGAGTCCTGTGAGTGAGAAACCAGCTAGCTGGAGGAATCAGGAGCTATCTGACCACACCATTTGTTCCTGAGACCAGCTTAGAGCTTCTTCTGGAGCCAAACTGCCTCAGTTCAAACCCTAGCTTCCTGCTTCCTGCTTCCTGCTTCCTGCCTGTGAAGCGCCTTGCATGCTACCTAACCTTGCAGGCTTTAGCTTTCTCATGTGTAAAGTACATATAATAACAGGATCTCCCACTTGGGAAGCAGAAGCAGGAGGAGCTACACAGTGAGACCTTGTCTCCACAACACGAACAGCAAATAGTAATACCTACTCTTTTTAGGGTTTGTTACAGTCACCTCCTCACTGCTGAGACAAACGCCCAACCAAAAGCAGCCTCTGGGAGGAAAGAGTTTATTTTAGGCTTACAGCTCCAGGGGAACACCATTAATGGAGGAAGAAGCTGGCTCACTTCCATAGATCCAAGCAGAGAGACACCACCAACATCCAGCAGCACAAAACCACCAGAGCTCCAGGTGTTCTCCATACACCTTAGGGCTGGACTCAAGATCCAGAGACATGCCTCTTCTCTAGAAGGGCTCTGCCCCCTGGAAACTCAAGTTTTAAGCCTGAGTCTACGGGGCCATACATTCAAACTTCCACAGGGTTTTATGAGGAATTAATGATCAAATAAATATAAAGCATTTTAAACACTGCCTGAGCCAGTTCACACCTGTAGTCTCAGCATCCAGGCTGAGGCAGGAGGGTTTCTCAGAGTTTGAGGCTAGCCTTACATAGTGAGTTCAAATCTAGGTAGGGCTACATAGCAAGATCCTATCTCAAAATAAACAAAACACCTGAGACTACATAGTGAGTTCTAGGACAGCCTGGGCTAGAGTGAGACCCTACCTTGAAAAACCAAAAAGCAAACAAACAAACAAAAATACAATGCCTGCTTCATGAAAAGCACTGTATATAATGTTTGCTATGATATTATTCTTTTTTTAAAATATATTTTATTTATTTATTTGAGAGCGAGAAAGAGGCAGAGAGAGAGAGAGAAAGAATGGGCACGCCAGTGCCTCCAGCCACTGAAAATGAACTCCAGACCCATATGCCCCCTTGTGCATCTGGCTTATGTGGGTCCTGGGGAGTTGAACCTGGGTCCTTTGGCTTTGCAGGCAAATGCCTTAACTGCTAAGCCATCTGTCCAGCCCTCTTTTTTATATTTCTTCCTTCACACATCTATCCATCCTGCTAGCCATTGGTCCTGCATTCCTGTATGCATCTTTCCAACAGCCTATCTGAACCCAAATAAGGCAGGTTAAAAATGAGTATTAAGGGGTTGCAGAGATGCCTTAGGGGTTAAGGGGTTTATCTGCAAAGGCTAACCACCTGGGTTCAGTTCCCCAGTTCTCATGTAAAGGCAGATGCACAAAGTGGTACATACATCTAGAGTTCATTTGCAGCAGCTAGAGGCCCTGGTATGCCCATTTTCTCTCCCTGTTTGCAAATAAATAAATAAATAAATAAATAAATAGTTTTAAAAGAGCAGGGCTGGAGAGATTGCTGAGTGGTTAAGGCATTTGTGGACTCAGGTTCCATTTCCCCAGGACCCATGAAAGCCAGATGCACAAGGTGGCACATGTGTCTGGAGTTCATTTGCAGTGGCTGGAGGCTCTGGCATACCCATTCTCATTCTTCTCTCTCTCTCTTTCTCTCTCTCAAATAAATAACATTGTGTGTGTGTGTGTGTGTGTGTGTGTGTGTGTGTGTCTGTGTGTGTGTGTATAGTTTTCTTCAGGTAGGGTTTCACTCTAGTCCAGGCTGAACTGGAATTCACTATGTAGTCTCAGGGTGGCCTTGAACTCGGGGTGATCATCCTATCTCTGCCTCCCAAGTACTGGCATTAAAGGTGAGTGCCACCGTGACCAGCAAAAAAAAAAAAAAATATATATATATATATATTGGAGAGAGAGGGGGAGAGGGAGAGGGAGACAGAGAATGGGAGCGCCAGAAGCCTCTCAGCTGCTGTGAACGAAATCCAGATGTGTGCGCCCCTTGTGGGCAAGTGTAGCATTGAGCCCTTGCATCACTGCATTTGGTTAAACATGGGACCCGGAGATTGGAACTGGCATTCTTAGGCTTAGCAGGCAGGGACTTAAACCGCTAAGCCATCTCTCCAGCCCGACCAGCAATATTTTTAAAAGACAGTATCAAGGTTCAACATTTGTATTTGCTACACAAACCTAACAACTGGAGTTTGGATCCCCAGAATCCCAGTAAAGTCAGGTGCATGTAGCACAAGTGTCTGTAATACCAGTGGGCCTACAGCTATTGAAGGCAGAGTCAGGAGAATCCTGAAGCTCACAGTCCAGGTACTTTGGTGTTTTTCACAGAGGCAAAACCCAAGAGATAGCCTGTCTCAAACAAGGTGGAAAGTGAGGACCGGCACTCCAAGGTTGCCCTCTGACCTCCACATGCACACCCATACATGCATACCATACACACATACATATGCACACAGAAAGTGAAAACATGAGCATTAAATATCAAGGTTAGCTTTGAGAGACACAGATCTACCAATAGCAGCCTGGGGAAGGTATCTGAGTGTCCACTTTGTCCAAGCAACATGCTGCCAAATCTCTAGTCATATCCTCTGCTCGAGTGTTTTTTTCTCTTGGACACTCCCACTTCTCTCTCCAGAAAACTCTTATTTATCCTTCAAGGCCCAGTTCAAGGGTCACTATAGCACCTCCACCACTGCCCCCAGGGGTAAAATTCCCAGGTACAAGTACTCTCCATCTGCTTAATTAGAAAATGATTGCTGGAATGAGTAAAAGTTCCCAGTGTTTCTTGTTCATGTTAATATTAGAGTCTGTATCGCTCTGTGTTGTAACCAGTTGTTCAGACTTTCCATCTACCTGGAATGCCTGTTTCCTCATAAGCAGCCTGTTCCTATTTATCCTGAAGGTGTGGGTTTAGAAATCACTTCTGTCTTGCTCGTCATGGCACTCCCAGCTCATAGTCATGTCACTACATGTCATTACATGTGTCCACGTTATAAACGGTGCCTCCACTGGGTTGTGTGGTTATGATTGTTTGGTGGCCCTGCCCTGGATAGTTCCTGATGGCAAAAAAGGCAAACAGTGAACATCTGATGATTTCATCCATGGTGGTAAAGCTCAGAAGTCCGGTACACAGGTGCTGGTGTCTAGAGCCTCCATTGCTGCTTCAGGCCCTTCCAGATGTGAGATGTTGCAGGCATTCTCCCTGCTTCTTAGATCTGCTTCTTAGTTTGTGTCGAAGCTCTTGGGCACCAGCAGCAGGGGTCACCATAAGGGATCCAGTGGAAGGGCACCATGAGAAAGAGGTAGCTCTCTGAACCTGAACGTCAATAGGCTGTTGCTGTCATTGTGAATGAAAGAAAACCCCGTGCTTCCTGGAGGCACAGGGCCCTCCTCTGCTCCCCAGCATTGACTAAGATCCCTGGAAGTTCCTACTTCTCCAAACAGTCAGGCTTGTTGGATGTCACCCTGGAAGGCAGGTAGGGGTGTGGCTAAAAGTCAGAACAGGCAGATTACATTTCAGATTCCACCTTCACTTCCTATTAGCTGTGTGGCTTTAGGTAAATTGCTCAACCATTCTGAGTTTCCTTCCCTCATCTGTTTAAGGCAAAAACCTCACAGGGGAGAGATGAAGATTAAATGGAACAACACAGGTAATGCGCCTGGCACAGAGGAAATGTTCCAGCAACGTTTGTGGTTATTATTACTCATCATCTTGTCAGTCAAACGGGAGCTCAGAACAGATGTGCAATGTGGCTCTGATCCATCTCCACCCGAATCCAGTCCCTCCTGAAGCCCAGAGGAAAGTGGGGTGTTGTCAGAACCACAGTCTGCAGCTGAGCCAAAAACTTTGCACACCTCCCCATGTGCTTCCCACTTCATCATCAGTAAAATGCCATTGCTGAGTGAGAACTTACCTCATTCTTTCCCTTGGCATTTGGAGGCTGTGTACAGCAAGGGATGCACCTAGACTCTGGATAGAAGCTCCACCACTGAGTTCCCAGCTGTGTGAATGCGGGTGACCATCTTAGCCTTTCCGAGCTTCCCTTCCTTCATCCGTAAAATGAGTGGGACTACTCGCTACTGCTCCCACCTTCACATAAAGAATCAATAAGATGATGAGGAAACCCAAGTAGAACACCCGGCACATTATGGGGTTCAGCAGAAGAATGGTTTGCTACTCTTTTTTTGTTTGTTTGTTTGTTTGTTTGTTTGTTTGTTTGTTTTGGTTTTGGTTTTTCGAGATAGGGTCTCACTCTGGTCCAGGCTGACCTGACCTGGAATTAGCTATGTAGTCTCAGGGTGGCCTCGAACTCACAGCGATCCTCCTACCTCTGCCTCCCAAGTGCTGGGATTAAAGGCATGTGCCACCACGCCCTGCTGGCTTGCTACTCTTATTTTTTATATAGCAAGTTATGAGACATGTGGCTGATAGGGGAGAAAGAAATGTCCTGGCTGAGGATTATTTTCCCTCCTGAAGACCAGGCTGAACTTGGGCCCAGCTCCATTCTGAATCTCAGATCTGGGGCTGACCCTAACCAAAGGAGGACCCCCCACCTTCCTCATTATACCTCTTACTCTCCTGGGCAAGCAGTGACCTGCCTCTTCCTGGTGTCTCTCACAGGATCACAAATCTCAGTCACTGGGCTGCGAATGTGTCCTTTCCCACATTCTGGTGTCTGGGAACCTCAGTTCTTATGTAATGGCAGAGGAGCCCCTGCTCCCCAGGCTGGGCTGGTTGCTCAGGCTGGCTGTATCTCCTGCAGGCAGACAGAAACCTGCTCTCACTGTGTTGTGTGACAACATGCTGCTGGGTGGTGTCTGCAAGCTCTGCTCTACGGGTCTGCAGCCAGAGATAATGGTTGGTCTTTGGGGATATGTGACTGGCCTGGGTTTTGTTCCTAAGTTGGCATCACCTGCCCTCACTCCAGTGTCATCCAGAGACCTGTCAGTATCCTGGAAGTGTGGGGAGTCCCTCTGTACCTTCTTACCTGGGAGGTGGCCCCATGGAAGTGGACTGGCAGATTATAGAAGAGGGGAGAATCCCTGGCCCTGTCTCCTCCCACCAGCTTCTCTTCCAGAAGCAGATCTGGCGCCCCACCTTCAGGTGCCCAGAGGCCTGAGAAGTTGTCGAAACCACTGAACCTGACATATATAACTGCAGGAGATGCCAGCCGTCTCCTCCAGATGCAGGCTAAAAATACAGAGGAGCTAGGGCCCTCAGTAATGGAGACTTTAAGAGCCTGTGACATGTGGCAATGGCTGTGCCGCCGCTAATGAGCTCAGAGCAGATCGATGCCCAGGCCCCGAGTGAGAGCGTGGGTTGGGAGCAGGGACAGGGGTGTCACTCAGCATTTGTCCATCCTGGCTCAGAAATCTGGAATGTTGGTGTGGGCCAGGAAACAATGGGACCAGCTTGAGAGACCCCTTAACACTCAGATGGGAAGACTGAAGACAAATGACAGGAGACGGGAAGACATGCCAGAGAGGTCGAGATCTCAAAGGACTCCAGACAGATCATTGCTTCTCTGGCTCTCTCCCCCTGCTCTGTTATCCCAAAAGCCCAGAACAGAACTTTCGTTACCTGGCCATGAAAATGGGTGAGAATTGAGCACTGAATGAATGAAGGAATGAATAAATGAATTAATACTTGCCCACCTGCAGTGTGGGGCTCCCCAGTGCTGGGGACATAACAAGCACCCTCTGGCCCCAGGAGTACATGGCATGGAGCAGACACTTAAAAAGTGCTCACTGACTGAATGAGTACCTGATCTACTTTTTCACCTTACCCACTTCTGCATGTGGAGAAAAGGAAGCCTGTGGAAATAATGCCGAAGGTCTCTTTTCATTGGTCCTACCACTCAGAGCCAGGGTAATCCCATCTGCCAGGGAAAATTAAATAACAGCAATGGCACAGCAGGCATTGCCTGAATACACTGCAGGCAGAGTACTAAGAACCTCACACAAATTATCCCACTTAGTCCTCATATCAACCCTATGCTAAAGTTCAATTCTGATACCTGTTTTCTCAAGAGAAAGTGGAAGGAGCTCAGAAAGGCTGTGTCTCTTATCCTGGGTCATGCCTGGGAAAACATGTAGCCAAGATTGAAATTCCAAACAGCCTGTCCTTCCCTAACCACTGAACTGAAGTACAGCAGGAGAGGACAGGAGAATCAATCGTGGGCCAGAGAAAGGCACACAGAATGGAGACCAAAAAAAAAAAAAAAAAAAAAGTGTTTGATAAATTCCAGGAGAAGAATAGGAAGAAATAATGAGCATTTGTCAGAACCTTTTATAGCATGTAAGATGCTTTTCTCTGCATTCTCTCATTTGATCTTCACCACAGGCCTGGGTGGAAGGTATTATCATTATCTACATTTTATTGGTGAGCAAAGGAAGACCCTCACACTTCCCAGCCTGGGCTGAGCAGGCTGCACACCTGGGGTGGGCCACAGTGGTATAGTGATGGGGCTCTCTTCTCATCTCCAGGAGGTGGAACGAACCTTTCTTGAATTGGTCATTGGCTTCCAGAGTAAATCCAGGCTGAGGCTAGTACAGAATTTCTATGCTCATTATAACCACAGGCGAAAGGCCAGCAGGGGTACAGGCCAGGCAAAATACCACCTTCTCCAAAAGGAGCATGGCTCTTCCTATCCTCAGGCCCTCACTCTCCTCTCAGCTGTCCCGCTCTTCCATTCTTTTGGCAGCCGGCGCCTCCCACAGCAGAGCAGTCTGCAGTCTGCAAGTCATGGAACAGCAGCTCCTCTTGGCAGTGGGAACATCAACAAGTCTGCTTAAGCTGCAGCCAAGCATGGTGGCTCATGCTTGTAATTCCAGCACTCATGAGGCTGAGGCAGGAGGATCACTTCAAGTTCAAGGTCAACCTGGTTTATATAGTTAGACCTTGTCTCAAAACAAAACAACAAACCAAGAGTGTGTTTAAGCAGCAGATCTATGATGGTTTAAGGACATAAACTATGTGGAATGAGACCAGAGCCCCTCATACTCTTCTCTGGCTTCCAGCAATTGACCAAGCATGTGGCCAAAGTTGGATAGAAAGTAGATATGGTGACACCTTCCTAATGCTTCCCACAAGAAACACAACTTCAAATATGACATCCAAGACATTGGCAAGGCACTCTTGTCCTGCATCCAGTCTCCCTCCTCAAAATGAAACAGGAGTGCCAGGAAGTGACTACCCTGTGATTGTTTGGAACGTCCTTACTTTGCTATAGAGTCAATCTTGCTTGGCAAAAGTCTTCTTATGTGTGCCTTCCATGCAAACTCAGATGGATGCATCAAGCAAGCAAAAACAAACAAACAAAACCTACAAAACCCAAAAAATATGATCGGTAATTCTAGTATTCAGGAGACAGAGGCAGGAGAAGTGCTCCAAGTTCAAAGCCAGCCAGGGCTACATAGTGAGACCTTGTCTCAAAAATAACAAAACAAAAGCCAGGCATGGTGGTGCACGCCTTTAATCCCAGCACTCAGGAGGCAGAGGTAGGAGGATCACCATGAGTTCGAGGCCATCCTGAGACTACATGGTGAATTCCAGGTCAGCCTGGGCTAGAATGAGACTCTACCTTGAAAAACCAAAAAATAAAAATAAAAAATAAAAAAAGACAAAACATACACATACAAACATATAAAGATTGAAAACCCATATTTGATGTGATTGATTTTTTTAAAATTAAGATCACACTTTGTATGGACACATCATGTGTTGGTACCATCATTTCCTTCCTCCCTTTCTACTGAGAACCATCCTCAGTAGAATTGCTGATATTCCCCATGGGGTTGTGGGTTATGAGTTGTGAGAGCAACAGTCAGTTATGGGAGGCGGGCAATGCTCTGAATATTCCCTCCCACCTCATGGCTCTTACAATCTTTCCACCCCCTCTTTTGCAAAATTCCCTGAGCCGTGGTGGATGTGTTTTAAGTCTGCTTTAGTGTTGCGCTCTCAGCAGCTTCTGGATTTCTGCTTTGGTATGTGTTGAGTATCCTCAGTGTCTGTCTCCTTCAGCATGGTGCAGGTTGTCAGACTCGACACAGAAGCAACACTGTTGCTCATCTCGCCAATTCCTCTGTGGTTTTACCTGGGCCCTAGCTGATATGCAAGGGGTGGTTCATCTCCTGCCAGGGAGTCAGCAGTCTTGTCTTGGTGATAGATTTTGGTTGTCCTCAGTTCTCATTGCCTTCTGATATCACCCCAGGAGCTCTAGCGAGGTTATAAGTCTGCCATCTTAACCTGAAGTCCCTGATTGATTTTTTGATCCATGTTGGTATATTTGGTTAATTTCACAGTTCTTGTGATTGAAAGGGGAGACCTAGAGAAAGACTGTGCCCTGGCCGGATTCATACAGCCCCAGCTATGCCAGGTACTGCACTAGAGTTTAAGAAAGCAGTGCTCAGCGAAGCAGTCCATACTGACGGGGGTGGGGGGGCAGTGAATTCTTAACCCAGTTGAGGAAGATTCTGGAAGGTGGTGGCACTGGACTCAATCCTATTCTGAACTCTAGTTCTGGAATCAGGCAGCCTGAACTGGAAACTTAACTCTACTACTTGAAGCTGGTGACTTTGGACAAGTACTTGACCTCTTTGTGTCTCAGTTTCTTTATGTGTAAAGTTGGGATAATCATAGGAACTTTGGGGCTGGAGAGATGGCTTAGTGGTTAAGGTTCTTGCCTGCAAAGCCTAAGGACCCATGTTTGACTGCCCAGATCCTATGTAAGCCAGATGCACAAAGGTGAGGCAAGCACAAGATCGTACATGCCCACTAGGTGGTGCAAGCATCTTGAGTTTGATTGCAGTGGCTGAGGAACTGGCACACCAATTCTTTCTCTCTCTAAAAAAAATAAAATAAAACAAAAATCATAGTAACTTTCTCATTGGGCTCTATGGACTAAATAAGTTAATTCATACAAAACACTTAGAATAGTGCCTTCCCAATGGTAGCATCTATTTTAGGCCAACTGTAATTATTTTTCACTCAGGGTCTCATTTTAGCTCAGGCTGACCTATAATTCACTCTATAGCCTAGGCTGGCCCAGAACTTGCAGGAATCCTCCTACCTTAGCCTCTCAAGAACTGAGATTACAGGCATAAGCTTCCATGACTGGCTTGACATTATTTTTACTTCATATGTTGTTGTAAAGTTTAAATAAGACAGCATTTGGGAAACACGTAACCCAGAGTAAGTGCTCAGTTAAGGCAAGCTGCTATTATTTTTGTTATTAAGTATCAGTTGTCATTTCTGGCAAGGTGGATGGGAAGGGGACAAGAGAATAGTCCAAAACAAAAAGAATAGCATATTCAAAGGTCTGGAAGCCAGAGATTAGCCTGATACATTTGGCAAAGTGGAGAAGTTCAATTAGACTGGCACACAGCCTGAGTTGTGGGATTGAGGCAGGATGGAGCTGGAGGGGTGGGGGTGGGGGTGGGGTGGGCTCTGGAAGCATAAGGAGTAATGAGCCTCTGTCACCCCACAGACAGCACTGCTGAGAGTGCCTGAGTTCACAAAGACTTGCCAGAGGTCACAGGGGAGATGGGCAGTGTGAAAGGGACGCCCAGGGCCCAGCCCCTCCATGCCCAGTGCCACTCCGTATGGAGCCGCCAGCTGTCAATTAAGTAGTCTCTGCGCTAGAGGCTCTCTTTCCTCATGCGATACATGTCACATCCGGGAACGATCAAAACAGCTTTACTTTCACAAACGTCTTGTGCTGTGTGTTTGTTCTTTGGTGCTGAGTGTAACTCCCGTTGTTCTCCAGTCGCCTGTGATGTGCTGGTCTCTGACAGCCATTACCTACTCAAAGCCTCTGCGTGCCACACAACCCACCTGGTGGCACTCCATTCCATTCTCTGCTGCTGTCCCCAGAGTAATAAATGCCTCATCAGGCCAAGGGGGGGGGTGGGACAAGATGGAGTGGGGTCTGGCTGACTGGCAACTATAGCTAGTTTTAGAAATCACCTTTGAGAATGCTTACTGTGTAACAGGTGCTTTGACAACTTTGTTTTGCCAACCTCTGAGTTACGGCTTGCTATCTCTATGTAACTAAGACACGTAAAGCTACAAAACTGCCCAAGTTCACACTGTGGATAAATTGGTGAAGGGTAAGATATGAACCCAGCACTCTGTCACCACAGTCTGCTCACTTGCTCCCAAGGCCCTGCTGCAATCGCTACAGCTCATTGGCTCCCAACGCAGCTGATCTTGAAGGGAAAGGCTTGGGACAGCTGGGATTCAACATAGGTAGTGGCGGCCAACACAAGGAAATCAGTTCATCCATCCTGGTGCTCCTTCACCTCTGAAGACAGATCCCTTCAAAGGCGCCAGCCACCCAATGCTGGTCTCCAGAACTTGGGTCTTGCCTGACCCCTTCTGAAGGCAGTCCCTTACTTGCTTCTTGCAAACCCAGTCATCATCAGCTACGACCCAGCAAGTCCCTTCCTAGGATGATCCTTTGGCCCTTGTCACTTCCTCACCAAATCTCTACTTTGAGTTCGTGCATCTCAGTCAACGTTCTGTTCCTGTCATCAAGCTGTGGTCGCTGTCACTGCCATCAAAATGAGTGCAAGCACAGCCTCCTATGAGGCTTACTCTGAAGCCTTCTCTCTATCTCCTTTCTCCAGGTTCTGGATCCTGAGGGGGTGAGACGCAAAGGAGACAGAGGGCCTCCATTTTGTGGTGAGTCCCTTGGGGGCAGAGCCTGTCTCTTATTTTCTTTTGTCTGCTTAGTGCCTCAACCTCAGATAGGTGCTCAAAAAGCTGTCTAATAATAATAATACCCCTAGGTACTATTATTAGCTGAGCTGCCCAAAGCCTTTCATTAGCAGAGCCCACTTAGCTCTGACAGTAACAGTAGAAAAAATGGATTATTGTTTTCCCCAGTAAGGAAACTGAGGCTCTAGAAGATAAAAATGTGCCACAGAGCACAGCCAGGAGGAGTGGAACCAGGACTCCAAGGCCAGGGCTGCCTGTGCTCCTTCCCCCACCTTACACAGCCCCTAATGCAAACAGTGGATGGAAGGAGGAACCCTCCCCACAATGTCCTAGGGAGCAGGGGTCTCTGCCCCCCCCCCCCCCCCCTGGCCCATGGCATAGAGCAAAACCTCTCTCAACAAGGCTTATTATTTCTAATCTTAGGAAAGAAAGCTTCATTCAAAGCCACTTCCAATTCCATTCAACTCAAGGAAGAGTTCTCACTTTGCCTCTCTGACCCCCCTATACCATCCCCACCTCCTCCTCCAACTGGCGCCAACAACACAAGATAAATCTTTCCTCAGAAATATAATAGTTGTTCTTCCTCTTCCCGTTGAAGCCTCTGCCAGGTAATTAGCATATGCTGACACCTTGATAGACGAAAAGAAAGGCATGAGATAATTCCCTTTTTCTTTAACCATTATAGTATGAAGCAGCCTTTCAATCTGCTGGTTACCCAGTGCAGCATTCCTGAGCGCAGCCCACCGTTGACATGTTATTCTAGCTGATCCTACCATCTCTGGTATTCATCACCAACCTCAGGTCATACTTGATAGAGAAATTCTCCCTCTTCACTGCTGACACCTTCCTGGTAGGAGATGTAGCCAGGGTTCAGACTCGCTAGAAATTTGGGGGGTCCATGCAGTTATCCTTGGATGGACGCCCCCAGGTGGCAGCGTGAGGCCTTGCAAGGGCCTGCATAATTCCACAGGATCATTTTTTGAACCCCTTTCTTCTTTGCCATTTGCTGTCCTACACCCCAAGAAGAAGTTAGCTTTGGACCAGACTCAGGAAATCCCTGCAAGAACTTCAGCATTAAGTTGATGCTTTTTTTCACACACAGCCCACACATGGACACACACCTGCATTCTCTCTCTGTCTCTCTGTCAGCTCATAGGCCTGGCACTTTAGGGCTGTGCCCAACCTCTTTGGATTGGACATCCTTCCATAATTACAGTTCTGACTTTCCTCCTTGATCTATATGGGATCAAATAATTGGGTAAAATTAGAAATTCAATCCTGCCTGAGTGTGGTGATGTATGCCTGTAATCCCAGTATTCAGAACGCAGAGGCAAGAAATTGCCACAAGTTTGAGGTCAGCCTGGTCTACAAATCAAGGAGAGCCAGGGCTTCATAGTGAGACCCTGCCAACTAACTGAATAAACCATAGAGACTGAAAGAAAGATGCAGGCGTGTATCCTTGTTCATGTCACAGAGCGTATTCCCAGTCCAAGGATGCACATGAGAGATAGGTATTACTGTTCGGGTGCTGGGGGTTGAAAGCAGGCTTTGTCTACGATAATCAGGTGCTCTGCTGCTGAGCTATATCCAAGCCCATGAAGAAATCGTAGTAATCCAGCAATGGCACAATTTCATATGGTGATATGTGCATCTTAGGGTACCAAGTGTGGAGACAGGGTGGGAAAGGATGATTCTTAGGGTGACCAAGGAGGGCCTGAGATATGAACTGATAGGCAAATGAAAGCAATAAAGCCAGTGATAAAAGGGCTGGAAAACGTTCCTAGAAGTGAGGATAGCAGATGCAAGAGTCCTTGGTCCTCCAGTGGGCCCAGTCTCTTTGAAAGGGTCTGGCCCACTGTACATGGCTTTGAGCCTTTGACTTTCTCTAGTATAAGAAAGCAGGGCAGACAGCATGCTTTGAACAGTTTACTCATCCATTTGGTGAGACAGAGACATAGTGCCTGAGTCTACCAGCCAGCCAAGGCTAGGGCTTAGGCATCATGAACCTGAGGAGAAACTAGAACCACAGTCACCCTGTCCTTCTGCCAAAACTACCCAAGGAAATCTCTGGACATCATTTTTCAACCCCCTTGCTGAAGATCAAGTCCATTTCCAGTGGAGGGGCTTAACTGCTTCAGTCTCTCCCCTTCCTGGTTTGTTTCTAGACCCCTTCTTTAAATGGGACACACTGTTGACGTCCCCTGTGGGTGCAGGGGTGGGAGGGCTGGGGCTGGAGCAAGAGTGTGGCAGTCAGCCTTTGCCAGTGCTGACATATCTCCTCCAGCTAAGGTGGGTAAGAAAGGCTAGGTATGGTGGCACATGCCTACAATCCCAGCACTCAGGAGGCTGAGTGAGGCAGGAGGACTGTGAGTTGGAGGTCAGTCTGGGCTACACGGCAGACTCTGTAGCAGACAGACAAACCAAGCAGGATCAGAGGGTTTTATTTTTAATTTTTTTTTTTTTATTTTTTGAGAGAGACACAGAGAGAGACGGAGAGGAAGACAGAGATGGGCCCGCCAGCAGTGTTTCAGCTGCTGAAAACGAAATCCAGATGTCTGCGCCCCCTTGTGGTCAAGTGTGACATTGCGCCCTTGCGTCACTTTGCATCTGGCTTAAACGTGGGACCTGGAGATTGGAACCAGCGTTCTTAGGCTTAGGAGGCAGGCGCCTTAACCGCTAAACCATCTCTCCAGCCCAGTCAGAGGGTTTTAACAGAAGCTCATCAAGCAGCAAGCAAATACAGGGAAGCAGACAGTGAAAGAACAGGGAGAGACGGAGGAGCTGGGAAAGGGGTATCCCCAGAGAGGAGGCCTTTGTCTCCAGAGAACTGACCTGGGGACTTAACCCTACTCTACCTCTCACCTACTTAGTGGCTGAAGACACAGTGTCCTTAGGATGGCACTCAGGACTCAAGATTGCCGCCTATGCCAGTCACACCCATGGGAGACAAAGGTACTGTGCGCAGGCCTGAGTCCAACTAAGCCCAATTAAGCCTATTTCCCCTGATGCCCAGGGGTCCTACCTCACCTGACCCCCATCTCTTTACACAAGAAATCAGAGTGATTTAAAGAAGTTATCTATGAATCGGGTTATACCACTTCTAGTTTTAAAATCTCCATAAAGACTATGATAGGTAAAGAAGAAGAAGGGCCTGAACACATGGGTGGATGTGACCCACTGTCCGGACGTCCACTCAGGGAAGGACTTGTTGCCCCAGCAGTTCCAGTGCTGTTGGCTGACAGCCTCCAGCCTCAGCCTCTCCAGGAGTCATAGTCAGGTCAGCTGCAGAAAATGGCCTCATCCAAGGTGATGTCTGCTAAAATCTCTATATCCCAGACTGCTATGCGGTATGAAAGACCAGCCAGGATCCCACTCCAGACATCTCTGAAGGGCCATTCTGGCTTTAGAGTGCCCAATGGGTTGGCTCAGTGTGGTGCTAGGCCTGGTCTCCACCTCCTAGAAGCTGCCTGCTCCTGCTCCCTCCCTCTCTTGCATGATCACTGAGCCCAAAAGATACCAGAATAGAATCTAGCACACAAACACAAAAGCAATCCACAGCACAGAGTATTCCACTGGCCTTCCATATTTTAAATACATATTTGAGACACAGTCTTGCCCTGGCTGACCTCGAATGCACCATGTAGACCAGGTTGACCTCTAACTTTCAGTGATTCTCTTGCTTCATTATCCCAAGTGCTGGGATTATAGGCATGAGCTACCATGCCTGGCTATAAATGTATATTTATCCAATAAATATATGTGCAGTTTTTTTCTGAGACAAGGTCTCAAGTAGTCCAGGCTGGCCTCAAACTCACTATGTAGCTAAGGATGACCTTCAATGTCTGATCCTCCTGTCTCCACCCCATGAGTGCTAGGATTCTGGGCATGTGTCACCAGGCCTGGTTTATGTGATGCTGACAATCAAACCCTGGGCTCCGAGGCTTCATACATGCTTAGTAAGCATTCTACCAGCTGAGCTACATCCCCAGCCCTGTATTGATTTTTCTTTTCTCTTTTGTTGTTGTTGTGTCTGGGTCTCAGTATATAGCCCAGG
Source organism: Orientallactaga sibirica (assembly GCA_036365145.1). Lineage (NCBI taxonomy): Eukaryota > Metazoa > Chordata > Mammalia > Rodentia > Dipodidae > Orientallactaga > Orientallactaga sibirica. The sequence goes on along the minus strand of JAEOAD010000005.1, from coordinate 48,330,790 downwards.
CTGTCCTCAGCCTCCTGAGCACTGGGATTATAGATGTGGACTACCACATCTCATACATACATGTGTGTATGTAAATAATTTTAAGTAGGGCCAGCAATACCTTGCATACCTTGGCCCTTGCCTGCCTTTCTTGTCTCATGTCCCCAAGGCCTTTCCCTACTACCTTGTCAAAAATTTTAATGTCATATCACCCCTTTCCTTTTTTCTTTTATCACTACCATACTATATACATATATTTAAATTTATTTATCTTGTTTTTTTTTTCTGTCTCCTCAGTAGACTGTAAGCTCCACGAGGACAAGGAGTTTGGTTATCCTGTAACTTAGCAGTGTCTGACACATACCAGGCACTGAATTGTATCTATTACACAGTGCAGGGACCTAAAAGAGTGAAATGAGTGTAAAACAAGTTAGCAAAAGAATTAAAAATGGCGTGGTGGCACATGCCTTTAGTCCCAAAACTTGGGAGGCTGAGGTAGGAGGATTGCTGTGAGTTACAGGCTGGCCTGGGACTTCAGAGTGAGTTCCAGGTCAATCTGAGCTAGAGTGAGACCCTACCTCAAAAAAAAAAGGGGGGGGTGAAAGAGTAAGGCAGTGTCTGGACTGCTTTTAAGAGACTATTTTTACTTTTGGGAGCTCCTTCAGTTTCTATTTTCTATTTTTTTTGGGTGACCCCTCCATGGATCAAAGACCACAAGGAGGTTGGAGAGAAGGCTGAGCAGTTAAGGTGCTTGTCTGCAAAGCCTAAGGACCCAAGTTTGATTCTCCAGTACCCATGTAAAGTCAGATGCACAAAGTGGTGCATACATTTGGAGTTCATTTGCGGTGGCTGGAGGCCCTGGCACTAGTGCTCTCTCTCATTCTCTCTCTCTCTCTCTCTGTGCTTGCAAATAAATAAATAAACATTTACATATACATTTTTAAAGGCCACAAGGATCTGCATGGGCCTGTTCCCTGCCACTAGTAAACTCTGGAGCACAGGCATTTTGTTGTTTTGCTTTGTTTTGTTTTGTTTTGTTTTTTTGTTTTTTGCCTTGGGCAGTATGGTCTGTGGTCACAAGCCAAGGCTCTAGAACCAAACTCCATGGGGTCAAGACCCACTTCTACCACTAACCAACCAGGTGACCTTGACATCAGAGAGCCTCGACATCGATGAGGATGATTGCAGAACCTACTTTGTGCAGCATGCAACATGTCCAATGAATGTTCTGGTCCCTAGCAGATCCTGAGCTCTCACAGGCCAAGGGCAAAGGGCTGCAAGCCCAGCCCCTCAGCACTTGACAGATGCCTGCTAAACATCAGAGAGTGAGGTCTGGGAATGTAGCTCAGTGGTAGTGTGCTTGCCTCGCAGGTACAAAGCCCTGAGTCTGATCCCCTGTTCAACACAAATCAATAAATGAAAACATTGGGGAATGAATCTCTGTGTTTCTAACTGTATGGATGATATGGACATGGGCAGAACTGGGTGGGTAACAAAGAAAGGCATATCCTCCCTGTCCATGCTCTAAGGCCCTCTGCCCTCTTCCCTAATATCAGCATCACCATGACTGCCCCATGTGGTGGTGGAAGTGGGGAAGGAAGTCCATGGTGGTGGTCAGCATTGTCCATCCAATGCCGAGGGCCTCCGCCCACCCTCCATCATCCAGCAACCTCTCTGCTTGAGAACTTCTGACCAAGCCCCAACCTTTGCTCGGGTCCCCCCTCGTCACTCCAGAATCAACCAAGCCTACCTCCACTCGAGAGATAGCACAGGCCATGTTCTCTCCCTTTCTGATCGTTTGCTATATATTTGGACCAAATCAAACATGCTGGCATCTATTTCCTCCTGGCATGGCCTTTGATTAGATTCTACTGCAGGTGGTCATCTCACCTACCTTCCAGGTCTCCCTAAGTCAACAACCGCCATACCCTCTGACACTGGGAACCCACTAGACACTCAGACAAAAGCTCACCATTTCTTTCTTCCCCCTTGCCCGGCAGATGAGGCAACTGAGGCTGAGAGATGCTTAGATCTGTGACAGCCACCCCAGCCTGTTTTCTTCTCACCACCTCAGTATCTACACCAGCATCCTCCAAGATGCCAGAAATGAGCATCACCCACCCGCTACCCTTCACCTTGTACTTTTTCTCGCAACCCAGTCCCTAACCATGCAGATAGCACTGAAGGTCTCTTGTCAGGCAACCCACCCCTGCAACAATATCTCTTTGGCCATGTGAGATGTGCACATCCCTCCCTTGGAAGACTGTCAGGGAGGTCCTCCCTCCTTGTCCGCTGCTTCGGCCCCACCCACTCTGCACATTGCATCAATTGTGCTTGTCTGGTGCATAGTCATTCGTCTACTCATTTATCCTTTCAACAAATAGTGATGGAGAGTCTACTGTGTGCCAGGCACTGCCCTAGATGCAATGGGTGTAGTAATGCTCCATACAAAGCCGCTGTGTTCACGGAGCCTGCACTCCAGTGGAGGTGAGAGATCCTCAGTAAGGGATGAAGGAAATATGCAGCATTACAGGAAGAAACGAAGACGAGAAGACCAGGGAGTGCTCCAACAAGATAGTGAGCTTGTAATTCAGGGAAAAAAGAGAAGCCCTTGCTGAGCAAACCCCTGGAAGAGGTGAGGGGAGGAACACCCACAGCTGGACCAGGCAGATGGACCCCAAGTGCAAAACCCTAAGGAGGAATAGTGTTCCTCAAGCTCATGTCTGAGGAAAGACAGAGCAGCAAGACTGGAGGAGAGAACAGGGAGTAGGTAACCCCAGCACTAGGGAGGCTGAAGCTCAGAGGAGAGTACCTCAAATTCAAGGCCAGAGGCTGGAGAGATGGCTCAGTGGTTAAGTTGCTTGCCTGCAAAAGCCTAACAACCTGGGTATAATACCCCAGTACCCATCTGAAGCTAGATGCACAAAGTGGCACATGCATCTGGAGTCTGTCAGTGGCTAGAAGCCCTGATGCACCCATTCTCTGTCTCTCTTCTCTCTCTCCTTGCAATTAATTAATTCAAGGGCAGCCTAAGCTATAGTGGAGCCTTCTAGACCAGCTGGCTACATAATGAGACCTTGTCTCAAAAAAAAAAAAAAAAAAAAAAAAAAAAACCAAAGAAACAAAGGGCTGAAAAGATGACTCAGTGGTTAAGGCACTTGCTTGAAAAGCCTGAGAGCCTGGGTTCAATTCCCCAGTAAAATCAGATACACAAAGTGGTGCATGCATCTGAAATTGGTTTGCAGTGGTAGAAGGCCCTGGCATACCCATTCATATTCTCTCTCTCCCCTTGAAAATAAATTAAAAATATTTTTAAAAACAGAAACAAAACACAAGTGAGAGACACAGAGAGAGATTTGTCAGAGGGCCACTCCCTCTGACAGTAGGAGCACAGGGAACACCAGCCAGGAGGCCGTTGCGGCAATGCAGAGGCGAGATGGTGACAGTATCACCAGGGCGCTGACTGTGGAAGTGGTAAGAACGGTCAGCTATTCAATGAGTTATGACAGTAGCGCTGACAGGAGTTGTTGCTGAACTGTACATGGGGTGTTAAAAAGCAGCCAGGAATGACATCAAGGATCATGTAGATTTGATCACTCCTCTATTCTCTGCCCAAACCCCTTCCAGGAGATTTGGAAGCCCTTCATGATCTGAGCCTCTCCTTGCCTCACCCTCCCACCCTATGGTCTGATCTTCAGTACCAGTGAACACTAATACCATTTAACAGTTGTTGAATGTTATTTTCATGTCAATGATGTGGGTACTATGACTAACCCTTTGGTTATGGAAAAGGATAGTGAGGCACAGGAAGGCTAAATAACTTGGCCTAGGGTTTCTCTTTTTAAAAAATTTTATTTTATTTTATTTATTTAAGAGAGAGAGAGAGAAAGAATGGGCATGCCAGGGCTTCCTGCCACTGCAAATGAACTCCAGATTCATACACCACCTTGCTCATCTGGCTTTACATGGGTACCAGGGAATTGAACCTGGGTCCTTTGGGTTTGCAGGCAAACACTTCAATGGCTAAGCCATCTCTCCAGCCCTGTTTCTCTTTTTAAAATATTGTCTGCAGAGCCTGGCATGGTGGCACATGCCTTTAATCCCAATGCTCAGGAGGCAGAGGTAGAAGGATCACTGTGAGTTCAAGGCCACCCTGAGACTAATTCCAGGTCAGCCTGTACTAGAGTGAAACCCTACCTTGGAAAACCAAAGGGAGAGAGTGTGTGTGTGCCAGGGCCTCCTGCCACTCTTGAGATACATGCACCATTTTGTGCATCTAGCTTTTATGTGAGTGCTGAAGAATTGAGTCCAGGCCATCAGTTTTTGCAAAAAAGCACCTTTAACTGCTGAGCTATCTCTTCTTTTCTGATTTGTTTTAAACTATACTTATTTATTTGAAAAAGAGAGAGTATGGGCACTCCGGGGTCTCTTGCCACTGCAAACAATCTCCAGATGAATGCATTACCTTGTGCATCTGGCTTTACGTGGGTCCTAGGGAATTGAACCCAGGTCATCAGGCTTTGCAAGAGAGCACCATTAACCATTGAGCCATCTCTCCTTTTTTGTTTTTTTAAAATATTTATTTATGCCGGGTGGTGGCGCACACCTTTAATCCCAGCACTTGGGAGGCAGAGGTAGGAGGATCACCGTGAGTTCAAGGCCACCCTGAGACTACAGAGTGAATTCCAGGTCAGCCTGAGCTAGAGTGAGAGCCTACCTCGAAAAACCATATATATATATATATTTGAAAGAGAGAGATTATGGTCACTCCAGAGCTTCTTGCCACTGCAAACAAACTCCAGATACATGCTCCACTTTGTGCATCTGGCTTTATGTGGGTACAGGGGAATCTAATCCAGACTGACGACTTTGTAAGCTGCTGAACCATCTCACCATCCCCTAGGGTTATTACTCTAACCACCATGAGAAGCTGACATGTTAGTTTCACTCCTTTAAAGCTTTGTGCCATCTAGTAAGCAACTATCCAGTCCTAGAATATTCTGTCTCATCCCTCAAGCACTCCTCAGTCCCCCTCCACATCTCTGCAGGGCTAAATTGCCTTCCTCTGAGATTCCAGGTGGAGTAAGTTACCCTTCTTATGCGTGGTCTGCCCCAGCTCTGCTGGCCCTGTGGTTGTCTGCCTGTGGATGTGTGTCCTTCACCAGACATGGGCTCTCTTGCATGCAGAGACCGGCTTTAGAGGGCTTCACAGTGGAATCCACAGTGAAGAACAGTGCCAGGCACACAGACCCTGGAGAAGGACCTGGTTTGCCATCCTCTCTACCAATCTCCTAGGTCCACGCTCCACACATTGTTCCCACAGCCTCTACCCTGCTCCCTGCCTCAATATCCATGGCATTCCCTGAGGGCTCCCTGTGCACTGAAAGCGCTTTGCCTCATAGGCTAACTCCCAGCACAACCTTGAGATAAATACGATGATCTCCACTTTACAGATAAGAAAACTGAGGTTTTTTGAAGTTCAGTAATTTCCCCAGAATCGAACATGGTGCTGGGATGCTAACCAAATAATGATGATTTGAACTTGACATTGGTGAGGCCGGGTGTCTGCTTCCTCCCTGTCCAGCTCTCCACCCACAAACCAGCCGCTCAACCAGTGAGCCAAGCTGCAGTCCAGCCAGCAGCAGGCGGGAGAGGAAGGCTCCTCACTGCCGCTCCTCCCCTCCTCACCGCTCGCTCTCCTCATTCATCTCCCCTTCACACCCTTAATAAAAGCCCTGAGATTGACCGATGGAGGGGTGTGATTTCCCCGGGGGAGCCGCATCTTTACGCAGGAACATTCAAACAGCAACAGAATTCTTCCGCAAGGCACAGGCTTCAGAAGACAGCTGGGGATGCAGAGTTGGTGGGAGACAATGGTACCGAGGGATGGAGAACCATCTTTTATTTATTTATTTCCCTCTAGGAGCCTTCACCTTTCATTAAAACAGCCTCGGGATGTAGGTGCAATCAAACATTCATTAGACAAGCAAGGTACATTTAAGAAAAAACGAACAACGCCCAGCGCACACACACATCCACACATGCAGTAATAATCAATCTACGAAATGAAACCAGTCCTTCGAGCGAGAAAAGCAGACTGTGTTCCTCCGCACCGAGCTAGCTCCTCAGGCCCTGGGTCCCCCGCCCCTCATCACCACGCCTCTCACCCCACCCTGCGTGTTCGTGGGGGGGCGGGAATCTTTCAGGAGGTCATCCAGGAGCAGGGAGCCCAGGATCCCGCACCCGCGCGGCCTGCAGAAGACCGGCGATGGCCTGCACCCCATCCTTTCCCCACCCCACTCCAGCGGGGCCTGACACGGGTCTTTCCAGGCCGGGCCAGCGGAGCCCACCAAGTGAAGCGCAGAGTTCCCGCATCTGTTCCAAAACCCGGCTGAACTGGCTTCCAGGACAGCTCCATCCACCCGCTGTTGGAGAGGGTGGGTGGGGCTGGGGGCCAAAGTCCAACCAGGTTGCCTCACCGCTCCTCTGCATCAGGAAGGGCTTCCTGGAGGAGGGGTGGCGGCGGGCATGGGGGAAGGAAGTGGATTAACAGATGGGGAGTGGGAGGCTCTTCCCAACATATGGGACCGCGTGGGCGGAAGGAGTCTGGGCTGGGGTGGGGGATGGAGGGGTGCAGGGCTGTGGAGACAGTCTCTGGAGCTGGGACCCGCGCTGGAGTGAGTGAGTGAGTGTGTGAGTGAGTGAGTGTGTGTGTGTGTGTCAGAGGGGTGGAGGTAACCCAAAGGTGGAGGCAGGCGCGTGGGGGCGGCCTGGCCGCTCTCAGCCCCCAGCCTGCGGAAAGCGAGGCGAGCCCGGCACAAGAGCGCCCTCTGATGGCGCCTCGTGGATCAGGCACAGCTTCCATTTTCTTATGAAATCAGTTTAAAGGAATCTTTTTTTTTTTTTTTTTTTTTTTTTTTCTTTTTGAGACAGGGTCTCATATAGCCCAGGCTGGCAGCAAACTTACTTTACAGCCGGGGATGGCCTTGAACTTCTCTGATCCTCTAGCCTCCACCTCCTGAGAGCTGAGATTACAGGAGTAGGCCAGCATGCTCGGTTAAATTCAACAGAACCCTTAATGGAGGAGAGCTTCCTAGGAGCCCAACACTGGGTTGAGCTCTCCTTCCTAGGAGCTACTCAGTCCGCCTTGCAGTTAAGAGAGTGGATGCCTACAACGTCATTCAGCATGATGGAAAAGAGGCAGGACTCTAATCCATGCCTTCATTCACTCAACAATTAAACTCCTGCTGCAAGCTTGGGTCAGGGGAGCTTATACAACAGAAGAACAGGTGACTGACCACAGGGACTTAGAGTTTAGGTGAGGAGACAGCATTCAAGTAAACACATAAAGGAGCAAAATAATGTCAGTGTGTGGAGGAAATGAACCAGGGTTGGGAGGTAGGCAGTGAGTGTGCTGTTGGCTTCCCCCAGCTTTCCTCCCCCTCACTGTTCCCTGGGGGACCGGGATTTGTCAGCCTTGGCTTCAAGGCAAGCAACAAAGGAAGGTGGCTCTGGGGGGTGGAACTAAGGTACAGGGATGTGGATTTCCAAGGCCAGAGCGTTCCAGCCTGGCCACCTCTCACATGTTCCTCTGCTAGCACCTGCAGCCTCAGGCTTTCCCACCATGGCCAAGTGCCTGAATTATTTCCTCCTCTCAACAGTATGAGTTTTGAATCTGTCTTTACACAGCAGTAATGCTGCCTGTTCTGGGATTATATGAGTTCTCTGCACATTAATCCTGCTCCCCTGCCCCCCAGCCACACTAACCAAGTAAGTAAGGCTCTGAGATGGAGTCAGGAAGGATTCCAGTTCTAGAAAAAATAGGGGAGCATCACAGCTTGCTGTGGGCAGGGCCTGCAGCATTCAGGTATGAGAAGACAGGATTCCACACATTGCCCTCAAGAATGGGCTGCAATCAGAGCATAGGGTATGGGTGTGAAGGGGTGAAGTCTACAATTTGAGCTTGGGAGATGAGAGTATTTCAGCAGAAACAGGTCACTGGGCAGTTTCACAGCTCTAAGGGAAGAGACAAAAGGAGGAAGGAGAGGCTGGGGTGGCCAGGGACATGCACAAGAGGCCAGCTGTCATCTCAGCACTCAGGGGGAGGTAGAGGCAGGAGGATCAATGCAAGGTCAAGGCCAGCTTGGTCTATATAATTAATTGCTGGTCAGCCAGGTCTACATAGTGGGACCTTGTGTCAAAAAATGAAAGCAAAAGAGAGAGAGAGAGGGACCGGAGATATGGCTCAGTGGTTAAGGCACTTGCCTGCAAAGCCTAATGACCCAGGTTCAATTCCCCAGTACCCACATAGAGCCAGATGCACAAAGTGGCGCATACATCTGGAGTTCATATGCAGGGGCTCTGACATGCCCATTCTCTCTCCCTCTCTCTTCTCTCTGTGTGCAAATAAATTTTAAAAATATATTTAAAAGAGAAAGACAAAGAGCAAACTGAATGCCCTTGGTCCCTTCTCACCTATAAGATAGGAGCAACTGAGTACATTCAGTCTATGCACAGCACCTTCACACTTGTAGACAATAATGCCATCTACTATTTTGTTATCTGTAGCATGGAAGTAGGAACCCTGGCTCTGCTGCCTGGAGACATCTCTTAGGAAACTTAAATGGACAGAAGTGCCAGGCCCGCATGATACTGTTGATTCATGGCCAGCCCCTGGATGCTAATAAAGGTGTGAGGAGGCTTCAGGCAGACACACATACCCAACTGTTCCCTCATTCGGTCAGTGACAGACACACTCAGGCTCTGGCAGCTGTTCAGACATGCAGTTTAGCTACACCCTCCCCTCCCTCCAGCCCAGCCTGAGTGGAGAATGTGGGACACAAGCTCTCACTTGCAACGTTTCACCTACCATGGTGCCAATGGATACTTGAGAGTGGCCTTCAAACAGGCACAGCAGAGCATCATCACTCACGGCTTGCTTGGGCCAAGTCCCAACCTGCCTTGGGTGGTCAGAGGCTGTCCACCCATCCTGCCACGCCTTTCCTTTCCACGCCTTTGCGCAATTCCTTCCTTCTGGGACCATTTCCCTTCTAAGTTCTCTCTAGATGAGGGAGACTTGGTGTATTGCCTCACTAGAAGTATATGATCCCTATATATTTGTGAATTGTTTTCACCCCAGTTGACTATTGTAGGTAATCCAGAAAGATTTTTTTAAATATCTATTTATTTTTGGTTTTTCAAGGTAGGGTCTGGAAATCACTGTGTAGTCTCGGGCTGGCTTTGAACTCACAGTGATCCTCCTACCTCTGCCTCCCGAGTGCTGGGATTAAAGGTATGGGCCACCACACCCAGCTTGATTTTATTTCTTTATTTATTTATTTTTTGGTTTTGCGAGGTAGGGTCTCACTCTGGTCCAGGCTGACCTGGAATTAACTATGTAGTCTCAGGGTGGCCTTGAACTCTCAGCGATCCTCCTACCTCTGCCTCCCGAGTGCTGGGATTAAAGGCATGCGCCACCACGCCCGGCCCAGCTTGATTGATTTATAATAAAGAGAGATAACATGGACATACCAGGGCCTCCTGCCACTGCAAATGAACTCCAGACACATACACCACTTTGTGAAGCTGGCTTTACATGGTACTGGAAGATCAAACCCAGGCCAGTAGGCTTTGCAAGCAAGTACCTTAAACCACTGAGCCATCTTGTTAGACCCTGGAAGACTTTTGTGCATATGTGTGAGACAGGGTCTTCCTATGTAGTCTGGGCTTGCCTTGAACTTGCAGTAATCCTCCTGCCTCAGCCTCAAGTTTTGGGATTATAGGTCACCAGCCAGAATATTTTGGATGAGTAAATAAATGAATGACAGCATTGGGTCTCCACCTCTCTTGCTTCCACCTCTCCCACTGACCCTACATCCTCACCTTCTAGAGAATGCCTTCTAGTGGCTCGGGACTGCCAGCCCTTCATTCCCCATCTTTCCCGTTCCATCCTCTATAACCAACCACTCCCAGGCCACGCCCCAGGCCCTTTCAGGCTTGTTTCCCTCTCTCTCTGGATGAAGCATAGAGCTGTTCCTGCCCCTTCTCTGGCTCCAGAGCAGGCATGGCCTCCATCCTACCTCTAAAGAACACAGCTCTGAGTCTACAGACAGGGGGAGGCTGGGCACCCCTCTTCCCAGCAGCCAACTTGGTCTAGCAAATGCTGAGTCATTGTTAGCTGGTGCCTCTCCCCAGCTCCTCCAGCCAGAGGAGATGCTGGGAGTGAACTCAGAATACCCACTTCTGGAAGCATCTGAAGAGCCTTCTACCTGAAGCCAAGGGTGTCTGCTTCCCTTCTTGCTGACTCCTGCCGCTGCAACAGTGGAGGTCCTGGGTAGAACCCCTATCCTGTGCCACCCCAGCATCTCCTGTCCACCCCACCCTCCATCTGGAGTTGTGCTGGCAACTCAGCCTCAGTTTCTCCATGGGGCCCTTCTGGCTGAGGTGCTGCATTTGCAAGCTCTGTGTCACAGCTGCAGCACCTGTGAGTGCTAATAATTAAACCCCTAACAAACTGCCTGCAGATAACAGTAATCCCATGTATTCATACAGCCCTGAGCACATTTCAAGGCATTTTCATATATATTATCTCATATGATCTCTCACAATAATCCTATTGGGAAGTTCTGGGAAGGGAATTAACATCCTCATTTTGAGAGAAGAAAACCAAGACTTGGGAAGGAAAGGATCTTGTCAGATCACATGGCCTGTGGGGCCAGAGATGGCACCAGGACACAGGTTCCTGGTAGTCCAGAGCTGTTAATTGCCCCCTTGCCCAGGATTCTAGGCTGGGCCTGGAGTGGCCCACATAGTGCAATACTTCCTGGTTCTTCTGCCAAATCCAGTGTCTTTATAGCAAATAAATAAATAAATAAATAAATAAATAAATATAATACAACAAGCACTGGGCACATTTATATAACTTAAATGATCTCAGTTAACTCTCCACCACTTCCTATGATTTAGGCCATACGTTTGGCCCCATGTTACAGATGATGTGGCCATGCTCACAGATGTTAAGTAACTTGCTTGGAATCACACAGTTATTTAGGTCCCGTATACATCTTCAGCCCATTTGAACAACCTCAGACTTGAACCCCTACTGCTAGGCTGCCCCCTGCTTAACAGAGACATCTACTTCAACCAAACCTTCAGGCCTCTCCTGGAGTCTAACCCAATCAGACATCTCTCTTTCTCCAGCTGTCTGCCCTCCCAAAGTCACCTAATCAGGTGACAGTTATTTGTAAGGGTTTCCTCTGGGCCTGGCATGAGGAATGTCAAGAATAGGCCTGGGGGGCTGGAGAGATGGCTTAGCGGTTAAGCGCTTGCCAATGAAGCCTAAGGACCCTGGTTCAAGGCTTGATTCCCCAGTACCCACGTAAGCCAGATGTACAAGGTGGTGCATGCATCTGGAGTTCGTCTGCAGTGGCTGGAGGCCCTGGTGCACCCATTCTCTCTCTCTTTCTCTCTCTCCTCGCTGTCGCTCTCAAATAAATAAATAAAATAAACAAAAATTAAAAAAAGAAAAAGAATAGGCCTGGGGAGATGCTCAGCAATTGAAGGTGCTTGCTTGCAAAGCCTCTGGCCTGGGTTTGATTCCTCAATACCCACCTAAAGCCGGATACACAAAGTGGTGCATGCATCTGGGGTTCATTTGCAGTGCCAGGAGGACCAAGAACATAGTGGTTCAGTCTCCTGCTCTGGAGTAGCAAGCCCAGGCTGGTGAAATCTAGAAAGGCTTCTGGGAGCAGGCACCCATGATTAATCCTGAAGGATAAGGCACTAGGCAGCAGAGAAGTGGACTGAATGCTCCGACAAAGGAGCCAGAGGCTAGAAGGAGCAGGGCCTGTTCAGGGATCCTAAAGTGAGGGTGCTTGGCTGACTCATACACAGCAGGCCGGATGGGAGAGGAGCTGTGAGGCTTGTGTGGTGTCAGGGGTGTGGGTGGCTGCTGAATGACCAGGTCAGATCTGTGATAAGGACACCATGGAAGCTTGGTGTGGGTGCTGGGTCACTGCCATCTCTGTAGTTCAGTACCTTCAGGCCAACTCTGCTGCTGGCAACTTAGAGTGAGCCCTATGGGTTGTAGGGGTGGGATGGTGGGGGATGGGGATGGTCTTCTGGGGCACTTTAGATCTTTCGCAGAGGTGGGGGAGGCTTAGGGGTTATGTGTAGGGTGGTCTGTAAGAGCCAAAGCTTCCCCTCAGCAGTCTAGTCTGCAGTGAGGTTGGTGCCCATTTGAAAGCAGGCAAAAGAAACGGCTTTTCAGACAGTGGGAGCAGCACCAGCAAGTCTCCTGGAAAATGAGAGCAAGACCAGCAGGGGAGCTAGCAGATTTTGATCTGGCTGAAGCCAAGGTCTGGGCTGGGAGCATCCATGACTGTACAGTAGGATTGATCAGGCTTTGATGGTCAAGAGTCTAGAGTCTCTTCAGCTGGGACCCCAAGGTTCCCTACTAGCTAGGGACAAATTACTATCTCTCTGGCTCTTGTTTTTCTCATCTGTAAAGTGGGGTTGTGATGACTAAAATATACAAAGCCCTTAGCATGTAATGAACACTCAGTGAACACAACCTATATTATTATCACTATCACTAATATAAACAGCCTTGCAGTGGGAAATCTAAGGTGGAAAACAACCTTCTAAGGGAGGAATCTCATTCTGAAAAGTAAAAACAAGTGGCATCGTGTGCTTATCTGTAATCTCCACATTCACAGGGACGTGTGAAATTTCATCTGCAACTATTTTCTCAGAGTGTCATCCCATCCCAAATCAAATGATGGATGTTGGATGTTGCAGAAGTGACAGGAGTGCTATAGCAACCAGCAGCAGGCTAGGGTTGGGGCCTGGATCAGTGCAGGGGAGCGGCAGGTGCCTCTCTTGGTCTTTGGGATGGTGGGGTCACTTCAGCCATGGGAAGCATTTCCACCTGCCCCAGTTAAGATGAAAGATGAAGTCAGCAAATTATTTTTTGTTATTGTTTTTCTTCTCAGGAGGGAATGCTTTGAGCAGAGTCTAGGATAGCCTGAGCCTTAGCAATTCACCATCTTCTATGGTTGTGAGTCAATCTCTTAGAAGGTGAACAACACTTGGGAATTAAGGCTCTCCTGAATAAACCAGCAAGTCACATAGCACCAAGAGGTCCAGCAGGTAACCAAGAAGGCCATGCTCAGTATCCCATGGACCCAGTGAATCCACTTCGTACAGCGTAGGCCTCGGCAGGCGACTCCCTGGGCTTTATTCCCTCCCCTCTAGTTATGAAAATGACACTGACTGCAAGGGTTGTGGGAAGACGCAGTGAAATGATGCTGGCACATGCTTAGGACTCAAAAACAAGCTCATATGATGCTCCTTGCCCTCTGGAAAATGGAAAGGGGAGAGGTGGGGGCCACCAGCCTGGGCTGATGGCTGTCCCATAGATACTACTGTTCCCTAAGGCAATGAAGGGGGGCATGCAGGCACTGAAGGGTCAGGATGCTGGAAGGGGGACTGTAAGTGGGGTATAAATTTTGGCCTTAGCCCCAACTGTGAGAACAGAAAGAGGGCAGCTCAGGATAAGGTCCCAAGGGCCCTCCCTTTGCAGTCCCTGAGCAATGAATGCATGGGTGTTCAGCACTTGGGGTAGGGTGAGATCTGCAGGGGACATGCTGGTTGGTAATAGGGTCTCAGAGGAGGCAGAAAAACAAGGCCAATCATTTTCCTGGCCTTCTGAATTTCAGAAGCATGAAGTTTAAAAAACAGCACACACATAAAGAAATGGTTTTTTTGCAGCTGTTTTGGCATTTAGGGAGTAATTTACCAACTTCAAGTTCAACTTAATGAAGTTGGGACAGGCAGCTGCCAGGGGAGTTTTACTTCCCAGAATCTCGGTTGCCTAGCCAGCGAAGAGAGCTGTGCGGGTGGTCGGTGGAGAGCATTAATAGTAACATGTTTTGTATTTGTCATCAGAATGGAGCCCCCGGGCACAGGGGCAGTGCCCATGGCCACTCAATGGTATATTTGTCATGTGGCCACTGACACGATCAATTGACCCCCCTTACACACCGGTGTTTATTAGCCATTGTATAAATATTTCACCCCTCCCTGGCTGACACATAATCTCTTCTTTGCCGCCTCTGACAAATGAACATTTCTCTGTAGACTCTTAAATGAGTATGTGTCACAGCTATGTCACTGATTAATTTTTTTTCCACCACGAACAACGATGCATAGAAATGTAACTTATATTCATTTCCCGGCTTGAGCCCAGCTGTCTAAAAAATTCCACCAGCAGCTACGACTGACAGACAGCTATCCCAGCGCTTGGGCGTGCTGACATGTGGTTGTGTGAGTGCCAGCTTGTTAATTACTGGCTTTTTCTTCCGGCCTGGCTGCCGAGTAACCAGCCACAAGGACCTTAATCACTGTTGGGGCCCGGAAGGGCTGTGAGGAGGACTCCAGGGACCCGATCCCCAACCCAGGCTTAAACCACAGCTTTTTCCTTCAAGCATTAGACACCTTTTCCTATGGTCCTAGTTTGTAAATATCCCTGAAGTCACCTCAGTAATACCCATTGTCATCTCAAGCCTTCACCCTCTGCTCTGTAAGGTCCTGTGGGTAGGGCCTGGGCTTTGTTTGTCCAGCATAGGGTGAGTGCACTAGAAATATTTGCTCACTGGAAGTCAGCTATGGAACAATTAGTAAGCAACGTACCAGCCACCTGACCTGTAAGCCATCTTTTCAGTGACTGTTCTTGGAACACCTACTGTGTGCTAGGTGTTCAGTTGATGAACAGAAGAGACATCTACAGACCTGGCCAGGGGAAACCAATGGCTATCCCTTAAGGAGAAAAAGAGCATGTGGTCAGGCTGCAGTGAAATCTTCTGTGAAGGCCTTTCCTGGCCCCAGCAGTGATCTAGGTCCTGCAGCTGGTTGCTTGAATGAAGTTTAAGCTCCTAGGTGGAGGACCAGAAGCTATGAGGATAGACAGACACTGGTTGTTCCCTGTTTGCAGCTAAGGAAACTAAAGGACAGCTTTTGCTTTCAGCCACATGGTACCCAAGAAGAGGAGCTGGGCTAAGAGACCGTCCTCTGACCCCAGAGCCAGCATGCCTAACCATTCTCCATCAACCACCCCAGCCCCACTGTCTTTGCTCTTGGCCTCAGTTTCACTTCTCTGGGCTCTCCTTCTGCCTTCCTAGTCTTTTCTATTACTTCCTGCTTCCAGCAGATTCTCGAGTCACCTTGGGCTGCAGAACTGATTCAGCATCCCTGCCCCCACCCCAACCATGTCCATCTGCTGCTTTCCCCTCTCTGCCCACCTACAGACCAGCACTGGCTTGAACCTGCAGCAGGTGTCTAGGCTGCCCCTACCCCACCCCCACCTCCATGCACCTGTGTCCCCTGCACCTGAGTCCCTTCACTGATGTCACAGAACCTGGGCTGAGAGCCAAGTGCATACACCTGGGGACACTTCCGGGAGATTAACTAGCTCACACAGGGTCCACCATTGCCCACAGGCTCTCAAGAGACTGACCTAGGAAACAGAACCCCTCCCCCTGTAAGGCCACAGCAGTCTGGGGCAGGTCTAGGGACAGGGACTGATAGCTCCTGACACCTCAGAGCCCACCCAGAAGAGTCAAAACTACTGAGGGTGGTGGAAAAGACAGAGACAGGATGGGGTTGGACAGAGTCCCACTCATTTATGGACTGTGCATCCTGGGCCAAGACACAGTGTTTCTTCATTTCTTAGTTAGTGGAGGCGCTGGGATCTACACCTACAGAGGATCATGTAGGCAGCTCTCGCTCGGCATAGCACACAGTAGATGCATGGCAGGAAGCACTGTCCTTCCTTTCCTTTTGACAAGATTGTGACTCTAGTCATCTCCCAGTCAGAGAGGAAAAGCTGGACAATAATACATCAGTGCATGCACTCTGTTGATATCCCTGCCCACATCTCCCCTACAAAGTGGTCTGTGAATCCCCAAGTCCTGGGTGACATTGTCCCTTTTCTTTCCCCAGGCCATGGGCAGAAGGGCAGCTCCAGGGAAGGAGGCGGACCTGCCTGTGAGGGATGAGGCTGCATGAAGGACAGGCTCTCTCCTTCAACAGCACCATCAGAAACCACGCAGCACCCAACAAAATGCAAGCTGATGCCCATGACATCATTGGAAAGTGACAAAACCCCAGGGATGTAGGTGTGGCTGGCTTCTTTCTACTACCAAAGAAACTGAAGCCCGCAGAGGTTAAGGTAACCACAAAAGGTCACACAGAGGCAGAGCTTAGGGCTTGAACCTGAGTCAGCTTCCCTCTTAGCCACTACTCTGAACTATCTCCCTCTTGCCCTCTGCCCTGTAGGTCCACCCAGGGCATTCCATTCTCCAGGGAGCAGTTGCAGTAGGCCCACCTACTCTATGATGTCATCCAGAGCCTGCTCCTTCTGCTGAGTCCCATAGAATGGGAGCAGGAGCAGAGGAAGGAGCCTAGATGTCACAGAGCTGGGCTGGGGTCAGGAGAACCCCCGAGAAGGAGTCCATGCAAGAAAGAAACCCTTTAACTAGCAGGTTAGCTGTGCCGTCCCCTGTTCATTTCCTTGTTCGAAACGGAGCACTGAGCCCCGGAAATCAGGACAAAAGCACCACCCACAGCCCTGGTCTCGATGACTCAGATTCCACCTCCCACAGCCTCCTCCTGTGTGTGTTTCTGAATATGTGTACCAGCGCGTGTGCCCGCCAGCACGTGAGGCTGTCAGCTGTGTGTGTGTGTGCGCGCGCACGCACATACAGAGATGAGCCCACACGTACAGATGCCTGAACTTTGTCCATCTGCAGATCAGTCTCCAATCCCCAGCCCTGACCATGTGATAGATAGTCAGCAAGGTCAATGAAAACCATAGGATCAATGTGCATTTGACATGATTGTAGCATGAAATATTGACCACAGTCTCATGACTTGAGCGCCACCATTAATCCCATTCTAGTGATGAAGAAGCTGAGATGCAGAGACGTTAAACTTCTTGCCCAAGGTCACACAGCCAGGAGATGGTGGAATTATCAGTTGCCAGTCTGTGCTTCCCTTCTTGCTCCCTCTAAGGAGTTTGGAGAGAAGACTGGAGGGTCCTTGGTAACATAAGTCAGCCTGGGTCCCTGAGGGGAAAGGGAGCCAGAAGCCAGAGCCTTGAAAGTAGAAGGGGGCAAATAGCAGCTAGACACATGAGCAGGGGGGGCAGGGCAGCTGTCTAAGAACAGGTGTCAGAGAAGCTGTGACAGCCACTTAGAACCACAGTGGCAAGCCTCCTTTACATGGCGATTTGCATATATTTGCATGCATTTGCATCACCAAATCTGTGGAATCGGCCTTAATGGTCCCTGCCTCAGAAGACTGGCAGAAGCTGAGAGGGTGGGAGTGACAGGGAGGGCCTGGGGAATTCAAGAAAGCATGAGGGAAAAGGCAGTGAGTACTTCAGAGGCCCTGGGCACTGATGAGAGAGAGAGTTTCTAGAGGAAATAAGGAAGAAATTCTCCCAAGTTTCCTCCTCGCCCCAAGTCCATATACTGAGGTGCAGTAGGGAAGGACTGTGGGGATTCATTAGTGGAGGAGAGCCAGGACAGCTGGGGAGCCAATGGGCAGCTCCAAGAGCTTCACGCTGCGTCTCCGCCCTAGGGGACCGCCCACTGGTCGACTGTGGTCAGTGGCTCGGTGTTGGCGCGCCATCTCGTGGACATGTGCAGAAACGAGCCCTCTTCTTGTCCGCAGCCCATTCTGCAGAGGCCTGAGACATTTCGCCTGTGCCAGCCAGTGGAACCCATCCCAGAGGGCCTGGGGAGTTGCAAATGTCCAGAAGATGATGCCCACGTGGCTTAGACCACCCTAAAGTGATAGCTTCTTACGGGGCTTAGTAGTGGGAAGTCAAAAAACTCATGTCTATGTCAGTCCCAGCAAGATGACCTTGCCACACTAACCTCAGTTTCCTCATCTATAAAATGGAGGTGGTAAGATTTACTTGAGAATGAAAGGAGACAGTACGTGTGACTAGCTTATTTGCAGGTTGTCATGATTATGACTACTGAAGGAAGACTGCCCCTCATCGGGCTCCCATCTGGCCTGGTCTGGCTAGGGTGTGAAAGGAGATGAGAGGCTAGGGGTGAGGGGCCACTTCCCAGTGAGTCTGGAATAAATAGGAAGTCACAAGCAGGCAGTGGAAGGGCCACATGCACTCACAAACCTTATGGAACCTTCTGATTCCCTGTGACCAAACTGATATTTCAAGAAGGAACTCATATGGGCTGGAGAGATGGCTTAGCATTAGGGCATTTGCCTACAAAGCCTAAGGATCCAGGTTCAATTCCCCAGAACCTAAATATGCCAAATGCACAGGATGGCACATGTATCTGGAGTTTGTTTGCAGTGGCTAGAGGCCCTGGCACACACACACTCTCTCTCATAAATAATATTTTTTTTAAAAAAGCTGGAGAGATGGCTTAGCAGTTAAGGCACTTGCCTGGGAAGCCTGAGGACCCCAGTTTGATTCCCCAGGTCCCACGTAAGCCAGATGCACAAGGGGGCGCACGCGTCTGGAGTTCATTTGCAGTGGCTGGAGGCCCTAGAGTGCCCATTCTCACTCTCGCTCTTTCCCTCTCTCTGTCTCTAGTAAATAAATAAAAATAAAATCTTTTTTAAAAAAGCCAGGCATGGTGGCACACACCTTCAATCCCAGCACTTGGAAGACAGAGGTAGGTGGATCACCATGAGTTTGAGGTCACCCTGAGACTACATAGTGAATTCTAGGTCAGCCTGAGCTAGAGTGAGACCCTACCTCCAAAAAAATAAAAAAAGAAAAGAAAGAAAGAAAGAAAGAAAGAAAGAAAGAAAGAAAGAAAAGAAAAGAAAAGAAAAGAAAAGAAAAGAAAAGAAAAGAAAAGAAAAGAAAAAAAAGAAAAGAGAAAAAGAAAAAGGAAAAAAAGAAAGAAAGGAGGGCTGGGGCTGGAGAAATGGCTTAGTGGTTAAGACACAGCCTGTGAAGCCCAAGTGTACATGTTCCACTCTCCAGGTCCCACGTAAGCCAGATACACAAGGTGATGTAAATGCACAAGGTTACATATGTGCACAAGGGGGCACATGCATCTGGAGTTTGATTGCAGTGGCTGGAGGCCCTAGCACACCAATTCTCTCTCTCTCTCTTTCTCATAAAAAAAAAAAAAAGGAGGGCTGGAGAGATGGCTTAGCTGTTAAGGCACTTGTCTGCAAAGCCAAAGGACCCAGGTTCGAATCCTCAAGATCCATATAAACCAGATGTACAAGGTGGCACATGCATCTGGAGGCCCTGGTGTAACCATTCTCTCTCTCCCCCCTTTCTCTCTATCTCAAATAATATATTTTTTTTTTAAAAAAAAGGAACTTATGGCAAGTGTGGTGGCACATGCCTTTAATCCCAACACTCAGGAGACAGACATAGGAGCATTGCTATGAGTTCAAGGGCAGCCTGGGACTACAGAGTGAGTTCTAGGTCAGCCTGGATTAAAGTGAAACCCTAGAAATCAGGTTTGCCTAAGCAAAGTTCTGTTTCCTGAAAGAAGCCCCTCTGAGATGAATCAGATGCCCTCCTTCACAGCCAGTCTTCACAACGAGTCTCCGGGTCAAAGACATTTTCCTCTCTGTAGAAAAGAAAAGTGGGTACACAGGACTTCGTTCATTTACTCATAGACAGTAATACTTCTTTACATTATTTTGATCTATTTTGCCACTCTCCTTGATTTTTCCAATTTTTCTCTTTTACTTATTAATTTGCAAGCAAAAGGAGAGAGAATGAAAAAGATGGAGAATGGGCACACCAGAGCTTCCAGCCACCGAAAATGAACTCCAGACACATGCAACCCTTGTGCATCTGCCTTCCTGTGGGCCCTGGGGAATCGAACCTGGACCATCAGGCTTTGCAAGCAAGCACCTTTAACTGCTGAACCATCTCTCCAATCCCCAGTGTTTTCTTTCCTGATGATGAAAATCCCTAACACACTGCAAAAACATAGCAGAAAGGGGGATCAAAGAACCAGAAAAAAATGAAGAGGAAAAAATAATAATGGAGGGCTTGAGAGGTGGCCCAGCAATTAAAGGCATTTGCTTGCAAGGCCTGACAGTCCAGGTTCGATATCTAGTACCCATGTATAGCCAGGTGCACAAATACTCATGGCACCAATACTCTCTCTTAGCCCCCCCTCCCCCTCTCTGTCTGTCTCTCTCTCTAGTAAATATTCTTGAAAAATTTAAAAAAAAATAACTTGAGACCCTACTTTGAAGAAGAAAAAAAAAAAAATAGTAAATAGGAACTCATCCTTGGCTCACAGCAGGTCAGTGAGGGTTGGAAGGAGACTGCGGCCTCCATTGTAGTCCTGAAGGACAATGGTGAAGGGGACTCCCAGCATGCAAAGCTTGGAGCCAGCTACCTGGGCATCAGCTTCCTGTCAGCAAAAGTGGCCACAAGTATACATATTCCTTAATTCCTGGATAATCAATGGAGTGTTTAATTGGACAAGAGCCTGACAGTCCCAGACCAAAGGTCAGTGACAGAGTGTTCCAAGAAAAAGCTAGATAGATGGCCTTTTGGGAGTGGGCATCAAGGGTACAAACCTCAAGATCTCGAGTAACCCTGCCTCACATCCACTGGTGGGAGGCTGTCAATGAGGAGACAGAATGATGAACCTGCTGAGTGAGCAGCTCTTACCCCAAACACCTGCACAAGAGTCCTTGAAGACAGGGGACATGGTGTCAGGCATGTGCCCAGGCATGGCCATGACCCACCAGGCTGAGCGAGTTTTACCACTGTCAGTGCTCAGCCTGACCCCAGCAGAGAAGGATGCTGAGCTCTTAGTTTGATCCCCACAGAAATCCATCCAAGCCCCTGTGGCATGTTGGTTGCACTGAACCCCATCTTTACACCCTGGAGGGTACAATGATGTGTCTTTAGTGGAATCAGCAACTTTCTTCTGAGTTGAGGGTCATCTTTCCTGTCCATGGCACTTCCATCAAAGAAGGTAGAAATAATAGAGCCAGCCAAGACATTTTTTTTTTTTTTTTTTGGTTTTGCGAGGTAGGGTCTCACTCTGTTCCAGGCTGACCTGGAATTAACTATGTAGTCTCAGGGTGGCCTCGAACTCTCGGCAATCCTCCTACCTCTGCCTCCCGAGTGCTGGGATTAAAGGCATGCGCCACCATGCCCGGCTCAGCCAAGACTTTTAATTTCAGTTTACATTTGTTTTTTTTTGTTTGTTTGTTTGTTTGTTTTGCATGTGGTATAAGACATAATTTTATATGTGGAAATCGGTAAACTTTCTACAAAATTATTAGAATAACTGAGTTTCACAAATTTCGAGAATATAATCAATAAATGAGAATCAGGTGCATCTTTATATTCTAACCACAATCCATTTGTAAAGGAAAATAAGAAAAATCTCACTTAATATTATCCCTGAAAAATTAAATTCTTAGAAGTAAACATAATTAGAAAGTTAAAACCTGTGCATTTAAAACTATAAAATAATTCTAAGAAAATGCAAAAAAAAGCAAAAAAAAAAAAAAAAAAAAAAAAAAGAAAGAAAGAAAGAAAGAAAAGAAAAAGAAAATGGAGACCCAGTTAAATGGACAGACATTGCATGTTCATGGGTTGCAACGTTAGTAGATGATTATAGCACCCCTCAGAAATCTACAAATTAAGTACATTTCCTATCAAATTCCCAAGGACACTGCTTTCTGCATAAATAGTAAAACTTATTCTAAAGTCCATACACTTGGTTTTCTTTTAAATATTTAGTTATTAATTTATTTGCAAGGAGAGAGAAAGAGAGAATGGGTACACCAAGGCTCCAGCCACTGCAAACTCCAGACGCATGTGCCACTTTGTACATCTGGCATTGCGTGGGTGTTGGGAAATCAAACCTGAGTCATTAGGCTTTGCGGGCAAGTGCCTTAACTACTGAGCCATCTCTACGGCCCCTACATTTAAGTTTTTCATTCCTTTAGAGTTAATTTTTGTACGTGGTATGAGGTCGTGATGGGGCGGTGATGTACAGCGTCATGGTGCACTTCATTGTGCAGATACAGCCAGAGCAGTGGAATAGGAAGGCAGCCTGCTGAGCACCCGGTGAAGACACAACAGCAGCATGGTGGCTGTGGGCTTGAGTGAGGAAATTCTTCTGGTATGTGTTTTGAACAGCACCATATTCCCTATGTACAGAAATGTCAGGTCAGGTCTTGGAGTCAAATGTGGGAGAGGTCCATCTCATGCTCACATTTGTAGAATATTTGTTTTCTTTCCCCAAAACTTCAGGCTTTGCCAGTAAGAAGTCCTAGTTTTGAGGGAGGAAGAACTTATACCAAGGAACACAGCAAACTTTCCACTAAGCTGGAAGGGCTACCTGGTCACCTAAAGCATGTCAGTGGACTAAAAGCCAAAGAAGAACACTACTGTACTGGTCTGGGTCATTGGTCCTAGAGGCCAGGGGGAGCCAGGGCTGCAGATACAATAATACATGTAGATCCAAAAAATGAGGGACAGCCAAGTTCTTGATTATAGTGTGAACTGAAGTCTCCAGAAGAAAAGTTGTACCTACATTAAACATTTTACAAGGTTACTAAATGTAACTCTCACTTCTGGTTAGGGAAGCTTCTCTTTTTAGATGATGAGGACCACTGGGCAGACTCAAAACTCACCAAAGTTCTGAGAAGAAGTGACAATGGTGTGTTCAGCATTAAGTGAAATCCCTCTATCGCACCCTCCAAGGCTCAGGGAACATTGTGATCGAGGTGGCAGAAAGAATGTAAGAGCCAAAGGAGGAGTGCTTACAATAAAAAGAAGAGTGCTTACAATACTGTCTTCCAGACACAAAGCAGCCATGGTATTTATGACCTCACAGTGGCTGATGTTATCCACACAAGACCAGATGGAAAGAAGAAGGGCTTCAGTGGAGGGGAGATTCAGGAGGGGGAAAAGGTAGAGTGGTAAGAGGGTTTATAATCATGTTATATTGTCTAAAAGTTGTCAATAAAAAGTCTTAAAAGGGCTGGGGAGATGGCTCAGCAGTTAAAGGCACTTCCTTGCAAAGCCTGTCAGCCTGGGTTCAATTCCCCAGCACCCAAATAAAGCCAGATGCACAAAATAGTGCACACGTCTGGAATCCATTTGCTGGGACAAGAGGCCCTGGTGCACTCACTCTCTCGCTGTCTTTCGCTCTCTCTCATGAATAAATAAATAATTTTTAAAAAGCAGTTAAAGGTTCTCCCACCAGGAACAGATGGTAAGACCCTATTGCTGAAGACTCCATATGCTTAGGCTGCAAAGTCACTGAGAAATCCTGCTGGAACTGAGCTGAAAACCTCCTCCATGTAGACCAGCTAACCAGAAAGTTGGAAAAATCTATGCTGCAGGCAGTTCAAGGGGAGAGAGAGAAATTACCAGTGGAGATACTCAACAGTGAACACTGAAAACCTTAAATTTGGCCAGCCAGGCCAAATGAGCCAACAGGTGCAATAGTGGCATGTCTGTTATGGGGGAAACCAGCCGCTCTCTAATTGGACTGGAGGCCCACTCCATGGGAGGGAATACATCCCTGATACTGAAAACCTATGACGGGGTAGTCATGAGCTCTAAGGGTGTAATGTCTGCTGGTGTCTTCCTAAATGTATATACTATGCTCACTAAACTGCCCAGTAAGCATGTCTCTTAATGTCCACACCCATATATTAATGATACTCTCACTTTTGGTTAGAGAAGCTTCTCTTTTCAGATGATGGCGACCTTGGGATGACTCAGAAGGCACCATGGTGCTGAGGAGAAGTGACAGAGGAGTGCTCAGCACTGAAACATCTCAAACCTACCTTCCAAGGCTCAGGGTCCATTGCAGAAGAGGGGGTGGAAAGAATGTAAGAGCCAAAGGGAGAGTAGGACTCCTTACAACGTGCTCCTCCAGACACAAAATGGCCTGGATATCCATGACCTCACAGTGCCTGACACTAGCTACACAAGACCATCATAATAGGAGGAAAAGATCATGACATCAAACTGAAAAGAAAGACTGATTGAGAGGGGGAGGGGATATGAGAGAGAGTGAAGTTTCAAAGGGGAAAGTGGGGGGAGGGAGGGAAGTACTATGGGATATTGTCTACAATTAAAGAAGTTGTCAATAAAAAAATAAAAATAAAAATAAATAAAAATTAAAAATTTGTCAATAAAAAAATCAAAAGAAAAAAAAACAGTTAAAGGGCTGGAGAGATGGCTTAGTGGTTAAGGTGCTTGCCTGAGAAGTCTAAGGACCCATGTTAGAACTTCCTCCAGATCCCACATAAGCCAGACTCACAAAGGTGAGGCAAGCACAAGGTTGCATATGCCCACTAGGTGGCACAAGTGTCTAGAATCGATTGTCGTGGCTGAGGCCCTGGCATGCCAATTCTCTCTCTCTCACACTTTCTTTAAAAAAACAAAACAAAACAAAAAAAAGCACAACCTTTAATCCCAGTACTTAAGAAGCTGAGGTAGGAGGATTGCTGTGAGTTTGAGGCCAGCCTGAGACTATGAACTGAGTTCCAGGTCAGCCTAGGCTAGAGTGAGACCCTACCTTGAGAAGAAAAAAAAAAAAAAAAAATTAAAGCAAACATTTTACAAGACTGGCTGATTAGAACTTCACTGATTGTGGGGAGTTGGAATGTTGCAGGTCCAGAGCCAAATTCTCTTGGGTTACCTTAGCCCCTTAAATAGCTATTTATTGCCCACTTCTGTCTGTGGCCTAATATCCTTGCAATTATTAGGTAAATCCTTTTGGAGTGTACAAACAGACCCCTGGTGTTTCCACCATAGGCTAAGAATGTCATAAGATAGCATCTGAGGCCTATAGCAGAGATTTCCCTGCTTGCTGTAACCTCCCTACCTGATGTTTCCACCAATGTATTTAAAAAGCATTCTGACTTATGACTGGCCTGTTATTACATAAACTTCATGAAACTGTTACCACAGTAAACACGGAATTTGGAATCACCTAGATCAGTGTACCCAGGCCATGGTCATTGGCATCTAGCTCCAGAATAAATTATCTTATTCCCTTTGGGAAAAAAAGAAAAAGAAAAGAAAAGAGGGGAGAGCTGTGGAGTTTCTTAGAATTCCACCCAGTCACAGTCATAATTGGTGACAATCTCAACAATGACCATTGTAAGGGCGAGGAAGCCAAGAGCTGAGACATCACAGAGATGATAAAAGTGAGCAAGTAGGCCAGGGTTGCAAAGGGCCAGCTGAGGGTAAGGGAAGGAGGAATATAAAATCAGTGACAGACTTGAGGCAGACCCCAGCAGCAGGGACAATGGCTTGCTTCTTGCCTCTGGCCTTTACTGTTCTTGAGATCATGTTTGACATGAGGGGCCATGTTTACAGTTGACTATACATTCCTTCTGGGGGAGAGATAACACTTTGTTCTCGAAGAAAAGAAAAAAGGGTGGGGGGAGCCAAATTGTACTGTAGAAGTCGGATATACAGGAGAGAGGGAAGGGTGAAACATACAGGATAGAAGGCAGGCATGAGGGGAGTCTCCATGGTAGGAGAGGTGGGCTGTACTGACATGAAACTTTCTGCTGAAACCCCTCAACCACCTCCTTGCTCTCTATGCCCCACTTTCAAACTGAGCTGAAGTGATACAATAGAAGAGAAGGGAATCTGGTATCCAAGGGCTAGCAAGAGTCAGACTTCAGAACAGGAAACAGAATGTTCTTGACCCACAGAAGGGAGATGGAGGGTGGGAGCTGTGGGATCCCAAGGTAGGCCTCCCCTTGCCTCCTGCACAGAAGTGGCCCCCTGTGCAGCATGCTGAGGAAGCACTGCCCTGAGGCACATGGGAGGCCCAGTCAGGATAACAGGGTAGGACATCTTCCTTCACTTACTTCACTATACTTCCTTCTCCTCACCCTCAGCTCGCTGGCTTCTGCCTGGCTGTGGGCTCTGCTTCTAGGAGACCTGTCTAAGATGAGGAGTTTGCTGTGAGTTGTTCTGCCTCTGTGCCCCACTGTGGTCCCAGCAGGAACCTGAGTGCCATCCCTCCATCATCCCTGCTGAAGCCAAAGACCACAGAGGACACTTTGAAGATGAAGGAGGCAGGGGGTGAACACTGGGAGATGAGGAAGGTGGGGGCAGGGGAGAAAGAGGGCAAAAACTGAGGGTAGGAAGTGAAGTTCCAGGGCATGTTGTCCCTTGTATGTGGATCTGTTCAAGGAGAGTCCTGGGAAGGAGTAGGTGGATTTTAAGGATGAAAAGGACAATATTCCCTTCCTGCCTTGATTGGACACAATCATCTGTTTTAGGCTGGAGGTGTGAGGTCCTCTATGCACTCCTGGTGAGACCAGAGTCTTACTCTCAGATGCTCTGGAGTGTGGCATCGTGAGTGAGTGTATGATACTGGGACAGGAGGAATAGAACCAGGCAGAAGGTCCAGAATAGCATAGCAGTGAAGGAAGACCAGAAGGGCAAGGCTGAGATGAAGGACCCTCCCGCCACCCTGGATCTTTTCTACAGACTGAATGTACTGTCTCTCAGATTCAAATGGAGGCCTGTTGAGATGGCTCAGTGGGGAAAGTGCTTGCCATACAAGCATGAGTGTCTAAGTTTGGGTCACTAGCATCCACATACAATGCCAGGTGTAGTGACGCACATGTAATCAGTTCTGAAGAGGCAGGAACAGGGAATCTCTGGGCTAGGCAAGAGACCCTATCTCAAAGAATAAGATGGAGAGTAACTGGGGAAGATACCTAAATGGACCTCTGATCTACACACACACACACACACACACACATGCACACACACACACTCTTCCACACATATATGAACATGGATATACACACACTCCACACACAACAAAACAAACCAAGTTCAAGTTGAAACTCAATCCCCAAGACAATCACATTAGAAGTGGGGCTTTACGGAGATGATTAGAAACAGATTAGTGCCTTCTAAAGGCGTTTATAAAGTTTGCTCCTTCTGTCCCTTTCTCCATGTGAAGACACAATATTTGTCCTCCCCCAAGGATGCATCAACAAGACACTGTCATGCATGCACCGAGAAGTCCTCACTAGACACTAAACACACCAAGACCTTGATATTGGCCTTCCCATCATCTAGCACTACGAGAAATATATTTCTATTGTTTAGAAATCTCCAGGTCTAAAGTATTTTGTTATAGCAGCACAAACAGACTGAGATGGTCTCCACCCTCTAGCTAACCCCAGTGCTCTGGTTCATAAATAGTTATAGGCCCCAAGCACAGTACCATCTCCAAGGCATAGCCTCATACACCATGTAGTTCCATGTCCCAGTAAGGTCTGGTCCAGCGGGGCGGTTTGTAGGGAAGTAGGGTCAGGGACTGAATAAAGAAACTAAGGTCCTTAATAACATCCTGCACCCAGCCCAGTTTTTACTTCCCCTGCCTTTCTTTTGGCATGTGTGTGTATGAGAAGGGAGACAGAGAGAGAGAGAGAGAGAGAGAGAGAGAGAGAGAAACGCATTAGACTGGGATACAAGTCCTAACTTCAAACTACGGTCTTCTAGTTCCTGGGGTCATCCCTGTCATTCGTCTGCCTCTAGGGAAATCCCCACTTCTGCATTTTCAAAGCAGAAAGGGAGGAAGAAAAGATAATAAAGTGAGCTCCAGCCAGTTTATGGTAGGCACTGTCTGCCTGGAACACACAAGTGGGGCTGGAGGAAGCTGCCTTTGATAGAGTGCAGGGTATTTTCCTAGTGGGGGATGGTCAACATTGATTACCAGATTCTCAAAATAAACTCAATTAAAACACACATATACAGGGCTGGAGAGATGGCTTAGCAGTTCAGGTACTTGCCTGCAAAGCCTAAGGACTCCTGTTCAATTCCCCAGGACCCACATAAGCCAGATGCACAAGTGGCATATGCATCTAGAGTTCATTTGCAGTGGCTAGAGGCCCTGGCATGCCCATTCTCTATCTGCCTCTTTCTCTCTCTCTCAAATAAATAAATAAATAAATAAATAAATAAATAAAATATTAAAACATCCACATTCAAGATCTGCCTGTACTGTCCCCTTCAATAGCCAGTAGCCACATGCAACTCTTTAATTATAAATAAATAAAGTAACACATTCATCTCTTCCAGTCCACCAGCTACATGAGGCTACTGGCTCCCACACAGGACAGCACAATACGGAACATATCTTTACTGCAGAAAGTTCTATTGAACAGTACTGCTCACAAGCTGTTTTTTTTTTTTTTTTTTTTTTTTTTTTAATTTGAGAGAGATCGAGAGAGAGCTAGAGAGCTAGAGAGAGAGAGAGAGAATGGGCACGCCAGTGGCCTCTCAGCTGCTGTGAACGAACTCCAGACATGTGCACCCCCTTGTGGGCAAGTGTGGCATTGTGGCATTTTTGCGTATGGCTAAACGTGGGACTTGGAGATTGGAACCAGTGTTCTTAGGCTTGGCAGGCAGGCGCCTTAACCGCCAAGCCATCTCTCCAGCCCTGCTCACAAGCTTTTTATCAGCACAGAGAAGCTGGGTCCCAAAGAGAGGGTGATTTGCTGCAAGGCTCCAGAGGGATTTGGTGGTAGCTGTGGTACCACATACCTTTCATAAAATGTCATGCAGTAAAATTCCATAAAAATATCTTCAGCCGGGAGTGGTGGCACATGCCTTTAATCCCAGCACTCGGGAGGCAGAGGTAGGAGGATCACCATGAGTTCAAGGCCAACTTGAGACTACATAGTGAATTCCAGATCAGCCTGGACTAGAGTGAGACTCTACCTTGGAAAAACAAAACCAAACAAAACAAAAATCTCCATCTAGAGCTGGATAAATGGCTTAGGGGTTAAGGTGCTTGTCTGTGAAGCCTAAGGACTTAGGTTCAATTCTCCAGGTCCCACATAATCCAGATGCATATGGTGGCGCATGCATCTAAAGTTTGTTTGCAGTGGCTAGAGGCCCTGGCATACCCATTCTCCCTCTCTCTGTCTCTAATAAGTAAATAAAAATAAATCTTAAAAAAATCTTCATCTAATATGGTTCAAGCCTAGGGTGGCAGGAGCTAGGCTCAGTTGTGGGGGATGGGAGAAGAGAGGTATTCTGTGTCTATTCTTCCCTCCCCCTAGCCCCACCTCAGCCCTCCAGGATAAAGGTTAAAGGAAGCTTAGAGACCTGAAACTGACTCCCTACCCCCATAATGACGTCATCTTCACAAAAATGTGAGGACAGTGTGGAGGTGCTAGCGAGAGGATCATGCTGGAGGAAAATGGCATAGCCCTCAAGTCAGAGGAACTGGGAGTGAGGAGGCAGTGTCAACCCAGCCATTCTCTGTGCCACAGTTTCTTATAATTAAAATCCAAATCTATCTCCCCATACTTAAACTCCTCCCTGCCTCTCCATGGCTCTTGGGTTAGAGATAAAATATTAGCCAAGAACCCTGAGGGTCTGCATGGCCTAGACCTGAGGTTCCTTCATTTTCAGCTAACCCCAACTCCTTGTCCCTTGGCTCTCTTCTTTTTGCTCCTACCTGTGGTTTCTCTGACTAGCACACTCTCTCACCTAGCTCCACTTCTACCTTTCTTTCTTCTTTCTTTCTTTCTTTCTTTCTTTCTTTTTTTTGTTTTTTTTTTGTTGTTGTTTTTTGTTTTTTTGAGGTAGGGTTTCACTAGCTCAGGCTGACCTGGAATTCACTATGTAGTCTCAGGGTGGCCTCGAACTCACAGTGATCCTCCTACCTCTGCCTCCCAAGTGCTGGGAATAAAGGCGTGTGCCACCATGCCCAGCCAAAATTTTTACAGTGCCACAGAAAAGAATAAGGAAAGGCCAGTATGAAGAGAGTTGAAGTTTATTAAGAGAATTTTTGCCGGGCGTGGTGGCGCACGCTTTAATCCCAGCACTCGGGAGGCAGAGGTAGGAGGATCGCTGAAAGTTCGAGGCCACCCTGAGACTACATAGTTAATTCCAGGTCAGCCTGGACCACAGTGAGACCCTACCTTGCAAAACCAAAAAAAAAAAAAAAAAAAAAAAAAAGAGAGAATTTTTTTTTGTGGGGGGTAGATTCTCACTCTAGCCCAGGCTGACCTGGAATTCACTATGTAGTCCCAGGCTGGCCTCAAACTCACAGCCATCCTCCTACCTCTACCTCTCTAGTGCTGGGATTAAAGGTGTGTGCCACCACACCCAATAAGAACAGATTTTAAGATAAATTTAAACCCGGTTAATAGTGAGAATGGCACTTAGGGAAAGGATAGTACACATCCACATCACACCAAAATATCTTAGCCATATATATGATTTTGGTGGCCTCTCACGTAATATTTCAAATGAGTTGCTAAAAATCATTTTGCCTTGGATTGGATTGCAATCGGATAAGGTAAAACCATAGGTTACAAGGGTTGCACAAGGTAGTCGCAGGTTTTTTTGTATTTGTTTTTCAAGTTAGGGTCTCACTCTAGCTCAGGCTGACCTGGAATTCACTATGTAGTCTCAGGATAGCCTTGAACTCACAGCGATCCTCCTACCTCTGCCTACCTCTGCCTTCTGAGTACTGGGATTAAAGGTGTGCACCACCAAGCCCGGCTAGTTTTTTGTTTTTATGTTTTAAATTGTAGATCTATAAATGGGGTTTTGTGTGTGTGTGTGTGTGTGTGTGTGTGTGTGAGAGATTCCTAGAAAATGATAAGCTTACGGCTGGGAAAGGACACAGGCCATACTTGAAAGTCATATACACTTAGGCTTTAGGCATAGTTAATTATTATTTTAACACATTTATTTGAAATATATATTAAAAGGATGTATAAAAAGAATAATTGTCTTTATGTAGGCTACCTTCATAGCAAGAGATAATTGTGCTGGAGTTCATGATCCTCAGCTGGTGAGAGAGTTCAACCAGACTCTAGAGAGGGGCTCCTTTCACTATCCATGTCTCCTGAATTTTCCCTCTATTTCTATCCTGTCTCAATAAGATGTTGCAGGCTGACTGATTAAAACAGGTACTAGGTGCCAGGCATGGTGGTGCACATCTTTAATCCCAGCACTGGGGAGGCAGAGGTAGGAGGATTGCTGTGAGTTCGAGGCCACCCTGAGAATACATAGTGAATTCTAGGTCAGCCTGAGCTAGAGTGAGACCCTGCCTTGAAAACCACCCCTCCTCCCCCCCCCAAAAGAAAACAACAAAAGCAGGTACTAGGTTATAAAGATTCTGACCCTGTTTGAATGAATCAGTGCTGAAATGGATTTTTAGGTCTGCCATAGGAGATACTCAGATGGTTAAAGGCAGAAGCTCTCAGGACAAAGGAAATTTCTTGCTTTTATGGCCTTTTAAGCAGGAAAGTCTCTAACTAGAGATTGGGCCTTGCTACAGGGTGGGTATGACTCGGGTTACTAGTGTTAGGGGATGAGAGAAGGTACAGGTCAGTTATGAAGTCATGTCAGAGTATAATCTGGTCCTGCCTCAGTTACCAGCTTTTCTCTTTTGCTATATCTGGGGTCAGAAGGAACTACAGGAGGGCACGGGTTATTGTCTCCACAGGACTAATCATCTAGTCATCTTAAAGGAACAGTACCTATAACCTAATACTAAGAGATGCCAGAGTGATGGGCCAGTAGAAAAACTGGGTATATTTGCATTACTATGGAAGCAATTGGTAAAACCAGCAAGGAATGGGAAACACTAACTGAGCACTTGTGAGTCAAGCCCTTTCCATATATTACCCATTTATTTCCATGGATTGATATTCGTAACAACCCTGCCAGCAGTTCCATTTTTCAAAAAAGGAAACTAAGGCCCTGTGTGGTGGCACACATCTTTAATCCCAACACTTGGGAGGCAGTGGTAAGAGGATCTCAGTGAGTTTGAGGCCACCTTGAATTCCAGATCAGCCTGGGCTAGAGTAAAACCCTACCTTGAAAAAAAAAAAAAAAGAAAGAAAGAAAGAAAAAAAAAAAAAAAACAAAACAAGAAAAAAAAAACAACGAAAAACTAAGGGTCGGGAAAGGTTGCTTAGCATTAGGGCATTTGCCTGCAAAACCAAAAGACCCAGGTTTGATTCCCCAGTACCCCCGTAAGCCAGATGCACAAGGTGGCACATGCATCTGGAGCTTGTCTGAGTAGCCAGAAGCCCTGGTACACTCATTCTCTCTCTCTCTGCCTCTCTCACTCTCAAATAAATAAATGCATATTTTTTAAAGGAAACTAAGGCACAGATGGTTAGGTTACCTGCTCAGGTCACACAGCTGGTTGAGATGGAGTCAGGGTTTTATTTAAGAGACTTTGCTCTGAATTACCATACATCATCTGCTTTGGGTGGACAGAACGGCTTTCTGAGTGTGGCTGCAGTAGTCTACTGTTTGGGTGAGAGGCAAAGAGAGACATGGAAGGAATGCTGGGGAATTCCCTTCCACTGACTACCCCTTTCTCTGCTTGTTGGTGTCCCTTTTGTCCCATGTGTTAAGGCCAATACTTGCTAATGCCATCTTCCTTCCTCCAATGCCTGCAAAATAGCAGAGACCCAATCAAATCACACTCTGAAGAGTATGGAAGAAGGAGTCTGGGCTGGTTATGGGAAGATCTTTGGGGAAGCGGTACCTGATGACTAAGGTTTGTGAGCAGCACAAAAATGCTGCCATAGGTTATAAGACCTTCCATGAAGTGTGGTTTTGAAGATTCTTTTCATTCTTTTTGGGTTATTTACTGTACCTTGTTTTAAAATTATGACTTTAGTTATGGGTTCACACAGTTTCGGTGCGAGTTCCACAGAGCAGGCAGGTCAGGGTTGTTTAATAATGCTGCCTCTCTAGCCAGGGTGAACTGGGTCTGAAGGGTCCCTTGCTGGTATCCTTTATCTGCCTAGGCCTGAGGGAGCCTAGAAGGTGTCCCATCAGTTCCCAGCTGCAACTATCTTTGCAGGAAGCACTTGCTAGGTTGGTGCCTTATTTTGATCTTATGAGAGTGAGGCGGTCTCATTAAGAGGGCCTCCCAGGGAAGAGATCTTTCAAGGGACATTAGCCACCAACCAACCCAGCCTCTCCTTTTTCCTGTGACCTGTTCACTTCTCACACTACATTCTCCCTGCCTCTTCTCTAAGGATACTTTACCTCTTTCTGGACTTTCTGTGACCATTCTCTTGTCCCAATTTTTGAGACCAACAGTTCTCTTCCATTCAAATCATCTTAGAAGCCTGTACCCCTGCCAGGGAGTGGCTGCCCTGGTGCTCTCCCCATTCTTTTTTTTTTTTTTTTTTTTTTTTTTTTTTTTTTTTGAGGTAGGGTCTCACTCTAGCTCAGGCTGACCTGGAATTCACTATGTAGTCTCAGGGTGGTCTCGAACTCACAGTGATCCTCCTACCTCTGCCTCCCAAGTGCTGGGATTAAAGGCATGCGCCACCATGCCTGGCTAATCTCCCCATTCTTGAGTATACAGAGACAAGGTCAAGTTCCCGATATCCCACTGTATTTTAAGTCAGAGATCTCTGGAAGAACAGAACCAATGTAATGAATATCTATTACAAAGGGGATTTATTAAACAGGCTTACACAATATGGGCTGGGCAATCCAACAATGGCTGTCTCCAGGCTGGGGACTCTGAGCACCTGGTCACTGCTCAGTCAATGAGGCTGCTACTTTAGCAGTCCCAGTCTGGCACTGAAGGCCTGGAGGGTTCCTGGAGAACAGCTGGCTTTCAGTTCATGTTGGAAGGCCAAAGATACTAGCTCTTGAAGACGGTGAATGAGGTGTGGTGGTTTGAATGTAAAATGTCTCTCATAGTTTCTTGTGTTTGTGATTAAGCCTCCTACTTGGTCCCCAGCTGGTGAAACCTTTGGAATGGTGGAGCCTTGTTGGAGGAGATATGTTGCTAGGGGTGGGCCTTGAGATTTATTAGTCCGGCCCTGTGTGTGTTCAGAGCTAGCTCACTTTTACTTCTCTCTCTCTCTCTCCTGCAGCTGATGATTTCTCCATCACGATGAAACTCCCCCTTGAAACTGTAAGCCTGAAATAAACCTTTTCTCCCATAAGCTGCTTCTGGTTGGGTGCTTTGGCCCAGCAGTGAGAGGATAATTGCAGCAGGATGCCAGCAGCTGTAGCAACAATGGGACAGATGTCCTTACCAGCAGGCAGCTAAGGCAGGCAAGCAAGCAGCACTGCTTTTTCCTGGGGCCTCTATACATCTGGGCTATACTCCACCCCCCAAGGTGTCACCCACTCTGGGGGAGGGTCTTCCCTCCTCAGTTAATCCTTCCTGAAAATGCCCTCACTGACCCACCCTCAGACATACCTCTTAGGTGATCCCAGATTCATCATGCCTACTGACCTGTCTTGGCCCATCTATGAGGAGCCAGGATGGGCCAGGCTAAATCAGCTAAAAGCCTGCCTCAGGCCTTACTCTAGAAGCTGAGCCTCACATGAGACATGAGCAGAGCTCTCTCAGAGGGAAGAGGGCAGGAGAAGGCTCCCAGTCCTGAAACCCAGGCCCTGAAGCTCCAAAGAGAGGAGTGTTAGCAAGATCTTTGGTACCTACATTCAGATGCTCAGGGGCTTTTGTCTTGCCTCCAATGCCCTACCCCTGCCTTCCCGTAAACAGATCTCTCTTAACCTGTAAGGCCTTTATAAAGCCTGAGAGTGAAAAAGGGGAAGAAAAGACCTGTGGTTTCCAGGCCAGAACCTGAAGGCTAAGGACAGTCTTTTCTAGGGACAGTAGAATCAAAGGGTTTTCTTTTATCTTACTGTGCCTAGGCTAGAGGGATGCCCTAGAATCTGTCCTATCCTCTTAGGAACAGATTTGGGGGCAGAGGCACAGAGAGACTGAAACAGAAGCCAGAAGAAAGGATCCAGAGAGAAAAAAAAATGCAATCAGAAGAAGAGAGAGAGAGAGGCTTTAATGTGCATAAAATAGGGATATAGAAAGGAGAGGGGAGTGGAAGAGGAAGGGGCAAGAAGGAAGAGCCAAAAAGAAAGAGAAGGCACAACCCTCAAGGGCCAAAGCCTCCACCCTCCCCACATCACTGAACCAAAGAAGAGAAGTGGGGCCTGAAGGAGGAAGCCAGGTTTCCTTTTTTGTGGTTCTACCCTCTCTTTTGTCCCTGGTGTCCTTAACCTGGAGTCAGTGAATTTGGATGGAGAAGAATTACATTATTTGCTCTAATCTCTGGCTAAAATTTAGTATTTCCTTCAATTACGGCAGAAGCAGCAAACCCGATTAGCCACAAATACGTCTTTATCCCTAACAGAAATTACAGATATTTCCATTTCATAGTACACTATTGCAACAGATCTTTTGAAATATCATTTATGCTCACTACTGCATTAACATTATGTGAATGATCAACCTAACACTTGATCTTATTTAAAGCATTAATTTAAAAAAAGCACATTGGGGCTGGGGAAATGGCTTAGTGGTTAAGGCGTTTGCCTGTGAAGCCTAAGGACCCCAGTTCAATTCTCCAGGACCCACGTAAGCCAGATGCACAAGGGGGCACATGTGTCTGGAGTTCATTTGTAGTGGCTGGAGGCACTGGCATGTCCATTCGCTCTTTCTGTCTCTCTGTCTCAAGACTTCAAGGCCACCCTGAGACTACATAGTGGGTTCCAGGTCAGCCTGAACTGGAGTGATACCCTACCTCAAAAAACAAAACAAAACAAAACCAAAAAAAAAAGCACATCTATCACATTAAAATAGTTTTGCAACTTTATTACAATACAGTTGGTTTCTAATCCTATATATTTTATCTTATGCACGTTAAGACATTATTTTGAGATGGGGGTCCATATGCTTTACCTGATTGCCAACAGGGAACACCTCAGCATCCTTCACAGGCCTCTCTGCCCTGGGCTTTCTTTTGCTTTTTTTTTTTTTTTTTTTTTTTTTTTTTTTTTCAAGGTAGGGTCTCACTAGCTCTGGCTGACCTGGAATTCACTATGTAGTCTTAGGGTGGCCTTGAACTCACCACTCCTCTCTTTTGTTTGGTCAATCTGGGTCCTCCAATAAGAAGCTGTCAAAACAAGATGGAATGTGCAAGGATTTGTTGAGGGGAAATGCCTGTGAGAGGAATGGGAATCTGCGACTGGGAGAGCTGAGAGGGAGGGGGACTTGGGGTGGAGGGGTGGGGGGTGGGGGGGTGGGGGTGGCAGAGAACATCTTGGAGGAAGCATCCCAGATCATCAGTAGAAAGTCCCTATCATTGTCTGGCTCCTGCAGCGCATGGGTTTCGGAGGGAGGCAGCTGGGCCTTGATTAATTTCATTCCTTTCAGCTGAAGATCTTTGAGGAGTATTATCACCACCCCCAGTTACCCATCTGGAATAAGGACAGCGTTCTCCTGCATAGGCACCTGCTGCAGGGGTCCTGTTCAGTTTGTACCGGACTTGAAGAGTCTGCACTTTTCTAGCTGCTGGGCCTTGAACAAGTTATTTAATAGTTCCTGTCTCCTTATCCATAAATTGAGGTGATAAAAGTCCCTATATATAGGGGTATTGTGATGATTAATTGAAATTTGCAAAGCAATATTTGCCCAAGGCCTGGACATGGGCAGCTCTTGATAATTGGTAGCTGCCATTATGGCTATTATTAATTATTAATTACTATTATCATTATATCATATCTCAGGGAAGGTCCTGGGGAAGTGGGAGGACAGGAGGCTGAACAGGACAATCCTTCCCTGGGTTGGGGCAGCTGGGAGGGATGGTAGCTACTTCTCCCCACTCCCCTAGCCCTTCCCTGAGACAGGGGTCTTCCTCTAGCTACTGACAGTTCCTGTGTCTGCTGACTCACAACCAACTTCCTCTCATATAAACAGGAAAGCAAGGCCGGCCAGCACACCCCCAGCCCCCACAACCACACACAGCGGAACGCTGGCCTTGCTCTGAGGGGAAGTGTCTCGGGCTCTTGGGGACCCGCTGCAGCCTTGGGTCTCCTGCAGGGGGGGCGGGGAGAGGCCAAGTCCGCTCTCCGCAGTCGGTCTTCCAACTCGCAGAACTTTACAGGTGGGGACAGTCGGGGAAACAGGCTTCCCCCGAGAACGAAAAGGCAGCGTGCCTGGTCACACCGCACTTGCCCCAGCAAGGCGGCTTCAGCCCTTGGTTTGGAAGAAGGGTATGACCTTGCTGACCCCCATCCCTGGGAAGGGACCGAGGCTGGGCCCTTGGGGCAACGGAAGCAGATAAGCCTGCGCGCGAGAAGAGCTCCCACGGCCTGCCAAGTTCCGCTTCGGCCCGGGTTCACCGGGTGCCAGGGTCCAGCGGGTCAGGTGGGCGCGGGGGAGGAGCCCAGGGGCCCCGAGCCTCCTGCCCGCCCGCCCGCCGGACTCGCGACGGCAGGGCGTCCTCGCCGCGCTCCTCCGGGCTCGGTTTCCATTCCCTATCCCCCTTTCGGCCGGTCCCACCCCGCCCACCTCAGCCCGGCGCGAGCACCTGAAGGCGGGCGCTTGCACAAGGGGCGGCCGGGGCCCCGCGGGAAACCCGCCATCTGGGCGGAGCCGGGCGCCGGGGGACGGCCGTGGGTAGGCGGGGCGGGGCTCGAGCGGCCCGAGCCGAGCCCCGGACGGCGCGGCGCGGTGGGCACCGGGCAGCGGACGGCGGCCGGCCGCAGCGAGGTGAGGACCCCGCGCCCCCGGCCCCTGCTTCCCAGTCTCCACCCCATCACGTCCTCCGGGGCTTCCGTGGACTCCCACAGCCCCCTCGGCTCCAACTCCTTCCCTTGCCTCTTCTCCCTCCCTGTCGCGACCCGCCCCTACCTCCCGCAGCCCGCTGGGCCTCTGCCCCCTCCCTCGATGCCCTCCCTCCTGCAGCTCCCGCGGTCCCGTGCCGCCAGACCCGCCCCCCGCCACCCCTGTCCTGCCAGCACCTCCTGGCTCCCAGACCCGGGCCTGAGTCACTGGGAAACCAGGTCCTGACTCAAGGCTCGAGGCTCAGTACCCAGGCCCTGGCATCGGGATGGTTTTCAGCCAGAGAGAGGCCAGAACTGACACCAGGAGGGGAGAGAGTAGGAGGGCTAAAGGGAAGACTCTTGCAGACAGTGGCCCGGGGGGAAGCCCGGGGTCAAGTGTCCAGAGCCACACAAACAACTTAAGACCTGGTTAGAATGAAGTTAGGACAAGCTTGGTTGATGACAGGGGTAAAGCGAGATATGACCAAGAAAGGGACAAAGGTGGATTTAGAGAGGCACAGATGGAGGTGGAGTTGTTTAGGGACACCGGGCAGAGATAAAGCTTAAGGGGTACAGAATGGGAGGTGGGTCCACGGAATACAGAAGAGTTAGGGGCAGGCTGACTGAATGGAATAGAGCAGTAGAGTTCTGAGCAGAAGGGTATGGGCAGAGAAAAGACAGGCTCAGAAATAGAAGGTTGAGAGAGAGAGAGAGAGAGAGAGAGAGAGTTAGTTTTCATACACCTAAGTCCCTAATGAGTGTGAGTGCACACACATGGGTGAAGAATGAAGCACATCTTGGACTGCCTCTTGTCCCTCAACTCTCTGTCCAGGTTCTGCACACATCCCTGTTTTCTTAAGTGGCTAGACCCCACACATTGGAACTGGTTAGCTCCCTCTGGACAGCCTGACCAAGGCAGGCAGGATGTGGGGGTGGCAGGCTAGAGGGACAGGAAGGAAGTCTGAGGAGAGACAATAGGTGGAAGGGGAGGAGGGGCTGGGAATGATCAGGATTAGGATGTCCAGCTCTGGAAACCAGTGGGAGTGGAGCCTGCTTTGTCTCTCCTAGCCTGCCCCTCTCCTCGCCTTATGAGGTAGCTGGATCTGATCACATCAACGCCCCTGCCTCTCCACTTTTCCACCCTGCCCAGCACCTCAACACTCCACTATTTTGTCTTAGGCTCACTCAATTGAGTGTGCAGAAAGCAGGAACCGAGCTTTTTACCCAGACCCAGTGGGGCAGGCACTTGGGGACCAGCACTATCATCATTTGCCATGCACATGGGGCAAGTCCCATCTCTTGCCCGAGCCTCAGTTTCCTCAAATGCACTTGAAGGGACCCGACTCTTCTGTAAGGACAGAGCCCTTTCTCGTGTTCTAAGATGGCTGTTTCCAGATCATAGGCCCCTGGGCATTCTTTGGAGGAAGACTGGAGGCTGGTACCCTTTATCCAGGCATCAGACTTTGGGGGCAGGGAGGGGGATCTCAGCCTGAGCCCTCCCTTCACCCTGCCCCTCCCCCCAGCAATGGCCTGAGCCCCCATGGCTGCCCCTCAGGACCTGGACATCGCTGTGTGGCTGGCTGCAGTACACCTGGAGCAGTATGCAGACACGTTCCGTCAGCATGGCCTGGCTACAGCGGGTGCAGCCCAACGCCTGGGCCCTGAGGAGCTGAGGCAGTTGGGCATCAGCGCCACGGGGCACCGGAAACGCATCCTACGCCTGTTGCAAGCAGGCACTGCAGAGAGTTCCCAGCACTCCCACTTGGATAGTACCATGGAATCATCCCCCAGCCCCGCCCCCCAAGCCCAGCCCTCTAAGCCCGTGCCCAAGCCCAGGACAGTGTTTAGTGGGCTCAGTGGTCCTGCCACCACCCAGAGGCCTGGGATAAGCTCAACCTTCTGGGGACCAGAAGTGTCCAGGAGTTCAGAGTCAAGCCCGAGGTCTCCTCTCCTTACCTCCTCCTCTGAGCATTCTTCAGCCCAGAATACCATGGAGATGATGCCCAACACCATTTACTTCGGCCTGGACCTTAGAGGTGGGGCCCAAGCAGCTCAGGACATGTGAGTGGGTTAGCTACCTTGGGATCTGACCTTGGGGAGGGGAGGGTCCAACAGGGCATGCAGGAAGTCCTTCTCACTTTCTTAATAACCAGTAGTTTCCCCTCAGAACTCCAGACAATCTTCAGACAACTGTCCCCACCCCTGCCCTCAGGCCCACAACAGGCACAGGTAGGTGGGTTTAATTATTTTAGGTTTGCTGGAGAGAACCTCAGACATGCCCACTTGTCCCCTCTTCCCTCTCACTATCCTTCTCCCCCTACCAGTGCACATCATGGATCCTGGTTGCCTGTACTACGGTGTCCAGCCTGTGGGGGTCCCAGGAGCCCCAGACAGGAGAGAAGGCAGAGTTGGCTGCCAAGAAAGGGCTGAACACAGGTTAGTACTCAGCAGGGCTGTGATGGGAGGACAAGGAGAAACTTGAGATGCAAGTTGACCTGGCCACATCAAATGTTTATTGAACATTCACTGGGCACCAGCCAGGCACTCAAGGCACAGGATGAATATAACCAATCCAGTGTGGCCCTCAGGCAGCATGTGACTCAGAGGGCCAGACAGGACGTAAAAGAAGCACACAAACAAATAGATATATAATTACAATTTAGAAAAATTACTTCTGCCAGGCATAGTGGCACATATCTTTAATGCCAGCACTTGGGAGGCAGAGATAGGAGGATCATTGTGAGTTCAAGGCCAGCCTGGGACTTCAGAGTTCCAGGTCAGCCTGAGCTCACATGAGACCCTACCTCAAAAACAAGGAAAAAAATGGGGGGTGGTGGTGGAGAGATGGCTTAGTGGTTAAGGTGCTTGCTTGCGAAGCCTAAGGACTTGGGTTTGATTCCCCAGTCCTCATGTAAGCCAGATGTATAAGGTGGCACATACATCTGCAGTTTGTTTGCAGTGGCTGGAGGACCTGGCATGCCCATTCTCTCTCTCTCTCTATATATATATCTGCCTCTTCTTCTTCTCTCTCTCTCCCTCTCTCTTTCAAATAAATAAATTAAATTAAAAAAACAACAAAAAAGTGTCCATACATGGAATGTTACAACGATAACATTTGGGGCCAGAGGGATGTCTCCGTGAGTAAGAGCACTTCCCATAAAGCATGAAGGCTTGAGGGTGCCTGAGTTCAGTTCCCAGCACCCACATAAATAGCCTAGTGTAGCCATACTGCATCTGTAACCCCAGTCCTGGGGGGCTCCTGAATCAGTGAGAGACTCTATCTCAAGGAAACAGTGTAGATGAGTGAAGGAGGGAGGGGGGACACCTGACATTCTCCTCTGGCTTTAGTAGGTGCATGGGGTGTGTATAAGCACACACATGTGCATACAGCACACATACTACACAAATGCACGTGCAAAAATATATTTGAGCAAAAAGTTGAAACTGCTGAAGAGTTATCCATGAAGATTTCTGGGTAACGAGCAGTGAGTCCAGGCAGGGAAAGTGATCAGAATCTAGACTTCCTTTGACTGACACTTTGAAAGGATTCCTCTGGCTGCTGTACTAGGAATGGTGTGTGAGGCGAAAGCAGCAGAGAGGCTACTTAAGAGGGTTTTGGTAGTAATCTAGGCTGAGAGACCTCAGAGTGCAGTGATGGGAACAGAGATGATGAGAAGTGGCTATATTTTGAGGATAAACTGTCAAATGAAGTGGAGGTGTAAGGGGAAGACAGCAGTGAAGCATTGACTTCGAGGGCTGCAGTGCAAGCCTGTGCTGTGCTGCATGTAACCACTAACCACAAGTGACTACTGAGTATCCAAAACATATTAGTCTGCATTGAGAAGTGCTAGAAATGTAAAGCATTTGCCAAATTTTGAAGATTTATACAAACAATACTAGATGAATAGGACAAATAAATGATCTTACTAATTAAAAAATTTTTTATTGACAACTTCTATACTTACAGACAATAACTAATTTTGTATCGATTAAATACTGAAATCTTATGTTTTGGGTTTATTAGGTTACACAAAATGCAGACTATTAAAGTTAATGAATGACACTATTTCTTTTAATTTTTTAAAAAATATTTTTATTTTTATTTATTTATTTGAGAGAGAGAAGGGGAAAGAGACAGATAGAGAATGGGCACATCTAGGCCTCCAGCCACAGCAAATGAACTCCAGATGCATGTGCCCACTTGTACATCTGTCTTATGTGGGTTCTGGGGAGTTGAATCTGGGTCCTTTGGCTTTGCAGGCAAACGCCTTAACCGTTGAGCCATCTCTCTAATTCTCTTTTACTTTTTCATAAGAATTAAAAATATTTAATTAATTTATTTGCTTATTAGAGAGAGACAGGGAGGTAGATAGAGAAAATGGGCATGCCAAGGCCGCCAGCCATTGCAAACAAACTCCAGATGCATGCTGCACCTAGTGCATATGGCTTACGTGGGTACTGGGGAATCAAACCTGGGTCCTTAGGCTTCACAGGCAAGTGCCTTAACTGCTGAGCCATCTCTCCCTTTTTTAAAAACAAATTTAAATTTATTTATTTATTTTTTAACTTGAGAGAGACAGAAAAATACACAGAGAGAGAGAGAAAGAGAGAGAGAGAATGGGCGCACCAGTGGCCTCTCAGCCACTGTGAATAAACTCCAGACGCATGTGCCCCCTTGTGGGCATGCACGGCATTGTGCGCTTGCGTCACTTTTGCATCTGGCTAAACATGGGACCTGGAGATTGGAACAGGCGTGCTTAGGCTTTGCAGGCAGTTGCCTTAACCACTAAGCCATCTCTCCAGCTCTCCTTTTAGTTTTT
Source organism: Orientallactaga sibirica (assembly GCA_036365145.1). Lineage (NCBI taxonomy): Eukaryota > Metazoa > Chordata > Mammalia > Rodentia > Dipodidae > Orientallactaga > Orientallactaga sibirica. The sequence goes on along the minus strand of JAEOAD010000005.1, from coordinate 48,288,367 downwards.
AATGTTGCTACTGGAAAATTTAAAATTACATATGTAGCCTTCATTTATTTCTATTGGACAGCACTGTTCTGGGCACCTGAAAGTTCATGGAGTTGCCATGGTCTGAAATGAGGAAGTCTATGCATCAGGCAGGAGGGATATAGAGGTGAAGGGGAGATCAGGAGTTCTGGTTTGAACAGTTTAATTTGATATGTTAATCTACCCAAGAGGAGCTAACAGACCACTGGCTGCACAAGTCTAGAGTTTTAGCGAAGTAGTCTGAGCTGGAGATTTCAATATGGAAAATGTTAGCATTTAGAGGAGTGTGCAAAGTTGTGAGGAAATGTCCAAAAAAAGGAACCCAGACCAAAGTCCTGGTGTCCTCACTTATCAAAAAGTCTGGGAAAGTGGAAGAATCAACAAAACAGACTGAACAGAAATGACTAATGAAGGAGAAAGAAAACCAGAACGTGAAGTCACTGGAGCCAAAGGAAGAAAGTGCATGAGGAGAGGACGAATGCATGGCTGTATCGCGTGCTACTGAGGGGTCTGCTGTGTAAGGTGGGACTGAGAACTGACCTCTGAAATTGGAATTATGGAGGTCATTGGAGACCTTGACAAAGGCAGTCTTGGAGTAGAGGAAAAGACATCTGATCAAAGGAGTCAAAAGAGAATGGAAGGAAAGGAATAGTAGACAATGTTGAGTTTTTCTGCAAAGAACAGTTGGTATGACTGTTGAAATGAGGCCAAGGAAGGGGTTTTTATAGGACAGAATGTTATGTATGTAAGTGAATAAGAATTATCTGGCACAAAGGGATATGGTGAGAAAGGTGAGAAAGTCTGGAGTGAAGTCTTTGTGTAGGTGCGAGTTGTAAGATCAAGTACACAGAGGAAAGCCTGGCTCTAGACAGGTGTTTATTATAGTTGCAGGAGGTAGGGAGAATATGCGCATGAAATTGGGTAGATGTGGCACTGGGAGTCTGTGGGGTTCTTGTCTGATTGCTTCAATTTCTCAGTGAGATAGGAAACAAATGGGGTAGAGTAGTAGTTCTCAACCTTAGCTATAACACAGCCTGGGGAACTTTTAAAACTACAGGTGCCTGCGCCTTGCTTCCAGAGATTCAATTTTAAGTGCCTGTAACAAAGTCCATGTTCTGCAATATATTTTTTTAAAAGTTTTCCAAGTGACTTTGTACTGTTGAGTCTGAACCATTTGAGTAACAGGAATTCTTGGAGAAGAAGACATAAAAGAAGACATGGAGAATGGGAAAAGGCAGCTCAGGGAAGCATAGGAGGAAGTGTGTTCTAGGCAGAAGAAATAACATGTGTAAAGTCTCTGAAGAGAGGAGAGAATATAGCTGAATTATAAGTCAGCAAGGGTGAGGGCCAAGTGAGGGAAATTCAGAAAATAGCAATGGAGCTGGGCATGGTGACACATGCCTTTATCCCAGCACTCAGGAGGCAGTGGTAGGAGGACCGCTGTGAGTTCCATGCCACCCTGAGACTACATAGTGAATTTTAGGTCAGCCTGGGCTAAAGTGAGACCCTACCTTGAAAAAAGAAAAAAAAAAAAAAAAAAAAAAAATGGGAAAAGAAAAGAAAATAGTAGTGGGTTTCATTTTGTAGGCTGCAGCCCATAGGAAGGACTCTGGGATTAGCCCAAGTGCAGATGAAAAGTCATGTAGGGGAGCAAAATGATCTCATTTGCATTGTAAAAATATTTTTTAATATTTGAAAGAGAAAGAGAGAATGGGTGTGCCAGGGCCTCTTGCTGCTGCAAATGAACTCCAGATACATATGTGCTGCTTTGTGCATCTGGCTTTACTTGGGTGCTGGGGAATCAAACCCTAGGCTAGCAGGCTGTGCAAGCATGCTCCTTTAACCACTGAGATATATCCCCAGCCCACATTTTATATATATATTTGTTTGTTTTCAAGGTAGGGACTTGTACAAGCCCAGGATGACCTGGATCACTATGTAGTCTCAGGGTAGCCTTGAACTCATAGCAATCCTCCTACCTCTGCATGGGATTAAAGGCATGTGCCATTATGCCTGGCTTCACATTTGCATTTTAAAAAATATTTTTATTTTTATATATTTATTTATTTTTTTTTAAATATTTTTTATTATTATTTATTTATTTGAGAGAGAGAGATACAGAAATAGGCAGGTAGAGAGAGAGAGAGTGAGAGAGAGAGAATGGGTGCGCCAGGGCCTCCAGCCACTGCAAACGAACTCCAGATGCATGCACCCCCTTGTGCATCTGGCTTACGTGGGTCCTGGAGAACCGAGCCTCGAACCAGGGTCCTTAGGCTTCATAGGCAAGCGTTTAACCGCTAAGCCATCTCTCCAGCCCCCAATTTTTATATATTTATTTAAGAGAGAGGTAGATAGAGAGAAAGAATGAGAGAGAATGGGCACGCCAGAGCCATCAACCAGTGCAAACAAACTCCAGATGCATGTGCCATCTTGTGCATCTGGTTTACATGGGTCCTGGGGAATAAAACTTTGGTCCTTTGGTTTCGCAGGCAAGCACCTTTACTATGCCATTTCTTCAGCCCCACATTTGCATTTTTTTAAAAAAAATATTTTTTAATTTGTTTGCAAGCAGAGAGAGATAGAGAGAAGAAAGACAGAGAGACACCAGGGCCTCCACCTGCTACAAATGAACTTAAAATACAGGCGCTACTTTGTACATCTGGCTTTACATGGGTACTGGTAAATTGAACTAGGGTTGTTAGGCTTAGCCTGCAAGCACCTTAACTGCTGAGCCATCTCCAGTTCATATTTGCATTTTAAAAATATTTTTTGAGAGAGACAGAGAGAGAGAGAGAGAGAGAGAATGGGCGTGCCAGTGTCCTCTCAGCCGCTGTGAATGAACTCCAGACGTGTGCGTCCCCTCGTGGGCAAGTGCGGCATTGCGCCCTTGCGTCACTTTTTGTGTCTGGCTAAATGTGGGACCTGGAGAATTGAATGGGTGTTCTTAGGCTTGGCAGGCAGGTCCCTTAACCTGCTAAGCCATCTCTCCAGCCCTCATATTTGCTTTTTTTTTTTTTTTTTTGGTTTTTTGAGGTAGGGTCTCACTCTAGGTCAGGCTGACCTGGAATTCACTATGTAGTCTCAGGGTGGCCTAGAACTCATGGTAATCCTCCTATCTCTGCCTCCTGAGTTCTGGGATTAAAGGCATGTGCCACCACATCCTAGTAGCTATCAGAGAATGGACTATGGGAGGGAGGGACAAGAATGAAAGCAGGTGATTGGTTAGGTAATATGCATCATGCCAGTGAGAACTGAAGGAAATTGGTCCAGGGAGAGAAGGTCAATAATGTGTTAGAGAAAGACCCAATAAGATGGGAGCTATGAGCAACAGTGGTAGGAAGACGCCTACATAACTTGTGCGTGCGTGTGTGTTTCACCTGAGCAGAGAAGAGAACTGAAATTTTCCCAGTAAAAATTCCAAGTATGCTTAGGAAGAAGAGTCATGGAATGCTAGCTCACTTGGTAAAGTGCTTGCCTTGCTAGCATGAGGGCTTGAATTTGATCCTCAGAAGCCATGTAAAAAAGCTGGGTGTGTTAGTATACTTATAGTTTCAGCACTGTGGAGGCAGAGACATATTACTGGGGCTTGGTCAGTTTAGACTAATTAGGCAAGCTCCAGGCCAGTGATTGGTTTGTCTCCTAAAAAGGTGGATAGTCCTTGAGGAGCAGCTTTCAAGGATGTCCTCTAGTTTATGTGCACGAGTATGCGCGTATACATGCACACACACTCACACACAACTTCTTTTGGATTACTAGCTTCTCTATTCCAACTGTTTGAAGAGCAGATCTAGCTCATACCTGCCAGGCATTCATTTAGGTCTAGGTGGAGAAATACCAAGAGGATACTTGGTCTGATGTGTGTCCCTCTTTCTTGTCCCTATAAGGCCCAGCAGACAGAATCCAGAGGCACGAGAGGATGCTGGCTATGCCAGCCTAGAATTACCTGGAGACTCTGCCCTTTTGCTCCCTACCCTGGAACCAGAGGAAACCAGTGATGACCTCATTTCACCATATGCCAGCTTCTCCTCCACAGCAGACCGCCCTACTCCCCTGCTCAGTGGCTGGCTGGACAAGCTGTCACCTCAGGGGTAGGGCTTCTGGGAGGGGAAGGGAAAGGTGGGATGCTAGGAGGTGGGGGACCAGTCCCAGGTCCTGTGATCTCCCATCCCATATAGCCCCAAACAGTACTGATCTTGGCCCATTCCTTCTTCAGAAACTATGTCTTCCAGAGACGCTTTGTGCAGTTCAATGGGAGAAGTCTGATGTACTTTGGTAGTGACAAGGTGAGGAGGGAGGGAGCCGGAGAAAGACAGAGACTGACTCAGGATTGGAAGGAGTGAAGCCCATGATGGGGGGAGGGTGGCCATAACTGCCTGATGTCTGTATCTAGGGTAGCTGCCTTGGCACTTATCATCATGGCTTGTGGATGAATATCATGAAAGCTAGTGTTGTACCCAGGTCAGCGCATGTGGCTCTCAGTTTTTGTCCCTTATGCCTCACTATGCTTTTTCTCCAGGACCCCTTCCCTAAGGGTGTGATTCCTCTGACTGCCATTGAGATGGCTCGCAGCAGCAAAGACAACAAGTTCCAGGTCATTACTGTCCAGAGGGTGTTCGTGTTCCGCACAGAGAGTGAGGGTGAGGGCTAGGGCCTACTGAGTCAGGGTGGGAGGGAGGCTGTATGAGCACATGGCCCACTGACCTGCTTCTTTGCTTCCCCACCAGCTCAGAGGGACACATGGTGCTCTACACTGCAGTCCTGCCTGAAGGAGCAGCGCCTCCTGGGCAACCCTCGACCCCCTCACCCACCACGACCCCTTCGCACTGGCATGCTGGAGCTACGTGGACACAAGGCCAAGGTATTTGCTGCCTTGAGCCCTGGAGAGCTGGCACTGTACAAGAGTGAGCAGGTAAGGAGGGCTAGGCAGGGGCTGATGAGCCTGGCTAGCCCATCTTGGCATCTCATTGTGTTGTGTGTGCCTCTTATCACCAAACTCTACTAGGCCTTCTCCCTGGGCATTGGGATCTGTTTCATTGAACTGCAAGGCTGCAGCGTCCGAGAGATCAAGAGTCGAAGCTTTGACCTGCTCACACCACATCGCTGCTTCAGGTGGGGCCTGGAAGGTGGAAGGCAAGGCTGAGAGTCTTTTCAGGAGAGGCACAAATGTGCAGAGGGTTGGAGGGCTCCTCAGAAGGATGCCAGTGGACATACAGTGATGGGAGTTCAGTGGGCAAGGTCAAGGGTCTGAGTTGGCCCAAATATGGCCTGTAGTAGCTCCTGTAGGAATAACCATGCTGATGGACTGCCTGTCTACCTCAGCTTCACAGCTGAGTCTGGTGGGGCTCGGCAGAGCTGGGCAGCTGCTCTGCAAGAAGCAGTAACCGAGACCCTGTCTGACTATGAGGTGGCTGAGAAGATCTGGTCAAATCGGGCAAACCGGCATTGTGCAGACTGTGGGGCCTCCCGCCCCGACTGGGCTGCCATCAACCTGGGGGTAGTCATCTGCAAACAATGTGCAGGTGAGAGCTGGCTCTCAAGTCCCAATGGGGAGAGGGAGGGATACCAGGGCAAAGGGCTCGGAGTACCCTACCATATGGCCTTCCACACTAACAGGTCAGCACCGGGCCCTGGGCTCTGGGATCTCCAAGGTGCAAAGCCTGAAGCTGGACACAAGTGTCTGGAGCAATGAGATAGTGCAGGTGAGGAGGGAGGAGGTGGAGGAATGGAAGGGCAGCATTCAGAAACAGTCCTTTGGGCTGGGTGTGGTGGCGCACGCCTTTAATCCCGGCACTCGGGAGGCAGAGGTTGGAGGATTCCCGTGAGTGTGTGGCCACCCTGAGACTACATAGTGAATTCCAGGTCAGCCTGCGCTAGAGTGAGACCCTACCTCGAAAAAACAAAACAAAAAAAAAGTCCTTTGGGGCTGGAGAGATGGCTTAGCAGTTAAGGCATTTACCTGTGAAGACTAAGGACCCAGGTTCATTTCCCCAGGACCCACATAAGCCAGATGCACATAGGGGATGCATGTGTCTGGAGTTCATTTGCAATGGCTAGGAGTCCTGGTGCACCCATTCTCTCTTTCTATCTGCTTTTCTCTCTCAAAATAAATAAGCAAACAGAAAAAAACAGCCCTTTGGTCTAGCTCAAGGACAGGACTGGGATATGCGGGGACCCTTGAGCTCTGGTCACTCACCTTTACCTCTTCCTGTAGTTGTTCATTGTCCTAGGAAATGATCGTGCCAACCGCTTCTGGGCAGGAGCACTACCCCCAGGTGAAGGGCTGCATCCAGATTCAGCCCCTGGCCCCCGGGGAGAGTTCATCTCCCGAAAGTACAGGCTGGGTCACTTCCGGAAGCCCCACCCTCAGCATCCAGATCATAGCCAGCTTCTTCAGGTAGAAGGGGCAATTAGGCTCCTGTGTCTCTGAGTTAGAATGCCTAGACATGGGCGGTGGGGGCACCTTTTGGTGATATACTGTCCCTGAAGTTGGGTATGGGACTAATAAGAGGTCCTTCCTTCCCTGTAGGCACTGTGTGCAGCCATGGCTGGACCCAACCTGCTGAAGACCATGACCCAGCTCCTCTGTGTTGAGGCCTCTGACAGCGAGGAGCCCTGGTCCCCCTCAGCCCTCAATGGCAGCTTACTTAGCCTTCTTCCCCCAGGTTATTCTCCCAAGTACCTCCTCTTTCTTCCTCCCTAGAAATTCTCAGCTCCAACCTATGACTTGGCTCTTCCAGAGGGCCCTGAGGACCCCATTGCCCTATCATCAGTTTGTCAACCTCTCAGACCCTCTAGGACCTGTTTCCTGAGGTCATAAGGTGACTGATGAGGATCTGAAGTCACTGCATGGGGTAGGCATCATGTGCCAGATGCTAATGTTGGTCTGCTCCTGAAAGCTCCAGGTCAGGTCTTATCTCCCTGGGGACAGTCTGATTGCTGAAAGGAATGGTCAGCTTAAAGATGTTGGTCTCCGTTGGTCAGGCCAGAGGGGCCAGGAGATGTACTGGATGGTTGTGCTCTGAAGTCTCCACCTAGAATTGCCTGCTGGATTGGCTGGCTGGTGAAGGGAGGTAGTTGGCAAGCACTGGGCTAGAGATCTCCCTCCTTCTTGCCACTTTCTTTTAGTGTGGGTAGTGAAGGACTCAGCCTCATTGGGTTCTATTTGGCCATGCTGCCATTGGAGTTGGGTCCTATGGTCTTCCTTCATTGGATCCCTTCCCAAAGGGACTCACCCAATCACTTCTTCCCCTTGCAGATCCCTCCCCTGGTGTATACAATGAAGTAGTGGTGCCTGCCACTTACAGCAGCTTCCTGTACTGCAGTCCAATCAGCAACAAGGCTGGAGCCCCACCCCTTCGAAGAGGCCGGGATGGTAAGGAAGGGGGGTGGAAGGAAGCAGAGGCAGAGTGTGGGGCAGGTGTGAATACATGCAGAGGGGTAGGGAGCAAGGGCTGGATTGGGAGGGTGGGTCCATGACCTGGAGTGGGCTGGGATCCTGGTGGCAGTATTAGGTGGTAATTAAGAGTCCCGGCTCTTCATGAAGTCAAACTATCTGTTAAACAGTGCTGCTGCTTCCTACTTGTATGGCTTAGTTACACTGTTCAAACTGTAAGGCTGGTTTTTCTAAATTTATTTTATTTTTATTTGAGAGAGAGAGAAAGTGGTAGAGAGAGGGAGAGGGAGAGAGAGAGAGAGAGAGAGAGAGAGAGAATGGGTGTGTCAGGGCCCATTGGAAATGAACCTCAGATGTATGTGTCATCTTGTGCATCTGGGTTACATGGATCCTGGGGAATTGAACCTGGGTCCTTTGGCTTTGCAGGCAAGTGCCTTAACTGCTAAGCCATCTCTCCATCCCTGTTTTTTTTTTTTTTTTTTTTCCAGGTAGGGTCTTGCTCTAGCCCAGGCTGACCTGGAATTCTGCCTCCCAAGTGCTGGGATTAAAGACGTGTGCCACCATGCCAGGCTCCTGCTGTTTTTTCATCTACAGAACATGACTAACTCACCTCAAAAGTTACTGGGAAGGCCAGGCATGGTGGTGCATGCCTTTAATCGGGAGGCAGAGGTAGGAGGATCACCATGAGTTCTAGGCCAGCCTGAGACTACATATAGTGAATTCCAGGTCAGCCTGGACTAGAGTGAAACCCTACCTCCAAAAACCAAAACAAACAAACAAACAAACAAAAAATTACTGGGAGATTATATGACATCATCCATAGGCAGAAAGTTTGGTGTGGAATAAGTGTCTGGGAAATGGGAACTGTGACAGGCCAAGAGGTCAGCTGCCCCTCCACCATCTTTCTCCTACTTAGCTCCTCCCCGCCTGTGGTGTGTGCTGGGTGCTGCTTTAGAAATGTTTGCATCAGAAAGCAGCCCGGAACCCCTCAGCCTCATCCAGCCCCAGGATGTTGTATGTCTGGGTGTAAGCCCCCCACCTGCTGACCAAAGTGATCTTGACAGGTAACAAGCTCTATGCTCTTCCCAGTCCCAGCCGAGCAACCCCTTGGCTGCCCCCTGACCTCATAATCTCTGCAGGTTCCCCTTTTCCTTCGAGCTCATCCTCACTGGGGGGAGGATCCAGCATTTTGGCACAGATGGAGCCGACAGTCTGGAGGCCTGGACCAGTGCAGTGGGCAAGGTGAGGAGGCCAAGACCTCTCTCCAACAGCTCATGGTGTCCCTGTCCCTGTCTGCCCCCAGTCCTGTTCTCTCATGTTCCTATAACTCTTCTCACCACTTCCACTAGCAGCTACATTTGACCTAACATGTATTCTATGCCAGTCCCTGTGTTTTAAACAGTGTCTACTTAGTATCTCATTTAATTTTCACAACAACCCATAGACATAAAGATTGTTAATATCTTATGAATAAGGAAACTAGTTCATAGTGGTTACAAAGTCATTTGGTGACAGTCATACAGAGCTACAAAGCAGCAGAGCACAGGACTGAAAATCAAGTCTGTCTCCAGAACAACAGCCCCAGTGTCATTGTGCGCTTGCCTCTCCCTACAGAGTAGCTTCCCCTCACTCATGCTGCTCTCTTCCTGGCCTCCAGTACTCCCAGTAGGCAAAAGCTAATTTTTTCCCATTTGGATTTTTAAAATATTTAGTTTTATTTTTTGGTTTTTCAAGGTAGGGTCTCACTGTAGCCCAGGCTGACCTGGAACTCACTCAGTAGTCCCAGGCTGGCCTCAAACTCACAAGCAATCCTCCTACCTCTGCCTTGTGAGTGCTGAGATTAAAGGCATGAGCCATTTTTCCAGCCTCCCTTTAGTTTTTTTGAGACAGGGTCTTAGGATGTACTCTGAATGCCTGGAGCTCACTATGCAGAACAGGCTGGCCCAAAACTTGGTGATCCTTCTGCCTTTGTCTCCTGAGTGCTGGGATTATAGGCATGCACCACTATGGCTGGCCAAAAGCTACATTCATATGTCCCATCATCTCCATTCCTAGACAAGTCAATCTCTCTACCCTAGCAGCCACTCCTAGAAGGAAAAGTTCAGGCTCCAGAGTCAGACATCCTGAGACCGGAGTTGTACAACTCAGCTTCAAGCTTTTCCATGTCTGCAGAGTGGGTATGAGAGACTCGCCCCTAGGGATGAGGATTAAGTGACATTCAAGGCCCCCACACAGCAAGCCCTCCATCTGTGGGCGTTGAAATAATAGTAGTGGTGGTGGTGGTGGTGACGGCAATCTCTCCCACCCTAATAGGGCTCTTTGCTCAACTGCTCTACCTTCAACTTTTCACCCTGGCATGTTCCTTTCCTCCTGACAGCTTCTCAGAAAGTTGTGTGCAGCCTGCAGATCCCCTTAACCTGTTTCAGCTGCCTTCCCCCCTCTAGACACTCTGAAGCTTTGACTTCACAGGTCACGAGTGACTTCTCATGTCCAAAGGCGAAAAGGCCACCTTCTGGTCTGTCCATGTCATCTGTACAGCAGTTGACACGCCTATAGGAAATGCTTGACTCCTCTGGCTTCTGACCCCAAACTCCCAGCCCTCATCACACTAACAAGCTGTCTCTGTATCCCTTCAGGGCCTGCCCTCCTAGTCAGGGCTAAGTCTCCTCTTACATTATCTACACTTTCCAAAAGTCCCAGCTATCCTGTAATCCTATGTTTGGTCTGAAGACTGTCTCACAGAACTTGACAGAATGCATTTTGGGTTTTTTTTTGTTGTTGTTGGTTTGCTTGTTTTTGTTTTTTGGTTTTAAGAGGTAAGGTCTCACTCCAGCCCAGGCTGACCTGGAATTCACTATGTAGTTTCAGGCTGGCCTCAAACTCAGTTCTCCTATCTCGGCCTCCTGAGTGCTGGGATTAAACGATTTTTTTTTTTTTTTTTTTTGGTTTTTCGAGGTAGGGTCTCACTCTAGCCCAGGCTGACCTGGAATTCACTATGTAGTCTCAGGGTGACCTCAAACTCATGTTGATCCTCCTACCTCTGCCTCCCAAGTGCTGGGATTAAAGGTGTGTACCACCACGCCCGGCTACATTTTCAATCTTTTATAGCAATTTGTTTGTGGTATTTAATTAAACACCTGAAGGGCTTGCATGACTTTACTTATTTATTCATTTATTTCAGAGAGAGAGAGAGAGAGACGCAGATAGAGAGAATGGGCATGCCAGGGCTCCCAGCTGCTGTAAAAGAACTCCAGATGCATGCACAACCTTGTGCATCTGGCTTACATGGATCCTGGGGAATCGAACCTGGGTCCTTTGGCTTTGCAGGCAAATGCCTTAACCGATAAGCCATCTCTCCAGCCCAAGACTTTGTTTTTTAATCTTAAATTTCTGGCAATTTTTATTATATTTAACAAGGTGTTGATTAGTGACAGATAAGAGCAACAACAAACCCTGGTCCTTTATTCAAGTAGCCAGAGAAGTACTGCTTTGAGGGGGCTCAAACATCCCTTCCTCTATGACGCCTCTCCCAGCACCTTCAGTAGAACATATTAGCTACTCACTTTCTCCAGTTTACTCCAGCTAGGGCAGAAGACTTCCACAAAGAGGACTCCTCTGTGTTGGAGCCAACTGAACTGAATTTCTTAACTGTCTCTCTGTCCATCTCATATCTCTCACTTGCTTTTCCCCATCATACTTCCCCTTTTCTTCTGTTGTCCCTTCATCTCTCTGCTTTTCTCTATCCCCTCACCCTCATTTTTCCTTGTCTCTTTCCCTGTCTCTTTTCCCCATCCTTGTCCTCCCTCTGCCTCCACAGTGGTTCTCCCCACTCAGCTGTCACCAGCTGCTGGGCCCTGGGCTGCTACGGCTAGGCCGCCTGTGGCTTCGGTCTCCCTCCCATGCAGCCCTGGACCCTGGCCTCTGGCTGTCAGGGTTCGGCCTTCTTCGTGGTGACCACCTCTTCCTGTGTCCAGCACCGGGCCCTGGCCCTCCAGCCCCTGAGGACATGGTGCATTTACGGCGTCTACAGGAGATCAGTGAGTGTGTGTGTGGAGGGGGGGACGGGAGTGATAGGGTTGAAGGGTTGCTATGGAGGATGGGTTTTTTATTTGGGGATTCCTATGGGAAAGAACCGAGTACAATGGCTTCAGATACAAGCTATGAAGTCATAGTACTCAGATTTAGGCCCTACCTCCATTACTTCCTAGCTGTGTACCCTTGGACAAGTCACTTAACTTCTCTGTGTCTTAATTTCCTCATCTTTGAAATGGACAGAATAAGACTTTCCTCCAAGGGTTATAGTGAGGTTTAAATAAGGTCATGTATGTAAATACTTATTGTAGAACCTGCATACTCAATAGATATTATTTGGAGTCACTTGCTGGTTGAGGACTAAGAGGGGGCCCTGTATATCCTCATTTCCAGCCTTCCTTCTAAAAGATGAAAATGGTAGGATAATGTAGGTCTTTAATGACAAAAGACCTGGGTTTTAGCAAGTAATGTGAGTGGTAACCTGTCACAGGTAATGGTGCATAACTCATAGGATTTAATAGAACATTGTAAGTCTCCTAGCTTGGTACTTACATATCTTCACCATGGTAATGATGATAATGTCTAATGCTCCTCCAGGTGTGGTCTCTGCAGCTGACACTCCAGACAAAAAGGAACATTTGGTCCTGGTGGAGACAGGAAGGTAACCTTTAACCCCAGACCCCCTTTCTGGATCCAAACTCACTCCCTTGCCTCCCTCTTTTTTTTAATGTAAGACCCTTTTTAAAAATATATATTTTATTTATTTATTTGAGAGAGAGAAAGAGGCAGAGAGAGAGAGAGAGAGAGGGAGAGAGAGGGAGAGAATGGGCATGCCAGGGCCTCCAGCCCTCGCCTCTCCCTCTTTTTATTTAATGTAAGACACTTTTTAAAAAAATGTGCTTTATTTATTTATTTGGGAGAGAGAAAGAGGTGCAGAGAGAGAGAGAGAGAATGGGTATGCCAGAGCCTTCAGCCACTGTAAACGAACTCCAGATGCCTGCACCCCCTTGTGCATCTGTCTTACGTGGGTCCTAGAGAATTGAACCAGGGTCCTTAGGCTTTGCAGGCATGTGCCTTAACCACTAAGGCATCTCCCCAGCTGCCTCTCCCTCTTTGATAGTTGCTTCCCCAGACCATCTAGGCTGGATGTTGCTGCCCCCTGCTGGTGCCCCTGGAAAGTCCAGTCCATGTATTTCTCAGCCTCAATCAGAGAACCTTTCAAGCTGGCTTTAACTAGGACCTTTCCGGTTTCAGGACCCTGTATCTGCAGGGGGAAGGTCGGCTAGACTTCACAGCATGGAATACAGCCATAGGGGGTGCTGCTGGTGGGGGTGGCACAGCGCTTCAAGAGCAGCAGATGAGCAGGGGTGACATCCCCATCATTGTGGATGCCTGCATCAGTTTTGTCACTCAGCATGGTGAGTATGTACTGGTTGACAGCGAGCCAGTGGGAGGGGTTGAAGCCAGGGTTGACAGGGTGGGGGTGGATAGTAAATCACTTGAAAGCTTTGCTTCTAGATACTGTAACCTGAAACCAACTGGCCATCTGACTCTGACACTACAGAGCCTTAGTTTCCTCATCCATAAAACGGGACCAGCAGTCCTCATTTCCCATTCTTGCTGTGCTTGTGAGGTGATGCAGGTCAAGCTCTGAGTGCAGGGCCTGGCAGAGGGTCTGTGTTCAGAGGTGCCCTTAGTGGGCATAGGCACTGACAGTGAGAGCAGCACAGGAGTGTGCCTGAGGATGTGGAGCCACTGCAGACAGAAGAGGAGGCAGTGATGAGGTGAATTCATTGGTGCAGGCACAAAGTCCCTGAAGGTCTGAGCACAGCTACTCTGTGTGGGAGAGACCATCCAGGCCTAAAGGGTCAGCTATGCAAATGGTCCCCGGAATTCTTTGTGGAATTTTTGGCTTGTGTTTCATTCTTCAGTCCAAGTATGGACCAAACAGAATCTGTCTTCTCTAGGAACCCTCCTTATGGGGCTGGACTGGACATTTGGAAAGAAAACTTTATAGAAAACTAAAGAGGCTACAAGGCCATGGGCTCAATCCAAAGCTTTTCCCCAACCAAAAAAACCCAAATACCCTCTAAAACAAAAACTCAAAACAAAAGCAATCTAGGCTTGGTGACACAGGCCTATAATACCAACTCTTTGGGAATGTGAGGCAGTAGATTGTAAATTCAAGTCCAGGCTGGGCTATAGACCAAGTTTAAGATTAGCCTGGGAAACTTAGACCATGTCTCAAAATAAATAATACTGCTGGGCTGGAGAGATGGCTTAGCAGTTAAGGCACTTGCCTGCTAAGCCTAAGGACCCAGGTTAGATTCTCCATGTAAGCCAGATGCACATGTTGGTGCATGCATCTGGAGTTTGTTTGCAGTGGCTAGAGGCCCTGATGCACCCATTCTCTCTCTCTCTTCATCCTTCTCTCTGTCTCTATTAAATGATTTAAAAAAAATCAGAAAAAAAATACTGCCAGGCATGGAGGCTCACGACTTTAATCCAAGCACTTGGGAAGCAGAGGTAGGTGGATCAGCATGAGTTTGAGGGCACTCGAACTACGTAGTGAGTTCCATGTCAGCCTGCACTAGAGTGAAACCCTACCTCAAAAAACCAAAATAAATAAATTAATTAAATTAAATAAAAATACGAAAGAAATTGGGGATATTGCTCAGTGGTAGGGGTCTTGTGTAGCATTTAAGATGTCCTGGGTTTAATTCTCTAACAGTGGGGGAAAAGGGGAGGCCTCTTCATGATCCTAAAATGTTTTACTTTGTGGTCATGGACAATGGGTAGTCCGTCAGTGGCTAATGACATTCTCCCATCTTGGGTGTGGCTTTGCTCACTGACTTCCCCTGCTCAGTAGTCCCCTATCTTAAAAAAAAAATTATTTATCTGAGAGAGAGGCAGATAGAGAGAATGAGCACGCCAGGACCTCCAGCCACTGCAAATGAACTCCAGACACATGCACCACCTTATGCATCTAGCTTTATGTGGGTCCTGGGGAAATGAACCTGGGTCCTTTGGCTTTGCAGACAAGTGTCTTAACAGCTAAAAGCCATCTCGCCAGCCCTCCTCTTTTTCTTAGCCTCAGTCTGAGGCTCTGAGCTAGGGCCCTGGGGAGAGTATGGGTGGACATCCCCTCCTCTCTAAGGTCCTTGCATTTCCATGTTCATTAGATGAATATTGGTTGAGTCAGTGAGGATGTGGCAGTGAACAGGGAAGGTCCTACAAAGCTCACAGACTATGGGGAGAGATAGGTATTAAGAAAACAAACATAATCAGTTCTTGTTATTTGCAGGAGGTATGTTCTATAAAGCCACTGCAAACACTTAATTAGTAAATACTGGCCCATGGGAGATACAGTTCCTCTGACCTTCTGGTTACATTATCATCAACTAGTAAATACAAAATCTTGTTTTATGTGTTTTTAAATTTAAAGACACTTTATTCCATATATATGGTTGGTTCATGAATACTTTACCTCAAACTCCCCTCACAAAAAAAAAAACACATTTGTTTATAGTATGAGAATTTAGGTAGGAACTTGTACATGGGAGCAAGGGAGAAGGACTCGATTTTTTTCTCTACTTTCTATATGTTCAAAAAATTACTGTGGCTGGGCAAGGTGGTGTATGCACGCCTTTAATCCCAGCACTCAGGAGGCAGAGGTAGGAGGATTGCCATGAGTTCGAGGCCACCCTGAGAATACAGAGTGAATTCCAGGTCAGCCTGGGCTAGAGTAAGACCTTACCTCGAAAAACAAAACAAAACAATAACAAAAAAACTTATTGTGAAAGCACCAAAAGTAGTCTCTCTATCCTGTGTCCATCAAAAGTAGTCTTTGTACCTTGTGTCCACGGACTCTGCATCTATATATTCAGCTCACTGAAGACAGAAAATATGTGAAAAAATTGCATCTGTGGTAAATATGCAGACTTTTTTCTTGTCATTCTGTAAACAAAACAGTATAACTATGTCACATTAGGCATTATAACTAATCTAAACAATGTAGGGTTATATGCAAAATTATCATTTTTTTGTAAGAGACATGAGCATCTGTGGATTTCATTATTTTGTGGGGGCTGCTGGATCTAGTCCCCAATAGATACTAAGCAAGATTTACTGATGTTAGGGTTACAAATAAATTTTGGTGATCAAGTGGATGCTTAAATATAATATGTGTGGGTTATGCAGATTAACCATGATGTGATCCCACACAGTCTGTCTTAAAAATAAAAGTGAGAAGGCTGGAGAGATGGCTTAGTGGTTAAGGCATTTGCCTGCAAAGCCTGTTCAATTCTTCAGGACTCACGTAAGCCAGATGCATGCATCTGGAGTTCGTTTGCAGTGGCTGGATGCCCTGGTACACCCCTTTTCTCTCTCTCAAATAAACAAATAAATAAAATATATTTAAAAAAATAAAAGTGAGGTATTAGCATATAGCAAGGTCAGGGAAGTTTTCATCAAGGAACTGAGAACCAAGATCAGTAACCTGTGATCTGCAGCAGCCACGCTCCATGGAGTAGCCCCTCTGGGTGGCTGCTGGTCTTCTTGGTGCAATGGTGAACAGATATCATTTTTTAGGGCTTCGGCTGGAAGGTGTATATAGAAAAGGAGGTGCTCGGGCCCGCAGCCTTCGACTATTGGCTGAGTTCCGGCGGGATGCCCGGTCAGTGAAGCTCCGACCAAGGGAACACTTTGTGGAAGATGTTACCGACACACTCAAACGATTCTTTCGAGAACTTGATGATCCTGTGACCTCTGCTCGGTTACTGCCTCGCTGGAGGGAAGCTGCAGGTACTCCCAAGACTTTAAAAGAACCAAAGCCCAGCTGGGATCTCCATCTTCCATCACCAGAATCCCTGAGGCTCTTTCGTGGGATTGGGCAGCCCCTCCTCAACACTTCCCATCCTGGGGGATCATGCAGAGACTCGGCTCAGGGAGGTAGCAGGTGGAAAGAGACACATCCATCTTGGCTTTATTCCTCTAAAAATTCTTCCTCCAACCTCCATTTTCCCTTCTTGAATCCTCTTTAACCTTCCTCCATTCCATCTCCAGAGCTGCCCCAGAAGAATCAGCGCTTGGAGAAATACAAAGAAGTGATTGCCTGCCTGCCTCGGGTCAACCGCCGTACACTGGCCACCCTCATTGGGCATCTCTACCGGTCAGTTTAGTCATTCCCTCTGCAGCCTTCCTCCATGATCCTTCATCACCTCGATCTGCCTGCAAGTTTTCATTCATTCATTCATTCATTCTGCAAATACTTGTTAAGTGAAGGTATAGCGAATAGTTCAGAGAAAGACTTAGGGTCAGGCAGACCTAGGCTTTAGTCTGGCCTCATCATTTTAGCTGTGTGACTTTGGGTACACTATTTGTTCTTGTTCTCAGTTTGCTTACTCAAGAATAAGTTGATGTAATGAAGTTTCTGTCTGATAGGTTATATAAGAGTTAAATGAGATAATCCATGTGAAATTCTTTGTACAGTATGTGGCATGTAGTAAGCCTTCAAAAATGGCAATAAATCAATATTATAGTAATCATCTATGGCAGGTAAAGGGTTAGCTCTAAGAAATACAAAGATGAGCCAGGTGTGGTGGCCAACGCCTTTAATCCCAGCACTGTGGAGGCAGAGGTACAAGAATTCCAGGTCAGCCTGGGCTAGAGAGAGACCCTACCTCAAAAAAAAAAAAAAAAAAAGAAAAAAAAGACAAAAGAAATACAAAGATGAGGGCTGAGAGGAGGATCACCGAGTTAAAGACTACATAGGCTCTTCAGCCTGGACCAGAGTGAGACCCTTTGCAAAACCAAAAAAAAAAAAAAAAAAAAAAAAAAATGATGGCCTGGAGAACAGTTAAAGGCTTCAGTTCCCCTGATGGCCTAGTAGTTCCCACCCACGTAAAGCCAGATGTACAAAGTGGTCTTGCGTCTGGAGTTCATTTGCACTGGCAGGAGGCTCTGATATACCCATACTCATTCTATCTGCTTCTTTCTTTCTCTCTCTCTCCAATAAATAGATAAAAATATTTTTTAAAAAAGAAAAGAGAAAAAGCCAGGTGTGGTGGCGCACGCCTTTAATCCCAGCACTCGGGAGGCAGAGGTAGGAGGATCGCCGAGAGTTCGAGGCCACCCTGAGACTACATAGTTAATTCCAGGTCAGCCTGGACCAGAGTGAGACCCTACCTTGAAAAACCAAAAAAAAAAAAAAAAAAAAAAAATAATAATAAAATAAATAAAATAAATAAAAAAGAAAAGAGCCGGGTGTGGTGGCGCACACCTTTAATCCTAGCACTCGGGAGGCAGAGGTAAAAGGATCACTGGATCACTGTGAGTTTGAGGCCACCCTGAGGCTACATAGTGAATTCCAGGTCAGCCTGGACTAGAGAGAGACCCTACCTCGAAAAAAATAAAACAAAAACAAACAAACAAACAAACAAAAAAACCAAAAACAAGAAAAAAAAATGAGTAAAATGGGGGTATACCTTTACTGCCTTTTGGGGAGAGAAGCTGTTGAATGATTTGGGGATAAATCCCTAACTGTGGTGTATTGGTTATAACATTACAGAGGTTTGGCCAATTATATGCACATTATCAAATCCAGTCCAATTCTTGGGTTCCCAAATAAAATTTTGTACATGAAGTATAAAGTCTGCTCTTTATATAAAAACTTTGTAGATGCCTGCTTTCTGATTAGCCATACCTTAACTGTCTCTCTGCTAGATTGAAAGCTCCTTGAGGCCAATGTTGTATCTATTTACTACCATGTATCTAAGGCCTGGCATACTGTCGAGGCTCAACAAGTGTATGAGCACAAGTTTCACTCCTTATGATTCTGCTGCCCTTCTGCAGGGTGCAAAAGTGTGCAGCTCTAAACCAGATGTGCACAAGGAACCTGGCCCTACTGTTTGCACCAAGTGTGTTCCAGACAGATGGACGAGGGGAGCATGAGGTGCGGGTGCTTCAGGAACTCATCGATGGCTACATCTGTGTCTTTAATGTAAGGCTTTCCTGACCCTGTCCAACAACCCCTCTTCCCTATCCCTACAGGACCCAGATGCTGGACCCTCATCTCAACAAGCCCTACTCTAGCCCTCTTTACATTGGAAACCTACTTCTAGATCCCTGGGCCTCTTCACACAACCTCATCCCTTCATCCCTTCCCATTGATCTGTCTCTTCAGGCCTCCAACCCTCTTACTGAAGCTCCCTTTGGCCTTGAGATCTTCCCTTCTTTCCAATCAGCCCCCACACCCTCTGCTGGCTCTTTTGCAGATTGATTCTGACCAGGCAGCTCAGATTGATTTGGAAGTCAGTCTGATTACCACCTGGAAGGATGTGCAGGTAACTTGCCCTAACCTTAGACTGCTGGGTGGAGGAAGTGAGGACACCTGGATAGAACACAGACCTCCTTCCCATTGAGGAAGTTTCTTTCAGCATGCCCTTCCTCACACTGACCTTCAGCTCTTAAGAGACAGGGGAACCCCCCACACACACACATACACACATAGGAAGGAAGTGCTGGGCAATGGGTTTGCTCCTTCCATTCCACTATGAAAGTTATTCATTCCAAAATTATAGTATTATTATTACTAGTAGCAGCAGCAGTAGTGTGTGTGTGTGTGTGTGTGTGTGTGTGTGTATTGTGTGTGGTGTTCTGGGGTAAACTCAGGGTCTCACACATATGATAGGCAAACACTCTAATACTGAGCTAATTTCCAGCACCTCATCTCTTTCAAGTGTAAGAGATTCTAGGAAAGCCTGGCATGGTAGCACATAGCTGTAATTCTACTATTTGGGAAGTGTAGGCAGGAGGATAAGGAATTGGGCTACATAGAGTTTAAAGCCAGCTGGGGCAACTTGAGACCCTGCCTCAAAAATAAATAAATAAGGCCAGTCTTGGTGATGCACAGATTTAATTCCAGCACTTAGGAGGCAGAGGTAGGAGGATTATTGTGAGTTCAAGGCCACCTGAGACTACAGAGTAAGTTCCAGGTCAGCCTGGGCTAGACTGAGACCCCCCCCCAAAAAAAAAACTAACTAAATAAATAAATAAATAGGGACTGGGGAGATGGTCTAGCAGTTAAAGGTTCTAGCTTGCAAAGCCTGATGGGCCCGGTTCAATTCCCCTGTACTCACATAAAGCCAGTTACAACGTGGCACATGTATCTGGAGTTCATTTAGAGTGGCAGGAGGCCCTGGGGCACTCATACTTCCTTTACCTCTCAATGAATAGATAAAATTATTTAAAAAATAATAAAAAATAGGGGCTGGAGAGATGGCTTAGCAGTTAAGGAATTTGCCTGCAAAGCCTGATTCCCCAGTACCCACATAAGCCAAATGCACAAGGTGGTGCATGCATTTGGAGTTTGTTTGCCATGGCTGGAGGCCCTGGCACATCCATTCTCTCTCTCTCTCTCTGCCTCTTTCTTTCTCTCTCAAATAAAAAAAAAGCATTTCATTTAAGAAAATAAAAAATAGGGCTGGAGCAATGGCTCAGTGGTTAAGGCACTTGCCTGTGAAGCCTAAGGACCCAGGTTCAGTTCCCCAGTACCCATGTAAGCCAGATGCACATGGTGGCGCATGCATCTGGAGTTTGTTTGCAATGGCTAGAGGCCCTGGCACACCCATTCTCTCCCCCCTCTCATAAATAAATAAAATATTAAAAAAGAAAATTAAATATCACATGAGAGAGAGAGAGGTATGTTCCGAGAAGAGTATAATATAAATATAATATCCTATACTCCAGGCATCTCTAATCTTACTTTAGCATCATATAATTCCATGAAGAGGTAGCCCATTTTTTCAAATAAAGAACTGAGGTACTGAGGGGGTCACTTATTCAAGGTCACATTGGTGAGTAGCAGAGATGGAACCCACTCAGTCTGACTGCAAGCTTGTTCTCCCAGCTAGTGTGTGGACCTGCCTTGGGCAGCACCACAGGCAGCTAAACATGCAGTTCCACTCTTCCAGGAGCTCTTACTTTTAAGAGCTCCAGCCATGTTGGGAATGAGGGTTAGGAGGAGACCTTTGTGGGGGAAGTGCCTACGAGGTAACAAGAGGCATTTAATTTTGGTGAATGTGGACTGTCTGTGTCCTCCTGACCTCTTGTCTCCTCCTTTACCCCTCCCCTCAGCTGTCCCAGGCTGGAGATCTCATCATGGAGGTTTATATAGAGCAGCAGCTTCCAGACAACTGTGTCACCCTGAAGGTCAGCCCTGATGGGACTGGAGGGGAGGGAAGATGGGGTAGGCAGGGATAACAGTTCAATCAGCATGGATTCTCTGCTCTTGTCTGGATCCCAGGTTTCCCCTACACTAACTGCTGAGGAGCTGACTAACCAGGTACTGGAGATTCGAGGGACAGCAGCAGGGACAGACTTGTGGGTGACATTTGAGATTCTTGAGCATGGAGAGCTTGGTGAGTACAACTACACATGACTGTGTGTGCATGGCCACGTGACTAAGGTTATTGGTGACTTCTGTGTTATCTAATATAATGAACATTCTACTCCTCACCCACATGAAATGAAATTTACAGAGTGGACAGTAGACAGGTACTCCCTTCTTTCTCAGTCCTCTTCTCTTTAGTGAACTACATAAGCTCTTGGTTTCCCTTCAGCCTCAGAAGGCTCCTCTTCCGACTTTACCCAGATTCAAGTGTTAGGACATAGGGATCAGTCCTGGGCCGTTTCTTCTTAGCTACATCCTCCTGGATGGACTCACCCTTTCTCATAACTTTAAATGCTATTAATTGTGGCTGGAGAGATGGCTCAGTGGTTAAAGGTGTCTGCAAAGCCTGCTGGATTCAATTTCCCAGTACCCACGTATAGCCAGATGCACAAAGTGGTACATGTGTCTGGAGTTCATTTGCAGGAGGCCCTGGTGAGTCCATTCTCTCTTTCTCTTTCCCCTTTTCTTTTGAATAAATAAATACTTTTAAAAATAAATGCCATTAATTAATTGATACCTTAACTGATTGAAGACAAGATCTCCCTCTAACCTTGGATATTCTGCAGACCAGGCTTGCCTTGAAACTTGCAGTGATCCTCCTGCCTCTACCTCCCAAGTGCTGGGATTACAAGTGCTAACCACAATTTCTGGCTGGTTAAAACTGTTCAATAGTTATAATTTAGAACAAAACGCAAAAATCCTTATGGACTCTTATACCCAGAATGTATGGCTGTACTTATTCTCAGATTTCATCTCACATCACCCATTCCCTTAACCTGCCATTTTACTAGAGCATGGTGCCCCTCCATCACAGTGCTGGGAATTGAACCTAGTTATTATAGGAGAATGCAAAGCAAGCATTTACCACTGAGCTACATACATGCCCAGTCTGGCCACACTGGCTGTTCAGTGTCCCAAATATGTGTTTCCATACCATTAAGATTGTACATAAAGCTGGAGGTGAGTAGATCCATGAAAGTTCCAGGCAGCAAGGATCATAGTGAGACTCTGTCTCAAAACAAGCAAACACAGGGCAAAATTCAAACAAACCAAACCAAAAGGTCATCCATGATTCTAGCATGGCTTGCTTTTCCTAATTCTTCAGATAGATTGCTAAGCCTGATCTTCAAATGCAACTTCTGAAAGTCTTTGCCTGAACTACCATATCTTACTTGCTGACTTGCTTCTCCCAGTTTACTGTTTCCTTCCAAGTGATTAATGGTCTCTTAATTACTTTGTTTGCCTAGCTGTTTACTGTTGGTTTCTTTACTTTGGGAAGGCAAGCCATATTAATCATGCTCACCATTGTATCCCAGGACCAGCATGGTATCTGGATAGATACATGCATAGATGGATGAATGAATGAGTGAGTGACTGGTGGGAGATAAGGCTCCAGACTTTGGTTGGGTATTCTCATTACTCTCTGTCCCAATCTGCCCCTTCAGAGCGGCCACTGCACCCCAAAGAAAAGGTCCTAGAGCAGGCCCTGCAATGGTGCCAGCTTCCAGAGCCCTGCTCAGCCTCCTTGCTCCTGAGAAAAGTCTCCCTGGCGCAGGCTGGCTGCCTCTTCACAGGTGAAGCTACTCCTCTGCCCAGCCTCCCCAGGCCTTTCCTCCCAAAGCTTCCACCCAACATTACCCTTCTGTATCAGGGGTCCGTCGTGAGAGCCCACGCGTGGGGCTGTTACGGTGTCGTGAGGAGCCGCCTCGCTTGCTGGGAAGCCGCTTCCAGGAGAGGTTCTTTCTGCTGCGTGGACGCTGCCTGCTGCTGCTCAAGGAGAAGAAGGTGAGGCTCAGGGGCTAGAGAAGTGGGACACTGAGTGGCCAGGCAGGCAGCAGGAGCCATGACTATACCAGCCATAACCCATTCCTTCACCAATCTCATTGTTTCCCTAACCTTGACTGCCCTGACTCCATGATCCCACATACCCCAATCCTTCCATGACTTTTTGACTTTCCTAACCATGATATTCTCTCACCTCTCAAGCTCACTGCCTCTGTTCACGTTCTCAGTGCTCTAAACCAGATCGGGAGTGGCCTCTGGAAGGTGCCAAGGTTTACCTGGGAATCCGCAAGAAATTAAAGCCTCCAACACCGTGAGTTTTCCTCCCCAGTCCTCACTAAGGACCCCTCTGGCCTTTTTGTTTGTTTTGTTCAGGGTAGGATTTCACTCTAGCCCAGGCTGACCTGAAACTCACCCTGTTAGCCCCAGGTTGTTCTTGAACTCATGGATATCTTTCAGCGTCAGCCTCCTAAATCCACCACTGGCTTCCTCTGGCTTTTTTTTCCCCCAAGGTAGAGTCTCACTCCAGTCCAGGCTGACCTGGAATTTACTATGAAGTCTTAGGCTGACCTCAACTCACAGCCATCTTCCTACCTCTGCCTCCTGAGTGCTGGGATTAAAGGTGTGCACCATCAATGGCTTCCTCTGGCTTTTAAAGTTACTTGCCACCATTTTCTTCTGCCTTTCAGGTGGGGCTTCACTTTGATACTGGAGAAGATGCATCTGTGAGTACCTCATGGCTGGCTTCTCCTCTGGCCTCCCCCTGCCTTCTTTCCTCTTTACCCTTCTGTCCCCTCTTCCATGTCTAGCACTGTGATTCCTTCACTTTGCTGAATCCACTCTGATCACCTGCAGCTACTTGTCCTGCACTGATGAGGATGAGATGTGGGATTGGACCACTAGCATCCTTAAAGCCCAGGTAAGGAGAAGGAAAAGGCTGAGGATTCTGTGTCTGGTCTCCCTGGGGCCCAGCCATACACCTCAGTACCTCCCATGTCCAACTGTGCCAACCCTCTCGCCAGCATGATGACCAGCAGCCAGTGGTCTTACGACGCCGTTCCTCCTCTGACCTGGCCCGTCAGAAGTTTGGCACTATGCCCTTGCTGCCCATCCATGGGGATGACAGTGGAGCCACCCTCCTCTCTGCTAACCAGACCCTGGTGAGACCCCACCCTTAGCTTTTCCTAGCCCCTACCTGAGCCTTACTCATCACAGTGCAGGAGGAAGTAGTGTGCCTGCTTGCCTGGTGCCCTTTCCCTGTTATACCTCCCACCTATCTTTTCTGTGTCCCTACTCTCTATCCCAACCTTCTGGTGCCAAGCCTCATTGTGTCTCTGTGTCTCTCCCTTCCCTTATCCCCATTCCACCTGTGTCCAGCGGCGACTACACAACCGGAGGACCCTGTCCATGTTTTTTGTGAGTATTGTGCCTGCTCCATCTTTGTTCCTCTATGCTCCCCAAGCCCGAGTGTGTTCCATGTCTGTCCTGATGCAGGCCATCAGGGTGTATGTGATTAAAGAGGATGGTGAGGGGGTGGTAGAATGTACTGAGGAAAGGAGAAAGTGATCATAGAATCTGAGAAATAGAAGGAAAGTGAATGCATTTTGAAGTGAGACAGACCAGGTTCAAGCCTTACCACTGCCATTTTCTCACTATGTGACTGTAGGCCTCTTAATCCTTCTGCTCCTCAGTTCACTCTTCTACAGTTCACTCACTGCCCAGGGTTACAGTATCATATGTGTCAAATATTTTGTAGTATCTGGTCCAGAGGAAGAGGTCAATAAATGTTAGTGATTAATAATCTGGTAACTCTTAACACTGTGCCCCTCCCTGCTGTCCCATTCCCATCCAGCCAATGAAGTCATCCCAGGAGTCTGTGGAGGAGCACAATGAGCTGGAGGAGCCCGTGTATGAGGAGCCTGTGTATGAGGAGGTTGGGGCCTTCCCTGAGCTCACCAAAGATACTTTGACTTCCTCCCTCAACCAATGGGAGTGGACAGCCAAGCCAGATACCCTTCCCACCAGCCAGACATCCTCTGATCAACCCCTCCTCTCCAAGGCAAGCATTCCGGGCCAGGAGGAAAGGACACCTGGCCCTCCTTCAAAGAGCAGTTCCCAAGCACGGGGGTCCCTGGAAGAGCAGCTGCTCCAGGAACTCAACAACCTCATCCTGAGGAAGGGAGAAACCACCGTATGCCCAGAAAGCCCTTCTCAGTCCCCCAGCTCCCAAACCCCAAGTCCCACCAGCCTTCCAACACAGACACCTGGGTTTCCCACTCAACTTCCTTGCACTTCCAGTCCACCCGCCAGCCAACCCCTCACATGATTCTAGGGCCAGCAGCTAAAGGGGTAGGTAATCAGAGGAGGAGCCAGGCTCTTACCATGGCAGACAGTGCTAGGAGCTTCCTCTACCTTGGCTGGAAAACTTCAGAATCCAGAATGGCAGCATAGAAGGAGCACTGTACTGAGGGCCTTGGAGGCTGTGGACAGGTCATGGACCCTCTTTGGGCATAGCCATTTATCTATACTATGAAGTTACTGAGAAAAGCAGATATTCTCAGCTGTAAGCCCCATAAATATATATTGATATTTTTGAAGCAGGGTCTCACTCTAGCCCAGATTGACATGGAACTCACTCTGTAGCTCAGGCTAGCCTTGAACTCACAGCCATCTTCCTACCTGAGCCTCCTGAGTACTGAGATTAAAGACATGTACCCCTGTGACCAGCCAGCCCCCCCATATTTTCCTTCAACAAGGGCAGCTCCTGCTATATATTGGATATGGAGGGGTTTCGTGAGAGATTTGGGGGTACAAGGATGGTTTTACAAAACAGGATTGGAAGCTAGAGGTGTAGCAGATGTGCAACTCTATCCTATCCCACTTCTACATGCTGAGACTGCCGAAGCCCTGAAGTGGGGGGATTGATTGGTGTTGGGAACTGGGACAAACAGGGGCCAAAGAAGGATGGATCACTGTTAATAAATCTTAGAACCAAAAAGCTACTGTTTTTTATTCATGCAATAAGGGTGTGTTGAGCACCAAGTCTGATGACACGATACAAACAAAACAATGTGGGTCAATGCTCTTAGGAAGTCTCCACTAGAGAAAGGAAGCAAAGTCCGCAAACATGAGGATAGGCGAGTTCAGTGCTGCAAAGAAACTAAAGCAAGGGACAGCTTGAGAGTGACTGTCCATGTGGTCTTTATACCCGGCAGATGAATTTGAACTCCGAGGGCAAGGAGTTAGACCAGTGCTGTGCTGGGAACAGGAGCTTCAAAAAGGGCAAATGGCAGACATGAAAGCTGTACAGTGGGAAGGGTCTTGGCCTGGAGGCTGAGGGATGGAACTGTTGGAGCAGAGTGGGAAGAAGGAATACTATGGGAAAGATCCTGATCATTATAGCCTGGTAGCCTGGATTCTATTTGGAATTCAGGCATTTGGATTGTTTTTCTTTTACATGGTCTCACTCTGGTCCAAGATGACCTGGAATTCACTCTGTAGCCCAGATTGACCTCAAACTCATGGCAATCCTCCTACCTCAGCCTCCTGAGTATTGGGATTAAAGGTGTGTACCACCATGGCCAGCACATTTGGATTTTTGAAGCAATTGGTTATTTATTTATTAGAGACAGAGGGAAAGAGAGAGAGAGGAGAATGAGAATGGGCGCACCAGAGCCTGTAGCCACTGTAAACAAACTTCAGACGTGTGAGCCCCCTTAGGCATCTGGTTTACGTGGGATGTGGAGGATCGAACTGGGGTCCTTAGGCTTTGCAGGCATATGCCTTAACTGCTAAGCCATCTCTTCAGCCCAGCGATTGGTTGTTAACAAGTAAGAAAAAGATGAGATCTTATTTTTCTTTTCAATCACTGGCTGCTGTAAGTAGGTTGTGGGAGAGAGCTGGACACAAGGAGGCTGGATATTAGGCCAGAAAACTGATAATGGGGCTTGGAGTGAGGTGATCTTGGAATTTGAGGGAAGTTATTACTAGGAGTGTATTTTTGATTTGGGGGTGTTTTGAAATAGATCCTATAGCTTTTAATGGAGGGAATGTAGAAACTGAAAGTGCACATTGACACTGGGTTTCTGACTCTACTAACTGGAGGGAGTGTGGTGCCATTTTTATATTCCCAGAGACGATTGGGTTGAAGGGGCTGTATTAGCATTTGGGGGCTTGGGGGATGGTGCTGTAGCTCAGAGATAAAACACTTAACATGTACAAGGCTCTGGGTTCCATCCCCAGCACTGCTAAAAAAAAAAAAAAAAAAAAAAAGTGACCCCTAAGATATACTAGTCAGTAGTCATAGTTGGATATGTGCATCTGGCCTGGTGGCTCACACCTGTAATCCCATGGCTCAGGAAGTCAGGGTGGATGACATAGTGAGTTCCAGACCTGCCTGGGCTACACTGTGAGACCCTGTTTCAGACCCCCCCCCCCACACACACACACGAGAGAGAGAGAGAGAGAGAGAGAGAGAGAGAGAGAGAGGGGGAGAGAGAGAGAGAGAGGGGAAGAGAGAGAATAAGCGAGGGAGAGAAAGGAAAAAAGCAAGCTGGCCGGTTTTGAAGTACAGAACCTAAAGGAAGGACTCTAAAGATCACAGGGGCTTTCCGGGCTGTAAGCCCCACGTGCATCTCCCAGCCTTACCTCCTGACTAGTACAGGTTAGAGTCCAGGGGGGTCAGGATGTGCTTGCCTTTCCCTCTGGGCCTGGTTCCTGCCTGGCCCTGGGCATCTTCCTTACCCTACTCACGCTGGCTTTTCCAGTTCGACGGGAATTCGGAAAAGGTGTTTCCCTTTGTCAAACGCATCTTCGCTTAAGTATCCAGTGACTCAGTTTATCAGGTCACCACGTCGTTCTCCACCTTTAGCGTGGGGATTGATGATCTACGTATGTAAATGAATGACTAGAAGTAATTACAGGCTGAATCAGTGGCTACACTAGAAACAGACTCCAGGCGTCTTGACTCCGAAGCCCCGGGTTCTTCCCAGCCAGGGGAATGCTGTGTCCGCTGCGCGGCCGGGACCCTTCCGGGGTATTCGCAGCAATAACAGGTTCAGTTCCTCTGCAGCCCCCCGGTGCTCCGCAAGGGGCGCGCAGCCGGACCTGCGCGGGCGGGAGAGGGCGGAGCCTAACCAGGTCTGGGGCGGGGCCTCGTCGTGGGCGGGGCCTCGTCGAGTTCCGGAGTGGAATCGCAGACCGCCTTTGCCCGAGCAGAGATGCAGCCGCCGCCCCGAAAAGTGAGATTCGTTTGGGAATGGGGACTCCTGGCGGGCTGGGGGTGCGGAGGGAGCTCAGGGGCACACGACTTGGGGTGGGAGACGCGGGAATAGGACGGCGGTCAGAGTCTACACCAGAAGTCACCGAGGGAACAGCTCAGCCCCTGCCCGGCCCCGCCTCCTCACCGCTCCAATGCAGCGTTTTTTAGGTCCCCATGGCGGGGCGGGGGGCTGGGGGTCGTCATCCTTCTCTTAATCCCACAGGTGAAGCCAGTCCAGGAGGTGAAACTTCGTTTCTTGGAGCAGCTGAGCATCCTTCAGACCCGGCAGCAAAGGGAAGCGGATCTGCTGGAGGACATCAGGTAGCCCCTGATCCCTCACCTTCATGTACCCCCACCTTTGCCTGAGCAAGCACCACTCCTTCCTCAACACACATCCATTTGGGTGGGGTTAGGGGTCAGGCATGACGAACTCCCCGGCCTAGCTATTCACGGCTTTCACCGTAGGCCTGCTTTTCTAGATACTGTACATACAGATACAAAACAGAAGGACCCTCCCTCAACCTCCTCGATCCCCAGCCACGCGCTCCACCCCACAGTCAAGTTTAGTGGCAATCCCCCTCCCTCTTCCAGACCTGTTGGAAGGCTGGCGGATACGGCATCTGGGCCCCATCAGTTCTCACCTCCAGGCCCACAGATGGTCTTCCAGGGGTGGGAGGATTCTGCCTGGGCTTTGAGCAATGGAGTGAGGCTGACCTCTGTTGCATTTGCCTGAGGTGATCACAGACTGTCGTTTTTGGTCTTATTCCCTCAGTGTGTAGTTACAGTCTGGGCTGGTTGCTTCTTCCTCTTGCTAGGCTGAGAAGATTGAGGGTGGGAGAGCAGGACCAAACAGTAACCCCCCCTCTACTCCCAATCACCACAGATCCTACAGCAAGCAGAGGGCAGCCATTGAACGAGAGTATGGTCAGGTAGGGAAACTCTTCTCTGGACCTTCCCTCTTATTCTGGCTTCTTTTATAGAATAAGAAGTGTCCCTTCCCCTACCTTATTGTGGTCAAGAACAAATGCCCAAAGTCAGGCAGACCACTGTGCTATTTATTAGCTGTGTGACCTTGGATAAATTTCTTAACATTTATTGGCCCCAGTGTTTTTTTTTTTTTTTTTTTTTTTCTTAAGATGGGACTAGTAACAAGAATACCAAATCTTCATGTAGGATTAATATAAATTAATGAATATAAGACATTTAGCAAATGATTTTGTACTCTGGTCCCAAATGCTCCCAGTTGAGGTGGACTTTCACAAAGGAACTGGGTCTGTGATGGTTTTCTCACCAGGCACTCCAGAAACTGGCCGGGCCATTCCTGAAGAGGGAAGGGCAGCGGAGTGGGGAGATAGACAGCAGGTGGGTCTTGCAAAGGTGGAGATGATGGAAGTTCAGCTTGAGAGATCTGGTGTGTGTGTGGGGGGGAGGGCACGTGAGCTGCAGGTAGAGCTGACACAGCATCAGGAGAGAAGCTGACCCAGCAAGGACACTGTGGGTGGGAGCGGAGGGCATGCGAGATCCTGTGGCTGAGCTAATGGGTGGATCGATTGATGGGCTTCCATGGGGGGGGGGAGGGAAAGCACTCTGTCTCCTGTGGTGTTGGGAGGGGGTGTTTCATGAAACTGTGGAGTTCTTTCCTCTTCAACACAGACCTTCTCTGGGGAGGGACAGGACAGTGTTTGGTGTCTGGCGCTGTCTACTGGATGCCACTGTGGCAGGGGGCCAAACCAGGCTCCAGGCGTCTGACCGATACCGTGACCTAGCAGGGGGAACAGGGCGGAGTGCCAAGGAGCAGGTGCTTAGGAAGGTATGGCTCAGTGGATGGGGTAGAGGAATTGCCTGCTCGGACCTGGAGATAGTCTGGATCAGAACTTAGTGTATGCATGCTGCCAGGGGACAGAGAGCCTTCAGAGGGCTCAGGCTGAGGTGCTGCTGTCCGTCCGAGAGCTCAGCCGAAGTCGGAAGCTATATGGACAGCGAGAACGTGTTTGGGCCTTGGCACAAGAAAAGGCAGCTGATGTCCAGGCAAGGTGGGCTTATGGCAACCAATCAGGAGAACTGAGGCGGAGTGTGGGGGGATGGAGGGTGGAATCAAGGCATCCCAGCTGGGCCTGACTCTTGTCTGCCCTTCCTTGCCTGCATAGGCTGAACCGAAGTGACCATGGGATCTTCCACTCTCGGACCAGTCTCCAGAAACTGAGCACCAAGGTTTGGGGGAATCAGGGTATGAATGTGGGCAGAGTTGTGTAGAGGTTTTGAATCCGAGAGCATAAGTGTAAGAAGCTGGGTTGAATCCAGGCTTTTCTATTTCCTAGTCATATAATGCTAGGCTTGTAGTAAGTAATCATTAATGTTACCCTGTTTAACTTCCTTGACTTTTGTGAGCCTCCTTTTTTTTTTTTTTTTTTTTTTTTTTTTTTTTTTTTTTTTTTTTTTTTTTGAGGTAGGGTCTCATTCTTGCTCAGGCTGACCTGGAATTCAGTCTGTAGACTTAGGGTGGCCTTGAACTCATGGTGATCCTCCTACCTGAGCCTCCTTTTTTTTCATCTGTACAATGGGAATAAAACCCTTCATTTTGGCCTGGAGAGATGGTTTAGTGGTTAAGGCGCCTGCCTCCTAAGTCTAAGAATGCTGGCTCCAATCTCCAGTGGTTCCAATCTCCAGGTCTCACGTTTAGCCAAATGCAGTGACGCAAGGGCGCAATGCCGCACTTGACCACAAGGGGGCGCATGCATCTAGATTTCATTCGCTGCAGCTGAGAGGCTGCTGGCGCGCCCATCTCTATCTGTCTTCCTCTCCCTCTCTGTCTCTCTCTCCAAAAAAAAAAAAACCCTTCATTTTAATTTCTTGCTTTAAGATTTTATTTTTATTTATTTGTTAGAGAGAAAGAGGGAGAGAGAGACTGGGCACGCCAGGGCCTCTAGCCACTGCAAATGAACCCTAGATGCATGTGCCACCATGTGTATCTGGCTTACGTGGGACCTGTAGAATCGAACTAGGTTCCTTAGGCTTTGCAGGCAAGTGCCTTAGCTGCTAAGCCATCTTTCCAGCCCTTGTTTTTGTTTTTCAAGATAAGAGTCTCACTCTAGCCCAGGCTGACTTGGAATTCACTGTGTAGTCTCAGGCTGGCCTCAAAGCTCACATGGATCCTACTACCTTGGACTCCCAAGTGCTGAGATTAAAGGCGTGCACCCCCATGCCCAGCCTTTTTACAAAAAATTATTTATTGATTTGAAAGATAGAGAGTATGGGTGTGCCAGGGCCTGCTGCTTCTGCAGCAAATGAAGTCCAGACATATATGCCACTTTGTGCAACTGGCTTTATGTGGGAACTGGGAACTTGAACCCAGGTCATCTGGCCTTGCAACCAAGTACCAACCAACCCATCTCTCCAGCCCTCATGTTCATTTCTTTATATGTATTTATTGAGGACCTTTATGTGCTAGGTACTGTTCAACTATTGGGGATACGGTGGAGAACAGGCCCAATGGAGTTTTGCCCTCACAACCTGGTTGAGATAGAGTATGTGAACAAACAATAAGATGAAGATAAAAGTAAAACAAATGCTGTGACAAAGAGTAACAGATAGGTGTGATTTAGAAGGAAGGCTTCTCTGAAATGTGGCCCACATGTCAAGAAGGAGGCTCTCATGCAAAGATCTGGGGGAGGAGAATCCCAGGGAGTGGTAATAATGTGTGTAAAAGCCCTAAGGAGGGGATAACTTTGGCTGAAGGAACTGAGAGAAGACCAGTGTGCCCAGACCACTGTGAGCAAGGGACAAGCATTTGAAAAGAGGTTGTAGGGGTCAGCTCATGTTGGATCTGGTAAGTAATGATGAGGCATTTTGTATTTTTAGATATATACAGACAGAATCATGAGAAAACTTTTGAGCCAAAGTTGCATGTGAAGTTTCTAGTGTAGTGCTAAGCATGTAGTAAGCACTCAGTAATGAGAGATGCATCCTGGTTTTGAATTATGGCTGAGGTTCAGGGCTCCCTGCTGACTTTTTTTCCTCTTCCTAGCTGTCTGCCCAGTCAGCCCAGTATTCCCAGCAGCTGAGAGCAGCCCGCAATGAATACCTGCTTAACTTGGTGGCGACCAATGCCCACCTTGCCCACTATTACCAAGAGGAGCTGCCAGCCCTACTCAAGGCTAGTCCTAACCCAGATTACTCCTTTCCCTCAGCAAGGGGGAGGGCTGTCCTTGCTTCCCACTTCCTCTCAGGCTGGCTAGTGCCAGGGACCTAGCCTGCTAAGAATGGGTAGAAGACACATACTTTTACTGGTTCTGCCTCTGGAAATAAGCCCTTGACCTCTTTGAACCCCATTCTTCTCATCAGAGTTCATCCCATGTGTGCATACCATATCATACTAACGAGGTTCAAAAAAGAAAATGATGTAAAACTGTTTTTTAAATTTTCAAGTGCTGTGCACACATGAGGGCCTGTGGTTAGAGACAGTAATGTCTTACTCTTTTCCATGCCTTGTGGACTTGCCTCATCCAAAACTGGATAGACAGCTTGCTCTTCACTAGAACCCTGGGGAAAGATGGTGACAGTACCTTGGGGTTCTTTCCAGGCCCTTGTCAGTGAGCTGTCGGAATACCTGAGGGACCCCCTGACGTCACTGAGCCGAACTGAGCTGGAAGCCGCAGAGATAGTCCTGGAGCATGCCCGCCTTGGGAGTCAGGCAACCTCCCAGGTGAGAGCTTAGTCTGTGAGTGTGACCCTAGAAATACTTGTGCCCTTCTGCCCCAATACAGTACTCCCCACTGCAGCTCTGTCCTTGTCCTTCTCACCTGTTCCTCTTTCTTCCAAGAGGTGCTGAGGATGGTTGGACATGTAGCAAGTGGGTGACTGCTTTTTCCATCCCTAGGTGAACTGGGAGCAGGATGTGAAGTTGTTTCTTCAGGAGCCTGGAGTCTTTTCTCCTACCCCACCTCAGCAGTTTCATCCAGCAGGGGCTGATCAGGTGAGAGACCTCCTGCTTGTGAAATTAGGCCAAATTTTAACATTAGTGGGATTTAGGACTCCTGTCTTGTTGTTCTTGTCTAGTTATTATCTCAGTGACTACTCAGCCTTGGAGAGGGGATTTCAAAATTACAGTTTGCCTCCATCCTCGTGTACACAAACACACCTAAGACCTAGGTTCAGTCAGTGTCTTGTCATTCCACCTGTATCCGTCAACTTTGATCTCATTCCTGGGACTCTGTATCTATATGAATATATGTGTCCACAGATTAAAAAATATGTATATATGCTTTTTCCTCTTTGTCTCAGACGTCCAGATAAAGAAAGGAAAAGGAGGCCTCAGGCTCTTTTTACAACATTCCTTATCTCATTCAGGTGTGTTCCCTGGAGGAGGGAGCTGGAGGCATGGCTGGGGAAAGTGGTCTGGAGAAAGAGGTCCAGCGATGGACAAGCCGAGCTGCCCGAGACTACAAGATCCAGCACCATGGGCATCGGGTGAGGTGGGGGTGCAGGTGCTGTGAGTGGGCAAGAAGACATGAGGATCCCAGACTCTTTGGGGCTGTTGTGGATGTGCAGACAAGACAGGAGGGAAAAGAATTATGACAAAGTTGCTCACAGCTTTCAGAGATGGACTGACATGGGTTCATATTCTCTTCTGTTGCTTGCAAATTCAATAACCCTGGGTAAGGGAGTGATTTCACCTCTCTGGACTTCAGTTTCCTCATCACTAAAGTGGGGCCAATAATAATACCTGCCTCACTGGGAAGATGCATGACACAATGCAAGTGATGTAACTAGCAAAATACCAGGCCCAAAGTAAGTTATGGCCCACAGTATCTCCACCCACCCGTGTTGTCACCACCAGGTGCTGCAACGACTGGAGCAGAGGCGGCAGCAGGCCCCAGGGCGAGAAGCTCCAGGTGTAGAACAACGGCTACAGGAAGTGAGGGACAGCATCCGGCGGGCACAGGTGAGGCACAGCTTTGTGTTTAGAGACACTGAGATCCTGCTTCCTCAGGCCAGCCCCTCATCTCTGATGGAAGGAGGGAAGCAGAGGGTGGACACAGCTGGCTAAGTTCCACTGACGCCCTTCCTCCTCATACCAGGTGAGCCAGGTGAAGGGGGCCGCCCGGCTGGCCCTGCTGCAGGGGGCTGGCTTGGATGTACAGCGTTGGCTGAAGCCAGCCATGACCCAGGCCCAGGATGAAGTGGAGCAGGAGCGACGGCTTAGTGAGGCTCGGTTGTCCCAGAGAGACCTCTCTCCCATGGTGAGCTTTTCCCTGACCCTAGCTGTACAAATTTGAACAAAAGGCAGACCCTCAAAACTGGGAATCGGCTGGGCATGGAGGCGCACGCCTTTAATCCCAGCACTCAGGAGCAGAGGTTGGAGGATCACTGTGAGTTCGAGGCACCCTGAGACTACATAGTTCCAGGTCAGCCTGGGCTAGAGTGAAACCCTAGCTCGAAAAACAAAAACAAACAAAAAAAGATGGGGGCTGGAGAGATGGCTTAATGGTTAAGGCATTTGCCTGTGAAGCCTAAGGATTCCCGGGTTGATTCTCCAGGTCCTACGTAAGCCAGATGCACAAGGGGGCGCATGTGTCTGGAGTTCATTTGCAGTGGCTAGAGGCCATGGCGCGCCCATTCTCACTCTCCTCTCTCTTTCCTTCTGTCTGTCTCAAATAAATAAATAAATAAATAAATAAATAAATAAATCTTTTAAAAAGTATATTATTAAAAATAAAAGAAAAAAAATAAACAAACAAAAAAAGGGAATCATAGCAGAGCCTAACTCAGAAAGTTGTTGTGAGGCTTAAATGGTATCATTCATGTATAATTCTTTGCATACAGTCCTCAGTTAACTTATAATATTATTATGAGTATAATATGGTGATTAAGAACCATGGTTCTGGGGGCTGGAGAAGATGGCTTAGTGATTAAGGCATTTGCCTGCAAAACCAAAGGACCCTGGTTTGATTCTCCAGGACCCACATAAGCCAGATGCAGGAGGCACATGCATCTGCAGTTCGTTTGCAGTGGCTGGAGGCCCTGGCACACTCATTCTCTCTCTCAAAAAAAAAAACAAACAAACAAAAACAAACAAAAACAACAACAACAACAAAAAAACATGGTTCTGGGAGCAGTCTGGAAGTTTAGTGCCAGCCAGTCCACTTACTGTCCATGTGATCTTGGAAAGTGACTTGGTTAATGTTTCTGAGCTTCAGTTTCTTCAAAAGTAAAATTAGGTTAAGCAGAATAACACTAGGTATGGGGAAGATTCAACATGATGATGTGATACTTCACACTGTGCTATGCACATATTAAGCACTTACTTGTAACTTCTGGTTAGTATTTACCCTTAGAGGTAATATCAGGGAGTGGGAGACCCATGCAAGACTTGAGGTGGTTTCTGACTTTTGCCCCTTTCTAGGCTGAGGATGCTGAGCTTTCTGACTTTGATGAATGTGAGGAAGCTGGGGAGCTCTTTGAGGAGCCGGCCCCCCAAGCCTTGGCTACCAGGCATCTCCCCTGCCCCGCATATGTGGTATTTGGCTACCAGGTATGAAGGGGTGGGGTGGGGACTTTAGGTGGGCAATAGTGTGTATGAGGCAAATCCTGATTCCTTTCTTGTGGGGCTCAGGCAGGGCATGAGGATGAACTGACTATCACAGAGGGTGAGTGGCTGGAGGTCATAGAGGAAGGAGATGCTGACGAATGGGTCAAGGTAGGTGTGGGACCCTGGATTCTGACCTTGGGTTGGGGGCAGTGGGAGGATTTCTATATGGCCTCCCAAGGACCCATCTAGGCAAAGCTAGAAGACTGGAGGGGAGCTAGGGCCATGGACTGCTGAGCAAGTCTGATATCTGTTCACATTGTTTGGGTGAGCAGGCTCGAAACCAGCATGGTGAGGCAGGCTTTGTCCCCGAGCGGTATCTCAACTTCCCAGATCTCTCCCTTCCTGAGAGTGGCCATCATAGTGAGAATCCCTCAAGGGTGGAACCCACAGGTAAGAAAGGGAAATTCTAGGTTCAGCGACTGTGGACATAGAACCAAGTTACTGGATGTTGGTGGGCCTGGGGTGTCAGGGCCCTACCACCCACTGCCTCCTCCTATCACCCTCTCTCCTGGGCTCCTGTAGCATTCTTGGCCCGTGCCCTCTACAGCTACACTGGACAGAGTGAAGAGGAGCTGAGTTTCCCGGAGGGGGCCCTCATCCGCTTGCTGCCTAGGGCACAAGACGGTGTGGATGATGGCTTCTGGAGGGGAGAATTTGGGGGCCATGTTGGAGTCTTCCCCTCCCTGCTGGTGGAGGAGCTGCTTGGCCCTCCAGTGCCAGCTGAACTCTCTGATCCTGAACAGGTAAGGCTTCATTCTCTCTTGATCCCCCGGTACCTCTAGGTTGAGCCTGTCACCAGTAAAGCTCCACATACACCCTAATGTCCCCCTTCCTTCAGGGTTTGTCTTCTGTGGTGGCTTTGGCCTCTCTCATTTTTGGCTGGGCAGAGAGCAGGGAAACCAACTCCTAGGAGCTTGGAGGATTTTAGGGCCAGAGAAACCTGAGTTCAGATTTCTATTTCATGACCCTGGGTGGTGATGACCCAGGTGATAACAGCTGCTTTAACAAGTTCATTGTTATGACTAGAAGATGATAGAGGTAAACCCCTTAGCTCCATAACACACAGGAGGTACTTAAATCTGTGATTCCTTTTACCTCGACACAGCAAGAAGCACAGAGGACACTAGGGAGACCAGATTCTAACCAGCACTCTGCCCCTAACTGACTCTTATGAAACAGGAAACATGGTTTAACCTGAATTTCGCCTCTAACACAGGAGTGTTCAAAATGTGTAACTCATGAGGTAGTGGTGAGGGTTGAATGAACTAATATATGTGTAGTGCTAGAATACATGACACATAGTAGGTGTTCAATACATATAGACTGTTGAAATATACAAGCCCCATCTGGTTGTTTTTTGAACTGCGAAGTGATGGGACAAGAACTGGGACAAACCTTACCACACACAAGAAATAACTGAGGTGGGTGGCGAATCCCAGCACTGGGAGGCAGAGGTAGTAGAATCGCTTAGAGTTCGAGGCCACCCTGAGAACACATAGTTAATTCCAGGTCAGCCTGGACAGAGTCCCATCCCCAGATAACTATGCTCATCCCATCCCCAGATGCTGCCATCCCCCTCGCCTCCCAATTTCTCTCCTCCTGCACCCACCTCTGCTTTGGATGGAACCCCTGCACCTTCCCTGTCTGTGGGTGAGTAGACAGAATGGGAGACCCTGGGAGCACAAGAGATGGCAAGGAGAGAGCTTGGACTCCAAGTCTTACTGTTCCTCAGTATACCCCAATGTACCCTGCAATAAGGACCACTAGACTAGATTGATGGAGAGGAGAGCTCCACATTTGGAGTCAGGCTGACCTGGTTCAAACCCTACTGTTATTTCCTGTTGTGTGACCTGAGGAGGCATGCCTAATTTATCTAGTCCTTGATTTACAGTTTGAGTGTGTGTATTTTGAGACAGGGTCTCGCTCTGTATCCAGGTTGCTCTGGAACTTACATTATAGCCCAAGCTAGTCTTGAACTAGCAATTCTGCCTCAGCCTCCTGAGTTCTGGGATTACAAGTTTGAGCCACCATGCCTGCTTGGTTTATGTTCTTTACAAAATGAGAAAGGTACCATTTTATTGAATTGTTATGAGAATTAAAAAGATGTCTCTTAAGGTACATATAACATTGTCCTTGGTGCACAGTAAGCATGCTTTATAGTCATTGTTTAAAAATTAACCGTCTTCTCTCACTGCATTCTCTCAAAATGTACTCTTTGCTCTTAGTGTCCCTGAATCCTGAAAATACCTAGCTTTGTCATTCTTTTCTCCCAATCTTTTTTTTTTTTTTTTTTTTCATGATGCCGAGGAATCAAACCAGAACCTTGCAGATGCTAGACAAACACTTCTACCACTAACCCACATCCCTGGATCCCCGTTTTCCCCTTTGGAATACCCAACTTTTCTAAAACTTTCTAGTTCCTCCACCTTCTCCAGGCATCTTCCCTGACCTAGAGGTAGTTCACTTTGGATGATTTAGTACTCATTCTTGTGCTTTGATGTGTCATTATGGGGTTCTGAGAGCCATTGGGAGTAGGCCATGTATCTTCCCACCTTTCCTTGGTCCCTTTGCAGATCAGTTGTGCACAAGTATTTATTGAGGATGGATTGATGGACTTTGCAGCTCAGGCTGGTGATTAATTTTTTTTTCAAGGTAGGGTCCTGCTCTAGCCCAGGCTGACTTGGAATTCACTATGTAATCTCAGGGTTGCCTCAAACTCATAGGGATCCTCCTACCTCTGCCTCTGGAGTACTGGGATTAAAGTCGTGCACCACCACACCCAGCTGGTTATTATTTATTACCAGAAGAAGTATTTTTAGAGTATCAGTCACTGTTCTAAGTGCTGGAGATACAGCATTGAGCCTAACAAAGCCTGCACTCTCACTGTGGTTCTTGTTTCTAGACAAAGCCTTGGACTGCCCCGGATCCCTGGACATGATGGTGCCTCGACTTAGGCCGGTAAGGGCTCCTGCCTTGGAGGAGACTGTCCAGAGGGGTTACTCCCACAGGGCCTGTTTTGTTTGCTAGGTTAAGAAAATGGACAGGGATACACCCACAAGGGATGACGCTGGAGCTCCAACTATGAATGTTCTTACAGATGCGACCACCACCTCCCCCGCCAGCTAAAGCCCCGGATCCTGGCCACCCAGATTCCCTTACCTGAAGATCAGGGCTATCACTGCTCCTCCCCCCAGTGATGCTGCTGTCCCTCTCTCTATGCTGTCGGAATCTATTCTATGATCTGGACTGACACAGGCAAAAGCTGGAATCTCCCCTGTGTTATCCTCACCTTCAGGGGTAGAAACTTCCCCTGTCCCCACTTCTGGGACTAGAACCCATTCCTCCTTCCCACTGTTCTTTTTCAATCTTGAGATGGAACTATTTGTCTTCTGCCATCACCCCATCTTGGGGGTGGTAAAGTATTCCAAAATCCCTGGGGGTGGGGCTGGAACCCATTCCCCAAAGTTTTGAGTGGCTCCAGTCTATCTCTGTCTCCATGCTGGCCTTGTGGCCCACCCCACACTGGATGCCAGGGTCACTGGGCTTGAGGCCACCAGAAGACCTGACCTTGGGAGTCAGAAGGAGCTGGAGCCAGGATGCAAAGCAACTGTAATGGTCTGAGCAGATTTATTGAGAGTGAATAAAGAGCACGAAGTCCAAGCCAGTGCTTGAACCTCTTGTGCCAAGACGGCAAGGAGCCTATGGTGCTATTGCTTTAGGGACCCACCAAGGGCAAAGTCTGGTCCCAGCTACCATGCTCTAGCATGTAGAGCAAGGTGTGGGGGGAAGGCAGGCCAGGCCACCTGTTGGCAGGTAGGGAAAGGGGAAGAAACCGAGGGACTGGGAGTGTGTGTAGAAGGTACTCCTGAGGTCCCCCAGTCTGAGACCATGCAACTTCTGGTGGAAGTAGAGCTGGCCCCTCAACTAAAGGGCAGTGCTGTCCAGTGGAGGGGAGGGCCTTCAAAGCCACCCACCCCCAGGCAATGCAGCTGGTAGTCCATCAGTACAATGAAGAGTGAGAGGAAGAGGAACAGTGTTTCTTCCTGTTCAAGCTCTGGCCCAGCTTTTCTCCAGGGGCTGCAGGACCTGCTCATTCCTCACTCCCACCACCAGCCACAGAATCTGTAGCACGGGCTTAGCCTGCAGTTCACCTTTGGAGTTCAAGGAAATGATGGGCTTGAGTAGTTTTGGTAGAGGATGGACAAATATTATCTGATCTGGGGCATAGGCAGACTCACCTCAAATACCCCCTGTTCCCCGTGGTGGAGACACCTGAGAGAAAGAGGAAGTATCAACAATGAGAACAGAAGGTTCTCCCCTGAGTATGCATAGTAAGACTGAGCCTGCCACTGCCCACTGCAGCTCTGGCCGTATCTTCATACCTGGTGACCTGAGGTGTCCAGTTTGCTTGGCTGTTCATTTGTCTCTTGATTGGGCGGCCCTGGGCTTGGTCCCCTCCCTCTGGCCCCCACAGTTGGTTCTGTAGAGGCTCCAGGGGTCCCCTCAAGCACACAAGGGATGAGGCTGGTGTCCCTGAGACCCCCATTCTGTACTGGAGGGCTGGCTAGGGCCTGGGGCTGTGGTTCCTCAGGGGGCAGCACTGCCCTGGGCTGTCCTCCCCCAGATCCCTGACCACCTCCTGGATCCTGCCCCCCACCAGAGCCCCAGCTCCTGTCTGTAGGGGAACCATCATGATGCTCATGTAGCCCATAGCGCTTCTCAATGTGTGTCACTCGGAATCTGTGAGGGAAGAGAACATTGGGTCTTAGGACCACAGCTTGAGGCTGCCTAACTTTCCCCTGGGCAAAGGAGGCCTTCTTAGCTTGAGGGGCACTTTGTACAGCTTTACTGCTGCTACATCTCTCAGCCCAGGAGGAAAGAGCTGGGACTGTTTTGGGGGGTTAATACCTTATCATTGGGGACCCCACTTCAGCCCCCTCTCCCTGTGGCAAATATCCCCACCTGCCTACTGAGAACACGGTGGTCTCTCCAGGCCGAGGACGGCCTTTTCCTTCCTTGGAGCGTCCTTGACGGACAAGTGGGGGTCTCTTGTTGCGACTGCAATGGATGCAAGGAGCTGCAGAGCCCAGATGCACTGTGTGATGATGGGAAGGGGCTCCATCCTGCAAGCTGGAGGTGGCATCCACGCTGGACCAGAGGGAGGAAGGGAGCAGAGATGGTATTTCCATTTCCCTTCCTGTTTTGTTTCCTTGTGTTCCTTCAACATGCTCTTTAACCTCCCAAAGCCCCACTTTCCCCAGGCTCCAACATTCTTCTGTCTTTAATAAATTCAGTATTAAGCCATGAGTGATCATGTGGTCTTCCTTTCAGCCCTGTTTACTAAAGACAGCAATGCTTAACCCAAGAAAGTGGACTAGAGATGAATACTAGGCTTGATGATTTCTAGACGTGAGACATTGTTTGAAGGACCTGGGATTTCTACAAAACTTCTTTTCCAGTAGGTTAGCCAGCCTTGCCCTCCCCCCACCCCAAACTTGCAATGACACTTGAGAAGGTTGTGCTGGAGGAGAGAGTACTCTCCAAGGCAAGCTAAGTCATGCTGGCCCTTGTATCCAGCTCACCTGGAGAGCTGCACTGTCCCTTCTCCTTCACTGTCCCCCAGCATCTCCTTCAAGGCCTCAGCATTGGCTGAGGGGAGAGGGAAAAGAGGGAGTCAGTGGAGGTGGAGGTCAGGGCAAGAGAACTAGTGTGGGAGGGAGCAAGGGGCTAGCCTATACCCACCTTCATTTTGGATGATGCAGCGAACAATTCTCTCTACTGTGTCCTCATTCATGTCATCGTCCTCAGCTGAAGGATGAGAGAAGTTGGCAAGGAAGCAGGAGATGAGTCAGCTTTGGGAGAACATGCCCTCATGACCCCATGGCCCCTATGGCAGATTTACTCAAGACCTATCCCTTATTTTCCATAATACTGGACTTTAGCATTTCAGAGAAGGTGAGAGAAGTCAACAGGAACTCAAGACAATCATAAGTGAAACCCTTCCTTCCCGTGCATCCTCTTTGAGC
Organism: Orientallactaga sibirica; assembly: GCA_036365145.1. Lineage (NCBI taxonomy): Eukaryota > Metazoa > Chordata > Mammalia > Rodentia > Dipodidae > Orientallactaga > Orientallactaga sibirica. The sequence goes on along the minus strand of JAEOAD010000005.1, from coordinate 48,246,817 downwards.
CCCTTGTCAGGATGCTGTCACCCTACATACTAACTCAAGAATGCAACGTTAGGTTAGGCATCTTTCGGGCTTGAACAGGATTCGGCCTGGTCTTTTTTGGCCAGGGAGGCGGTGAGGTATGGGGAGAGGGGTAAGGGAGAATGGCTCCTCACTCACGGGGCTGGAGCTGGGCGTCGTCAGGCTCCGAGCCCCTAGATGTGCGGCAGCGGTAGCCTTTCTTCTTGAGCACGTGGCAGATCATGAAGCCTACCAGGCCCATGAGGAAGAAGACCAGCACAAGCAGGAAGAGCATGTACAGCCCATGTTGGGGCGGCTCCAGGTCAGGCTGTAGTTCCGACATGAGGCCCTGGGGGACGAGCGCAGGCCAGTGCGCCTCCCGGGTTTAGGGGGCTGCAGCTGGGTGGGGGCGGGGAAGGGTACGAATGCGGTTCTTAGGATTCCAAACTGGCACGCTTCGGATGTCCGCCCCACCCCCTACCCGAACAGGAGCTGTCCTGACCAAGGGTGCTTGGTTGCCCAAGACCGCCCAAGGCTTGAGGCCAGATGGCGAACACTATGCAAGCCCTCAACTACGACCAGGTCCCACTTTTCCCAACGCCCAGACCCTTCCCCTTTCCAGCTTGTCCCTCGCCTCCGTCCCTCCCAAGGACACTGCAGCACTAGATGGGATGAAATTCTCTGGCGGCCGGCACCTGAGTCAGCGTCCCTACCTCCTCCATGTCAGCCTGAGCCAGGCCTCCTGCAGCCCCCTCCCCTCCATATATTCCCGCATCCCTTCTCCCCTTTGCCCTTTCTCCCACCCTGACCACCTGGCCCACCCGGTACCGGTGGTTTGGTTCTGTCTCCGGCTCCGGCTCGGGTCCCGGCTCCAGGGGCGTCCTAGTCCGGCTCAGGGCCCCTGACGCCCTCCCGGCGCTCATCCCTTGATTCCTCCCCCTCCCCCCTTCGCCGCCTCACCGGCTCCGGGCTGGTGGCTGCGGATAACGGCGCCGCGGCGGGCGCGGGGGGAGGGAGGGGTGGCGGGGGATGCGGGCCGGGCCGGTCGCGAGCTGCGGCAGGCTCCAGACAACTCCGGCCCTGAGAAATGCGGGCGGTGGGGGTGGGGCGTCTCCTTTACCGCCCTGGGTTCCCAAACGCCTTCCGGCGTCGTGGGCCCGGGACCGAGGGGCGGAGCGCAGGTGTGCGGGGTGGAGAGCGTGAGCTTTACGCGCGTGTGAGCGAGCGCAAGAGGGACGCGCGCGTGACTGCGCCCCCCGGCGGAATCCGGGTCGGCGTGGGGATCAGGAGGTCAGGAGTGGGTGCAGGTCTGTCCTTCACGTCTGCCACTGCTCCTGCCTTCAGATACCCTGGACGAGTGGAGAGCCGGGGACCTTCCTAGCGCAGGGGAAAGCTGGCTTTCTGCCCCTGAGAAGGGCAGCGCGGCCGGATCTTCGGAGGTTCCTAGAGAGGTGACTAAGGCCGGCTACCCGTTTGGGGGTGAGCGGCTTGATGAGATGGCTCGGCTTCCCCGCGGACGTCACCCCCCGCCCAGAAAGAAATGGCCCTCGCATCCTAAGACTGATGCCACCGTCCTCGCCCAAGCACTGACGAAGCTCCACCACTCTCAGCACCTACTCCAGAGAAGCGAGGGGTGGAGCTCCCGCGGGGGGCGTGTCGGGGCGTGGTCTCGGGAGGCGGGGCCGGGGCCTCTGTTCCGCAGAGGTAGCCTGCGTGCTTGCGCAGCACGCACGGCGGGGGTGGGGCTGGCGGCCGGCGGCTAGCGGCAGGCAGGCGGGCGGCAGAGGCGCGGGGCCTGGTCCCCCCCAGCACTATGGCCAAGACCGTGGCGTATTTCTATGACCCCGATGTGGGCAACTTCCACTACGGTGAGGGACTAGGGCTGTGTGCGAGGGTCCGGGGGCAGGGAGGTTTCGAAGCAAAGACTGCAAACTCCGAGGGTGGGAATTAACCAACTCTCTTCTCCCCACCCACAGGAGCTGGGCACCCAATGAAGCCCCATCGGCTGGCATTGACTCATAGCCTGGTACTGCATTATGGACTCTATAAGAAGATGATCGTGAGTCCCCTCATTTGTCGGGGTTTGGGGTTGGGGTTGGGGTCGAGCTGCGGCCTTAGGGATAGATGGGCTGAACGGAATGCACCAGGTGCAACCCGCTTCTGGGGAGGAGGAGCTGTGGAAGGCGCTGGGAGCATTCCCTGTAGACAGTGCGTTCAGGGGAAGAAGGGAGGGGGAAGGGAAGGGAGGGGGAGGGGGGGGAGGGGGACGTGGCCCCAGACTTAATGAGAATTACAATTTGACCTCAGATCCGCCTCCATTTGACCTTAGTTTTGACCAGCCCTAGACCTAGGGTTAGTGGCCGATTTGAAGGCAAAAGATATTATTCTCTGCTGCTTATTATTTATTTATTTATTTATTTATTTATTTATTTATTTATTTATTTACTTACTGATTTATTTCCAGGTATTATCTCACTGGAGCCCAGGCTGACCCGCTGACCTGGAACTCACTCTGTAGCCCCAGGCTGGTCTCAAACTCACAGCACATCTTCCTACCTTTGCCTACCGAGTGCTGGGATTAGAGATATTCACCACCACATCCCGCCCTGTATCTTATTTTAAATTTATCCTACCGTATTGGAGTTTGAATCCAGGGCTTCAAGTATGCTTGGCAAGCGAGTTAACCCTCTAGCCACTCCTCCCCTGGCATTTTAAGATGTGGACAGTGTTTTGGCCCTGGGGATGTTGGAGTGGGGGGCTGGATCAGTATGTTTGGATATGAGATTTACCATTAATTTCCATTCTTTCTCGTCTGCTACCTTTCTCTACCTGTAAAGAGCTAGAACTCCAGGGAGGTTTATGTAGTCCTGTATATAGCATGCATGAGTGTGTGTTGTGTGTAGAGCAGAAAATGTTTTGGGAATTCCCTTTTCAATCTAGAATATCTCTATGTGGTTCTGCTTAATTGACACCCAGCTCTCCGTCTCATATATGTGTGTGTGTAATGTTGTTTCTCCCCAGCTTGGAAGGGCAAACTCAGCCCTCCTGCACCATGGAGATAAGTAGCCTATAGTATAAATGTGTTCACTATGTTGAGCACCAGGCAGTGGTTTGGGGATAGAAAAGACTGAACTGGGGCTGGAGAGATGCCTTAGCAATTAAGGCACTTGCCTTCAAAGCCAAAGAATCTAGCCAGGTTTGATTCCTCAGGACCCACATAAGCCAGATGAACAGGGTGGTGCATACTTCTGGAGTTTGTTTTCAGTGGCTAGAATCCATGGTGTGCCTATTCTCTCATCTGCCTTTTTTTTTCTCTCCTCTCTCAAATAAATAAATATTTTTTTAAAAGAAAAGACTAAGCTGATATTAGTGAAGGAATCTATGAATCCCCTGCAATTGCTTGTGTGTCCCTGTATGGATTTTCTAGAAGAAGAAAAGCTATCGTCCAATTTTGAAACTATTGTGTGATCCTTCCTCTCTACCTCTCTCCTCCATTAAGGATAATAAATCTTTGGTTTGGCACTCTGGGTTCCAATTAAGTTGAGTATATTTCCTACAATGAAGAGAAGACAGGAGAGAGGACAGGACCATAGCCCAGGGATAAGATTATTATGGGAATTAAAAATAGGAGATCTGGGAAATAGAACAAGTGGATTAGAAGTTGAAGTTGAGAAGGTAGGATAGGCTGGGCTGGAGATTAGAAGGAAAAGTGGTCTTCAGTGGTCTTGATAAAAATAGCTCACCTGGAGTTTGTTTGCAGTGGCTAGAGGCTCTGGCATGCCCATTCTCTCTCTCTCTCTGCCACTTTCTCTCTCTCAAATAAATAAATAAAATAATTTCTTTTTAAAAAGTTCACCTGGGCTGGAGATATGGCTTAGCAGTTAAGGCGCCTGCCTCCTAAGCCTAAGAACGCTGGTTCCAATCTCCAGGTCCCACGTTTCGCCAGATGCAAAGTGATGCAAGGGTGCAATGCTGCACTTGACTACAAGGGGGTGCAAGCATCTGGATTTTGGTTGCAGCAGCTGAGAGACTGCTGGGGTGCCCATCTCTATCTGTCTTCCTCTCCCCCTCTCTCTGTCTCTCTCTCAAAAAAAAAAAAAAAAAGCTCACCTGGGCTGGAGAGACGGCTTAATGGTTAAGGCACTACTTGCCTGTGACTTCTAAGGATTCGGGTTCAATTCCCCAGGTCCCATGTAAGACAGATGCACAAGGTAGCGCATAGGTCTGGTATTTGTTTGCAGTGGCTAGAGGCCCTGACACACCCATTCTCTCTCTGTCTCAAATAAAAATAAATTTAAAAAATTAAAATAGCTCACTTGCCAGGCATAGTGGTGCATGCCTTTAATCCCAGCACTCAGGAGGCAGAGGTAAGTGGATCGAGGCCACCTGGACTACACAGTGAATTCCAGGTCAACCTGGACTGGGGAGCGAGATTCTACCTTGAATCCCCCCACTGCCCCTGAAAATAGCTCACCTGATTAATAGTCTCTCTTTTTCACTCTTAGACTGTCTGATCTTCTTGTCTCACAGAATAATAAGGATTAGGTGGGAGGATTGTCATATGTGGATCTTGATAATCTCCAGGGCTGGATTCATTGTAGTTGGTCTTAGTCCCATAAGTGTGACCTTGCTTGGGTTTGTTAACAAGTTTTGCTTTCAAACTGGGTCTTTTTCCCTCTTGGAAAGTGGAACCCATAACAAGACAGTGCTGCACCAATGAGCACTGAAGGACTTTTATTCTTGGCCAAGAGTAGAATTGGGAGATAAACTTCTCAAGTTTTAGAGGTTGAGAGATTATAGACACAGTAAAATAAATGAGGGCTAGGGATCGACTCATAAAGAGGAGGCATATTCTTTTTTCTTTTTTTTGGTTTTTTGAGGTAGAGTCTCACTCTAGCCAGGCTGACCTGGAATTTACTCTAGATTCAAGGTGGCCTTGAACTCATGGTGATCCTCCTACCTCTGCCTCCACTCCCAGCCTCCTTTTTTCTGGGAAAGGGCAGAAAATTCCTGGGTATTTGGGCCTTCTCTCTTTGGTTCTTTCCAATTATTGCCATGGCAATTGTCAACTGTCATGTCATGGTGCCAGAGGGTGTCATTTAGCATTTGGATGTGTCTCTAATGAAATTAGAGGTTGTTTAGATGGTCACTCTGGTAGCTATCCTAGGCCCATCTTGTTTTGGCTAGCCCACATGAGAGGAATTTCTGTCCTTTAGGCATCCTGTCCTCAAATACAAACATGATTATGGCAAGAAAGAAATTCAGGGAAGGAATTCATCAAGGTCACCTAGCAGTACTCAGGGTAACAATTTCATCTTGTGTCTCCATCCCAAGGTCTTCAAGCCATACCAGGCCTCCCAGCATGACATGTGCCGCTTCCATTCTGAGGACTACATTGACTTCCTGCAGAGAGTCAGCCCCACCAATATGCAAGGCTTCACCAAGAGCCTTAATGCCTTCAATGTGGGAGATGACTGGTGAGAGGGGAGACTGGGACTTTCATTTTTAAGCACTTTGATGCCAGGCCCCTCATGAGGTCTTTTAGCAGCAGTAATGATACAAAGAGAGCCTACTTGTCAGTGCATTATCATTTACTCATTTGTTTTGTCAGTGAACATTTACTGGTCATTTGATCTAAGACAGTCCCTGTGCTAAGTAGGGATATAATGATGAAGAGCAAGAAAATGTTAATATTGTGCCTACACTAAGTTCTGTGAAGAAGTACATGGCAGACTATGAGAGTGTATAACACCTGGCAGAATTATCTAGCTCAGGGTAGTAGAGGAAGTAATGGAAACTGAGTTGAGATCTGGAGAAAAAGAAGTTATTAGACAAGGTGATTGGAAGGTGAAGAGAGGGATGTGTTGGGCAGAAGGGACAACATGAGCTAAGTGGCTATGATGGTAAAATATGACTCATCTGAAGAATAGGAAAAAGGCTGAGTGCAGAATATAAAGAGTGATCTGAATGGAGGCTAAGGAGATAGGTGGGGCCTTCTAAAATTATGGAGCCTGAGTGGGGCATGATGGCTCTTGCCTGTAACCCTAGTCCTCAGGAGGTAGAGGTAGAATTGTTAGTTTAAGTGCACATACTTGGGCCACATACTGAGTTTCAGGCAAGCCTTTGCCATATAGTTTCAGAGGGAGAAAAAAAGGAAGTAGCTCTATTATGAATTAGTGTGCTTATGTGTGTGTTCATGTAGGAGTGCTGGTGCCATGGCACACCTGTGCAGGTCAGAGGACAGCTTCTTAGTTCCTCATCTCCCACATCCTTTGAGCAAGGTTTCTTCTCTTGTTCTTGCTGCTGTTAGCTTCCAAGCTTCCAGGAGATTTTCCTGTTTCTGCTTCTCATCTTTTTTTTTTTTTAATAAATTTATTTTTTATTTGCAAACAGAGAGATATAGAAGAGAGACAGAGAATGGGCATGCCAGGGGCTCCAGCCACTGCAAATGAACTCCAGATACATGTGCCCCTTGTGCATCTGGCTTACGTGGGTCCTGGGGAATTGAACCTAGGTCCTTTGGCTTTGCAGGCAAATGCCTTAGCCACTAAGCCACCTCTCCAGCTCCCCCCCTTTTTTTGTTTTTGCTTTTTTTTTATTATTGTTTTGTATTGATTTTTATACTTACATACTGTAGCAGACAGCTTCAGGTTCGCTGAGATGAACTTCCAGACCAGGCACAGTTATGGAGGAAGGGATACTATTTATTGAAGCTTACAGATCCAGGGGAAGTTCCATAAAGGCAGGAGAAGCGGCCTGCTCTCCTCAGGGCCAAGCAGAGAGAGAAAAAGCCAACCAGCCACCACAGCACACAGAGCAAAAACTACAGCCAAAAGGTCACACAGCACACTTCAGGAACTCCTGCTAGGCACATTTGCATATCTTTACAATGGAATCTCAAACCATCACCACACCTTAAGACCGGCCCCCAGTGACCTTGCCTCTAGCAAGGTGATTGCAGATGCAAACTATAAAGTAATAAAACATTGAATATATTGGGGGACATATATTCAAACTACCACACATACAAAAAATTTAGCATTTGGATGTGTCTCTAATGAAATTAGAGGTTGTTTAGATGGTCACTCTGGTAGCTATCCTAGGCCCATCTTGTTTTGGCTAGCCCACATGAGAGGAATTTCTGTCCTTTAGGCATCCTGTCCTCAAATACAAACATGATTATGGCAAGAAAGAAATTCAGGAAGGAATTCATCAAGGTCACCTAGCAGTACTCAGGGTAACAATTTCATCTTGTGTCTCCATCCCAAGGTCTTCAAGCCATACCAGGCCTCCCAGCATGACATGTGCCGCTTCCATTCTGAGGACTACATTGACTTCCTGCAGAGAGTCAGCCCCACCAATATGCAAGGCTTCACCAAGAGCCTTAATGCCTTCAATGTGGGAGATGACTGGTGAGAGGGGAGACTGGGACTTTCATTTTTAAGCACTTTGATGCCAGGCCCCTCATGAGGTCTTTTAGCAGCAGTAATGATACAAAGAGAGCCTACTTGTCAGTGCATTATCATTTACTCATTTGTTTTGTCAGTGAACATTTACTGGTCATTTGATCTAAGACAGTCCCTGTGCTAAGTAGGGATATAATGATGAAGAGCAAGAAAATGTTAATATTGTGCCTACACTAAGTTCTGTGAAGAAGTACATGGCAGACTATGAGAGTGTATAACACCTGGCAGAATTATCTAGCTCAGGGTAGTAGAGGAAGTAATGGAAACTGAGTTGAGATCTGGAGAAAAAGAAGTTATTAGACAAGGTGATTGGAAGGTGAAGAGAGGGATGTTTGGGCAGAAGGGACAACATGAGCTAAGTGGCTATGATGGTAAAATATGACTCATCTGAAGAATAGGAAAAGGCTGAGTGCAGAATATAAAGAGTGATCTGAATGGAGGCTAAGGAGATAGGTGGGGCCTTCTAAAATTATGGAGCCTGAGTGGGGCATGATGGCTCTTGCCTGTAACCCTAGTCCTCAGGAGGCAGAGGTAGAATTGTTAGTTTAAGTGCACATACTTGGGCCACATACTGAGTTTCAGGCAAGCCTTTGCCATATAGTTTCAGAGGAGAAAAAAAGGAAGTAGCTCTATTATGAATTAGTGTGCTTATGTGTGTGTTCATGTAGGAGTGCTGGGTGCCATGGCACACCTGTGCAGGTCAGAGGACAGCTTCTTAGTTCCTCATCTCCCACATCCTTTGAGCAAGGTTTCTTCTCTTGTTCTTGCTGCTGTTAGCTTCCAAGCTTCCAGGAGATTTTCCTGTTTCTGCTTCTCATCTTTTTTTTTTTTTTTTTAATAAATTTATTTTTATTTGCAAACAGAGAGATATAGAAGAGAGACAGAGAATGGGCATGCCAGGGGCTCCAGCCACTGCAAATGAACTCCAGATACATGTGCCCCTTGTGCATCTGGCTTACGTGGGTCCTGGGGAATTGAACCTAGGTCCTTTGGCTTTGCAGGCAAATGCCTTAGCCACTAAGCCACCTCTCCAGCTCCCCCCCTTTTTTTGATTTTGCTTTTTTTTTATTATTGTTTTTTATTGATTTTTATACTTACATACTGTAGCAGACAGCTTCAGGTTCGCTGAGATGAACTTCCAGACCAGGCACAGTTATGGAGGAAGGGATACTATTTATTGAAGCTTACAGATCCAGGGGAAGTTCCATAAAGGCAGGAGAAGCGGCCTGCTCTCCTCAGGGCCAAGCAGAGAGAGAAAAAGCCAACCAGCCACCACAGCACACAGAGCAAAAACTACAGCCAAAAGGTCACACAGCACACTTCAGGAACTCCTGCTAGGCACATTTGCATATCTTTACAATGGAATCTCAAACCATCACCACACCTTAAGACTGGCCCCCAGTGACCTTGCCTCTAGCAAGGTGATTGCAGATGCAAACTATAAAGTAATAAAACATTGAATATATTGGGGGACATATATTCAAACTACCACACATACAAAAAAAACCCCACCTGATATTTCCCTTCCCTCCCATTCCACTTTAGAACTCAAGTCTCCATCGTATCCCTTCCCTCTCTCCATTAGTCTCTCTTTTAATTTGATGTCGTCATCTTTTTCTTCTATTTTGAGGGTTTTGTGAAGGTATTGCTAGGCACTGCAAGGTCATGGATATCGAGGTCAGTTTCTGTCTGGGCAGTTGCATTGTAAGAGGTCATACCCTTCCTTTGGCTCTTCCATTCTATCCACCCCCTCTTCTGCAATGTTCCCTGATCTGCTTCTCTTCTTGCCATCAGTTTGCTGGAGTTACAGAAGCCCTTCATGGCTTCCAGCTTTTTTTTTTTTTTTGAGGTAGGGTCTCACTCTAGCCCAGGCTGACCTGGAATTCACTCTGTAGTCTCAGGGTGGCCTCAAACTCATAGCGACCTCCTACCTTTGCCTCCAGAATGCTGGGATTAAAGGTGTGCACCACCATGCCTGGCCTTTTTTTAAAAAATATTTTTTTAAAAATATTTTTTATAGCCAGGCATGGTGGTGCACACCTTTAATCCCAGCACTCCAGAAGCAGAGGTAGGAGGATTGCCATGAGTTCAAAGCCAGTCTGAGACTACATAGTGAATGCCAGGTCATCCTGGGCTAGAACGAGACCATACCTTGAAAATACAAATTTTATTTTATTTCATTTATTTGTCTGCAAACAAAGAGAAGAGAGAGGCAGAGAGAATGGGCATGCCAGGACCTCCAGCCATGGTGAACAAACTCCAGATGCATGTGCCACTTGCATCTTGCTTTATGTGGGTACTGGGGAATCAAACCCAGGTTGTTAGGCTTTGCAGGCAAGCGCTCCTATTTACTTGGGGGTGTGGGGATATAACTTGGTATTCAGGCTTGAGTGTTTTTACTTCTAGAGAGAAGGCATCCAAACCAGAGAGCAATTTGACATAATTAGGGCTTTTTAAAATTTAAAAAAAAAATTATTTATTTATTTATTTGAGAGAGAAATAGAGAGAGAGAGAGAGGCAGATAGATAGAAAGAATGGGTGCGCCAGGGCCTCCAGCCACTGCAAACAAACTTAGGATGCCTGCGCTCTTTGTTTTGTTTTGTTTTGTTTTGTTTTGTTTTGTTTTGTTTTGTTTTGTTTTTTTCAAGGCATGGTCTGGCTCTAGCCCAGGCTGACCTGAAATTCACTATGTATTCTCAGGGTGGCCCTAAACTCATGGTGATCTTCCTACCTCTGCCTCCCAAGTGCTGGGATTAAAGGTGTGTGTCACCATGCCTGGTGAATAGTAATTCTTTAATCAAATATGTAATCTATATTTTATATTATGTGTAATATACTTTATTTAAATCAGGATTTGTTTTATTCATTTATTTGCGTGTGTGTGTGTGTGTGGATGGGTGCTCCATGGCCTCTTGCCTGTACAACAAGTGCCAGACACTTGTATCACCTTTTTGTGTGTCGCTTATGTGGGTGGGAATTGATCCTAGGCCTGTGCCTGCAGGCTTTGCAAATAAGTGCTTTTTATTTATTTGTTTGTTTTTTTGATTTTTCAAGGTAGGGTCTCCCTCAAACTCAGGCTGACTTTATTCTTTATGTAGTCTCAGAGTGGCCTCAAACTCATGGTGATCCTTCTACCTCGGCTGGGAGCCAGCATGCCCAGCTAATAAGTGCTTTTAATTGCTGAGCCAGCCCCTTTAAATCGGGATTTAAACAAGACCCATACATGGTACTTGGTTGATATATTTTGAGACTTTAAAAAAATTTTTTTAAATTTTATTTATTTATTTGAGAGCGACAGACAGAAAAAGAGGCAGAGAGAGAGAGAGAGAGAGAATGAGAGAGAGTATGGGTGCACCAGGGCCTCCAGCCACTACAAATGAACTCCAGATGCATGTGCCACCTTGTGCATCTGGCTTACATGGGTCCTGGGGAATCAAGCCTCGAACCGGGGTCCTTAGGCTTCACAGGCAAGCGCTTAACCACTAAGCCATCTCTCCAGGCCCTATTCTGGGACTTTTAATGTGGCTTTTCTCCCTCCCCCTTGAATTTATTTCTTGCAAAAACCAGGTTGTTGCCGGGCGTGGTGGCTCACGCCTTTAATCCCAGCACTCGGGAGGCAGAGGTAGGAGGATCGCCATGAGTTCAAGGCCACCCTGAGACTACATAGTTAATTCCAGGTCAGCCTGGGCCAGAGTGAGACCCTACCTCGAAAAACTAAAAAAAAAAAAAAAAAAAACCAGGTTGTTGATCCTACAGACATCAGACATTCCTATACTCTTCCCATTTATTGAGAACTTACTCTGCTAGGTTTTATGCTAAGAGTTGCTAATACATGTTCTCATGGCAACACTGAGATGTAATAGTCCTTTTCCTGATGTTACAGGCAAGAAAATGGAAGTTTGGGGAAATTTAGGTAGTTTAGTATGAGTCATCTAACTGGTGAATGGGTGTGGCAGGATTCAGATTTTTTTTTTTTGTTTTTGTTTTGTTTTGTTTTGATTTGAGATAAGGTCTTGCTGTGTAGCTCAGGCTGGCCTTGAACTTGTGATTGTGAAAGTAGACTAGAACAGTGGATCTACCTTAGCCTCCTGAGTGCTAGAATTATAGTCTTGCTTTACCATTCCTGGCTTACAACCAGGTTTTCAAACTACTTCACTAATAATCTGTGTCCCTGAAAGATCCTACTGACAGAACAGGCTAAAGGACAGAGCCCAGCTCTTTATGCTGCACTGAGCACCTTCCTACCATGGCCCCACACCACACCTTCACAGGAAGGAATGCTTTTAGCTCTCCATTTGGCCTTCTCAGACCTTACACCACTCCCATGAAGCCTCCCCCACCCCTACCTTTTTTTTTCTCTTTCTTTTCATTTATTTTATTTTACTTACTTTTGGCTTTATGAGTTAAAGTTTCACTCTAGTCCAGGCTGACCTGGAATTTACTATGTAGTCTCAGGGTGGCCTGGAACTCACGGCAATCCTCCTACCTCTGTCTCCCGAGTGCTGGGACTAACGGTGTGTACCACCACGCCCAGCTTTATCTTATTTTAAGACCAGATCTTGCTGTGTATCTCTGGCAGGCCTTGGATTTGCAGTGACCTTCCTGCTTCAGCCTCCTACATGCTGAGATTAAAAAATAAAGCATGGACCGGGCGTGGTGGCGCACGCCTTTAATCCCAGCACTTGGGAGGCAGAGGTAGGAGGATTGCTGAGAGTTCGAGGCCACCCTGAGACTACATAGTTAATTCCAGGTCAGCCTGGATCACAGTGAGACCCTACCTCGAAAAACCAAAAAAAAAAAAAAGCATGGTGATATACATCTGTAAACAGTCTTACTATGTTGCTCAGGCTGTTCTTGAACTCATGGTCTTCCTGCTTCAGTCTTCCAGTGCAGGGATTACAGGTATGTGGCACCATGCTTGGCTTTCCATGAAGCCAGCCTCCCTCCCTCCTTTCTTTCTTTTCTTTCTTTCTGGCGATAGGGTCTCACTCTAGCCCAGGCTGACCTGGAATTCACTATGTAGTCTCAGGGTGGCCTTGAACTCTGCCTCCCGAGTGCTGGGATTAAAGGTGTGCACCACCATGCCCAGCCCATAAAGCCTTTCTTGACCAACCTAGCCCACAGAGCTCTGCCCTGCATATACTGCTCGTTAGGTGTTGAGTCACATGCTGTCTTGGATGGTTTCTTATTTTTTTCTTACTGCTGCTGCTGCTGGCATTTTGAGGTTATTTTCCTGGTCTTGGAATGCAGAGTCAGTGCTTAGGCCACAGCTGGGGCCCTGGAGATAGTCTTTTGAAGTTAGGGAATACTCCCTCTGTGCAGTTTGTGCTATACTAATTCTCTTGTCAAACTTAAGCTGTAGCTGTACTCATCTGTGTTTCAAGGGAGAATCAGGGATTTTCCTTGCTTTTTCTCCCACTAAAAAAAAAATGAATTTCTGGGGGCTTGAGGAGATGGCTCAGCAGTTAAAGGCATTTGTTTGCAGAGCTTGCCACCCAGGTTCAATTCCCTAGTACCCACATAAAGCCAGACAGGCATTCAATTACAGTGACAAGGCGCGTGCACGCGCACACACATACCCACCCACCTACACCTACACACACACACACCCCTACACCTACACCTGGAAACAAGTAATTAAAAATTAATTCCTGATTGTTGCCTGGCATGGTGGCTCATGCCTATAATTTCAGCTGAGGGGATGAGGCCGGGAGGCTTGCCATGCGTTTGAAGCTAGCTTGGGTTACATAATGAGTTCTAGCCTATGCTACAAGTGAGATTCCATTTCCAACACCACCAACATACACACACACACACACACACCCCTGATTGTACTATATGGCTTTTCTTGTTTGTTTAAAGGTAGCTCAGGCTGACCTGGAACTCACTCTGTAGTCCCAGGCTGGATTTGAACTCCCAGCAATCCTCCTGTCTCTTCCTCCTGAGTACTGGGATTAAAGGTGTATACCCCCATGCCCAGCATGCCCAGCAAACACTTCTTTTCTTTTTTTAAAAAATATTTAATTTATTTATTTGAGAAAGAGAGAGGCAGATAGAGAGAATGGGCGCCTCATGGCCTCCAGCCACTGCAAATGAACGCCAGAAGACGCATGCGCCACCTTATGCATCTGGCTTACGTGGGTTCTGGAGAATGGAACCTGGGTCCTTAGACTGTAGGCAAGCACCTTAGCCACTAAGCCATCTCTTCAGCCCTTCTTTTGCTTTCCTTTCCTTTTGTTCTTTTCTTTTCCCTTCCTCCATTACCTTCCTCCCTCTGTCCCTTCCTCCCTCCCTCTTTTTTTTTTTTTTTTTTTTTTTTTGAGGTAGGGTCTCACTCTGGCCCAGGCTGACCTGGAATTCACTATGTAGTCTCAGGATGGCCTGGAAACTGGAAATTCTTCTACCTCTGCTTCCCGAGTGCTGGGATTAAAGGCATGTGCGACCATGCCTGGCTTTAATTTATTTAAAAAAAATTATATTTATTTATTTGCAAGCAGAAAAAGAAAAGACACAGAGAGAATAGGCGTGCCACAGCCTCCAGCTGCTGCAAACAAACTCCAGATGCATGCATCGCTTTGTGCATCTGGCTTTATGTGGGTACTGGGGGAGTCGAACCCAGGCTATTAGGTTTAGCAAGCAAGGCCCTTAACTGATGAGCCATTTCTCCAGACCTTTTTTTTTTTTTTGGTTTTCCAAGGTAGGGTCTCACTCTGGTCCAGGCTGACCTGGAATTAACTATGTAGTCTCAGGGTGGCCTCGAACTCTCGGTGATCCTCCTACCTCTGCCTCCCAAGTGCTGGGATTAAAGGCGTGCGCCACCACGCCGGGCTCAGACCCTTATTTTTAAATATTATTTATTTGTTCATTTATTTGAGAGAGACACAGAGAGAGAACGAGGTAAAGAGAGAGAATAGGTTTATTCCCCAGTACCTACATAAGCCAGATGCACATCGTGGTGCATGTGTCTGGAGTTCATTTGTAGCGTCTAGAGGCCCTGGCCCACCCATATTCTGTCTCTCTGTGCCTTTCTCTGTCTCTCTCTCTCTCTCTCAAGTAAATAAATAAAATTAAATTTAAAAATATTTTAAAAATACAAGCTAGTTTTTACAAGAGAAATTATTTTTTTCCCATTTTATTTAAAATGTCTATTTATTTATTGGAGGGAGAGAAAATAAATGCTCCAGGGCTTTTAGCCACCGCAAATGAACTCTAGATGTATGCACCACTTGTGCTTACATGGGTACTGGGGAATCAAACCTGAGTTCTTAGGTTTCGCAGGCAAGCACCTTATTGCTTAGCTATCTCTATAGCCCTTTTTTCTTTTATTTATGATTTTTTTTTGTTTGGTTTTTCGAGGTAGGGTCTCACTCTAGCCCAGGCCCTGACCTGGAATTCACAATGTAGTTCCTGGGTGGCCTCGAACTTATGGTGATCCTCCTGTCTCTGCCTCCCAAGTGCTTTGATTAAGTGCGTGCGCCACCATGGCGGGCTCAATCCTTATTTTTCGTGTGTGTGTGTGTGTGTGTGTGTATGTACATGCACGTGTACTCATGTGCATTCCATGGCATGTGTGTGGAGGTCATAGGACAACCTTGGGGTGTCTCTTTTCTTTTCTTTTTTAATATTTTATTTATTTATAAGCAGAGAGTGATAGAAGAGAGATAGAGAAGGAGGGAATGGGCAAGCTAGGGCCTCTAGCCACTACAAATGAACTTCAGCTACATGTGCCACTTTGTGTGTCTGGTTTTATGTGGGTACTGTGTAATCAAACCTGGGTCCTTAGGCTTTGCAGGCAAGCACTTAACCGCTGAGCCATCTCTCCAACCCTCCTTCCTTCTTTTTAAGACAGAGTCTCTGTTGCCACCTCTGTTGTGAGCTTCTGAATTCTGGCCCTGCTTCCTATGGCCTTATACCCCAGCCATTTTGTGTCTGGCTTTATGTGGATGCTGGCGACTAAAACTTGGGCCAGAAGTCAAGTGATTAAAAAAAAACACTGAACCATCTCCCCATCCCCTTTTCTGAAATGTTATATGAATGGAATCTTACATTGTGGAGCCTTTTCTTTTTTGTTTTTAATATTTTATTTTTATCTATTTATTCAAGAGAGGGAAAGAGGCAGAGTGAGAAAGAGACAATGGGTGTGCCAGGGCTTCCAAGCCACTGCAAATGAACTCCAAATGCATGCGCCACCTTGTGCATCTGGCTTACGTGGGTACTGGGGAATCAAACCTGGGTTTTTAGGCTTCACATGCAAGGGCCTTATCCACTAAGCCATCTCTCCAGCCCATGTTTTCTTTTTATAAAGAATGAAGATGATAATCGTTACAGATAGCATGTGGCTTATAGTGCCACACAATGTGCTGAAGGTTTTCTGTCAGTTATCTTGTTATTACTGTTTCACATAAATAGGGATGAAATTCTTTGCTTAAAAGGTGACTAAAAAGAGTATTATTGAACATTTTGTTAAAATGTAGTATACATAGAAGCCTCTTAAGATAAACAGATCTCATCTGTGTACTCAAGAACCTGGAAACTCTATGCTTCTCTTCCCAGCTAGACTATAGACTCCCTATCAGTGTTAACCATTTTTTAAAATTGTTTTGTTTTTTTTGTTTTAATTTGAGAGAGAGATACAGAGACAGAGAGGAAGAGGCAGAGAGAGAGAATGGGTGCACTAGCGGCCTCTCAGCTGCTGTGAATGAACTCCAGATGTGTGTTCCCCCTTTTGGGCAAGCACGGCATTGCGTTCTTGTCTCACTTTTGCGTCTGGAAAAATGTGGGACCTGGAGATCAAATGGGCATTCTAAGGCTTGGCAGGCAGGCAGGCAGGCACCTTAACTACTAAGCCATCTCTCCAGCCCTTGTTTTGGTTTTTTGAGATAAGATCTTGCTCTAGCCCAGGCTGATCTGGAATTCACTATGTGGTCTCAGGGTGGCCTTGAAATTACTGTGATCCCCCTACCTCTGCCTCCTGAGTGCTGGTATTAAAGGCATGTGCCACGACACCTGGCTCAAAAAAATTTTTTTTTTTTTTTTTTGGTTTTTCAAGGTAGGGTTTCACTCTAGCTCAGGCTGATCTGGAATTCACTATGTAGCCTCAGGCTGGCCTTGAACTCACGGCAATCCTCCTACCTCTGCCTCCCAAGTGCTGGGATTTAAACGTGTGCACCACCACGCCTAGCAAAACTTTTTTTTTTTAACTTCCCATTCCGTTTGCCCCCAGGGCTTGGCATGTGATTTGTTCCCAAATCTTTGTTGAAGATATTTACAGATAGTTTAGGTGTTGGGAGTGGGAGCAAGGGCTATTGAACAGTGAAGACTGGAGAAGTTTGGATAAGGAGGGAAGTGGACAAAGGCAAGAGGGTACCAACTCACCTCTTTTCTCTGCAGCCCTGTTTTTCCCGGGCTCTTTGAGTTCTGCTCCCGTTACACAGGTGCATCTCTGCAAGGAGCAACCCAACTGAATAACAAGGTAATGTACCTGTAGCCCTAAGTTCTCTTACCTTATCTTGTGGGCCTCCAGATTCTGTACATAACCCTGACCCTGATAGGGTACCCAGGTTCAGGGGTGGGCAGGGAGGACTGTGAATTGAGTATTTATCTTTCAGATCTGTGATATTGCCATTAACTGGGCTGGTGGTTTACACCATGCCAAGAAGTTTGAGGTAAGTATAGATGGAATGAAGAAAACCCTAGGCTAGGTGGTTTGAAGGACAGTGGGGGGCAGGTAGGTGAAAGAATTGTTCCTCTGTTCATAAGACCATTTTCTCATAGGCTTCTGGATTCTGCTATGTCAATGACATTGTAATTGGCATTCTGGAACTGCTCAAGTAAGTACCTGAGGAAGAGATGGGGAAACTGATGTGATTATTAGCTGAAGCGTCCCTGGAGACTTGACCTAGGCCTTGACCCTAACCTCTTTCCTCCCCCACTTGCTTCTCTCAAATTCTTTATGCTTCTCTCAAGTTGTTGATGCTTCACTCAAACTGCCTTCTCCTCTGCTATTCTGCATCTTCCCTGCTGCTGGCTCACATTTCAACCCTCTCTGCACATCTCTCTCCTGTCCCTGCTCCAGGCTGGAGCCCAGGGCTGCCCCTGGGAAACTGGTGGGATGAACTTTCAAGTGACTTGACCAGAAGCAGACTATCAGTAATTCCAGACCTTGTGTTTGGGAGGAGTGAGTTTGGGGGGGATTTGCCTCTATACCAAACTATGACTTTGCCTTCACTGCAGGTACCACCCTCGGGTACTTTACATTGATATTGACATCCACCATGGTGATGGTGTTCAGGAAGCCTTCTACCTCACTGATCGGGTCATGACTGTGTCCTTCCATAAATATGGAAATTACTTTTTCCCTGGCACAGGTAGGAATAGAGATTACTATGCCCTCTGTACCCCTCAGCTTTTTTTTTTTTTTTTTTGTTTTGTTTTCTTTTGAGACAGGGTCTTGGCCTTGAACTCTTGATCCTCCTTAATCAGCCTCCTGAATGATAGAATTCCAGGTGAGTGCCACAACACCCGGCTGTACTTCAGCTTTCTGGTCTGAACTAGGATGTCCCCTCCTCAGAGAAGCTTTACTATCCATTTCAGTTATATGCTATATATCGTCTGTTTTTCTTAGTGGATCACCCATTCTTACTTAGATTTATTATGTTTATTCTCCTCCCTCATCATTTGTACCTCCAAAAGCATGAGCTTTTTGAATGTATGTCTCCCACAGACTCAGGTGTTTTATTTTTTTATTTTATATTTTATTTTTTTATAATTTGGGAGCCAGGTGTGGTGGCACACACCTTGAATCCCAGCACTTGGGAAGCAGAAGTAGCAGGATCATTGAGAGTTCAAGGCCACCCTGAGACTACATAGTGAATTCCAGGTCAGCCTGAGCTAGAGTGAGACCCTACCTCAAAATACCAAAAACAAAAAAACAAAGCTTGTAATTTGGATCTACAGCCGCCTGGCTGGAGGAGGTGTCATTGGGGGCAGATCTGGAGACCAGCCCAAAGGTGTGCTGACAGGTTTGAGCTCTGGGGGTCCTGCTTGTTGCAGTTCCCAGTTGCTTTTTGGTGTTTGCTGGCTAGTGGTGTTTTTTTCTCTTTCTGCTTGGATTTATGATTGGGAGCCAGCTTCTTCTGCCATTCTTTTATTATTATTTTCACTTATTTATTTATAAGATAGAGAGAATGGGTGCACCAGGGCCTCTAGCCACTGCAAATGAACTCCATACACATGTACCACCATGTGCATCTGGCTTACATGGGTTTTGGGGAATTGAACCTGGGTCCTTAGGCCTCACAGACAAACGCCTTAACTGCTAAGCCATCTCTCCAGCCCATCTTCCATCATTCTTGATGGGACTTCCTTTGGATCTTTAAGCTGAAATATATCCCCTTCCTCCCATAAAACTGTGTCTGGTTTGGAAGTTTATCCCAGAATTTTGGAACTGACTATAACAGGATACATTTTAGCTCACAGTATTTCCTCAAAAAAAAATTCCTTATAATCCTCGGCTGAGTCAGAAGGATTGCCATAAGTTTGTTCCCAGCTTTGGCTGCATAGTGTTTAGTACCATGCCAGCCACACTTTGTAGCCAGACTGTGTCTCAAAGAACAAAATCAAGGGCTGGAGGGATGGCTTAGCATCTCAGGTGTTTGCCTGCAAAACCAAAGGACCCAGGTTCAATTCTCCAGTATCCATGTTAGCCAGACGCACAAGAGGGTGCACGTGTGTCTGGCGTTTGTTTGCAGTGGCAGAAGGCCCTGGTGCGCCCAAACTTTCTCTCTCTCCCTCTTTCTCTGTCACATAAATAAGTAAATAAAAATTAAATTAAATTTAAAAAAAAAGAACAAAAACAAACCAAAAAGTAATTGTTGAGCCAGTCATAGTGGCACATGCCTGTAATCCCAGCAATCAGGAGGATGGAGAATTCAAGCCAGCCTGGGCAACATTGTGAGTTCTTGGCCAGTGGGAAGACCCTGTGTCGAAAACCATGGTGTTAATGATGTATACATACAAGCTGCAGGAGACATAGGATGCCTGTGGTGGAGATCCATAGATGGAACAGTTGGGTCATGGGAACCTCTCATGCCTGGTCACCACTATCTACTTCTTTATAGGTGACATGTATGAAGTTGGAGCAGAGAGTGGCCGCTACTACTGTCTCAATGTGCCCTTACGGGATGGCATTGATGACCAGAGTAAGTGTGGTTGTCTTCTCCCTGCTCACTGTCCTTCTTTCTCTCTGTGAATTGATCTCTTCTGCCTGGTATTGTCTACTGTTGGACCAGGTGTCCTTAAGGATGAATGGCTTTCAGAGGGACCACAAACCCCTGGAATTTATAGCAACATATTGGTGCATTTTTTTCCTTGGAAAAGGGCACTAGTGTTCATCAGTCCCTTGTAGCAGCCTTGGAACCCCTCCAGAAATTCAGAACCAGTGGTTGGTTCTATGAGTTGCTTCTTTCCTGGGCTCTATGCTCTCTCAACCCCCTTTTTCCTTTTGTTCCCTGTCTCCCCATCCCCTTGGGGTGCCAGGTGCCCACCTTTGGCCCTCTCCCAGGTTACAAGCACCTTTTCCAGCCAGTCATCAGCCAGGTGGTGGACTTCTACCAACCCACGTGCATTGTGCTTCAGGTAACACTGTTAGTACCTCATCAAGTGGGCTCATGTGGGCTGGGAAAGAAGCTGGGAGAGGGGAAGGTTGGTGAGGAAAGGGACATGGAGAACTCAGTGATGTTCTCATCAGGTAAGTGACTACCACTGCCTGGGGTTTTCTTTTTGCAGTGTGGCGCTGACTCTCTGGGCTGTGATCGATTAGGCTGCTTCAATCTAAGCATACGAGGACATGGGTGAGACTTATTTTCCTTCCTCTCCCACAGGTTTTCAAGTGGCCTCAGGCCTCTGTAAATGTAATAGCAGTAGCTGGCGAAAGGGCCTCACTTCTTGGGAATCAAAACTGGCTTAAAATTGTACTTGAACTAAATGTCACCTTGCATAATGTTCCCGAGGTACATTATTCATTCACAGCAAGTTGTTATTACATACCCATTACATTCAGGCATTGTGCTGGCTGGTGGGGATGTGATGAGCACATGTTCATGGAATTTAAAGTTCATTGTAGGAAGCAGACAAAAATAAGCAAGCAAAAGAAGCATGTAGATTATTATAAATCTTATGAAGGAAGCCTGGCATTGTGGCACAAGCCTGTAGCTGCAGTCCCGGCAGTGGGAGTCTCTAGATGCTGAAACAAGAGGACCATAGGTTTGAGGCCAACCTCGGCTACATATCAAGATCAGTGGTGTCTCAAAAAAACCAAATCAAACAATCCTAGGAAGGAAAAAAAATTGAAAGAGTAGCAGTGAGGAATCTTTTTAAAAATCTTATTACTATTATTATTTTTTATTTGAGAGAGCTAGAGAGAGAGAGAATTGGTGCGCCAGCGGCCTCTCAGCCACTGTGAACGAACTCTAGACGTGTGCACCCCCTCATGGGCAAGTGCAGCATTGCGCCCTTGCGTCACTTTTTGTGTCTGGCTAAATGTGGGACCTGGAGATTGGAACCGGTGTTCTTAGGCTTGGCAGGCAGGTGCCTTAATGGCCAAACCATCTCTCCAGCCCATTATTATTATTATTTTTTAAAATTATTTATTTATTTATTTGCTAGGAGAGAGAGAATGGGTATGTCAGGGTCTCTTGCTGCTACAAATGAACTCCAGGTGCAAGTGCCACTTTGTGCATCTGTCTTTACATGGATACACAGACCATCAGGCTTTGCAACCATGGTATCTTCAGCCATATATAACTTTTTTTTTTTTTTTTGGTTTTTGCGAGGTAGGGTCTCACTCTGGTCCAGGCTGACCTGGAATTAACTATGTATTCTCAGGGTGGCCTCGAACTCTCGGTGATCCTCCTACCTCTGCCTCCCGAGTGCTGGATTAAAGGCGTGCGTCACCACGCCCGGCTATATAACTTTTTTTGAGCGAAGTTCTTACTGTTTAGCATAGCAGGTTGTCTTTGATCTTGTGATCTTGCCTCAGTCTCCTAGGTGCTGGGATTACAGGTATGCACCACTGCAGTGGGCTTGGGAATTCACATTAGAGAGCATCATTTGGACAGGGTTTTCTGAGGAGATGAAATGAGAGCTGTGACATGGAGATTAAGAAGTGAGCCCTAAAAGGAACAGAGAAAAACCTCTACAAACAGTGTCAAGGGCCTATGGAAGGCCCTGAGACCCATAAGAACTAATGTCATAAATGGGAGGAAATAAAAATCAATGAGGCGGGGCGTGGTGGAATACTCGTTTAATTCCAGTACTCAGGAGTCAGAGATACGAGGATCGCAGTGAGTTGAAGGCTACCCTGAGACTACATTGTGAATTCCAGGTTAGCCTGGGCTAGAGTGAAACCCTACCTTGAAAAAACTAAAAATAAAAAATAAAAATAAAAAATTAGTGAGGCCAGAACACTGGAAATAAGCTTAAAGCTGTGTAGTTCACAGTGAGGTGCTTCTAAGTAGACCTTGTTGGGATCATGCAGAGCCTTTAGACCCTGGTCAGGAGTTTGAATTATAGTCTACAGGTGATGGGCAGCTGTTGACGGATTGTTTTAAAGTTCTTTTTAATTTTTTTAAAATTTTTATTTATTTACTTGAGAGAGAGGGGGACAGATAAAGAGAATGGGTGAGCCAGGGCTTCCAGTCACTGCAAACAAACTCCAGATGCATGTGCCCCATTGTGCATCTGGCTTACGTGGGTCCTGGAGAATTGAACCACTAAGCAATCTCTCCAGCCCCAAGGATTTTTTTTAAGCATTGAAGTGACAGTGTAATTAAAAATAAAAATTTTTTTTTGTTTTTTTGAGGTAGGGTCTCACTGTAGCCCAGGCTGACCTGGAATTCACTCTGTTCTCAGGATGGCCTCAAACTCATGGCAATCCTCCTACCTCTGTCTCCCGAGTGCTGGGATTAAAGGTGTGCACCATCATGCCTGGCTGTCCAATGTGTTTTGAAACTACTGTTCTGACTGTTGAATGAAGAAAGGTGTGAGATGGCTGGGGACAGAGTGGGTAGTGAGATGCCAGTTAGGATGCCATTGACATGGTCTAGGCAGAGGATTTGATGACGGAGAGATGTAGTTTTAGAGTTATGTCCTGAAGGCCGGAAGTCACATTCTGGTTGGGGCACTGATGGGAGTAGCTGAAGCAGCTGGGTGTCAAGGGGAGTGTCAAGTATACAGAAGTGAAGGTATACTTTGAAATTACTAGGGGCTGGAGAAATGGCTTAGTGGTTAAGTAAGGCTCTTGTCTGTGAAGCCTAAGGGCCCAGATTTAATTCTCCAGTCTCCACGTAAGCCAGATGCAGTAGGGGGTGCATGTATCTGGAGTTCCTTGGCTATAAGCTCTGGTATGCCCATTCTCTCTCTTTCTCTCTCACAAATAAATAAAATAAATTTAAAATTATTATTGAGACATAAAATATTAAAGTATACTAATCTTAAATGCACAATCCAGTGAATACTACTACCAGATCAAGATTTGTAGTTCCTTTTGCCCCTTTCCAAGCAATATGTACAGTTGTATGTCTTGGCTCCACTTATTCTTCTGGTTCCCTTTTAACAGGGAATGTGTTGAGTATGTCAAGAGCTTTAATATTCCACTGCTGGTGCTAGGTGGTGGTGGCTATACTGTCCGGAATGTTGCCCGCTGCTGGTGAGTATCTTCCCTGATTTTCATCCTCCTTTGTGATCCACTGTGGGCTCTCAGAGATTGGTGGGATGGGCCCTGCAGCTTACTCAGTCAGCCAACCCCCTCTGCTTGTGGGTTTCAGGACATATGAGACATCGCTGCTGGTAGAAGAGGCCATTAGTGAGGAACTTCCCTATAGTGGTAAGGGCTACCCTGCAACACTCCGACAACAGGAGCTGCTCTCCCAGCAGCCTCCAGAATGACCTTGTTTGAAAGCACATGGGAAATTTTACATTCTCAGAAACTAAACCCCTGGGTTCTGAGCAGAGCAAGGATGGGCGAGCTATTATTACAGAGGACCAGGATGGGGAGAGAAGAGATCATGAAGTCTTGGGACCTGCCTGTTTGGGTCTGACCATATTTCTGGTTAATAAGTCCCTTCTGCCAATACCAATTCTCTTCAAGAATACTTCGAATACTTTGCCCCGGACTTCACGCTCCATCCAGATGTCAGCACACGCATTGAGAATCAGAACTCCCGTCAGGTCAGCAGCTTGGAGAAGCTGGGCACAACAGTGGATGGAGGGAAGGTGCTTGGGAGAGGTCCAGGATGTGAGAAGTAAGAGAAACCAAAGAGAAGATAGTTCTGAGCTGCACTGTCACTCTTACCATCTAGGAGGCATTCCAGGGTAAAGTAAAGGCATTTGGGTTGGTAGAAAGAGGCAGTTATCAATTGAACTTGAAATACTACTGTCATTCAACCAAGGATGGTCAGTATAGAAGGGTAAATGGTGTGGGCATCACTAGGAGCTGCTCACTCTGTTTCTCCTCTGTAACCAGTATCTGGACCAGATCCGCCAGACAATCTTTGAAAACCTGAAGATGCTGAACCATGCACCTAGTGTTCAGATTCATGATGTGCCTGCAGACCTCCTGACCTATGACAGAACTGATGAGGCAGACGCAGAGGAGAGGGGTCCTGAAGAAAACTACAGCAGGTCTGGGGCAGGGACTTGAGACCAGGCAGTGTGTCAGGCATACTGGGGAAGCTTCTGAGGGGAAAAAGTAAATTAGAAGGCACTAGCTCCTTCATCCTTGCCTTTTTTAGGCTGTTGGTTCCCTACTCTTTTTGCCATTGTAAATATTATAAAAAGCATCAAAATTTATTAAGCTTGGGCTGGAGAGATGGCTTAGCGGTTAAGGCGCCTGCCTCCTAAGCCTAAGAACGCTGGTTCCAGTCTCCAGGTCCCACGTTTAGCCAGATGCAAAGTGATGCTAGGGCGCAAAGCCGCACTTGACCACAAGGGGGTGCATGCATCTGGATTTTGTTTGCAGTAGCTGAGAGGCTGCTGGCGCGCCCATCTCTATCTGTCTTCCTCTCCCTCTCTCTGTATCTCTCTCAAAAAAAAAAAAAAAAAAACTATTAAGCTTGCTTTTATGCAGTCCAGACTCATTCCATGGAAATAACCACTTGTATCAGTTACTTGCCCATTGCTGGAACAAAATACCAGACAAGAAGCAACTTATGGAAGGAAAATGGTTTAATTCAGGCTTACAGTTTAGAGAGGAAGTTTTGTCATGGCAGAGAAGGCATGCCAGGCCAGGGGGAAAGACCTTGTCACATCTCCTCAGTCAGGAAGCAGAGAAAAAGCTTAGCTAGCCCTGCTGGCTGTGACACCTCAAGGCCTGCCCTCCGTGATCCACTTCCTCCAACAAGGCCCCACTGCCTAAAGGCTCTACAACCTTCCCAAACAGCACTGCAGCTAGAGCTAGAGATCAAGTATGCAAACACATGAGCCTATGAGGAACATTTAAATTTAAACCACTACCCTGCTATATAGTTTTATGTCTTTTTTTATGGGTAGACCATATTGTGTAGATTACAAGTATACTCCTACATTCACACGTAAACACACTTTCAGAGTTTTATTTGTATTGTCTTTTTTTCCTTTATGGCGTTTTAAGTTTTTCAATTGTTGTTATTATTTTGAAGCAGGATCTCACTCTAGCCCAGGCTGGCCTCGAACTCCCTGGCTCTTTTTGGTGTTTTAGAAACAAGGTCTCATTGTGTAGCCCAGGCTTGCTTAGAACTGGCAAAGTGAATTTCAGGTCAGCCTGGGTTAGAGCAAAACCCTACCTTGAAAAACCAAAAAAAAAAAAAAAGAAAGAAAAAAAATAAGGTGGCATCTATACATCCTTTCATGGTTATTTGAATGGGTTAGATTCCTAGAATTGTTGCTGCTAGGTCAAAGGCTGTATGCAATATATATTTGTTGCCAAATTGCTTCCTAAAATATGTGAAGCAGCTTTTTGTATTCTAGCTAGCTGTTTACTCAGTCCTTCCGAGTTTTGAACTGGACAGGTATTTGCTAAGTTTTTTCAGGTTTGTGAATTTCTGTTGCTGTTTTTGAGGCAGGGTCTCACTCTAGCCCAGGTTGACTTGGAACTCACTCACTAGCATCAGGGTGGTTTTGAACTCATAGCTATCCTCCTACCTCAGCCTCCCAAGTGCTGGGATTAAAGGTGTGCACCACCACACCCATCAACAAAGCATCTATCTAAGATATAGATGAAATATTTATTTTTGATTAATTCCCCCCTACCAAAAAAAAAAAAAAAACCTAGAAAATGAAGGAAAAATCAGTAGAACTGAGAAGGACAGAAAAAGACACTCTTCATAAGGAACAGATTCCTTACCTGGCTCAGGGAGTTGATGGGAGTTGATCCTTGAGGGACACCTAGTCCTGTTTCCATATAGCCTTTGAGAGGAAGCTGGCTATATTGGTTTTACAGCTCCTTCTAATTCTGCTTGTGGCTCAGAGCTTTGACCTCTCTCTCCTGTAGACTTTCACTTTACTGCTTTGACCCTTGAGACTTCTCTAGCCCTCCTCAGTGGGTACCCCCTTATTCCCTGACCTGAATCAGGGGGTATCTAAACATCTGGACTCAGGGCCTAATGAACCATCATCTCCATCTGAGCTTGTCCAGGTCTCTGAAGCTTGATTTCTGGACAGATTTTCATTGTCTTGTTTGGTTTGGCAACACCTGTTTTTAAGTTCTTCCTTCTAGGCTTGGCTTTTTCTTCCGTACTTCCATGTTGACATCTGGGCCTAGTCTGCTTTATACCACGCCCTCTAACAGCCAGCAGAAGCCTCAGGCCTCTTCCTGTTTCTAAGCCCTACCTCTCTGTCAGACCACCCACTGAGTTTCCTGTTCTTTGATGCCTATAGCTCCAGCTTGCACATGACTTGCAGAGTAGCAATAATGAGTTGCTGCTTTTGTGGGTTTGGGGAGCACTAGGCTCCATACTAAGTGCTTTATGTTATGGCCTATCTATATCTCTATAGATATTACTCCAGATGCATGTGCCATTTTGTGCATCTGGCTTTATGTGGGTACTGCAGAATTGAACCTGGATTGTTAGGCTTTGCAGACAAGTGCCTTAACCGCTTAGCCATCTCTCCAGCTGTTCCCTAATAATCTTATCTGAAATAGCACCCTTTTCCTCCCATCACACTCAATCATGTCACACAGTTCATTTTTCATAGAACTTTCCATCATCTGAAATTACTGTTACTTCCTTTTTTAAAAAATTGTTAGTCTCATTATTAGGTAAGCTTTTAGAGGACCAATGGAAAACCTTGTGTGACTGAGTCATCTTTTTTTTTTTTTTTTTTTTTTTTTTTTTTTTTTTTTTGAGGTAGGGTCTCATCCTAGCTCAGGCTGACCCGGAATTCTGGAATTCACTATGTGGTCTCAGGGTGGCCTCAAACTCACGGGGATCCTCCTACCTCTTCTTCCCGAGTGCTAGGATTAAAGGCGTGCGCCACCACACCTGGCTTGAGTCATTGTTTTTGCTAAGGCCTGTGACAGTGCCTGGCAAGGGGAGTCTTCATAAATGTTTATTAAAGATTTTTTTTTAAAAATTAATTTATTTATTTGAGAGAGAGAGAGAGAGGAAGAGGCAGAGAGAAAGAGAGAATGGGTGCACAAGGGCCTCCAGCCACTGCCAACAAACTCCAGGCACATTCACCCCCCCCATGCATCTGGCTTATGTGGGTCCTGGGGAATCAAACTGGGGTCCTTAGGCTTCGCAGGCAAACGCCTTAACTGCTAAGCCATTTCCCAGCCCATAATTGTTTATAAAATATGTGAATGGATGAATGCGTAGCAATTAGTCTCAAATAGTGGAAGGAGAGGACTGGCTTTCTGACAGAGAACTGACTTTGGAGAAGGTCCTGGGAGAGGACTGGAACTTGGAGAATGGGCTCCTGATATCGCTCTTCTTGCTTTGCAGGCCAGAGGCACCCAATGAATTCTATGATGGAGATCATGACAACGACAAGGAAAGTGATGTGGAGATTTAAGAGCAACTTGGGATGCTGTTTCCCAGGGAATACCTTTTCACCTCTTGGTTGTGTTGGAGGGAAAGGTGTGGCTCCCCCAGGCCTGGACCGGCTATTCCCAGGACATTCACTAACTGTGGGAACAGTTTTGGAGAGCACATGTGGTTCTAGAATCATCTCCCTTCCTCTTACTGTCACAACCTGATGATGGTACCTGTTAGGGATGAGATAAGGGCATGGATAGCTATTTTTGGAACATAATAGGCAATGGCATCTAGAGGCCATTCCTCAGCCCATCTAGGCCCTTATCTGCTCCCTTGCCTGCCTTCACTTGAGAGACTTACGGATGAAAGGGTAGACAAGACTAAGATCACCTCTGACATCCTCCTGGGTTCGCCTACTGCAAGTCTTGCTTCCACGGAAGTTGAAGAGTGAGGGTTTGGAGAAGGAGGGTTCTGGCTCCCTAAAATCTTAACTACAGATGAAGTAGTTTCAGATAGGAGGATGTGAAAATGTCCTATTCTAACTTTGGCTTTATGTTCATTTTACCACTGTTTTTATCTAATAAACCAAGTTGGTATTTTTTGTATCTTTCTGGGAATTTGAATTCTTGCTAGCTATCTATGTATGAAGGAAGAAAGAAACAGTGATGATGATGCATGTAATAGAAATCATAGTTAACATTTGTTCACACTTTACATTAGGTCCTGTATATATTCTACATGGATTATATAGGGGCAGTTAATAGAACATTCTGCTTAAGAGTTAGATAAACCTGGGAAGATTACTGGGTTGAGAAGGCATAGAAGATGGCTTTAGGGTGTTTGGGTTGATGCTGCTACTTGGAGAAGATACACTAAAATAAAACATGTAAGTTCAGCAGTGTTGGCTATACCTGCTCATAAACTGGCACTGCAAGGAACAGTTTTGGATACAGTAGTCACCACAAATGGATTCTTTTCTGGAAGGTTAGGCAATTAGGAGTATGGTAAGTATAGATGTCGATAGTGGTACAGAAAGGAATTGAAGACTAGATGGGTTGCTCACTTGTTTTTCACTCTGTTTCTCAGAGTGAAAATAAGTAAGTTTTGGCAGTGTTCTGGACATTTTGAAGTCTGGGCTGGACAGCTCTAGGTAATTTCTCCTCTGGCAGTTGAAAAGTCTGGGACACAAGAGAAAGCCAGATTTAGGAGGAAGTAAGGTCAGTAGAGTTCCTGGTGTTATCCGGTCCTACATTCTAAGCACTGGGGGCTCCAGTGAGTAAGTCACTGACTCTGCTGTCCAGGAATGTGTGCTTGCAATCTTTTCCAGCTGTGGTCAAGAGTATTCAGTCCATCTAGTGCAGGCCCACGCTCTTCAGACGTAGCCAGGAGAATGAATGGAATTGCCAAGAGAAAAGATCATGTAAAGAAGACACTTGGAGAACCTATTCTTTTCAGTCATGTGGGATATAAATTATGTATCAATTATATGTCCTTGGACAAGTCACTTCTACAGCCCAGATTTCTTTTTTTTTTTTTTTTTATATTTTATTATTTATTTATTTGAGAGAGAGAGATACAGAAATAGGCAGGTAGAGAGAGAGAGAGAGAATGGGCATGCCAGGGCCTCCAGCCACTGCAAACGAACTCCAGATACATGTGCCCCATTGTGCATCTGGCTTACGTGGGTCCTGGAGAATCGAGCCACGAACCGGGGTCCTTAGGCTTCATAGGCAAGCGTTTAACCGCTAAGCCATCTCTCCAGCCCCAGCCCAGATTTCTTAACCTGAAATGATAGTGGAACTTATCCCATGAGAGTGTGAGGATTCGGTGAAGAAAGATATGTAGTACTTTACATACAGCTTGACTTTACATGATAAGTGGTGACTGAATGCTGCTTAGGCTTTTGGCAATAACTAGTCTGTCCACTTCAAAACATGCCAAGGACAGGGGAAATGGCTCAGTGGTTGTTGTTTGCCTGTCAAGTCTTAAGGACCCATGTTCAATTCCCCAGTACCCACGTAAGCCAGGTGCACATGGTGGCCCATTCGTCTGGAATTCATTTATAGTGGCTAGAGACCATGGAGCGCCCATTCTCTTTTTCTCTAATAAAATATTAAAGAAACAAACTAGAAAATAGACATCTGAGGATTCATAAGTGGATAAAGTAATTCCACAGCTATAGTTTCTCTAGTTTTGGCATATCACTGAAACTGGACCAAATCGTTCCTGACACATAGCTTTCTATACATGGTGATTGTCACTTTTTTATTTTATTTATTTGAGAGAAAGGGTGTGCCAGGGCATCTAGCCACTGTAAACGAACTCCAGATGTATGCCCCATCTTGTGCAGCTGGCTTATGTGGGTCCTGGGAAATCGAACCTGGGTCATTAGGCTTTGCAGGTAAGTACCTTAACTTCTAAGCCATCTCTCGAGCCCAATTGACAAGTTTTTTTTTTTTTTTTTTTTTGGTTTTTCGAGGTAGGGTCTCACTCTAGTTCAGGCTGACCTGGAATTCACTATGTAGTCTCAGGGTGGCCTCGAACTCACGGCAATCCTCCTACCTCTGCCTCCCGAGTGCTGGGATTAAAGGCGTGAGCCACCACGCCCGGCTTATCAATTGACAAGTTTTTACATTAGTTTTTCTTGCACTTCATGGGAGTTGCCCACATTAAAAACCATATTACCCCAGAACGCCTAGCATCAGATTTTCTACCAAGACAAGAGCCTTTTAGAGTTTTGGTTCAGATAATATTCTGGCTGGGATGTGAGAAGGGCCTAGGCTAGTTTTACAGCCACGTGGGCGCTGCGTGGGAGCCTAGAGGCCTGTACTGCTCCTGCCACCAGGGGGCGGTGCTCCCCGCTGCGGCAGCGGAGAGCTGCACCGCCCACACTTCACCCCCCCACGTGGGTCCGGGTGGTTAAGCCCGCCGAGCAGGTAGCGCGCTTCCGTGGCTTCCCTCCACCCCTTTCCCTTCCCCCATTGGTAGGGGCTGCGAGTCCGGGCGGAAGTGGGGCAGGCGGGCGGTAGCGAGGCGTCACCGTTGTATATTCATGAGGCGCGCGCAGCTCAGCATGCTAATGAGGCGGGGCGCGGCGGCCGGCTAAGGAGGCTGCTGGGCGGCGGCGGCTGCTGCTGGCGCGGGGCAGCCTGGTGCGAGCAGCGTAGACGCGGGGTCAGTGGCCGGCGCTAACCACGATATGGAGCCGTCCGGCGGGGGCCCGGGGCCCGGCCGCGGGACTCGAGACAAGAAGAAGGGTCGGAGCCCGGATGAGGTGCCTGCGACGGGCGGCGACGGCGGCAAACCCAAGAAATTTGTGAGTGTCCCTCCCACCCTGCCCCTCAGCGTGGCCGGCTGAGCCGCCCACTGGACTCCGGAGACCCTCGCAGCTCTTCCCGGGGGCGCCTGCCAGCCTCTGGGGGTCCGCCCCCGCGACTCCCTTCCTCGTTTCAGGGTGTCCTCGGCTCTGCAGTGCAGAGTCCTCCCCCTCCTGGACCGCGGGAAGCCCGGGAGTCCCACCTGGCCCTTGCCCGGGTCGCCCTCGCTCCCCTCGCTCAGCGCCCTGCGCTCCCGCCCCCACGGCCCCGCCGGCTCTCAGCCCCACTTCCTTTCTTCTGCTTCCAGTCCCCACACACGCCTTCTTCTTTGGGTCCCCTGTGCTTTTCTGGGTCCATTTTTTCTTCTCATCCTGACCCCCCCTTTTGATATTCTCTTCCTTCTCCTAAAAGGTCACTTCCTTCCTCCTGGTTTGCTCCCTTTCACCTGCTAACTTTCCTCCCGCCCCGTCCCCCTCTGGGCTGTCAGTCCTGTGTCACCTGATAATCCTTCCCCTCAGGAATGTTACCTGACTTGAGCCCTGCCTTTCCTCTTCTTCTGGACGTTTGTCCTTGTGATTACAGGAATGGGTTTCCTGTACAAGTCCTGTGGTCACTGGGGCATGGTGGTAATTGGCTTCCCAGTATTTCTCTGTCTACAAAATCCGTTTCTTTTTGCCCTCCTGTTGCTTACCACTTTGCAGGGGGGTTAGAACTTCTCTCACGATTATGTCCTTCTTGATCCAGGGTGGTGATAAACCTCCTCCGTGGGGAAGAAGTTTACTTTTAAGGCCAATAAGTTTGTGAGCTAATTGAATTGCTTCTTACACATTTCCTACGATAACCGTCTCCTCAATTCCTCTTTTGCCACCTTCCTTTACTACCTGTAAGAGAGTATAGCTTTCCTCAAGTGCTGATTACTTTCCTTCCCATTCTGAGGGAATATTGATATTCATGTAACTGGATCATATTTTACGACCTGTTGTTGCCCATCCTAAATCATCGTCTTCTCTCCAGGGAGCTGTTTGTTTCCTTTACTGTAAAGGCTTTGAAAGATACTGAGCACTGTCGAAGAGGGAGTTTTCCTGGTTATTGGTTATATACTTAATTTGCTCTTCCAGGTACTTAGACAGTAACCTTAGTATCTCTTTGACTAACCAAAATGGCTTGAAACTCTTACTTCTTGCTTTTTCTCAGTCCCATCCCCCAGTGTTCTGATCTAACTCCACAGTTTGAGAAGAAAACTGGTAAGTGGTGTAAATAGAAAATGTTTTGTGACCTGGAGGGTAGGGAGCATATGAAGCAGAATTATAAGAGTGACTCATCTCTTCCTATTTCTAGCAAGGCCAGGTGATCCTGCACTGCCCTTTCCAGTGACAGAGTGTCAATAACTTTTTATCTGGTGAATTCTTTTCTTTGTAGAAATCATAGGGCCCAAGAGCAGTGATAACCCTTCTTTGAGACCAAAACATTTCCTTGTGTTCTTTCTTTAGGGTAAGAATTGATCCTCTAGTTATAGAGCTTTCCTTCCAAAACTTAAGTTCTGGGGCCTATATTCCTTCTACTCTGTATCTTTTTGTTTTGATTTTGTTTCCATGGATACTATTTGACCTTCTTCATCCAAACTTGAGCTATTCCTGCTGATTTGTAGTGACCTCTATGACTTGTTGATGTTTCTCAAGTCTTTTTAGTATGATTTTACAAGTGCTTTTTATTTAATGTAGCACTGTGTTTCATAAATGTGTGGCAGCTACTTAAGCGTGTGGTACTGTAAGTTGAGAAACCCGAGGAAACTCACTTTCTTTTCACCTGTTTTTTGGCACGATCATGGAGTCTTGTACAGGCTGAGTGGATTTGGCTCAGGGATGTTGATATTTGCTTTAGAGAGGATGGAGCTGAACCAAGTTCTCTTTTTCTGAGGTGTTGGTTTTAACCCTTACCTTGCTGAACTTTGACAACTAGGTATTACATGGGGGGTGAAAATTGCATTAGTAGCTCGGGAACTGGAAGTTTTCCAGGAAAGTAGTGCAGCTTAACTTCATAATTCTAAATATAATCTACCTCAAGGCATCAGAATATTATGGCTTTCTCACTGACCTTTTTATGAGAATTCTGTAAATGAGAGAGAAGGAACATTGCAAACCCCCCCCCCCCCGTATGTGGGTGGGTGGAGTGGGTGAAATTGCTGGGGTGCTTTTGTTACCCATGGCTTAGTTTTCTTGAACTGTTGGCTAAAACCAAACTCAAAGCTCTTTCGCCTACTCCACCTTTTCTAAAATGGGTGTCCTCCAGAACTCCATTGTGAAGGTACTGTATAAACCTGTACTGGTTTGGGCTAAGTATGCTTGAAGGTTGTTTGCATCTAAGGGGTTACAGTTCTTTTGGCTGCTGCTACATACCTTTCTGGGCAGATTGTTTGCCTTTGAAGGGTTCCTTTAGCTGTTGCTACATACCTTTTCTGTGCTTGTGCAGGTTCTAAGTACAGATTAGCTGATGAGAAAACAGCTCACAAATTGCCTAAGATCTGCTCTTACCCTTGAGGTATCCAAGTTTAAAAGGTTTTTAGTTGGGCTTGGGGAGATGACTTAGGTGTTAATAGAACTTGCTTGTAAAGCCTTCTCATAGTACCCATGTAAAGCCACGTGCAAAAAATGGTACATGCATCTGGAGTTTGTTTGTAGAGTCGAGAAGTCTGGTGCCCCCATACTCTTTCTATGTGTCTTTCTCAAATAAATAAAAAACATTGTTTATACATTTATTTATTTGCAAGTAGAGAGAGAGATTGAGAAAAGACAGAAAGAGAATGGGTACTCTAGGGCCTCCAGCTGCTGCAAAGGAACGCCAGATGCATGTGCCACTTTGTGCATCTGGCTTTACTTGGGTACTGGGGAATCAAACCTGGGTCATCAGGCTTTGCAAGCAATTGCCTTCACCCCTGAGCCAACTCTCTAGCTCCCTCCACCAAATATATATATATATATAATTTGTTTGTCTTGTTTTTTTTGAGGTAGGGTTTCACTCTAGCTCAGGCTTACCTGGTATTCACTGTGTAGTCTCAGGGTAGCCTCAAACTCATGGTGATTCTCCTACCTCTGTCTCCCAAGTGCTGGAATTAAAGGCGTGCACCACCATGCCTGGCCCCCCCAAAAATATTTAAAAAGGTGTTTAGTTGGGTAGGGTCTCACTCTAGATCAGGCTGACCAGAAATTCACTCTGTAGTCTCAGGGTGGCCTTGAACTCATGGCAATCCTCCTACCTCTGCCTCCCAAGTGCTGGGATTAAGGGCGTGCGCCACCATGCCTGGCCCCCTTGGTTCTTTATGAATCCATCTTTTGAGACATGAGTAAGTAGAATAAGGTAAAACCAGGATGTTAGGAGGCTGCAGAGTATTTCTTATTGCTTGCTGTATTTATTTATTTATTTTGTTTTTTCAAGGTAGGGTCTTGCTCTAGCCTAGGCCAACTTGGAATTCACTATGTAGTCCCAGGGTGGCCTCGAACTCATGGCAATCCTCCTACTTCTGTATCCTGAATGCTGGGATTAAAGGTGTGTGCCATCACGCTCAGCTGTATTCCTGCATTTAATCGGCTGCTTGCCCTGTCATATACTTAGGAAATCAGTATGTTCCAAGAATCTTGCTTCTTTCTGGTGTGTGTGTGGGGGGGGGGGTCGAGGTAGAGTCTGGCTAGGCTGACCTGGAATTCACTATGTAGTCTCAGGCTGGCCTCGAATTCACAGTAATCCTCTCAAGTCTAGGATTAAAGGAGTGTGCCACCACATCCAGCTGGCTTTTTTTTTTTTTTTTTTTTTTTTTTTGAGGTAGGGTTGCACTCTAGTTCAGGCTGACCTGGAATTCACTCTAATCTCAGGGTGGCCTTGAACTCATGGCAGTCCTCCTACCTCTGCCTCCAGAGTGCTGGGATTAAAGGCGTGCGCCACCACACCCGACATGCTTTTTTTAAAAAACTTATTGAAACTTCCATAAATATAGACAATATATACCTTGATCATAATCTCCCACCACCTTCTTTTTCTTTTTCCCCATCTCAAACCCCTCCACTGAATCCCTTCTTTCTAATTAGTCTCTCTTCTACTTTGACATCAGCATATTTTCCCCCTCTTATTATGTAGGTCTTATGTAGGTAGTATCAGCCACTGTGAAGTCATGAATATCAAGGCCACTTTTTTTTTTTAACTTTTTTTTTTTTTTGGTTTTGTGAGGTAGGGTCTCAATCTGGTCCAGGCTGACCTGGAATTCACTATGTAGTCTCAGGGTGGCCTCGAACTCTCGGCAATTCTCCTACCTCTGCCTCCCAAGTGCTGGGATTAAAGGCGTGCGCCACCATGCCTGGCTTATCAAGGCCACTTTGTGTCTGGAAGATAGCATTATAAGCACTCCCCCTTCCTTTGGCTCTTATATTCTTTTCACTTTGTCTTCTGCAATAGTCCCTGAGGCTTGGAGGGTATGATGGAGATGTTTCACTTAGTGTGGAACATTCCACACTATCACTTCTCAGCAATATGGTGAGTTTTGAGTCACCCTAGTGGTCACCACCATTTGAAAAGAGAAGCTTCTGTAACCAAAAGTGAGAGAAGTATTAATATATGAGTATGGATGTAAATGTTTAGAGGACAATTTGGTGGGCATAATATATGCATTTAGCCAGACAACAGTAGCAGTTTCCCCCAGTAGTGCTTATGACCTCCCAGCCATAAGCTTTTGACTAGGTTTTCAGCACATACAGGCAAGGGATTCCTTCCTGTGGAGTGAGCCTCAAATACAATCAGAGAGCAATTAGTTAGTACATTTGACCTGGCTGTCAAGTTGTAAAGTTTGCAGGGTCCACTACTAGTTAAGACCATTAATGACTTTTTTCCTCCCAAAGTTGCATAGGTCTTTCTAGTATTCTGACAGCAAGTTATCAGGGAGGAGGCTTTTAACTCAGCTCTATCTCTAGCTGTATCTCAGTGACCTGTGCAAGCATGTGGAGTCTTCAGCAATAGGTTCTTACCATCTTGCTCTGGTGTGCCACCAAGAATCTTGTCAATAACCTGTAATGTTTTGGGGGCATCAGGAGCCTCCTGGCCAATAACTTGCTGGGAGGTATCCCATCTATAGCATTAAAATAGGATATTGCTTAATTTAGCTAGGAACATAAATTGATAAGACAAGGAGAGTTGGTAAATAAATGTTGAAGTACTTTTTTTTTTGGAGAGAGACAGAGAGAGACAGAGAGAGAGGGGGAGAGGAAGACAGATAGAGATGGGCACGTCAGCAGCCTCCCAGCTGCTGCAAACGAAATCCAGATGCGTGCACCCCCCTTGTGGTCACATGCGGCATTGCGCCCTTGCGTCACTTTGCATGTGGCTAAACGTGGGACCTGGAGATTGGAACCAGTGTTCTTAGGCTTAGGAGGCAGGCGCCTTAACCACTAAGGCATCTTTCCAGCCCGAAGTACTTTTTTAAAAAAGCTGAAAATTCTGTGGACTGTAAATTGCTATAAAAGCTAAGGAAGTAGTAATAAGTGAGGAATAATCTAACATTGTTGATAATCATGTGGGTCAGAATAGTATCATGATAGAATAACTTTCTGTTATCTCTGAGGGTCCTTACTGTATTTTATAAATAGCTTGACTAGTTATTCTGGGGGGGTGTTATATCTTAGTAGAATGTAATAGAGGTATACTTATTTTTAATTTAAGTTTTTGATTTCTTATTATTCTTCCTTTCTCTTTTCTTTCTTTTCTTTTCCATTTTTGCTTTTCGAGATAGGGTCTCACTTTATCTCAGGCTGACCTGGAATTCACTCTGTAGTCTCAGGGCAGCCTTGAACTCAAGTGATCCTCCTACCTCTGTCTCCTGAGTTCTGGAATTAAAGGTGTTTTTTTTTTTTTTTTTTTTTTTTTTTTTTTTGAGGTAGGGTCTCACTTTAGCCCAGGCTGACCTGGAATTCACTCTGTAGTCTCAGGGCAGCCTTGAACTCAAGTGATCCTCTGTCTCCTGAGTTCTGGAATTAAAGGTGTTTTTTTTTTTTTTTTTTTTTTCTCACTTTGACCTGGAATTCACTTCAGGGCAGCCTGATCCTCCTACCCTGTCTCCTGAGTTCTGGAATTAAAGGTGTTTTTTTTTTTTTTTTTTTTTTTGAGGTAGGGTCTCACTTTAGCCCAGGCTGACCCGGAATTCACTATGTAGTCTCAGGGTGGCCTTGAACTCATGGCGATCTTCCTACCTCTTTCTGCCTCCCAAGTGCTGAGGTTAAAGGCATGTACCACCACGTCAGGCTGTAATAGATTTAAAAGATAAGGCTAGGGCTGGAGAGATGACTTAGTGATTAAGGTGTTTACCTGCAAAGCCAAAGGACCTCGGTTCAATTCCCCAGGACCCACATAAGCCAGATGCACAAGGTGGCGATGCTTCTGGAGTTTGTTTGCAGTGGCTGGAGGCCTTGGTGTGCCCATTCTCTTCCTCCCTCTCTCTCTCAAATAAAAAGAAAAATTAAAAAAAGATAAGGTTATATGCCACATATGATTTAGAAAGACAGGTTAAATTCATGTTTAATAACAAGAAATACAAGGTGTTTATAGAGAAACAAAGGTTTATCAATGCAGCCAGTATTTTCTTTCACTTTATGTGTTAGCTTAAATCATTCATCAACATTCCCATTTTGAACAAAATAAACCTCTTGCTACTACAAAGTATCATTGGGTATTTGCCCCTAATTAGGGTTAGATCACACTCCTCTCATCTCTCTCAGCTAACAGCCTGTAGTCTCTGTTTTCATACCTTCCCAGCTTCTCTAAAAACTGGTTCAAGCACAGTCAGGGTTTTGGAGAATCAGGCAGTTAGAAATTGTTAACACTATTTTTTTAAAAGATTTTATTTTATTTATTCATTTATTAGAGACAGAGAGAGGGAGATAAAATGAGAATGGGTGTGCCATGGCCTCTAGCCACTGCAAGCAAACTCTAGACACATGTGCCACCATGTGCATCTGGCTTATATGGGACCTGGAGAATCAAACTAGGGTCCTTAGGCTTTGCAGGCATGTACCTTAACTGCTAAGCCATCTCTCCAGCCCAACACTATTTTTTAAAAAATATTTTATTTTTATTTATTTAGTTATTTATTTGACAGAGAAAGAGGGTGAGAGAGAGAATAGGCATGAAGGGCCTCCAGCCACTACAAACAAACTCCAGACACTTGCGCCCCCTTGTGCATCTGGCCAATATGGGTCCTAGGGAATCGAACCTGGGTTCTTTGGCTTTGCAGGCAAATACCTTAACCACTAAACCATTCTTCCAGCCCCAACACTATTATTTTTTAATCCTTGAGGCTAAAAAATATGGCAATTACTGTATAAACTTAACAGTATTTCCTTACCTTTAAAAAAAAATTAGTTTTTAGGGGCTGGAGAGATGGCATAGTGGTTAAGTCACTTTCCTAAGAAGCCTGAGGACCCACGTTCGATTCCCCAGTACCCATGTAAGCCAGATGCACAAAGTGGCTCATGTGTCTGGAGTTCGTTTGCTGTAGCTAGAGGCCCTGGCGCACCCCCTTCCATTCTCTCGCTCTCTCTGTATCTGCCTCTCTCTCTCAAATAAATAAATAAAAAACAAAAGAAAACTAGTTTTTAGAATCAAGAAACCCTTTTTAAGGACATAAAAGATTTTCTGAAGGAAACGACAAATATGGAGACACGTTTTAATTTTTTTATCCCTCACTACGGGATAAATGAGTGAATCACTATTTCTCAACTTTGAGACTTTTACTTCTGTTCATTGTTCAAGCTTATAGCCATATAACTTTAGGGCTGGGTCTTCAAATTTGATTAAGTAAATACCCACTCAGTGCAGCAGTCACTTCTTATAATTGTAGCTTGGCAACATCAGGGGTCCAAGAGGTGGAATATGAATAAATGGAAGAAGGAAAGCAGAAGTTTTGGATTCTAAATTTCCTTTATTAAATCTTGGAATCTTTGAATAACTGAAGTAATAGAAAGGATTTTCTAAGAGAAACAGGTAGGAGACTGAGGGAAAACATTGAAGAAATTGATTCTCTTCTTCTTGGCTCTGTGACAATTAGGGAGTGTTAGTTTTGCCTTTAACGATTACTTAAATGTACTGAAGAATGGGGACAGAATAGACAGAGGAGACAAAGGAGTCTCAGTGTAATGGAACTGAATTAAAAGAAAAACATGGAGGCACTGGTGTACAGCTAAGTGATAGAGCTTTTATTACGGAGGCCATGGGTGTCATCCTCAGCATTAAAAACCAAACTAAAAAGAGTTCTAAACTCTTGTCAGCTCTTGGTATAATAACTCTTGTTAGCCATTCTATTGGGTATGTGGTGCTCTCCTAGTGTGACTCGAACTTAACAAGTTCCTAATGGTGTTAAGCTTCTTATTATGTCTTTACTTGTCTGCCTTCCTGCCTGTCTATCTATATATCTATCTACCTGAGAGAATGTGGTGCACCAGGGTCTCTTGAAGCTATAAATCAACTCCAGATGCACGGACTACTTTGCATTTGGCTTTATGTGGGTACTGGGAGATTGAACCTGGCTCATCAGGCTTTGCAAGCAAGCACCTTTGACTGCTGAGCCATTTTCCTAGCTCATGTACATCTTTCTCAAAGGATCTTTTTAAGATTTGGTCCATTAATTTTTTTTTTTTTTTTTTTTTTTTTTGCATTATAGCCTAGATACAAGTTTTTTTTTTCTTCGAGGTAGGGTCTTAGTCTAGCCCAGGCTGACCTGGAATTCACTATGTAGTCTCAGGGTGGCTTCAAACTCATGACAATCCTCCTACCTCTGCCTCCTGAGTGCTGGGATTAAAGGTGTGCACCACCATGCCTGGCTTTAGATACAAGCTTTTTGGGGGGTATATATATTTTACAAATACTTTATTTCTATTGTGGCTTAATGGTTTCATTTTCTTAATATATTTTGGAAAAAAAAGGGTTTTAAATTTTTTGTTTGTTTGTTTTTCCTGGTACAGTCTCGCTCTAGCCCAGGCTGACATCTAATTTTTATTCAGTTTTGTTCTTTGTGTCATTTAAAAAATACTTTTATAGGGGCTGGAGAGATGGCTTAGAGGTTAAGGTGCTTGCCTGTAAAGCCAAAGGATCCTGGTTCAATTCTCCAGGACCCGTGTAAGCCAGGTGCACAAGAGAGCGCATGCATCTGGAGTTTGTTTGCAGTGGCTGGAGGCCCTGGCATGCCCAATCTCTCTCTCTCTCTCACACGCACACACATACACACACTCTTTTCTCTCTCTCAAATAAATAAATAAATAAATAAATAAATAAATAAATAAATAAAATCTATTAAAATACTTTTATTTATTTATTTGCTAACAGAGAAAGATAGAAAAGAGACAGAGAAAATGGGCATACCAGTGCCTC
Organism: Orientallactaga sibirica; assembly: GCA_036365145.1. NCBI lineage: Eukaryota > Metazoa > Chordata > Mammalia > Rodentia > Dipodidae > Orientallactaga > Orientallactaga sibirica. The sequence continues at coordinate 48,206,626 of JAEOAD010000005.1, read as the reverse complement.
CAGCTATTGCAAAAAAACTCCACTTTGTGCCTCTGGCTTTACATCAGTACTGAGGAATCAAACCTGGGTTGTTTAGGCTTTGCAGGCAAGTGCCTTATCTACTGAGCTGTCTCTCCAGCCCTTATTTTTTCTTTTGTAAGTTTTATACATTTAGCTCTTAAAATTGGCCTCTTTTCCTCAGGTTCCACATGTTCACTTTCAGGTGTAAATTTTCGCTTGTAGTCAAGATGGGCTACTTCTGAAGTTTTTATGATCAGGGACCTTTAAGATTCCATTTATCCCGGAAGTATTTTTTTTCCATGTTAGATAATGCTAACAAACTTAATTTCCTGCACTCAGTTAATACAGGTTATATAATGTTAGCTTTCCAAGCTATATTAATGTATCTTTATACATGAGAAAGATTAATTCATTACAGGATGGAAGGATAGGGTGTAATAATGACAGTAATAATAGCACTTGTTTGTTGCGTGCTTACTAGACCCCTAGCAATGTGCCAAGAGCTTTAAAGTCAGTGTCTTATTAATATCTACACTGACATTATGAAATTGGTACTATTATTGTTTTCATTTTATAGGTGATTAAATTAGGACTCAGTGAGATCAAGTAACCTGCTTGAGGACATAGAAGTAGTAACTGGCAGTGTTAGGATTCAAACCTAGGTCTTGCTGTTTAAAAATCTTGTAACTAATTAATGACATTGTAATGTCACTTCACTTGTATTTTCTTTATGCACCTGCTTATATAAGAGTAGTTACTGCTAAGAATTTGGGCTGAGGAGATTGCTCAACGGTTAAGGCACTTGCCTGCAAAGCTTAAGGACCACGTTTGATTCCCCAGTACCTATGTAAAGCCAGATGCACTAAATGACACATGCATCTGGTGTGCCCATACTCACTCTCTCTCTGTGTCTGCCTCTTTTTTTCTCTCTCAAATAAATAAGTGAAATTGTAAATAAAATAAAAATAATAATTTCAGCTGGAGAGATGGCTTAATGGTTAAAAGTGCTTGCTTGCAAAGCTTGATGACCTGGGTTTGGTTCCCAAGTAAAGCCAGATGCATAAAATAGTGCATGCATTTGGAGGTCATTTGCAGTGGCAAGAGATCCTGGTATGCCCATTCTCTCTTTCCTTCTCTCTCTCTCTGCATGTAAATAAATCAATAAACAATGTATGTTATAAAGTTTATGGTGAGCTGGGGAGACGGCTCAGCAGAAAAAGGCGGTTTCTTACAAAGCTTGCCGGCCTGGTTTCAATTCCCCAGTACCCACATAAAGTGAAACACATAGTACACATATGGCTGGAGTTCGTTTGCAGTGGAAGTAAGTCCTGGTGTGCTCATACTCTTGCTCTCTGTCTTTCTCTCTCTCTCTCTCTCCCCTTGTGAATAAGTAAATAAAATTATTTTAAGCTATAAAATTTTGGTGAGCCGGGTGTGATGGTGCATGCCTTTAATCCCAGCACTTGGGTGGCAGAGGTAGGAGGATCGCCATGAGTTCAAGGCCACCCTGAGACTACAGAGTAAATTCCAGGTCAGCCTGGGCTACAGTAAAACCCTACTAGCCAGGCGTGGTGGTGCATGCCTTTAATCCCAGCACTCGGGAGGCAGAGGTAGGAGAATCACCATGAGTTCGAGGCCACCCTGAGACTACATAGTGAATTCCAGGTCAGCCTGGACCAGAGTGAGACCCTACCTCAAAAACCCAAAACAAAAACAATCCAAAAAACCCTACCACGAAAAACAAAACAAACAAACAAAAAAAGTTTTGGTGGTATCCCTTCAGAGTTTTTTGGTCATCTATAGTCTATTAAAACTGAATTATCTTAGGCTCCAATTAGTGGGGAAGTAGTACAGGGTTTAAATGTACAAAGTGCATTGGCTTAATGCCTAAATTCTTTGTGCATTTAGTGATTTAGACTTTGAAACTATTGGAAGAGTCATAATTAAACGTTTGTTATCTTAGGCATGAAAAAGTAGTTGTTACAGTACATGCATATCCTGTCTTTTCTCTGGCTCTGAGTTGTTAAACAATTGTCAAAATTAGTATTTTTCAATATAACTTTATCTATATAAGTAGAACAACTTATTACATTGCCTGTGTTTAAGTTGCTGAAAGCAGCAAACAGTGGTGACAAGCAGGGAGAGAAGGAAGCTGTTACCAAGACCATCTGTATAATTAACCTATTTATGTTTTATGTTGGCATTTGGTATTCATAAAAACTTCTCTTTGTGATCCTTAAACTTAAGATTGCAAATGGTTACTGACTCCAGGGTCTCTTCTGAGTCTGGGGACTGCTGGTTTGTTCTTTAAACCTGGCAGTCATTTGCCTGTGGGTAACAACTAAGACACTGTACTAGGAACAGGATTTTATTTTCTCTATGACTGGTGGTAAAGAGTAGAGAAGAGAGTTGTGCTTGTTTGTCTACATCTCCTTGGATCTAAGAGCCGATCACAAAATCATGTGGTTATTACATCATGTTCAGGTGTTGCTTTTCAAGATTTTTAAGATATGCAATCTCAGCCATGTCTATACTTAAATAGGAAGAAAAAGCTGAGGCTGTGAACATTTCTTTTTAAATTGTGCTGGGGATCATACCTAAGGCTTTGTGCACGCTAGGCAAGCCCTCTATTACCACTGAGCTATATACTCTCGGGCTAGCACAAACTTTACTGCCAGATTTTAGAGAAGTGAGAGGATTAAGGAAAGATAATTTGAGAGTCAAAAGACCCAAATTTCAAAACCTTCAAATGCTGGATGTGAAAAGAATCTTAAAATTGCCTAATTTGATGTTTTTATTTTATAGATTAAGAAATGGTAGCTTGAACTAGTGATCTGGCCAGGTTATAAGTCCTAGAACTAGACCCTGTTTCCATTTCTCTTTGGAATTCTTTTCATTATATTGCTGCTTAATTATGACTTTACTACTAATTAACCATATGAATTTTGGGTAAATCACTTCACTTTTTTGTTCATTTTTTTCCCTTTCTTAGAAAAGAAAAGCGTTATTGTGAATCATTTCTAAGGTCTATGTCCCTGTCCTATATTCTGTATATAATCCAACACATGATGGGTAGTGTGGTGGTTTGATTCAGGTGTCCCCCATAAACTTATGTGTTCTGAATGCTGTGTCCCCAGCTGGTGGCAATTTAGGAATTGGAGCTTTCTGGAGGTGATGTATCATTGGGGCGGGCTTATGGGAGTTATAGTCAGCTTCCCCTTGCCAGTGTTTGTCAAAGTCTCCTGCTGCTGTTGCCTACCTGATGTCAGTGATATCCACTCTCTTCTCATACCATGTTTTCTCCTGCCCCTTGAGTCTGTAAGCCAAAATAAATCCTTTCTACCCATAAGCTGCTCTTGATTAGGTGTTTTCTGCCAGTAATGCAAAGATGACTATAACAGGCTGTATTAGCTTAATAGAAAATGGAGCATATGATTGACCCTGGAAAGAAATCCCAGGATTAGCAGAGAGGGAAGGGATTTTATGATTTGGGGAGGAGTATGAACAGAGTGTGAATATGTAGTGGCAGTGAAGAAAAATGTCATGGGTATAGAAGTCATGGGATTTTATGGGAAGTAAGTAAATCATTTAAGAAACACAAAGCCACTTCAAAAGATTATTTTCCTTGGCAAGGGCTCTTAGGTTCCCTTTGTATAAAAAGTCCTGCAGAAGCCAGGCATGGTGGTGCATGCCTTTAATCCCAGCACTCGGGAGGCAGAGGTAGGAGGATTGCCATGAGTTCGAGGCCACCCTGAGACTAATTCCAGGTCAGCCTGAGCTAGAGTGAGACCCTACCTCGATAAACCAAAAAAAAAAAAAAAAAAAAAAAAAAAAAGTCCTGCAGAAATCAGGACTGAAAGTAAGCATTACATGTTGATGTTATTTGGGGGCCATAGGATGTGTGGTGGTGACACTAAACAAATCAGGATAGTTTAAGAACTCAAGTAGATTTGTGTTACAGTCAGAGTTCCAGCAAATCATTTTTGCTACCTTAGATGGTGTATATGTCACTTAGTTTCTAATCTTTGTCGCTTTGTTATTTAATTAATTAAATTTATTTGAGAAAGAGGCAGAGAGAGAGAGCTCGAGCACACCAGGGCCTCTAGCCGTTGCATACGAACTGCTGACACATGTGCCACCTTGTGCATCTGGCTTATGTGGGTACTGGGCAATCAAACCTGGGTCCATCTCTCCAGCCCTAATCTTTGTCAGTTCTAATAATCGATCAGACTGCCAGAGATTGAGCTAGGTGTTTAGAATGTGACTCTATTTAGCTGGATCTTAAAGATGTATAACCAAATTGTGGGCACGGGTAGGTAGGTAATGCTGTTGTGGAAACAATCAGCTTGTCTTTGGACCCAGTTGTTTCTTCTAAAGGTTCTTTCTTGCAGCTATCTATCTATCTGTCTGTCTGTCTGTCTGTCTGTCTGTCTGTCTGTCTATCTATCTATCTATCTGTCTATCTATCTGTCTATCATCTCTCTCTCTCTGTGTCTCTTCCCCCTCCCTCCCCCTTCCTTCCTTCCTTCCTTCCTTCCCTTCCTTCCTTCCTTCCTTCCTTCCTCCCTCCCTCCCTCCCTCCCTCTCCCTCCCTCCCTCTCCCTCCTCCCTCCCTCCCTCTTTTCTTTCTTTTCTTTTTTCTTTTCTTTCTTTCTTTCTTTCTTTCTTTCTTTCTTTCTTTCTTTCTTTCTTTCTTTCTTTCTTTCAAGATAGGCTAGCCCAGGATGACCTGGAATTCACTATGTAGTCTTAGGATGGCCTTGAACTTATGGGGATCCTCCTACCTCTGCCTCCCAAGTGCCTGGGATTAAAGGGTTGCACCACCACACCTGGCTATAGTCACTTTTTAAAAATTAAATATTTTTATTTGCAAGCAGAGAGAGATAGAAAAGAGACACACAAGAGAGAATTGGTGCGCCAGAGCCTCCAGTCACTGCAGACGGACTCCAGATGCATACACTACTTTGTGCATCTGACTTTTATGTAGGTATGGGAAATTGAACTTGGGTTGTTAGGCTTTGTAGACAAGCACCTTAACTGCTGAGCCGTCTCTCCAACCCCTACAGTCACTTTTTTTTTTTCAAGGTAGGGTCTCACTCGCTGTAGCCTGGGCTGACCTGGAATTCACTCTGTATTCTCAGGTTGGCCTCAGACTCACTTGATCCTCCTATCTCTGCCTCCCGAGTGCTGGGATTAAAGGCGTGCACCACCACTCACAGCTTTAAAATTTTTTTTTTACAGTCACTTTTGATTGCATAATTATTTGATGTTCCTTAGAGTTCCTGGAATGCAGAACTATTTAGGAATTGTATAGGGAGCTCATCTCCCATCTAACTTGTAAGGCTCCTAACAGCAGTGGTAGTGTTTAGCTCATGCTAGCAGTAGCCTTTTATGTACTTAGTTTCAGTGTTGCTCTTTGGGGTATTGTGATTATTTTCAAGCCTCTCCATTTCCATGGTCTAATGTAAGAGATTGAGAGTTTTGAAAACATTTAGTTCTCACTCACCAAGGTAACACTGAGACAGAGAACTACTATACTAACGTAACTATAACCAGAAAAGCTCTATGTTAAGAAAAAAGGATTATTTATCTCTGGAGCTTGACTTGTGTTCAGTGAAGGGACATATCTGTACGATTAAGAGTCTCTGCATTGTTTTACATAGTACATAATACAAGGCTTCATGCTGTTATGAAAACAGTATTTGACCCAGTTTACATCTAAAGTGAATAATTGAGTCCTCATGTTACTTGAATTTGTTAATATCATAGTTTTTAATGGAGCTAGAAAGGTTTACATAGAATATTCAAGAGGAGAGAATTGAAACTTCTAGCCTGATATGTCATTCTTTCCTAACACATTCCCACCCTTAACTGTAGAGTTCCTTCATTTGGACATGGAGGCATACAGCTTTGGACTATTGTACAATTATTTCATCTTTTTTTGAGACCTACAGAAGTATTTTAGTTTTGTTAGTTTTTGTAATAGATGTGTGTCAGGGTTCCTGAGGCATAGAAGTCTTTAGTAATTTCTTGATTTCTGTATTCTTAAACCATGGGAGTTGGTCCTGGTTGGCAGCTCTTTGCATCCGCCAGGGCTTGTTCGTTACTTGTAGGCTGTGGATGACGTCTGTTTCCTGTGATTGAAACCACAAGAAGAAGTGGTGAGAAGCCACTGTAGGATATGTATTATCAGGCAAGCAGCAGACATTGGGCATCTTTCAAATACAGCAGTAGTAAGTAGTTGTAGCCATTGAGGGGCCTGAAGAGACCATAGAAATGATCTTACTCAGCTTCTCTTTATTTCTTTTTTCTTGTTTTTTGGTTTTTTGAGGTAGGGTCTTACTCTAGCTCAGGCTGACATGGAATTCACTATGTAGTCTCAGGGTGGCCTTGAACTCACAGCAATCCTCCTACCTCTACCTCCCAAGTGCTGGGATTAAAGGCACCATGCCCGGCACTTTTATTTTTATTAAATATGAACCGGCTTCTCTTTAAAATGAGAAGGACATGGGAAGCCTTTGGCTATTATGTTGGCTAATTGTAGGTGAGCTAGGTTTTAGACACAACTAGTTAATATTTTTTTCTCACATTGCATTATTTCACCTAAATTTTCTAATTGTACCCTATCAAAATATTTCCTTAAAATATACAGAATGGTAAATATTGGTGGACATTTTGAATATGGGAATTGGATGATGTTCTGTTTTAAATGATGTGCTAATAGTGTTTTTCACTTCCTATACATTTTGAAAACAATAATTTCTATTTTTATTTCACATAGCATTTGTATATTGTAGTGATTATCTTTGTGCTCAAAATTTTCATAGCATTGCAATTATGGTTTACTTATTTTCTACTTTTAAAATGTCATAAACATTTCCATTTCTCTAATCTTTGCAGGTTATTTTTATTTGAAATGGAAATGTATTTTTATTATAAAAGCAATATACAGTTCTCTCGTAGGAAAATGTAGATAAACACAGAGTAAAACATTCCCCAACCCTGTTTTTCAGAAATTGAAGTTATTTTTAAATAGAACCAAAGAGAAAAATAACTTGCTACTTAGAAGTCTTTGGAGCTTGAGTACTTTGGCATGAAATTTATGTGATTGTGTTACAACATAGGCCAACACCATAGAATCACTAGAAGTATCAGAAAAACTAAAGTTGGTTTGCAGTTCTGGTAAAGAAGTCATGAGAATTCATTTCATCACTATGCTCAAAGTTCTTCCCTTTGCTCCCTAAGATTATCTCTAAATAAAATTATATTCTGGATTTATATAATGCCAGAGAATATTTTCTGTAGTTTCATCATATCAGGGCTGACTTTTTGAGCAGCAGTATAATTTTTGGATTAGTTAAGCTGTTATTGGTAGATTGATTATTTCTGGGTATTCAAGAATTATGTGAGGCTGGGCATGGTGGCACACACTTTTTAAAAATTTTTTTATTATTTTTTATTTATTTTTGGAGAGAGACACACAGAGACAGAGAGAGAGTGAGTGAGAGGGAGACAGATAGAGATGGGCACGCCAGCAGTCTCTCAGCTGCTGTGAACGAAATCCAGATGTTTGCGCCCCCTTGTGGGCAAGTGCAGCATTGCGCCCTTGCATCACTTTGCATCTGGCTAAACCTGCGACCTAGAGATTGGAACCGCTGGAGATTGGAACCAGCGTTCTTAGGCTTAGCAGGCAGGCGCCTTAACCGCTAAGCCATCTCTCCAGCCCGGTGGCACACATTTTTAATCTTAGCTCTTGGAAGTATGAGATAGGAGGATCACCATGAGTTGAAGGCCAACCTGGGCTAGAATGAGATCCTGTCTCAAAAAGAAAGAAAGAAAGAAAAAAAAAAGAAAAAAAAAGAAAGAAAGAAAGAAAGAAAGAAATAATTAAATAATAACCAAGCCAGGCATGGTAATGCACCCCTTTAATCCCAGCACTCAGAAGGCAGAGGTAGGTGGATCACTATGAGTTCTAGGCCAGCCTGGTACTACAGAGTGAATTCCAGGCCAGCCTGGGCTAGCCTGAGACCCTACCTCAAAAAACAAAACAAAACAAAAACAACAACAACAACAACAACAAAAAAAAACGGGGCTAGAGGGATGGCTTAGCAGTTAAGGCGCTTGCCTGCAAAGCCAAAGGATCCCAGTTTGTTTCTCTAGGACCCACATAAGCCAGATACACAAGGGGGCACATGCATCTGGAGTTCGTTTGCAGGGGCTGGAGGCCCTGGCATGCTCATTCTCTCTCTCTCTCTCTCTCTCAAATAAATAAATAAATAAATAAATAAATAAAATAAAATAAAATAAAATAAAATAAAAAGCAATGATTGGGCTGGAGAGATGGCTCAGTGGTTAAGATGCTTGCCTGCAAAGCCTAATGACTTGGGTTCAATTTCCCAGTACCCACATAAAGTCAAATGAACAAAGTGGTGCATACATCTGGAGTTTGTTTGCAGTGACTGGAGGCCCTAGTGTGTCTATTCTCTCTGTCTCTCTTCTATCTCTCTCTGCTTGAAAATAAATAAAAATATTGAAAAGTAAAAAAAAAAAGATATGAAGAGAGAAAAAAAGAGCTGTAACCACTATGGAGAATTACAAGGCATTGGGGATGAGATTTGAAGCAGGTGTCCTTATCCTTGGACCCTGTATGTAGAAGTGATGGATAGCAGTTTAGAAACTGTGTCTGTTAGGCTTTGGGTGTGCCTTACATGTCCCTAACACTCCAGGAAGAGGAGCTGTCCTGCTGTTGCATCATCACATGGGAGGAGAAGAGAGTTGCCAAGGTGATTGAGAAACAGCATTCCTGAGTCACTGACTGTTCCTAAGTGAATGGTAAACACCCCCTTTTTAAAGGAGCAATGGCAGTGTTCTCTGAGCTCAGAAGGCCCAGTAAGAAAATGAGGAAGAACAAGCAACAAGTAGTTGGCTTGAGATATATGTTGAAACTTTGGGAAAATGTGTTAACATTATTTATTGTTTTCTATACATGTATTTAAGTTTTTGAGAACCTTCCCATGCTTGAAAGGAATGAAGTTTTGGTTACTGTTCTCTCAAAATAACAGAACATCACCTTTGTCAGCAAGAAGATGAGTATGTCTGTGGGACACTTGATTTCCCGACTCTGAGTGCTTTGTCTTTTGGCAGCTTGTTCTCCATCACATGGGTGCTTTATAATGTAAGGAGCTGGTGCTGTAGTCTTGTAGGAGGAATGCTGTGTCCCCAGCCTGGTTTCCACCTGTTCTGCTGTACTGGAAGAGTGAAACCGGAGTGGCCTTTTCTTCTTGCTTCTAGGCTATCAACTGTCTAGGATGCACACTATTCTCTCTGAGGGCTTTAAGATGAGCAGAGCTCTAGGCAAAAAGCTCCATTTTTCTGACTTCTCTCCTTAAACTCTTCTCCTTGCACCACATATTTTGGACCTATTATAGAATCAAATCCTAATGCTAAGATAGCTTTCCCTATAGTTCAATTACAGTTGGTTTATTAGACAGCAAACCCCACTCCCCAATGGAAAATTAAATTTGTTGCTTTAAATTTATAAATAAATTATTTCAATATTGTATGTAAATTACTAATAGAAGTAGAGAATGGACTACAGATGTTCATATGACATTTCTGACATGTGACTGACACGTGCCACTACCTGGACTCTTTAGTGCTCCCTGGAAGCAATCAGGAAATAGCCAACCTATTCTAGAAGGCCAGTGTAGATTTAAAGAACTCTTTGGAATTAGAAGATCTTGTACTGTCCTGCTGTGTTTCCTTTGTTGCTTCTTGTATGAATTCTGTTGTATAAATTTATTATTTATTTATGCCTTCCGGGTTTATTGAGGTGTAATTGGCATCAAAATTGTATATGTTTATGTTTATATGATACATCACACAAAATGGGGGGACTGTGGAATTTTATTCTTCAGAGCTCAGTTTAACTGCAGGGCAACTGAAGCAGCATTGAACCACATGAATGACATGCTATGCCTTTACTCTTTTTTTTTTTTTTTTTTTGTTTGTTTGTTTTCTGAGGTAGGGTCTCACTCTAGCCCAGGCTGACCTGGAATTCACTATGTGGTCTCAGGGTGGTCTTGAACTCATAGTGATCCTCCTATCTCTGCCTCCCGAGTGCTGGGATTAAAGGTGTGCGCCACCATGTCTGGCTTAACTACTCTTTAAACTATTATGTTTTAAAATGTTTTATTTATTTGACAGAGCAAGAGAGAGAGTGAGTATGTGAGTGCCAGGGCCTCCAGCCACTGCAAACTAACTCCAGATGCATGCGCCGCCTTGTGCATCTGGCTGAATGTGGGTACTGGGGAGCTGAACCTGGGTAGTTAGGTTTTGCAGGCAAGCACTTTAATCACTGAGCCATCTTTTTGTATCACTTTTTCCCCCTCAGCTGTCATAGAACACATTTGTGAGGACCAGTAGGCATTATTTAGCTTTAACTTCTTTATATACCTTTAGGATTTTTTGGCTTGTATTTAAAAAAATTTTTTAACATGTAAAAAATACTTTATTTTTATTTATTTATTTGAGAGAGCGAGAGAAAAAGGCAGATAGAGAAAATGAGGCACATCAGGGCCTCTAGCCACTGCAAGTGAACTTCAGATGCATGCACCACCATGTAAGTTTGGCTTATGTGGGTACTGGAGAATCAAACCTGAGTCCTTAGGCTTTGTAGGCAAGTGCCTTAACCACTAGACCATCTCTCCAGCCTCTGGCTTTCTTTGTTTTGACACAATCTCATTCTGGATACTATACTGGCCTTAAATTCTCCATCCTTCTGCCTCAGCCTTCTAAGTGATTTTTCTAGGTTTTTGTAGTCTGTGTATTTCTATTTCAGGTCATTTGTGCCTCCTTTTAAAATTTTCTTTTCTGTGCAGTACACTTATTTTTTTTTGAGATAGGTGTCTCAGTATTATACAACTCTTCTTAAGGTTATAGGTACCAGTAAATATGATGTCAGAGTCTGTTTTGTTTTTCTGTAAATGGAGATAAGATAATGTTGAATCCTTGCCATCCTCCTTGGGCCATTCCTAGAAGATGGAAGGGAAAGTTCTGCATTTGTAATTATTCAATGTTTCCTTCTCCAGTTCTAATTGATGTCTCTGTAAGGAGCAGGAATTGAAGAAGGGAGGTTAGCCACTCTCAATAGGTCTATTATCATGTATTAACTTTTCCAAAAAACAAAGTGTATTGTATCCATTTTTTATTCTTTTTTCTTTTGGTTTTTCGAGGTAGGGTCTCACTCTGGCCCAGGCTGACCTGGAATTCACTATGTAGTCTCAGGGTGGCCTTGAACTCACGGAGATCCTCCTACCTCTGCATCCCGAGTGCTGGGATTAAAGGCGTGCGCCACCACGCCCGGCTTTCCATTTTTTATTCTTAATACTAGTCCTATAAGGTAGTATAAAGATAGGAATACTAAGCTAATTTTTTTAAAAAAATTAAATATAATCAATAGTGTTCTAAAATCATGTGCCAAGGTTAAACTCAGCTATATATGTGCATTGCTCATACATATATTTTTTCCTTTTCTTTTTCTTCTTCTTCTTCTTCTTCTTTTTTTTTTTTTTTTTTTTTTTGAGGTAGGGTCTCACCATTCTGGCCCAGGCTGACCTGGAATTAACTTTGTAGTCTCAGGGTGGCCTCGAACTCACAGCGATCCTCCTACCTCTGCCTCCCAAGTGCTGGGATTAAAGGCGTGCGCCACCCACGCCCAGCTTATTTTTTTTTTTCTTTTTCTTTTTTTAATTTGAGAGAGAGACAGAGAAAGAATGGGCATGCCAGCAGCCTCTCAGCCACTGAACAAACTCCAGTTGTGTGCACCCCCTTGTGTGCATGTGCAACATTGTGTGTTTGCATCACTTTTGCGTCTGGCTAAACGTGGGACCTGGAGATTCGAACAGTGTTTTTGGGCTTTGCAGGCAGGCTTAGCCTTATGTATGATGGCCTGGAGAGATGGCTTAGCAGTTAAGTGCTTGTCTGTGAAGCCTAAAGACCCTGGTTGGAGGCTTGATTCCCCAGGACCCATGTAAGCCAGATGCACAAGGTGGCACATGCATCTGGAGTTTGCAGTGGCTGGAGGCCCGGGCGTGCCCATTCTTTGTCTATCTATCTGCCCCTTTCTCTCTTTGTCTGTCACTCTCAAATAAATGAATTAAAAATAAATTTTTTTAAAAAAAAAATATGAAACTGGTAGATCAAAAGAATACTAACCCTTCCTTGTTGTCCTTCAAAGCTAGATTAAGACTCATTAGTAACTGAATTCAAGTCCATGTTGTAACCCCTGCTGCCTCGTGATCCCAAGGAACTGAATGTCCTGTGATAGAATAAGGAAATGAATCAGAGGTAGATCCTGATCTTTGCTCTATGATTCTGAACTTCAGGCATTACTGTCTATACTGGGAGGATTTGAAGTGTAGTTGTCTACTGTGGTGACACTTATTTCCCATTTTACCCATGGGTGCTTTTGTCCTTAGTGAGGGCTTACTACTTTTCAAAGGAGATGGAAACCCTTCAATATGACATCTTTTCTCATAATTGAATATTTTTCCTCGGACAACTCATAAATATTTCTTGTAGGCTGAAGCACCAATCAGGGTCCCCTGGTCTCATTTCTAGGAAAATATGTATGTATGTATGTATGTATGGGTGTGGGGGGTGGTATGGGCAAGCCAGGGTTCTTTGCCATTGCAAAGGATTTTTTTTTTCTTGGTTTTTCGAGGTAGGGTCTCACTCTAGCTCAGGCTGACCTGGAATTCACTATGTAGTCTCAGGGTGGCCTTGAACTCATGGCAATCCTCCTACCTCTGCCTCCCAAGTGCTGGGATTAAAGGTGTGTGCCACCACGCCCAACATGGCAAAGGAATACCAGATTCATACACTACTTTTTGCATCTGGATTTACCTAGGTACTGGGAAATTGAACCTGGGCTGACAGGCTTTGCAAGTAAGCATCTTTAACCACTGAGCCATCTCCCCAGTCCTAGAAAAGATACTAATTAATTAATTATTCTTGAAGGCTTAGTCTGATTGTTTATTGTCCATAATAATTCTTCTGTTTTGTCAAAAAGGTCCACTTAAAATTTTTTCTCACTTTGCTTAATTTGAGTGAATAATGAATTAATGAACATACTGTGCTTCACAGCTGATTATGGTGCTAGTTTTAAAATTATTAAAGCTTAGGGCATATTATGTGAATAAAACATGACTTCTACCCTTCTACCACCTAATAACATGGTTTACACAAAGTTACAACAAAGATTCTATTAAGAAGGATCTGAGGCTAGGTATGGTGGTGCACCACACCTTTAATCTCAGTACTTGGGAGGCTGAGGTAGGAGGATCGCTGAGTTCCAGGCCATCCTGAAACTAAATCTGAGTCAGCCTGGGCTAGAGTGAGACCCTGCCTTGATTTAAAATAAAAAGAAGAAGGATATAAGCCGGGCATGGTGGTGAATGCCTTTAATCCCACCACTCAGGAGACAGAGGTAGGAGGATTGCCATGAGTTCCAGGCCACCCTGAGACTACAGAGTGTATTCCAGGTCAGCCTGAACTAGAATGAGACCCTACCTCGGAAAAAGAAATAAAAGGAAGGAAGGGAGGGAGGGAGGGAGGAAGGGAGGGAGGGAAGATATGATATAAAATATTTAGAACTGGCTTAGATGAATGAGTCCTTTAGTTCTTTTGCATAATAATTGACTGTAGCCAACTAAAAATTTATAAACAAGAAATTGGTTTTTTTTCCTTATGCCATGTTATTGGAGTGTGTAACCCCAGTTTTCAGGTGTACATTTTATAAATCTTTGTAGTCAGACCAATATAATTACCTTTACAGAATGATCTTTTGCCCATTTTATAGTCTCAATGATCCTAAGAGATACGTGCCTAGTTTTTGTTTTTTAAAGTTTTTTTGAGAGTGGGTCTCACTCTAGCTCTGGCTGACCTGAATCTCACTTTGTAGCCTCAAGCTCACAGTGATCCTCTTATCCTGTCCTCCCAGGTGCTGGGATTAAAGGTGTGTGCCACCACACCAGGCTCTTTTTTGTTTGTTTGTTTGTTTTTAAAAAGTAGTTATTTATTTTTATGATTAGAGAGAAAGAGAGAGGGAGGGAGGGAAAGAATGGGTACACTAGGGCCTTCTGACACTGCAAACAAACTCCAGACACATGCACCACTTTGTGCATCTGGCTTTACATGGGTACTGGGGAATTGAACCTGGGCTATCCAGACTTTGCAAGCAAGTGCCATTAACTATTGTGCTAGCTAGCTCTACAGTTTCTGTTTTTCTGTGTTTTTTTGTTTGTTTGTTTTTTTTTAGAAAAAATATTTTTATTCCACGCTTTGTAATTTAGCTCTCACCCCAAGGCTGAGGTAGGAGCATCTGCGGGGTAATCCTGACGGAGTGAGTGCCACTGAAGTACTGCCTTGGGGTCTCATGCTCTGTAAATAAACCCCCATCATGAGACTGGGGGAGAAGCATTCAAGGAGTAATGTTGACACAGTGAACCCCATCAGAATGGATGCTTTTGGGGCTCCCTGTTCTGTAAATAACCCCTCTTCATGCTCTGCAAGTAACCCCAGTAAACTCATTGGTTCACTGAAAAAAACTTATTTGCAATGTGTGAGAGAGAGAAAAATATATGAATGGGTGCACCAGGGCCTCTTGCTGCTGCAAACGAATTCCAGACGCATGTACCACTTTGTGCACCTGGCTTGTATGGATTCTAAGGAATTGAATCCAGGCTGTTGGGCTTTGAGAGCAAGCACCTTGAGTGGTGAGCCATCTCTCCAGTCCTGTTTGTCAGTTTTTGGGACCAGGTTTCTCTCTGTAGCTCAGGTTGGTCTTGAACTTGCTATGTAGCCTGACCAGCTTCACATCATGATTCCTTGCCACTGTCCTTTTTTTGTTTTGTTTTGTTTTGTTTTGTTTTTGTTTTTCAAGGTAGGGTCTCACTCTGGCCCAGGCTGACCTGGAATTAACTATGTAGTCTCAGGGTAGCCTTGAACTCAGGGCGATCTTCCTACCTCTGCCTCCCGAGTGCTGGGATTAAAGGCGTGCGCCACCACGCCTGGCGCCACTGTCCGTTAAGTGCTGAAGTTATAGGAGTGCACTACCTAAACTAAACATTGTTTTGTTTTTAGTAAAATCGAAGCACAAAGAATTAAAGTGACTTAGGTAGTTTTATAGTATAGCCAAAAAAAGTATCATGAGCGTGTGTATGCATGTGGTTAATGTCAGGTGTCTTACTTGATTGCTGTCTATGTTGCTTTTTGAGACAGACCTTCTCACTGAGTCTGGTGCTCACTGATTTTGCTAGACAAGCTAACTAGCAAGCCCCAAGGATCCTCCAGTCTTCTTGTCTCCTGAGGTGGGATTACAGGTATGCACCAGCACACTTAGCATTTTAAATGTGGATGTTGGAAATCTGAACTGAGGCCCTCATGCTTGTGTGGAAGGCCCTTGACCCACTGAGCCACCTCTTCAGCTTCATGATCTTTAGACATAGATCTAGATAAATTCTAGATTTTAGCAGTTGCTTAATATATCATTTTTCTATTACCATGCAATAAATTACCATAAACTTACCAACTTAAAATATATTTATTGAGCCAAGCATGGTGGTGCATGCCTTTAATCCCAGCACTTGGGAGGCAGAGGTAGGAGGATCGCCGTGAGTTTGAGGCCACCCTGAGACTACATAGTGAATTCCAGGTCAGCCTGGGCTAGAATGAGACCCTGCCTCGAAAAACCAAAAAAGCAAGCAAACAAACAAATAACTAACCCATAGTTCTGCTGTATGGATAGCATGGTTGTGTTCTCAAAAGTATGACAAGACTAAAATCAAGATAGCAGCTGAACTAGTTCTTACCTGGAAGCTCTGCTGAAAAAATCTGCTTTCAAGTTGATTTGTTAGAAGAATTCAGTTCCTCACAATTGTGGGACCCAAGTCCCTGTTCCTTTGCTGGTTGTCAGCTCAGGACTCCACTCAGTACCTAGAGGCTGCCTGTAATCCTTGTCTTTTGACCGTCTTGATATTCAAGTGAAGAAGGTGGTTCCTGGCTAGAGAGATGGCTTAGTGGTTAAAGTGCTTGCCTGTGAAGCCTAAGGACCGAGGTTTGATTCCCCGGAGCCCACATAAGCCAGCTGTACATGGTGGCACATGCACTGGGAGTTCATTTACAGTGGCTAAAGGCCCTGGTGTACCTATTCTCTCTCTCTCTCTCTCTAATAAATAAGTAAAAATAAAATATTAAAAAGTTAAAAAAAAAAAAAGAAGGGTGTGCTGAATTCATGAGTGTCTGACTTCTAGATTTAAGGGCTCATGTGACCAAATCAGTCTTACTTGGATAACCTTTCTTAAGTGATTTTGTTTTTGTTTTTTTGTTTTTTTTTTTTTTTTAAGGTAGAGTCTCACTCTAGCCCAGGCTGACCTGGAATTCACTGTGTAGTCTCAGGGTAGCCTTGAACTCATGGCGATCCTCCTACCTTTGCCTCCCGAGTGCTGAGATTAAAGGTGTGCATCACTACACCCTGCCTTAAAAGTCAATTTTGAATCTTTTTCTTGAAAGTCAATAGCATAATCACAGGAATTACAGCCTATAATAATCATGGTCTTGTTGTTTTACACAGGTGTTTACATCAGACTAGGGATTTGAGTGAACATCTTAGAAGTCTACCACACTTAATATGCCTTTAACTTTGATTTAACCTCCAAACAATGGTAGTTATCACAAAAGAGGAAGTAGGAGTATACTCGAGCAGTTAGCAATTGCATTGTGTGTATATATAAAAAAACTCCAAGCAGGGCGTGGTGGCACACATTGTTAATCCCAGCACCAGGGAGGCAGAGGTAGGATCACCATGAGTTCGAGGCCACTCTGAGACTACATAGTTAATTCCAGGTCAGCCTGGGCCAGAGTGAGACCCTACCTAGAAAAACCAAAAAGAAAAAAAGAAAAGAAAAGAAAAGAAAACTCCAGGGGCTGGAAAGATGGCTTAGTGGTTAAAGGCTTTTGCTTGCAAAGGCTGCCTGTCCAGGTTTGATTCCCCAATACCCACATAAAGCCATATGCACAAAGTGGGTACATGTGCCAGCAAGAGGCCTTGGCATGCCCATACTTACTACCAATCTTTTATTCTTCCTTCCCTCTCCTCCCTCTCTCCTTCCAAATAAATGAAAAAATATATATTTTTAAAAGGGGCTGGAGTGATACTTCAGTGGTTAAAGGTGCTTGCTTGCAAGCCTGATGGTCTGGGTTCTATATCCGTATAAATATGGATGCAGGGGCTGGAGAGATGGCTTAGCGGCTAAGGCGTTTGCCTACAAAGCCAAAGGATCCCTGCTCGACTCTCCAGGGCCCACATAAGCCAGATGCACAAAGGGGCACATGCACCTGGAGTTCGTTTGCAGGGGCTGGAGGCCCTGACGCACCCATTCTCTCTTTCTCTCTTTGCCTCTTTCTCTCTCACTTTCTCAAGCAAATAAATAAATAAAATTAAAAATAAATAAATAAATATGGATGCATAAAGTGGCACATGCATCTGGAGTTTGTTTGCAGTGGCAGGAGGCCCTGGCTTACCCATTTATCTTTTCTTATAAATGAATGAATGAATGAATGAATGAATGAATGAATTAGACTCTGGCATGCCCATATATTTTCTCAAATAAATAAAGAAAACTCCAATTCTCAGGGATCTTGGGTCTCCTAGAATTATCATACAGTGTTGGAACCAACAGGTGTTCAGTTGTACTGTTGATGTAGTCTATTTAGCCAAGAGCTCAGGTATAATTGTAGTTGTCTTAAGTTAGCCTGAAATAAATCTTAAGAAAGTACTGAGGTGTAGGCTTGCAGTTGTGAGTTTATATTTCCCCTTTTGCAAGCTGCCTAGTTCATGCAGCTACTTACTCCATGATTAACTGTGCTTGTGAAACATAGTGGTAGGCATTGGCAACACTTTGTCCTGTATAACATACTCTAAACAGAGATTGTTTAATCATTTAGTCATACTCTCTTGTTAGATTCTTGCTTGGCTCTTTGTGGCTAAGAACACTTAATTACCTTTTACTTGGTTGAGTATTCTGTGCCCTTTTTCTGGTCTGAGGGGAACGTGTAGAATTCAGAGAATCATGTTGTGGTGGTTTGAATATATGGTCCCCATAGACTCAGGTGTTTATTAAAACTAAAACTTGGATCTCCAGCTCCCTGGCTGGAGGAGGTGCCACTGGGAGTGGATCCTGAGGTCCAGCCCTCTGGGTGTTTGGGGGCAGGGGTTCTGCTTTCCAGCCCAAATGTCTTCAGAGAGGTCTGAGCTTGGGGTCCTGCTTGCTGCAGGTCTCTGCTGCTTGCTGCTTGTTTGTGCTTGCTGCTTTTGTTTTTTATGGGCTGTTTGGTTTTTTCTCTCTGCTTGGGTGTATGGAAGCAGCTTCTTCTATCACTGATGAACCTTCCCCCTGGGTCTGTAAGCTTGAAATAAACCCCTCCCTCCCATAAACTATCCCTGGTTTGGATGCTCATCCAGTAATGTGGAACTGACTACAGCACGTGTAGAGGAGGTTTTTTTTTTTAAACTATTATTTTATTTATTTTTGGAGAGAGACGGAGAGAAAGAGAGACAGAGAGGGAGAGGGAGACAGATAGAGATGGGCGCGCCAGCAGTCTCTCAGCTGCTGTGAACGAAATCCAGATGCGTGTGCCCCCTTGTGGGCAAGTGCAGCATTGCGCCCTTGCGTCACTTTGCTTCTGGCTAAACAGATTGGAACCGGGTTCTTAGGCTTAGCAGGCAGGCACCTTAACCGCTAAGCCATCTCTCCAGCCTATAGGAGGGTTTTTAAGTAGGGTCTCTAACCAGGTTGACCTGGAACTCACTTTGTAGTCCCAGACTGGTTTTGAACTCAAGATGATCCTTCTACCCCTGCCACCCAAGTGCTGGAATTAAAGGTGTACCCCACCTCCCTTGGCTTGATCCACTTAAGAAAAACAAACAAACATTTTGGGCTGGAGAGATGGCTTAGTGGTTAAGGCATCTGCCTGTTAAGCATAAAGACCCAGGCTCAATTCCCCAGTACCCACATAAGCCAGATGTACAAGGTGGCTCATGTGTCTGGAATTTATTTGCAGTGGCTAGAGGCCCTGGTGTGTCCATTTTCTCTCTCTTTCAAATAAATAAAAATATTAAAATAAAAAAATTCATTTTCTTTTATTTATTGGAGGGAGGAGCGAGAAGAGGCAGATAGAGAAAGAGAGGATGGGCTTGTCAGGGCCTCCAGCCACTGCAAATGAACTCCACATGCACGTGCCACCTTAGGCATCTGGCTTACTTGGGTCCTGGGGAAGCAAAACTCAGTCCTTTGACTTTGCAGGTGTCTTACCACTAAACCATCTCTCCAGCCCTTGACCCACTTATTTATTTGTTATTCATTTATTTATTTTAGAGACACAGAGAGAACTGACATGCCAGGGCCTCAGCCATTGCAATCAAACTCCAGACGCTTGTGCCACCTAGTGTGCATGTGTGACCTTGTGATTGCTTCACCTTTGTGTGTCTGGCTAACTTGGGATCTGGAGAGTCGAACATGTGTCCTTAGGCTTCGTAGGCAAGCACCTTAACCACTAAGACATCTCTCTAGCCCCTTGATCAACTTTTTAAAGCTAAAGTATCCATATATACAGCCACCAGCACCACAGTCACAAATGCAGCCATGCAAAAGAACTATTAACATTCATTTACATAAAATAGTTGCTCACAGTGTGTTTCAGATTCATTAAATCATTTAATTTAACTAATTGGGCCTCACAGTGCTTATCTTGTGGTTCATTTGACTTTTCTTGTTTTGTTTTCAGACAAACTATAAATTCTCTAGAAAGTTTCTGAATTCCTTGAAGATAGTAACCAAAAGATTTATCCAACCACATACTATGTTAGGATGTGTTAACTAAATCAGAAACTGAATTACCTTCTGGAAGAGGAGGGAGGGGACAGCTTTTCATTTTTGTGTTGATTGATAGCTATTGCCTAACAGTACTCTGACAAATGGGTTTATGTTTGATGATGTTACTTTTGATGCTACTGCATTTTGAACAATTTATGTTGATTTAAGTAAGACTTGATAAACTGGACAATCTTTAGGAGAAGATAAAGCTCCTTTTGATAAGTGTGGTTCTCTTGGGCTCTTTCCCTAGCCAGCCAATGACCTTTAGACATTTATCTGCTTATGTAATCCTATTAAATAAACAGTCCTGTGGAGCAGGTGCAATACTTTTATTAATAATCATTTACATGTAAATGAAATATTATTTTCAATATTGAGTAACAAGTAAAAATCTAGACTATGTGCTGTGGAGGCAGTATTGCCACTGTTAGTGCAGGCCTCCAGGAGGTAAACTGCATATTATCCTGAAGTCATTACCTTAACTGTAGATAATTTGAGTCTAAAGACAAACCTACCTTTTGAGGAGAAATATCAGTGGGCCATGAGTGAGGCTTGGAAGATAGGGCTTTCCACAGGTGAGCATCTGGCAAGGCTTCAGTGAGGGAAAAGCACTTAAGTCTTCCAGCAGGAATAGGGTTAGGGGACTATACTGCTGTGTATTTTCTCCTTCTAAGCTTTTGTTACCCATCAGTCAAAAAATATATAACTTCTGGGCTGGAGAGATGGCTTAGCAGTTAAGGCACCTGCCTCCTAAGCCTAAGAACACTGGTTCCAATATCTAGCAGTTCCAATCTCCAGGTCACACGTTTAGCCAGATGCAAAGTGACGCAAAGGCACAATGCTGCACTTGCCCACGAGGGGGCGCACGCATCTGGATTTCATTCACAGCAGCTGAGAGGCTGCTGGCGCACCCATCTCTGTCTGTCTTCCTCTCCCTCTCTCTCTGTCTCACTCTCTCTCTCTCTCAAAAAAAAAATGTATATATAACTTCTGTGGGGTGAAAAAGTGTCCTTGACACTTAAGATAGTGAAGACAGATAGCGAAGACAGAAGGGAAGAATGTTAAGATATGGTCCAGACAAGCAATGAATTGAAGTCAGGCTTACCTAGGTATAAAAAGCCAGAAGAAGCTGGGCGTGTGCTGGTACATGCAGAGGTAGGAGGATCACTGTGAGTTGGAGGCCAGCCTAGGACTACAGAGTGAGTTCCAGGTCAGCCTGGGCTAGAGGGAGACCTTACTTTGAAAAAAGAAAAAAGGTAGAAGAAACATAAACGTCATTGATGATATTTCAGGGCTGGTCTCATAACTTCAATGTTTTCTTTGGAGGGGGGCAGAGTTTGAGGGAGGGTCTCATTCTAGCCCATGTTGTCCTGGAACTCGCTAGTCCAGGCTAGTCTCGAGCTCATGGTGCTCCCCCTGTGGACCTTTGCCTCCTGAGTGCTGGGACTAAAGGTGTGCATCACCATGCCTGGCTTTGGCTTGGTTTTTGTGAGACAGGGTTCTGCTTTGTCCAGGCTGGCTTTGAACTCTATGTAGCCCACACTGGTCTTGAACTCATGGTTTTCTTGCTTTACCCTGAGTGCTGACATAACAGGCAAGTACCATGATATCTGGCTCCATTGCTTTGTCTTGGCTGGTTGCCTTCTGCGCTTGGCACAGAGTGTTTATCCTGGAATCTTTATCCTGGGAATTTCTTTTACCTCTCTCCTCTGTTAGGTCTCCTGCAAGATTTTTTTTCCAAGGTAGGGTCTCACTCCAGTGCAGGCTGACCTGGAATTCACTATGTAGTCTTAGGGTGACCTTGAACTCATGGTGATCCTCCTACCTCTGTGTGGTAGTTTGAATAGATGGCCCCTAGTATATTCAGTGTTTTATTAGTTTGTAGTTTGCATCTGCAGCCACTTGGCTGGAGACAGTGTCACTGGGCAGATCTTAGGGTCCAGCCCTGAAGTATGGTGGTGGGTTTGAGATTTCAATCTAAAGATATGCAGAGTGTGCCTAACTGGAGTTCCTGAGGTGTGCTGTGCTGTGTGGTTTTTGGCTTGTGGCTTTGCTCCCTGTGTTTGGTCCTGTGAAAGCAGGCCAGAGTCTTGTGCTATTATGGAACTTCCCCTAGATCTGTAAGCTTCAATAAATATCTCTTCTTCCATAACTTTGCCTGGTCTGGAAGTTCATCTCAGCGAACCTGAAACTGTCTGCTACACTCTGCCTCCTGAGTGCTGGGATTAAAGGTTTGCGCCACCACGCCTGGCTTTCTGCAAGATTTTAAGTCTTCTACTTTCTTGGTTTGCTCTTTCATTTTGGTACATCACATCCTACAATAGCTTCCTGGAATACATGGGGATAGACTTTTTACAAAGCTTGAATGTCTGAAAACATATATTCTGAAGTCACATTTGATTGATAGTTTTGTTTGGGCATGAAATTGTAGGTTGGAGATTGTTTTTCTTCAAATTTTTGAAGGCCGGTTCTGTTGTCATCCTGCTATTAGTATTATTGTTAAGAAATACAGAGCTGTTCTAGCTCCTTTATATCTGACCCATTTTTATCCTTCTGTGGAATTCTTAGGACTTTCTTTGTATTCTCAGTATTTTGAAATTTTACCACTTTGGGGCTGGAGAGATGGTTTAGTGATTAAAGGCATTTGCTTGTAAAGCTTAATGGCCTGAGTTCAGTTCCTCTGTACCCACATAAAACCAGATGCACAAAGTGAAACATGTGTCTTCTGGAGTTCAAGTTCATTTGTAGCAGCAGGAGGCTATGGTGAGTTCATGTTCTCTCTCAAATAATTAAACAAAGGAAATAAATTTTACTATTTCAATTTTTTTGAAAATATTTTATTTTTATTTATTTATTAGAGAGAGAGAGAGAAAGGATGCACCAGAGTCTCCAGCCACTACAAACGAACTACAGATGCATGCACCACCTTGTGCATCTGGCTTATGTGGGTCCTGGAGTTCTGGGGAAATCAAACCTTGGTCCTTTGGTTTTGCAGGCAAGCCCCTTTAACCATTAAGCCATCTTTCCAGCCCTGAATTTTTTTTTTTTTTTGTATTTGTAATTTTTTTTTTGGTATTCTCAGTAATTTGAAATTTTACCACTTTTTGTTTTGTTTTGTTTTTGTTTTTTTTGTTTTTTGAGGTAGAATCTTACTCTAGCTCAGGCTGTCCGGGAATTCACTATGTAGTCTCAGGGTGGCCTCGAATTCATGGCAATCCTCCTACCTCTGCCTCCCAAGTGCTGGGATTAAAGGCATGCCCGGCACTTTTAATTTTTTAAATTCATATTTAAAGTTCTAAATTTGTGAAATTTTACACATTTTGTGTAATCTGTTTATTCTGTTTTTATTCTTGCTTTTCAGTCCTGGGAAATGTCATTTCCTTGATCACTTAATCCTCTGTTTTCTGTTTTCTCCTATTATTGGATGTTGGGTTGTCTACACTATTTTCTAGTTTTCTTTGCTCTTATTTTTCCATCTTTATATATTTTTTGATCCAGGCATGGTGGCGCACACCTTTAATCCCAGCTCTTGGGAGACAGAGGTCAGAGGATTGTCGTGAGTTCAAGGTCACCCTGAGACTACATAATGAATTCCAGGTCAGCCTGGGCTAGAACAAGACCCTACCTTGAACCCCTCCCCCCCAAAAAATGACAAAATAAATAAAATAATTTTTAAATTTTTTTATTTATGAGAGAGTGAGGGAGAGAGAATTGGCACACCAGGGCCTTAGCCACTGTAAACAAACTCCAGACAGGTGTGCCACCGATTGCATGCATCACCTTGTGCATCTGGCTTATGTGGGTTCTGGGGAATTGAACCTGAGTCCTTAGGCTTTGCAGGCAAGCACTTTAACCACTGAGCCATCTCTCCACCCTCCATCTCCATATTCTTACTGTACCATTTCTCAACTCTTCCTTACCTTTTATTCAGTTTTAATTTTAGTATTTGTATTTTCAACTTATTTTTAAAAATATTTTATTTGTAGGGGTGGGGTGAGAATGGGCATGCCAGAGTCTCTTGCCACTGCAAACAAACTCCAGATGCATACACCACTTTGTGCATCTGGCTTTACAATTAATGAACCTGTAGTGAGATACTATAAACATCCAAAAAGTCCATAGTTTACAATAAGGTCCACTGTATGGGTTTGGACAAATGTATTTATCATTATACAAGCAACAGAATATTTTCACTGCCATAAAAGTTCTCTGTACTGTGCCTTTTCATCCCATGCTCCCTGCAACCATAGATCTTTCTGCAACTCCATAGTTCTGCCTTTTCCAGACTGTCATACAGTTGAGATAATATAGGTTATAGTTGTTTTCAGATTGGTTTCCTAGTACTGCTTAGGGCTTAGTGGTATGCATATAGTTTCCTTCTTGTTTGCTCATGGCTTGATGACTCATTTCAGTGTCTTTTACATACCACAATTTACCCCTTCACATATTAAGGAAATCTTAGTTACTTCCAAGTTACAGTAATTATTATTGGATGTAGCTGCCATAAACATTTGTGCACAAGTTTTTGTGTAGACATGTCTTCAACTCTTCAGGGTAAATTAATGTCAAGGAAAGACCAATGTGATAGCACATGCCTGTACTCTCAGCACTTGAGATGCAAAAGCAAGAGAATTATCACAAGTTTGAGGCCAGTTTATGCTCTATCGTAAGACTGTCTCAAAAGTACAAAAACAAAACCAAAAACCCCACCACATGCCAAGGAACTGGATAGTATTGTAAGAGATGTTTAGCTTTTTTTAAAAAAAATTATTTTTATTTATTTACTTGTTTGACAAAGAGGGAGGGAGGGAGAGAGAGAGAGAAAGAGAATGGACGCGCCAGGGCCTCCAGCCACTGCAAATGAATTCCAGACACTTGCTCCTGTTGGGCATTTGGCTAATGTGGGTTCTGGGGAATCAAACCTGGGTCCTTGGGCTTAGTGGTTAAGGCCTTTGCCTGCAAAGCCACTCTCCAGATCCCACATAAGCCAGACACACAAAGGTAAGGCCTTGCAGGCAAAGGCCTTAACCACTAAGCCATCCCTTCAGCCCCCCCCCGTTTTTTGAGGTAGGGTCTCACTGTAGCCCAGGCTGACCTAGAATTCACTCGGTACTCTCAGGGTGGCCTCAAACTCATGGCAATCCTCCTACTTCTGCCTCCCAGGTGCTGTAATTAAAGGTGTGTGTTACCATGCCCGGCAAGATGTTTAGGTTTATAAGAAACTGCCAAACTGTTTTCTAGAATGAATACCTTGGTTTGCATTCCCACCAACAACAAGTGAGAGCTCTTGTTCCCCATCTTTTCCAGCATTTGAAGTCATTGGGGATCTGCGTTTTGGCCACTGTATTGAGTTTGTAGCTTTACTTTATTGTTTCAGTTTGCATTTCCCTGGTGATATTTGATGTGGAACATTTTTTCATATGCTTATTTTTGTCACCTGGGTATCTTTGGTGAGGTCCATTAATGTAGCTTACCCATTATTAAATTTACTTACTGAGTTTAAGAGTTCTCTGTATATTTTAGTTAGTGGTCCTGTATTAGATGTGTCTTTTGTATTTTCTCTAAGTATAGTGGCTTGTCTTTTCATTCTCTCTCTCTTTTTTAATTTAGAGAGAGAGAGAGAGAGAATTGGCACGCCAGGGCCTCAGCCACTGAAATTGAACTCCAGACTCTTGCACCACCTAGTGGGCATGTGCAACCTTGCACTTGCCTTACCTTTGTGTGTCTGGCTTATGTGGGATCTGGAGAGTTGAACATGGTATGGGTCCTTAGGCTTCACAGATGAGCACCTTAACCACTATGCAATCTCTCCAATCCTGTCTTTTCTTGTGTGTGTGGGACGTGTGTGGGACGTGTGTGTGTGGAGCTCAGAGGCCAAGTTTTGGATGTTGTTCCTTGGCTTCCACATCTTTTGAGTCAGTATTTCACATTTGCCAGGCTGGCTGGACCCCAACCTTCCAGTGGATTCTCCTATCTCTGTCTCCCTTCTCACCCTTAAGTGTAGCTGGGATTATAGATTTCCAATCACAACAGCTGGCTTTTTATGTGGTTCTGAACTCGTGTACTCACAGGGCAAGCTGTCTTCTCATTCTCTTAACATTGTATTTTCCAGAGCAGTAGTCTTAGATTTTTAACCCCCAGGAGGATGTATCTCAGTAGCTTTACCAAAAGTTAACTGAATATTTGCTTATTTGAAGAAAACTTTATGAGCTAATGAGCAGTTAAATTCTTAAAGTGAGGCAGGAAAAGTAAAGCTGTAGACCTCAGAATAGTTAAAAGTCAACAAATTAGGCATTGTGTTGCTTAATACTTTTAGATTTAATATAAATACATATTGCATTGTGATTATTACATCATTTAATTGAATTGAAACTAGGATTTCTGGAACTTCCAATAATCTTTAAAGTTTTTCAGTATGAACATAAGTTAGCTTCTTTTCTTCTCTACATATAAAATAAATAGGAAATCACTGTCACAATACATCAACACTTTCACAAGAATATTTTAAAAACTTTTGGCACATAAAATGTATAATAGACGTATAGCAATAATGTCATAATTATAGACAGAAAATATTTAGAATTCTTCTGTAATATAAGCTCTAAAGATTAAATGATGATGTGTTCTAGATTTATAAAATATTAACATACCATGGGTTTCCCATAAATTTGAACACTGATTCATAATTACATTGAGGATGTTTAAGGTAAGTCTTATACACTGACTCATTGTTGAAAATAATTATTAGAGATTAATATATTCATTTGACATTACTACTTTTCTAGGTCATTCTGCATATTTTGATATAGGGTCTTGCTGACTTCAAAAAACGCAATCTTCCTGTCTTAGCCTCCTGAAGCCTGGGATTATAAATGTGCATCATAGCCAGGCGTTGTAGCACACGCCTTTAATCCCAGAACTTGGGAGACAGACATAGGAGAATTGCCATGAGTTTGAGGCCACCCTGAGACTACATAGTGAATTCCAGGTCAGCCTGAGCTAGAATAAGACCCTACCTTGAAAAAGAAAAAAAAAAGTGCATCATGTTATCCAATTTTTAGAACATTCTTTCACTCAAAATCAGCCTTTACTGTAACTTACAAAAGTTTACAATTAAACTGTAACATTGAGATAGCACATGCCAGGTATGTCTATTTTTATGTCAGACAAATAAAAGTATGAGAATTAATTTAAATTTTTGTCTGTCAACATTGTTGAGATTGTGTTAGTAAGAGAAATCAACAAAGGGTGATTACTTCTCATTTGAAAAAGAATAAAAAATTACTTGCACCACATTTTACAGTTCCAAAGTAGCCTATTCAGCTCTTGAGACCAAAAAGACCAAAGAAAATGTTAATAAACTCTAATAATTGTTCTTTTAAAAATATTTTTGTTTATTAGAGTATGAATGGGTCAGGGTCTCCTGCCACTGCAAACAAACTCTAGACACATGTGCCACTTTGTGCATCTGGCTTTATATGGGACCTAGGGAATCAAACCCAGGCCATTAGGCTTTGCAGGCAAGTGCCTTTAGACATTGAGCCATCTCCTAAGCCTCTAATAATTGTTCTTTTGGTATTAAAAGTCATAACAGAAATTCTTTTTTTTTAAACTTTTTTAAAATTTTATTTATTTGCAAGCAGAAAGAGAGAGAGGAGAGAGAAGAGAGGCAGACAGGGCTGGAGAGATGGCTTAGCAGTTAAACACTTGCCTGTGAAGCCTAAGGACCCTGGTTTGAGGCTTGATTCTCCAGGACCCACGTAAGCCAGATGCACAAGGGGGCGCACGCATCTGGAGTTCATTTGCAGTAGCTGGAGGCCCTGGCGCGCCCACTCTTTCTCTAACTGCCTATTTCTGTATCTATCTCTCTCTCTCAGATAAATAAATAAAAAATAAAATATTTAAAAAAAGAAAAACAATTAAAAAAAAAGAAGAAGAAGAGAGGCAGACAGAGAGAGAATGGGCATGCAAGGGCCTCCGGCCACTGCAAATGAACTCCAGATGCATGTGCCCTTTGTACATCTGGCGTACGTGGGTCCTGGAGAGTCAAATCGGGATCCTTTGGCTTCGCAGGCCAACACCTTAACAGCTAAGTCATTTATCAGGCCCCCATAACAGAAATGCTTATACATTCATAGATTATCATATACTAGTATACATCTAAATATACATTTTCCAACATGTTCATCACTGTGAACTTGGTCTGAAATGTTGCAAGGCAACCTTTAATGGCTATCCTATGCATTTAAGGATATATTAGCTAATTTTCCTGTTCTATAACCAAAATATACAACCGAAGGAACTCAAAATCCTAATGCCTTGTCTCTTTATTACTGGAATTATAGGCAAGTGCTGTCACACCTAGCTTGAGTTGGATGGTTCTGTCAGTGGTTGCTTGGCCCTATATACTTAGGCAGAACATCATGGCAGTGGGAAAATGTGGCAGAGGAGAGCTGTTTATTTCAGAGTGGACCACAAAGTAGAAGGCAAAAGCAAGAAGCCATCAGGGATAATAAACTCCCAAGGACCTGTCCCAAAGACCTACTTCTCCCAGCGAGACTCTACCTCCTGAAGTTTATTCAATCTCCCAAATCATCAGCTGAGGATCAAAAGTTGAACCTGTGGGGAACATTTTTATATTCAGTCCATAACAGGCTTTGTTGTAGCTTTTGAGAGAGTCTCATTATCTAGCTTAGGCTAGCTCCAAATTCATAGTCCTTCTTTCTCAGCCATCTTACTGCTGGAATTACAGGCATGTGCCCACTGTGCTCAGCTTGAGTCAATATTGTTGCAGGGTATAAGATCTGTGTCCAGATTAATTTTTTTGAAATATGGATGTCCAGTTGTTCCCCACTTATTGAAGACTCTGTGTTCCACTGTATTACCTTTGCTTCTTTGTCAAAGATCAGTTAACTCTGCCAGGCATGGTGGCACATGCCTTTAATCCCAAATCCCAGCACTTGGGAGGCAGAGGTAGGAAGATCACCATGAGTTCGAGGTCACCCTGAGACTACATGTTGAATTCCAGATCAGCCTGGGCTAGAGCAAGACCCTACCTCAAAAAACCATTAACAACAACAACAACAACAAAGATCAGTTAGCTCAGGCTGACCTGGAATTAACTATGTACTCTCAGAGTGACTTCAAACTCACTGCAGTCTTCCTACCTCTGCCTCCCAGAATGCTGGGATTAAAGGTATGTGCCACCATGCCCGGCACAGTACTTCTTGATTATTATAGCTCTATAATGAGTCTTGAAGTTATGTACTGTCAGTACTTCAGCTTTGTTGTTCTTTAACATTATTTTTACTCTTTTGAGTCATTTGCTTTTTGTTTTTTCAAGGTAGGGTCTTGCTCTGGTCCAGGCTAACCTGGAATTCACTTTGTAGTCTCAGGGTGGCCTTGAACTCATGGGAATCCTCTTATCTCTGCCTCCCAAGTGCATGCGCCACCACGCCTGGCTCATTTGCCTTTCAATGCAGTCCCAAGTTTGAAAAAACATAACATCCTAACAATTGAGTTTTCCTATTTATTTATTTGTTTTATTTATTTACTTATGTTTCGGTTTTTCTTTTTTTTTTCTTTTTAAATTATTTATTTATTTATTTGTAAGCAGAG
Organism: Orientallactaga sibirica; assembly: GCA_036365145.1. Lineage (NCBI taxonomy): Eukaryota > Metazoa > Chordata > Mammalia > Rodentia > Dipodidae > Orientallactaga > Orientallactaga sibirica. Next base: position 48,177,074 of record JAEOAD010000005.1, on the reverse strand, counting down.
AGAGAAGAGAGACAGAAAGAGAGAGAATGGGCACCCCATGGCCTCCAGCCACTGCAAACGAACTCCAGATACATGTGCCCCTTGTGCATCTGGCTTACGTGGGTCCTGGAGAATTGAACCTGGGTCCTTTGGCTTCGCAGGCAAACGCCTTAACCACTAAGCCATCTCTCCAGCCCGAGTTTTCCTATTTATGAATATGGAATTTCCTTCCATTTATCTATTTCTTTGACCTTGTTCAAAGTTTTCTTAAGTTTGGGAGCTTGTACATATTTTGTTAGATTTATACCTAAGTATTTCATTTAAAAATATTTTTATTTTTATTTATTTGCAAGGGGGGGGATTGAGAAGAGAGACAGAGTAAATGAGTATGTGAGGGCTTCCAACTGCTGCAAATGAACTCCAGATGCATGTGCCACTCTGTGTATCTGGCTTTGTAAGTAGGGACTGGGGAATAGAACCTGATGGGTCTTTAGGCTTTGCAGGCAAGCACCTTAACCACAGAGCCATCTCTTCGGCCCTAAGTAGTTCATTTTAATGGGTACTGGTTTAAATGGTGGAATTGGCCGGGTGTGGTGGCGCATGCCTTTAATCCCAGCACTCGGGAGGCAGAGGTAGGAGGATTGCCATGAGTTCGAGGCCACCCTGAGACTACATAGCTAATTCCAGGTCAGCCTGGACCAGAGTGAGACCCTACCTCGAAAAAACAAAAAATAAAAATAAAAAAAAAAAATGGTGGAATTGTGTTTAAATTTCATCTAGCATTTGTACATTGTTGGTTTGTAAGAACATGCGATTGATTGACTTTTTGTATATTAACCATCTGTCTTGCTTCCTTCATGCAGCTATAACAAGTTCTAGGAGGTTGTTGTTGGTAGTGGGTTCTTTCAGATTTTCTATAGTCATGTCATCTGCAAAAACTACTTTAATTCTTCCCTGTTGGTGTATCTTTTAGTTCTGTTTGTCAGTTCAGTAGCATTGATTAGAGTGGAGGTGTGGCAAGAGGGATCATCCTTTCTTTGTTCTTGATCTTAGTTGGAAAATTTCTATGTTGTCATCATTGAATATAATACTAGCTGTACGAATTCTTTTCTTCTTTTTTAGTTTTGTACTCTTTATCAAGTTGAAGAAGTTGAATATTTCTAGGCCAGATGCTATATTTTCACAGATGATACTTGATCTGTAATTAGATGCTATAAAATTTACAAATGAAAAAGTAGGTACACATGCTTCATTTATAGTAAACATATTTAATAATGATGCTTCTGAATTGAATATTTTCTTCATTTGTAGTAGCCAACCACATTAGAATTTCCATGTACTGTCTGGCTACCGCATTTTGGACATTGGAGCTCTGGGGTGATCTACCTAGACTAGATTAATAGCTTCATATTTTTTTAACAGTTTTTTTTTTTTTTTTTAAGAACAGATTCTTGCATTGTGCTGGAAGGGGAAAGTGCTGGATGTTTCATTATATGGTGGGCATAGGTTTGCTTCCTTCTCCCTTTGTGTAAGTTCCTTGCTCACAGCTGTACTCTCCATTCAGACACTTATTCTTGAACTTTCTCCTAATGTCACTGAATAGTAACCCCTTCCCTGTAGCCTCCATTTCCATAGAAAGTTGACACCACCGTTTCCTAAGCCTTCTGAGGGTCTTTAAATATAGTTTGGCCAGAGTCCTGGTATAGGGCTGCTTTCTCTGTGTGTTGGTACCACTAGTCATTCCTCCAACTTCAGAATTTGGCTGCAGTTGCACTTGTTGTTCTGGATCTTGTAGGTATTTTCTTTTCTTCATTTCTTTCTGAAAAATCAATTTATTTATTTATTTATTTATTTATTTATTTTTGTTTTTCGAGGTAGGGTTTCACTCTAGCTCAGCAGGCTGACCTGGAATTCACTCTGTACTCTCAGGGTAGCCTTGAACTCATGTTTAATCCCAAGTGCTGGGATTAAAAGCGTACGCCACCACGCCTGGCCCTCTGAAAAATCAATTTTTCATAGACTTAGTGGGGCTTCAGGAAGGGGAGAAATTAGGTACATGGGCTTAATCTGTCATCTTTTACCTAGAAAGCATTAATCTATATTCCAGAGCCATTCCTAGATGTCTTAAGATTTTATGTTTCTGTATCTGTATTTGTAGTTAAAGATTTCAGTGTAGTATGTAGGTAGTATGCAGGAGGACTTTATAGGAGGTACAGGAAGTGAGGTGCTTATTAGCACTGCCAGGCTAGGACAGTTAGGGTTTAAAGCAAAAGAGAATTGGTAGCAGAGAGTGGTGTTACATATACTTAAGAGGTGGGTACAAAGATTTGAGATTTTTAAATGTTTGTACATCCGAGGCATTAGTACAGTGTCAGTAGCTTTTATGTTCCTGGAGTCCACTATTTTTAGTTCTTTTACTTTCCTTGATATGGGAACTTTTTGTTCTATATTGCAGAGAATCCATGGAACAACTAATGATTTTTTTTTGGGGGGGGGCCGGTTTCAAGGTAGGGTCTCACACTAGTCCAGGCTGACCTGGAATTCACTATGTAGTCCCAGGATAGCCTTGAACTCATGGTGATCCTCCTACCTCTGCCCTCTTCCCCAAGTGCTGGGATTAAAGGCATGTGCCATCATGCCCAGCTACAACTTGTGATTTTTTTAAAGATCAGAGGTTTTAAAAAATATTTTATGTATTTATTTATTAATGAGACAGAGAGAGAGAGAGAATGGGCACACCAGGGCCTCTAGTCACACATGTGCCCCCTTGTGCATCTGGCTTACATGGGTCCTGGGGAATCAAACCTGGGTCCTTAGGCTTCGCAGGCAAATGCCTTAACCACTAAGCCATTTCCCCCAGCCCCAACTAATGATTTTTAAAGACTGAACAAAGCTATTTTCAAAATCATTGTACATGGAATCAGTGGGAAAACATAGTATTAAGTAAGTAAACCATATACTCTCAGTATACTGCAGCAGCGGATTTCCATTTCAATAACTGGTGTTTAGTTATTTTATTGGGTTCAGAAATAGAATTTTGCTTGTGTGGTTCACTTTGTTGGGTGTTGCTGCCCTCTTTTGGAGTAGTTTAGGAACTGCAGCTTTTCTGCATAGATCATGTCTATGGTCCTTATTTTAGCACTAAAACATGAATAATTTTTAAAAAATATTTTATTTATTTATTTTAAAGAGGGGAGAAAGAGGCAGGCAGGTAGGTAGATAGATAGATAGATACATGGATGGATGGAAGGAAGGAAGGAAGGAAGGAAGGAAGGAAGGAAGGAAGGAAGGAAGGAAGGAAGGAAGGAAGGAAGGAAGGACAGAACGACAGTGGACATGCCAGGGCCTCAGCCATTGCAAGTGAACTCCAGATGCATGCTCCACCTTGTGCATCTAGTTTACGTAGATACTGGGGAGTTGAACTCATGTCCTTGGGTTTCCCATGCAAGTGCCTTAACTTCTAAGTCATCTCTCCAGCTCTACGAATAATTTCTTTAAAGGACTAAATATGTTTCTAAAACTCCATGAAAGCAAGGAAAATGGGAATTTTCCTTCTTATGAAAACATGTGTTTAAAATTGTGTGTTTACTTTTTTTACCTAAAGGCAAGAGATCATGAAATAGGAACAAGGTAGGAGACTCTGGAGGATGTAAAGATTTTGGGGGGGCTTTGAAATCTGGAGGCCTGAGTTCTGAACTCAGTTTAGCTTCTAATCATCTGACTGATAATTTACTTGTCAGTTTCTTCATTGACACAATGAAGAGGTAGAATAAACCTCAAAGGCTTCTCCAGGGACTAGTATTTAGGTCCCAAGCTCTATACTCACAGAATGTAGTCTGGAAATAGAAGAAGCAGACAATCAAAAGAAAATTGTAGTCCACTATTAATACTGTGAGACAGGCAAGTATCTATGATTGTGGAAACACCAGGAGGGCTGGGGAGAAGCAGTTAAGGCGCTTGTCTACAAAACCTAAGGACCCAGGTTCAATTCTCCAGGACCCATGTAAGCCAGATGCACATGGTGGCACATGCTTGTGGAGTTCATTTGCAGTGGCTAGAGGCCCTGGCATGCCTATTTTCTCACAAGAAAGAAGGAAAAAAAGAAAGAAAGAGAAAGCAAGGAGAGGGAGGAAGGGAGGAAGGAAGGAAAGGGAGACACCAGGAAAAGTACCTCTATCCAAGAGGAGCAATCATCCTGTAGGGCTTCTTGGATTAGCCTTGAAAGCACAATGCATGTAGACTGAAGTGGCTGCAGTCTAGGGAAAGTCTGTGTGGTAAGTCCGTATGATCTGTTTGGACCTGCAGCTAGTTCAGTGTGTGCAGAAAGTAAGTGTTTGAGGTGGAGAGTTTGTTCGGTGATGAGATGGTGGGGGTTGGAATAAGAAAAGTAAACACACATTTTCAGAAGAGTAATATGCCATGGTAAGGATTTTAGTGTTTAAATTGAAGGCTATGAGGGGCTATTTGAAGAGGGGTGTGTGTGTGTGTGTGTGTGTGTGTGTGTGTGTGTGTGTGTTGTGTTGAGATATGGTTTTACTCTAGCCCTTGCAGACCTGGAGCTCAGTTTGTAGCCCCAGGCTGGCCTCAAACATGGTGATCCTTCTACCTCAACCTTTTCAGTACTAGAATTATAGGCACCACCATGTCTGGCAGAACAGTTTATTTTTATTTTTTTGGTTTTGCAAGGAATGGTCTTACTCTAGCCCAGGCTAACTTGGAATTCACTATGTAGTTTCAGGCTGGCCTGGAACTCATAGCAATCCTCCTACCTCAGTCTCCCAAGTACTTGGATTAGAGGTGCATGCCACCACACCCAGCCTGAAAAGTTTTTTAAAAATGTATTTTTGTTTATTTTTAGGGAGAGAGAGAGAGAATGAGAATGAATGAATGAATGAGAATGAATACACCAGGGCATCTTGCTACTGCAAACAAATTTCAGATGCATGGGCAGTTTTGTGTATTTGGCTTAACATAGGTACTGGGGAATTGAACCCTGGGCTGGAGGCTTTCAAATAAGCACCTTTAATCACTGAGCCACACATCCCCACTTCTCCATCCATGGCTGAAGGGTTTTAACTATGGAAATAACATGGTAAGTCTAGCATTTAGAAATATTAGGGATTTTTTTTAGATTTTTTATTTATTTATTTATTTATTTATTTATTTATTTATTTATTTATTTGAGATGGGGGGTGGGGAGAGAGTGAGTGAGAATGGGCACTCCAGGGCCTCTAGCCATGGCAAACGAACTCCAGACACACGTGCCATCTGGCTTACGTGGGACCTAGAGAATAGAACCAGAGTCCTTGGGCTTTGCAGGCATATGCCTTAACCGCTAAACCATCTTTCCAGCCCAGATTAGGGATTTTTTTTGTTTTTGGTTTTGAGACAGTCTCATGATACCAGTGATGCCAGCACTTGCTGTGTGGCTGAGGATGAGCTTGAACTCTTGAGTCTCCTACCTTTTTCCCTTCCAAGAACTAGGATAAAAGTTATGCCCTCCCATGCCCAACTTTAGAAAGATTACTCTTGGATATAGTATGGAAAATGAGATGGCATAGGGCAGACAGGACTGAGGCAAGGAAATCAGTTATTCCATTGCAGTAAATCATGCACAGAGCAACAGTGGCATTGATGCAGGATTTTGGGATTCAGGAGGGTTCCCCCAGAATTTATGAACCCCAAATTTTGGGTTCTGTCCTATGTTTAATAAAGAATTAATACAGATGGACTCAAGAAGGATAAATTATGAATTGTTAAGTTCATTTGGGGGGAAATTACAAATTCTGGGGTTTATTTAAGGGAAATTGGCATTTAAGGTAGTTTACTGAGACCTTAAAAAGAAATGAAAGTAAAGCTGCAAACATGTAGACTAAGAGAAACTGAGGCTTTTAAAGCATGCTTAGAGTACAGCTGCAAATGCATGGAAAGTAGAATCTAGGAGCTTGTGTAGGGAGACTTAGGAGGAACCTTCATGGCATCTGTCATGTGCTTTTCTGTGTAGGGAAATTAAGAGGGCAGATATCAAAGCAGAGACCAGGAGATTCAGAGCAGAAATGAGTAATGAAGAGGGCTATACTCATGGTTACCCTGAGTGTAAAGAAATTACACAGGTAACAGGCCTAGAGCACTCATGTGGTAGATTTAGAGCGTAAGAAAAGTACGCATGTGATAGATTCAGAGACCAGAGGACAATTATGCATGTAATCAAAGTGAGAAGTTACCCCAAACTATAAAGCAGAGGCAAGCAGAAAAGTTCCCCCAGACCAAGAAACTGTATTATGCCCCCACACACAGCCATGCCCTAACGAAGAGGAGCAGGCCGAATTCAACAGAGCCAGGAAAGCATAACGGAGCCAAGTGGAGTGGGGTAGACCCAGTGACAGGAAGAAGGCAGTAGCTTTACAGGCAAGAGGAAGACTTGATTAGTTTGTAGATTTGGAGGGCAGATCCCAGAGCCAGCCCATCTAGGTAGTATGCTAGATTGTGGACAGTAGGGGGCACTGTAGATCAGTCTTGATCAGACATAAGTTCCATTTCTGCCGAGAGTTCTGTTCTTGTGTCAGGGCAAGGTGACATGTGGAGTGGCATCTCAAGAATAAGTTGCTGTTTATCTTTTCTTTAACTTATCCATAAACTGTGAACAGTTTAGCCATCACTGCTACTTTAGGATCACTTACGAGTCTTTCATTCATCTTTTTTTGGTTGTTTTTTTGAGGTAGGGTCTCATTCTAGCCTAGGCTGAACTGGAATTCACTGTGTAGTCTCAAGGTGGCCTCAAACTCACGGTGATCCTCCTACCTTCCTCCCGGGTGCTGAGATTAAAGGCGCGCGCTACCATACCTGGTGTAATTATAGTTTTACATGTCCTTTATGTCAGTATAAATGAACTGATGATTCAGAATATTTGTAATTATAAGTTTATTCACATTCTTTGCATAATTATTTTCCATTGTACCAATGTACTACTTTTATTTTTCTATCCTTTACTTTCCCCTTTTTTCTATTTTTGAGACAGTATTTCACTCTAAGCCAGGCTGACCCTGACAGGGATTCATTCTGTAGCTGAAGCTGGCCTCAGGTTTATGGTGATCCTCCCACTTCAGCCTCGTGAGTGCTGGGCTATCCTACTTTTGATGGTGAAGATTGTTTGGGACATCCAGTAGCAGCCCGGCTTTGAACTTACAATTCTTTTTCCTCAGCCTCCTAAATGCTAGGATCACAGGTGTGCACCACCACACCCAGCCCAGTGGCTTGTTTTGGAAGGCAACGATGCTTGTCACTATACTGCCAACTCTGTTTTAGGTGTTATAGTTTGACTGTGAACACTTGGATTAACTGTGTCCTGATACTTACATGTACATTTCAGCAGGGTAGATACTTACAAATTGATGTGTTGAGTTTAAATGTATATGCACATTTGATTTTACTAGATAATGCCATTTTTTGGCCACATTGATTTCCACTAACCCCAACATATGTAAGAGCCCTTGTTCCTTTATAGCAAAACAGACATTAAAGTTTTGGCCTGGCCAAAACTTTGTGATTTTAATTTATATTTCCTTGTTTGCTAATGAAGTTGAGCAAATTTTATGTTTATTGTTCATTGGATTTAGAGTTGGTTGACATCTATCTCCATTTCTCTCATGCTAATGTGCTTAAAACTCCAGTTCCTAGGCTGGAAAAATGGCTCAGCATTTTCAGGTCACCCTGGGTTAGAGCGAGACCCTACCTCGAAAAAGAACAAAAAAAAATAACTTGTGAAAATAAAAATTGTTCCTGTGTCTTACCACAGAGACTATGCTTAAAAAAAAATACTTCCACAGAAATCTTTTAGCTTATGAAGTAGCTTAGCACCTCCTTTCCATTTATTTTCTTGTCCTTTGCCCTCCGAACCAATCTGGTGTTTGGGAGGTTTCTTGATAGTTCACTGATCTCTTTTCTTTTTCTTCTCCCTCTTCTTTTCTGTTTCCTAGACTTTGAAGCGGCTCATGGCAGATGAGGTAAGGAAATTTTGTTTGGCACATGCATGTTCTCACTCATTTCCTGTGTTGTAAACTTTACCAAATTCTATAACTTTGACTTTCTTTAACTTGCAGTGGTAACATGGGTTCCAGTCTCAGAGCATCCCAAGATGTTCTTTAACTCTTTGCTTTGTTTAGCTGATTGCATGCTTTTCCTTGGCACATTCATTAACTTCCAAAGTTGAGCAGTGTTTAAACTCCAAGATGACCTACAGGCTGGATACCACTTGAAGCTCCTTAGTACTTACATATTGTTACTATTGTTTTCAATGGGTTGAGATGATAGAGCTGCAGCAGACTCCCTCTGAACAGACAGGGATATCCAGTATCAGGCTGGCCTTGAACTTATAGTTCTTTTTCCTCAGCCTTGTAAATGCTAGGAGCACAGGTGTGCACCACCACACCCCGCCCAGTGGTTTGTTTTGGAAGGCAACTATGCTTGTCACTATACTGCCAACTCCATACTTCTCAGTGGCTTTTTTTTTTTTTTTTTTTTTTTTTTGGGTTTTGCTTTAGCCCAGGCTAATCTGGAATTCACACTATAGTCCTAGCCTGGCCCCAAACTCAAAGCAGTCCTCCTACCTCAGTCTTCCAAGTGCTGGGATTAAAGGTGGGCATCACCATGCCCAGCTTCTGTGGCTCTGTTTAATGTGAGCATTTATGCTTGGCATTTGAGGAATGGTTCATTAGTGTTTATATATGGATCTCTGAAGTACATTTACTCTTTAACCTGGCTGCCTTCAAACCCAAGTGCCATGAAATGAACATATTCAAGAAGGAAAAAATAATGTCTCAAAAATAAAAAAATAAAAAAAGTTTGAAAAAAAGGCAAGGAATGATTTTCGGATTAAAAGGCATTACTTGTTTATCCTGTGTAGTTTATCTATCTAAAATCTATAGTCACAGTCACCTTTTGAAGAGAGATATCCTCATGGGACCTAGCCACGTTATTGTTGGTTAGCTAGAAAGAAGCAGGGCACTTTGTTGAGATAATCTTTTTATTTTCTATTTATTTTATTTAGTTTTTGGTTTTTCGAGATAGGGTTTCACTCTAGCCCAGGCTGAGCTGGAATTAACTATGTAGTCTCAGGGTGGCCTTGAACTCATGGCGATCCTCCTACCTCTGCCTCCCAAGTGCTGGGATTAAAGGCGTGCGCCACCATGCCCGGTTTGAGATAATCTTCTTATATGAGGTACTTTTAGTTCTACTCTGCTAAGAGGGCTTAAACATGGCTGGGAAAATTTAAAGTTTTCTTTTTAGAGAGGTTTGAAATCCTAATACTTTGGCTGGCTCTCTTATATTTGAGTGTATATGTCAGTATACTGGGTTAGATCTGAGGAAGGCATTTCTGTTTTTAAATATTTTATTTTTATTTATTTATTTTATTAGAGAGAGAGAAGGAGGGGGGAGGGAGGGAGAAAATGGGTACACCAGGGCCTCTTTAGTCACTGCAAACAAACTCCAGACACATGCGCCACTATGTGCATTTGGCTTATGTAGGTTCTGGGGAATCAAACTTGTGTCCTTAGGCTTTGCAGGCAAGTGCCTTAACCCCTAAGCCATTTCTCCAGCCTGGCATTTCTTTTTATATCTGATGAATCTTGACTATTCATTAACCCAAGGAACCATGCATGTCTAAGAGAGTAAAGGGTTGATTATTTGGTATTTAGTTTGTTTATGTAAATAAACATGGATCACTGCTAATACTATTTTTCTTTGTCAGCTGGAGAGATTTACTAGCATGAGAATTAAGAAGGAGAAGGAAAAGCCCAATTCTGCTCACAGAAATTCTTCTGCATCGTATGGGGATGATCCCAGTGCACAGTCATTGCAAGATATTTCTGACGAGCAAGTTCTAATTCTCTTTGAACAGATGCTGGTATGTTTTCCACCCCAAAATGTTGTTTCTTACTGAAAATGCACTTATCAGCATAGTGTTTTCTTTCTTTCTCTCTTGGGGTGTGTGTGTGTATGTGTGTGATGACGTGCATGTAGTGGTCAAAGAAAATAACCTCAGGGTGTTGGTCCTTGCCTTCTACCTTGTTTGAGACAGGATCTCTCTAGTTTCCTGCTGAAAACAAATCAGCTGGCCTGCAAGCTTCAGGATTCTCCTGACCCCCTCTTCCCATTGCCAGGGTGTGTTTTAGTGTTACAGACACTGTGCTGTTTATGTCTGGTTTTACATGGGTTCTGGAGATCCAAACTTCAGTCACCATGCTTGCTAGCCACTGAACTACCTCCTAGCCCTTACAAAGAATTCTGGGTTTAATTTGCAACTTTTTAATATCACTCCCATTAAGTAAGTACTTAAATATGTAAATACCAGTCTACAGGATCAGAATCTATGAGTTAAGTTGGAAATATCCAATCACTGACCACCTTGTTACAGTCCTTCTTTCAGGAGCACTTTAGCCACAAAGACAAAGGTGGGTGGACCAATTGATGTGGTACTTTGGAGACCACTTGTGGGTCAAGGCATAAAAGGTGAAGTGAGGAAGCGTGTACAGTGATCTGCAAAGAAAACTCAGGGACACAAAGGCATCTTTCCCATGGTCCCATGTAGGGATAATTTGAAAAAAGAATTGCTAGACATCCTTTTATCTGAAATATGGATGTGGCCTATTTGGCTATCACCAATGGAAAAAAGTGAGTGTGGAGGACACTTTGAATGGATCCTCTGAGGTAGCCAGAATAATAGATGTTTTAGGTCCCAGAGTTGTGGCAGGTATTGCTCATATTGGCTTGTTGATGAAACCAGTTATCCAGTGCCTCAGTCTGAAGAGATTTTGAAGAACTGTCCTCAATTAAAAAAAAATATTATGTATGGTTTTCTTCAGTAATACAAAAGGAAATGTTCATCCATAAACCCATAATGAAACTGTTTTTCTGAGTATACATGTATAAAAATGTGTGTAGTGAGCTGGAGATACAATTCACTTGTAGAGTGTATACTTAGTAGGTACAAGCACCCTCTAAAAAATGTGTCAATTAAATTTTATCCTTCAATTTTCATTAGCTATCATAGCTTAAATCTCTAGGAATAAAAAAAAAAACTTGGGCTGAAGAGATGGCTTTGCAGTTAAAGTGCTTGCCTGCGAAGCCTAAAGACCTAAGTCCAATTTCCCAGTACCCACATAAGCCAGATACACTAAATGGCACATGTGTCTGGAGTTCATTTGCAGTGGCTAGAGGCCCTGTTGTGCCCATTCATATTCTTTCTCTCTTTCTGCCTCTTTCTCAAACAAATAAATAAAAATTTATGAAGTTTATCATTTACTGTGTTCAGTTCATCACTAAATATAATAAACATTAAAAAATTAAAACTTACAAGGTAATTTTGTTTTTTTCTCTCTGCTAGGTGGATATGAACTTGAATGAGGAGAAGCAGCAACCTTTGAGAGAGAAAGACATTGTCATCAAGCGGGAGATGGTGTCCCAATACTTGCACACCTCCAAGGCTGTGAGTTCTGAGGGAGATACCCATAACATAGGAAGCTTTGCCTTTATTTAAAGTCTGGACCTGTTTGTTTTGCAACTTTTAAAAACATACTTTTTTATTTGTGCACTTGTGTGGGTGGTGCCAGGACCAACCTTGTCAGTGCAAATGAATGCCAGGTATGGGTATTAGGGAATTGAACCTGGGATGGCAGGCTTTGCGAGCAAGTACCTTTAGCCATTGGGCAATCTCCCCTGAAATTTTATATAATATTTTATGTCTCAGTCAATTCTATTTAATTCTATTATATGAGCTCCCCCCCCCTTTTGAGGTAGAATCTCACTGTAGGTCACGCTGACCTGGAACTCAATTCAGTAGCCCAGGCTGGCCTCAACTCATAGGGGTCTTCCTACCTCAGCCTCTCACTGAAGTGTGTGCTACCATGCCCAGCTTCATGTTTTGTCTTTCTCATTTGAGTTACCATTCTTTTGTAATTTTTGCTTGGGTTAAACTCTTATGACCTATATATGAAGAATGGAATGGGCAACTCTGAGTCTCACATAGTTTGGTGGTCTATATGATGGTGTCTGCCCTGATATGTTTAAACTGTGTAAACTAATGTTAGTTCCAAAATAATGACTGAGCCGGGTGTGGTGGTGCATGCCTTTAATCCCAGCACTTGGGAGGCAGAGGTAGGAGGTTCACTATGAGTTCAAGGCCACCCTAAGACTACATAGTGAATTCCAGGTCAGCCTGAGCTAGAGTGAGACCCTGACTCGAAAAACCAAACCAGACCAAACAAACAAACAAACAAACAAACAAACAAACAAACAAACAAACAAACAAAATAATGACTGAATCCACTTCTTACTAAACTCTCTATAACCTTCTGTCCAGGGCATGAGCCAAAAGGAGAGCTCTAGGTCTGCCATGGTGTACATTCAGGAGTTAAGGTCAGGCTTGCGGGATATGCATCTGCTCAGCTGTCTGGAATCCCTTCGAGTGTCTCTCAACAATAACCCAGTCAGGTGAGGACTCTGTGGTAACAGTAATAGAAACCCAACATGATAGTTCAGTGGTGGTGACTGAAGACCAAAGGAAGCAGAAAAAAGTATGAGCATGGGCTGAATTGGGAAAAAAGAGTTGCCAGGATAAACTTTGTCAGATAACAGTTGTTATTTGATTTGATACTGCATTGTCTCTGTCTATTATTTATAGCTGGGTACAAACATTTGGTGCTGAAGGCCTCACCTCCTTATTGGACATCCTCAAACGACTTCATGATGAGAAAGAGGAGGCTTCTGGGTAAGTACTCCGGATCTTTATATCTTCTAGATAGAAGGCGAAAAGGGACGTAACCTTTTTGTACTAAAGAAGATAACAGTTAAATGAAAGTTATAGTGGAATATACTGTTAACTGAGAATGAAGTTTATTGTGGAGAAGACTAGAGGATGAATTATGATTAGAGATAAATCATCTATAATGATAATATATTAATATGTTTATATAAATCATGTTAATATGCTTGTAAGTATATGATTATGGATAAATCATGTATAATGTTATCATTATATTAATAATAATAGGGAGGAAGAACTTAAACTTCATGGATATATATGTTAGACTTCCAATTCTTTTTTGAAAAACAAAAACAGAAGCTCTGATTTTGTTCAGAGCTGCCCTGTGATTTGGTCTGAATTGTATCACATTTGGAAGTCATTGGGGCGGGCGGAGTGGTGGTGGTGGTGGCGCTGTAGAGATGGCTCAGCAGTTAAGGTGCTTGCCTGGAAGTCATTGGGACTAGCCTTAAAGCAGTCTTCAGGATTGGAGTAACTCTGGGAATACCCTGAACCATTCAAGGCTACCTTGAAGCTAGCCAAACTAACTTCTGCCCCTTGGGATCTTATCTGGACAAAAATAATACAGACCTTGGATCTGCTTATACCTTCCCATAGGTGAAACCTTTGAGGTAGTGGGACAAGGAGCAATAGATGGGATATTGTCCTTATAGAATTTAGCACTTAGGAGCCTTAAGACAGTAAAGGACAAGGTTTTGTTGTGGTGGTGGTGGTTTGTTTGTTGCAATGTTAGAAATCAAACTCAAGGCCTTACATTAGTGCCAGGCAAGTGCTCTATTACTGAGCTAAACCCTCAGCCCCCAAAGGATTCCAAGAGTTTTAATTAAATGTCTTTGATAGTTGGGATTCCTCATCAGCTAATTATTTTTGTCAGTGTTCCTGGGCCAAGTACTATGTACTAGACACTGCTCATTTACTTGTTAGGGACATTCCTTGTTTTCAAGATTGAGAAGTCATATGTAAAAGAGATATAAAATGAAGAGAGATCACTGATTATGATTTCTATATGCAGAAGCTATGATAGCCGGAACCAGCATGAGATTATTCGCTGCTTGAAAGCATTTATGAATAACAAGGTGAGATTTTTGTTTCCCATTCGCATTCTAATCTCCACCTAGATCCCCATGATTTTTTGTCAGTTACCCAAAAGGAAGTAGAAACATGAGGTTTAAGACTTTTTCTTTTAGTTCTGTAAGTACTTCATTGCCTCATATATATTACATGGACATTTCCCCCTCTCTATTCTAACTTCTATTCAGAGGGTCAGCTTACTTTTCTTCCTTTTACTTTATATTCTTTAAAAAAATTAAATATATGTTTGTTTATACTTACGTTTTTTTTTTGAAATTTGAGCCATTTTAATATAAAATATCCATAAATTTCTAAAAAAGTATTTACATAATGTCATTATTGTGATTAGATCATAAGTGAGATGTGGATTGCTTTCAAATACTTTACAACTTTTGGTGAGAATATGTGCATGTGTGTGTATGTGCATGTGTATTTGTATAGTTACGTATTTTTTAAAATGTTATTTATTTGCAAGCTGAGAGAGAAGGAGGGAGGGAGAGAGAGAAGAGACAGAAAGACAATGGGCATGCTAGGGCCTCTAGCCACTGCAAACAAACTCCAGACACATGTGCCCCTTGTGCATCTGCCATATGTGGGTCCTGGGGAATCGAACCTGGGTCCTTTGGTTTTGCAGGCAAATGCCTTTACTGCTAAGCCATCTCTCCAGCCCTATAGTTATGTATTTTTTAATATTTTATTTTTATTTATTTATTTGAGAGCGAGAAAGAGGCAGAGAGAGAGGCAGATAGAGAATGGGCACACTAAGGCCTCCAGCCATTGCAAATGAACTCCAGACACATGTGCCACCTTGTGTATCTGTCTTATGTAGGTCCTGGGGAATCAAACCTAGATTCTTTGGCTTTGCAGGCAAGTGTCTTAACTGCTAAGCCATCTCTCCAGCCCTAGTTATGTATTTTTTTTTCTTTTTCTTTTTTCTTTTTTGGAGAGAGAGAGAGAGAGAGAGAGAGAGAGGGAGGGAGGGAGACAGATAGAGAATGGGCACCCCAGCAGTCTCAGTTGCTGTGAACGAAATCCTGATGTGTGCGCCCCCTTGTGGAGTGCGGCATTGCGCCCTTGCGTCACTTTGCATCTGGCTAAACCTGGGACCTGGAGATTGGAACCGGGTTCTTAGGCTTAGCAGGCAGGCGCCTTAACCGCCAAGCCATCTCTCCAGCCCCTAGTTATGTATTTTTTTAAAAAGATTTTATTTTTATTCATTTATTAGAGACAGAGAGCGGGAGAGAGAGAGTGAGAATGGGCATGCCTGGGTCTCTAGCCACTGCAAACCAACTCCAGATGCATGTGCCACCATGTGCATCTGGCTTATGTGGGACCTGGAGAATTGAACTGGGGTCCTTAGGCTTCACAGGCAAACGCCTTAAGTGCTAAGCCATCTTTCCAGCCCCCTAGTTATGCATTTTTATTTATATTTTTAAAAGTTTTATTTTTATTTATTTATTAGAGACAGAGAGAGAGAGAGAGAGAGAGAGAGAGAGAGATAATGAGCATGTCAGGGCTTCTAACCATTGCAAATGCACTCCAGACACATGTGTCACTTTGTGCATCTGGCTTATGTGGGACCTAGAGCATTGAACCTGGGTCCTTAGGCTTTGCAGGCAAGCACCTTAACCACTGAACCATCTCTCCAGCCCTACCTTTTTATTTTTATTTATTTATTTGCAAAGGGAGAGAGAAAGAGAATGGATGTGTCAGGGTGTCTAGGCCACTGCAAACAAACTCTGGATGCATGTGCCACTTTGTGTATCTGGCTTTACTTAGTTAGTGGGGAGTCAAACCCAGGCTGTCAGGCTTTACAAGCAAGTACCTTTAACCACTGAGTCATCTCTCCAACCCTGTTTTACTAATTCTTTTTGTTTGTTTGTTTGTTTTTCGAGGTAGGGTTTCACTCTGGTCCTGGCTGACCTTGAATTAATTATGTAGTCTCACAGTGGCATCGAACTCACAGCAGTCCTCCTACCTCTGCCTCCCAAGTGCTGGGATTAAAGGCATGCGCCACCATGCTCCTTGTTTTACTAATTCTTAAGTTAATTGACCTGTAGTTACTGTTTTGTAGGGGAGGGAGGTTGCTTTATTTCCCTTTTGTTATAACACCTATTCCTACTTTACTTTGGAGGGTTTTTTTTTTTTAAACCTTTTTTTTTTTTTTTTTTTTTAGGCTACACTGATTGGCCAGTGTACCCCAGCAATCTTCTGTGTTCTCAGTGCTGGGATTACAAGCTGCACAACTAGGGCCAGCATTTTAAAAAATATTTATTTATTTGCAAATGGGAGAGAAGGGAGTTAATGAGGGAGGGAGGGAATGAGAATGAGAATAGGCATGATGCTTGGGCCTCTTGGCACTGCAAACAAATTCCAGATGCATGTGCCACTGTTTGTTTTTTTTTTTTTGTTGTTGTTGTTGTTGTTGTTGTTGTTGTTTTTTTTTTTGCTTTTTGTTTTTTCGAGGTAGGCTCTCACTCTAGCCCAGGCTGACAAGCAATTCACTATGTAGTCTCAGGATGGCTTCAAACTCAAAGCAATCCTCCTACCTTGGCCTCCCAAGTGCTGGGATTAAAGGCGTGCGCCACCACACCTGGCTCATGTGCCACTTTTATGTGGGTACTGGGGAATTAAACCTAGGCCATCATGCTTTGCAAGCAAATGCCTTTAACCGCTGAGCCATCTCTCCAGCCCAGGCCAAGCGTTTTTATGTGGGTTCTGAGGATCAAAGGTCCTCATACTTGCAAAGCAAGCACTTTTCCTGATTGAACTGCCTCAACTGCACTTATTTTCTTCTATTTTGTATTTAAACCCAAGGAACCCACAATTATTTGCCTCAGTATAAACCTACCTTCCTTAGTACTTAATTTTGTTATAATTAACCTATTCTATTGGATGGGGTGGGTATTAAAAAGAAATAGAAGCCAAGTGACTTTCAATCTTTAAAGATGTGAAATTCTATTATGTCTCTTAGAAAATTGTTTTGCTGTAATTATCTGTTTAGCTGTATTAGGAAAAAATATTACACTCTTATGTTATCTTAGTAGAAGTACCACTGAGTCATAAACAACAGAAATTTATTACATCATACTTTTAGAGAATGGAAGGCCAAGATCCAGTGCCAGGTAGGCTCATTCCTTCTGGAAGTGAGGAGAATATATTCCATGCTTTCCTTGGGTTATGGTAGCTTTTTGGCAATGTTTGCATCTCTTGTCTTATACACACATCATTTTGATCTCTGCTTTATGTTCCGATGATGTTCTCATGATGTTTGTGTCTGGGATCCAAATTTCTCTAAAAAAAGCACCAGTCATATAGATTAAGGGCTTCACCCTACTCCAGTGTGACTTGATTGTAATTTAATGTAATTTTATCTACAATGTCTGTA
The DNA here is from genome assembly GCA_036365145.1 of Orientallactaga sibirica. Taxonomy (NCBI): domain Eukaryota; kingdom Metazoa; phylum Chordata; class Mammalia; order Rodentia; family Dipodidae; genus Orientallactaga; species Orientallactaga sibirica. Next base: position 48,159,816 of record JAEOAD010000005.1, on the reverse strand, counting down.
TTTCCAAAATTTCAAATAGTGGGAGTTGAGATTCTAATGAGAATTTGGAGAGACTACATAACAAGTCCTAAACTTGTCCTTGTTTACATGCTGTCATCTTTAAGCCTCCCTTCTGTTTTTGTCCTATCAGTTTGGAATCAAGACCATGTTGGAGACAGAAGAAGGAATCCTACTTCTGGTCAGAGCCATGGATCCTGCTGTTCCCAATATGATGATCGATGCAGCTAAGCTACTTTCTGCCCTTTGTATCCTACACTGGCCAGAGGACATGTATGTGACCGGAGCTATTTTTTTTCTTCTTCTTTCTCATTTATACTATCTTCTCTTAGCCCAGAGGAAACTGGAGTTGTATAGGTATCCTTCTGGTCACTTAGGCAACAAGTTAAGACCATATTTCTTTTCATAAACGAACATTAAATCTTAATAGAAATTGAGCATCTCTAATACCAAAATTCAAAATGCTTCAAAACTGAAATTTTTTGAGTGCCATCATCATGCTACAGGTAGAAAATTCCATACTGTGAAGGTTGATTATATGCACAAAATTATTAAAAATGCTATATAAAATTACCTTCAGGCTATAAAATAGGTGAAATATAAATGAAACATAGATGAATGTCATCTTTAGGTTTGGATATCATCTCCAAGAAAACTCAATTTTATATATGCAAATACTCTGACATCTACAAACAGTGAAATATAAAATATATACTAATTCTTAAGTTAATTGACCTGTAGTTACTGTTTTGTAGGGGAGGGAGGTTGCTTTATTTCCCTTTGTTATAACACCTATTCCTACTTTACTTTGGAGGGTTTTTTTTTTTTAAACCTTTTTTTTTTTTTTTTTTTAAATTAGGCTATACTGATTGGCCAGTGTACCCCAGCAATCTTCTGTGTTCTCAGTGCTGGGATTACAAGCTGCACGACTAGGGCCAGCATTTTAAAAAATATTTATTTATTTGCAAATGGGAGAGAAGGGAGTTAATGAGGGAGGGAGGGAATGAGAATGAGAATAGGCATGATGCTTGGGCCTCTTGGCACTGCAAACAAATTCCAGATGCATGTGCCCTGTTGTTTTTTTTTTTTTTTTTTTTTTTTTGTTGTTGTTTTTTTTTTTTTGCTTTTTGTTTTTTTTTTAGTAGGCTCTCACTCTAGCCCAGGCTGACAAGCAATTCACTATGTAGTCTCAGGATGGCTTCAAACTCAAAGCAATCCTCCTACCTTGGCCTCCCAAGTGCTGGGATTAAAGGCGTGCACCACCACACCTGGCTCATGTGCCACTTTTATGTGGGTACTGGGGAATTAAACCTAGGCCATCATGCTTTGCAAGCAAATGCCTTTAACCGCTGAGCCATCTCTCCAGCCCAGGCCAAGCGTTTTTATGTGGGTTCTGAGGATCAAAGGTCCTCATACTTGCAAAGCAAGCACTTTTCCTGATTGAACTGCCTCAACTGCACTTATTTTCTTCTATTTTGTATTTAAACCCAAGGAACCCACAATTATTTGCCTCAGTATAAACCTACCTTCCTTAGTACTTAATTTTGTTATAATTAACCTATTCTATTGGATGGGGTGGGTATTAAAAAGAAATAGAAGCCAAGTGACTTTCAATCTTTAAAGATGTGAAATTCTATTATGTCTCTTAGAAAATTGTTTTGCTGTAATTATCTGTTTAGCTGTATTAGGAAAAAATATTACACTCTTATGTTATCTTAGTAGAAGTACCACTGAGTCATAAACAACAGAAATTTATTACATCATACTTTTAGAGAATGGAAGGCCAAGATCCAGTGCCAGGTAGGCTCATTCCTTCTGGAAGCGTGAGGGAGAATATGTTCCATGCTTTCCTTGGGTTATGGTAGCTTTTTGGCAATGTTTGCATCTCTTGTCTTATACACACATCATTTTGATCTCTGCTTTATGTTCCAATGATGTTCTCATGATGTTTGTGTCTGGGATCCAAATTTCTTTAAAAAAAGCACCAGTCATATAGATTAAGGGCTTCACCCTACTCCAGTGTGACTTGATTGTAATTTAATGTAATTTTATCTACAATGTCTGTATTTCCAAAATTTCAAATAGTGGGAGTTGAGATTCTAATGAGAATTTGGAGAGACTACATAACAAGTCCTAAACTTGTCCTTGTTTACATGCTGTCATCTTTAAGCCTCCCTTCTGTTTTTGTCCTATCAGTTTGGAATCAAGACCATGTTGGAGACAGAAGAAGGAATCCTACTTCTGGTCAGAGCCATGGATCCTGCTGTTCCCAATATGATGATCGATGCAGCTAAGCTACTTTCTGCCCTTTGTATCCTACCGCAGCCAGAGGACATGTATGTGACCGGAGCTATTTCTTTTCTTCTTCTTTCTCATTTATACTATCTTCTCTTAGCCCAGAGGAAACTTGAGTTGTATAGGTATCCTTCTGGTCACTTAGGCAACAAGTTAAGACCATATTTCTTTTCATAAACGAACATTAAATCTTAATAGAAATTGAGCATCTCTAATACCAAAATTCAAAATGCTTCAAAACTGAAATTTTTTTGAGTGCCATCATCATGCTACAGGTAGAAAATTCCATACTGTGAAGGTTGATTATATGCACAAAATTATTAAAAATGCTATATAAAATTACCTTCAGGCTATAAAATAGGTGAAATATAAATGAAACATAGATGAATGTCATCTTTAGGTTTGGATATCATCTCCAAGAAAACTCAATTTTATATATGCAAATACTCTGACATCTACAAACAGTGAAATATAAAATATATAGTTTAACATTTTGTTTTGTTTTGTTTTGTTTTTTTCAAGTAGGGTCTCACTCTGGCCAGGCTGACCTAGAATTAACTATGTAGTCTTAGGGCGATCCTCCTACCTCTGCCTCCCGAGTGCTGGGATTAAAGGCGTGCGCCACCACACCCGGCTAGTTTAATATTTTGGATAAGGATAGTCAACATGGACTTAAGAAAGATTCCAAAATGATGAGGACTACAGAGAATGTACCACTGAACATTAGAAACATAGCAGAATATCTGTTATATTGTCAGTAATTCCTATTTTGTCAGGGAGAAGTTTTTCTTTTTACTATTTTAAGTTGCTTTCTTTAAATTTAGGAGCAGCACTTTACCTAAATTAAAGTAATATAGAAATATATAATAAAATTTAATGCTCTCTTTCCTGCTTTGAAAAGAAATCCATTATTAATGACTTGGGTATAGTTTCATACTTTTTCTGAGCGCAAACATTTCATGGAAGTGGTTAATTTAACAAAAGCTAAATCATACCATTAATTCTTTTCAACTTAGTTTATTTACCTTCTATGATGGTTTTGAGACAGAATCATTACATAGCCCATGCTGGCTTAAAATTAATTTGTAGACCAGTCTGGCCTATGATACTCATAGTCTTCCTGGCTCAGCCTTTCAGTGTTGGAATTAAGATGTGTGCCATCACACCTGGATTCATCTTGTTTCTTTTTACTTAACAGTAGATTTTGTTTACCATTATTTGTCAGTACTTCATAGACTTCCCTTATTAGCTGTTTAATATTATTTATGTATATCTGTCTAATTATAACATTTCTCCTATCATTAGACTTTAGGTAGACTTCAGCAGATTCTGACCCTTGTTCTTTTTTTTTTTTTTTTCTTTTTCTTTTTTTTCACGGTAGGGTCTCACTCTAGCTCAGGCTGACCTGGAATTCACTAAGTAGTCTCAGGGTGCCTCGAACTCACGGCGATCCTCCTGCCTCTGCCTCCCAAGTGCTGGAATTAAAGGCGTGCGCCACCACGCCCGGCCTGACCCTTGTTCTTAATAAGAATTTTTTAAATCACAAATGATGTGGTACTAAATATCTCTATAGGTATTTTCTTTCCATTTGCAGATTTGTATTGGAAAGATTTCTAGAAATGGATCACATGTTATATAGGCATTAGAAATTGATTAGTACTGGGGTTAGGGGTAGTCAGGAAGTAGGCTGATCAGGTAAGAGTACTTGCTACACAAACATGAGAATCTGAGTTTGATCCCCAGCACTTACATAAAAAGCTGGGCATAGCCAAACATGGCTATAATCTCAATGCTGAGGTAGACAGAGACAGAAGGATTGATTGTTGCAGCTCCCTGGTTAGCCAGCCCTACCCCCAAAATGGGGAGCACCAAGTTCAGTGAGGCTGTCTCGGGGAAATAAGTTAGAAGAGCAATAGAGGAGGACACCTGAAGTCTTACTGCATAGACATGCACACACCACACACTCAAAGAAATTAAGTAGTATTAAATGCCCCTCAGAATGTCAACCCAATTTTTGCCTCATAGCTCAGGGGTCTTAATTTGGATTTAATACATAGTAGTCTGGGAGTAGGTTTTAGGATTAATGTAGTTTTCTCAAAAAACAGCCCATTGCTTTTCAGCCAGTGGTTGATAGCATAATTAGAGAAAACTGAAGCATTAATAGTGTTTTGTTTCTTAAGTGGTTTATTCTCTATGTAATCTACCCATGTCTCTGTTAGAGCACCTGGGAAGTTCTCTCTCTCTCTCTCTCCTCTTGGGCAGGAATGAAAGGGTCTTGGAGGCAATGACAGAGAGAGCTGAGATGGATGAGGTGGAACGCTTCCAGCCACTACTGGATGGATTAAAAAGTGGGACCTCCATTGCACTCAAGGTATGTATACCCCTTGAAACTGCTCCTTTATATTCTTGAGGTATGAGAGATTAACCTAGGGTATTGCACATGCTAGGCAGGTCCTCTCCCACTGAATTTCTCCCCTAACCCTTTTAGATTTTTTATTTTGAGATAGGATCTTGCTAAGTGGCCCAGACTGGCCTTGGTGATCCTCCTGCCTCTCAAATAGCTGGGATTACAAGTCTGCACCACCAGGCTGGGTGTCATTTGACTTTTTAATAGAACATGTGAAATCATTCTATAATTTTGTATTTCAGAATTTGTTCTGTGGAAAAATTACTTTTAATTTTCTTGAAAAGACTCATTGTGAGATTTAAAATAAAACAAAGTAAAAACTCATAGCTATCTACTAGCACCTTAGAAAAGCCAAGGCTCTGCAGTAACATGGACTGTCAGATTCTTGGAATCCTTTATACACCCAAGCTGTCTTATGCTCAGTCAAGTTTCATTACTCTAGTAAAAGAAACAGAAATCATTTCTATAGATTTTGTACTTGGGAGTCCCAGAATGCATGTAAACATAATAGAATCCTGACCTGTAGGCCTTAATGCTGCCTTAACTGCTGAATTACTTCTTTTTAGGTGGGATGCCTACAGTTGATCAATGCTCTCATCACTCCAGCTGAAGAACTTGACTTCCGAATTCACATCCGAAGTGAACTAATGCGCTTGGGGTTACAACAAGTGTTGCAGGTAAGAGATAGTACTCCATTAGAAGGGCTGCTCTGCTCAGATTCCTTCCTGCTCTTCATCTCTGGCATGATTCTGGTTTTCAGCTGAAACACCAGGTTGACAGGTTTGGGTTTCTAGCCACATTGGGCATTTCTGGGTTCCCTGACTGTTGTCTTTGACAGGACCTGCGAGAGATTGAAAATGATGATATGAGAGTTCAGCTAACTGTGTTTGATGAACAAGGGGATGAAGATTTCTTTGATCTGAAAGGACGACTGGATGACATTCGCATAGAGATGGAATATCCTTTTACTTACTCAATTCAAGACATATATTTTCTTAAGTTCGGTATCTTCTTATTACTGTTGGCTTTTATTTGTTTCCTTATAGACTAGGAAAGTCAATAAAGATGATCTCAAGATTATTCACCAAGAACACAGCTATGAAAAAATCTCTGTACACACTTTGTAGAACATTATTAACTTATTGAAATACAATGGTTTTTTAGAGATGTTTGGACCAATGGCGTAATATCTATGGCTGTAATTGGTTACCTGCCATAAATCAATTTAAGGTGGTTCTGTTTTTAATTTCTATCTGCTTGACCTTCAACCTCTGTCTCTGTGGATAGTACCACCCTTGGCTAAAGGAACTTTAAAGTTTCTTGTGACATTTATAGGAGGATAACCATTCCAGTAGAACAGTGGCATCTTCCTACTTTTCATTAGCTTCTCAGTTGAGCAAGCCACCTGTCAAACAGTTTATAAGTATTTGCTTTCTTTAACCTAGTTCCCTTTCCACTGACTTTAGTGAAGTCTTCCAGGTTCTCTTAAACACAGTGAAAGATTCAAAGGCAGAGCCATACTTTCTATCCATCCTGCAGCACCTACTTTTGGTTCGAAATGACTATGAGGCTAGGTAAGTTGATGTGCTTGTGGGAAGTTTTGAATTTGAGCCAAAGAGGAAAAAGTAGCATCCTTAAATTCAAAGATCATGCTGTAAAGCTCAACAGAAAAGACAAAGATCATGGATTAAGTTCATTAGTCAGAGATATAAAGGAAGATGTAAAGTACTGTATATAAAGTAAAATGTCCTTCCTTATTTACAAGGGCATGGTTAAATTAAGTACGTTGATGATCATAATAAAGGGAGACAGCAATTTAAAAATTCTTTCTGGTTGCCCCAAAATGGAAATTCAGCAATAGCACTGTCCATCACAAGAAAGATCAAGCCTGAATCTTTTTTTTTTTTTTTTTATTGGTGTGCCAGGGCTTCAGTCACTGCACTTAAACTCCAGACACTTGCACCACCTAGTGGGCATGTGTGGCCTTGTGCTTGCCTCACCTTTGTGCATCTGGTTAACATGGGATCTGGAGAGTAGAACATGGGTCCTTAGTCTTCGCAGGCAAGCACCTTAACTGCTAAGCCATCTCTCCAGCCCCAAGCCTGAATCTTTCGGTAGAAAAGTAACAACACCAGTGGGTAGATGATAAGGATGATGAAAAGGCTTTCCACATGCTAAAGCTCTAAGCCCATGGTCTACTACTGACCTGCACCCTCTGTCCATAAGAACTTTTTATTTATTTATTTATTTAGTTTTTCAAGGGAGGGTCTAGCTCTAGCCCAAACTGACCTGGAATTCACTATGTAGTCTCAGGTTGGCCTCAAACTCATGGCCATTCTCCTACCTTTGCCTCCCAAATGCTGGGGATTAAAGGTGAGTGCCACCATGCCCAACTAAGAATTTTTGTTTATAGTAGAAAGGGCAGAAGCTGGTGTAAAACAAAAATTTCTTAGCATGGCATTGATGCTTCTGTTAGCTTTATGAACAGTTCTTTTCTAGAACATTCATCTATAGGTCCCTATGCTGTTAAAGCAGTTAACTTTTCTTGCTCTTGAAAATTCGGAAATTACATTTTGATTTCCCTTTGATAAGTTAATTTTATTTCTTTCATAGACCACAGTACTATAAGTTGATTGAAGAATGTATTTCCCAGATAGTTCTGCACAAGAATGGGGCTGATCCTGACTTCAAGTGCCGGCACCTCCAGATTGATATTGAGGGATTGATTGGTAAGCATACTTTTTTGTTTGGTTCCTTAAAACATCCAGTGCTTCCACCTTTAAGTTGCATATTTCTTTCAGTGAAAATTTCAGAGAAGAGCTCCTTCTAGTTCCAGTTTTTTGTCCTTTCTTAACCAACATAACATCTTTGTTTGTAATATGTAGTCCTTTATAGGTTGAGTCAGGCATGGTGGCACAAGCCTTTAATTCCAGCATTGGGGAGGCAGAGGTAGAGGAGGGTGGCCGTGAATTCAAGGGCATCCTGAGAATACATAGTAAATTCCAGGTCAGCCTGGGCTAGAGTGAGACCCTACCTCAAAAAACCATTCCCCTGTCCACCAAAAGAAAGAAATTGTAGGTTGAACTTACCTGAAAGTTCTATTTCTTGCTGTAGTGTAGTACATTAAGAAGCATACCAACAACCAAAAGGCAGAGTATACTGCTCTTTTGTTTATTGAAGTCCTTAGGAATGAGAGGGGAAGACTAGAGAACTGAGAACTTTACTTAGTGACTTTTTAATTTTTTTTATTTTCAGATCAAATGATTGATAAAACAAAAGTGGAAAAATCTGAAGCCAAAGCTACAGAGTTGGAAAAGAAGGTGTGTATGAGGGATCAGTGATAGAGTGCTTGCCTGTCATGTATGAGGCCTTGAGTTTGGACAATACCTTTCTTTGAGGATTATTAGTTTTCTAACTGAAACAATTCTTATCTACAATATTTTGAAAGCATTCACTATCTAGTAGTTCCTGGGTGTGTGGGGGGGAACCTTTGGGTATAGGTTAGTTATTGGAAAAGATAGTATGGATGTGAACATGAGAAGCTAGAGGTGGGGTTTCATAGTTCTTGGACCACCAGGCAAGACAAGAAAGACAGATGATACTCTTTTATAGTACATTTGGAATCTCTTGATCTATGACAGTAGGAAGTAGAATATGTCTAAGTTCTTTTTTTCTCTTCAGTTATTAAGGATTCCTATTGTGGCATGTAGATTTTTGGTCCTAAAAACTACTGGGATTTTATTACTAGAGCTGTTCTGGTTAAAGGTCTTTCAATTCTCAGGTTTGTTTTTTTTAGCTACAAAACTATGGAGGCTATGAAAATGATCTCTGGTTCTCCTGTCCTTTACCCTTGATTTTAAGGTCAAGATCATGTAATTTTTTTTTTCCCAGGGCATTGCCTGGGATAAGGGTTAGTGAGCTCTGTAGAGCAAGTATTTGCACAAAATAGTAAATAATGGACTAGCACTTAGGCAAAGTTGGAGAGCTTATTGGAAGTCTTATTCCTTTCTTCTTTAGCTGGACTCAGAGTTAACAGCTCGCCATGAGCTACAAGTAGAAATGAAAAAGATGGAAGGTGACTTTGAACAGAAGCTTCATGATCTTCAAGGAGCAAAGACTGCACTGGATTCTGAAAAGCATCAGATTGCTACAGAGAAACAAGAGCTGGAAGCAGAGGTGTCCAAGCTGACAGGAGAGGTAAGATCTGAGCAGCAAATCGGATGCCTACAGATGTCCTCCACAGCTCAGGCTGTGTAGGTTTTGGAACCACACAGTCATCTCATTGGTAGGAAGGGGCACTGTTAGCAAGCAGATAGTGCATGGTTTTAAAATAATGTTAAAATAATGGTTTAAATAATGGTTTTTAAAATAAGCCGGGCGTGGTGGCGCACGCCTTTAATCCCAGCACTCGGGAGGCAGAGGTAGGAGGATCACCGCGAGTTTGAGGTCACCCTGAGACTACATAGTGAATTCCAGGTTAGCCTGAGCCAGAGTGAGACCCTACCTCGAAAAAACAAAAATCAAAAAAAAATCATATACTGGTTTTAGTCTTGTTTGGGGAGTAAATAGTATGTGAAAGAAAACAAATTAGAAAAAGCAGAAAAATGTAAAAAATAAAATGAATTGCTTATAGCACTATCCAGAAGTAAAGATAGTATTAGGTTAAGTTTAGAAGTAAAAACTAAACTATGTACTTTTTTACCCCTTAGTTTTGGTCTTCTGTGGTGAATGCCTTTATCCTCATTTTGTCTGTGATGCAGGATTTTGGGGTTCAGGAGAGGTCCCTCAAATTTATGAACCTCAATTTTGGATTCTGTCCTATTTTTAACAAAGAATTGATTAAAAAACAGACTCAAGAAGGATAAATTATGGAGTATTAAGTTTACTTAGAGAGGAATCACAAATTGTGGGGTTTATTTAAGGAAAATTAGGATTTAGGAAAAAGGCTAAAGCAGAGTCATCAACACTGGAAAATAGGAAACATACGCTCATGTGGAAGGTACAGCATAGTCCATGAGATTCACTTAAGGGAAATTAAGGTTCTTGGGGAAAGACTGCAGTGGAGCCACAAGCATGTGCAAGATAGAACCTAGGGTCTTGTTTAGGGAGATTTAGAAGGAACACACATAGCATTGGCCTTGAGCTTCTCCATGGAAGGAAGTTAAGAGGGCAAATGGTGGGAGCTTAAGGAAGAATAGCAGAGAGAAAAGATCAAAGCAGTTCAGAGGGGAAAAGAGTAGTGAAGAGTTGCAACCATGGGTATAACTGAGTAATAACACAAGTAGCAGGCCCAGATTTTAGAGAAAGCATCCACCTGGTAGATCTAGAGTGTAAGGGAAATACACAAGTGGTAGATTGAGAGACCAGAGGAAAATCATACATGTAATTAAAGTGAGAAGTTTTCCCAAACTATAAAGCAGGCAAACAGAAAAACCATCCAGACCAAGAAGCAGTATTCTGCTCTTCCCCCTCCCTGGAGCCAGACTCATGTATGTATTTAAGCAGCTCAAGGTAGGGCTAGGAGGAGCACATAGAGCAAAAGAAGGCCAAAACCAGCCTTTATAGTTGATTATATAGGTATGCAAAGGGAAGACCTGATTGGCTTGTAGATTTGAAAGGGCAGGCTTCAGGGCCAACCCACCTGGGTAGTGAAGGCCACTTTTCTTGGTAGTGTACTAGACTGTGGGCAGCAGGGGGCAGTGTAGCTGTTGTAAATGAGCCCTAGTCGGACCTGTCCATTCCTGGTAGGGCGAGGTGGCATCTATTCTCTCTCGACCTCAGTTCCTAACTGAAACTGCCTAAAAGAAGCTAGCTTCCTCTTATTTCTCCATCTGCAGTTAAAAATAGAAGTCCTGTAATACCTGATAACTTGATTGTTTGCATGGTTGAATAACTATCTGCATAGCACATATCTTAGTTTTGTAGCAGTATTTTTATTTATTTGGCCATTACATTTTCTAGTTGAAGAGAGGGTTTAGTATCATGTTAAAGTTGAAATTGTCTTTTTAAATACATAGCATATTGAACTTAGAACTTGAAGACTTGAGTTCTAGTTTTGATTCTACAATTAAATAGCAGTGTGTCTTACAGGTAAATTATGTGACCTTCTGATTCTTCTCACTTTGTATGTAAAATGGGAAGTTTGGTTGAAGTGGCTACTTAGGTTTCTTCCAGCTTCAGCAATCCCTGAAATAGAGTGAAAAGTATTTACTTCAATATTGTTTCTATAGGTTGCCAAATTGTCAAAAGAACTAGAAGATGCCAAGAAAGAAATGGCTTCTCTCTCTGCTGCAGCTGTTGCAGTTGTTCCAGTTCCTAGTAGTGCTACTGTCCCCCCTGCCCCTCCTCTGCCTGGTGACCCTGGCTCTGTTATTCCACCCTTAGCTCCTACTTTACCAGGAGGGGTTAGCATCCCACCCCCGCCCCCACCTCCTCCTCCTCCCCCTCCTTTGCCTGGGAGTGTTGGCAGTCCCCCTTCCTCTTCCTTGCCTGCAGGTACTAGCATCCCTCCACCTCCTCCTCTACCTGGGGGTGGTAATATCCCCCCACCCCCACCTTTGCCTGGAGGTGTAGGCATCCCTCTTCCTCCTCCATTGCCTGGAGGTACAGCCATTCCCCCACCTCCTCCCTTGCCTGGGGGTGCTGGCATTCCCCCACCTCCTCCTCTTCCTGGGGGTGCTGGTATCCCCCCCCCCCCTCCCTTGCCTGGAGGACCAGGAATGCCCCCTCCCCCTCCTCCTCTTCCTGGTGGTGCTGGAATTCCTCCACCCCCTCCATTTCCTGGAGGTGTTCCTCCACCTCCACCTCCACCTGGAATGGGTATGCCTCCACCTCCTCCCTTTGGATTTGGAGTTCCTGCAGCCCCAGTTCTGCCATTTGGATTAACCCCCAAAAAAGTTTATAAGCCAGAGGTCCAGCTCCGGAGACCAAACTGGTCCAAGGTAAGAGTTTCTATTCATTTCTTCATCAGTACAGCTTAAGAAACCACTTTGGTTTCCTGCTTTGTATTTTGTGCCCTGGAAGGCTACCCACCCTGTGGCTAGTATCTGCCCATCCTCAAGTTCCACTTGAGTTTATCTTTAAGCAACATTTCCTATACTTCAGATATTACCACAGAGTTTTACAGGGCCTGCATGAACTTACCCTAATTAAACTTATACTTATGACCTGGTGTGGTGGTGCATGCTTTTAGTCCCAGCCCAAGAACAAGACACGTTGCTTCTGGGAATGCAAAATGGTAGTCACTCTGGAAAACATTTTGGCAGCTATAAAAACCTAAACATCTCGCTGGGCACGGTGGCATACACCTTTAATCCCAGCACTCGTGAGGCAGAGGTAGGTGGATCACTGTGAGTTCAAGGCCACCCTGAAACTACATAGTGAATTCCAGGTCAGCCTAGGCTAGGGAGCAAGACACTACCTCAAAGAACAAAACAATAACAACAAAAAAACTTAAGTTAATATTTTTGCCTTTTCTCTGCAGATATAAGGACCATTATAACATATAGTTGGCAACTAGTCATTTCATTAGGGTGCAAAGGACTAAAAGAGTGCCAGTTTACTCCTATGGCCCATGATGGCTTTGGGACCCTGTTGATTCTGAGTTAGCTTTTTGTTTCCAGAAAGTAAGTTAAAGTTAACCTAGTCAATGAGGGGGAATATAGAGCAAAGTAAAACCTTAATGCTTCTGAAACTAGAAGATCTGGGATTGGAAAGAGGACAAACAATTAGCATAACTGGATCTAGTTCATGACTAATTACCAATAATAAATAGACTAAAGAAGCATCATCTCTTCTCCCATGAAGGGCACACTGCTGCATGTCTCAAGATAACTGTACTCTAGTGAAAACATTGCTGATAACCAGTAGAGTCACCTCTTAGTATCTTAGTTTTCTAGGATAAGAGAGTTCAGGGTTCAGCTTAGTAACTCTTCTTTTGTTTGTTTTGAGGTAGGGTCTATCTGTCTAGCCCAAGCTGACCTGGAACTCTGGCTTCAAACTCATGGTGATCCTACTGTCTCAGCTTTATGAGTGCTGGGATAAAAGGTATGTACCACCATGCCCAGCTCAGTTTCGTAACTCTTACCATACTGCTTATATCCACAGTTTGTGGCTGAGGACCTTTCCCAGGATTGCTTCTGGACAAAGGTGAAAGAGGACCGCTTTGAGAACAATGAACTTTTTGCCAAACTTACCCTTACCTTCTCTGCCCAGACTAAGAGTGAGTACTTTCCTCTTTAATGCCAGGGTCTGGTGGGCTTAAAACACTTAGGTAGATCTCCCATTCTCTTGCCTTCCCTGAGTGAGGGTGGATAGAGGATGCTGAATGGAAGAAAAATGGATTTTTTCATTCAGAGAAAAAGATACTGTTTTTGTATTGGGGTTCCTGGGAATAGGAAAGGTATTTTTTTGCATGTAGGTATTCTGTGTTAGTATAATTGCTGAGGATCTGAGATTAAGGTGCCAAAAATTGTTTGGACCCACTTTGATTATGTAATCTTGAAGGCATTGTGCTCCTGCCTTAACGTGCTATCTCCAGATCAGAGCACTTAAATTAAGTAGAAGTTGGAAAGTGCCTTTAATAATTTGGGGGGTTGAGCATCTGTCTTCAATAACAACCATCTGATTTTTGTTCTCTGTCCTCCCTCCCTCCACCCTCCAATTGATGTCTTTTTCCTTCTGGCCTTTTGTTGCTGCAGCTTCCAAAGGTAAGAATGCAAAAGAACCTTTTAGTTGGGTCTTTGAATATTAGAGAAAAGGATTAAACAAATGCAAAGAAACTTCTCTTTAGAAAACAAAGTGTTGAAGGATGATTTGCTAGTATTTTTCTAGAACCCAAAAAGTCCTGTAGCTGCAGTATTGACTAACAGGGAAGAAGGCTATTTGAAGCTGAAGTTATCACATACATGTGCTTTCTTTGGAAGGAGAGGGACAACTTTTTTTTTTTTTTTTTTTTTTTTTTGGTTTTGCGAGGTAGGGTCTCACTCTGGTCCAGGCTGACTTGGAATTAACTATGTAGTCTCAGGGTGGCCTCGAACTCTTGGAGATCCTCCTACCTCTGCCTCCCAAGTGCTGGGATTAAAGGCATGTGCCACCACGCCCGGCTTTTGGGAGGGACAACTTAATAATATTATTACCTTACATTTTTGTGGAGTTTTACAATTCTCAAAGAACTTTAAAATACTACTCTATCTGACCCACAGTGAAGCCTTATGAGACAGGTAGATTTCTCTCTGTTCTGTACTGTATATAGCCTGGATAGTTAAGAGAGATTTTTGAACTATGACCAGATTCAGGTGTTCTAATTATGCTGTACTCAACCCTAGCAAAACTAATCCTGGTGGAGAACAAAACATGCTTATCTAATATAGTAGAAGCCCTGCTGAGGTGATTTCAGCAGTAACTGGTCAGTGTTGATGAGGAAGTTATTTGGACAGTAGGTTCCTTTATATTGCATTATTTCCTCACCTTTTAACACAACTTTCTGCTGTTAGTTAAACATGCCTGTATACTCTGTGTGTTTTATTGATACCTAAAATGTCCTGTATACCTATTGACTTCTCTAAGAATGGGCAGTGAAAACAACACCTATCTCACTTGCCTCCTATAGTCAAAATGCCTCCAACTACTGCTTCACTAATGTTTGAGAATATGTGTTCCTCTGCTGGGCCTGGTGGCACACACCTATAATCCCAGTTACATAGGAAGCTGAGGCAGGAGAATTGCAAATTTGAGGCTAGCTTGGACAACTCAGTGAGACTATGTCTCAGAGTTTTTAAAGGGCTGGGGATGGATTTAGAGGCAAGCCAACAAACCGGCCCTTTTTTTTTTTTTTTTTTTTTTAATGTGAGAGTGAGAGAGAGAGAGACAATTGGCATGTCAGCATATAAAGCCACTGAAACCAAACTCCAGACTTGTGTGCCTCCTTGTGCACATGTGCAACTTTGTGTGCTTGCATCACTGTGCTGTGGCTTGCATGGGACCTAGAGCATTGAACATGAGTCCTTAGGCTTAACAGCTAAGCCATATCTCTAGCCCAGCTGGTCTCGTACACATTCATAATTCATTCTCTCTCTCTTCCTCACTTTCCAGATTTGATTTCTTCTTTCTTAAAGCATTACTTGCTCTAAATCAGGAATTTATCTAATTTATCCCTTGCCAGGGAATATATTGAATTCAGGTTTACTAGATACTGCCTTTTCAGTTTCTCACTTAACTTTGTAGTTATCACCAAGGAGTCTTATCATAGACTCTTTGTTGACCCTGCCTTTGAACTCCTAGTAATTTAATTTTATTTTCATCTTTACTAAAAAAGAAGCAGTGTTTTAGTTAAGATGATGCTGGGTCCATGGCTGGAGAGATGGCTTAGTGGTTAAGGCACTTGTTTGTGAAGCCCAAGGACCCAGGTTCCATTCCCCAGTATCTACGGAAGCCAGATGCACATGTATCTGGAGTTTGATTGCAGGGGCTGGAGGCCCTGGCATGCCCATTTTCTCTCTCTCCCTCTCCCTCTTTCTCTCTCAAATAAATAAATGATTTAAAAAAAAAAGATGATGCTGGGTCCAAATTCATCCTAAAGCTTGTTATTGTTGTCCCAGAAGTCAACCCGTGGTCCATAACTGGTAGATTTACCTGTCTACCACTCTAACCTCACTTTGGTTTCTGTAAAGGGAACAACAAACCACCCTTCCTCAGGCAGAATTAAGTTTTTTTTCTTATGATTTTTCACTGCCCGCTAGGTGGCACTTACCTTTATTATGTGTTAGTGAAATTTTTGTGTAGTTTTTTTCTTAAGTTAAGTCAACTTATTTACTAGTGTGTTAATATTTTCCTCTTCTATGGTTTTCTTCTCTTCATCCTCACTCCAGTGGGCTTGGAGATAAGATAGATTTCTTTCTGTTCTCAGTTGCCATCATACTACCTTTCTTATAAAAACCAACAATTTGTAATAACTGAGTTCTCCTGTTTGTGCTGCAATGTATTAACATTATATATTACTTCTTACTTCTCCATAAACTCAGGTCCTGACCCTTGGCTGCGATGACATTTTAGTATTACTTACGATTTAATGTTCAGCAATTCCTGCATAGTAAGGTCATGATACTACCAAAATTCCTGCCTCACAATTCCTTGAATTCCACAATCTTGTGCACTATGCTGTCCCACTTCTTCTCCACTATGGTCATTAAGAATATCTGCAGGCCTTCTGCAATCTCAGTTCCTTGCCACCCATGTCTGTCCTACCTATTGCAGTGTTGGAGATCAGATCTAAGGCCTTACACATGCTAGGCAAGTGCTCTATTGCTCAGTTACATGTCTTCAGCCCATCCCCTTCTTTCTTATTGTGGCCCCAATGATGGCCCAGACACAGTGGTACTTTTAGCCTATCTTTTACCTCTTTGATGATTTCTCACCCAAATTTCCATGGCTAAACATTATAATAATCATTCCCCTGGTATTTTTCTTCCATTTCTTCTCTCATTTCATCATACTTCATTATAGAATCACAATTTTTGTCAGTTCCATCTTTATTCAACACTGCATCTGTAGCTATGCATCTTTGAAATTACTGGAGAAGACCACACAATGGGTCTGCTCAATACTCTTTGGCACTTTCTGAATAGCAGGTATTCTTATTTTTTTTTTAACTTTATTTATTTATTTATTTGAGAGAGAAAGGCAGAGAGAGAGGGAGATAGAATGGGTGCGCCAGGGCCTCCAGCTGCTGCAGATGAACTCCAGATGCATGTGCTACCTTGTCTATCTGGCTTACGTGGGTCCTGAGGAATTCAACCTGTGTCCTTTGACTTTGCAAGTGCATTAACCACTAAGCCATCTCTTCAGCCCTGTTCTTACTTGTCTTATCTTACTGACTGCTCTACTTCACTTCTAATTGGTTTGTTATGTTGCTTGGCCCTTGATATTGCTAGGCAGTTATATTTAAAGAAGTATTTCTTGTTTGCTTTTTTTGTTTTAAATACAGGGTCTCAAAAAAACCTGACCTTTAACTTGACATATGGCCTTAAACTCACTCACTGTGTGTATAAGTTGTCCTCACACTCAGTATCTTTTATTTCTGCCTCCCAAGTGATGGGATTATATGTGGACATATACCACCACACTGACTGACCTTTAAAAAACCATTCTAATCTACTCAGTTTCATACTCTTCTAAATAACTATTTCATACCTTTTCTCTCAAAGGCCCAACACCTCCCTTACCTCATTCCTAGTTGAAGATGTTTTCTTTCTTTTGTTTAACTTTATTGATAATCTCTGTACATGTAGGCAATATACCATGATTATAAACTCCTCCCACTAACCTGCTCTCCCCACCTCCCTCATTGAAGAGCATTTTTTTGTTTGTTTTGAGGTAGGGTCTCACTTTTCTAACCCAAGCTAACCTGGAATTCACTGTGTAGTCTCAGGCTGACCTCACAGCAATCATCCTACCTCTGCCTCTCCAATGCTGGGATTAAAGGCGTGTACCACCATGCCTGGCTTCTCAAGAGGATGCCCCCACACACACAAAATCCTGTCTTCTGTTAAAATTGTCTTATCTAAAGACAGTTCCTGAACTGATCTTCATTGTAACAAATGTATAGAATACTCTGAAAATAAAAAGTAGAACAGTCTTCTCTCCTCCTCTGTCAGTGACTGTGGTCCCATACCTTTTGTATGTGTATGTTATTCAAATAATTAGATCAGATTTAGCTCATATGATAAATGTAAAAAACTTTCAAGCATAACTTTATTGGCAAATTAAATTGAGCAAGGTAGCTGGGTGTAGTGGTACATACGTTTAATCCCAGCACTTGGGAGGCAGAGGTTGGAGGATTGCTGTGAGTTCAAGGCTAGCCTCAGACTACATAGTGAATACCTGGGCCAGAGTGAGACCTTACCTAGAAAAACAAACAGACCAAAAAAAAAAAAAAATTGAGCAAGGTAGTTAAAAGATACATCTGAGCATATACACAGCAGTCTATGATTCCACATGGTGTATAGGCATTTTTTAAAAGATTTATTTTTATTTATTTATTAGAGACAGAGGGAGAGGGAGACACAGAGAAAAAGTGAGGGTGGGCGTGCCAGGGCCTCTAGCCATTGCAAACAAACTCCAGATGCTTTCCCCACCATCTATCTGGCTTACTTAGGACCTGGAGAATCGAACCGGGGTCCTTAGGCTTTGCAGGCATTTGCCTTAACTGCTAAGCCATCTCTTCAGTCCAGATATAGGCATTTTGTGTAACATGTTATGCCATCTCTTGATGCCATTATATTTCTTATTTGAAGTTTTTTATGTTGCATTATTTATACTGCATAATTGTATATTGTAGTATAACCCTCACCCAGAATTTTGTTTTGCTAACAATGCTACAGGAAACATCTGCTATATTTATCTTTGCATCCTTACAATTTCTGCACAGTAACTTTTTTAAAATAAAGTTTTTCAGCCCAAATCACTGGGGTTATAGGATTGTACCAACTTATACTTCCACCCAAAATAAGAAGATATAATTTATGGTAGAGTAAAAATACTTTGTTTTATTCTGATCACTCATAAAATTGCACCAAATGTTTTCCTTCATATTTTGTCTCTTCTGTTGTCTATAAAATGAGATAGGTGAACACAAAGATTCCTTTCATTTCTAAACTTCAATTACAGTTACTCCCCCCTTTAAAAATTTTTTGTTTATTTGATAGAGAGGAAGAGGGAGAGAGAAAGAGAGAATGGGCGCACCAGGGTCACCAGCCACTGCAAAGAACTCCAAATGCATGCACCACCTCCTTTTGCATCTGGCTTACGTGGGTCCTGGGGAATTGAACTTGGGTCCTTTAGCTTTGCAGGCAAGTGTCTTAACCACTAAACCATGTCTCCAGCTTTCCTTTTTATTTGCAAGAGCAGTATTTGGCATTGTCTATCATTAGATTAGACTCATGTTTTGACAGCTAGGTTCTTTTCATCCTCCTACTCTATGCTGCTGTTTCTTACAGCCAGTGTTTGGAGATCAACAGTTCACCTGGGCAAAATTTAAAAACCTTTGCTTGAAGGCTGTTGTTGTGGTTTCCAAGGAAGACTTACTAATCGAGATTTAAAGGAAGATATCAGATAAAGATAATTAAACTTTAATTCCTTCTAAACTGCTGGAATCTGATATTCATCAGCAGCAGTGTGCTGTTCTGCTTTTCACCACCAGATGGCACATGGATCACTTCTATTTTTGATGTGTCATTGTGACGTGTGGTGGTGATGGTGTGTTGGTGATGCAATCACGTTAAAGAGGGGCTGCGCCTTGAAGAGGGGCTGCAGTGAATCTGTTGTTTTCTGACATGGACTGCTTAGGATACTGCCCTCTAGTGTTCAGGAAAATTATTTGGAGGACTGATCAGCAGTAAAGTTACACAGCAAGAAGCTGTCTGTACTTTACCCTGCTACAAAGAGATTTTGTCTTCTGCTGTAATCAAAATCTTATTTCTTTAGATTTTTCTGCTAGTATTTTTATAAGAATGGTATTAATGTCCTTTTTGAGATTCCCAAGGCTTGAGAATATTTTTGCTTTTAAGGCTGATTGCTTCATGAAATCATAGTCTTCCTTTCAGAGAGCTTAAAGGTAAATTTGTTTCAAGTTGGTAGTTCATTGTATACATATGTGTAGCTCCATCATAACATGCATAATGCCATCTGTCACAGTTTCTGCTGAAGAGGTACTTCACACAGACAATAGATCCTGCCTACTGATTATGTATTGTAGTTTGTTAACTCTTTGTGTCAGAATAATCCATTTTTAAAGCTTCTTTCTGCTTATCCAAACTCTGGTATATATATCTACATTACGCTGTTGTAGAGAGACACACAAATTGAAACTATATTGTTCAAATCTAGGGTGCATTCTCATTTTCTGCTTTGTCTTCCCACTATCTGCCACAGTCTAGAAGCTGTCCTCTACTTTTTCCTTGATTCCTGTATCAGAATAGCTGTAAATGTGTTGTTCTTGTCCTTATGGAGGTCATGGGAAATTAATTAGGGAATAATTCATCATTTTCTACTGAATGCTAACATTTTAGAGTCACTACTTTGGGAGAACTTGTTTTTATCAAATTGTTTTCTTGTGCTGGAGGCATGACTTAGGAGTTAAGGCACTTGCCTACAAAGCCAAAGGACCCTGGTTTGACTCCCCAGGACCCATGCAAGCCAGATGTACAAGGTGGTGCATGTGTCTGTTCGTTTGCAGCAGCTGAAGGCCCTGGAGTACCCATTCTCTCTCTCTCCCCTCTTTTTCTCTGTCAAATAAATAAAAATAAAATATTAAACTTATTTTCTTGCTACCTTTCTGGCCAAATTTCAAGAGCATCTTAGATGGATCTGGGGTCAGTGAAGTAGCTGGAACTCTGCTTTAGTTAGAGATTAAAGGCTTGTGCAACGAAGTGGAAATTGTAGAAGTAGATCAGGATGGAGAGTGCTGCATCTTGCAAACAAGGCTCCCATTCCAGTTTCAGTGGTTTCTTGTCATGTAGAAGTGGAGTTGTAGAGCAGATAGGTATTTAGGAGCAGGAATGGAATCTCCAGAAAGTTGCACTAGAATTGAGCTGCACATAAGTGGAAGAGTGCTCTCTTGCTACCTTCTAGAAGAAAAATGACTTGCTTGATGATGCTAAACAAGTCTGTCAGTAAGGAATATGAAGGATGTTTCTAGCACAGAAAGTTGCCTCTTAAGCTGTTATTTTTGCTTCTCTTTAATCTTGTTTTCTACATAGGTTGTATAGAGATTTCAGTACTGAAGACCGTATAAAAAAGCTTCATTCCTGCCTTACCATTCATCCATTCTATCCTTCTTCCTCTCCCACCCTCTAGACATAACCATATTTTATTAGTTTCTTAACTATCCGGGCGTGGTGGCGCATGCCTTTAATCCTAGCACTCGGGAGGCAGAGGTAGGAGGATCAGGGAGAGTTCAAGGCCACCCTGAGACTACATAGTGAATTCCAGGTCAGCCTGAGCCAGAGTGAGACCCTACCTTGAAAAACCAAAAAAAAAAAAAAAAAAGAAAGAAAGAATTATAAGCAAATACTAACATAAATTTTTGTTCTCTCTGCCTTTGCTAGAAGATAACATATACTGCCAATACTATTCTGTAGCTTGCTGCTATCTCTTGAAGATTCTTATGTAGAAAACATCCTCACTTAAAAAATAAAGTAAGCTGGGCGTGGTGGCGCACACCTTTAATCCCAGCACTTGGGAGGCAGAGGTAGGAGGATCACTGAGAGTTTGAGGCCACCCTGAGACTACATAGTGAATTCCAGGTCAGCCTGAGCCAGAGTGAGACCCTACCTCAAAAAACCAAAAAATAAAAAATAAATAAAGTATGCATGGCTTTTATTATAAACATAAGAATATAACGACGAGCAATCTGTCCTTTTTTGAAATGGTGGCCACCTTCTCCCATTTGCTCCAGCTGCATTTTAGCTTGCATACCTATCCTTTTGTTCTCTGCACACTCTCTTATTATCACTATGGACTGAAGAGTCAGTTGCCCATTCCAATTCCATAATGTACAGCACTTGTCTTAGAGCCTTATAGCCATCATTATGTGGAAAGAGACTTGAAAATTTCTGCAAAGAAGCCAGATCTAATTATTATTAGTAGTAGTCTTCTTCTTCCTCCTCTCCCCTTCTTCTTACTTCTCCTCTCCTTCTTCTTTTTTTTTTTGCTGTGTGTGTGTGTTTTGAGATAGGATCTCTCTCACTCTATCCCAGGCTGATCTGGAATTGACTATGTAGTCTCAGGCTGGCCTTCGAACTCAGCAGCCATCCTCCTGCCTCTGCCTCTCGAGTGCTGGGATTAAAAGGTGTGCACTACCATGCCTGGTACCAGATCTAATTCTTTCACTTGAGTATATTGTTGGAGCAAGAGCAGAGCTTTATATCACTACATAGGGATACTATTCCATGAAGAAGGAGTGTGGCCTTCAAGGAAAGGGTTAGCATATCTCAATTTTCTTTATTCTATCTCATTTTTGTTTTTGAAATAAATTGCTATAGAGCTTCATAATTGTCCTCTATCTTGGAACTTTTACCCATAGTCAAGAATGCCTATGATGTGGGCTAGAGATATGGCTTAACAGTTAGGCATTTGCTTGTGAAGTCAAAGGACCCAGGTTCAATTTCCCCAGGACCCACATAAGCACAAGGGGGACATGCATTTGGAGTTCATTTGCAGTGGCTAGAGGCCCTGGTGTGCCCATTCTCTCTCTCTCTCTTTCTCTCTCTCTCTATTTCTGCTTGCAAATAAATAAATAAAATAAAAAGAATTCCCATGATGTGATTGACATTATGGAGGGAGCAGGAAGCAAATTATGAACACCTATTATGAAAAAGCAGAAAGAAAAGATTAGAATGGCAGGCATCAGAATACTATTAATTTGTTAAGAGTACTAGATTTTGCCCTTCAGTTTTTCTACAATATGGCTGTATTATTTTTATAATGAGGACAAAAGGATTTGAAGGAAAACTTGCCATTGTTCAGGTTGCTTGAAAAGGGGGTTTTGAGGATACTTGACCTAATAATGCATTGTTGTCTGCAGAGTACTAGAGTCCAGTTCAGCAGAGCAGTAGTAGTATCACTCATTTCACTGTCCACAGTGATGCGACCCTAGCCTGCTTTAAGAGTTAATATCTCTGAAAGATTCCACTATAAAAATCACCTTCTTTTTCTCCAAGCTCTCTTGGGGCAATTTTAAATGAGACGTCTTAAATGAGAGGACATTGGTGACCCCATTTCTGTAAGATGGGATGGAACCATTCTTCCCTTGAGACACTACAGTAATTCAATTCTAAGAACAAGTGACTTTTTTTCTTTCAGATCTATTAGATTGGTGTGTGTGTGTGTGTGTGTGTGTGTTGTGTACATTTTTCTTAGCATGAAAAACTGCAAAAATCCTAAGAATATCCCATTTTTCTATTTAGTTTGCATTTTTCTTTTCAGCCACAGGGTGTGCGCAGTTGAGCTATTTTGGCTCGAGTTCCAGATTGTGAGGTCAGAGACTAGGGATTGGCTGAGAAGATCAGGTGACTTTCAGGAACAGGGATGATGGTCCAGCCCTCATCCCCTCCCTTCCCCCCCTTCTTTCTCCACCCTTTCCTGGCTTCCACCTCAGGAACAAAGAAGGGAAAAAAACAGCAGTATGATGAAAACCAGCAGCTGCTTCTGCAGACTCAGGCTGGGGGCTGGGTGTTTATTCCATCTGTGTCTTTGTTTTGCTCCTACCCTGTTACTTCCCTTCCCTAACTGAATAAAATGAAGAACATTTCTAAAATCCTTTGTTAAAGAGCATGGTGTAGAAATCTGCAGTTTGCTCAATATCTAGATGTGCGTGGGTGAAACAGCAGAGATAAAAATTACTCTGGAGCCCCTGAAAAAAGATGACAGTACTTGCTTTCCTTGTTGTGTTTTATGTGTGAGTGCCTATTTAATGCCAGATATATTTGGGCTTATCAGCAACTGTTTCTAGGCCTGAAAGCATTTCTGTAGTGCTTTATTGTTTATAGATCTATTACCTTATTTTTGTTTTTTATTTTCTCAAGGTAGGATCTCACTCTAGCCCAGGCTGACCTGGAATTCTGTAGCTCTAGACTGGCCTCCCAATTCACAGTGATCCTCCTACCTCTGCCTCCCAAGGGCTGGGAATAAAGGCTTGTGCCACCATGCCTGGCTAGCGTATTAAAATTCATAGCAAGTAAGTGCAATAGTATGAGCTGATATCCATGGGGCTCATAATCTAGCATTGGTGAAAGGGAGGGCCAAAAAGGCAGCATGCCTGCTTTTATTCACAGTCATGCCACTGTTTCACTTCCCCTTGCTTTTTTCTAGTGATGAGCTTCCTGATTTCTTCACAAATACATTTCAAGGGGGAAAAATGAGATGGAGGGCAATATGTAGATTAAAAGCAAATCTAGAAATATGTCAGTCAGTCTTGCCTATAGACCTTACAGATCCTGATTCAAACAAACTATAAAACACTAGATGTTTGAGACTGAAAATTGATGTGATGCATGCTAAAATAATTACAGATGGTATTGTGTTTGGATTTAAAAGTGGGCAGGGGCACTGATTAAAAAAAGACTTGGACATGAATTGATAATTGTTGAAATACCTTTATAATTGTTTTGTAATGTATTTCCCCCCCAATACCTTTTTTTCTCCTTTCCTCTCCTCTCCCTCTCTTTGTCCCTCTCCCTCTCTTTCTCCCTCTCCTCTCCTCCTCTTTTAGGTAGGGTCTCACTCTAGCCCAAGCTAATCTAGAATTCACTCTGTAGTACCAGGCTGGCCTTCAACTCACAGTGATCTTCTGACCTCTGCCTTCTGAGTGCTTAAAGTTTTATGCTATCACATTGAGCCCCATAATATATTTTTGAGAAAGAAGAGTAATCCCTTATTTTTTATGCCTTTTATTTTGCCCTCTAATCTTCTGTTCCTTTTCATAAACTTGTCCTTTCCCTTTGCTGACACCCAAATCCTTGCTTAGAGAGGTGCCTGTCTTTCCAGTCCCTACCCACCCATATCTCAGAAGCATATTTTTTCTTAGCACTCCCTAAATTGAGTCACCATCTTGGGTGTGTTGGAAAAGTATCTGTGAGAATCAGTGGCTGTGTGTTTGAATGACCCATCAGCTTTGTGAAGTATGAAAGTGCCCAAACTTCTACACTTTGCTTTTCTGCTACCCCTCCAAACTGATGGTTCCCCCTCCTTCTAATGCCTTGTCTCAGCAGTTTGTTTTTACAGCTTTGGTTTTGTTCTTGTCCTTCAGGTTTATTCTTTCCTGTTAGATTGTCTGATCTGTCTTTAACTTTGAACTTCCATAATAATTTAGTTCTATGAGATTTAGCAAATGAGTCTATATTTTGGCCAAGAGGTTAGTGGTGATAGTTCGGTTACTCTTAGGCATCTATAACTGCTGTTCAGTTGGACTGTTTTACCCTCCTGTGCTGTGCACTTATGAATGGCTTAAAGTGCTAAAGTTGTTCCTCATAGATCATAGCTATGAGGAATATAAACTGAAAATATCTATGAGAATAATTTCTCAAATGAGCACATGACAAGACCCTGTTGATTTCTCTTCCCAAAATCAAGGAGTTCTTATAGAACAGGCATGCACAACCTTTTAGTTTCTGGGCCACGCGGGATGAAGAATTGTTGGACCACACATTAAATACAGTTGTAGAGGGGCTAAGGAGATGGCTCAGTGGTTGTATTTCCTGCACAAGAATGAGGGTTGAGAGATCTGAGACTGCCTAAGTTCGATGCCCTCAGCACCCATATAAGCACTCGGGCATGGTCACACATATCTGTATCCTCAGTCTTGTGGGAAGCAAGAGACCAGAAAATCACTGAGACTTGCAGAAAAATGGCCAGCACTAGAATCAATAAAAGACTCCTCTGGTTCAAGGGAAAACAGGCAAGTGATGGAGGACCTCAGTTGTACGTGCCAGGGAATTGCAGGCAAGCAAGTACTAATTAACCTCTCCATCCTCAGCATTTTAAAATAATGGAAACATTAATGATTCAGACACATATATTTCAGGGTGCTTCCACTTTTCCTCCTCTCAGGTTTGTTCTCATTTTCATTAGGTTTTTGGCCTACCCAGGGAGTGTAGAATTAAGATTCTAGAGGGTGTTCCCTGTGGAATAGGAGCATGTGCTTTGTCCTGACCAGAGTGAAGTGACTGAGAAAGAGTGAAGGTTGGGTGGAGTTGCTGTGACCTCAGCCTGAGTCTTCCAGCCTTGTGGATATAACTGGCTTTCTCAGTATTTTCTTTGCTGCGCTTACTCACTCCCACGGGCAATTCTTAAGAACCTAGTTTCCAGGATGTCAGACAAGTCCTCACTCCTCTATTTCCTGGGTTTTTTGTTTTTTTAATCTTTATTGATAGAAGCCAGAAACAGGAATTCCTGGGGAAGTGATGGTTATAGTTGTGGACTCAAGGAGCCATTAACTCATTACTGAAGTTGGAGGGGTAGTGTACTATAAAAGGACCTCCCTTCCGTTTTGTAGAAATTGTTATTAATCATGAGCAAGCAATGACTAGGATCATGTGTGCTCACTTTGTGCCTTGACTTTATCTTTAGAGACTGAAAATTATTTTCCCTTCTTGTACCTTGATTTCTCCTTAAAATATAGAGTTCAACATAGGTGACAAGGATTATGACAAAACTGACACTATCTACTTCCAGTGAATGAAAAAATGGGGTCCCATTGTTGGACAGCAGGGGGTGCCCTTTCCCTTTGCTTTACTGTCTGGCACTCCCTACCGCATTCAGCCATTTTAGACAGATTGTTTTTGCTCCCAGCTAACTCCATTTTGTCTTTGTGATGCAGGGGAAAAAGGAGGAGTCTGATTGGGGGTGGGAGTGAGACTGGCTGAGGCACAGACCGAATCCTTTACTCAGCAGTAGCTCACCAGGGAAACACCTTGCCATAGGCTGCTTCCTGCATCCTGAGCAATCGATGCTACAAGCCTCTGCCAGTTGAGCAAAGAAGAAAGTGGTATTTGCCTTCCAGATGCCTGCAAATGACAGTGCTGGCTTTTGAGACAGAAAGAGGCACATTCCCTCTTTCTCATCTAGACTCTAAGCCTGCATTTAGATGTTTTGCTACTCAGTTGACTAGGAGAAATCAGATACTCTCATGAAACCAGGAAGCATTCTTGATTTAAAACAACAACAACAAAAATCCATACAGATACACAACACTTATGCACATTCACCTGTACATAATGAAAACCATATGAAGCCTTCTTTTTATTTTTAAAAATTAAAAAATGGGGATGAAGAGAAGGCTTAGAAGGCGCTTACCTGCAAAGCCAAAGGACCCAAGTTCAATTCCCCAGTACCCACGTAATCCAGATGGAAGGCCTTGGCCAATTCTCTTTTTCTCTCTCAAATAAATAAGCAAATAAAATATTTTTTTAAAGTTAAAAAATGTATATACTTATGTAGTACATATGCACATACATAAACAGAACCTTCTAAACCTTATCAGACTGGTTTCACATACCTGTATCAACCTCTTGCCATAAGTATGTCCTAGTTGAGCCTAACATTTAAACCATCAGAATGTATGTTAGAGAACTAAGTACTTTTTTAAAACAATTACTACATTTCTATGACCTCATTGAAAATACTACTTAATAGCAGATAGTTAGTGTTTTTTTAACTTTTTTATTGACAACTTCCATAATTATAGACAATAAACCATGACAATTCCCTCCCCCCCCCACTTTCCCCTTCACAAATCCACTCCCCATCATATCCCTGCCTCCTTTCAATTAGTGTCTCTTTTATTTTGATATCATCATCTTTTCCCCCTATTATGAGGGTCTTGTGTAGTACCAGGCATTGTGAGGTTGTGGATATCCAGGCCATTTTGTGTCTGAAAGATTACATTGTAAGCAGTCCCACCTTTGGCGCTTACATTCTTTCCGCCACCTCTGCAATGGACCCTGAGCCTTGGAAGGTGTAACAAAGATGTTTCAGGGCTGAATCCTCCTCTGTCACTTCTTCTCAGCACTATGATGACTTTTGAGTCATCCCAGAGGTCACCACCATCTGAAAAGAGATGCTTCTCTAACCGAAAGTGAGAGTAGCACTAGTATATGGGTATGGACATTAAGAAAAGTACTTACTGAGTAGTTTGGTGGGCATAATATATGCATTTAGCCATACACCAGCAGGTGTTACACCACCTAGGGTTCATGACTTCCCTATCATAGGCTTTTGACTAGGTTTTCAGTATCAGACATGTATTCCCTTCCATGGAACAGGTCTTCAGTCCAATTAGTGAGCAGTTGGTTTCCCCCATAACAGACATGCCACTATTGCACCCGTTGGCTGGCCAAATTTTAAGGCTTGCAGTGTTCACTGTTGTTTATTTTCTCTGATGACTTCTCTCTCCCGTAGCTATATGCAGTGTAGCTTTTTCCAGCTTTCTGTCAGCTGGTTTACAGGGAGAAGATGTTCAGCTCAACTCCAACTTGATTTCTCAGTGACCTTGCAGCCCCAGCATGTGGAGTCTTCACCAATAAGACATTTAGTGCTTGTTTTTTCAGGTAATAATTTTATTAGTTTGCTCATTTGAATCTTAGCCAAAAAAGGCTCACATATTATACATCTGGTTGATGTCTCCAGGTTCCCTTGGGTATATTCAATGCATGTAATATTAGGTTTAGACATTTTCATACAAGTATACTTTATGCTATCTTGTATTTTTTATTCTTTTTATAGTGTGGTTTTTTTGACGTAGGGTCTCACTTTAGCCTAGACTGGCCTTGAACTCACAGTGATCCTCCTACCTCAGTCTCCTAAGTGCTGGGATTAAAGGGTTGCAACACAATGCTCAGCTGTCTTTTAATTTTTATCTTGTCCCTTATTTATAGACCTCTTAAGAAAAGAGGGAGATTCGCGCAGGTTGGGATTGAGAATATACACAGCCAGGCCTCCCTTTTTTATAGCACAGAGGCTCTGAACCTTATAATATTCTCCCAGAAGCTGTTGGAAAGGATGCAGAGGAGGAGCAAGTCTCTGCTGCCTGCAGGAAACAGGGCTGGGCTGTCTTGCTTTTCTCCAGGTAAGATAGCCTCTTACTCAAAGTCAGCACAACATGATCATAGAAGTGAACCATGTCCTTTCTTAGGAATTAAAGGAGACCTTTCCAAGTTCTGGGTTCATGTATTTATTGACTGTGTAAAACTACATCCCAAGGATGATTCTACACCCTCAGCTTTTCCTCCCAGGTTTTTTCTTTTTAGGTTGAATAGTTGTCTTTCTTTCTAATGAGTTTACAATACTTCATGGACTGTTTTACAGAGAATATAATCATCTGGTTATTTTGGGATGGCATATGTGGAATATTTTGCAGAGCTTTATGGATATATTCCCACTCTTCTCTCTCTGTGTGTGTGTGTGTGTGTGTGGTGTTTTGTTGTTGTTGTTGTTGTTGTTATTTCTGAGAGTGATTTAGAAGCAAATGATAAGATGAACCACTTGTTTGAGAAACCACCTTCTGAAATGAGGTACTATGACCTTCAGTAGCCATATCAAGCTATTCCATTGCTTGAGGGGAAAGCAAGGTTATAGAAGGGAAGTTACAGAGTCTGACTAATTGGCAAGGCTGGCTGGGCATTTGTAAAATTTGGTCCTTGGAGACTAGATTCATCCCAAACCCAGTTTGGATGCTCTAGTTTCTATTAGCAAAAAACTTAGAATCTGGTAAAGAGGTCAGAGTTCCAGTAGCAAGAAACATGGTCCCTATACTGCCACATGTTTCACCCCAAAAGCTAGTTAAGTGATAAGGGTCTTTTCTCTACTGTTGTTTGTAAAAGAGTCAATCTTTGCCAAGAAGATTTTCCTCTTCCCCTCTTTGCTAAGTGTTGGGGTCCCCCCTAGGGCCAGCCCAGGAGGGACAGCGGGGTCTTTGCCAAGTTGGGGGTGAGAGGCGCGGAGTCAGGACACAGACTCTGGGAGTTGGGTGAAAGCAGCAGAGGGCGAGCTGCCGCAAACTCGTTTATTGAGGAAGTGCAGGTGGGTTTTAAGGGGCTTGGCTGGCCAGTCATTGTACGGGGTGGTCCCCTTTTTGTGACCAATGACAGCCTGTCTCTGGACAGATCATCTCGTAGCAGGTTTCTCGTGAGCATGGGACTGTAGCTGTTGTCACGCCAGACCTGCGCGGGACACCATGTTCACAGAAGCCACTTCCTGGTTTCTTTTGCCATGCAGTCTGGCTAGGGCCAGGCCTGCATTGTGCCATACAGCTGAGCTGCTCCCTGTCCCCACCTCTTGGTTGAAGTGGAAAAATCATACGTGCATGAATTTTCAAAAATTTTAAAATGACATATGTTATCTATGTAATCAATACCCAGATAAAGATATCAAGAGAATAAATGATATCAATTCAGCCCTAGATATAATTTTTAACGTAAGATGTTGTGGGTTTCCATCTTTGCCCTAAAGAAATAGGTCTGAGACCTGTAAACCTTGACAATGTTTTATAGTAAGTTCTGTAATAGTGGCATGCCAAGTTAATGTTCCTTTTTTTTAGCAGGACTTAGAAGATTGCAAATGGGAGCATCTGATGTGCTCTTCCATGTTGTTACTCCTTAATGCTGGTTGTCAGAGTTCTTCTAAGCCCAGGGGCTAAGGGGGATGGCTCAGCAGTTGAAGGCACTTGATTGCAAAGCCTGCCTGCCCACTTTCAGTTCCCCAGCTACCCGCATAAAGCTGGATGCAAGAAGTGGCACAAGTACCTTGCATTCCATTTGCAATGGCAGGGGACCCTGCTGCGCGCGCGCACACACACACACAGAGTTTCTTCTCAAAGTTGAACCAGAACTAGCTATCTAAGGATATGAAAATATGAATGATGCATAATGTCCAGAGCTGTACTTTTCTCAGGTTTCCTAATGGGTTATAGTTGAAAATTTTTTAAGCTGGGTGTGGTGGTGCATGCCTTTATTCCCAGCACTCAAGAGGCAGAGGTAGGAGGAACACTGTGAGTTCAAGGCCATGCTGAGACTGCAGAGTGAATTCCAGGTCAGCCTTGGCTAGAGGGAGAGCCTACATTGAAAAACCAAAATATAATAAATTTTACACACCATGATGTACTACATTAACAAATTAAGCCATTTTAATTTTCCTATCTTCTTTTGTATTCTTTGTGCTGGTTGTTATGGGGGCGGGGGATATGTTGGTGAGAGTGTATCTTGTTTGAAGTATAAAAATCATGTGCATGAATTTTCAAAAATTTAAAAATGAAATATATATCTATGTAATCAATACCCAGATAAAGAAACAGAACATTACAAAGACCAACATGACCCTCATACCCCCTTTCACTGACAGTTGGTCCCCTAGTCCTCTACCCCAACTATTGTAACTTCTAACACCACAGATTCCTTTTACCTGAAATGCACACGCGTGTGCGCATACACACACGTAATATATGTATATGTATAAGTGTATGTACATTATACATTCCTGTTTGGTCATTCTGACAATACACGTTCTGTATCTTCAGAATTACTAATTCACACCACTTTCAGAAAGCCGATATCCTAAGGAGAGTTCATTATTCATTTGTACTGAGAATGCTTGATGGTATATATTGTATATTATGTAATTCTCAAGTTCACCTGTCTCTCTCTTTAGCCCTACTGTTGGTGGGGTGGGGAGGATTTTGAGAGTAATGGAGCTTCTTGGCCCAGAGGGCTGGACTTGAGTGGCTAAGGTTCTCAAGTTCAAGTTATATGTCCCATGCCAAAGAAGAATTAAGGAATGCAGATAGGGAGGTGAGGAGGGTAAAGATAGATATGTGTAAAAATACAGAAAAAGACTCCTGAGGTATAGTGGAAGCATTTCCCATAAGAAAGAAGGTGGGGGGATTGTTGGATCAGGTGCATGGAGCTGGGAAAAAGCCCCGAGTGTCAGGGCAAGCGTGGTGAGGGTTCCTGTTGCTATCCAAAGAAGTAAAAGACAAGTAAAAGGACAAGTTAGGTATTTTGTTTTAGAACTCAGAAAAGCAGGCAGACTCCTTGGCAGTGATGGTCTTCAAGAACTATGAGGGAGGGGCTTCTAGGTGGTGTAGTATATTATCTTCCTCCCATTTGTTTAGCATGTCTCTGGGTACGGGGTGGTCTCTTGATCAGGTAAGTGATTACCTTTGTTCCTCTGGTCCCGAGGAAGTGTCTCTTCCCTTTCTGTTACCAGGGGAACAAGAGTAAGGCCTTAAAATCATATAGGAGATAGGTGGCAACTCAGTCTAGCCTCTTCAGGCCAAAGTGGGGCATAGAGGAGTTCTGGGATTGCAGCTTCTGTAATCAGGTTGGTACCTGTGTTCTCTTGGGTTTTTGTCCCTGACTACTGCAAACGATTACCTTGCTTTTAATCTGTTGTTACTACCATAGCATATGAGTTAATTTCTCATTGCTGAGGACAAAGATCTGAGCATAAACAATATAGAGAAGGTTTATTTAACAGTATGGTGTCAGTGAGTAGAGTCCATCATGGTGGGGGAGGCATGGCATCCACAGTGGAAGCCCACATACTATTGGCAGGCAGAAGTGGAGGGTGAACAAGACTTGGGGCCATGCTTTAACACTTCATAGTCTGTACCCAGTGATCCACTTCCTCCAGCAAGGCTCCATATTCTCAAGGTTCTACAACCTTTCCAAACAGCTCCACCAGCTGTGGGCAAGTGCTCAAACACATGAGCCTTTTGGGGACATTTTTAGATTTACACCACAACACTGTGCCTTCGTCATCATTTACCAATACTATACGTGTTTTCTTATTTTTTTTCAAGTCAATCTCATTAACAAGCATTATTATCTATTAATACTACAAATAGTTTTGTTGCTTTTACTTATAAATTGAGGATTTTATCATTTGCCTCCTTGCTATGAAAGTGAAGGAGGTGCTTATATTACTACCCTTCTCTCTTACTCAAATGATCAGTTAGGTCTTTAAATGTTTAAATTTATTTCTTTTAAAACATGTAACAAAAACAGAGAAAGTTATATGGAACAGTTATAAAACTCAAGGACTTGTCATAAGGCAAATGTTCTCATAAAACCACATGTCAGAAGATAGAAACTTTCTTGAAAATCCCTAGGATCTCTGTGAATAACCTTTCCAGGAGTAACCACTATCATGACCCGTATGATAACCTCTTCTTCATAGTCTTTAGAGTTTTATCACGATTACATTTATTTTATTTTATTTTATTTTATTTTATTTTATTTTAGATAGAGAGAAAGAGGCAGATAGAGAAAGAGAGAGAGAGAATGGGCACACCTGGGCTCCTGACCACTGCAAATGTTCTCCAGATGCATGCACCACCTTGTGCATCTGGTTTACGTGAATACTGGGGGATTGAACTTGGGTCCTTGGGCTTCTCAGGCAAGTGCCTTAGCCGCTAAGCCATCTTCTCAGCCACATGATTACTAGTTTTTATTGTGATTTTTTTATTAGCATGAATTGTATGAATTAAGGGATTTCATTGTGACAATTCCATACATGTATTGTACATTGATCATGTCCACTCAACCTCATTTCCTGGTTCTCTCTTCCCCTGAACCTCCTTCCTAGTCTCTAATAGAAAAATACATGTTTTTTAGTTTCTATATATAAAGAAAAAATACTCTTGATACCTGTCCTCTCATGTCTGACCTATTTCATTTCAGTGTGATGTCCTCTAGATCCACCTGTTTTCTGCCAGTGACAAGATTACGTTTTTCTTTACTGGCTTATAGTTTTAAATGTCTTTATGGTCTCCCTTAATCTGTTAGTTCCTCCTCCTTTTTCCCCCTTTCCCTGGAATTTATTTATTGTAAAAGCTGCATCATTTGTTCTGTGGAGTTTCTTGTCATTTGGATTTTGTACTTATATTCTTATAAGCTTGTTTTTGTCCTTTGCATCTTACATAAGTTTTAGCTTACGGCCTAATCAGAATCAGGCTGTATTCCTTTGTATGGTTGGTTTTTGCTAAGATACAGCTTCTAAATAGGTACTGGGCTTCTGTTCAGAAGTTGCATAATATCTAATTGTGCTTTTCTGTATTATTTGTAGCTGTTAATTCTCAATATATGGGTCTGTTAGATTTTATTGTTGCAAAATGATGATAGGAAAGAAGGAATTCTTATCTAATATTCTAGATATTAATCTTTTGTCATTTATGTGTATCACAAGTATCTTTTCTGACTCTATGGCTTGTGGTTTCATCCTTTTTGTTGTTTTTGAGGCAGGGTCTCTTTCTAGCCGAGGCTGACCTGTAACTCCCTCTGTAGCCTCATGCTGGCTTCAAACTCATAGCAGTTCTCCTACCTCAGCTGGGATTAAAGGTGTGTACCACCACACCCAGCTTTCATTGTTCTTGTGTCTAGTGTCTGCATTTATGGTTGGTACATAATACAGTTTAAGAAATCCTTTAGTAGCCAGCCAGGCATGGTGGCTCACACGTGTAATCCTAGCACTTGGGAGGCAGGAAGATTGTACAAGTTTTAGGATAGCCTGAACTATATATGATATGGGACTGTGCCTAAAAACCAAAACAAAAACCATTAGGGAGAGAGATGGCTCAGCAGTTAAAGGTGCTTGTTTGCAAAGCCTGATGGCCTAGGTTTGATTCCCCAGTACCTATATAAAGCCAGATGCATAAAGTGGTGCATACATGTGGAGTTCATTTGCAGTGGCTAGAGGTGCTGGCACACCCATTCCCTTCCTTGCACCTTCCCTCCCCCCCTTGCAAATAAATAATTTTTGAAAGATTTTATTGTTATTTATTAGAGACTGGGGGGGGGAGAAAGAGTGAGAATGGGCACACCAGGGCCTCTAGCCACTGCAGACAAACTCCAGATGCAAGTGCCATCATGTGCATCTGGCTTATGTGGGACCTAAAGAATCAAACTGGGGTCCTGACGCTTCACAGGCATGCGCCTTAACTGCTAAACCATCTCTCCAAATAATTTTGTTTTAAATCGTAACTCAATATCTCCACCAAAAGCAGTACAAATTTTAGTATCTTTCAGCTCAGAGGAATTTACTGTCTTTCTGTTCTGAACACTGTAAGTCCCCAAATCAAGGCAGGGCTATGTTCTATTTGTGACCTCTAGAGGAAAATGTGTTCTTAAGCCTCTTCTGCTTCTAGGGCTACTTGCATTCCCTATGCCTCCTTCTTCCCTCTTTAAAGCCAAAGCACAGCATCTTCAGATCTCTTTACTTCATCCCACCTCTCTTATCCTCTTATCTTCCTCTGTACTTTTTATATGTTGGAGCTACTGAGTAATCCAAGATAGTACTCTCATCTCAAGATCTTTAAATTATGTATGCCCACAAAGTCCCTTTTGCTATATAAACTTTTTATTCACGTGTTTCAGGAACTAGAGTGTAGATGTCTTTGAGGACCCTTATTCTGTTTAATTTCTAGCCAGTGGAATTTATTGTGGTCAGTATTCTTGTGATTTCAATCTTTAGAAACTGGTAGAATTTTACTTTATGCTTCAGAACATCTTAAATGCTGTCTTTGTGTGCTTTGAAGAGCATGCATGTGTTCCTTCAGTTGGATTAAGTGTTCTGTATGTCTTCATTAGTTCCTCACTGTTGATTGTGTTGTGTACATTTTTTATAAACTCTGGTTAGTTACATCACTGAGAAAAGTAGTTAAAATAGCCTATATGGCAAATTAAACATTGTCATTTTGTTTTGGCTTTATGGTGGTTGTGCTTTTGGGGAAAGAGTTTTTATTTTATTTATTTATTTATTTATTTATTTATTTATTTATTTATTTGAGAGAGAGAATTAGCACTCCAGGGCTTCCAGCCACTGCAAACGTACTCCAGACGCCTATGCCACCTTGTGCATCTGGCTTACATGGGTACTGTGGAATGGAACCATGGTTCTTAGGCTTCTCAGGCAAGTGCTTTAACTGCTAAGCCATCTCTCCATCCCCAGGAAGAGATTATTTTTGTTTGAGGTTAACACAACTTCAGTAGCATTCTTGAAGTTAGACATTGTCTGATACAACCTTATACTTTCTTATCCTTTTGACTTTAGCCTTTCTGTGTGTTTAACTAGATGTTTTTCTTATAAATAGCACACACTATTTAGTTTCAAAAAAATTTTTTAACTGGGTATGGTGGCTCACACCTTTAATTCCAGCACTCGGGAAGCAGAGATAGGAGAATGACCGTGAGTTCAAGGCCACCCTGAGAATACAGAGTGAATTCCAGGTCAACCTGGGCTAGAGTGAGACCCTACCTCCAAAAACAAAACAAAACAAAAAAAATAAATAAATACATCTGAGCCAGGCATGGTGGTGTACACCTTTAATTTCAGCACTCAAAAGGCTGAGGTAGGAGGATCACCACGAATTCAAGGCCAGTCTGGGGCTACAGAGTGAGTAACAGGTCAGCCTGGGCTGGAGTAAAACCCTACATCAAAACAAAACATCTGGGACTGGAAGGATGGTCTAGCGGATAAGGCGCTTGTCTGCAAAGCCAAAAGACCCAGGTTCATTTTCCCAGGTCCCACGTAAGCCAGCTGCACAAGGTGGCACATGCATCTGAAGTTTGTTTGCAGCGGCTGGAGGCCCTTGTGCACCCATTTTCTCTGTCTCAAGTTTTAAAAAAACAAATAATGCAATTTAAAATACTGTTCTTTATTTATTGAGTATATATAATGTTCTTGCCCCAGTACTGGGCATCAAAGCCTAATCAGAGTATAAACCAAAATGTCTATAGTCTCATAGTCTTACAGGAGGAGCCACGATTCTACTGTGGGAGGGCTTTGATTCCACATTAAGTGACTGCATCTAATGTTGACCTTCAGCTTAGCAGAGTTGTCACACAATTGAGGGCATTGTAAGGGTCCAAAAATCACTGAAGAAGACCCCAGACTCAAACAGTATGTAAAAGCAAAGAGCATTTATTCTGCAGAATTAACCAGCATGCAGGTGTCAACCATTCCTACAAAATGGCAACCTTGAGATGAGCACGCAGGCCCCTTTTAAGCATAGCTAGGAGAATTCCAGATGCTGTCATCCTCTAACGTGATTGGCTAAGCAAGCAGTACATCTTTGATTGACTGGGGCGAAAGGGAAATGTCTGGGCATATCTCAACAGACTTTTCAGGAACTGTCTCAGCCCCCAGAGCCCGCCATCTTGTGCATGCCTTTTTGGTCATTGCCCAGAGATATTACAGGAACTGGGCCATTATCTCCCCAGCCACGTCATGGTGGCCTTGATTAACAGCCTTTTGTTCATGGTTTTTCTTCCCAGAAGTATTGCTTGCCCCTCTGGGAAACTGAAAAGTCCTAGTTAGGGCAGCACCCTACTGAAGCCTGTCATGGCGTCAGTTTGGTCCTTTAGCATCATATAGCAAGAGAAATGGAATGCAGACACTATTAATCTTCAGTCATAACAGGTAATATGCTGCCATATTTTTGTGTTTTCTATATGGTCAATTGCTTCTTAGCATATATTGGTTTCATCTCATTTAAAATGATTATCCTTAGAGTTGGGTGGTGGTGGCTCATGGCTTTAGTCTAGGCACTTGGTAGCTGAGGTAGTAGGATTGCCATGAGTTCTAATCTAGCACTGGCCACAGTTTGGTAAGATTACTTAGTGGTTAAAGTTGCTTGCTTGTAAAGCCTACCAGTCCAGGTTCAAGTCCCTGGCCATCCACATAATCTGGATTCAAAAAGTGACACAAGCATTTGGTGTTCGTTTGTTGCAGCAAGAGGCCCTGGTGTGTGCATGTGCACACATAATCAATAAATAAATAAATTTAAATTTAAATTTCTTAAAAGATGATTGCGCCTCTTGACATGCATTATAAGTTTGATTAAATGTCAGGTAATGTACAGAAAAATTGTGGAGACTCCAGATGATGCTTGCTTTGGAGAAAAGTCACACTTTCTCCCTAGAAAGATAATAAAGCTGGTCACCATAACCCAGTCAGGGGTTGAGCTATGTCAGAGCTTGCCTGTGGTTTTGGAAAGGCTTGATATATGTACCTGTTCCTAGAAAGTAGTCTATAGAGGGCTTCCAACTGCAAGCCTAATGTGTTCACCTTCATTCTGAGGATGGTAGCCTTTTGTGCTCCTAGCTTAATGAGGAAAGAATCTCATGCCAGACTCCCCATTTAGGGCAGAAAGAATGCCACTATTCCCACAGAGCCATCCAGCTCGCATTGAAGCACTGCTGCAGTCTTTTGTCTCTTTGGACAGGTAGCACGCCACTGTCTGGCCAATTTGTCCGTATGTCAGACATGGCTTTCTAAGCATGATACCAGCATTTTAAGAAATTTTCCCATGGAGAATAAAAGTTTTTCTTTTTATATTTATTGATTATTCTCATTATTCATTTTAAAGAGAGAAAGAGGCAGATAGAGAATGGGCATGCTAGGACCTCTAGCCACTGCAAACGAACTCTAGAGACATGCATCTGGCTTATGTGGGTATTGGGGAATCTTTTTGTGTGTGTGATTTTTTTGAGGTAACCATTTCTTCAGAAGTCATTGTTGATGACTACTTATTAAATCAGCGAAGTGTAGGTGCAACAGAAGCTAACCTAAGTTACCATTTGGTTTATTAAGGAAAAGTTCACCAGTCCCTAAATTGGCCCACCCTTTTTTCATTGAGCTGAGTTTCTTCTTTGGCACACACTAAATGTATCATATCTATTTCTTCTATTTGTTTTGTTTTACTTATTTAATTTGTTTTATTTATTTAATATGTTCTCACAGTGATTGCACTTACAGCTTTTTACTATTGTATTTAACCGACTTTGTTGCAATCACATGGCACATATATTTGTCAAAATTCATAGAACCCCTACAGAGAATGCTAAATCAGATCTCTAACTAAGGCTCAGGGAACACTGCAGAAAATAGGTGGAATAGCCCCTACCCAACAGAGCCTGGCCAAGGACTTTAGAGCCCCACAGTGAATACCAATAACCTCACCAAGGAGAACCCTCAGTAGAATAGGGGTGGGGGAGAGGGGATATAAGAGAACAGCCTTTTTATTAAAAAGCAATATATATATTGAAAAAAATTCATAGAACCACTATACCTAAAATGGTTGAGTTTTACCATATGTAAGTTATACCTCAGCAAACCTGACTACATCAGTTGTATCTTCAGTCAGAATAAAGGGCATTTGGCTGGGGATATATCTTGGTGTTAAAGTGTTTGCCTTGCATGAGGCCCAGGGTTCAATCCCTAGCACTGCTGCTCCACTACCGCCCCTCCCCTGCTGTTGCAGGCAGGTTCACATTGCAGGCCGAAAACATCTGTCCAAGAGCAGCTTGTGGGGAAAAAGGGTTTATTTTGGCTTATAGACTTGAGGGGAAACTCCATGATGTCAGGGGCAAAAAATGGCATGAGCAGAGGATGGACATCACCTCCTGGCCAACTTCAGGTAGACAACAGTAACAGGAGAGTGTGCCAAACAGAGGCAAGGGGAAACTGGCTATAACACCCATAAGCCTGCCACCAACTATGCACTGCCTCTAGGAGGCTTTAATTCCCAAATTGCCATCAACTGGGTGTCTAGCATTTGGAACAGTTAAGTTTATAGGGGATACCTGAATCAAACCACCACACCTGCCCTGAAAGAAATCATCATTCCAAGAAGTTCTCACATCTTCTCAAATCCTCTTCCCTTGCTTTCAGGCTTGACAAACTACTGATCTGTTTTCTGTCCCTCTAATTAGGTCTTTCCTGTAATGACAAGTGAATGAATCATATACTAAATAACTTTTTGAGCCTATATTCTTTCACTGGCATAATGGATTTGAGATTTATCCATATTGTTACATTCATTGCCCCCTCCCCCCTTTTCTTTTGGATTTTCAAAGTAGGGCCTGGCTCTAGTCCAGGCTGACATGGAATTCACTATGTAGTCTCAGGGTGGTCTCAAACTCCTACCTCTGCCCCCTACCTCTATCTCCTGAGTGCTGGGATTAAAGGCGTGTACCACCACACACTTTTTTTTTTTTTTTAAAGATAGTATGTGGCTGTGCAACCCTAGTGGACCTTGAACTTGCTATGCTTCTGGTCTTGTCTTTTCTTTCCTCTTCTTTCTTTCTTTTTGTTACATAGTAGTACATTATAACCATTCAGTAGTTTTGAGACATTTATGTTTTGTATAATTTGGAATAATTGTATTCAGTAGCCAATGGAAACATTTGCATGGAAGCTTTTGTCTAGAAAATACTTGTTTTCATTTTTCTTAGGTAAATGGCTAGTGATAGAATTGTTAAGTTATATGATGTAGTAACTTTGTAAGATAGACTTACAAGAAAGTACCAGCTGGGCATGGTGGCACACGCCTTTAATCCCAGTGCTCGGGAGACAGAGGTAGGAGGATTGCTGTGAGTTCGAGGCCACCCTCAGACTACATAGTTAATTCCAATTTTGCAGTTCATTTAGTGAGCTAGGTATTATACTTTTGATTACTATTATATATTCCTAATGTGCCATCAGAATTTCTTTTAAATTTTTTTGTTTTTATATATTTATTTGAGAGCGACAGACAGAGAGAGAAAGAGGTAGAGTGAGAGAGAGAGAATGAGTGTACCAGGGCCTCCAGCCACTTGCAAGTGAACTCCAGGTACATGCGCCACCTTGTACAGCCATTGGAATTTCTTTTATGGTGAAGTGTCTGTCCAAATCTTATTTTAAAGTTGGGTTGCTTTTTTATGATTGAGTCATAATTTGTTATGTTCTAGATTCTATTTCTTTATCAATATTTTGCAAATAACTTCCCCCAGTCTATAGTTCTTGTATTTGATTAAGTTTGATGGCTAGAGCAGAAGTGTTTGGTGTGGGCACTCCTGTGTGCATGTGTATGTGTGGGTGCATGTATGTGTGCATATAGAGGCCAAAGGACAACCATGGGTTTCATACTCAGGAACACCATCTACCTCCTTTAAGACAGAGTCTCATTGGCCTGGAGCTCTTCCATTAGGCTAGACTGGCTGGCCAGAGAACTTCCTGTCTCTGCTTCCTCAGTGCTGGGAATATGGACTCATGTCACACAAACTAGTTCAATATGGAAAACATTGCTCATTTTTATTCCTTCCTAAAAATTAAAAACATCAAAATGTATACATTTTGGATACATTTCGAGGTAGGGTCTCACTACATCATTTTAGTCAGTTTTAGTTTCTATTTCAATTGATTGAGCAGCTTTATCTTTACCAAACATACGCTTGTTACTGGGTACCCAGAAGGCTCACTTTCCACAAAGGTCTGGCTAGTGTTCAAAGTTAAGCTACAAGCTTTGGGAGCTCCTAATCTACAACCATGATTATATGTACACTGAATATGTGAATATAGCCAAATCTGTAGTTTATTTCTAAAAGGAAACATACCTTTTAAAAAAATGAATCTGGCTGGAAAGATGGCTTAATGGTTAGTTAAGGCACTTGCCTGCAAAGCCAAAGAACCCAGGTTTGATTCCTCAATACCCAAGTAAATGAGATGCACAAGGTGGCACATGCATCTGGAGTTCATTTGCAGTGGTTAGAGGCCCTGGCATGCCCATTCTCCCTCTGCCTCCACCATCCTCTCTCTCAAATAAATGAATAAAATATATATTTTTTAAAACCCTAAAACTGAGAAGAAAACATAGTTAAATCTTCATAACCACTGGGCATGGTGGCTCATACTTTTAGTCCTAGCACTCAGGAGGCTGAAGTTAGAAGGATCACTGTGAGCTCAGAG
The DNA here is from genome assembly GCA_036365145.1 of Orientallactaga sibirica. Lineage (NCBI taxonomy): Eukaryota > Metazoa > Chordata > Mammalia > Rodentia > Dipodidae > Orientallactaga > Orientallactaga sibirica. The sequence continues at coordinate 48,118,844 of JAEOAD010000005.1, read as the reverse complement.
CCAACCTGGGCTACATTATAAGTTTCAGGTGAGACTCTGCCTCAGAAAATGAAAAATAAAAATCTTTGTGACCTTGGATGTGCTAAAGAAATTTTAGATACAACACGAAAAGCTCAAGCAACACAAGAACTTGGACTTTATCAAAATGAGAAAACTTTATTATCCAAAGGATACCTTCAAGCTGGGCCTTTTGGCTCAGGCCTGTAATCTTAGCTACTTGGTTGGCTGAAGCAATTTTATCAAGCCACTGTCTCAAAAATAAAGAGTACTGGGAATGTAGCTAAGTGGTATTGCTTGCCTAGCTTGCATGAGGCCTTAGGTTCCACCCCCAGTACTGCCCCTACCCCCACCAAAAAAAAAAAAAGGCAAGAAAATAAGAAGACAACCTGCAGCACTGGAGAAAACATTTGCAAACCGTTTTCCTGTGTTTAGGTTGATGTGAGATATTGGTCTAAACAGTTTTTTGTATTTCCTGATTTGGTATCAGGGTGATATTTGTCTCATAAAATGAAATGGGAAGTGTGGCTTTCTACTTTCTGGACAGATTGTAAATTTAGTGTTAATTTTTCCTTAAATGTTTGGTATAGTTCTCTAGTGAAGTCTGGGCCAAGAGGTTTCATTATGAGTTCAGTTTGAAAATAATTTTCAGAATCATTCAAGTTGTCTATTTCTATTTCTTGTTAGTTGTTCAATTTATAAGTGCAAAAGCTGTAGTATTTTGGAGAGATGGTTTTGTGGTTAAGGTGCTTGCTTGCCTTCGAAGTCTAAGGTCCCAGGTTTGATTCTCCAGGTCTCACATAAGCCAGATGCACATGGTGGTGCATGTGTGTGGAATTGTTTGCAGTGGCTAGAGGCCCTGGTGCACCCATTCTTGCTCTCTTGTGCTCTCACTTTCCCTCCCTCTGTCTCTAATAAATAAATAAAAATAAACCTTAAAAAAAAAACTATAGTATTCCTTTAAATGCCTGCAGGACCAGTAATTATAGTCCCTGTTTCATCACTAATATAGACCTCTTTATTATTTTTGCCAGGCATTCTGAGGTTTATCCTATTGATTTTTTTAAGCCAGCTTTTTTTGTGTCATTGATTTTTTTTTTCATTGTTACTGATTTTTGCCCTTGTTTTGTTTCTCGAGATGGGCTCTCGCTGTATCCTAGGCTGACCCGGAATTCACTCTAGTCTCAGGATGACCTCAAACTCATGGTGATCCTCCTACCTTAGCCTCACAAATGTTGGGATTAAAGGTGTGCACCACTAGGCCCAGCCTTATGCCTTTTTTTTTTCCTACAAGGTACCTAGAACTCACTCTGTAGTCCTAGGCTGGCCTCTAACTCACAGTGGTCCTCTAACCTCAACCTCCCGAGTGCTAGAATTAAAGGCATGTGCCACCATTCCTGCCCTTTATTTCTGTCCTTCTGTGTTTTCAGTGTGCCTTACCCTTCTAGTTTCTAAAGAAGCTAGATTGCTGACTTGAGGTCTTTTAATGTGAAGTTAATACTGTAAACAGTCCTTCGCTTTGTGTCCCACATATTTTAATATGTTTATTACTTTCTTTTAATTCATTTTTAGTTCTCCTTTTTTGGTTGTTGTTACTTTTTTTTTTTCAAGGTAGGGTCTCACTTTAGCCCAGGCTGACCTGGAAGTTGCTCTGTAGCCCCAAGCTGGCTTCAAACTCAGTGATTCCCCCTACCTCAGCCTCCCGAGTGCTGAGATTAAAGGCGAGTGCCACTATGCCTGCCTTTTTGGTCTGAGGACCAAACCCAGGGCCTCTTCCACTAATAAGTCCCCAACCCCTTGATTCATTTGTTTGACACAGGGTCTTGCTATACAGTTCATGCTGGCCTAGAACTTGCTGTGTAGCCTGGGTTGACCTTGATTCTTCTTCTTGTGCTTTTTGTTTTGTTTTGTTTTTTTGAATTAGGGTCTCACTCTAGCCAAGGATGACCTAGCAGTCACTGTGTAGTTCCAGGCTGGCCTGAAACTCACAGTAATCCTATCTTTGCTCCTGAGTGTTGGGATTAAAGGCATGTGTCACCATACCTGGCTTCCTTTGCTTGCTTCTTTTTATTTATTTTTATTTTATTTATTAGAGAGAGAATGGGTACACCAGGGCCTCTGTCCTCTGCAAACAAACTCCATGCGCCACCTTGTGCGTATTGCATCTGGCTTACTTGGGTTCTGGGGAATCAAACCTTGATCCTTAGGCTTCCCAGGCAAGTGCCTTAACCACTAAGCCATCTCTCCAGCCCCTTTGCTTGCTTCTTTTGTTTGTTTGTTTGTTTTTGTTTTTTGTTTTTGTTTTTCCTAGGTAGGGTCTCTAGCTCAGGCTGACCTGGAATTCACTGTGTATTCTCAGGCTGGCCTCGAACTCTTGGCGATTCTCCTACCTCTGCCTCCTGAGTGCTGGGACTAAAGGTGTGTGCCACCACACCCAGCCTTTGCTTGCTTCTTAAAGTGCTGAGGTTATAAGGTGTGCCACCATGCCTAGCCTTTAATTTTCTCTTGAGAATTCCTATTTGACTCTAAAATTATTTCGAAGTGGTTATCCAGTTTCCATATATTTGAACATTTTCCCGTTAACTTTTTATAGTTTGACTCTTATGATCGGAGAACATACTTTTTATTTGTTTCATCACAAGTTTCTCTTGTCATTATTTCATTCTTTCTTCCTATTCTGCAGGTCTTATGTAGAGAACACTCATAGTTTGATTCTATTGTGATCAGAGATCATAGTCTGAATATAAATTTGTTCAGGTTTATTTTATGTCCCAGGGTATAGTCTTAGTGAATGTTCAGTGCACACTTGAAAAAAAATTTATTCTGCTTTTGTTGGATAAAATTTTCTATATATGCCAATTCGACCCTCTTACTGGGTTTTGTCACTAAATTCTAAATTCCTGCTGGTTTTTATTAGTTTTTCTTATTGTTGAAATTGTGATATTAATGTCTCCAAGTATAGTTGTGACTTGGGTATGATTTTCTCATTTCATGTCTTAATCAGATTTTATTTCTTACATTCTTTGAGACAGGGACTCTTTTAATATATATATTTTAAATTTATTTTTATTTGAGAGGAACAGACAGAGAGATAAAGAGGCAGATAGAGAGAGAATGGGTGTGTCAGGGCTTCCAGCCATTGCAAATGAACTCCAGATGTGTGTGCTTCCTTGTGCATCTGGCTTATGTGGGTCCTGGGGAGTTGAACCTGGGTCCTTTGGCTTTGCAGGCCTTAACCGCTAAGCCATCTCTGCAGCCCCGAGACAGGGAGTCTTGATGCAAAAGAATGGCCATACTGCGAAGGAATGTGAGGCTAGCTGGCCCTTTTGAGTTTTGGATTCTTCTGGCTCTGCCTCCCATTGTCATGGGCTTGTTGGTATCACAGATTCATATGCCAGTTTGCATCAGACTTTTAATAAGTGGGTACTAAAACCCTGGGCTGGTGGAGCCTGCAGGCTTTTCAGGCAAGTGTCTTTAACTGATACACCATCTGAGGCTCTGGTATTTGGTTCATACACATTCAGAATTAAATCTTTTATATAGAACCTTTAATCTTTTTTAAAAAAATATATTTTAAAGCTGGGCATGGTGGCACATGCCTTTAATCCCGGCACTTGGGAGGCAGAGGTAGGAGGATTGCTGTGAGTTCGAGGCCACCCTGAGATGACATAGTGAATTTCCAGGTCAGCCTGAGCTAGAGTGAGACCCTACCTCACCCCCCCCCAATTATTTATTTGAGAGAAAGGGGGAGAGACAGAGAGAGAGAGAGAGAGAGAGAGAGAGAATGGGTGCACCAGGGCCTCCTGCCACTGTAAACGAATCCAGATGCGTGCACCTCTTGTGCATCTGGTTTATATGGGTCCTGGAGAATCAAACTTGGATCCTTTGGCTTTGCATGCAAACGCCTTAACTGCTAAGCCATCTCTCCTGCCTAGAACCTTTAATCTTTAATGATAACTGTCTTTAGATAAACTTCCTTTGCTCCAGGGTCTACTTATTTGGTATCAATTCTATTGTCATTCGTTTTTCTTTAGTGTTTGCATAATCTTTTTCTTTCTTTTTTTTATTTATTTGAGAGCAGAGAGAGAAAGATCACATCAGGACCTCTTGGCCACTGCAAACAAGCTCCATATGCACATGCCACCTGCATGTAGCTGCCTTTATGTGGGTGCTTGGGAACTGAACTGTAGCCATCAGGTTTTGCAAGCAAACACCTTTAACCACTAAGCCATTTTCCCAGCCCCAGCATAGTTTTAGTTTATTCTTTTACTTTTAGCCTACCTATGATCTTGAAGTAAGTTTTCAGTTAATTTTCTTAGCCATTCTTTCAATTGGTATATATTTTGTTTTTTGGGCTCTGTTTTTTTTTTTTGGAAACAGGATCTCACTGTAGCTCAGAGTAACCTAGGACTCACTCTGTAGCCCCTGGCTGGCCTGCAAATCATGCAGTCCTACCTATCTCCCTCCACCTTCCAAGTGCTGTGGTCAAAGGCATTTGCTGCCATGACCAACTATACATATATTTTAATTTAAAAAACTTTATTAAAAATTTACATATTCTCTTCCCACCACCCTCCATTGTCCCCACCACCTTTCACTGAACATGAATGCACTCTTTTTTCCATCTACTCTCTCTTCAACTTTGATGTCTCACTCTTTTTTGTTGTTGTTGTTTTCTTTTTTGTTTTTCCCTCTTCCATCAGCCCTACAATATGTTGATGGGTCCAGTGTTATGCAGATCTTGTGTAGCCAGTGTGAGGTCAAATGCAAAAATCACATTGTGTCTAGAAAACAGTATTCCAAAGCACTCCTCCTGTCCTTTGGCTCTTACATGCCATCTCTTCCACAATAGTCCCTGAGCCTTGGAGAATGTGATAGAAATGCCTCATTTAGTAGTCTTGGGGACTCCAATTGTCACTTTGTTTCAGCACTTTGATGAGCTTTGCATCTCCCCAATAGTCACTACCATCTGAAAAGAGAAGCTTCTCTAACTAAAAGTGAGAGCAGGTCTAATATATGGGCATAAACATAAATATTTATTACTAATTTAAATGAAGTATAAAAATGTAGTGTGTATGTGTGTGTGTTTTACTGGAGATTGAACTCAGGGTCTCACACATCCTAGACAAGTGCTCTGCCACTAAGCTCTGTCCTTTCCCAACTTTGTTTCTATTTTGGTCCTTTTCCCCTCTTTGCTTTTTAAATAAAATTATCTGAAGTATTTCCTCCTTTCTATGAAACTACTTCATTTTGGTGGAACTGAAAGCTCCTATTTGTCTTTTATCTATCAAGATTTACTGAATTATTAGTTCTAATAGTTCCTTATTGGTTTGTCTTGAATTGCTACATATAGTCATAGCTTCTGCAAAAATAACATTTACATGACTGGGGATATGGTTCATCAGTTAAAGTGCTTGCTATGCAGGCATGAGGATCTGAGTTCAGATCTCCAACATGTAGCATGTGCCTGTAATCTCAGCACTGGGGAGACAGGTGGATCCCCAGAACCTGGTGCTTACTTAGCTTGTCTAGTCAAACTGGTGCATTCAAAGTTTAGTGGAAGACTCTGTCTCAGAAAGTAAGGGACTGGAGAGATGGCTTAGTAGTTAAGGTGCTTGCCTACAAAGCCTAAGGACCTAGGTTTGATTCCCCAGAACCCATGTAAGTCAGATGCACAAGGTGGCACATGTGTCTGGAGTTCATTTGCATTGGCTAGAGGCCCTGATGTGGCCATATGTTCCCCCTCCTTCTCTCTCTAATAAATAAAAATAAGATATATTTTTCCAAAAAAAAAAAAAAATAAGGTCAAGAGTGATAGAGTAAGATACCTGACATCACCCTCTGGCTTCTACAAACACATACATGTGCACATACACACACAAAATGACATTCTCGTTCCTTTTTTTTTTTTTTTTTTAATTTTAGAGAGCATAAGAGAGAGACAGAGGGAGAGAGAGAATTGGCACACCAGGGCCTTGGCCACTGCAGTCGAACTGCAGATGCTTGCACCACCTCATGGGCATGTGTGACCTTGTGTTTGCCTCACCTTTATGCGTCTGGCTTAAGTGGGATCTGGAGAGTCAAACATGGGTCCTTGGGCTTCACGGGCAAGTGAAGCCATCTCTCCAGCCCTTTTGTTCCTTCTTGTATCTACACCTTTTGATCTCAGTACAAATAAAGAAAAAAGTACATATGAGTCTTGTTTTTTATTTCTCAGTATCAGTAATAAAGGTGTGTCTTTTCATTCTGTCTGTCCACAAAGAAACTTTTTTGCTTTTTTTGTGATATAATCTAGATGCTTCAAGTCTCCATTTTTATCTGGTTTACCATAATTTTCAATTTTTTAAAAAATATTTAATTTATTTGAGAGTGGTAAAAAGGTAGAGAGAGAGAATGGGTACGCCAGGACCTCTAGCCACTGCAAACAAACTCCAGATGCATGTACCACCTTGTGCAGCTAGCTGGCTTACATGGGCCCTGGAGAATAGAACCTGAGTCCTTTGGCTTTGCAGGCAAGTGCCTAAACTGCTAAGCCATCTCTCTAGCCCCATAATTTTCATTTTTTAAAAAAATGTATATTTATTTTTGGAGAGAGAATGGGTACGTCAGGGCCTTTTGCCTCAGTAAACAAGCTACAGACGCATATGCCACTTTGTGCATCTGGCTTTCTGTGGGTACTAGGAATCACGCCTGGGCCATAAGGCTTTGCCAGCAAGCACCTTTACCTGCTGAGTCATCTCTGTAACCCTTTTTGTTTCATTATAAAAACCACCTGGCATATCTTGTAGATGCTCAGTAAGCTGCTACCTAAATAACTAATCTTTATGTGTATTTAGCATTTTCCTTTCTCAACTTGGAGCTGCTGAACCACAAGGATGAATGATTCCCCACAACCCCTCTCTGTGGTACTGAAAATATAACCCATGGCTTAATGCATGGTAGGCAAATGCTCTACCATTGAGCCCAGGGATGAGTTTTTTTGTAGTTCTTTGTACTTTTCTTTATTGTATCAGGTAATATTTTGTATGTAGTCTAAAATTCAAATAGTAAAGAGTTTGTGTACTGGCTGGGCATACTGATGAATGTGTTTAGTCACAGCACTTAGGAGGCAGAGGCAAGAGGATCATCAAAATTTCCAGACCAGCCAGACCTACATAGCAAGATCATGTTTCAAAAACAAACTGGGGCCAGGTGTGGTGGCACATGCCTTTAATCCCAGCACTTGGAAGGGAGGTAGGAAGATTACCATGAGTTTCAAGTCAGCCTGGGCTAGAGTGAGACCCTACCTCAAAAGGCAAAAAAACAAGGGCTGCCGGGTGTGGTGATGCACGCCTTTATTCCCAGCACTCAGGAGGCAGAGATAGGAGGATTACCTTGAGTTCGAGGTCACCCTGAGACTACATAGTGAATTCCACATCAGCCTGAGCTAGAGTGAAACCCACCTCGAAAAACAACAAGGGCTGGAGAGATGTCTCAGTGGTTAAAGGTGCTTGCTTACAAAGTCTGATGGTCCAGGTTCACTTCTCTAGCACCCACACAAAGCCAAATGCACAAAGTGGCACATGTGTCTGGAGTTCGTTTTGCAATGGCAAGAGGCCTTAGCATGGTATTTCTCCCTTTTCCCCCCTTTCATTCTCTCTGTCTCCCTCCCCTTCTCTCTCCTTATAAATAAATAAAACTATTTAAAAACAAAGTGTTTTATCCCCCCTCCCCCATGCTCCCGCATAAGCATCTTATTTCTCTACTCAGAAGCAATTAACTTTTATTTTCTTGACTGCCTTCAGAGTTTCATGTTTCTAAAACATTGATGCCAAGTTACACAATAGGGCAAATTATGTTTCCCCCAAAACAGTTCCTATTTCCTACAAAGCCTTATGACCCAAGTTAGAGTCCCTAGAACCTATGTAAAGCCAGATAGATGCACAAAGTGGCACTTGTGTCTGGAGTTTATTTGCAGTAGCAGGAGGCCTTGGTACACTCATTCATTCATTCACCCTCCTTCCCTTCCTCCTTCCTCCCCCCCTTTACCTCTCTCCTTTTGTCTTTCAACTTTTTTTTTTTTTTGAGGTAGGGTCTCTCTCTAGCCCAGGTTTACCTAGAGAATTCACTCTGTAGTCTCAGGGTGGCCTTGACCTCACAGCAATCCTCCTACCTCTGCCTCCCAAGTGCTGGGATTAAAGGTATGTACTGCCATACCTGGCTCCAGCTCATTAAAAAAAAAAAATTTTTTTTATGTTGCAAGCAGAAAGCGGGAGAATGGACACGCCAGGCCTCATGCCACTGCAAACAAACCCCAGACACATACACCACCCTGTACATCTGGCCTTATGTGGGCACTGGGGAATTAAACCCAGGCCGACATATTTTGCAAGCAAGCACCTTTAGCTACTGAGTCATCTTTCCAGCCCTTAAACTTTCTTTTTAAGGAAGAGAGAGGGTGTAATTATCAGGGAATACTTAATGGAAAGAGGTGAACATACTGCTTTGATGTTCTAAAGAGTATGGAAGGAAAAGAATGTATTATACATTTTTGTAGTCACCAAGGCAGTACTTAAACATTAAGATCCTACTAGGGATATGTTATTAAGCCATCACATTTGTAAAGAAACTAAAGAGATATCAAGCCGGCACAGTGGCACACACCTTTAAACCTGGGAGGATAAGATAGGAGGATCACTGTGAGTTTGAGGCCAGCCTGTGACTGCATAGTGAAGTCCAGGTCAGCCTGGGCTACAGCAAGACCCTACCTTGAAAAATAACCAAAAAAGACAGATACCAAATTCAGCAGAGATTAGAAGAGATCATAGGCAGTTGGAACAATTAAGAAAAATTTTATAGGGAATGTCATGTTTAAGGTGGATTTTAAAAGAGTAAAATTTTTTCATAGGTACAAAAGGATAACAGTGGAAGATTCTAGTACAGGAGTTAGCAAGCTATTCATAGCCTATTTCTTTTAAATAAAGATTTATTGTACCACAGCCATCCCTGTGTTGGCTATGGCTGCATTTATGCTACAGTGGTAGAATTGATAGCTTTGAAAGAATAATATGGGAGATCATTACAATAGAGAAGAGGTAAAAGACCATTATGCCTGGATATTAGTAGTCCAGAAATAATCCTTAATTGTATTTTTCTAAATTTCTCTTAATAGCCAAGAAAGATCAAGAAGGTGGAGAAGAGAAGAAGTCTGTGCAAAAGAAAAAAGTAAAAGAGCTAAAGGTGTTGGACTCAAAAACAGCCCAGAATCTCTGTAAGTAATTGTGTGATTTCATCCTTTTGACATTGTGAATAACGTCTTTCTTTTTCTTGACAATTTCATACAGGGGTATATTTTGATCATAATCCTCTCCCATTACCTTCTCTTTACCCCCTCCCCATCAGTCTTCCGCTGAACCCCTGCTTTCTGTCTAGTCCTTCTACTTTGTCTCTCATGTGTGTATGAGTGTAGCCCTCTGAGTTTAAATAAGGTTTGCCTAAATGGGCATAAATGGAGGTATTTACTAGAGAACGTCGATACTGCCAGTGGCTAATTGTGAAAGAATTCTTCTAAGAATATACTTCTCTTGAGTCTAAGGCCCCTCAACGAAACCTCCTTTTGTTGAATTCCATTTCTATGCCTGGCACTGCATAATAAATTTATGATATCTCAGCTAATGTCTTTAATAACTTGATAAATATCCAATTTTATGTCAAGGAAAAAGGCTAAGACTTAGGAATTACCTACTCACAGAACTAGTAGGAGACATGTATATCTCAGATTTTAACCTCAGACTTTCCTATTTCTTTCTTCTCTTCTCTTCTCTTCTCTTCTCTTCTCTTCTCTTCTCTTCTATTCTATTCTTTTCTTTCTGTTTTTTGAGGTAGGGTCTCACTCTGGCCCAGGCTGACCTACAATTCACTACAATGTCTCAGGGTAGCCTTGAACTCATGGTGATCCTCCTACCTCTGCCTCCCAAGTGCTGGGATTAAATGCATGTGACACTATGCCCAGCTTTTATTTCATTTTTTAGGAAGTGGGGTTTGAGACCAGGACTTGATATGCAGCTGGTCTTGAAATTGCAATCCTCGTGCTTCAGCTTCCCAAATGCTAGGGTTACAGGTGTGCAGCACTATGCCTGCCAGCCTTTGTTATTTCAAAGCCCTACCCCCTCTCTTGCATGCACAGAAAATCTACCATTGTTATTCTAGTCACAATGCATTTCCTTCTTAAAAATATGTTAATTAAATCTAAAATTTCTTTTTAAAATTTTTTATTTTTATTTTTTTTTTTGGAGAGAGACACAGAGAGAGAGAGAGAGAGGAATAGGCGCACCAGCAGCCTCTCAACTGCTGTGAACGAATTCCAGATGCATACGCCCCCTTGTGGGCAAGTGTAGCATTGCACCCTTGCATCACTTTGCATCTGGCTAAATGTGGGACTTGGCGTTTTTAGGCTTAGCAGGCAGGCGCGTTAACTGCTAAGTCATCTCTCCAGCCCTAAAATTTCTTAATTTAGAATAAATGAGGTAAATCTTATACTTCTCAGAATAGGATCAGTAACTCCAGAGAGTGCTGGACATGATAACATTTTTGTTTTCTTTTCTGGCTTGATATCTATACTCAGAACTATGATTGATGTAAAAATTTTAAATTTATTTTTATTTATTTGAGCAAGAGAGTGAAAGAAGCAGAGAGAAAGAGAGAGAGAAGAGAGAGGGGGGCAGATGGAGGGAGGATTGGCACACTAGGTCCTCCAGCCATTGCAAACGAACTCCAGATGTATGTGCCACCTTGTGCATCTGGCTTAAGTGGGTCCTGGGGAATTGAACCTAGGTCCTTTGGCTTTGCAGGCAAGTGCCTTAATTGCTAAGCCATCTCTCCAGGCTGATGTAAAAATTTTAGATCTGAAATTCATCTACATGCTTCATGAAGTTGATACAGTTGTTATTTCCTTTATGGTCAGGATGAATGTTACTTTTTTTGTGTTTGGTTTTTCAACTGTTGATCTTCCTATTTAGGCTGAGTAGTATAGATTTAATTTCTGTTTTGTTTTGCATGTGTGCATGTATGTGTGTTGTGTGTGTGTGTGAGAGAGAGAGAGAGAGAGAGAGAGAGAGAGAGAGAAGAAGAAGAAGAAGAAGAAGGAGGAGGAGGAGGAGGAGGAGGAGGAAGGGGGAAAGAGAGAGAGGTGGTGTAGTGCCCCATGCACTTGCCTGTGGCAGGGGGATAGGGTCCCTTACATCAGAAGGTTGGGTGTCCCACTCCATAGCTCTTCTGCCTGGTCTCATTTTGAGCCCAAGCTACTTACTAATACTGAAGACACAAGCTTCAACAATTTTCAGGTGTGTGCTCCCTTGCAGGACTGGGGTCATAGGTGCATGTGGCCATATCCAGCTGTTTATATTGGGATCTGTAGATTTGAACTCTGACAGTCTCAGTTTCCTTCAGGCCCTCATGCTTGCACAATAATCTTACTTAACAACTCAGCTATCTTTCTAGCCCTAGATTTAAATTTCTGTTTACCAAATATTAGAGGGTCTGCCATATGACAGGCTCTATTAGGTATACTTACTAGGCATGTGTTCCAAAGATGATAGTATATATATATATCCATACAGCTCACTCATAGCTGTTGTCTTCATTTTTCCACATGAAAAAACTAAAGCTCAAATTTTATGATCTGACCAAAGTCAACCAAGCTAAGTACACATAACCATAAGTAAAGTTAAGTTAGTGATACAACAAGGATGGTTAGCCTTTCCATTATTCTTGGGTATGTAATCTTAGATTACAATCCAACAAATATTACTAAATAGAGTCTGTAGTGACATCATTTTATAGAGACTAATGTTAATTCCTCCTCTTAAGAGTGGAACAGAACATGAGTAATCATGATTTTAGAAAGTGATAAAAGAAAGACCATAATGTATTACCTTATTAGTCCTGGTAGAATGATAACAATATGGAAAGCAGAGTTTAGAAAAAGAATTGGGAGGCTGAAGGTGTAGCTTCCCTCCAGCCCTAAATAAATATTTTATTTTTATTTATTTATTAGAGAGAGAGAGAGAATGGGCACGCCAGGGCCTTTGGCCAGGTCCTGGGTTCACTTGTCACCAGCATGGGCAGAGGGCAAATTTAACCTCTAAACCATCCCTCAGCCCTAGATTTTTTTGGTTTTTATGCTGATATTTTAATTGCAGCCTCCTGAATATCCAAGTATTATCAGTTTCACATCTAGCCCAGGCTGACCTGGAAAAAATAAGACATCACTCTGTTTATTTGGAGTCTCAGGGTGGCCTCAAACTCATGGTGATCCTCCTACCTCTGCCTCCCGAGTGCTGGGATTAAAGGCGTGTGCCACCATGCCCGGCTTAAGAATTAGATTATTTTATGGTAGGATAGTCTGGGTACTTTTCTCCCTTCCCCACTTTCCCCTTTGAAACTTCACTCTCCATCATATCCCCTCCCCCTCTCAATCAGTCTTGACAATTAATTGTAGATGATATCCCATGGTACTTTGACTTTCCCCTTTGAAACTTCACTCTTTTTTTCAGTTTGATGTCATGATCTTTTCCTCCTATTATGATGGTCTTGTGTAGGTAGTGTCAGGCACTGTGAGGTCATGGATATCCAGGCCATTTTGTGTGTGGAGGAGCACATTGTAAGGAGTCCTACTCTTCCTTTGGCTCTTACATTCTTTCTGCCCCCTCTTCCACAATGGACCCTGAGCCTTGGAAGGTGTGTTAGAGATGTTTCAGTGCTGAGCACTCCTCTGTCACTTCTCAGCACCATGGTACCTTCTGAGTCATCCCAAGGTCACCACCATCTGAAAAGAGAAGCTTCTCTAACCAAAAGTGAGAAGAGTAGCATTAATATATGGGTGTGAACATTAGAGAAGTGCTTACTGGGCAGTTTGGTGAGCGTAATATATACATTTAGCCAGATACCAGCAGACATTGCATCCCTAGGGCTCATGACTACCTCTGTGGTAGGTTTTCAGTATCAGGGATGTATTCCCACCCATGGAGCGGGCCTCCATGGGAGTGGTTGTTTTCCCCCATAACAGACATGCCACTATTGCACCTGTTGGCTCATTTGGCCTGGCTGGCCAGATTTAGAGCTTGTAGTGTTCACTGTTGAGTATCTTCACTGGTGTTTTCTCTCTCCCATTGAACTGCATGCAGCGTAGCTTTTTCCAGCTTTCTGTCAGCTGGTTCACATGCAAAAGGCTTTCAGCTCAGCTCCAGCAGGATTTGTCAGTGACCTTGCAGCCTAACTATGTGGAATCTTCAGCAATAGGGTCTTACCATCTATTCCTGGTGGGAAACCAAGGGCCTCAGCAACAGCCTATGATGTTTTGGGGGTATCTGTGACCTCCCTGGCCAACAACTCACTGGAAGGTATCCCATCCCTGGCACTGAAAATTTTCTAGTACCAATCTATGGCCTCTGAGTGTTCCATTGTCCAGAAAAGTAGGTTTCCATATGACTTATTTATATCCTCTTAGATTTTGATTAACCCTCCCTCCACCTTTCCTTTACTCAATCTCCTCCCCTAACCTCACTTAGACCTTTTCACTCCTATTAATCTATTCTTCTATTTACATATATACAATACCATCCTATTAAGACCCCCCTCTCTCCCTTTCTATTCCCTTTATATCCCCTTTCTAGCTTACTAGCTTCTGCTACTGAGTTTGATTCCTACTCACATAGGAGTCCAATAATTTGTAGGTAGGAACCGAATATGAGAGAGAACATGTGATGTTTGGCTTTCTGGGCCTGGGTTACCTCACTAAGTGTAATCCTTTCTAGATCCATCCATTTTCCACCAAATTTCATAACTTCATTTTTCTTTACTGCTGAGTAGAACTCCATTGTGTAAATGTGCCATATCTTTATTATCCACTCATCAGTTGCGGGACACGTAGGCTGTTTCCATTTCCTAGCTATTATGAATAGAGCAGAAATAAACATGGTTGTGCAAGTATCTCTAAGGTAGTGAGAAGAGTCCTCTGGATATATGCCTAGGAGTGATATAGCTGGGTCATATGGTAGATCTATTTTTAGCTGTCTCAGGAACCTCCACACTGATTTCCACAATGGCTGGACTAGATTGCATTCCCACCAACAGTGTAGAAGGGTTCTTCTTTTTCCACATCCTCGTCAGCATTTCTGGTCATTTGTTTTCATGATGATAGCCAATCTTCCAGGAGTGAGATGGAATCTCAACGTAGTTTTAATCTGCATTTCCCTGATGACTAGGAATGTAAAACATTTTTTAGATGTTTATATGCCATCTATTTAGTTCCATGGCCAATTTTTTAATTGGGTTGATTTCTTGTTACTTAATTTTTCGAATTCTTTGTATATCCTAGATACCCTCTGTCAGATGTATAGCTGGCAAAAATTTTCTTGCATTCTTCTCTAGGTTGCCTCTTTGCTCTATTCACAGTGTCCTTAGCTGTACAAAAGCTTTGTAATTTCATGAGGTCCCAATGGTTGATCTGTGGCTTTATTTCCTGAGTGATTGGGGTTGTATTCAGAAAGTCTTTGCCAAGACCAATATGTTGAATGGTTTCCCCTACTTTTCCCTCTAGCAGTTTCAGAGTTTCAGGTCTGATACTAAGGTCTTTGATCCATTTGGACTTAATTCTTGTACATAGAGAGAGAATAAGGATCTATTTTCATCCTTCTACAGATCCATATCCAGTTTTTCCAGCAGCATTTGCTGAAGAGGCTGTCTTTTCTCAAATGAGTATTATTGGCATTTTTGTCAAAGATCAGGTGCCTATAGCTACCCGGACTTAAATCAGAGTCCTCTGTTCTGTTCCATTGATCTACATGTCTGTTTTTTTGTGCCAGTACCATGCTGTTTTTGTTACTATGGCTCTGTAATATAGGTTAAAATCGGGTATGGTGATACCACCAACCTTATTTTTGTTACTCAAAATTGTTTTAGATATCCGAGGTGTTACGTGCTTCCAAATGAATTTTTGGATTGTTTTTTTGTATTTCTGTGAAGAATGCCATTGGAATTTTGGTGGGGATTGCATTAAATGTGTAGATTGCTTTTGGTAAGATTGCCATTTTTACAATATTGATTCTTCCAAGCCAAGAACAAGGGATGTCTTTCTGTTTCTTAGTGTCTTCTGCAATTTGTTGCTTGAATGTTTGAACGTTTTAGTGGTAGAGATCCTTCACTTCTTTGGTTAGGTTTATCCCAAGGTACTTTATTTATTTATTTATTTATTTATTTATTTAGTTAGTTAGTTAGTTATTTTTGATGCAGTTGTGAATGGGAGTGATTCTCTGATTTCATCATCTGTGGGTTTGTTGTTAGCATATAGAAAGGCTACTGATTTCTGTGTGCTTATTTTGTATCCTGCTACATGGCTGTAGGTGTTTATCAGCTCTAACAGTTTGCTGGTAGAGTCTTTAATGTCCTTTATGTATAGAATCATATCATCTGCAAATAATGATAACTTGATCTCTTCTTTTCCAATTTGTGTGCCTTTTATGTGTGTCTCTTGCCTTATTGTTATGGCTAAGACTTCCAGTACTATATTAAATAAAAGAGGGGACAGTGGACACCCTTGTCTTGTTCCTGATTTTGGTGGAAAAGCTTCAAGTTTTTCCTCCATTTAGTATTATGTTGGCTGTGGGTTTGTCATAAATAGCCTTTATTATGTTGAGATATGTTCCTTCTGTTCCCAGTCTCTATAGGGCTTTTATCATGAAGGGATGTTGGATTTTGTCAAATGCTTTTTCTACATCTAATGAGATGATCATGTGATTTTTGTCCTTCAGTCCATTTATGTAATGTATTATATTTATCGATTGGCATATGTTGAACCATCCCTGCATCTCTGGGATAAAGCCTACTTGGTCAGGGTGAATGACCTTTCTGATATATTTTTGTATTCTGTTTGCCAATATTTTGTTGAGAATTTTTGCATCTATGTTCATGAGGGAGATTGGTCTGTAATTTTCCTTTTTTGTTCTCTCTTTGTCTGGTTTTGGTATCAGGGTGATACTGGCTTCATAGAAGGAGTTTGATAGGATTCCTCCCTCTTCCATTTTATGGAAAAGTTTAAGAAGCATTGGTGTTAGTTCTTCCATGAAGGTCCAGTAAAATTCAGCAGTGAATCCATCTGGGCCTGGACTTTTTTTAGTTGGGAGATTTTTTTTTTTATAACTGCTTGGATCTCCACACTTGTTATAGGTCTATTTAAGTGGTTAATCTCATCTTTATTTAATTTAGGTTTTCTAGGCCCATTTGCTTGAAACACCGTTTTCCAACCTTTCACCCTGTAGCAAGGTGAGTTTCTTGGAGGCGGCAAATTGAAGGATCTTGCTTTTTAACCCAGTCTGCAAACCTGTGTCTTTTGTTTGGGGTATTCAGGCCATTGATATTAATAGTTATTATTGAAAGGTGTGTATTTATTTTTGCCATTTTTCTTGTCTTGTAGTTCTTCTGGTTTCATCTTTGCTCTCTTGTATTAACTAGTATTGGAGTATGGTTTGTTTTATCCAGGTTCCTTATATATGTGCTTTTCTTTCTCTTCAGCATGGAGGATTCATTCAAGGATTTTCTGTAGACCTGGTTTTGCTTTAAATATTCCTTAAGTCTGCTTTTGTTATGGAATGTCCTTATTTCTCCATCTATTTGAATAGATAGCTTTGTAGGATAAAGTAATCTTGGTTGACAGTTGTTATCTTTCAGAACTTGGAATACATCATTCCAAGCGCTTCTGGCTTTTAAAGTTTGTGTTGAGTAATCTGCTGTGATCCTGATGGGCTTGCCTTTGTAGGTGACTTGACTTTTCTCTCTAGCTGCTTTCAATGTATTTTCTTTGGTTTATGTGTTTGGTAGTTTAATTATAATATGGCGAGGAGAGGTTTTTCCCAGGTTTTGTCTGTTTGGTATTCTAAAGACTTCCTATATCTGCATTGGCATCTCTTTCCCAATTTGGGGGAAGTTTTCTTGTATGATTTTGTTGAAAACACCTACTGTGCCTTTGGAGTGAAATTCTTCTCCTTCTACTACTATACCCTGAATTCTTATGTTTGATCTTTTCATAGTGTCCTTAATATCTTGAAATTCCCATTCATACCTTCCTATTAGTTTGTCTTTCTCTTTGTTGGACTGTATTAGATCTTCCACCTGGTCTTCTAGTTTAGATATTCTGTTCTCTCCTTCATCCATTCTACTGGAGAGCTTTTCACTAACTGTTCTTCATTGCTAGTATTTCTGACTGGTTTTTCTTTATTATTTCTTTATTATTTCTATTTCCTTATTCATGTCTTGTATTGACCTCCTTATTTCATTAAATTGGTTTCCTGTGTGTTCTTTGATTCCTTTGATTTCTTCTTTGAGTTCTTTGAACATATTTATAATCATACTTTTGAAATCTTTCTCAGGCGTTTCCTCTAAATCATTCTCACTGAAGGTAATTTCTGATGCATTAATAATTTTTGTTGGATTTATATTGTCTTGATTTTTTTGTGTTTCTTGTATTATAACTGTAGAGATTTTTGTATCTTGGATTAAGTTAATGCCTGGGTTTTCTAATTATCTGCAGTATTATTAGATGTATCAATAAATCTGATGTTATATATCTTCAGGATAGGAGCTTAAAGTGCTAGGTGTGGCTTTTAAGACTCTCAGAGTAACCCCCAAAGTGACCCTAGGTGTTGGGTTTGCCTGCTATGAGAGTATTCAAGTAGGTTGAATGGAACAAAATACAGACAAATTCTAAAAATTTAACTAAACAATGTACACATTCAATGAAAACAGCACAGAGGATTTATGAAAAAGTTGGTATTATGACAAACAGATCCTCCAAAAAGTCACAATCCCTAAGGTTGTGTGTTGCCCACACCCTTAATCCTGTCAACTGGAGGTTAAGATTTCTGGTCTGTAGAGGGTTCCAATGTCAGCTTGTGACCAAGTGAGACCCTTCCCCAACCAATGACAGAAGAGGAAACAAAGGCACTATAAATCAGGAAGCAACAAACAAGAAACCCAAAATATAGCTTACTTAAGAATGTCAAATCCAACCATCCATCAGATTTAACATATAATTTACCCTGACGTAAAAGCCCTTCCAATGTAAGCCTGTATACCAGGCTTATTTGGCGGGTTCTGACCTGGTATAATACCAGTTACCTTTTGGGATGGCTTTGGTCTCAGCTATGCTGCACGGCTGCTTGGGTCCTTCTTTGCTGTGCTGTGGGCTTAGGAATGCTGGCTGGGTCTGTGGGTCGCTGCTCTGATGGTGCCGGGTGCTGTGTAGGAGGGCTCCCTTCCCCAGGTCTCTGGTGCTTGCTGGCACTTGTGCAGGCAGTGGGAAGGGGAGGCTGTGGATGGAGGCTGAAGTCCGTCTGCTGGTCCTCACGATCTTCTTCCTCACAAGCCGCTCTGTTGGTCTCTGCCGTCCTCCTTCCACATTTCTTGAGTTTGTGAGAAGGCTAGTGTGAGTGGAAAATCCCCTCACCTAGGTTTTTGTTTTGTTTTCCTCTGGTTCAGGCTGAGCCTGGCGGCTGTGGCTGCATGGAACTCGCCGCCACTGCTGGAGCCGCTTCTGTGTGTGCTCTAGATGCTTTGGATCTCTCCTACTTTTCTGTTGTGGTTGCTAATTTACTATACACCCCACTTTTTAGTAGAAGTGTGTATTTTTCTGGGTTTTTTTTTTTCCTTTTTCTCCCCTAGGCTGTTTTGGCGTTGTTCCTATGTTGCCATTTTAATCAGAAGTCTGACTTTCTCTCCCTCTCTCTCTCTCTCTCTCTCTCTCTCTCTCTCTCTCTTTAGTTTTGTTTGTTTGTTTTGAGGTGAAGTTTCACTCTACCCCAGGCTGACCCGGAATTTTCACTATGTAGTCTCAGGGTGGCCTTGAACTCACATCGATTCTCCTATCTTTGCCTCCCAAGTGTTCTGTGTCTTCATTTTGTGAAGCTAGAATAATTAAGGTTGTGGAACTGGGAGGAAAGACAAGAGTTGTTGGTAATAAGAAGTGAATATTAGGTTAGAAGGCTTTTTGTTTGCTTTTTAAAATAGAAGAGACTTGATTGTGTGTACATACTGTAGGCGAAGGAGTTTAACACTACCTCTTCCAGTGAAAAGTAAGGAAAGGATGAGTACTTGAATATGTGTGTATTTATATTATACATACATGTATATGAGTAGATACTCAGAAGCTTATAAAAGTGTTAGTACAAGGGGCTTGAGAAATGGCTTAGTGGTTAAAGCGCTTGCCTGCAAAATCAAAGGACCCAGGTTCAATTCCTCAGGACCCATGTAAGCCAGATGCACAAGAGGATGCATGCAGTGGCTAGAGGCCCTGGGGCACCAATTCATATTCTCTCTCTCTCTCTCTCTCAAATAAATAATTTTTACAAATATCTTATTTTTATTTATTTATTTATTTGAGAGAGTGATACAGAAATGGGCAGGTAGAGAGAGAATGAAAATAGTCACTCTAGGGCCTCTAGCCACTGCAAACAAACTCCAGATGCATGTTCCCCTTGTGCATCTGGCTTACTTGGGTCCTGGGGAATCGAACTTAGATCCTTTGGCTTTGCAGGCATCCCTCCAGCCCTCAAATACATAATTTTTAAAAAGAGAGAGACTAGAGAGAGCTTCTGAAAAGTAGAAGAGTCAGAGATGAGAACTTGAGAGCTGGAAGGACAGGATGTGTTTGTTAGGGAACAGAACTTGGCAGTTTAAGAACCAACAGGTCAAGGCAATGGCAGCTTTGTGGGTGGAGTTCTAGGAGTGAGGAACTAAAATAGAGCATAGTGAGAGTCTTTGAAATATGTAGACAGAGAAGACCAAAGGCTTCCTGTGTGAGCAAAGGCAGGGAAAAATGGTGTTTGTAGAATGTGGTATGTGAAACAGTGTGGCCAGTGTATGATATGAATATGGGCATCAGTGACAGAAAGCTATCCTCTGAACCAGGAACTTGGTTTTACCTGTATAAGCAGAATGGATTTCCAAGAGCCCCTTGGGAAGATCATCCAGCATAGGCTTGCAGGATGGGCAGGAAGATGGAAGAAGCTGAGAAAAACCTGTCTTTACATTTCATTTTCTGGCAGCAATTTTTTTGGGTTCCTTCCGCATGCCCTACCAAGAGATTAAGAATGTCATCCTGGAAGTGAATGAGACTGTTCTGACCGAGTCTATGATCCAGGTAAGAGCAAGGTCTACCAGAGTCACCAACTGCACACTGCACACAGCTTTACCTCCTCCCTGCTTGGATGACAGGGAACCTCATCTGGACACAGTGTGGGGTTTAGAGTCGTTTAGGCTCAGGTTTTCAGTTCTCCCCTTCACACAGTGTCCAATCTCTTCCAGAACCTCATTAAACAGATGCCAGAACCAGAGCAATTAAAAATGCTTTCTGAGCTGAAGGATGAGTACGATGACCTGGCTGAATCGGAGCAGTTTGGTGTGGTGGTAAGGCCTGGAGCAACCAGTTCTCCTCCAACTCCCTTATTCTTCTCCCCTAGAGACCAGCTTGGATATTTGCTCCTTAATATCTTGTCTGTTTTGAACCTCCCTCCCTCCCTATCTCCTTTTCTCCCTCCATCTCTGTCTCCCTCCCTCCTCCTTCCTTCCTCTTCTGGAACACTGATTCTTTAGAGGTTGTTCATCCAATGCCTTTGTCTGACCTCTCCCTTAGCTGTAATGGAACTACTTGTCTTCCTTACTAGATGGGCACAGTGCCCCGTCTGCGGCCTCGCCTCAATGCTATCCTCTTCAAGCTACAATTCAGTGAACAAGTGGAGAACATCAAGCCAGAAATTGTGTCTGTCACTGCTGCCTGTGAGGAGTTGCGCAAGAGCCAGAGCTTCTCCAGCCTCCTGGAGATTACACTGCTTGTTGGAAACTATATGAATGCTGGCTCCAGGAATGCTGGTGCTTTTGGCTTCAATATCAGCTTCCTTTGTAAGGTGAACCATAGGTTTAGAGCAGGAGGACAGAAGGGAAAGCTACTTGAGTCCAGTGGTGGCCTGAGGTGATCTTGGGCAAATCAGGACTAATGATTTCTCCTCTTGCCCAAGCTTCGAGATACCAAGTCCACAGATCAGAAGATGACATTGCTTCACTTTCTGGCTGAGTTGTGTGAGAATGACTATCCTGATGTTCTCAAGTTTCCTGATGAGCTTGCCCATGTGGAGAAAGCCAGTCGAGGTGAGGCAGTTTAGGGCAAAGCTAAGGCAATTCTTGCCCCAAAAGTTGATATGAAAAGGAAGAAAAAAAGCCAGGCGTGGTGGCACACGACTTTAATCCCAGCACTTGGGAGGCAGAGGTAGGAGGATCACTGTGAGTTTGAGGTCACCCTGAGACTTCATAGTGAATTTCAGGTCAGCCTGGGCTACAATGAAATCCTACCTTGAAAAACTGAAAGGGAGGGAGGAAGGGAGGGAAGAAGGGAAGAAGGGAGGGAGGGGAAAGAAGCTGGGTGTGGTGGCGCACGCCTTTAATCCCAGCACTTGGGAGGCAGAGGTAGGAGAGTTGCCATGATTCGAGGCCACCCTGAGACAACACTGAATTCTAGGTCAGCCTGAGCTAGAGTGAGACCCTACCTCTAAAAATAAAAATAAAAAAAGAAGGAAGGAAGGAAAGAAAGGGGAGGGAGGAAGGAAGGAGACATTGTGTAGGATAATTTTCAGGTCAGGCCATTTTAAGTGTGCATGGGGATTTAGGTGTGGTGTCTAAGGCACAGGAGTGAGTCCAAGACTAATGAAGTCTTCATGTATATAAATATTATTTCTCTTCCTAGGGAAAGACCTCATACACACATACACAAACAAAACCAACTAGAAAACTGTTGCTTTCAGTTTAGGTCCATAGCTTTTGTCATTCAGAAAGTACAGCCTGGATTTAGCAATCAGATCTGACTGTCTTGGAACTAGGCAAAGCATTTAGTAGAAATAGGACAGATATCTGCCCTGCTTCTATATTCCTACTTTGCTCTTTCTCCCAAGCCCTGCCTCTAAAGTAAATTGAGACTAAGATCTCAGAGGATTTCATACATTCTTTTTGAATTAAATGAAGTCCATCTTTTGTTTTAGTATTGTACACTGTAAAGGCTAGAAGTTCAGTTAGCAGATAATTATAGGTTTGCTTCAGAGATCAAAACTGAAATACATGAAACAGCTAGAGGAGTGTGCATAAGAGAACAAAAATCTCTGAGTGCCAGAATGGGTGTATAGACTAAGGGGTGCTTCTAAAAGACCTGGACACTGGAATTACCAGTGAGCTCTTTCTGTCTGTTTTTCTGTTTCCTGTAGTTTCTGCTGAAAACTTGCAAAAGAACCTAGATCAGATGAAGAAGCAAATTGCTGATGTGGAACGTGATGTTCAGAATTTCCCAGCTGCTACAGATGAAAAGGACAAGTTTGTTGAAAAAATGACTATATCCTTTCTTGAATGGAAGGACTTGCCTCCTGGGGGAGGAGGACCTGCTATGGGGATAGGATACTTGATAGCTATATTCAATTTTTCCTCTTTAAAAGTTTTATTTATTTATTTATTTATTTATTTATTTATTTATTTATTTGCTAGCACAGGGCCTCTTGCTACTACAAATGAACTCCAGATGCATGGGCCACTTTGTGCCTCTGACTTTACGTGTATGGTGGGGAATTGAACCTGGGCTGGCAGGTTTTGCAAGCAACCTCCTTTATCTGCTAAACCCTCTCTCTCCCCAGCCTGTCTTTGGATTTTTTTTTTCTTCATTAAATACATAGATCTTAAAAGCAGTCTCATTGTTGTGGAAGTGAAAGCATACCATGCTGTTGCAGTCAGCTTCTTGTTGCTAGACAAACACCTGACCAGAAATAGCTTATGGGAGGAAAGAGTTTATTTCAGGCTTACAAATTCCAGGGGAACACCATCAATGGTGAAGAAGCTGGCTCATTGCAAAGATGAATAGCAGAGAGACTACATCAAACAGCCAGCAAACACCAAGACAGGCAAGCACGAACGCCAGAGCTTAATACTGATTCTTCACACACCTTAGGGCTGGACTCAGGTCTGCCCCTGTAGCAGGAATCTGCCTTCTAGGGGCTCAAGCTGTAAGCTTTTTTTTTTTTAAGGTAAGGTCTCACTCTAACCCAGGCAGACCTGAAATTCATTATGTAGTTTCAGTGTGGCCTCCAACTCACAGCAATCCTCCTACCTCTGCCTCCCAAGTGCTGGGGTTAAAGGTGTGCACCACCATGCCCAGCAGCAAGCTCAATTTTAATAAAACACCTGAGTCTATGGGGCCATACATTCAAACTATTACACATGCTCATAAACTAAAAGTTCCTCTTGATTCCCAACTTGTGCTCCATTGTCACCACCTACACCCCCACACTCTCCCCTTCACAGAGGTATCTACTGCCACTGGACTTCTTTCTGGTTTATACGGCATGAATTTTTTTTTTTTTTTTTTTGGTTTTGCAAAGTAGGGTCTCACTCTGGTCCAGGCTGACCTGGAATTAACTATGTAGTCTCAGGGTGGCCTCGAACTCTCGGCGATCCTCCTACCTCTGCCTCCCGAGTGCTGGGATTAAAGGTGTGCGCCACCACGCCCGGCTGGCATGAATTTATTTTAAACTAAAACTACATTGCATAGCTTTTTCCACATAATATCCTTATTTCTGTACAGCCTATGCTAAATATTTAGCCTTTGTGTGAATTGCTACCTCCTGTTGTAGTGTCCCATTGTTTACCATTCCCCTCTGCTGGGCATTTTAGATTGCTTCTGTGTTCCATTGTCATGAACATCCTTGTTCATACCATCATATTTTCTTGAGTGGTCCTCTGGCTTGGGGCTGCTTTTTTGGTTGTGTGGTCCTTTACTCCACGCTGCCACAGCTTTGTGAAGGATGCACAGGAGCAGTATAACAAGCTGCGAATGATGCACTCTAACATGGAGACCCTCTATAAAGAACTAGGTGACTACTTCGTCTTTGACCCCAAGAAGTTGTCTGTGGAAGAATTCTTCATGGATTTGCACAACTTTAGGAATATGTTTCTGGTAAGCAAGGATGACCTGTTGACTTCCACAGGATACATGTTGATTGATAGTGGATGTCCCCATATGCTCTCCCCCCCCCCACCCCAGCAAGCAGTCAAGGAGAACCAGAAGCGCCGGGAAACAGAGGAAAAGATGCGGCGAGCAAAGCTAGCCAAGGAAAAGGCAGAAAAGGAACGGCTGGAGAAGCAGCAGAAGAGAGAGCAACTCATAGACATGAATGCAGGTAAGATGTGAGGAAAGGGACAGGCTGAGAAAGGAGCATTTGGAAGCTTCTCTGTCTAGAATCTAGAGGCAGTCAAGAGCAGCTCAGTGTGGAGTTTAGTTCCTAGCAAACGAGTTTTGGCAGTGTTCCATCTCTGAGATCCTGGTGCTGAATTGTAATCCCAGTTCAGTTTCATGCATGTTGCAGTTTTCTTTTTTTCCTCCTTTGCTGGTTCTTACATTATGTATCAACACCTTCTCTTCCCTTCTGCCACCTAGAGTTTCTTCTGGCCTGTTCTTATTCCTTCCACTAAGTCTTCTCCTTCCATCTTTTAATAATGGCTTGGCCTTCCTTTCTTATTTCACTAAGTCCAGTATTCTTAATATCACTTAGCACAGTTGTACACACCAAAGATCTTAAACAGATTAAACTTAATGGGAAGTTGGGCAGAGAGCTGTTCACCTCCTGTTTCTTCAGCAGAATCTGTTTCACTACTGGAAGCATGTCTTTGTTGATGCATATGGTCTCAATTACTCTGTTTCCTGTCTCTGCTTCTTTCCTGCCACGGATTCCCTGTCCCCTCCTCCCTTCCCCCTTCCCCCATGGGTAACAGAAATAGAGCATATGTTGCTGATGGCACTGAGCTGATCCTGAAGAGCCATGAGTCTTCTCAGGACTGCAGTTCTGTTAAAAATCTGTTGAACAGAAGCAGTTTGGACTACTCATAACACCTCGTGCTCCCATAGACTTTCACAATCATTCATTTGCCCTTACTTCAGTTGTACATAAGCCATCAACTTTGTTCCAGTAATGCTGTTAAAGGTCACACCAAGTATCCTTTACCTCTTTTATTGTCTCCAGGTCTCCCGGGGTTCCCCTCTGAATTGCATGGGATGTAATGGGTGAAAGTAGAGTCCAGTAGACATTTGGCATTAGGGCTGTACAGAGTCAACAGGTGGCGTAGTAGACCTTACCCTTCCCCCCCCGCTCCTCCCCACCACCTTGGTCAAGCAAGTAAAGTTAGAATATAAGTCAGTTGTAATGGTGATGCTTGAACAGCAGGTGGCGCTAGGAGCAATGAGCCCCAGTCTTTGAGCTGGCAGCCAACCGGCTTCCTTGGGATTTCACAGTTTCAGATTTCTCTATCCTGAGCTGTTGCCATGGAAACTGAGCCTGGCTGGAACCAGGATTCTACATTAACTATTTGTGTTCCAGCAGGTTGCTCTAAGCCCTTAGATGCAAAACTGGCTTCAGGAAAACGGGGCCACTGAAAGTAGTACTTAAGTGATGAGTAAAATATGATCTTGACCAGTGATCTCTGGTCTCTTAGCTCTGCTCAGAAACCTGAACCAGATCCTTTCTAAAGGAATAGAGTCTTAGCTGGGCGTGGCGCACACCTTTAATCCCAGCTCTTGGGAGGCGGAGGTATGAGGATTGCTGAGATTTCAAGGCCAACCTGAGACTACATACTATAGGTCAGCCCGAGCTAGACTCAAAACAAACAAACAAACAAACAAAAAAAGAATAAAAAAAGAAAAAAAGTCTTCAGGGGCTGGAGAGATGGCTAAGTGGTTAAGGTGCTTGCCTGCAAAGCCTAAAGACCTGGGTTTGATTCTCCAGTGCTCATGTAAAGCCATGCACATGCACCTGCAGTTCATTTGCAGTGGTTAGAGGCCCCGGCACACCCATTTATATTCTTTCTCTCCCTCCCTCTCTGTCTGTCTTTGCTTGCAATAAATAAAAAATGTTGTTTTAAAAAATAGGGTCAAGGCGGGCGCGGTGGTGCACGCCTTTATTTCTAGCACTCAGGAGGCAGAGGTAGGAGGATGGATGTGAGTTCAAGGCCAATTTGAGACTACATAGTGAATTCTAGGCTAGCCTCAAACACCAAATCATCACTTTTTACCTACAAAGTGCTAGTATTACAAGCATGGGTTACCTTGTTGGGAATAGTTGCATAATCGTTTGACAATTGTGATGTCTGTGTTTACCCTCATGTTGGAGTTACAGTTCTGTAATTCTGTGTACTGTCTTGATTAGTGTGGGGAGGATGGCATTGCGTAAGAACATCTGAAGGTTTGTGCAAATAGTGAGTCTTTTGGCCATTTTAAAATGAATACAAGTAAACATGGGTCTGGTCTGTGAGACTTGACATTGATCCCTTCTTATCTGTTCTGAGCTGTCAACCAGTATAGGAGAAGGAAAACCAAGTAGTAGCTATGCATTTCATGTGAAGCTTGACATTTGCTGTGCTGCTGTAGCTGAAGAGTCTACAGCTGTTTCTTTGTTCGTGACAGAGGGTGATGAGACAGGTGTGATGGACAGTCTTCTGGAAGCCCTACAGTCAGGTGCAGCATTCCGACGGAAGAGAGGACCTCGTCAGGGTAAGTAAACAAATTGTTCCCATCTGGGTGTTGTGGGGTGGGCTAAGGTGTTTCTGAAAGCTCCTGGTCATGCTAGTATAGGGCTAAAGAGCAAATAGTGATGCTCCAGGGTTTAGCAACTTCTCATATCCCTGCATGGTAGAAAGACCTGACTTAAAAAACTAGAACTTAGCTGGGCGTGGTGGCACACGCCTTTAATCCCAGCACTTGGGAGGCAGAGGTAGGAGGATCACCGAGAGTTCGAGGCCACCCTGAGACTACATAGTGAATTCCAGGTCAGCTTGAGCTAGAGTGAGGCCCTACCTTTGAAAAAAAAAAAACTAGAACTTGAGGGACTGGCCTTGTTGTTGTTGTTGGGGTTTGTTTTTGTTTTTGTTTTTGCATTTCTCCCATTCTCCAATCAGAAATTCGGTGCAGGGCACAGAGACTTGGTGAACATTTGTGTGGAAAATAAATGACTGCCAGGCATGGTGGCACACACCTTTAATCCCAGCACTTAGGAGGCAGAGGTAGGAGGTTTGCCATGAGTTTGGGGCCACCCTGAGACTACATAGTGAATTCCAGGTCAGCCTGGGCTAGAGTGAGACCTTACCTCAAAAAAACAAAGTAGGGGGCCTGAAGAGATGGCTTAGTGGTTAAGTGCTTGCCTGTGAAGCCTAAGGACCCCGGTTTGAGGCCTGATTCCCCAGGACCCACATAAGCCAGGTGCACAATGTGGCACATACATCTGGAGTTTGTTTGCAGTGGCTGGAGGCCCTGGTGTGCCTTTTGTTTTTGTTTTTTGTTTGTTTTGTTTTTCAAAGTAGGGTCTCATGCGCCACTATGCCTGGCCTCAAGAGCTCCCTTTTTCCTTGGGCGCAGTTATCCTCGCCTTCCTCACTTCTCATACCCTCCTTTCCGAACACGCAGAAGATAAAAGTTGATTACACAGAGCCTTAAATAGTAGTGGACATAGGACACATGCATTAGTATGATAAAGGATTAGTGGATATGTTTTCCTGGAAGGAAGCATGCAGTTACCAAGAGACTAGTTCAAAAGAAGGTGTAGACAAAGCTTTCCGTCCTGTGAGGATGAAGTATACCATCCTTAAGATGGCTTCTTTCTCAGGGTGAAGGTGGAAAGACAGCAAGACCATTTTGAAGTACTTAGAGATGTGTTCTTTATTTGCTGGCTGATGAGCATAGACCCATTTGATATGAGATTTACTTGGAGATTATTGTAAGAGAAGAGTTATACGACTGGTTTGGTTCCGTGCTGAGCTTTTAGTTTAGTGATGTCTCTAGGACCTACAGTGCCAATTAGACCCTGGAAGAGAGAATACTAGCCCATATATACTCAGTATCCTAGCCCAAATGATTACTGTGAGTTTCATCTCTTAATGGCTGGCTGGCTGACCTCCCATTTCTACCAATACTCTGAATACCTACAGGGAAATTCCCTTCTCAGAGCTCCTCTGCATGACTAAACCCTTTCCTAAATAGAAGAATCCCAAATCAAAACTCACCCATCCATTTTATGGCATTTTCTGGGTGTAGAGTTTCTAGAAGGAAAGAGAAACAGGCTAGAAGGGCTTAGAAGTCCATGTCGGAGCATTTAGTCTTACGTCTAGGCATTTGAGTGGGGTATAGCTATTGCTTTGGGCTTAGTCTTTAGAGGTTCTCACAGCACTGTTTCCTACCTACTGTGTGAGGTGGTGTGGCTTTACATAAAGCATTAAACATAATGAATGAAAATAACATATGCCTCACTGCACTATTTCCCATTACCTTCTCAACTAAATCTAGCCTGCTTCAGACTGGTGGGAATTCCCTTTTGAGCCTTTTCCTGAGGAACTAACTGTACTAGAGTCCCAGATGCTTCCTGTATACAAGCAACCAGACACCAGTGGCTTCCCTCTGCTGGGGAAGCCCCATTCTCCACTTGCCAAGAGAAAATCAGGACTCCTAGGTGGAAGAAGCAGAGGTTTTTGTTAGAGCTACCCTTTCAGTAGAGAACTTGAATTAATGAAAGTACCTTCTCTTAGTGCATAGGAGATGCCGAAATAAAGTGAAGTTGAAAGCGTAAAACAAAGAAAAAGAATTACATAATTTTAAATTGATTCCAGCTTGTAACCTTGTCTTTCTGGGCTCTGGATTTACTAAGCTCACCAAGTATATCTAGGAGAATCTCTCATTGAAAACAGTTCTCTGGCAAGCTTTTTATGTTATTTATTTATTGATTTTGGTTTTTCAAGGTAGGGTCTCATTCTAGTCCAGACTGGCCTGGAATTCACTATGTAGTGTCAGGGTGGCCTCAAATTCCCATTAGTCCTCCTACCTCTGCCTCCCATGTGCTGAGATTAAAGGCATGTGTCGCCATGTCCAGCTTTGGCAAGCTTTTTAAAAGACTTTGGTACTTTCAAATAATTTAAAGTGATGTAGTCTCACATCAAACAGAAAGCTGGGCATCAAAGTAGAGTGCCTAGGTCTAGGGTGAGATTAAAAGATCCAAACTGGGGCCTGGGATCAGCATCTAAAGGACACTTGTTTCCAAAGTCTGCTAGCCTGGGTTTGATTCTCCAGAACCCAAGTGAAGCCAGATAATGTGTCTGGCATTTGTTTGCAGCTGCAAGAGACTGGTACATGCACACACATGTACATACAAATAAATACACACTTGTTTTTAAAGAAGAAGATTCAGCCAGGCATGGTGGCACACGCCTTTAATCCCAGCACTCGGGAGGCAAAGGTAGGAGGATTGCCGTGAGTTCAAGGCCACCTTGAGACTACATAGTGAATTCCAGGTCAGCCTGAGCTAGAGTGAGACCCTACCTCAAGAACCAATAATAATAATAATAATAATAATAATAAAATCAAAAAAAGAATATTCAAATTCAAATTTACCTATGGTGCTAAATGTTACCTTAGTGGAGCCACTTGATGTTTCTGATTCTCAGTCTCTATGTATAAAAAGAGAGGTAGAAACAGGGTATGATGGATCATGCCTATAATCTCAACACTGAGGAGACTGAGGTTGGAAGAGGAGGATCATTGAGATTGAGGCCAGCAGTGCTGCAGAATGAGTTCCACGGAAGCCTTGTCTAGAGCAAGACCCTGCTTTAAAAAAAAAAAGAAAAGTGTACTAGAATGTCCTCTAGGGTCTGGCACTAATGTGTGTGTGTTTGTTTGTTTATTTACTTTACATTATGAAATTAAGATCAAAGGGGAATAAAAGGTTGGAGTTAGAAGGGCCTATTCTCAAAGTATCAAGGACTTGAGGGCTGCAGGCTCCTTTCTGGTGCTGCTAAATCAAATATTCTAAAACCTGCTCTGGGTGCCTCTGACTATTTTGCTAAGAGCCAGTGAATCAAAAGCAGTTAGACATATCTTGTCTAACAATGCTCCCATTCCCAAAGAGGCAGCACGCTCTAGTCAAAGACACTTGTTTTTTTTTTTTCCCCAGAGTCTCCAGGAATGTTAAAATCTTCCAGATTTTAGAGACATGAGGGAGTAACTAATACACAGAGACCCATTGAAGAGAGTTACTGTCAGGGCTGGATCATTAAAAGTAACATGTAAGCTGCTGTGATCCTCAATGGGAGAACAATGACTTGAGTGTCAAGGGGAAGAATCCATGTAATTGTCTTTGCAGCAACTATTTCAGGCCCATGATTGAGTCAGCTTGTGGTTTAGTGACTCAACTTGATTTCCATGAATGAATTGTACATAGGCTACTTGCTCACTAGGATGAAAGTCAATAAAGAAATCTATCTCAGGGCTGGAGAAATGGCTTAGCTGTTAAGGCATTTGCCTGCAAAGCCAAAGGATCCGGGTTCAATTCTCCAGGACCCACATAAGCCAGATGCACAAGGGGGCGCATGCATCTGGAGTTCGTTTACAGTGGCTGGAGGCCTTTGCATGCCCATTCTCTCTCTCCTCTCTCTCTCTCCTTCTTTCTCTCAAATAAATAAATAAATAAAATATATTTTTTTTAAAGAAATCTATCTCTACCACTTCCCAGCTTCCATATAAGATAAGCTCCACTTATCTAAGCAGGGACGCAGGGTTAGAGCCTTGGGATGACCCTAGTGATCAGTATCTGGCCTGGTCATAGGTAAAAGGAATTAGGATGTGGGTCAGTTGCCCAGGTCTAAAGGTAAGTCCAGAATGATAACTCACTTTCATGATTCCAAGTCCAGGGCAGTTCCCATTAAGCATGTATTTTTGGATAAGAAATGACCCTCTATCACTGTCAGAGGGTCAGAAATAATCTCTCTTAGAATCTAGCAAGGAGAGTTCTGGATGTGGTGAGTGTGCTTTAGGGAGGTTTTCTGAAGACCCCTCCTGTCTAGAAAACATTGGCCTTTTGTTTTGTTTTGTTGGTTTTTTTTTTTTTTTTTTTGAGGTAGGGTCTCACTCTGGCCCAGGCTGTCTCAGGGTAGCCTTGAACTCACAGCTATCCTCCTACCTCTGCCTCCTGAGTGCTGGGATTAAAGGTGTGCACCACCATGCCCAGCTCAAAACGTTGGCTTTTAAAAGTGTTCCTGTACCACTAGTTATTCTCTGCCATTTTGAAAAAATAGGGCAGAAAGTTTAATTAGGAAAGTTTTAAACAGTAAGTTATTTAGGATGGTAATGATTGCCCCAGCTGTCCTAGTTTCCTCTTCCCTAAGGAAGCTTATTAACACAAGCACTTCCTCTTTAGTAGTAGTTCCTAGCTTGTGTTTTATCATTTTTCCCCAAATCATTAACCTTTTTTTTTTTAAATTCAGCTGTACTTAGTGTTACATGGTTGATTTTTACTGCTGTTTTTATTCAAACCCACCCTGACTTGTAGGATTATGCCTCAGACAACTTTGACAAGTATCTCAGTATTGTTCCTCTCTCCAAGTCTATGGAAGTTTTCCTGAGTTAATAATACTGGATCCTATGTGGTCAAAGTTCTGACCTGTTTCTGTAGCTACTACAAGTCCTTAGTAGTCTTTAAAAGGGAGGAAGTCAGCTTTCCGAGTGTTCAGGCTGCTCGGCGTAGTGGTGGCCTGGGTTCTGTTGTTGCAGTTGTCAATTGGAACAAGACTTTTCCCTGCTTGACCTTAGGCTACATTGTGTCCATTTTTAGTTACCTATTTTCAAGTCTAAGAAGGGAAATTTTGCTCTTGTCCCTGTCTACCATGTTTTCCTGCTTCCTAGGAAATACAGAATATGTCAGAAGCTTCATGACTGTGGAAATGTTTTGAAAGACTGTGGGGATTAGGTACAACAGGAAATCTTCATTCTTCCAGGTGACTTTCAGGTCATATGAGTCCCAAGATAGCTATGTATATGGCCTAGTGTGTTTGTAGAAGACAACGTCATGTTGCAATTTCAAAAGATTGGACATGCCTGGTAGAGGAAGAATCATCCAACTGTCCTAGAACTCTGCCTTCTCCTGTGGTGCCCCAGGACAGACCCCGGAGTCTAGAGTCAGACTTACTGTGGGTGCACACTCACCGCCACACTCGTAGTTGTGGTACTGTGTGACTGCTAGAGCCTAAATTCAAGAAGCAGTAAGGAGATACTGAACTAGTGCCTTTCTTAACCTGAGAAGTGGGGTGCTAAAGAAGTGAGCATTTCAGAAAAGAGTGGACAAGAAGCACATCTGAAGAAGAATGTGCTAGTGAGGGAGAGACCGGGAAGGAAAGGAGAAGTGCACACATGTCGACAACCAGTTGCTCTCAAGTGGGCTTCGCTCTCAAGTGGGCTTGTCCTCATTTGTCAGTTACTGATGCAGTAGTCGTCTTCACAGTCCAACAGATGACTTAGTGAAGCCCCAGAGGTACAGGTCCCATACCCGTGATCTCTACTCAGATATACCTTGTGGTGTTAGTTAGGGTTTTCACTGTTATTTCTCCTCTTGGTAGACAACCCCTTGTACCCTTGGGAGGAGGAGGAGGAGGAGGAGGAGACCTTTGAGTTGGTAACCTATAGGCATGTTGTTTGCTCCCTGCCTGACCTGCAGGTAGTCTGTGATATGGCTCTGCTGTGAAACTGGTAGCCCTGGCAAAGACTTCAGCTCTCTGATCCTGTTTGGCTTCTGCCTATCTAAAGCTTTTTGCTGATCCAAAGGCAGCACTTTGGCTTCTCTGGACTCTTCCTCCCTGCTCATGTCCCCCAGCTGCCCCAGTCCTGCTGGCTTTTCATCTTTTTCTGCTTCTTTAAAACTTAGGCTCTGCTTTCTCCAAGCCAGCTTTTCCTGGGTCTTCCTGGAAGAATTTGTTCTTACTTTGTTTTGCTTTTAAGTTCAATTGAGTTAAAATTTGCCATTTTAAAGTAAACAGTTCACTGAGTTTTAGTATAGTCACTGGATTGTCCAATTATTGCCATTGTTGTATTCCAGAACACTTTAATCATCTCCAAAAGAGACTCTTTGTCTATTAGCAGTTGCTTTTTCAAACTGCCTCAGTCTCCTGAATGTTGGAATCACAGGTGTGTTCTACCACACCAGCATATTTTTTTTTAATTTTACTTTCTATTTCTGTGGACTGGCCTAGGCTGGGCACTCACAGGAATAGAATAATAGCATATACTGCTTCTAGGACCTGGGAAGAGATGGACTTCATGATATAGGCATGGTCCCAAGGAGCTGCCTTTAGTTCATTGATGGGGGCACATCCCAGCAGAAACACATGGATTGATTGGCTCTTTTTCTTATGTGGGAGGACAGTTAGAACTTCACAGCTCTTAAGCTGCTGGGGTAGAGGTTTTGTTATAGGGTTTCTCTGTCTTGACCATCCTTAATCCTGGCTCTGTTTTCTCTGGCATACCTTTTATCCTTTCCCTTCTTTTTTTTAAAATTAATTTATTTATTTGAGAGAGAGAGAAAGAGGCAGATAAAGAGAAAGAGAATGAGCGTGCCAAGGCCTCCAGCCACTGCAAACAAACTCCAGATACATGTGCCCCCTTGTGCATCTGGCTTATGTGGGTCCTGGGGAATTGAACCGGGGTCCTTGGGCTTCACAGGCAAATGCCTTAACCACTAAGTTATTTCCCCAGCCCTCCCTTCCCTTCTTGATGTGTGTGTACACACATGGCATACTGTGTGAATACATGCATGCTGTATGTGTGCATGCTGCATACATCTTGTAGGGCACTTTGAGAAGATGAGGAAGACCCAGGTGCGTGGACATTGGTTGTTAGAAGATCACATGTGGGAGTATGGTGTGCAGTTAGTGGTTGCTGTTCCTCTTTATAGCTTCCCCTCAGAGGCCCACTGAAGGCAGCCTTTTCCTAGGACCAGCCCTCCTGGGGTTGCCTTGTATTTTGGCCTAGGGGTTTATTTAATTCTAAGAAACCTATAATGAGAAAATAGACTTAGAGTATTTCATTTCTCTTTAGGTGTAACAGAGCCAGTACTTAAATCGAGTTCTGTATAGCCATATTTAAACCTTTGGTCTTTCCACACAGGTAGCACAGGAAAGTTTTACTCTCCAGTTGCACCACACTCTATTATTCTTTGCTACCTAAAGGGGTGCCCCACATGTTGGGTCTCTGTTCCTCTTTCCTTAAGGACTTCATAAACCAGACAAAGCAGCCATAATTGCATGTCTTCTGGCTGAACATCTGCTATAGAGTTTGAAAGACATTAGAAACTTGGTGAGTGATCTCTTGTATCTTTTTTGCAGCCAACAGGAAGGCCGGATGTGCGGTCACGTCTGTGCTAGCTTCAGTGCTGACCGAGGAAGACGCCATGACTGCTGTTCCTGCCAAGGTGCCCAAAAATGAAGGAGTCTCCACAATTCTTGAGGAAGCCAAGGAGCTTGTTGGCCGTGCTAGCTAAAGCTGGGCTCCATGGTGATGGCGGCTTCTAAATGGAGCCCAGACTGTCCACCTGCAGCATGTGCCTAAATGGTCAAAGAGATGTTCCTGTGCAGTGGCCACTCAACCACTTGACCCTGTCCTCCTGTCTGGTCCACTGCTCTCTGAACATCACATACAGCTTCAGCTGTCTGGAGGCCAGAAAGAAAGGACAGCCTGGGGAAGGCCTGAGGCCAACTCAGCCAACCCTGGCTGTTGTATTACCAAAGCAGGGTCTGTGTTTGCTGCCTTAACCCTGTCTCCTTTCTGTTACTCAGAGGGCCTCGTCTCAGACAAGACCCAGCCTGCTCTGTAAGCCCCACATTCTAGTGGGCCTTCCCCTAGGTCAATCTTGCTGGATTTGTGCTTTTCTTTCGTGGTTTCTCTAGCCCTGAGAATAGCATGGGGCTTGTGAACCTTTGGGCTAGATCCTTCCTTTCATTGCTGTCACCTCTGCTCCTCTTTCCCCGCTGGCTGTTGTTATTTATTACTAGTGCTGTGGCTTTGGGACCTGTTTTTAAGGAAACAGGGAACAAATCCCACCCCATCCACCTCCCTGGGAAAAGCCTCCCAAGCAAAGGGTCTTGACCACTCTGTTTGTTCCACTATGGCCCAGGCTGGAAATGAGGGCAGAGCCACAGTGTGGAGCCTGCTGGCTGCCATGCTTTATGCCCTGGGTTTCCTGGACCCTTTGCCTCAGCCTCTGGCCACTGAGCCAAGATCCCTCATGCCTTCCCCAGAGTTTTGGTGCATCTCATTTGGAGTTCAGGCTGTAGTGTGACCTTCCCAACACCTCACGTTCTGTCTCCAAGGAAATGGGAGGTGGAGCCTCCTGGCTGAGAAATTGTTTTGCAAATGGATCTATTTTTGTATGAAAAAGAAATTTTTTTAAGAAAAATAACTTCCTGTGCCCTTCTTCCTCCATAATATAAGAGGCTCTGATGATAGGTTAAGGCATTCCTGGGGCTTCATCCTACAGTCCTGGACCTTGGCTCCAGCCCTGAAGACTTCTGGATTCTAAGGCTAAGGTATCCTTCCCCAGAATTGGTTCTCTGGTTGGGCTGGGGCAGGCCTAAGAGTGTCAGAAGCTCTGAGGCTACAGTTTTTATGAATTTAATAAATTATCAAGCCAACTGTGCAGATGCTAAGTGGACACTGAGAAGTGGGCACAAGGGGTGTCCCCACACTGTACCCATACTTCATCCAAACAGTGAGCAAACCAAACTGTTGGTGGCCTAAACTCCATGAAGCTCAGATTCTCTCTGGCTTCCAGTCCCTTTTTTGCCCTCTCTGTGCCCTTTTGAGCCCCCCCCCCCCAAATGCTACACAGAATGACACTGTAGGGCTTGGCACAGAATTCTGGTTGTTAGGTAAGGAAGAGTTAGGATATTTGGGGTGACTACAAGGGTCTGTGGCTAGGAAGGAGGGTTTGGGTTGATAGAAGGTGTGTTTGAAAGGTCAATGGAGCAGCTTTGAGCCCTTCCTGGGAAGGCTGTGCTGCAGGGGGCCTGTTGGTCCTGAGTCACTCCCCCTCCTCCCCCGCTCGCTGACATCTG
The DNA here is from genome assembly GCA_036365145.1 of Orientallactaga sibirica. Lineage (NCBI taxonomy): Eukaryota > Metazoa > Chordata > Mammalia > Rodentia > Dipodidae > Orientallactaga > Orientallactaga sibirica. The sequence continues at coordinate 48,082,880 of JAEOAD010000005.1, read as the reverse complement.
GGGCTTTGACCCTTTCTTTTTTAATCTACTTTTGCTAAGATACATTAATTAAAAAGAAATTTTTAGTATCGGGGAACAAAATACAAACCCCTCACTTGTCGGGTCTTTGGGGATGTCATCACCTCTAGTTTGATGGGTTTGTTTCCAACTGTTTAATAAAGTGTTGAAACAACCACCTTCCTGCCTCCCTTGTGGAATTCTGGGCTTTTTTTACTCCAATGCAGGCTCCTCTTCTCCAGCATCACATTTGACCTAACAAATCGGTCAGAAGCCAACCAACAGTGCCAGATACATTATGGTTGAGCACAAGGTTACAGATAATTCATACACAGTGAGTTCTGTCCCTCCAGAGCTTGGCTCAGGGTTATCTGCACTCCCTCATAAGCAGTGAGGCACTCAGTACAGCTCCCTAGCTCTTCCACATTGCCTCCTCTTGGCTTAGAGCTCATTTCTTGAACTCACCCCTTAACTCTCCACTTCCCCTTGTCCTCATGTCACATCAGTTCTGGCCAGTAACTGTATCTCCCATCCCTACTGTTTGCTGTTTGGGTGGCCCCTGAACACATTCCAGGCAGGCAAGAAAGGGTCTAACTCTGGGTCTGAATACCTTTGTTTACCCAGCAGAAGTCAAGCACCAGGCGACTTTGCCACTCAAAGCACGATGCTTCTTTCGAGCCCTATTGTGACCCCACACAAAGAAACCTTACAGGCTATGAGCCAATCCCAGGATACACTGGGAGGGACCACAAACCCACCTGGGTAGCTTGTGGATCTAGCAATAAAAACCTTTTAAAATAGCCCTTGGGCCTTAGGCAGCTCCCTCCCCTAGCATGGCTGGAGGTGTGGTGACTGCCTGCCTCCTCCCTTTCTCTTCCTAGAGACCACATTTCTTAGCCGTATGGGCACAGACACCAATTAGGGCACCAACCACAACTGCTCGCCATCTCCGCCTGTCTGCCCCCATCCCTGGAATAGAACCCAGGCGACCAGCGCTCTGCCCCTCCTCAGCCTGGCTCTAAGAAATAAAACCTTGCTCCCATCTCAGCAATCCCACACACTGCCCTTCCTCCCACACAAGAAAGTCGCCCCCAGATGCTGCTGGTTTGGAAGATTTGGTTTCCATGACAACCGACCAGGGTTTGCAGAACTGGTGACAATCCGCGGGGAGTGGGGGCAGAGGACGACTAGGAACAAGCTCCTCCAGCTCTCATAGGACTTGGCCTCGCTGACCCTCTTGATAAACCTCTGCGGGTGTCTCCTCAAGTTCCAGAACCTAGAGGAAACCTGGAGGAGGGCAGGGAGTGAATGGGTAGCAACCCGAGCTGGGTCCCTGGACCATCTCAACTGCAAGCAAGCCCTTTCGGTTTCCATCAAGAAAGGGCTGCACTTTGCTGCACGTAAGGAGGGACAAATTCCAGAAAGGGACACTGAGGCCAGGCTAAGGACTCCGCCCTTGAAGAATTGCCTCTGGCATTCCCTCTCACTCCCGTGGTGTTCCTCAATCCCCCAGGCAGCAGTGGTGGAGGAGGGCGGGCAAAGGAGAATCCACCCTCTTGAAGCCCCTACCTACCTTGAGGGAGGTGACTAGTGGGGAAGGGGAGGGAACTACCTTCCAGCACCGTTTGCCTGCACCAACCAGTCCTCGGTTCCGCCCCCGCTCCCACGTTCCCTCTCCCGCCCGAGCAGGGTCTCCTCTTCTGCCTGGAGACAGCCGCGAGCATAAATCTGCACACTCAATTGCACACGTACTCAAACTCCCCACCCTTTCCACGGACCCTTAAGCCGGCACACCACCGCATAAAGCATCACAAATATCGCACACTATTAGAGGCATGGCCATATTGGACAGTTATATACAGAACACACACACACACACACACACACACACACACACAAATAACAGCACCAAGACTCAAACAACTATGGCCTCCTGACTGTTACTACAGGGCACATCGCTCAGCTCATCCACATGTCAGAAACGTCCAGCCTTTCAGAAGAAACATTTTTTATTATTTTTTTCGAAGAAAAAAAGCCATATAAATATTAGAGTATAAAACTTGCGTGAGATACAGGAGGGGTGGGGTAGGAGCTACGTGACTATGCGAAGAGAAGCTCGTATAGAGGAGTCAGTACCGGGGAGGGGGCCCCACAGCGCGTGGACACAGCACAAAACACAGCACGGGCTGCTGCAGGCAGATTCAAGGACATCGCCCGCTGCCCACTCGCCATCACGTAAAAGCACACCGCACTACACTATTGGCTATTCTACACCAGCCGAAGGAGGGGACTCTACACTACTGTAAGGACTAAGGAGGGGGTCCTCTTGCAGTCCCACTGGGTGAGTGGGACAGAAGGGGGGTGGGCAGAGGAAGGTCTATGCACAAGGAGGCACTGGGGGACTTTAACCAGTCTCTGGCCACTAGGGGGCAGACTGGGGGAACTGGGCAGTGGCCTTCACATAGAAGAAACGGCACCTGGTAAGGTGAAGGACCGGGGTTGAGAACTGCAGGGGCCTTATATGGAGACGCCTCATTATGGACTGAGCCTCTCTGTCCACTTGGTCCCTGCTCTAGCTCCATGACTGTGACCCAGGAATCAAGAACAGCCCTGCTGGACCTCCCTGCTGGGGTTTCCATTGACCCTTCTACCAGGGATACCTCTGGAGTACCCAGCACCCACAGAGGCCCCTCTGACCTCTCTTGGGACCTGGTCCTAATTTCACTCAGAGCTTTCTTGGACTGAGATGCCAGTTTAAATCCAATGGTCCTGGTAGCTCAGCCCAAAGCTGGCTACCTGGGCTGACCTAGAGGTGGGGGCGGGGGGAGGTGGCCAAGCTGGTGTTTGTTTATGATTGGAATTTGGGGATTGGGCCAGTACCCTATGCCCTGGGGAGACACAGAACCTCCTGCAAGACTGTTAACTAACAGGGTTAGCTTTGTCCACCACCATATACACACACTTCCCTTCTTTATCGTCCCACCCCCTACTGTCTCCAAACATGCAAAGGAGTCTCTTCTTTGAAGAGGGGAGGGAGGTCACAGCATGCAGTGGGAACATCAAACAATGAAAAGCAAAACAAAACAAAAGACTGGTCCCCAGGCTTTGGGAAGAGACTTGGTAGCATAATTCCTTCCCTTAATCCAGCAAGCATTAGTATCATGGGGATGGTGGCTATGTCCCCCAAAACTTTAGCATTGGTCTCAGGCTGTAGAAGCCGGTGAAAAGACTGGAAACAAACCATGCTTTGGGGGAAGGTTGAAGCGAAGGTTGAGGCCAAGAGATTGTGATGCTCTTCCAGTTCTTCAGAACTATGAGCCGCCTGTGTAGGACACCTGATACCTCAACAGCCCAACTGCCTTGTTCCCGAGAGGAACTCTGAAGGAGGGAGCGGGGTGGAGAGGAGGATGGCAAGGGATGGATGGGCCTGATTGAATTGGAAGATGGAGAAGTTTCAGTTATAACTAAAGGGAGTGTGACAGATGGTTCTTGTGTCTAACCCCACTACCCATGTGGGTACATCAGTTGATTGGATGGGGGTTCCCAGCAGAACTCCCTTTGCATATTCAAGCCCCTAGGGGCAGAGAGAGGGGGTGTTGACTGGGCACTTGTTTCTGTTTCCCAATGGGGAGCATGGCCTTGGCCCCTACCAGCATTCTGGGGGTAAACCCTGAAATTCTGAGGCCTGGGTACAAGTAAAGACAAGTTGGGCTGGCTGGGGAGGGAGGCTGCCCTGTGGCTCTAGGTGTGGCCTCCATATTACTTCTTCTCCTTTTTGCCCGACTTCTTCTTGTTGCCATTGCCGCCTGCTGGAGTCTTGCCATCCCGCTTGCCAGCTGCGTTGGTCAGGGTGGCATTGCTGCCAGGGATGTAGACGTTCTGGCGGTAATCAGGCACATGCTGCAGGGTGAACTGGGGTCCATAGCGGGCACTCAAGCCCATGGTGCCAGCTCCCCCTCCCAGAGTGGAGCTTCCATCAGCAGCTTCTGCAGAGATGGGAAGAACAGATCATCAGATGGGAGTGGTGACTGTCTTATACTAGGTTTAATTCCCATCTTCTTTTCTGACTATGATTCTAGAGAAGTCTACCTAAGCTCCCTATGCCACCTCAGTTTTCTGACCTGGAAAATGAAGGTAATAAGAAGATCCATGTCAGCCAGGCATGGTGGACGCACGTCTTTAATCCCAGCACTTGGGAGGCAGAAGAAGGAGGATCGCCACGAGTTTGAGACCACCCTGAGACTACATAGTAAATTCCAGGTCAGCCTGAGACCCTACCTTCGGAAAACCAAAAAAAAAAAAAAAAAAAAAAAAAAAAAAAAAAAAAAAGACTAACCATGTCTTCTAGTTTTCGTGAAAGTCAGATAAGAAAATGTATGTAAAGTACCTATAGTCGTGCTGTGCTCAAAACATGCTAGCTAGCATTTCTCTCAGAGTGGAGACACTAGCTTTCAAATACTTGCCTCTGGCTTCCATACTCGATTATGGTTTGTACATCCTCCTTCCCTAACCGGTGCCTGGTAGTGATTCAGTAATTCTGGTATTGTGTGTGTAGTGTACTCTTCAAATGGTCTTTTGCTCATGTGTGCCTGTGTGGTGTGGGGGGCTGAACCCAGGTCTTTACCTGTGCTAGGCAAGCATTCTACCACTAAGCTTCATCCCCAGTTCTCCTCCAACTGTTTTTTTTTTTTTTTTTTTTTGAGACAGGTCTCACTATCTCACTATGTAGCCCAGGCTGGCCTTAAACAAGAAATCTTCCTGCCTCTACCTCCTAAGTGGTGGGATTATGGGCACATACTACTATGCCAGTGTATTTACTTCTTATTTCCTGCCCTTGGTGCTAGGGACCCAACTCGAGGCCTTGTACATGCTAGAAAAGTGATCTAGTATTGAGGCTACATCCTCAACTCTTGTTTTTTGAGACAAGGGCTTGGTAGATAACTCAGGCTAGCCTTGAACTTAAATCCTCCTACCTGTGCCTCCTGAGTGTTGGGTTTATAAGCATTGGCATTGTTTCTGGGCCTTCTAAGATCAAGTGTATCACACATTTGTCACCAGGCCTGGTTGCATCACTCCTTGACTGCTTACACTATGCCAAGCACTTTGCTAGGTGTTCCACATGCATGGCCACTTTCAACCTCAACATATCCCTCAAGTCGGCATGTGGTATTGTCTTCATGTTACAGATGAGGGAACCAAGACTGAGAGAAGGCCGGTAACCTGTGTTACAGTGGCACTCTGGCCTAAATACATCCAAGAGGAGGGTGTGGTGGTTGGATTCAGGTGTCCCTATAAACTTAGGTATTCTGAATGCTAGTCTCCCCAGCTGATGGCAATTGGAAATTAAAACCTCCTGGAGGCGGAGTATGGTTGGGGGTGGGCTTATGGGTGTTATAGCCAGCTTCCTCTTGCCAGTGTTTGGCACACGCTCCCGCTGCTATTATCCAACTGATGTTGGCCAGAGGGTGATGCCCACCCCTCTACTCATGCCATTGTTTTCCCCTGTCCCCTCATGTCTGTAAGCCAAAATAAACCCTTTTCCCCAAAAGCTACTCTTGGTCGGGTGATTTCTACCAGCAATGCAAACCGGACTACAATAGAGGGCACAGGGATTGTCACCTGCTTGGACATTCTCCCTGCTCTGAGGGCGGAGAATCAGGGGTGGGGAAGATCAGGATGCCCCGTGCTCTAGGAGACTGAGATGATGACAGTCCTGGCGGCAGAGATGTTGGATACAGCACAGAGTAGGTTCAGAATGTCTGAGGTACATGACATCAGAGTGTCACTAGGCCAATTTCCCCTGCCCTGAAGTTGGGGCTCAGAGAAGTAAACATTCTGGCTCTAGCACATGGAGAGATGGCTAAATGTTTAAAGGTGCTCGCAAAGCCTGACGGCCTGTGTTTGGTTCCCCAGCACCCACGTAAAGCCAGATGCACAAAGTGGCACATGCATCTGGAATTTGTTTGCAGTGGTGAGAGGCCCTGATGTACCCATTCTCTCCCCCCTTCTCTGTTTGAACATAAAAAAAAAATGTTAAAATATTTAAAATAAATGAAGACGCCTCATCTGCACTGTAAGAAGATGTCCAGATTATGTGTACACACCCTAAAGATGGAAGCAGAGAAGTACTCATCACAGGGGCTTTAGAAGGATTGTGATAGCACTTCATCCCGTGCCCTGGCACTTGATAAGTGCTCAACAAATGCTATTCACTGCTGTCCTCCTTGTTGTCATCAGCAGCAGCATCCAGTGTGTCATGCCCTCCATGCTCTACCACCCACTTTCCCTGGCTGGGTGGAGGGTGGTAGAGAGAGACAGAGAAATGACTCTCCCACTCACTGCTTGAGGCCCGGAATCACCCTGTGGCCGAGAGATAGTTAATGCCTCAGGAAGGCCCCAGCCTGGCCAAATGGCTGAAGAGCACACCTCCTAGCCTCCCTCTGCCCCCACCCTGGACCCTGGACCTGGTGAAGAGGGTGACTAAAGCTGGAGAGGCTGAGTCATCTTGGGACATCAACCAGGGATTGAGAAATAGAGTCAGGAAATATTTGCAGTGCCGGTAGGAGGGGGGAAGGCACGAGAAAGAAGAGCAGGGAGGCTCCTGGGTCTCTCTGCCTCCCCACTGAGTACCCGGATTTCCACAACCTTCATTTCTACTCCCTAAACCCTGGAATTGAGGGCCTTCGGGGGCCAGGAAAAGAGCTTGGGCAGCCAGAAGCAGCTACCCACTTCCTCCTCTCCTTTCCTAGTCCTTTGATTGGCTGACATTTCCCTGGTTTTCCCTAATTAACTCCCAGAGGGAGCCACGTCTTCCCTGGGCTGCTTTTCTCCTCCAGCTGCCAGCCACATCCAGCCTCCTTGGGCCTGGGAATGGAAGGGGGAAGGGCCAGATTAAAGGAAGGGAGGGGGTGGGGTAAAGAGAGGCTTCTGAACTGAGCACTCAGAACAGAATAAGGAAGCAATGTGGAGAAATAGGGAGAAGGGAGGCACAGCAAAAAAAATGAGCAAGTGCTTAATTTAGTGACAAGAAGCCTGGTCTACCCACATTAACCAAGGTCTGAGAAGCACCCAGAATGGCTGAAAATGACCAAGGAAGCTCCTGCCCCACCTCATGGGGATCTGTGAAATTGGGGTGAACCAGGAGGGACAGAAGGTGGGGAATCCAGGCAGTAACAAAGAATGACACTAGAGTTCTGTCCACAACTAAGGAGCTATGTGATCTTGGCCTAGGCCCTGAATCATCCAGGTATCAGCTTCATCATCTATGAATCTGAGAAAAGGCTGGGTTGCAGCTGGGCGTGGTGGCACACGCCTTTAATCCCAGGACTTGGGAGGCAGAGGTAGGAGGATCGTTGTGAGTTAGAGGCCACCCTGAGACTACGTAGTGAATTCCAGGTCAGCCTGGGCCAGAGTGAGACCCTACCTCAAAAAAAAAAAAAAAAAAAAAAAAAAAAAAAAAGGAAGGAAGGAAGGAAAGAAAAGAAAAGAAAAGAAAAGAAAAGAAAAGAAAAGAAAAGAGAAGAAAAAGCTGGGTTGCCAGATTCCATCCATTCTTCTTCTTCTTTTTCTGGTTTTTTATTTTATTTATTTGCAGACAGTGTGTGTGAGTGTGAGAGAGAGAGAGAGAGAGAGAGAAAGGGAGAAAATGAGCATGCCAGGGCCTCTAGCCATTGCAAATGAACTCCAGATGCATGTGCCTCTGGGTCCTTAGGCTGTATGGGCAAGCACCTTAGCTGCTGAGCCATCTCTCCAGCCAATTTTGTTGTAGTTTTACTTTATTATTTATTTATTTGAGAGAAAGAGGGGCAGATAGCGAAAGGGCACACCAGGACCTTTAGCCATTGCAAAGGAACTCCAGATGCATGTGCCACTTTGTCCATCTGGCTGATATGGATCCTGGGGAACTAGGCAAGTGCCTTAACCATTGAGTCCTCTCCTCCAGCATCTTTTTTTGTTTTTATTTTTATTTATTTATTTATTTGAGAGCAACAGACAGAGAAAGAAACAGGCAGATAGAGAATGGGCAAGCCAGGGCCTCCAGCCACTGCAAACGAATTCCAGATACATGCGCCACCTTGTGCTTATGTGGGTCTTGGGGAATTGAGCCTTGAACTGGGCTCCTTAGGCTTCACAGGCAAGCGCTTAACCCCTAAGCCATCTCTCCAGCCCCCCCCCCTTTTTGAGGTAGTGTCTTATTCTAGGCCAGGCTGACCTGGAATTCACCATGTAGTTTCAGGGTGGCCTTGAACTCACTCTGATCCTCCTCCTCTGCCTCCCAAGTGCTGGGATTAAAGGCGTGTGCTGCTATGATGGTCAAATTTGATCTTTTGATACTCCAACAGCCCTTCCATCTCCTTATCACCAAGGCCTGTCTTGGGCAAGGACCAGGGTTTTCTCTGGATCTCAGAAGAAAGCAACAAAAAGAATGTAGACCTCTTCTAGCTGGAGGAGGTGGGGGTGCTGGCCATTCCTCCAGCTCCAGATCCTCGCCACTCTGCTCTGGTTCCCTTAAACCTCCCCAATTTGAGCCTTGAAAAACTCCAGAATAGCCAGGGAGGCCTGAGGAGTGTAGCCCAAAACTGGCTGAGCTACAAACCACAGCCTCCTTGAGGGCACACCTCCCCTAAGTGTTTATTTAAAAAGCCTCCTAGGCCTGGCTGGGCTGGGCTCCAGGAGCCTCTAAGGCTCTGGGGCTAGGAAGTGGCTATGAAAGTGAGAGCAGAGCTTGACCCTATCACCTCTACCCTTGAGTCCATTCCCCAGAGCCCAGGCTCAGGCTGGGTCAGGCCCTGTGTGAGCTGAGAGGTGGAGCATGCATGCTGGCTATGGCTCTGCTCCAGAGAGGCCTTCTGGGAGGGTTTGGGGCCATAAATACTGCTTCCATGTCTGTTTTTAGCATCTGGATTTAGGCCGAAAAGCCTGCCTTTTGGCCTTAGGGCTCAAGGCCACAACAGATAAAAAGACCTTTTACTTCCCTCAAGAGCTGTCTCCCCAGGCACAGGCACCTGCCTCTTTCATACTCAACTCAGTGTCTGGCCCCTGGAGGATCACAGGCCTACCCTACAAGTCTGACAGCTCAGCCGCCTGTTCCTTCCTCTGTTCTCTGGTCAGTTACAGGCCTGGCCCCATTTGCCTCCATAAACGTGTAGGGTAGCGTTGACAGATAATAGTAAATAAAAATATATGGTGTAGCCCGGTATGGTGGCGCACGCCTTTAATCCCACTAGGGAGGCAGAGGTAGGAGGATTGCCTTGAGTTCAAGGCCACCCTGAGACTACATAGTGAATACCAAGTCAGCCTGGACTAGAGTGAAACCCTACCTCGAAAAACAACAACAACAAAAACCAAAAAAAAAATTATGATATATATTTGGTGTCCAGTTAAATTTGAATTGCAAAACAGAACATCGGGGCAAGTGGCATTTCATATTCCTTCTTCTTTTTTCTTTTTCTTTCTTTCTTTTTTTTTTTTCTTTTTTGAGGTAGGGTCTCACTCTAGCTCAGGCTGATCTGTAATTCACTCTGTAGTCTCAGGCTGGCCTCGAACTCATTGCAATCCTCCTACCTCTGCCTCCCAAGTGCTAAGATTAAAGGCGTGTGCCACCACGCCCGGCCTCATATTCCTTCTTTGTCAAATGTGTTCAGAGCTGCCTTGCAGAGGTTTTGAGCGGATCAATTGAAATAAAATCCTTAACGCAGTCAGCCTGTGTCCCTCCGTGACTGTGGTGGTGCTTTTGCTGGCTCTTTGCCTACCAGTCCTCCAGACACACTGAAGGGCAAAGCTCTCCGTTCACATGAAGGCCAGAGCCTTGACCCTATGCGCCCTTCCTGCAGAGCCCAGTTTTCTGTTATTGAAGTTCGTCCTTATTTTTTATTCTTTTATTACATTAATTTTTAAGGTCACATTACAAAACAGTAGACCTCTTCATAGCATCTTCATATGTGTGTGCAATAGGTATTAGATTCTAGTTCTGGGTTGGGGATGAAATTCAGTTGGTAGAGTGCTTGTCAGCCAAGAAGGAATCCCTAGGTTTGGACCTCAATACCAAATAAACAGTCATTCATGGTGGCTCACACCTTGGGAGGCGGAGGCAGGAAGATCAAGAAGTTCAAGGTGCTACATAGGGAGTTCAAGGCAAGGCTGGGCTACATGAGACCTTGTGTCAAAAAGAAAAAAAGAGCAATAGAAAGAAAAGATTCTAATTCTGCTTTTTATCCCTATAGGTCAATAAAGATAACGACTAATCAATTAGAGCCACTATGTACTATGCCCATACTCTGCCAAGCCTATGCTGACATCCTTATGTTTGACCCTTACAACAGCACAATGAGACCTATTAATATTTCACAATAAGTGAAACTGAGGCCCAGAGGGGCTTAATAACTTATATAAGGCCTCGTAGCTAAGTGGTGGCACCAAGATTTGAACTTAAGTTGGCCTGCCTCCAAAGCCTGTGCTCTTAACTACTGATGATATTTTCTGCTTGCCCTGCTCAGGAGCCTTGTGACTCTTTAGGGGGCCACACCTCTGGCCAAATCTCTATGATAACTGAGGCTCTTTGTTGGGAAAACCAAAATCTTGGTCTGCAGGAAGAGATAGCAAAACAGAGGTGGCTTCTCTCTGCTGGGAACAGCCACACCCACTCTCACCCATGGGACTGGCGTGTGTCAGGCTCCTTTTCACACTCACTGCATCTTCTTTAATCCTTACAAAAACCTGTTGGAGTTGTTGTCCCCATTTTCTTGACTGAGGGAACTCAAGTTTAAGGATTGAGCAAACCAATCATTGTTGGCCTTGAGGTCATAGCAATTCTCCTGCCCCAACCTACTAAATGCTGAAATTACAGGTGTGCTCCACCACACCTGGCTCGGAGCTAGACCTGTAATTACTATCCACATGTCTACTTGTTTACTATGCTCTGGGTATTACAGGACCCCCAATCTCTTTGCTATTCCTTAGCATGCCTCTATGTCCTGAAATTGTGGGTCCTCTGACCAGCTACAAGATCCAGAGAAATCATATGGGCTCGTATCATTCTCCAGCTATGGTGGCTATGGCAGCACTGCCCCATCTCCAACCCACCACACCTGTGGGTATCACTTACCACTGGCAGAGGCCAAGATCATGGCTTGCAGCATCTCTGTATCAAACTGGTTGTTGGGCCAGGTGCCGGTTTCATCACCATTTTGGGAGCTGGGGAGACAGTGAAATGGTCAGTAGTGTTACAAACCAGCCTGTTCAAGTCCTCCCAGCCACTCCCAGGGCCCCAAAGCTGGGCTCTCTCTCCACTTTATGGCCCAAATCTGCTCCTGAGAGTGAGGTAGGAGGAGCTTATACAACCTTACAAAAGCCAGATGCCCACAAGTCAGTCCACAAGCCAGCTCTCTACTGAATCAGGTGCTCTTAATGAAGGCATTTCACCATCCCTGAGACATCAGACCCTCTCCGTAAATAAAAGAGGGCAATGTGAGAGTGTGCCGCAGAACTAGATAACATGGCTAGAACCAGAGAGAAGAGAGCAGAAGAAGACATAGGAGGACCCAAGAGACCCTGGTGCAGGGAGAAAAAAATTTCTAAAACTCAAATCAGATTGCTTCAAACTACAATCCACAGGCATTTCGTGCATGTTTCACAAGGACACCCCACTCTCAGCCTGTCATCAAGCCTCTCCCAGGCACTTCCCTTTCAAGCTCCCTCCCGCTGGGAATCCTGGGAAGATGCTGGTCCCTAGAATGTCAACCCCAGCCTTTGCCCTGAGAGGCTAGGTCATGTGCCTGCTCTGTATGGTAGCACAGTCACCAGGTGACTAGAGTTATCCCATATGCTTCTTCACCACACTGACCCCTGTGGCCAGTGCTGTGCCTACTGTAGCACTAAGCAGGAAGCCTGGACACCTGGACCTCATGAGGACACTAGATGCTCCATGAATGGAAAACAGCATGAAGTGACCTACAAGTCTTTTTTAAAATATTAAATGATAACAAGAGCTCTAAAGAATTTCAACTCAGTCTCTTTCCTACAGTGATAATTTTCATATTTTGTGTGTCTTTCCTCCCTCCCTTCTTTCCTTCTTCTTTCTTTCTTTCTTTCTTTCTTTCTTTCTTTCTTTCTTTCATTCTTCCTTCCTTTCTTTCTTTCTTTGTTGTTTTTGAGATAGGATCTCATTCTATAGCCTAGCTGGCCTGCAACTTGGCCCATGCTAGCCTCAAATTCAGTGATTCTCCTGCCTCAGCCTCCCATCGCTGGAATTATAGATGTGAACCATCATACTCATGTGGATTTTCAAGGGTTAAATGATTTCAAGGGGTTGGGGAGATGGCTCAGTGCTTAAAGGCGCTCACTTGCAAAGCCTAACTGGGTTTGATTCCCCAGCATCCAAAGACAGATGCAAAAAGTGATGTAAGCATTTAGCATTCATTTGCTGTAGCAAGAAACACTGGTATGCGCCCCCACACACAACAATAATGCCAATAAATAAATATTTTTAAAAATTATTTCAATTTGCAGGGTTGGGCAGGAGGAAGAAGACCTGGCACACACATGCAGACTGTGTATTAAGTAAAAGTTCACACCACTTGGCACCGAGAAATTCCCCAATGAACAGTTGTTGCCTGGCTGGACCTGGTGGTACATGTCACCCAACACTCAGGAAGATGAAGCAAGTTGGGTAAGATGTCGCACGCCTTTAATCCCAGCACTCGGGAGGGCGAAGTAGGAGGATCGCCAGGAGTTTGAGGCCAGCCTGAGACTATAGTGAATTCCAGGTCAGCCTGGACTAGAGTAGACCCTACCTTAAAAAAAAAAAAAGGGAAAAAAAGAGGCTGAGGCAGGAGGATGGCTAAAAGTTTTTGAAGCTTATCTTAAAATAATAATAATAATAAAAAATTGGGCTGGAGAGATGGTTTAGTGGTTAAGGCACTTGCCAGCAATGCTCAAGGCCCCAGGTTCAATTCCCTAGTACCCATGTAAAGCCTGATGCACAAGGTAGCTAGAGGCCATGGTGCACCCATTCTTTCTCTCTCTACCTCTTTTTTCTCTCTGTCCCAAACAAATAAATAATAAATAAATAAAAACATTTTAAAATAAAATAAAATAAATCAGGGGCTGGAGAGATGGTTTAGGTGTTAAGGCTCGAAGCCTAACGACACAGGTTAGATTTCCCAGAACCCATGTAGAGCAGATGCACATGGTGGCACATGCATCTGGAGTTTGCAGTGGTTATAGGCCCTATTGATGTGCCCATTCATGTTCTTTTGTTCTTTTTTTTTTTTTTTTTTTCGAGGTAGGGTCTCGCTCTAGCCCAGGCTGACCTGGAAGTCACTATGTAGTCTCAGGGTGGTCCCAAACTCATGGTGCTCCTCCTACCTCTGCCTCCTGAGTGCTGAGATTAAAGGCGTGCGCCACCACGCCCAGGTCCATTCATGTTCTTTCTCTCATAAATTAATAAATAATAAGAAATGAAAAAAAAAAAAAAACCATTGCTGCCTGAATGAATAGGAAAAGGCCAGCAAAGAGAGGTAGGTCCCTTTGAGATAAGAAAGATGTGATTCTTTGGGAAAGGTTGCTTGGCAGGCCTTGAAGGCACAAAAGCGTGTGTGCATGGGTGTGTGTGTTGTCATGGTGGTTGAACACCACCAAAAACTTCTTTAAAGTTTTTTTTTTCTGTTTTCTGTTGTTTTCTGTATTCCTCTATTCAATCTTGGCTGTTACAATCAGACAGAAAGGATACTTTTTTAAGTTTAATTTTTATTTATTTATTTAAGAGAGAGAGGCAGATAGAGAGAGAGAATGGGCACGCAAGGGCCTCCAGCCACTGCTAACAAACTCTAGATACATGAGCCACCTTATGCAGCTGGCTTTCATGGGTACTAGGGAATTGAACCTGGGTCCTTAGGCTTCGCAGGCAAGTGCCTTAACTGCTAGGTCATGTCTCCAGCCTAAGGATACTTTTTTCTTGTATCTGGAGTGGAAAACTTGGCAGCAGCTAGTCACTGCTTCAGATCTGTCAGATAGATGTAATATTGTTGTTTTTCAAGGTAGGCTCTTACTCTAGCCCAGGCTGGCCTCAAATTCATGATGATCCTCTGATGTCAGCTGGGATTAAAGGCATGCGCCACCACACCTCAGTTTCTTCACAGTTTTTGCAAAGATTATCACTTCTTATTGTTTCCACTGGCCTGGGGATACTCTATCCCCAAGTACATGGACTTAGTCTAAGGAGCAAAACAGAGCATACAGCTCCTGTCACCTCTATGTCATCACAGCAAATGTAAAGTTAGGGCTCAGGGGGAAAATAGGAACCTCATCTCTTTCTCCCAAATTGGGATTCTGTATCAGTTTGTTCAACAAATATAAGACTAGGGGTATAGTTCAGCACAGAGCTCATGTCCAACATGTGTGAGGCCCGAGGTTTGATTCTCAGCGCGCGTGCACACACACACACGCACGTTGTGAACATTTACTAGAAACCAGGCAGTGGGCTAGGTGCTGGCTGGGGTAGACAATGACAGAATAGTCCACTTTTATGGCACTCTTAGTGCACATTGAGAAGCTGATATTAAATAATTACACCATTACTGCAATGGCAACAAGTGATGGGGGCAGGGAATAAGGAGTCTTCAGAGTGGATAAGGGAAATCCTGATGTAAAGAGAGCTCAGTCTAGGCTTCTCCTAGGAAATGAAAGATAATTTAAATATAAATAAATGATTCAGGTGACCTGCAGAAGAATGTCCACTAAATAAATATAGAAGCAATAGCTTAAAGTCACCACTTGGTAATCAGAGATATAAAAAGAGATATAAAAACAGATTTAGTCAAGGATCATCAGTTAATACCAAAATACTAAAAGTGGGTGAAGGGTTGCAGCACATCTCAAAACATCATCCACAGATTATTAATCACACATATGTAAAAAGACCTCTTCACCAGGCATGGTGACAAATGCTTATAATTCCAGCAGTCTCCAGACTAGGCAAGAAGATTGCAAGTTCAAGGCCAGCTTGGGGTATATAGTGAGACCCTGTCTCAAAAGGAAAATATATACAAGGGCTAATGATATAGTTCAGTAGTAGAATGCTTGTTTAACATGCACAAGGCTGTGGGCTTGATCTCTAGCACCACCAAAAAAAAAAAAAAAAAGAACAAACAAAAAAAAATAAAGATAGCTTTAAAAAGCTAGATACCACGGGCTGAGGAGATGGTTCACTGGTTAAGGGTGCTTGCTTCACATAAACTTAGGTGTTCTGAATGCTAGGTTCCCAGTTGATGGAGATTTGGGAATTAATGCCTTCTGGAGGCAGTGTATTGTTGGGGGTGGGCTTATGGGCATGATAGCATTTCCCCTTGCCAGTGCTGGCACACTCTCCTGTTCCTGTTGTCCACCTTATGTTGGCCAGAGGACGATGACCATCCTCTGCTCATGCCACCATTTTCCCCTGCCATCATGGAGCTTCCCCTTGAGCCTGTAAACCAAAAATAAACCTTTTTTTCCCAAAAGCTGCTCTTGGTCGGGTGATTTCTGCCAGCAATGCAAACCTGACTGCAACAGTAAAGTTGTTACCAAAAGTGGCATTGCTGCTAGATACCTGACTGTGTGGCTTTGGCCTACTGGAGCTGATTTTCAAGAAGAATGTGGAAGGATTTGAAACACTAGCCTAAGAGACGCCTTGCTGTGCTCTAAGGACAGCTTGATGGACTATTCTGGTCAGAGTTGAAAGACATGAATGCAATAAGAACAGACTGTGAGGTTTGGCTTATGAGGGTGAGAAAGAGCTTTGCCTGGACTGGGCTTGAAGCAGTTTGTGTGAGAGGCTTACTGTTATGCCTGTGTCCTGAGAACTTGTGCAGGGTTGCAGTGCATAGAAATGGACTGCTATGTGCAGAGGTATATGGCACAGAAAGAAATCTTTGGGCCAAAACTTCTGCCCATTGAGCTGCAATTGTATGAGAGATTACAACCGTTGAGATTGAGCCAGCTGACCTGCATTGGAACAACAGAAAGAATGCAGT
Source organism: Orientallactaga sibirica (assembly GCA_036365145.1). Classification (NCBI taxonomy): domain Eukaryota; kingdom Metazoa; phylum Chordata; class Mammalia; order Rodentia; family Dipodidae; genus Orientallactaga; species Orientallactaga sibirica. Next base: position 48,066,873 of record JAEOAD010000005.1, on the reverse strand, counting down.
CTTTTGAAGGGGCCTGATGTTGAAGGAATGTCCTGTTCTTCAAAATCTGCTTTATTCCCCCCTGGATTAATAAATTGGCACCCTACCTGGTATTGTGGAGTATAAGAAATGCAGGAAAGAGAGGGTCATTGAATTTGCAACACCGTCTTGTGTTTTGGAAATGGCCATGGGCAGTGTGAAGCAGGATTGCCTGCATGGAGACCCAACGGCGCTGTAAAGATGAACCGTGGATTGCAGTGGAGACCCAGTGCAGATGCCAGGACCACAAGATGGCTGCTAAGGAGAGCTGCGGCCCAGGATGAAGTTTTCCAGGACTGTGAGTAGCCTAGCTGGAGGGGTAGAATTAGAACTCCAGAGACTTGTTGCTAGTTAGGATTTTCGGATTTAGAGACTTGTCACTGGCTAGAGTTGTTGGACTTGAAGCTACAGAGTTTGATGTTTGCTCTGATTGTTTTAAATCTTGTATTGGTTGAATATTTCTTTGCTATACCCAATGCCATCTTTTACAGTGTGAGTGTTTATTCTGTGCCAATATGGTTTTTTGGGGGACGTTTTTTGTATTATTGCTCAGTTAAAAGACCTTGGATTATGGGGATGTTTGAACATCATTAGGATTGATTAAAAAAATATATGGTGACTTTTAAAGTTGGACTGAATGTATTGCATTTTACATCATGGATGGTTATCAGTTTATAGGGGCCAGGGGCCCTATAATGTGGTGGTTCGATTCAGGTGTCCCCCATAAACTTAGGTGTTCTGAAAGCTAGGTTCCTAGCTTATGGAGATTTGGGAATTAATGCCTCCTGAAGGCAATGTATTGTTGGGGGTGGGCTTTATGGGCATTATATCCAGTTTCCCCTTGCCAGTGTTTGGCACACTCTCCTGCTCCTATTGTCCGCCTTATGTTGACCAGAGGGTGATGTCCATCCTCTGCTCATGCCATCGTTTTCCCCTGCCATCATGGAGCTTCCCCTCAAACCTGTAAACCAAAATAACCCCTTTTTTCCCAAAAGCTGCTCTTGGTCGGGTGATTTCTGCCAGCAATGCAAACCTGACTACAACACATGACAACCAAAGCAGTTCATACTCCTTGATTTAATCCCAAATTTAATTTTAAACAGTTTGGCATCAAAATATAAGAGAGGGGCTGGAGACATTGCTAAGCGGTTAAAGGTACTTGTTTGCAAAGCCTGACAGCCTAGGTTTGATTGCCCAGACCCACATAAAAACAGATGCACAAAGTGGCACATGTGTTTGGAGTTCATTTGCAGCAGCAGGAGGTTCTGGCCCACCCATGTTTTTTTTCTCTTACAAATAAATATTTTTTTAAAAAACTATTTTTAAAAATAGAAGAGCCTGGCGTAGTGGCACACGCCTTTAATCCCAGCACTCGGGAGGCAGAGGTAGGAGGATCACTGTGAGTTCAAGGCCACCTTGAGACTACATAGTTAATTCCAGGTCATCCTGGGCCAGAGTGAGACCCTACCTCAAAAAGCAAACAAAAAAAAAAAAAAAAGAAGAAGAAGAAGAAGAAGAGAAGGCTAGGCATGGTGGTGCACACCTTTAATCCTAGCACTTGGGAAGCAGAGGTAGGAGGATCGCTGTGAGCTCAAGGCCACACTGAGAAGAGAGACTAGCTGGAAAGAAGAAGAAATTCAGTGGAGGGAAGATTTGGGAAGGGGAAAAGAGAGGATGGTGGGAGGGGATTATGATCATGTTATATTGTCTATTTATGGAAGTTGTCAATAAAAAGTTACAAAAAACTGTTTTGAAGGACATATTGGGAACATTTATGAAAATCATTTAGTGAACTATGTATAAAAGTATAACATTAAATTTCTTTTCTTTTCTTTTTTTGGTTTTTCAAGGTAGGGTCTCATATTAGCCCAGGCTGACCTGGAATTCACTCCACCATACCCAGCTAACATTACATTTCTTATGTTTTTCAAATATGACAATTCTTTTGTGATTATATAGGATTCCTAAGAGAGACATATACTGAAGTATCAAATATGATGCCTGCAACAAAAATGCAAAGTAATGAATCTAGGTTTAAAAAAAAGTAAAGAAGCCAGGCATGGTGGTTCACTCCTTTAATCCCAGCACTCAGGTGGCTGAGGTAGGAGGATCAGTGTTGAGTTTCAGGTCAGCCTAGGCTAAAGTGAGATTTTCCTAAAAAAATAAAATCAGGGCTAGAAAGATGGATCAGCAGTTAAGGAACTTGGCTACAAAACCTAATGACCTGGGTTCGAATCCCCAGTACCCATGTAAAGCCAGATGCACAAAGTAGAACTTGCATCTGCAGTTCATTTGCAGCGGCTGGAGGTCCTAGCATGCCCATTCTCTTGGTCTGTCTCTCTCTTTCTCTCTCTGCTTGCAAATAAATAAAAAATAATATTTTAAAATAAAAAATCATTAGGCTGGAGAGATGGCTCAGTGGTTAAGGTGTTTGCCTGAAGAGCCTAACGACTGGGTTTGATTCCCCAGTACCCATGTAAAGCCGGATGCACAAAGTGGTGTATGCATCTGGAATTTGTTTGCAGTGGCTAGAGGCCCTGGTGTGCCCATTCTCTCTCTCTCCTTGCAAATAAATAAATAAATAAATAAATAAATAAATAAATAATATTTTGGAGGCTGGAGAGATGGCTTAGCAGTTAAGGTGCTTGCCTGCAAAGCCAAGAGACCCAGATTTGATTCCCCAGGACCCATGTAAATCGTATGTACAAGGTGGAACACACTTCTGGAATTCATTTGCAGCAGCTGGAGACCCTGATGCGCCCATTCTCTCTCCCTGCCTCTTTCTCTCTCTCAAATAAATAAATATTTTAAAAAATATTTTATTTTTTATTTATTTGAGAGAGAAAGAGAGAGAGAGAATGGGCATGCCAAAGCCTTCAGCTACTGCAGACAAACTCCAGATGTATGCACCACCTTGTGGGTCCTGGAGAATTGAACATAGGTCCTTTGGCTTTGCAGGCAAGAACCTTAACTGCTAAGCCATCTCTCCAGCCCCTAAATAAATATTTTAAAATAATATTTTTAAGGGTACTTGCTTTGGCAGCACATATACTAAAATTGGAACAATACAGAGAAAATTAGCATGGCCCCTGCACAAGGATTACACACAAATTCATGAAGCATTCCATATATATATATATATATATATATATATATATATATATATATATTTTTTTTTTTTTTTTTTTTTTTTTTTTTTTTTGGTTTTGCAAGGTAGGGTCTCACTCTGGTCCAGGCTGACCTGGAATTAACTATGTAGTCTCAGGGTGGCCTCGAACTCTCGGTGATCCTCCTACCTCTGCCTCCCGAGTGCTGGGATTAAAGGCGTGCGCCACCACGCCCGGCTTTATATTTGTTTTTTTGTTGTTGTTTTTGGTTTTTCAAGGTAGGGTCTCACTCTAGCCCAGGCTCACCTGGAATTCACTGTGAAGTCTCGAACTCACAATGATCCTCCTACCTCTGCCTCCCGAGTGCTGGGATTAAAGGCGTGCGCCACCATGCCTGGAGATATATATATATATATTGGAGAGAGACACAGAGAGAGACAGAGAGAGAGGGAGAGGAAGACAGATAGAGATGGGTGCGCCAGCAGCCTCTTAGCTGCTGTGAATGAAATCCAGATGCGTGCGCCCCTTGTGGTCAAGTGTGGCATTGCGCCCTTTCGTCACTGCATCTGGCTAAATGTGGCACCTGGAGATTGGAACCGGCGTTCTTAGGCTTAGGAGGCAGGCGCCTTTAACCACTAAGCCATCTCTCCAGCCCTATATTTGGTTTTTTGAGGCAGGGTCTCACTCTAGGCCAGGCTGATCTGGAATTCACTATGTAGTCTCAGGGTGGCCTTGAACTCATAGCAATCCTCCCACCCCTGCCTCCCGAGTGCTGGGATTAAAGGCATGTACCACCACACCTGGCTCCATATTTTAAAGAAATATTTTTTTAAGGGCTGGAGAGACGGCTTAGCAGGTAAGGTGCTTGTCTGCGAAGCCTAAGTACCCATGTTCAACTCTCCAGATCCCATGTAAGCCAGAACACAAGGTGGTGCATGCATCTGGAATTCAACTGCAGTGGCTGGAAGCCCTGGTGCACCAATTCTCTCTCTCTCTTGCTCATAAAAGAAAGGAAAATGTCTGAATAAAGACTGCTTTTTAAAGGATATTCTCTCTCACAAAAAATTTGTTTTAGAGCTGGAGAGATGGCTTAGTGATTAAGGCGCATGCCTGTGAAGCTTAAGGACCCAGGTTTGATCCTCCAGGTCCCACATAAGCCAGATACACATGGTGGTGCATTTATCTGGAGTTTGTTTGCAGTGGCTAGAGGTCCTGGTGTGCTCGGTCTCTCTTTCTCTCCCTCCCTCTCTCTAATAAATAAATAAATAAAAATAAATAAGAAAAAAAATTTTTTGAGGTAGGGTCTCACTCAAGCCCAGGCTGGCCTGGAATTCACTATGTAGTCTCAGGGTGGCCTCAAACTCATGGCAATCCTCCTACCTCTGCCTCCTGAGTGCTGGGATTAGAGGCGTGCACCACCATGCCCGGCAGAAATTTTTTTTTTTTAAGTTGAGAAATAAAAAACAAGTCACTTAGGTGAAGTATGGGGTGGGAGAGAACTCTCAAGGCTAGGGGAGTTCCATGTCCATGTCCTCAGCCTTTGAGGAACTTGGTGGAAGGCATAGTATTGTGTTCAAAAGGGCTAAGAGAGAGTCAGTGTGGCCTCTATAGAGTGGGGCTGGGGGTCACATGGGGGCAGCAGAGTGGACACTAAACATTTTATTGTGGAAAGTTCCTGAAGTGCTTAGAAGTTGGGGTCACCATGGCAGGATTTAACTATTTCAAACTCACTCTGGCCCTGGGCAAGGACTGAGGTTGATGGGGAGGTGAGGGAGGAGTCAGTCACCTGGGAGGACAGCAGATGGGGCTTCAGTCACCTGTGTCTCCATGAAATCCCAGGAGTCCTTAGCCCCAGTGAAGGGTGGGGAGGTTGAAGAGCTTGGTGGGGACTGTGTGGGAATGAGAGATGGAGACACCTCAGGTTAGAAGGATGCCCTAAGAATGGGAAGTGGTGCTGTGGGAAGAAAAGTGAATGCAAGGGCAGCCTGGAACCATGATGGGCTGGACTGTCAGGAAAATGCTTGAAAGCTAGAGGCCAAGCAGGGAGGCAGACTGCCAGCTCTTTGAAGCTGGGAGGGGAGTGAACAGAGACTTTCTAAATCATTTACTGAAGCTCCCTGTTCTAAACACTGAACCAGCCCAGTTGTGTGTTTATTATCTATTTCATCCTCAGAACCATTCTGTAGATGAAGGTTATGATTATCCCTCATTTCTGGCAGATGAAATCAGGACTTAGAGGCCTTCTCAGTCACACAGCTGGTAAGTGGCAGAGCTGTAACCTCCCAGTGACCTAAGATGACCCCAAAGTCTGTGATGATCTCACACACACCAAGAATGACCCTACCAGCAGCAGATGCAAGCCATCTTCCAAGATTTGGGAAAAGTGAAAAGTAAAATGGAAGCAATGGACTGACTACATTTAGTAGGCCATTTCCAAGCAGCTGGTATGTGAGATGGAAGATGCAGTTCTTACCCTAAGGAGTCTGCACTCTGGTGAGCTGGAGCATTCTGTGGGCTGGGCTGTGACCAAATACTCCCTGCATTGTGCTCAAAATAAACAAGAGATCTAGGAAAGCTACCCTGACAACAGCCTAGATTTAATTGTGTTAAAATGTAAATATATATCTATTTGGTGAACATGCAGGAAACTATTAGCATCTAAAAATACACATATATGTACATGAGGGGCTATTATGCCATGATTAAATGACTATTGGAGCAATTTGGGGTTTTTGTTGTTGCTATTGTTTGTATGGCTTTAAAAAAATATTTTAGCTGGACATGGTGGTGCACATCTTTAATCCCAGCACTCAGGAGGCAGAGGTAGGAGGATCACCATGAGTTCAAGACCACCCTGAGACTACAAAGTTAATTCCAGGTCAGCCTGGGCCAGAGTGAGACCTACCTCAAAAAAAAAATTTTTTTTTTTATTTATTTGAGAGCAAGACAGAAAGAGGCAGACAGCCAGAGAGTGAGTATGGGCTCAGCAGGTCTTCCTGCCACTGCAAATGAACTCTAGGCATATGCAACACTTTATGTGGGTACTGGGGAATCCAACCCAGGCTGTCAGGCATTGCAAGCAAGCACCTTTAACTTCTGGGCCATCGCTTCAGCCCTCTTGTTTTGTTTTGTTTCCAGGTAGGGTCTCACTCTGTAGTCCCAGGCTGGCCTTAGACTCACAGCGATCCTCCTACCTCTGCCTCCCAAGTGCTGGGATTAAAGGTATACACTAACATGCTTGGCCTTGTATGTTTGTTTTCTGAGACAGGGTCTCAATATGTAGCCCTGGCTGGCCTGGAACTCATTATGTAGTCCAGCCAGGTTTTGGATTCTCAGAAGTCCTCCTGCTTCTGCCTCCAGAGTACTGGCATTATAGGCACATACAACTATGCCCGGCTTCACTTTTGAGTCGTTTTTTACTGACATGAATATTCACCTGATATAAAGAACACAAAACAGGCAACAAGAATAATGGACAAGATGATCTCAATTTCTATTTTAGTAAAAAGAAGTATACCTGTTGACTGGGAATGAAAATTCTTGATATTATGAACAAATTTGCATAAAAATGTATCTTTAAAATAACACAAACTTTAAAGAGATGAAGACCCGGATGACATTATGTGATGTCTGAGATTCACTTTGAACTAATCCAAGGTAGGACTCTCAGCAATGCAAGATAAGGTAGAGACCCCAGCTGGTGGCAGGATCCTAGTGTTTCATGCTACCATTTGTTTTCACATATATTTAAAATTGTCTGTATTAAAAAAAAAATTGGTCTGGGGGCTGGAGAGATGGCTTAGCGGTTAAGGTGTTTGCCTGCAAAGCCAAAGGACCCTGGTTCGATTCTCCAGGACCCACATAAGCCAGATGCACAAGGGGGTGCATACATCTAGAGTTCCTTGCAGTGGCTGGATGCCCTGGTATGCCCATTCTTTCTCTCTCAAATATATATATTTTAAATATTAGGGCTGGGGAAATAGCAAAATAATTAAGTGTGCTTCCTGTATAGACATGAGGACCAGAGGGGAGCCTGAGACTCCCCTGAGTTAAAATTTCCAGGTCTCATATAAAACAGCTGGTTGTGGCCACATGCATCTGTAACCTCAGTCCTGCAGGGGAGCTTCCAGAGAATCAGTGGAGCCTGGCAACTCCAGCAACTCTAGCATCAGTAAAGGGAGACGCTGGCTCAAAAACAAGACCAGGGGGCTGGTGAGATAGCTTAGAAGTTAAGGTGCTTGCCTCAAAGCCAAATGACCCAGATTCACTTTCCCAGTACCCATGTAAAGCCAGATACACAGGGTGGCACATGCATCTGGAGTTCCTTTGCAGTGGCTAGAGCCCTGGCATGTCCTTTCTATCTGCTTCTTTTACTCTTTCTCTTTCTCAAATAAATAAATACATATATAATAAGACCAGGTGGAAGTACAACGGAGCCAGACACCCATGTTCCACTCCTGCCACTGCAGGCTAGCAACCTCCACCACAGGTGAGCATATGGGGTGCTCAAGGGCAAACACACATGCATATACCACACACATAAGCCAAAATAAAATAATGCTAGTGTTTCATGCCCCTAATACCAGTACCAAGGAGGCTGTAGTAGGAGGATTGCTGTGAGTTGGAGGCTAGCCTGGCCTATAAAATGATTCTAGCCTGAGCTAGAGTGAGACCCTACCTCAAAAAAAATTTTTTTAAAAAGGAAAAATATTAGTGGTGTCTCCTTTGAGATTTTTGGGAAGTTTTTCTCTTTCTTTTGTTCTGTTTCCCATGTTTCCATGTGGTGGTTTGAATAGATTGATTCAGGAGCTTATTAAAGCTTGTAATTCAGATTTCCAGCCGCCTGGCTGGAGAAGGTGTCTCTGTGGGCAGATCCTAGAGGACAGCCCTAAGGTGTGTGGGTGGATTTGGAATTCCGTTCTAAAGATATGCAAAGTGCTTGAGCTTTGCCTAGAGTTCCTAGAGTGTGCTTGCTTTATGGTGTTGGTGGTGGCTTTTCTCACGGGTGTGAGCCTGTGAAAGGGGCCCAGCTTCTTCTGCCATTATGGAACTTTCCCTGGATCTGTAAGCTTCAAATAAATTCCCTTCCTCCATAACTGTGCCTCGGTTGGAAGTTCATCCCAGCAACGTGAAGCTGACTACTACATTTCATAATGAGAAGATATTACAAGCAGGACAAAACAACCTGGGGGTGGGGGGAGTATAGACATGACTCAGCAGTTAAAGGTGCTTGCTTGCAAAGCCTGATGGCTTGGGTTTGATTCCCCAGTATGCATGTAAAACCAAATGCACAAAATGGTGCATTCATCTGGAGTGTTTGTAATGGCAGAAAGTCTTGGTGTACCCATTCTTTTCCTCTCTCTCTCAAATAAGTAAGTAAGTAGATAAATAAATATTTGAATAAACAAGCTGGTCTTTCTTGGTTGATTTGAGAGAGGAGGGAGGGCTTCAGAGGAGGATGAGGAATGGAGGGGCAACTAGAGAGAAGAGTAGTGCAGAGCCACCAAAGGGGAGCAGAGTAGTATCAGAGGGAGCCAAACTTGCCCATGCAGAAGCTGGGCACAGCTGAAAGGCAGGGTGGGGCCAGATTATAGCCTGGCTGAGAGAGATGGCTTGGTGGCCTCAGGACCTGGGACAACAGCTGTTGGGAAAAACAGCCCAAAGTATGATCTGGGGAGTCAAAGCTCCAGGCAAGCCAGGACTTTGGAATGTGACTCTTTGCCCCTTTTTTGTCTAAACAGTGTGACCTACTGCTGCCTTGAACTTAAACTAGGTTAACTAAAACTCACAACTGGTCCTGCTCTGAACATGGTCTATCTGACCAGATAGGCCAGTAGTCAGTGGGCCAGAGAGGGGCAGAAAAGCAGTGGAGGGCTGGAACCTAGATTAAACTGAATAAGAGAACTCTGCTCTCTCCATCCCCTCTCTCCAATGCTCATCAACATGGCAGCAAAGAGAAAATTTCCCTGCCATTCTGTTCATCATGAGGTTTCAACAGGGAGCCTTTGCACAGGCTCTTCCTGCCTTCTAGGGTGCCCTTCCCTCTTGTCTCCAGCTGATTCATTTGCAACCATCCTTCAGATCTCAACAGGGCCTTGCTGCCTCCTAGATGTCCTCCTGTTCCCTGACTAGGTCAGATCCCCAGTACCAGGTACTGCCCTTCGTAGCACTTATCACAGCTGCCATCACTTATCACAGCTGCCATCTTCCACTCATTTCAATGTTATCTGGTTAAAATCTGTGTCCTTCAACACACTGCAACTCTTGAAAGGAGCCGTATCTGTTTGATTCCTCCCACTCTGCCAGGGCTGCAGAACATGCTCTCTAGCACTTGAATGGATGAGGAGGAAGCTGGAGTTGCTGGATTGAATGAATGAAGTAGGGAAGCTGGAATTGGTGGATTGGACCCTAACAAATTGTTTCATCTCAGCCACTCTGGAGCTGAGTCAGAAATGTTTGCTTCAAACAGCAAGTGAGCCTCCTTGAGTCTTCTCCTCCATCTCCCCAAGAGCTCCCCCATACACTCCAGGCCACTAAGCCTCTCACTGGTGAAACAGGACTTGCCCAGTGGGTATGTGAGAAACCATTTCTGGGGCTCCAGGCCTAGTAATAATTTCTGCTTTAGGGCCAGAGTAGAAGGAATATAGATGGCCCAGTACTTCTCATAGCTCAAGTCTTCCTGGATCATCTCCCCATTATACTCATTATCTTCTTCCAGGTACCTTGTATGATTTGTAACTTGAGCTTCTTCTTCTTCTTCTTCTTTTTTTTTTTTTTTTTTTTTAGTAGAGGGATTTTTAAAGTGTAATTTGTTGTTAATTTTCTCTCCTCTGCTGGCCAAAAACCTATGAATTTGGTGATGGTGTCTGCTTATTCACACTGACAGGCCAGTGTTAGCACGGTGCTTGCTCACAGGAAATTTCAATAAACATTTGTTGAATGAATAAGTATATGTATAACATATGGAAAAGCTGGCAAGATAGGAGAAAGGAAACAGCTGGGGTCAAAGGAGGGGTAAAGCTGCCTTTTAGGGGCCTTCTAGGAAGTGCTTTGCATTCCTGATGCTAAGGGCAGGACTGTGCATGCCCAGGAACTGGAATCTGCCCTGCACTCAAGGCCTTCTGGGTTCTTGCAGCAACAAGAGCTTAGCTGGTAAGGAGAGAGAGGAATGGAAGCTTACCATCTCAGCATCTGGGAAACCATGAATAGGGAGCAGCAAGCATGCCCCTCCCCCATTTCCTCCTGAGCTCCTTGGACTCACTGCTCCTGGCTTCTACCAGGGAATCTGGCCCTGATCCCATCCAATGCCCCTCAGACCAACTGAAGTTCTTTCTGCTGAAGTCCACTTCGCTTTCCGCCCCCACAGGGGGTTCCTGTCACAGCAGGAATTCATACCCGATTGAAATGAGCAGCTGGGGCAGTCTGGATGGGAGGGTGAGTGATGGGGAGCAGTGATCAAAGGCTCTGTGTGTGCGTGGGGGGAGGGGGAGGGGTGCCTGGGTGCTGGCTTGCCCACAAGTCCAAAGAAATGAAAGAGGAGAGACAGAGAGAAAGAGAGTCAGAGAAGTAGAATAAATAGACATAAAGACAGAGATAGAATGACACAGTGAGGTTGAGAACAGAGAGAAAAGCAGAAATAGACCAAGACATAGAAAGAAGGAGACAGGAGATAGAAGAACACAATGACACTAGGAAATGATTAGAGAGGGAGAGACAAGAAAAAAAAAAAAAAAAAGACAAGGGAGGCAAAGATAGAAGGGAGGAAGAGGAGACAGACTAGAGAGGGTCACATTTATTTATTCCTTCCACATTTACTGAACACTGTTCCTGGTGGGATGGATGAGGCAGAAATCAAAGCCAGAAGACACAAATGGAAGGGACAACAAGACGTAGCAACAAAGACAGAACTTGAGGTGCAGACTGAGAGAGGGAGAGGCAGAGATGCAAACTGATACGGACTTTGGGAAGCAGAACAAGTGTGGGGGGACAGACTGAAGAAAGAGGAGGCAGGGACAAAAATCCTGCAAGAAGACAGGGCAGGGCAGAAGGTGTGGGGTCAGAAGGCAGCTGGAGGAGAAACAGGGTGAGGCAGACCTGTTCATGCCCTCCCTGGGGTAATCTTGGCCCTCTTTCCAATCTCTATCTGTGCTGTATCCCTTTCCCACAGCTGGAACAGGACCACCTCCATTTTTGTCCAAAGCTCAAAGGATATTCTGACTGACAGTTCCCTCTTTTCCTCTTCTTGCTCTGCATTTCTCTACTAGAGTCCCAGGTCAGGCTGAAGCCAGCTCAGTTGGGAAGCAGGAGATGTAAAAGGCCTCCTCTCCACCTAAGGCTATCTTTGGCTCCCACAGAGCACTCAGGAGATAGAAAAATGTGCATGTGGTCAGGAGAAGGGAGACAATGAGAGTGTGAATTTAGTTTCCAAAATAGTTAAGAGTAGGCGTCTCTTCCTCCTAAGGTTTGTGTAGCAACCCCCAGGACACCAGAACCTTCCTGAAATAATGACAGGAGGAGGAAACCATTTGTAGCAAATGCTGAACCCTCCCCGCCCCCAATCTCCTCCCACCCACATCATCACTGAGAAATGCCGCAGAGAAGATGGTGGGCTGGAGAATCAGTCACCTACCCGCTGGTGCCAGGTCTCTGGGCCTGAGAGAAACGCCAGTCGGTGTTGGGCGGGGCTTGCTGTGGAGAAAACAGAGGGAAAGTGGCTGAGTACTAGGCAGCATTCAGAGTCTCCTAAGGGAGGGGGGGGCGTAAAGTGGGGAGTGAGCTAGCAAGGGAAATGATGAGAAAGATATAGATACATCTCCAAAGATGAGGGAAAAAAAAAATGCCAAGACAAAAAGAAAACATTTTATCTGATCACAGTGAGCAAGTCCACATTTCTTTGCTTGAAGAAATGGCCCTTTCTTTCCCCTGTTCCCGGCCTCAGAACTTCCGAGCCAAAATTAAAGACTGAAAATGTCTTCTGTGGACCTGGAGGAGGAGTGTAGAGAAGCGCCCCCAAGTGGCAAAGGAGGTTTTAGATAGAATTCTATCAGCCCTAGAATGGAGTTATTTAGCTCCTCAGCTGGGAACAAAGCATTTGCTGCAGCAAAATGGCTGCTGCTCTGGGTAACCCTTTTTGTGCCAAGTTGTGCAGTGACACATTCAGAAGGACACCTCCTCCAGGCTCTTGGCTCTCGAGGACCTCTTCCCACAGCTAAATACATTATTAATTTAGGAGTCATGCCAGCTTGGGCCTTTGCAGGGCATCCAAGCCCCGGGATACCTCTTACCCCAGAACTTCATACCACACAATGGGCTGTGACTAAGGAGGAGAGAACAAGCCTGCTCTGTCTCAGCAGAGAAAATGGTTGGGATGGAGCCCAGAGGGACCACGAACCCACAGCCTCCAGACAGAGCCAATCAAGTCTCCAGGGCTCCGAAGGGGCTAAACTGCAGCCATCTCCCACCTGGCAGAGTGTGTAGGACTTTACCGACCACGTAATTTCTAAGTCCTTCCAGTCTGTCCAGAAGGCATGGCATTACATCACACACTCTCCTTCACCCAGGTCTTCACAGGTTTCTGGGATGTACTAGTAATTAATTCTCACACTCCCAGGAGTAGAGTGTGTGCGAGCACTACTCAGATTACACTGGGGAGAAGGAGGACCCAGGACTGCCAATGACTTACACTAAGGCTCACGGGAGACAGCGATGGGAGTGGAACCCATACACCTAATAGCCCTGGTGCATCAGGAGCTACAAATACCATTTTGAGCCTACCATGAAGAAGAGTACAGGGAAGACCAAGCCTTAGCCATTGGCCTCCTGAAGTCAGGGCAGGGAGCTGGCCAAATTCTTACCCACATAAGAGCAGGAAGGCCAAGTTTGTTTAATGATGGCTACTGAGGAAGAGGAGCTCCTAGAGCCTCCACATTTGAGATCTGATGGGAAAAGAACCCCACCCTTGCCCCATCCTGGCAGATGACAACCATCTCGTGTCCAGCTTTACAAGGTGCAAGTGCCAAGTCATCCGAAGTACACTGAAATAGACCTGGGTTAGACTCATTATCACTTCCTCTGAACTTGAACAGATTGCTTGACCTCTGTGAAAGTAGGCAGTAACTGAGTAAATGAGATCCCCCCTTTCTCTTAGGAAGTGTGAAGTAGGGCTCTCTCAGTCTGCCATCAGAAACACATGGGGATGTTGTTTCAGAATATAGTCCCCATACAGTAAAGACAGGGTGAGGTACAGATATATCTTTAATAAAAGCTCCTGGGGTTGGAAACTTGCTCTTTTTGTTATTTTCGTTTTCCCACATGAGAGAGTACCGTGCCTCTGACATCTGGAAGAGGCTATAGCTTTCCATCTGTTGGAGGAGAAAGAACTTGTCAAGAGTCTCAGGTACTTTGGTCATCCCCAGAACCCTGATCCTAGATCACCGGGCACATCATGACGGAGCCAAAGTCTAGTTCTGAGCATCACAGCCTGGGTTCTCCAGGCTTCTGCTTTCAGGGAGAGAGAGGGAGGGACCACTGGTGCCACTGGGGTCCCAGGCCACCTATCCTAGGGCTGCTCACCCACCCATCCTGGGGCTTGCCTCTCCTCAAGCACCTGTCCCAGGCTTCTGGGATGAGGGGGCCAGTGCCCTGGGTACATGCCCATGGCCCAGCCAGACCAGAGAGCTAGCAGACCATAGAGTCCCACAAGTCCCTAACCTAGATCACCAGTGTCACTACGGAACTCCAGGGATCACTGCAGTAATCAGGTCAGTGGGGAAGTAACTGTCCTGTAAGGGGTGCCAGCGAGAGGGTGTAGAAGGACTCCTCAGACCTCACTTGGCCCTCGAGATCTGTGACCTGGGACCCTTGCCAAGGAGTCATAGCAACCATGAGTGACTCTGAGGGTGATGGAAGGGGGCTAAGAGCCTGGGGACTGTGTGACCCTGGCAGTGAGGGTTGGCAGTAAAAGCTGCCCTGCGTGGTGCATGTGTGTGTACAGGCCAGGCTAGGCAAGTGCAGGATCCGTGTGAGGCATCTCAGGAGTGTGGAGAAAACAAAGAGGAATCCCCCCTATAGATGGGTGGATCACACTGGAGCCAGTGCCCAGGAGGCTTGGCAGGGTGCCCCTGTGCCAGCCTCTATGCTGGACACCTGGCATCCCCGGAAATTGCTACAAATTCCCCCAGAAGCTGTTCAAGCACCAGCTTTTTTCTGAGTATGGGCAGGGTTGAGACCCAGTTCCCATTGCTTTTAGGCACCACCACCACCACTCAGTGCTGGGAACCCCATTCCCATCCCAACCACTCCTGATTCCCTGCAGTTGGCTCAAATTGGGTGGAGTGTAGCCAGCTCACTAGAGAAGAGGATCTGAGTTCAAAGCTTCTTATGTGGGGAGCGTTGGGGGGTAGACCGGGCGACGCTTAGCCCTCACCTGGCTCGGCTCTCTCAGCGTATTAGAGCGGGAATACAAGGCATCAGGCTCCAGTGCCAGAGCTGAAGGCTGCTGAACACTGAGGGGCCTAAGGAAAGTGAAGTCACTGCCATCTGAGGCCGGTGAAAAACACGTCCTGTAGCAATGGCTCTGTGAGTCTGTGGGCCGCAGGGTCACCTCCATGTACTTGAGCGTGCCATCTGAGCTCACTTGCAGATTGGGGCTAGATTGCTTATAGAATTCCCGGGAGGGTGAGTCCTGGCGCCTGCAGCACTGGCCCCCACCCCTGTCCCCATCTGCATGCCCCCGAAGGCACTTCGCTGACAGAAAAATGAAGGTGACTAAGGATAAGAGACTGGTGGCCGCTAGAGCCACAATGAGGTAAAGGGTGAGGTCTGAACTCTCAGGAGGGTGTGTAAGGAAGTCATTGGATTTGGGCATTTCCTCTGCATCCTCGTCCTCCAGAACCAGCAGCACCGTTGCTGTAGAGGACAGAGAAGGGTCACCATTGTCCCTCACCAGGACTACCACCTGCTGAGTATCAGAGTCATCCTCCAGTAAGGCCCGGGCTGTGCGCACCTCACCAGTGTGGGCAGACACAAGGAATAGTCCTGGGGCTGTGGACTGTGGCAAGAGAGAATAAGAGAGCCATGCATTGTGGCCTGCGTCAGCATCCACAGCTGTCACCTTGGTGACCAAAGAGCCAGGAGGAGCAGATCGAAGGAGACGCTGGGGTGCTGAGAGCTCCCTGCCAGGGCGTGGGTGTAGCACAGCTGGAGCATTATCATTCTGGTCAAGGACAAACACATGGAGAGATGTGTTAGCATGCAGTGGGGGAGAGCCAGAGTCTCGAACCCCCACCATGATCTGCAGCATCTGTAGCAACTCATAGTCAAAGGTCCGCTGGGCAAACACCCTTCCATCCTCAGGATTGACATATACAAAGGAGGAGGCGGGGGCTCCCTGAATCTGACTCCCTACAATGGAGTAGGTGAGCCTGGCATTCTCTCCAGTGTCTGGATCTGAGGCAGCCACAGTGCAGAGGAGGGAGCCTGGAGGCCGATTTTCTGGGATGTAAGCAGTATAGAGTTGCTGGGTGAAATGGGGTGCATTGTCATTAACATCTGAAATGTTGAGCCTGATGGTGAGAGGTGTGCGCAGAGGAGGTGAGCCCGCATCACTGGCCAGCAGCTCAATGATATAATGCGATGTGGCCTCGCGGTCCAAAGGCTGGCTGGTTAGCAGTGAGTAGTGGTTCTCAGAAGGCTTAATTTGAAATGGCAGGTCGGGAGAGATATCCAGGCTCACTTCCCCGTTCCTACCTGAGTCTCGGTCCCGTACATTAAACAACCCCACTACTGTCCCCACTGGTGTGTTCTCCAGGACAGGATTGACCAAAGAAGCCAGTAGCACCTCAGGGGCATTGTCATTGACATCCCCCACATCCACTTGAATCACACAATGGCCCTCCATGGCTGGCTGGCCCTGGTCTCGGGCTCTTGCATGAATTTCATAGAAATTTGACTCCTCAAAGTCTACTGGACCCAATACATGGATCGCTCCACTGCTAGGATCCAGGCCAAAGAGATTCCTCACTGCCTCAGATGTATGGTCTCCAAAAGAATAGTCTAGTTGGCCATTGGTGCCCTCATCTGGATCGGTGGCATTGAGGCGGAGAAGCAGTGTACCCATGGGTGCATTCTCTGGGAGGCCCACACGCAGAACTGAGGCCTGGAAAGTTGGAGCATTGTCATTGATGTCCAGCACAATGACAGAGATGAGGCTGGTACCTGAACGGGCTGGGGTACCCCCATCCATAGCCGTGAGCACCAACTGATGTGTTGCCTGGGCTTCCCGATCCAGCTGCTGCTCTAGCACCAGCTCTGGGTACAGCTTCCCATCTTTTAGGGTCTTCACATTCAGAGAGAAATGGCCGTTGGGACTTAGGGTGTAAAAGCTCACGGTATTGGTGCCCACATCCGGATCCTGGGCACTATCCAGTGGAAATCGGGCCCCAGGTGCAGCTGACTCAGAGATGCGCATCTCTCTCTCAGGAGTAGCAAAGCTAGGAGAGTTGTCATTGAGATCCAGGATCTCTACCTCTACACGGATGAGCTCCAGCGGGTGTTCGGTCACCACCTGCACAGGCAGCAGACAGCTGGTGCTGGCTCCGCACAGGCTCTCTCGGTCAATTTTTTGATTTACTGCCAAAGTACCACTCATCAAGCTCAGAGAAAAATAGCGCCCATTCTCCTCAGAGCCCAATCGCAGACTACGGCTCAACAGATCTGTCACCTTTAAGCCCAGATCCTGAGCCACATTCCCCACCAGTGTCCCAGGCTCAGACTCCTCCACCACAGAATAACGAAGCTGCCCAGACACCCAGCCCCAGCAGCACAAGGACAACATACACAGCACTTGCCATTTCCCAGAGAGCTGTGGCAGTATCTTGAGCCCCATGACCCAGAAGTCCCTTCCTGAAGAGTAAGTGTGCTGTCTTGTCTCCAAGGCAAAACCAGCGTTTGGAATGTAGAAGCTGAAATTGCTTATGTCTCCTTCCAGCCTCTTAAAAACTGCTCGGAGGTTTGCCTGCCTGCAGCCTTTCTTAGTCACCAAGTGGCGGGGGTGGGAGGGGGAGGGGAGCTAAATGGGAGTGGAGCTAGGGAGCTGGAGGAGGAGAGGCAGGCAGGAAAAGCAGATCCCCCACCCTGGCTCTGAGTTTGATTGGCCAAAAAGTCTGTCTGCTCTCAACCAATTATGAAGTCCCCTTAGTCCTGGAAACCTTAGGAACAGTCACTGAAAATCTGTTACCGAAGCCTCCTTCCTCCCCACTCATTTCAAGCCGCAGGTTGATTCAGCCCCCTTGGCAGCAAAGTTTGACAGCTCAGATGGTGCTCAACAGGGAGGACAAAGTGCTACAAAACTCCTTAGTGTTCTGTCCCAGCAACTTCCTGCATGACTTCAGAAGCTTCCACTACTTTGCTTGAACCAACAAACTTTTGTCCTTATGAAAGGCTCAAAGCTCACGTGTTTCCCTCTCCTTCCCTATCCCCCTTCCTACTGAATGCTGCTGGGATGAGAGAAAAGATTTGTTAGTAACCTGCAAGGTCTTGTCTTACTATCCAACAATGCTTTCAAGAAAATCTTAGTGATGGCTGCAGGACGTAGCATTTCCGAGATCTTGAGTTCAGTATGTGGAATGAGCATCACAGCTTGAGGGAAAGGGAACCTTTCTAGGATGATCTAAGTTACCCAGGAGAGTGGCTGGAAGCCAGATATGGCCTTTAGGCTTTATAGTTTCACTAAATTCAGAACTCTACCTACAGGTTCCCAGAATGGTCGTCTCTGTAAATTCCTTAGCTATGAACCAGTTTTATGACATTGGTTTCACTATCTTCTTCCCCTCAAAGAGGTAATGAATGAATGAACCCTGGTTTCCAGTTCACTTCATCTAGTGCAAATCCCAGTAGTGAACTGATCAAGACTTCTTAATATCTGGACCAAAAGATCTCTGCTACCATTCTGATCCATACCTCTCTGCTCTCTTGGATCTCTCCTTTTTTGGCTCTCTGCTATTTTACTTTTACTTTTGAGTGTATGTAAGTGTGTGTGAGTGATGTGTATATGTAAGGGCATATTCATGCCACAGCACAGGTCTGGGGGCCAGAGAAAAACCTCAGGATGTCAGTTCTTGCCTTCCACCTTGTTTGAGACATAGTCTCTTTTGTTGTTTGCTGCTGTGAACACCAGACCCTCAAGATTCAGGATTCCCCTGTCTCTGCCACACATTGCCATAGGTGAATGCTCTACTACGTCTGGCCTTACATGAGTTCTAGAGATCCAAACTCTGGTTGTCAATGCTTTTAACCACTGAGCCATCTCCCCAGGTCCCTCTATGCTATTTTTCAAACAAACAGTTTCCTTCACATGAGATAACATGAGGCAAAGATTTTAATCTGCTCTCAATCCATTAGGAGACAGTAGCCTAGAGTTAAGTTTCTCCAGAACATGACCACCTCATTCAGAAACAGTAAAACTTCCCTAGGTTAACTGATTGCCTGATGCACCCCACTCCTTGTAACACTGTAGATTCTATGTTACCACATCCCATCAGCATACCATGATGAGCTGGCTCTTAATAACCAATTACTTTTATTCATTACTTTCAATATGAACATAATCTACCCCCAAGTGCTAATCCGAGACAACTCCTGGTGTTTAATTCACAATACACAGCACCTATCACATAGTTACTACTTACAAAATTGGTGACATCACCATGGGCTCTTTTAGGGAGTCCAATACTCTCTGGAATATGGCCCAGCCATATGCCCAGATCAGAATAACCCTCAAACATTTGCTGAGCCTGCAAAGGTCTCACCTCTAGCCCATAGAGAAGATCAGAGGGTGGACAGCTTGGGCGCACAGGCTCCCCTGCCATAGGTGCACTGGGTGACTTGACCATCATGAAGCTATCACTCCGAGTGGGTGCAGAAGCCAATGGTGTACAGCCATGTGAGTGGCCTCCCACATCAACAAACTTGATAGGATCATCTGACCCTAGCTGGATTCGAAGGATCCCATTGGAAGGAGGAAGCCCCTCCCTCCTCCGGGATCTGGTTAGACAGGCACAGGTACCAGCAGGAAAGCATGTCATTCCACAGGCAGCCCCACGAAGGCACTTAGAAAGCAGTGCCACAAAAGAGCCAAAGGAGACAAAGCAAATTGCCACTAGGGACACAGCCAAGTAGAGGGTCAGACGGGATTCTCCTTCCCTTGGAGCTGAAGATTCTCGAAGATCAGGGACAATTGGATGAGTGTCCTCCTCTAAGGACACTAGAAGAGTGACAGAGGTAGAAAGTGGTGGGCTACCACTGTCTTTCACCACAATGACCAGCTTCTGAGGTGGAAGATCAGCTGGGATGGGAACAGCTGTCCTTACCTCTCCAGCATATCTGGAGACGGCAAACAGGCTGGGATCTGGGGCCTCTAGGAGCTGATAGGAAACCCAAGCATTGTATCCCGAATCCAAGTCCACAGCAGTCACTTTGGTGACTAGGTGGCCAGCCCCAACAGATGGAGGCAGTGCCTGTGGACATAAGGAACCAGGCCTGGCCCTAGGACGGAGCACAGCTGGGGCATTGTCATTGAGGTCCAGCACAAACAGACGAACTGTCACAGTGCTGCTAAGTGGCGGGTTGCCTCTGTCCCGGGCCTGTACCTCAAACTGCAGTGTCTGTGTTTGCTCGTAGTCAAATGATCGAGTAGCATGAACCGCTCCAGTCTGGGGGTTCAGAGAGATGAAGGAAGAAGCGGACACATCTCGGTTTCTGGGCTCTAACAGAGAGTACGAGATGAGTGCATTCAAGCCAGAGTCAGGGTCAGAGGCTGCAAGGGAACAAAGCAGGTCCCCTGGGCGATTGTTCTCAGGGACAAACACCTCATGTGACCTCTGAAAGAATGAGGGTGGGTTGTCATTCACATCTGAAATATTGAGGAAAATAGTCCTGTGGGTACTCAGAGGAGGGTTCCCAGCATCAGAAGCAGTGACCATGATGTCATAACTGGATTTAGCCTCTCGGTCCAAAGGCCCAGCAGTCACTAGGGAGAACTGGTTCCTGAAGGCAGACTTGAGGGCAAATGGCAAGTGGTCAGGAATTCGAAGGCTCACATCTCCATTTGACCCGGAGTCAGGGTCCTGAACACTGATGAGTGCCACCACAGTGCCAGGTTCTGCACTCTCTGGGAGAGTCCCAAGCTCTGAGGTCACTGTGATGTGGGGGGCATTGTCATTTACATCTAGGAGATCCACCCTAAGGCTACAATGTTGCTCCATGGCTGGAGAACCCCCATCACGCGCCCGAACATCAAATTCATAGTAATTTTCACTCTCAAAGTCTAGAGGCCCCTGGAGGGTTAGCTTTCCAGTAGTGGGATGCAGGCTAAAGAGGTTCCTCACTCGATCAGGGGTGTGACCACTGAAAGAAAAGGTGACGTTACCACTGGGACCCAGGTCCGGGTCAGAGGCATTGAGCTGGATGAGCACCATGCCGGCTGGCGCGCTCTCCAACACGCTGATCCGGTAGCTGGGTTGCTGGAAGGCTGGGGCGTTGTCATTCACATCCAGCACTGACACCCGGAGCTCAGCGGTGCCTGATCTCGGAGGATTCCCTCCATCCACAGCAGTCAACACCAGGCGGTAGTCCGACTGCTTCTCCCGATCCAACGGTTTCTCCAGGAGCAGTTCTGGGACTAGGCTGCCGTCGCTGCGCTTCTTGACGTCCAGGGCAAAGTGCTCGTTGGAGCTCAGTCTATAGCTGCCAATGGAATTACTCCCCACATCTGCATCCTGTGCCTTTTCCAAGGGGAAACGCTGTCCAGGAGGAGCTGCCTCCCCGATTTCCAAGTCCAACTGCTGCCGTGGAAACCGGGGGGCGTGATCGTTCACATCCACGATCTCTACCTCCGCCCGGTACATTTCCAAAGGCCCTTCGGTTACAAACTCGAGGGGCACGATGCAGCTGGCACTAAGCCCACACAGTGCCTCTCGATCGATCGGATTCTTGATGAGCAGGGCTCCACTGTCCAAATCCACACGGAAGTGTCTCTGGTTCACCTCTCCAGCGACCTGCAGCCTGCGAGCTGACAGACTCTCTGTATCCAGCAGGAAATCCTGGGCGACATTCCCTACAAAAGTCCCTTCCTGTGACTCCTCTGGGACCGGGTAGCGGATCTGTCCACAGACGTAACCCAGGTGGCAAAAGAGGAACAAAAGGGTAGCCTCCCGCCAGATCTCTGCCCAGCTTCTCACCTTGCTAAGCATTGCTGCCACCCGCTAATCCTCTGCTTGTCCCGAGAAGCAGGTGAAGCCGACCCGCCCCGACCAGCCACAGCAGCTGGAGACACCTATCTCCCTTCCCCGCGCCAGCTCTGGCGCGGCTGGGCCGGCGCTTCAAGGGTTACGCGCCGTTTTTTTGCTTGTGGCGGGGTAGATTTGTCTGCCTTCCACCACCCGATTGGCAGGCAGCAGCTCCTGGGCTCAGCCAATAGGCTGAGCACAGAACGTCCCAATAGCAGCAGGGTTAATGCGTCGCAGCATTGGAAGGGAATAAAATAAAATGAAATAAAAATAAAAACAAATCTTTCTTTTCTCCTTCCCGTTCAACTTGCACTTCTTGTAATGGATCATTACCTCCGTGGAAAAGCCCATAACATGTATGTCTCCCCTTCTCCCGCCCCCCAACACACCAACTCACCCCGCCCCTTTTCGGCGGGGAAAACAGCTACAGCCTAAGCCCTAGCAACCTGCGTCCAGGAGAGCAGTAGCCATTTGAGACTGGTCACTTTGTTCAAGCCGGCGCTGTCATCGAGCGACCGATATCCTACATGAGTAGCTTCCATCCCAATCTGATGATATTAGAGAGACAGCTAATAAGGAGCACTGCCGTATACTAAAAATTCTGCCCCTCGGCAGACTATCCATCTTTGCAGAAAAGGCTCACACATTTAGTGTAGCCAATTAAATTCATGCAGCACGCGCTCAGGAGGCACAGCGGAAACCAAACCTCTCTTATTCAGACCTTTGCTAGTCAAACACTAAATTACCATTCACTGATTTCAAGGACAGTATGGAAGTAGGGTGGAAGAAACCTGGAGAGTGAGCTATTCCAAAACTAGGAATCAGTGTGTCTGAGAGGTGCCAAGGACTAGATCTCATTACCTGGCAAAATGCTAATGTTCACAAATTTATCAGCTTTCTTGAGTGGTTGGGATCAGCTACCAACAATGCTGTGACTACAAATCCTCTTTATCTGACACCATGGCATTCAGGATGTGTTGTTAATTACCAACAGAGACCATTTCAAAAGAACAAGCTTTTCACTTAGCCCCAGGGGACCTTCTTGTAACTGGAGATTTGGTCTCACCCCACCCCCACCCTCATTCAGAACTCCTAGCAGCCTGGCACAAGCGCAGAAACATAGCACATTTTACACTATATGTACTTGAAAGCTTAGTGGCAAACATATCAAAGAAAGAAAAAACTCCAGACTAAAAAACCTCAACAAACAAAAACCCCAGGCTGATCTAGACATAAGACACATTGATTCATTCAGATCCTTACTGAGGTCATCAGTGCCTGCCAAAAGCATCAGCCCCTGTGTTGGTTCAAGCCTCTACACCTATCAATGCATCACATATTGCAATAGCCTTCTAATTGATCTCTGTCTCCAATCCCAGTGTCTTGCAAGCATTTCACTTATGCCTGGCAGAATAATCTCCAAAACAAACAAGAAAAATCCTGATGACATCACTTATACATACATATATCATATGTATACCATCTATGTCAGTTCACAAGTCTGCAAAGACCATTTTATATGAGCTGAAATAAAAAAAATACTTGACATGGCTTCCAGGTAATTCAGGATGTAGCTTCACTTTATTATCTGCAAAGACTGTTTTCACACATTTTAAGGTTCATTGCTAATGAAATACTCTTATTCCTCTGCATGAGATTTCCTGGAAAAGGCCCTCTTTGGCCCCTTATCCCCATTTGACAGTTCAACTTTTAGCTCTTAGCTCAAGCATCACCACCACCTCTATGAACTCTTCTTGATTTCCGTAGGCTGGTTAAGGTATTTCTTCCCCTTTGCCCCCACTGCTTCCTAGAGAATGCACTCTGCACTTCCCATTCTCTTTTTAAAAAAATATTTGAAAAATATTTTTACAGTGCTGGAGCCTGATGGCCTGGGTTTGATTCCCTGGTACCCACATAAAAAGATGCACAAAGTGGAGCATGCATCTGGAAGTTGCAGTAGCAAAAGTCTCTGGCACACCTATTCTCATTCCCCCACCCTTCAAATAAATAAGTATTTGTATTTTTATGAGAGGGGGTAGTGAGTTTGGACACACCAGAGCCTCCTGCCACTGGAAACAAACTCCAGACACATGTGACACTTTGTGCATCTGGCTTGAAGTGGGTACTGGGGAAGCAAGTGTCTTTAACTGCTCCACTATCTCTTCAGCTCTCCTGTTATCTTTTATTGCATGTCTGCCTCCTATGTACTCTGTGTCCCATACAAACAAGGCAGTGTCTTATTTTTTACAATGACTAGTACCTACGGATGCTAATAAATCATGAATATTGATATTATCATTTATCATCTCAAAAGATAATTATTAAATACTTACAAAGCAGACATTATCTTATTGTGTGCCAAGGAACCTGTGGTTCAGGGAAAAGACTTGTCTAAAGCTGAACAACTTGTATGTGCAGTACACATATATTTGCAAATTCACACTAAAATGAACAAGCACTATCTGTTTTACTAGAAGTGAAGCACTGTAATACTACATATCCCTGATTTGACCTTTTGATATCAGGTATGTAATGCTGCCATATCTAGATTTTTTTTATTGACAACTTCTATACTTACATACAAAAAATGCATATCTCCCTCCCCTCCCCCGTTCCCCTTTAGAACTCCAATCCCCTCCCTCTCTCCATTGGTTTCTCTTTTACATATCTAGATTTAAAAAATATATTTTATTTACTTGAGAGTGGGAAGGAGAGACAGAAGGAGGGAGGGGGAGAAAGAGAGAGAGAAGAGAGAGAGAATGCATGTTAGGGCCTCCAGCCACTGAGAACAAACTCAAGACACATGTGCCATTTTGTGCATCTGGCTTACGTGGATATTGGGGTATTGAACATGGGTCCTTTAGGCTTCACAGGCAAGCACCTTAACCGCTAAGCCATCTCTTCAGCCCTAGATTTTTATTTATTTATTTATTTGAGAGAGAGAGGGAGGGAGAGAATGGGTGTGCCAGGGCCTCCAGCTATGGCAATCGAACTCCAGTCACATGTGTCACCTTGTGCTTCTGCCTTGTATGGGTCCTGGGGAACTGAACCTGGGTCCTTTGGCTTTGCAGGCAAGTGCCTTAAGAGCTATGCCATCCTCCAGCCCTAGGTGTTCTCCCTCCCCACCGAGGTAGGGTCTCACTGTAGCCCAGGCTCACCTGGAATTCACTATGTAGTCTCAAAGTGGCTTTGAACTCAAGGCAATCCTCCTACCTCCGCCCCCCCCCCCCAGTGCTGGGATTAAAGGTGTGTGCTATCACACCCAGCCCTAGTATTTTTTTTTTTTTAAACAGAGTCTCACTCTAAGCCCAGGTTGACCTGGAAATCCCTCAGTACCCGAGGCTGCCTCAAACTCATGGTGATCCTCCTACCTCAGCCTACCAAGTGCTGGGTTAAAGGCAAGAGCCATTGGATGCACCTTTTATCTCTAGATTTTTTCAAAAAAATATTTCACTTATTAATTTGCAAGCAGAGGGAGAATGGATGCACCAGGGACCCTTGCCCCTGCAAAGGAACTCCAGATGCATGTACCATTTTTGCATCTGAATTCACATGGATACTGGGGAATTGAATCCAAGCAGTCAAGCTTTCAAGCAAGTGCCTTTAACTACTGAGCAATTCTCCAGCCCCATCTCTAGATTTTTAAAAGTTTTATTAAGATACAATTGACATACCATGCAATTTGCTCATATAAAATGTGAAACTCAGTGGATTTTAGCACATTAATCTATACTAAACTGACGGAATCATTACCACAATTTAATTCTGGAATATTTTTTGACCCATCCAAAAGGACCCAGCTCTTATTGCCCAGCTGTATAATTTTGAATTGCCTATGATAGGAATAGTGGGGGGCTGTCTATAATTCCAGCACTCAGGATATAGAGCCATGAGGATCAAACAGGAGAAGGAGGCAGAGGGGAAGAAAGAAGAGGAAGATAGAGAAGAAAATAGTTGCTCAGATGCTAGTGGCTAGTAAGATTATCTCTCTTTTTTAAAATTTTTTAAAAATTTAGTTATTTGAGGGAGAGAAAGAGGGAGAGGAAGAGAGGGAGAGAGAAAGAGAGTCCCATGGCAGGGCCTCCAGCCACTGCAAACAAACTCCAGATGCATGCACCACCTTGTGCCCATCTGGCTTATGTGGGTCCTGGGGAATTGAACTGGGTCCTTTGTCTTTGCAGGCATGTGCCTTAGCCACTAAGCCATCTCTCCAGCCCAAGATGGTCTCTTTAAGATGACTAAAACATCATCTTATGTTTTCCATTCAATGCTCTTCTAGAGCTATTCTGTGAAATTTTTTTAAGTTGGAAAGTGACACTGCAGTATTTCTTTTCTTTTCTTTTCCTTTCTTTTTAGGTAGAGTCTCACTCTATCCCAGGATGTCTTGGGACTCTCTGTAATTCCAGGCTGTCCTTGAACTCACAGCAGTTCTCCTACCTCTGCCTCCCAAGTGCTGGGATTAAAGGCGTGAACCACCACGTCTGGTAACTGCAGTATTTTTGTTTTATTCTAGGCCTGGCCCAATAAATCTGGCTCTGGCTCCTGGTTCTGTGAATGCCAGAATGACCCTCAGCTTCATAAATACAAGTGATGGACTGGAAGGTTTTATGGAAACATTTTCAAATGTGGCAGTACATCAGGATCATGTGGGGATCTTCAAAAATACTGATGCCTAGCCAGGCATGGTGGCACAAGCCTTTAGTCCAAGCACTTGGGAGGCAGAGGTAGGAGGATCGCTGTGAGTTCAAGGCCACCCTGAGACTACCTAGTGAATTCCAGGTCAGCCTGGGCTAGAGTGAGACCCTACCTCGAAAAACAACAACAACAAATAAAAAAAATAACAAACAAAAAATACTGATGCCTGTCTCACCTCCAGAAATTGTGATTTAACTGACCTGGATTGTCTGTGCTTTCAGAAGTCTTGCAAGATCCCTAGGTTATTCTAAGGGGCACCCAAGTTTGAGAACATTTGTCTAAGGAAAATACCAGTTGCTTCTAGATTGACTTGAGCAGTAGCTTTTTTTTCTGTGGCTCTCACCCTTCCTTAGCTCCCACTCTGTGTTTCTACTTTGTCATCTTGGACTGACCTCATATTTGCTCATTTTTAAAGTTTAAGCTGTTGGACAGAGGACTAATAAAAATAATAAAATTTATAATTAATAATTTTACCAATTATGACAAGTTAATCACCATGTGAAATGCCTCACATATAGTATATCATGCATTAGTCCAATAAAGCCCATGTTATTCCCTCTTTGCATATGAGAGAAAGGTTTAGAAAGGAGACTAGGAATATGTGGTCAAAACTCATAGGTGATAAATAGAAGATCCTTGTTTGTTCAACTGTCAAATCCAAGACTTGAGTAATAATGCACTTAGCTGCTGAATAATAATGGTTCTACCATTAAAAGCATGTTTAGGATTCTCTCCAGTGCAAAGGCCCCACAGTTACAGCAGTCCATCTTGAATAAGTGAATGCTTTACCTTTCTTTTTACTATTTATTTATTTATTTGAGAGAGAGAGAGAAAGAAGCAGATGGGGGGGGGTAAGTGCATCAGGGCCTCTAGCCACTGCAAATGAACTCCAAGACACATGTACCACTTTGTGTATCTGGTTTATGTAGGTCCTGGGGAATCAAACCTGGGTCCTTTGGCTTTGCAAGTAAGTGTCTTAACCACTAAGCCTTCTCTCCAGCCCATGAATGCTTTACCTTTCTAAGGAAAGGAATTCATCTATGTTCGCATATGTCTATGTCAAAAACAAAAAACCATAATGCTAGAAGAAGCAGTGATAACACTAGTGATACATTTCCACTTCGAGTTCTTGTGAATCATCTAGGTTTGCTTTTTAAATAGATTTATAGTTAAAAGTAGTTATCTTTGGGTGTGGAAATAGATAATTTTTCTTTATAATTATCAGTATTGTCCAAATTTTCTACAATGCTAATGTATTACTGTTATAAACTAAAAATAGTTGGTAACACACTCATTATTTCCAGTAGTGTGCTGAAATAAATATAAAGGGTGTACCTACAGTTTTGTTTATTCATAGAAAAATTCTTAAGAATAAAATATAGTCTCTGTACAGGTGGATTAAAGTTATCAAAAAACGAATTTTACTAATGGGGCTGGAGAGATGGCTTAGCTGTTAAGGTGCTTGTCTGTGAAGCCTAAGGACCCAGGTTCAATGCCCCAGTACCCAAGTAAGCCAGATGCACAAAGTGGTGCATGAGTCTGGAGTTCATTTGCAGTGACTAGAGGCCCTGGTGCGCCTATTCTCTCTCTCTCTCTCTCTCTCTCAAATAAAAACATTAGTTTTAATACAGATGTAGCAATTTGTTGACAGGTGGACAGAAGAGGTTTCTAAGAAGAAGAGGTAGTTTTAAATATTCCAGAGCTGACAGTGGTTAGAGGTGCACAACAGCTCTTTTCCAAAACAAATGATATGAAGTTAATGTCTGAATGCTGGTCTCCTGGGCTACAGCTCAAGTGCTCTTTAGCAAGATTGATTAGTTGTGATGGCAAATGAGTGCTGAGGGTGTGGTTCACAGATCAAGTAGCTTCACCCTGAACTAGGAGCACAAACCTTACTCTGGCGGGCCATCTTCCTCCCAAAGACACTGTTCTGGGAAGGAGCAGGTGACAGTCTGGAAACATAGTCATAAGAACAACTTGACCGTTAAACACAACAGCTCCACACCTTCCTGAATATAGTGCAAGAATCAACAAGCATTAAAGATTCAGCAGTGACTTGCTAACCCTTACCTGTCCAGGAGGGGCGCTCTCTGCACCCAACACCTGCCTATAGAACACAGGATCAAGACTCCGCAGTGTGTTCTGGCGGCTGGCCAGTGGGCTGGCAGCGCCAGGTTTCTTCAGCAGCGGGTCGCTACGGCGCGAGTCCGTGGTGAGGTACACCTGATGGTACAGGTGTGGTGGCATCAGGCCTCCTCGCACGGCGTCCGCGTGCAAGGAGGGCCCTGGTGTTCGGTATAAGGAGCTCACCGGGGCTCGGTAAAGGTCCCTAGACTGCTTCCACTTGTAAATTTTGAATATGATCACTCCCAGCACTGTGACTGCGAACCCCACGGAGACCAGGATTAGAGAAAGAAGTAGATAAAAGGTGAGGTTCTTATTCTGCTCCCGGGGGGCGGAGCCCGAGGGGAACTCGGCCCGGGCTTCGGGAGTCTCCTCTGTCACTGACACAGTTAAGGTAGTGGTGGTGGACAGCGAGGGCTCTCCATTGTCTGTGATCAAGACTGTGAGAGTTTGCCTGGGCGAATCTGTGTCCTGGACTGGGCGGGTGGTGCTGATTTGACCCGTGTGAAGTCCCACGGCAAAAAGGCTCTGGTTGGGGGCTCCCAAGAGGCTGTAAGAGAGCCAGGCATTGTGCCCTGCATCTGCGTCCCACCCCACCACCCGGGAGACCACTTGGCCCGCGGCGGTACTTCGAGGCAGCATCTCGACCGAACTCTGGCCAGGCCTCGGGTATAGGACCTGGGGGGCGTTGTCATTGCGGTCAGTGACAAATATGTTCACGCTGATGTTGGTAGCCAGGATAGGGGTGCCCCCGTCGTTGATGTGAGCTGTTAGCTCGAACTCTCGTCGGTCCTCGTAGTCCAGGGGCACTAAGGTTGTCAAAACGCCACTGTCACGATTTATTGTAAAATAGCGACCCACTAGCCCGGTTTCAGCTCCAGGCTCTAAGAGAAAGAAAGAAAGGCGGGCATTGTGGGGGGCATCGGGATCCCAGACGCTTAGATTTAGTATGGGAACTCCAGGGAGGTTGTTTTCCTCGACGTAAACGTCGTAGGAAGCTTGAGAAGATTGCGGAGGGTTGTCATTGATGTCAGACACTTGGACCCGCACCGTCGTAAGAGCTGAGAGGGAAGGGGTTCCCGCGTCCCGAGCGGTGATGCTGAGGTTGTATTCCGCTACCGTCTCCCGGTCCAGGACTGCACTGGTTTTCAAAGTGAAGTAATTCTTGAGGGAAGATGTGAGGCTGAAGGGAAGACCAGGAGGAACCTCGCAGGTCACCAGCCCGTTCTCTCCAGCATCCAGATCAGTGACACTGAGCAAAGCGATGACAGTCCCCAGAGGGGCGTCCTCCGGGACTGGGCTATACACAGAGGTGACTGTGATCTCCGGGGCGTTGTCATTCACGTCCACAACCTCTACCAATACTTTGCAATGTGCTCCTTCAGGATTGGCGCCCTTGTCTTTGGCCTGGATGTAAATCTCATGGAGTTTTGTGTCTTCGAAGTCCAGTCGACCCTTAATTGTCAGCACCCCGGTTACAAGGTCTAAAGCGAACAGTTCTCGCACACCAGCACGGTTGTGGCTGCCGAACGAGTAAACGATTTCACCATTGAGGCCTTCATCCAGATCCGTTGCACGAACCTGGGTTACCCGAGTGCCGGGCGGTGCATCTTCTAGGACGCGCGCCCGGTACAAAGACTGGTTGAAGGCAGGCGCATTGTCATTCGCGTCCAGCACCGTGATGCGAATGGGCAGGCTGGCAGAGCGAGCCGGGGTTCCTCCGTCCAACGCCGTCAGCATCAACTGGACACTTGGCTCTCGCTCCCAGTCCAGGGCTCGCTCCAGGACCAGTTCCGCGTATTTGGTACCGTCTTCCCGTGTCTGCACGCGGAGCGCAAAGTACTCATTATGGCTCAGTTCGTAGGTCTGTAAAGAGTTGCTTCCCACATCGGGATCGTGCGCGCTCTCGAGCGGAAAGCGCGTCCCTGGCGCCATGGCCTCGCTAATCTCCAATTTCATTTCCCCGGTGGGGAAAGAAGGATTGTTGTCGTTGATGTCCTGAATCACCACTTCCGCGCTGAACAGTTCCAGCGGGTTCTCCACCACCAACTCCAGAGTTAGTGTGCAGGAAGGTTGCGTCCCGCACAGCTCCTCTCGGTCCAGACGGTCGTTCACGAACATCTCTCCAGTCTCCCAGTTCACCTCAAAGAACCTCCGGCTCGCTCCGGATACCACCCGGAGCCTGCGGGCTGACAGGCTGCCCAGATCCAGACCAAGGTCCGCGACCACGTTACCCACAGCGAAACCCTTTTCTCTTTCCTCCAGAATCTCATAGCGAATGATGGTGGAAGCCTTGTTCAAGGCAGCGAGCAGAAGCAAAACTCCCACCACTCTCCCGGGGCTGAGCAGTCCGCTCCTCCAGGCCTCTGGGACCATCTCACTCACCAGCACTTCCTCCTGGTGGGGTCCACAGCGTCCCGGGGGTCTCGCGGAGAAACTTTCAGCGTGTTAGCGCTTGGGCGCGGGGCGCCGAGTCGGACATGGCTTTCTGGGTGCCGCTGATTCGCTCGCCCGCTGTTCAGTCTCTGCCTCATCCCGGGGCGCCGAGAGGGGACGGGCCGGGGCCAGATCTCCAGCGTCTCCATTGGCCGACAGCGGCACACAGAGTCCCAGCCAATAACTGCACGAGGAATGCGCTAGCGCCGGGCTCTTTGAGCTGGACACGCGCGCGCGCCAGGAACTTCACTTTCCTCGGCTTCCAGCCAGAGTTTCCGCCCGAGAGCCGGGCCAGGGCCGGCAGAGGAAGCCTACCCAACCTGGAAAGCCTCAGGTCCTGCTCGTCTCCAAGCCAAACCAGGGCCTGTGCAACGCTTTAATCGCTGGCTCTGATCACAAGAGAGGGGAGCAAACCAAACCGAAAACGACGCAATGTTGACTGGAACGACGCCAGCAGATCTGGTTTGTTGGAGGACATACAAGTAGCCGGACCTACTTGTAAGGAGGAATTAGTATTTCTGGGGAGGTATTAATAATTGCAATTGTACAGGCTGGGGAGGGGGTGTAGCTTAGTGGTAGAGCGCCGACTTTGCACTTGTGAGGGTTCAATCCCCAGCACCCTCCTTAAAACAGTTTAATCTATTTCCACATGAGACTGGAGAATTCTTTTAGTTCTTCAGTAGAGCAAATCAACAAGGGCGACGGTTTGGCTTAACACTGTCTTAAATAAAATTCAGAATTATTTCTTTTAAAACTGAATGTCATTGTTCAGTCTTTTTTTTTTTTTTTTTTTTTTTAAGAACCGAGAAGCAACGTGAAATTTCCCTATCTCGTTTTCCCCAAGGAGCATCTCAATTGGTTAGAACATGATCTCTCATCTTTCCCCATTACTTTCAGTCATTTTCCTGAGAGCCTGGGTTCATATGCCACAAGGAGAAATTGCTTTGGTAATAAGCATAACCATTCCCTCCCCTGTCCCTGAGGGAGGGGGCAAGAGGAGGAGCCAGGCTTATGTGCCAGCTAGGATATTTTGTAAAATGATTGAAATGATAGTAACAAAGCTCCATAAATTCTTTGGAGAAATACGAACATTTTAGTCACAGAAAAAGGATTCTTCATTTAGGATTGTAGTAACCAAATAAAATAGCAATGATTAGAATAATGAGGAAGGGAGTTAGCAATCCATTAAGTCAGAGTGTAGCTGTATGTCTTGGGCAAGAAACTAACCTTCTAAGGGCTTCTGGAATCCTGTCCTGCAGAGTTAAGTCAGGTAAAAGTGCCTGGTACAGATTAAGCCTCAATTAATGATTCAGATCACTCTGATAGATGCTAGATGTAAAGTTGTAGAGCCTTATACTTTTTATGTATATATGCTTTACCATTTCTGAAGTATATCTCAGTCTTAATCATAGGCAGGGAGTTTAAGCAAACAGGTTAGATAAATAGAAAATAAGGATATCTAGGTTATTTTCTGATGAGCTGGAAAGTCATATATGACCTGCTTTTCCATATCTGAAGCACTTTCATTTATCTTTTAAAGATTTTTGTAGTTTAAAAAAATTATTTGAGAGAGAAAAGGGGGGTGGAGAATGGGCATGCCAGGGCTTCCAGCCACACTGCAAATGAACTCTAGAAGCATGTGCCACCTTGTGCATCTGGCTTACATGGGTACTGGTACTGGGGAATTGAACCTGGGTCCTTAGGCTTCACAGGCAAACACCTTAACTGCTAAGCCATCTCTCCAGCCCTTATTTATCTTTTTTAAAAAAATTTATTTATTTATTTATTTATTTGATTTATTTATTTATTTATTTGAGAGAGATAGAGATACAGAAATAGGCAGGTAGAGAGAGGGGGGGGTGGAGAGAATGGGAGCGCCAGGGCCTCCAGCCACTGCAAACAAACTCCAGATGCGTGCTCCCCCTTGTGCATCTGGCTTATATGGGTCCTGGAGAATTGAGCCTTGAACCGGGGTACTTAGGCTTCACAGGCAAGCGTTTAACCACTAAGCCATCTCTCCAGCCCCCCCCTTATTTATCTTTTAAAACCCTTGGGTTTTTAAAAAAATATTTATTTGTGTGTGTGTGTACTGGCACACCAGGGTCTCTTGCTTGCACCACTTTACACAGAGGTTGGGAAATCAAACCCAGGCTGTAGGCTTTACAAACAAGTGCCTTTAACCACTAAGCCATCTCCACACCCTCAAAACCCTAAGTTTTAAAGCTAGGAATGGTGGTTCATGCTTCTAATTCCAGTACTTAAGAAGTGGAAGCAGAAGAATTGTTATGAGTTCCAGACTAGTCTGGGCTACTGAGTAAGATTCTGTCCTCTCTCCCTCCTCCAAAACAAAAACAAAAACAAAACAAACAAACAAAAAAAAAAACAGGGGCTGGGGAAATGGTTGTGAGGTTAAAGGCACTTGCTCTGCAAGCCTGTCAACCGGAGTTCAAGTCCCCTGCACTGATGTAAAGATAGACACAAAGTGGCCCACATGTCTGTAATTCCAATGTGGCTACAACAATGGGAACTGGAGCCAGGAGAATCCAGAAGATCATGATGCCAGCTTGACTGTCTTTTCCAATGGCACAAAAAGAGACACCCTGTCTCAAGCAA
The DNA here is from genome assembly GCA_036365145.1 of Orientallactaga sibirica. Classification (NCBI taxonomy): domain Eukaryota; kingdom Metazoa; phylum Chordata; class Mammalia; order Rodentia; family Dipodidae; genus Orientallactaga; species Orientallactaga sibirica. Next base: position 48,033,596 of record JAEOAD010000005.1, on the reverse strand, counting down.
GATGGAAGGAGAGAACCAAGACCCTGAGGTGTTTTTTTTTTTTTTTGTCTCATGCAACATGGCACGTACACACACACACACACACACACACACACACAAACTCACACACCAAGACCCAAAAATAAACCCAGTTTTGAACACTCAAGTTGACAACGTGGCAGGCATAAGAAGACAGATATCTTAGCACTTGATCTTAGCCAAAAGACTGAGAAGTGATTAGTATTTAGAATGTAGTCCAGCGACTTGCAACTCAGTGTGAGAACCAATGGCATAGGCATTGGGAGCTTACTAGAGGTAAAGAAATGTGGTTTCAGCATTTGAACCAGAATCTGCATTTTAAAAAACCTGGCTGGTTTGAAAATACATTAACATTTGATAAGCACTAACTTAAATGGGTTATTCAGAGATACACTGATTTAATTTTTTGTCTGTTCACCATTATTCAAGTTGAAATTTGGTTTCTGAAAGTAAGCTTTTGAGGGGAGAGTGGTGGAAGTTGAGCCCAAAGCTTTTATGCATACTAGGCAAGCAAGTGTTCTGCTTCTGAACTGTACACCTTCAGTCCCTGAAAACCAGCTTTTAAAAATGTAAGTTGTAGCAGGGCGTGGTGGCACACACCTTTAATCTAAGCACTTTGGAGGCAGAGGTAGGAAGATTGCCCTGAGTTCAAGGCCACCCTGAGACTACAGAGTGAATTCCAGGAGAGCCTGGGCTAGAGCGAGACCCTACTTCAAAAATACCAAGAAAAAAAAATACAAGTAGTTGCCAACAGTTTTAAGACCCCTCTTCATAAATCAGCAGAAACTTCTGGGATCCATTCTCCTCAGTAGGTTGAGTGAACTTCCTAAAAATTTAGTTAGGTTGTAATGCGTGGTGGTGTACCCTTTAATTCCAGCACTAGGGAGGATGAAGTAGGAGGATGGCTGTGAGTTCGAGACCATCCTGAGACTATATTAGTGAATTTGAGGTCAGCCTGGGCTACAGCGAGACCCTACCTCGAAAAACCAAACAAAAAATTAATTAGGTCATATGTTGTCCAAGTATTCCTCAGTAGTGTTGTGTTTGTCTCCAAATACAATACCAAATCCTTTATACAGAATCCAAGTTTTCCTGCACTCTCCCTTTCTCAACAATCCTAACACACTGTTTTCAGTGGCCTCCAGCCATGCAAGGTAGTGCCCCAGGGTCTTTACTTAGGCTGTTCCTCTCCCAGGAAAGTGTCTTTCTCCCCTTTACTTCCTTTTGCTTTGCTGGACAAATCTCTCAGATCTAAAAATAAAAATAAAAATAAAAACAGTCTAAGAGATGTAGCACAGTTTGTAGAGGGCTTACCTAGCATTTCTGAGGCCTTGGCTTGGATCACCAGCACCAAATACATGTGGTGTGGTATGAAAGCCTGTAATACTACGTAGAGGCAGGAGGATCATCCTCAGTTATATAGAGTTCAAAGCCAGCCCAAGTCACATGAGACCCTATCTCAAAACAAAATAGGCCACATATGATGGCACATTCTTTTAGTTCCAGTGCTCCAAGACAGAGGTAGAAGGGTCGATGTGAGTTCAAGACCAGCCTGGGGCTACAGAGTGAGTTCTAGGTCTGCCTAGGCTAGAATGAGACCCTACCTCAAAACAAAACAAATCTTTCAAGTTTCAGTTAATAACAGAATCCTTTGTTATGTATTCTTGGAGCACCTAATGGTTTCCATTGAATTTAGCACAATTTACAATTTGTTTGATTTTTTTAATTTTAATTTTTATTTATTTGAGAGAGAGAGAGAGAGAGAGAGAGACAGACAGACAGACAGACAGACAGAGACAGAGAGAATGGGCGCACCAGGGCCTCCAGCCACTGCAAACGAACTTCAGACCCATGTGCCACCTTGTGCATCTGGTCCTTTGGCTTTGCAGGCAAACACCTTAGCCGCTAAGCCATCCCTCCAGCCCAATGTATTTGATTTTTATTAGTATATATTAATTATCCAAAACAAGGAGTTTCATTATGACATTTACATGCATGTATGTCATGGACATTGATATATCCTATGCGTCTCCCATTTTTCCTTCTAATAGTTCCCCTTTTGTTTTCATATCATTCCCCCCCATTTTACATATATCTTCATGAGACCAGCTTATTTCATTAACCAGAAACAGGAGCAAGAATTGACAAAGTGGGGTTGCAGTAAAATAATTACTTTGTTTAAGCATGTCTATCTCTCCCATCCAAAAGAAATGAAAACAAAAAGAAATAAAAAGCTCTAGGAGAGGAACCATGCCATTTTGGATTGGCACCTTGTATTCTCCTCACCCCCATCTAGTACAGTAGTGTCCTCATGCTGTGTGTGTGTGTTACAGACGGAACCTACAGCCTCATGTATGCAAGCACTCATTCTACTACTGAGCTATTCTCCCCAATAGTTTTTTCCTAAATTTTTTTGTGGTGCTGAGGATCAAACTCAGTACCTCACACATGCTAAGCAGGTATTCTATCTATGAGGCCATGGCCCCATGCCCCAAGTACTTTTTAACATAGGAATCTTCATGCCAATGTCATACTAACTAATAATATATTAGTTAGATTCATTTGTGTGTACTGATTTTTCCAGGAGTCAGAATCTTTTTTAAAAAATTATATTTTATTTTTATTTATATTTGAGAGAGAAAGAGGGAGGGGGAAAGAGAGAGAGAGGGAGAATATGGGTGTGCCAGTGCCTTCAGCTGCTGGAAACAAACTCCAGAAGCATGTGCCACCTTGTGCATCTGGCTTACATGGGTCATGGGGAATCAAACCTGGGTCCTTTAGCTTTGCAGGCTAGTGTCTTAACCACTAAGACATCCCCCAGCCCATATATATGTTATTTTTTGGTTTTTCAAGGTAGAGTCTCACTCCAACTCAGGCTGAACTGGAATTCACTATGTAGTCTCAGGGTGGCCTCGAACTCATGGCGATCCACCTACCTCTGCCCAAATGCTGAGAATAAAAACATGTGCCACCATACCCGGCTATTTTTTGGTTTTTCCAAGGTAGGGTCACGATCTAGCCTAGGCTGACGTGGAATTCACTATGTAATCTCAGGGTGACCTCGAAGTCTGGGATTAAAGGTATGCTTTATCATGCCCAGTTAAGAATCTTTTGAAAATGTATTCAGTAAGATCCACACCTTCACCATGGTGGAGACAGAACCTAGGACCTTGTGCATGCTAGGCAAGTTCTCTACTAGAGAGGCACACACACACCCAACTCATAGATGCCTTCACATTTTTTTTTTCCTACCTCAGCCTCCTGAGTGCTGGGATTAAAGGCATGTGCCACCACGCCCAGCTGCATTCACATCTTTTTTCTTTCTTTCTTTCTTTCTTTCTTTCTTTCTTTCTTTCTTTCTTTCTTCCTTCCTTCCTTCCTTCCTTCCTTCCTTCCTTCCTTCCTTCCTTCCTTCTTCCCTCCCTCCCCTCCCTCCTTCCCTCTTTCTTTCTTTCTTTCTTTCTTTCTTTCTTTCTTTCTTTCTTTCTTTCTTTCTTTCTTTCTTTCTTTATGGTTTTTCGAGGTAGGGTCTCACTCTAGCTCAGGCTGACCTGGAATTCACTCTGTGGTCTCAGGGTGGCCTTGAACTCACAGCCATCCTGCTACCTCTGCCTCATGAGGGCTGGGATTAAAGGTGTGAGCCACCATGCCTGGCCTTGTTTTTTTATTTTTATTTTTATTTTATTTTAAAGGAATAAGAGACAGCCAATGCAGTACACTAACTCCACAGACAGAGACCCTGGACAAGTGAGGGCCAGAGCTTTGCCGGGCACCCCTGTTGCACTTAAAAGACAAAAGAGAACATTCTGGCAATGTCAGAAAGCAACTGAGAGAGATGAGGAATGTAACATGGCTTCAGATGAGAAATAGACACCTTATAAAAAAAAAAAAAAGAAGGCTGTATAGTTGAAGGGAAGATGTGAAGAGGATATTGCTGCAGCAGGATAAAGCAAAAAAGGGAGCTAATCACCCTTAATTCCAGCACTCAGGAGGCAGAGGTAGGAGGATCACTGTGAGTTCAAGGCCTGCCTGAAACTATGCAGTGAATTCCAGCTCAGCTTCCAAAAACCAAAAACAAACAAACAAACAAAATGAGCCATCAAGAAAATACCAGAAAAAGAAGGAGATATAGTTCAGCAGATAAAGTGCTTACCCATAAAGCCTAATGACCCAAGTTTATTTCCCCAGTACTGGGTAAAGCCAAATGCACAAAGTGGCACATGCATCTGGCATTCATTTGCAGTGGCTACAGGCTCTGGTGCACTCATTCTCTCTCTCTCTCTCTGCTGGGCATGGTGGCACATGCTTTTATTGAGGCCAGCCTGAGACAGCATAGTGAATTCCAGGTCAGTCTGGGCTAGCGTGAGACCCTACCTTGAAAAACAAACAAGAAAGAGAGAAGAGAAGAGAAATGTGAAGATGATAGGTAAATAAGGTGGTCCTATCAAGGTTTTTGTTTGTTTGTTTGTTTGTTTCTTTACAAAACACTTAGCACCACTTGAATACATCTTACTTTTTTTCTTTCCGAGGTAGGGTCTCACTCTAGTCCAGGCTGACCAGGAATTCACTGTGTAGTCTCAGGCTGGCCTCGAACTCACAGTGATCCTCCTACCTCTGCCTCCCAAGTGCTAGGATTAAAGGCATGCGCCACCACGCCCGACTACATCTTACTTAAAAAAACAAAACAAAACAAAACAAAAAAAAAACCCCAAAACTGAACTGTGTAAGATTTGATCTAACTGTGCAAACTCTCTCTCTTTTAATCTAAACATAGTACTAAATGTGTTTTTGATATCCCTGTCCTGGTTTTTACAGAACTCACTAACCTGGCCTGGTACAGATGGGGGGTTGAAACCTGGCATAAGAATTTAAAGCAGCAAAATTATGTGGGGGAGGGGATGGTAGTTTTCCATTTTCTCTGATGAGGCTCATATGAAATAATTATTCTGCTCAGTGAATACCACCCTGCAACTGGAAAAAAAACAAAACAAAACAAAACAAAAACCCCACAGATACAACTGTTCTGTTATTAGGAGAAAAGCAATTGTAAAATATGTGCTCTTTTATATCTGGCTTCTTTAGCAGGTCTAACCCTGCTGGTGATTACACCCTCAATTCTGTTTCCCTCCAAACTTCCTAATTAGAAAGTGACACTTCTAGAGCAGCCAGAAGTGTGTGTGTGTGTGTGTGTGTGTAATGAGAGAGAGAAAGGGAAAGTGAGAGCATGACTCCTGCCACTACATATGAATTTCAGACACATGTGCCACTTTGTGCGTCTGGCTTTATGTGGGTACTGGGGAATCCAACCCAAGTGGCCAGGCTCTGCAAGCAAGTGCCTTTAACACGGAGCCATCTCTCTAGCCCCAAGTCAGAAGTTTAGAAATCAGGGCTGGGGAGATGGCTCCGTGGTTAAAGGTGCTTGCTTACAAGGCCTGCTGGTCTGGGTTCAAATCATCTGTAGTCCATTTGTAGTGGCAAGAGGCCCTGGTGATACTTCCCCTAAATAAATAATAGTTAAAAAAATAAAGTTAGAAGTCACTTTTTTATTTTAGTTTTTCAAGGTAGAGTCAGGCTGATCTGGAATTTACTATGGAGTCTCAGGGTGGCCTGGAATTCATGGCAATTCTCCTACCTCTGCCTCCTGAGTGCTGGGATTAAAGGTGTATGCCACCATGCCCAGCAGAAATCATTTTTTAACATTATGTAATCCCCACATCCAATTCATTATGAATCCATAACACTGCTTACTACCTCCAAAGTGTGCATACATGTGTGTATGCAAGTATGTATGTGTGTATGTATGTATATACATACATACATAGATATATTATTATTAGTTTTCTTGTTACTGTGACAAATACCTGACAAAAGTAACTTAAGGGAGGAAGAGTTTATTTCAGCTTTACATTTGGATGGGAGACAGTCCATAATTTTTGTTTGTTTGCATTTTTTCTGACCCAGGCTGACCTGGAATTAACTATGTAGTTTCAGGGTGGCCTCAAACTCACGGCAATCCTCTTACCTCTGCCTCCCGAGTGCTGGCATTAAAGGTGTGCACCACCACACCCAGCTACAGTCCATAATTTTGAGGAAGGTGTGGCAACAACATCATGAAGCAACTGGTGACATTTCATCTGCTGTCAGAAAGCAGAGAGTGTAAGCTGGTTGTGGTGGCACATGCCTTTAATCCCAGCACTCGGGAGGCAGAGGAGGATCACAGTGAGCTGGAGGTTACCCTGAGAATACATAGTGATTTCCAGGTCAGCCTGAGCTAGAGTGAGACCCTGACTCAAAAAACCAGAAAGAAAGAAAGAAAGAAAGAAAGAAAGAAAGAAAGAAAGAAAGAAAGAAAGAAAGAAAGAAAAGAAAGGAGGGAGGAGGGGAGGAGGGAGGGGGGAGGGAGGGAGGGAGGGAGGGAGGGAGGGAGGGAGGGAGGAGGGAGGAGGAAGCAGAGAGTGATAAATGCTAGTGCTCAGCCAGCTTTATATATAGTTTAGGATCATAGCCCAAGGAGTGGCAGTAGCCAGTTAGCACGAGTCTTCCTACCTCAATTAATCTTATCTAGAAAATATCACAGACATGCCCAGAGATTTGTTTCCATGGTGATTCTAAATCCTGTCAAGTAGACAATATTAACCATCTATCACACACTTATATCTGTACCTATCTACCTACATCTTCCCTCCACACAAAACCTAGTGCTGGGAATCAAACTAAGAGCCTTATGCATGCTAGACAAGTGTTCTACCACTCAGATACACATCCAGCCCCAAAGTATATTCTGAAACTATCAATTACTTACTCTCTGTCTACTGCTATTACTTAAAGCCACTTTAAATCCTGTGATGGCTTCCTCTCTGGTATTCTTCCTTCCTCTTTTGCTTTTCCTAAAACTTCATTTCACATACAGAAATATAGGATTTACTTCAAACATATACATTGATTATATACCTTCTTGCTAACCATTATGCTTGGCACTAGAACCAGCAATACAATTTGCTGGGTCAGTGCAGAATAAAATCAGGGAGTTTGTTAAAATTATTGTGACTTTCAAGATGGGGACAGCAGAGCATTAACCCAAGTATAGTTGCCTTCTAAATATGGGGCCCCTTCTAGCATGACTGCACAGGCTACATACCAGTGACACTCTCTCTGCCTGGCACAGAGGAAAGTCTCAATAAAGCCTACTTGACATTATTTTAAATGTTAAGTAATTGCCTAATTGTCTTATTCCAATAGTGTCAATAATGTTACAAAATCCCAATCAAGATGTTTTAAAATTTAATTATTGAATTCAAGAAAAAAATGAATTCCCTGGGTTGGGAAGATGGCTCAGTGGTTAAAGGTACTTGCTTACAAAGCCTGTGGCCTGGGTTTAATTCCCCAGTATCCACATAAAGCCAGATGCACAAAGTGGTGCTTACATCTGGAGTTCGTTTGCACTGGCAAGAGGTTCTGGTACACTCATATTCTCTCTCTCTCACTCCCTCTCATAAATAAATAAATAAATAAATAAATAAATAAATAAATCGTTTTAAAACTGTAGTTCCAGCCAGCCACGGTATTTTATGCCTGTAATCCCAGCACATGGAAAGCTGAGGTAGCAAGACTACCATGAATCAGAAGTGAACCTGATCTACATAGTGAGTTCCAGGCAAACCTGCACTACTGACTGAGGTCTTGTCTCCAAAACAAAAACAAAAAAACTCTTAACATTCTAAATATCATCTAGTAATCTTTCAATTCAATCCAAACTACTTTAAAAAAATATTATTATTTATTTATTTGAGAGAGAGAGAGAGAGAGAGAGAGAGAGAGAGAGAGGAAGAGGGAGATAGAGAGAAAGAGAAAATGGGCATGCCAGGGCCTCCAGCCACTGCAAATGAATGCTAGATGCATGCACCCCTTTGTGCATCTGGCTTACGTGGGTCCTGGGGAATTGAAATGGGGTCCTTAGCCTTCTCAGGCAAATGCCTTTACCTCTAAGCCATTTCCTCAGCCCCAATCTATTTTTTTTATGCATGTGTGCACATGTATGTGTGTATATAAGCACAAACATGTACATGTAGAGGCCAAAGGACAACTTTCAGTTTTGTTCCTCAAGAACACTGCCCACCTTTTATTTTTCAGACAGGGTGTCTTCTTCACAGGCATAGAATTTACCAATTAGGCTACACTGGATGGCTAGTGAGCTCCAAGGATCCCTGTCTCTGTGTCCTAGGATTGAGCTCCAAGGATCCTCCTGTCTGTGTCCTAGGATTACAAGTGCACATCACCATGCCCAGCTTTTCCCTTGGGTTTTGTAAATGGAATTCAGTTCTTCTTGTTTGCAAGGCAAGTACTTTATGGAACTATCTCCCCAGCCCCAATTTGTCTATTCAAACAGCATCCTAAATCACCCAAAGGGATTATTTGAGGATAAATAGAATAAAAATATAACCTTACTATCAAACCAACATATGTCATCATTTAGACAGGTGTAAAAAATCTGAATGATTTAGCCTTAATATTTATCTGAAGTTTTCCTACTATTTTGTTTATTTTGACTTAAAAAGCAATCTGTGAATTTTACTACATTTTATAAGATCTCCTATTCTTAGATTAAGAGAAACCTAATAAAAAATAGTTTAGAAGCTGGGCATGGTGGTGCATGCCTTTAATCCCAGAACTCATGAGGCAGAGGTAGGAGGATCACTGTGAGTTTGAGGCCAGCTTGAGACTACATAGTGAATTCCAGGTCAGCCTGTGGTACAGTAAGACCCTACCTCAAAAAAAAAAAAAAAAAAAAAAAAAAAAAAAAAAAAAAGAAAGAAAGAAAGAAAGAAAGAAAGAAAGAAAAAGAAAGAAAAGAAAAAATAGTTGAGAGTAGGACACCATAGCACACACCTTTAATCCCAGCACTAGGGAGGCCAAGGTAAATGGATTGCTGTGAGTTTGAGGCCAGCCAGAGACTACATAGTGAATTCCAGATCAGCCTGGGCTAGAGTGAGACCCTACCTAGAAAGCCACCCCCCCTCCCAAAATAGTGTAGAGCCAGGCATGATAGGCGGATCACTGTGAGTTCAAGGCCACAATAAGACTACATAGTGAATTCCAGGTCAGAGCGAAACCCTGCCTCAAAAAACCAAACCAAAACAAACCAAAACAAAACAAAACAAAATAAAATGGACAACAAATAACGATTTTAGAAGTCAAAAGTTTTATTCTTTTGTTTTGAGACAGGGTCATATGTACTCAGGTTAGCCTCAAACTCACTATATATCTGCAGATGACTGAATTTCTAATCTTCCTGCCTCTACTTCTCAAGTGCTGGGATTTTAGGCATGTGCCACAATGGACAGTTAAAGCTTAAAAACAATATTTTCTTCAGTTTTGATTACATTAGCATTCTCTTACTGCTTATCACACCACAAAACTCAAAGATGCCAGGGAAGTACCTGCAAAACAATGACTAAATTTGTCCACATGAAAGTCTTGTGTGGTGATGCACACTTATAATCCCAGTACTTAGGAAGCTGATGCAAAGGGACTGTATGTGAGGCCATTCTGATCAACAGAGCCTAGAATTTTATATCCATCAAATAAAAATATTTCAAAAATGAGTGTGAAATACTTTGAAGTATTTTCACCACAAAATAAGTATGTGAGGTAATATAGTTGAATTTAACCATTCTACCACATAAACATATTTCAAAATATCATATTGTATACCACAAATGTATGATTTTTGCTTGTCATAAAATAAAAACAAAGGTGAAATAAAGATTTTTTTTTTTTTGAGACAGGATCAGTACATAGTAAATTTGAGGCCACCTTGGGCCACATGAGACCCTGCATCAAAAATATAATAATAATACAGGAAAAATAAATTAGTGACAGATGGTAAAAATGTAGGTTCACTTCTAATTTCTTTAAAACATAATTGAGAGTGCCAACAGCAGATGGCAGGAACCAAGGCCTAAGGCAGATAGGCTCAGAAAATCTGCACTGTATTCTCAGTAATACACATTTTCAAGAGCAGAAAAAGAAGGGGGACAGACAAGAGGTGTTCAGTGGCACTGGCACTGAGGGTGGGCAGAGATGTTGGAACAATCTTCACTCTTCAGCATTTAATGCCTTTTGTTGTTGTTGTTGGATTATTTATTTATTTTAGTTTTTCGAGGTAGGGTCTCACTATAGCCCAGGCTGACCTGAAATTCACTGTGTAGACTCAGGGTGGCCTTGAACTCACAGTGATCCTCCTACCTCTGCCTCCCAAGTGCTGGAATTAAAGATGTGCGCCACCATGGCCAGCGAAGCCCAGCTTTTCATTGTTCTAATAACTGACAAAATAGGCCTCAAACCAAAAACTATTCAGAAGAGATAAAGGTTACTTCCTAATTCGTACATATAAGGAAACAATCCATCAAGAAGACATTACAGGGCTAAGGAGGTGGCTCAGTGGTTAAAGGCATTTGCTTGCAAAGCCTGCTAGCCAGGGTTCAATTTTCCAGTAGCCATGAAAAGCCAGATACACAAATTAAACACGCATCTAGAGTTTGCAGTGGCAAGAGGCCCTGATACACTGACACTTATTCTCTCTCTCCTCTGTTAAATGAATAAAAAAATAAAAATAGAGTTCATTACAGCTTTTGAAATATATGCACTGAGCACAGACAGATGAATCCAATTTCATAAAACAAATGTTATGAGATATAAAGTCCCAGATTAACCCAACACAATGGTGGATGACTATAATATCCCACTCTCACCAACAGACAGATCATCTTGATAAAAAAATAAAAAAAGAAAGAACATCTGAGTTAAATGACATCATAGATCTAGTAGATCTAGTATCTACATATCATTCCACCCAAGTCCATGGAGCTTTCTGTAAAATAGTTCACGTAATAGGACACAAAGCAAGTCTTAGAAAATATAGGGAAATTGAAATAATTTCTTGTATTCTGACTGACCAAAATGGCATAAAACTAGCAATCAACAGTAAGAGAAACTATAGAGCACACACAAACTCATGGAGATTAAACAACACCCTACTGAATGATGAATGGGTCATCAGAGAAATCAAATAAGAAAGAAATGGGGCTGGAGAGATGGCTTAGTGGTTAAGATGCTTGCCTGCAAAGCCAAAGGACCCAGGTTCAATTCCCCAGGACCCATATAAGCCAAATGCACAAGGTGGTGTATGTGTCTGGAGTTTGTTTGCAGTGGCTGGAGGTCCTGATGTGCCCACTCTCTCTCTTTATCTCTTTTTCTCTCTCAAATAAATAAAAATAAAATATTAAAAAAGAAATAAAATTTCTAGAATCAAATGAAAAGGATGACACAATAAACCAAAACCTATGGGATACAATGAAAACAGCCCTAAGAGATAAGTTTATAGCTACAAGTGCCTACATTGAAAAATCAGAGATTTAAATTACATAATTTAATGATTCCCTTTAGAATTTTTAATAAATAAAAACAAGCAAAACTCAAACTTAATAGAAAGAAGTAATTAAGGTCAGGACAGAAATTAATGAAATGGAAATGAAAAAATACATAATCAATGAAACAAAGAGTGGTTCTTTAAATAAAATGATAACGAAGATCAACAAACCTTAGTCAAATTGACTTAACAAAGAAAAGACCCAAATTAGTAAAATCAGAGATGACTTTGTTCCAGACAGGGTCTTATGTATCCCAGGCTGACTTCCAAACTACTAGGTAGCTGAGAATGCCCATGAACTGATCCTGCATCCACTTTGTAGGGGTTAACAAATAGTAAAGGAGTCAGCAGATACATTTTGAATGCCAAAAGTCTGTCTGGAAGTTACAGGTGGGCCCATAACCTTGAACAGTCTGCCCGGAGATTACTCACAGCCTACAACCTTGAATAGCAAAAATAGCTTACATCTCTCCCTTTCTCACTCCCCGCTTCCTCTTTCTGCCTGCAGGACCCAACCGCCACCCCCCTCACTTGAGCACCTCGTGTTTCCAGAGTCCTAAGACTGTGAAACGTGGTGTGTCCCTCTCAGGCTTCTGGTTCTAAGCCTGTTCTTGTCAGAGATGTCTATCTGCCTTTCTTTCAAACTCGCCTCTTAACATTTTTCTTACACATTTCCCAAGTGCTGATATTAACGTGTACACTGCCATATCTACTTTATGTACTGCTGAGGATCAAACCTAGAGCTTTGTGCATACTACATAAACACTCTACCAACTGAGCTGTATCTTCAGCTCTAAAATGGATGCAAGGGGAATTTTAAGAGCAGATACCAATGAAATTCAGAAACTCAATTAGGACATAAAAATCCTGGCCCAGATGGTTTCATTGCTAAATTCTACTGGACATTTAAAAAAACTAACACTGCTGGGTGTGGTGGCGCACACCTTTAATCCCAGCACTCAGGAGGCAGAGGCAGAGGCAGAGGCAGAGGCAGAAGGATAGCCATGAGTTCAAGGCTACCCTGAGACTACATAATTCCATCTTAGCCTGAGCTAGAGTGAGACCCTACCTCAAAAAAAAAGAACTAACACAAATGTGAATCAAACTATTCCATAAGATACAAAATAAATGAATAGTACCAAATTTTACAAGTCCAGTATTACCCTAATACTAAAAGCAGAGAAAGACAATAAAAAAGAAACAAACAAAAGAAATAGCAATCTCCCTGATGAACATAGATGCAAAAATTCTCAGTAAAATACTTGCTAACTGAATTCCAGAACACATCACAAAGATCATTGACACGATCACGTTGGCTTCATTCCAAATGCATGCATGGCTCAATATAAGCAATCAACAAATGTAATGTGTCACATAAAGGGACTCAAGGACAGAAATCACATGATCATTCCAACAGATCCAACATCCTTCTATGATAAAAGCCACCAGGAATAAGAAGTGTTGTGTAGCAATTTCCTCCAAATTGAAACATTCCCTTCTAGGGAGAGAAAGAAGTTCAAGAGACACATAAAATTAACAAGTCAGGGGAGAAAGGTTGTAAGACCCTGCCCTAAAAATATATAAAGGGCTTTCCTTCCGACCAGGCTGCGACAGCGGCTACAAGTGCAGCCATGGCTAAGACTAAGGCTGGGGACCTTCGTGGAAGGAAGGAGGAGCTGCTGAAACAGCTGGACGACCTGAAGGTGGTGTTGTCCTGGCTACGGGTTGCTAAAGTGATTGGCGGCCAGCTCTCCAAGATCCGAGTTGTCCGAAAATCTATCACTCGAGTTCTCACAGTCATTAACCAGACTCAGAAAGAAAACCTCGGGAAATTCTACAAGGGTAAGAAGTATAAGCCTGTGGACTGCGGCCCAAGAAGACCCAAGCCATGCACCGCCAGCTCACAAAGCACGAGGAGAAACTGAGGACCAAAAGCAGGAGGGAAAGGAGCGGCTTTCCCCCTACACAAGTATGCTGTCAAGGCCTGAGCTGACCGTCGCCACAGCAATAAAACAAAAGACTGTAAAAAACAAAAAAGATATATAAAGGGAAAATAAGTACTTGCAGATAGACTCTCCAACCATTTGAGCTGCCTGCAGGTTGTGCAGTGTGCTCCAAAGACACAACTTCCATGAGTAGTCGCCTATGTAGGGTGAGCTTTTTATTATTATTATTAGTTTTTTTGAGGTAGGGTCTCACTGTAGCCCAGGCTGATCCAGAATTCACTATGTAGTCACAAGGGGCCTTGAACTCATGGACATCCTCCTATCACTGCCTCCTGAGTGCTGGGATTAAAGGCATGCATTAGCATGCCTGGCTTTTTTTTTTTTTTTTTTTTTTTTTTTTTTTTTTGGTTTCAAGGTAGTGTCTCACTCCAGCCCTGGCTGACCTGTAATTTACTATGTAGTCTGAGGGTGGTCTCGAACTCATGGCGATTCTCCTACCTCTGCCTCCCAAGTGCTGGGATTAAAGACGTGTGCCACCACATCCGGCTTGGGGTGAGCTTTTTGATGATGTAGCTGCCTTTGAGTCATCTATTGCTCTTGTAAACAGCCCCTCAACCTGCCTTGTAAGTAACCCCAATAAACTCATTGGTTCACCAAAACTTTTTGGTATAATCAAACTTTGGTCTGTGCCCTATCTAGGGTGAAGACATGTGCTCACATTTCCCCAGGGAAAAAGTTTCCTGTGGCAGAAAGGAACTTATTTCAACATAATAAGTAAAGGCTATATATGACAAAACTAATCCTTTCTGTCTGCTGACAAATAAGTAAATAATTTTTTTAAAAAATAACTATCATTTATTTGAGCATTTATTACGTGCCAGGTACTGTAAGATAAAAATTTAAAAATATTAATAACCTTCATATATACCAATAACAAACATGCTGAGGAAGAAATCAGGGAAACAATCCCATGACAATAATCTCAAAATAAATCTAATGAAGGAATAATGGAAGAAAGTAATTGTGGAAGACAGTAGAAGATGGAAAGACCTCCTGTCATGAATTACAAGACTTGATAGTGGGAAAATATTATCAAAAGCAATCTACATATTCACTATAATTCCCATCAAAATACCAATGCCATTCTTTACAAAATAAAAAAAATCTTAAAATTCATATGGAAGCATAGAAAACTCTGGGTAGCAAAAACAATTCTGAGCAAAAACAATAGTCTGGAGGAATCAGCTTCAAGTTATATGACAGAGCTATAGTGACAAAAGTAACATGAAACTGCAGAAAAGCAGACACATAGAGCAATGGCATAGGATAGCAAACACTGATAAAAATCCACACAGCTACAGCCACCTGGTTTTTATTTTTTCAAGGTAGGGTCTCACTCTAGCCCAGACTGACCTGGAATTCACTATGTAGTCTCAGGCTGGCCTTGGACTCATGGCAATTCTCCTACCTCAGTCTCCTGAGTGCTGGGACTAAAGGCATGTGTCACCATGCCCAGCTCAGCCACCTGATTTTTAACAAAGATGCCAAAAATACACACTGAGAAAAGATAGTCTCTTCAATAAATGATGCTGGGAAAATAGAATAGCTACATGGAGAAAAATGAAACTAGATCCTTATATTTACCCTGCATAAAGTCAACTCCAAATGGATCAGAGATATTTATATAAGACCTGAAATTCTGAAACTATTAGAGGAAAAAGCAAGAACTTTCATAACTGCTGAGCCATCTCTCCAACCCAAGCAAGGACTTTCTAAATAGGACTCTGGTCACTCAGGAAATAATGCCAATATTCTACAAATAGGACTTTAGGAAATTAAAAAGCCTCTGTACAACAAAGGAAAAAGTTAACTGAGTGAAGTGACAACCTACAGAATGGAAGAGAATCTTTAGTAGCTATATATCTGACAAAGGATTAATGTCTAGAATATACAAAAACTCAAAAAACCTAAACAATAAAAAAAATCAATCAGGGATGGAGAGATGGCTTAGCAGTTAAGGTATTTGCCTGCAAAGCCAAAGGACCCCAGTTTGATTCTCCAGAATCCATGTAAGCCAGATGCACAAGGGGGCACATGCATCTGGAGTTCGTTTGCAATGGCTGGAGGTCCTGGCGCACCCATTCTCTCTCTCTATCTCTCTGCCTCTTTCTCAAATAAATAAATAAATAAATAAAATATATTTTTTAAAAAGACAAAAAAAAAATCAAACAACCCAATAAATAAATGGGCTGATGAAATGAACACAGTTTCGCTAAAATATACAAATGTCCAATAAACATGAAAATCTTCAACCTCACTGGCCATCAGAGAAATGTAAATCAAAACCACACTGCGATTCTATCATACCCCAGTCAGAATATCAGTCATTAAGAAATGAAACATGGCAGCTCCAGGTTGAGGGAGACTCTGTCTCATGGAAGTATGCAGATTAACAATAGAGAAGGGCACCTGAAGTTCTCCTCTGCTCTCTGCATGTACATGCATGGCACATAAGCATCTGCACACATACATGCGCATACTCTACATAATACATCACAACACACACACACACACACACACACACACACACACACACACACACACAGAAAGAGAAGAAATACAACAAATGTTGATGAGAATGTGGACAAAGGGAATTCTTAGATTTTGCTGGTAGAAATGTAAAGTAGTCCAACCTATATGGAAATCAGCATGGAAGCTGCTTTAAAAAAAACTAAAAATAAGGCTGGAGAGATGGCTCAATGGTTAAAGCACTTGCCTGTAAAGCCTAAGGACCTGAGTTTGATTCCTTAGTACCCACATAAAGCCAGATGTACAAGGTGGCACATGCATTTGGAGTTCATCTGGAGTGCCTAGAGGCCCTCGTGCCCCCATTCTCTCTATCTGCCTCTTTTTCTCTCTCACTAGCTGGCATTGTGGTGCACGCCTTTAATCCCAGCACTCGGGAGGCACAGGTTGAAGGATCACTATGAGTTCAAGGCCACCCTGAGACTACATAGTGAATTCTGGGTCAGCCTGGGTTAGAGGGAGACCGTACCTCAAAAAACCAAAACAACAACAAACTAGAAATAGCTGGGTATTGTGGCACACACCTTTAATCCCAACACTCAGGACGCCAAGGTAGAGAATCATTGTGAGTTTGAGGGTAGCCTGAGACTACAGAGTGAATTCCAGGTCAGCCTGGGCTAGAGCAACACCCACCTCAAACCTCCCCCCAAAACACACACACACACACACACACACACACACACACACACACACCCTCAAAATAGATCTTTCATATCACTCAGCCATACTACTCTGGGGTATTTACTTGCAGCACTCCAAGTCACCATGTCAGAAATACTTGCACATCAAAATGTTTATTGCAGCTCTATTCACAGTAGTTAAGTTATGGAATTAACCTAAGTGGCCAACAACAGAGGAATTGAAAAAGAAAAGATGGCAGGTTGAGGAAATGTTTCAGTGGATCAAACTCCAGGCAGAAAGCATGAGAAGCATGAGAACCTGAGTCTGGATCCCCAGAACCCACACAAAAGTCTGACGCTGCAGAGGGCATCTGTCAATCCCAGTGCACACTTAGGGCAAGAAGGGAGGTGGAGCCAGGTGAACCTCCCCGAAGCTGCGGAGCCAGCTATTTTGTTGATCATAGTCCAGTGATAGTCCAGATGCACACTGTGGAACATGTGCACCTGGACTCACGCACACAAATATGCCCCCCACACACACAGATACAATAGAAGCTGTGTGTGGTGGTACACACCTTTAACCCCAGCACTTGGGAGGCAGAGGTAGAAATATCACTATGAGTTCAAGGCCAGCCTGGAGCTAGAGTAAGTTCTAGGTCAGCCTGGGCTAGAATGAGACCCTACCTTGAAAAAAAAAATGAAAAAATTAAAGGTATATATACACAACAGAATTTATTTTTAGCCATAAGGAAGAATGAAATTCTGCCACTTGTGGGAAAATGGGTGTAACTGGAGATGAGCATACTGAATGAATTAAGCTGGTCTCAGAAAGACAAATATCCCATGCTTTCTCTGATTTGTAGCTCTTAGATTTTACATAGTGGCATAAAACCATGTATGTATAGATTAAATTAAATCAGAAATGTAGTCTCTAAGGAAGTAATGGAATGGAAGAGGTGAGAAATGGAAAGGTAGGAAGGAATGGCGTATGTGGAACATACTCAACATTCAACATAGACCTGTAGGAAAATAAAAATAAATAAATAAAGGGGTAAAAAAGAAAGAACTGAAACTGTCTCTAGGGTAACAAAGGGGTCTAACTGAGAGGGAGAGGGGAAGAAAACAGAAGGTAAGGAGTATGGGGTAAATGCTCAATGTACAATATATACTTGTATGAAAAAATTAAAATATATTTGACTAATGTAAAATAACAACATATTGTGGGGCATACAATTTGTGCAGAAGTAAAATGAGTGCCAAGAGCACAAATGACCACATGAAAGAAATGGATTTATACTGTTATAGGTACTTAAAGATAGTATTTGTTTTTTTTTTAAGTTTTTTAAAAAATATTTTATTCATTTATTTGAGAGAAAGAGTGCAAGAGAGAGAAAGAGAAGCAGACAAAGAGAGAGCAAGAATGGGCATGCTAGGGCCTCCTACCACTGCAAATGAACTCTAGACACTTGCCCTACTTTATGCATCTAGCTTTATGTGGGCATTGGGGAATCCAACCGGGCCATTAGGCTTTGCAACAAAGTGCCTTTAAACCAGGTGTGGTGGTGCATGCCTTTAATCCCAACTAGGGAGGCAGAGGTAGGAGGATTACCGTGAGTTCAAGGCCACCTTGAGACTACATAGTGAATGCCAGGTCAGCCTGAGCTAGAATAAGACCCTACCTCAAAACCCCTCCCCCCCCCAAAAAAAAGTGTTTAACCTCTGAGCCATCTCTCCAGCCCTGGGTTTAAATTTTTTTTTAAGTTATTTTTTTGAAGTAGGGTCAGGCTGACCTGGAATTTACTATGTAGTTTCAGGGCGGCCTTGAATTCATGGAGATCCTCCTACTTATGCCTCTCAGTGCTGGGATTAAAGATGTGCACCACCATTCCCAGCTTAAAAAAAAAAAAAAAAAGTATTTTTATTTATTTATTTGAGAGAAAAAGACACAGACAAAGAAGCAGATAAAGAAAGAGTCATATCAGGGCCTCCTGCCACTGCAAACGAGCTACAGATAGATGCATATGCCACTTTGTGAATCTGGCTTTACGTGGAGTTGAACCCAGGCCATCAGGCTTTGCAAGCAAGCACCTTTAACCACTGAGCAATCTCTCCAGCCCTAAACATAGCATTTGAAAGTGGATGGTGGGCTGGAGATATTGCTTAATGGTTAAAGCACTTGCCTGCAAAACCTAATGACCTGGGTTCAATTTCTCAATATCTACATAAGGCCAGATGCACACAGTGGTACATGCATTTTTCCTTTGTTTGCAGCATCTAGAGATGAAGGTGCATGCCTTTAATCCCAACATTCAGAAGGCAGAAGTAGGAGGATTGCTGTGAGTTTGAGGCTAGTCTGGAACTACAGAGTGAGCTCCAGGTCAGCCTGGGCTAGAGTGAGACCCTATCTCAAAATAAATAAATAAATAAATAAATAAATAAATAAATAAATAAATAAATAAATAAATAAATAGAATTTATATATGAAGACACAGGAATAGGCCCTAGAAAGTTAAAATTTTTTTTTTTCGAAGTAGGGTCTCACTCTGGTACAGGCTGACCTGAAATTAACTATGTAGTCTTAGGGAGACCTCGAACTCATGGCAATCTTCCTACCTCTGCCTCCCAAGTGCTGGGATTAAAGGCGTGCACCACCATACTCGGCTGCTAAAATAATTTTTAAAAACAAAAATTTAAGACTAACAATATAGCTATGGCAATCAAGACAGTGTGGTATTGGCAGAGAAATACACAGAGTTCAATAAATAAACAAAACAAAGAACCCAGAATTAGAGCCACACAAGTAGGACCTATTGATTTACTCTGTGTATGTGCTTATGTGTGTGCATGCATGTGTAGACCAGAGGACAACCTTGGGTATCTACCCTGAGGCAGGATGTCTAACTGGCCTGGAACTCACCTAGTTAGTTCAGACTGGTTAGCTAGTGAGCTCCAGAGATTTGCCTGTTTCTATCTCCACCCTTGGCTTTTTAAAACATGTTCTGGGAATCAAACTCAGGTCCTCATGCTTGCAAAGCAAGTACTTTACCAAATGAGCTATCTCCCCAGCCATGGGGCCAATTTTATTTTTTAAGTTTTCATGATTTGTTGGCTCACATAACTGGAAGTCCATAAGTAAGTAAGTTTCATGATCAGTTTCATTTAAGGGCATAATTATATCATCTGATTTCTCTTCTTTTTTTTTTTTTTAAACATCCAATGATGTTCTTCATGACCCAGCTTTATTGCTAAAGGTCTCAACATGGTTGCCACCAACTCTTAACTTCCATTTCCCAAAAAATGAAAGAACAAGAACAAAAATACCTTGCATAGCCTCCTTTCAACTTTGAACAGCTGAATTTTTTTTGCTGTTGTTGGTACCGGGGATTGCACCTAAGGCCTTACATATGCAGCTATGACCTTTGACAACTAATTTTTTTTTGTGTGTGTGTGTGTGTAGTATGTGGTGTGTGTGTGTGTGCATGCATTTGCATATGGTATATGCATGTGTGTGCAGACATACATGTGGAGGCAGAGACAGATGTCAGCTGTCCTCAATTGCTCTTCTGCCTTATTTCCTTGAGACAGTCTCTGACTGAATCTGGAGGTCACACTAATTTTTGGTAAGAGTTGCTGACCAGTGAGCCCCAGCAATTCTCCTGTATTTGCCCTCCACAGGGCTGGAGTTACAGGAAGGCACAGTCATGCCAGGATTAATTATTTTTTTTCTGAGGTAAGGTCTCACTCTAGCTCTGGCTGACCTGGAATTCACTATGTAGTCTCAGGGTGGCCTCAAACTCATGGTGATCTTCCTACCTCTGCCTCCTGAGTGCTGGGATTAAAGGCGTGCACCACCACACCTGGCTTTTTTTTTGTTTGTTTGTTTCATGCCAGGCTTTTTACATGGGTGCTGGGGATTGAATTCAGGTCCTCATGCCTTCATAGCAGGTGCTCTTATCTATTGATCCAAAATTTCAGCCCAATACATTTTTAATTATTTATTTATTTGAAAGAAAGGGGTAAGGAAGGAGAGGAGAAAGAGTGAAAGAGAATGAATGAACATGGCCACACCAGGGGTGGTTCTTGCCAGTTTGTGTATCTGGCTTTAGGTGGGTACTGGGGAATTGAATCTGGACCAGCAGGCTTTTCAAGAAAGCACCTTTAATAGTTGAGCCATCTTCCCAGTCACCAACTCATTTTTTTTTTTTTTGAGGTAGGGTCTCTTTCTAGCCCAGGCTGACCTGGAATTCACTATGTAGTCTCAAAGTGGCCTTAAACTCATGGTGATCCTCCTATCTCTGCCTCCCCAGTGCTGGGATTAAAGGCACGTGTCACCACCCCCAGCTCCAACTCATTTTTTATAACAGGAAAAATTATTCAGCCAAACAATGGATGTTCTGTTAGTTTTAATGCTTTCATATTTGTCTATAAATATATTTTCAACTTATTCTCCCCAATCACCTTCTCTTCTCCCCTTTCCTCTCCCCCTAAGGCTCTTCTTATTCTAGTTAATTCCCACCCAACTTTCATGGCTTGGTTTATATATATATTTTTAAATTTTGTTTATTAGACAGAGAGAAAGAGAGAGAGAGAATGGGCACACCAGGGCCTTTAGCTGCTGCAAATGAACACCAGAAGCATGCTCCACCTTGTGCATCTGGCTTACATGGGTCCTTGGCTTTGCAGGCAAGTGCTTTAACCGCTAAGACATCCCTTCAGCCCAGTTTTTTCTTTTAAATTGCTTACATGAACACAAGTTGGAGGTTGTTTTTTATGCCTGAGAATTTTTTTTTTTTTTTTTTTATCATTTAGACTTATTGGTTCTGTTATTTTAAATGTGTTTACTGTAATCACTCTGCACTTGAAGTTATTATTTAAAATGTTTATTTATTAAGCCAGGCATGGTGGCACATGCCTTTAATCCCAGACTGGAGAGGCAGAGGTAGGAGGATCGCTGTGAATTTGGGGCCACCCTGAGAATACAGACTGAATTCCAGATCAGCCTGGGCTAGAGTGAGACCCTACCTCAAAAGAACAAAAACATAACAAAAGTTTATTTATTTATTTGACAGAGACAGGCAGAGAGAGAGAGAGAAAAAAAAAAAAAGCATATCAGGACCTCTAGCCACTAAAAATAAACTCCAGATGTATGTGCCATCTTGTGCATCTGGCTTTACATGGATACTGGGGAATCAAACCTGGGTCCTTTGGCTTTGCAAGCAAGCTTACCTTAGCTGTTGAGCCATCTATGCAGCCCTTGAAGTTGTTTTTTTTTTTTTTTTTTTTTTTTTGAGAGAGAGAGAGAGAGAGAGAGAGTAAGAAAGAAAGAACTGGTATGCCTGGGCCTTAGCCACTGCAAATGAACTCTAGATGTCCGTGCCACCTGTGCACATGTGTCACCTTGTACATCTGGCTTTATGTGGGTCCTAGGGAGTCAAACCTAGGTTCTTAGGCTTCACAGTCAAGCACCTTAACCTCCAAGCCATCTCTCTAGCCCCTTTGAAGTTATTTTTAAGTCCAATTAAAAGTGTGTCTCCTAATAATATAATTTACATTTATTTTCACAACTTATTGTCTGCTTTTATATATAAAATTAAATTTATATACATCTTGCTTTAAATGTGTGTTTTTAAATGTGGAGGCCACAGGTTGAAGTCAGGTGTTTTAACTTAGTCACACTCCACCTTATTTATTGAGACAGATTCTCTCACTTGAACCCTTCTTGTCCCAGGAAGTCCTTGTCTCAGTCTCCCAAGGGCTAACATTACAGATGGGCCACCATGTCCACCCAGCATTCATATGGATGCTGGCATCTGAACTCAGATCTTTATGATTATATGAAAAACATTCTTACTGACTGAACAATCTCCCCAGCACCTAGCTTATACATATAAGAAAAAATAATTTATAATTAGAAAATGAGCAAAAGACAGAGTTCTCACTGAAGAAGATATATGAGCCAGACATGGTGGGTGTCACATGCCTTTAATCCCAGCATTCAGGAGGCTGAGACAGGAGGATCTCCATGAGTTCAAGGCTACTCTGAGAGTACATAGTGAATTCCAGGTCAGTCTGGTTTAGAGTAAGACACCACTTCAAAAAAAACCAAACACGAAAAAGAGGAAGAAGAAAGAAAGATATGAACGACAAATTGACAAGTGAAAAAAAAGATACTTTGACAAAAAAAAAAAAAAAAAAAGAAACCCGGGCTGGAGAGATGGCTTAGCAGTTAAGGTGCTTGCCTGCAAAGCCTAAGGACCTAGGTTTGATTCCTCAGTACCTATGTAAGCCAGACAC
This sequence comes from Orientallactaga sibirica, assembly GCA_036365145.1. NCBI lineage: Eukaryota > Metazoa > Chordata > Mammalia > Rodentia > Dipodidae > Orientallactaga > Orientallactaga sibirica. The sequence continues at coordinate 48,010,704 of JAEOAD010000005.1, read as the reverse complement.
AAGGTGACGCATGTGTCTGGAGTTTGACTGGAGGCCCTAGCCTGCCCATTCTCTCTACCTGCCTCTTCCTCTCTCTTTCTCAAATAAATGAATAAATAAATAAATAAATAAATAAATAATAAAGATATTCAGTACCATTATCCACTGTAGATATGAATATTAAGGCTACAATGAGGCATTATTACACAATTCCAAATGCTGCTTAGGATGTGTAGACATGGGAGCTGTTAAACATGGCTGGTGGGAATGCAAAATGGAACATCTCTCTGGAGAAGTTTGGTAGTTTCTCTACACTTGCCATATGATATAGCAATTGCACTCCCGGCAAATAAGCCAGAGAAATGAAGCTTATGTCACAAAACTTGGTGTTTATTGCAGCTTTATTTATAGTATGTATTTATAGTATATTTCCATAACTGGAGAAAACCAGTCTTTGAAGAGGCAAATGACTAAACTAACTGTGGCATACGAAGAAGCTATTCAACAATGAGAAGCACAAACTCAGATGGATTTCAAAGGAATTATACTGAAAAAAGCCCGTCTTAAAATGTTACATAATATAGAGTGCCATTTGTATAACATTTCAAAATGACAAAAGTATAGGAATGTTGAACAGATCAGTAATTGGAAAGAGAATAGAGGTAGGGTGGGAATTATGAAGGAATTGTTTGGGGTGATGGAACAGATCTATATTTGATTCTAGTGTCAGTTACACAATATATATCTGTAGTAAATTTGCATATAACTATTTATATGCACACATACAAATGAATGTAGATTAAAAACTTTTGTTGGGCAGGGTGGCACATATTTTTAATCCCAGCACACAGGAGACAGTGGTAGGAGGATCACTGTGAGTTTGAGGCCAGCCTGGGACTACAGAGTGAATGCCAGGTCAGCCTGGGGCTAGAGTGAGACCCTGCCTCAAAAAACAAAAACAAAAAAAAAGTTTTTTGTTATTGGTTTTTGAGGCAGGGTCTCACTCTACCCCAGGCTGACCTGAAACTCATTCTGTAGCCCAGGCTAGCACTGAACTTATAGTGATCCTCCTACCTCAGCCTCCCAAGTACTAGGATTAAAGGTATAAGCTACCACACCAGGCCATATTTTAAATTTCTGAAGTCTGAATAATTCCTATAGAGTTTAGTAATGTTGATTTCTTGGTTTTGATGTGATAAGTAACATTTTATTTTTATATTTATTTATTTAGTTAGTTAGTTCATTCGTTAGTTTTTCAAGGTAGGGTCTCGCTCTAGCCCAGGCTGACCTGGAATTCACTATGTAGTCTCAGGGTGGCCTTGAACTCACAGAAGTCCTTCTACCTCTGCCTCCCAAATGTTGGAATTAAAGGTGTGCACCACCACGCCAAGCTATTTTATTTTATTTTTTAAAAATATTTTATTTATTTTTTTTGGGGGGGGGAGAGAGAAGCAGATAGTGAGAAAATGGGCACGCCAAAGTCTCTAACCACTGCAAACTAACTCCAGACATTTGCAACACCTTGTGCTTCTGGCTTTTAAGTGGGCACTGGGGAATAGAACCCATGTCATTTGGCTTTGCCGTCAAGCACCTTAACCACTAAGCTATCTCTCCAGCCTGATATAACACTAATTTTTTTTTTTTTTTACTTGAGAGAAACAGACAGAAATACAGACAGGGAGAGTGAGTATGGGTATACCAGGGCCTCCTGCCACTGCAAACAAACTCCAAACACATGTGTCACTTTGTGCATTTGGCTTTATGTGGGTACTGGAGAATTGAAACCAGGCCATGAGGCTTTGCAGACAAGTGCCTTTAACCACTGAACAAACTCTCCAGCCCATGAGATAATATTTTATTTGAGGGAAAACTTCATGATGATGGATGCCTAGAACCTCTCTGTAGTATTTTTTTTCCTGAGAATATATTATGATTTTAAAATTAACACTATTATTGGGCTGGGGAGATGGTATAGCAGTTAAAGGCACTTGCCTGCAAAGCCTGCCAGCCCAAGTTCAATTTCACAGCACTCATGTTAAAGCCAGATGCAATGTGGTGCATGTGTCCATAGCTTGTTTGCAGTGGCTAGAGATCTTGGTGAGTCCCCCCTGCACACACATAGAACTGAAAAGTCAAAGAAAAATTCATATTTGTAGGTAAAGATTTTAAAGATTGCAACTCTCCTTTGTCAGGGATTGATAGAACTAGCAGAATCAGTAAGGAAGCAGAAGGCCTGAAACAATGATCAACCTACTCAATCTAGTCGACAATTGCCAGACACAACAATCATCAGTAGCAGAATACACTTTAAGTTTATAAAGGAACATTCACCTTAGTTGATCATATTCTGAGCCATGAAACAAGTTCTAACAAATTTTAAAGAATAGAAAAAACACATTGTATATTCTCCAATCACAGTAAGATGAAATTAATTGACAAAATTACACATTTTTAAACAATCTATGAGTGAAAGAAGAAACCACAAGGGCTCAGAATACTGCCCAGTTGTTATAGTGTTTGACTGACATGCATGATGCCCTAGGTTTGATCCCCAGCACTACATAAAACCAGGTGTGGTAGTACATGCCAGTAATTCCAGTACTTAGGAGGTGGAGGCAGCAACGCTCAGCTACATGAAGAGTTCAAAGCCAGACTGAGCTACATTAGATCCTGACTTAAAAAAAAAAAAATCAGGGCAACAGCTGGGCATGGTGGTGCACGCCTTTAATCCCAGCACTTGGGAGGCAGAGGTAGGAAGATCACCATGAGTTCTAGGCCACCCTGACAATACATAGTGAATTCCAGGTCAGCCTGAGCTAGAGTGAGACCATATCTTGAAAAACCAAAAAGAAAAAAAAAAATCAGGGTAACTTAGACAATACTGAAATGAGTTTTAATTGGAAATATAAAATCCAAAGTTAGTTGGATATAGCTAATGCTTAAAATAAAACTTATTTATTCACATTTACATTAGCAAAAAAAAGTCAAGGTATAAAGTTAGCAATCTAATCTACAAACTTTAGAAGATAGAACCAGATGTGGAAGTGCACACCCACAATCCTAGCACTTGGAAGGAGGAGTTAATAGGACCAGCCTCAAACTCACAGTGATTCTCCTACCTCTGCCTCCCGAATGTTGGGATTACCCTAAAATCCTGCTTTTAAAATATTTTATTATTTATTTATTTATTAGAGAGAGAATGGGTGCACCAGGGCCTCTAGCCACTGCAAACAAACTCCAGACCCACGTGCAGATGCATGCACCACTATGTTTATCTGGCTTGCGTGGGTTCTGGGGAGTTGAACCTGGGTCCTTAGACTTCCCAGGCAAGTGCCTTAACTACTAATCCTGCTTTAAAAATTTTTTAAATATTTCATTTTTATTTATTTATTTGAGAGAGAGAGGAAGAGGGAGGGAGGGAGAGAAAGAGAGAGAATGGGCACTCCAGGGCCTCCAACCACTGCAAAAGAACTCCAGACTTGTGCACCACCTTGTATACCTGGTTTACGTGGGTCCTGGGTAATTGAACCTGAGTCCTTTGGCTTTGCAGACAAGGGCCTTAACTGCTAAGCCATCTTTCTAGCCCCTAAATATATTTACTTATTTGAGAGAGACACAGAGAAAGAGGCAGACAGAGAAAGAGAATGAGTTTGGGTGAGCCAGGGCCTTCCGGCTGCTGCAAATCAACTCCAGACACATGTACCACTTTGTTTATGTGGCTTTATGTGGGTACTGGAGAATCAAATCTAGGCCACCAGGCTTTGCAGGCAAGTGCCTCCAAGTGTTGAGCTATCTCTTCAGCCCCTAATACCTGCTTTTAAGTGTTTGTCTGAAACAAAGTTTTAAAATGTATGTGACTATATACAAGGCCTTGTACATGGCTGTTAATATCACTTTAATGCAGAACAGCACTGTGGTGGTTTGATTCAGGTGTCCCCATAAACTTATTCTGAATGCTAGGTTCCCGGCTGATAGTAATTTGGGAATTAAATCCTCCTGGAGGCAGTGTATTGTTGGGGGCAGGCTTATGAGTGTTATAGCCAGCTTCCCCTTGCCAGTGTTTGGCACACTCTCCTGTTGCTATTACCCACCTAATATTGGCAAGGAGGTGATGTCCACCCTTTGCTCATGCCATCATTTTCCCCTGCCATCATGGAGCTTCCCCTCAAGTCTGTAAGCCAAAATAAACCTTTTTTCCCACAAGCTGCTCTCGGTCGGATGATTTCTGCCAGCAATGCGAACCTGACTGCAACAAGCACCAAAGCAGGAACAATCCAGATGCTGCTCAACAGCTGAGTGGATAAACAAACTGCGACATTTCCACACAATGCAGTACAGCTCAGCAGGCAAAAAGAATAAGGTATTAAAAGAGGTAACAACATGGATAAATTTCAAAAACATTCTGAGCAAAATAAGGTGGATGCAAAAGAGAATATGTTATAGAGTTTCACTTGGATGAAATTCTGAAGGAGGCAAAACTGATTTATAGTGACAGGAAGCATATCAGTTACTGCCTGGAGCTAGGGATGTGGGGCATTGATAGATAGCAAAAGGACTTTTGAAGGTTATAAAAATCTACCATATATTTGTTGTGGCAGTGGTTATACAGCTCAATGAGCTATATAATTTTATGAGGAAAATTTAATGTATATAAATTATACTTCAATAAGCTTAATGAACTTTTAAAGGCAAAGTACAACAGACTATATAAAGCTATCCTCACTTTAAACAATACTACAGGACCTTACAAATATCCAAGTGGGCTGAACTTATGTAAAGCAATCCTAATGGAAAGTATATGATTGTTTTATGGCCTAACATTTTTTGTAAAAACATTAAAAATTCTTACTGTAGGTTATACATTTGTATGGAGAAAATAGTAAAAGTTAGATTTATTTAACATAGTATAATTTTAAAACTTAGGATTGGGCTAGAAATATAGCTTAGTGGTTAAAGTGATCACCTGCAAAGCTTAAGGTCTCAGGTTTGATTCCCCAGTACCAAGTAAGCCAAATGCACAAGGTGGTGCATGTGTCTGGAGTTCATTTGCAGTGGCTAGAAGTCCTGGTGTGCCCATTCTCTCTGTCTCTCTCCTCCCTCCCTCTCCTCACACTCACACAAATAAATAAATAAAATTCTAAAACAACAAAAAAAAAACTTAGGATGTCTTAATTCTCAATAGTCCTATGTTTTTTTGTAAAAACATATTAAGGAAATGTTAAAAATCTATGTTTGTGTCTTCTCATCCTATAACTTACAATAAGGAGCAATAATCATTTCTGTGTCTGGAAAATTTACATATTCTTTCGAAGTTTGAATTAATTTTCAACATTTTATTTGTTACTTTTTTTGTGGTTTTTCGAGGTAGGGTTTCGCTCTAGCCCAGGCTGACCTGGAATTCACTATGTAGTCTCAGGGTGGCCTTGAACACATGGCAGTCCTCCTAGCTCTGCCTCCCGAGTGCTGGAATTAAAGGCATGTGCCACCATGCCTGGCTCTGTTAAGTTTTTAATGTTGTCAAATGTCTCTGGGAGTCCCTTTAATGTGAAGGATTTGTTGTTGTTGTTGTTGTTTGTTTTTGCTGGTATCAGTTTTTCTGGAATATCATCATCCTTCCCATCACAACTGCTTTCCTCGAGTCAATATGTTCATGTTACTAAGCTTTGGCTGCCTGCATAGGGATTTTAAATATATTCCATGTTTAATCATTTTCTTTATTCCATGTTACAAACACACAGTCCTTTGAATAACAACAGTAATGTTCCATCACCAGTATTTCTACTGACATTTTGTCCAAGATTCTCAATGGCAGCAGTGTCAACATCCCCATAGACAGCCATTTCTTCTAGAATTCCATTTACACCCAATTCGAATTTCATAGACAGCATCTTTTCTTTCTTTCTTTCTTTCTTTCTTTCTTTCTTTATTTATTTATTTATTTATTTATTTATTTATTTTTTTTTTATTCTTTTTTTTTGGTTTTTCTAGGTAGGGTCTCACTCTAGCTCAGGCTGACCTGGAATTCACTATGTAGTCTCAGGGTGACCTTGAACTCTCGGTGATCCTTCTACCTCTGCCTCTGAGTGCTGGGATTAAAGGTGTGCCCCACCACAATGGGCTCACATCTTTACTTTTCTTTGCTCACTAAATCCCTCTCTATGACTTTGTAAAATGTCATGTGGGTTTGTCTCTGGGAGAGAAGTCACCACAGGTACCAGCTCTGTGGTCTGTGCATGAACCAAATAACATGTACAGTACCTGTCACGGACAAACTTCAAAAGAAGTAATCTGAGTGGTCAATGATCATTTTGCTCATTTATTATTTGCAAAGTGATGTGTGCAATGAAGAGCTAATATTATCAAAGCTAGTACTTTTCAGTTTCTAAGAGTTAATAAACTATGGTAACTAAAATTTGAACTATTTTTGGAGACTGGTATTTAGCTGAAATTTGTTTATATTGAAACCTTTCAAAGCTAGGACTTTTACCTTTGTTTATAAAAGAGAAATAAAACATAAGTATATGTGATTTGTTTTGTAAAAATAAAACAAAACACAGGGATGGGCTGGAGAGATGACTCAATGGTTAAAGGTGCAAAGCCCAACAGCCCAGGTTCAATTTCCAGTACCCAAATACACAAAGTGGTGTACCCATCTTATGTGTAATTGCAGCAGCGGGAGGCTTGCCGACCTACTCTCATTCTCTCTTTCTCAAATAAATAAATATTTTAAAAAACACAGGTAGGGCTGGAGAGATGACTTAGCAGTTAAGACACACATCTGTGAAGCCTAAGGACCCAGGTTCCATTCTCCAGGACCTACATAAGCCGGATGCACAAGGTGGCACAGGCATCTGGAGTTCCTCTGCAGTGGTGAGATGCCTTGGTGTGCACATTCTCTCTGCCTCTTTGTCAATCTCTCTCAAATAAATAAAATATATATTTTAAAACCCACAGGAGAATAAGCCAGAAATGAATGAAATTATCTACAGTGGGTAGTATATATGAGGCAGAAAGTCATGAAAGTAGTAATAATTTTTCTCTTATTTTTATCTTTGACTTCAATTGCATTGTTTCAGATACTTAAAAATACAGGATCTACTGGCCATGGTGGCTCATGCCTTTAATCCCAGCACTGGGAGGCAGAGGTAGGAGGATCACTGTGAGTTTGAGGCCACCCTGAGACTACATAGTGAATTCCAGGTCAGCCTCAGCTAGAGTGAGGCCCTACCTTGAAAAACCAAAATAAATAAATAAATAAATAAAAAATAAATAAATTTAAAAAACCAACAACAAAAAAAAAAAACAAAAAACCAGGAGCTGGAGAGATGGCTTAGCCATTAAGGCACTTGTGTACAAAGCCTAGCAACCCTAGTTTGATTCCCATGTAAAGCCAGATGCACAAAGTGGCACATGCATCTAGAGTCCTTTTGCAGTGGCTAGATACCATGGGGCACCCCTTTTTTCTCTCTTTTTCCTGTATCTCTGCTTGCAAATAAATAAAAACCAAATATATATATATATATTTGACATACAATGAATTGGGCATGGTGGTGCATGCCTTTATCCCAGCACTTGGGAGGCAGAGGTAGGAGGATCGCCATGAGTTTGAGGCCACCCTGAGATTACATAATAACTTCTAGGTCAGCCTGGGCTAGAATGAGACCCTGCCTTTACAAACCAAAAAAAGGGCTGGAGGGATGGCTTAGCGGGTAAGGCGTTTGCCAGCAAAACCAAAGGATCCAGGTTCGATTTCGCAGGACCGACATTAGCCAGATACATAAGGGGGTGCATGCATCTGGAGTTCGTTTGCAGTGGCTGGAGGCCCTGGTGTGCCCATTCTCTCTCTCTCCCTCTCACTTTTTCTGTCTGCCAAATAAATAAATAAATAAAAATAAAAACAAAAAATGCACACAATGGTTATCACACCAGTATTTAGCCATTAATGATCTTTAAAAAATACAGATATTCTTATCTGGGGGCTAGAGAGATGGCTTAGCCATTAAGGCACTTGCCTGCAAAGCCAAAGGACCCAGGTTCAGTTCCTCAGGACCCATGTTAACCAGATGTACCACAAGGTGGTACATGCATCTGGAGTTCATTTGCAGCAGCTGGAAGCCCAGGCGTGCCCATTCTCTATCTCTCTCTCTCTCACTCTGCCTCTTTCCCTCTCTCAATTAAATAAATAAATAAATATATATATAAAAAAAACAAAAACAAATCTCCTCTTCACCAAGATGGCACCGAAAGAGAAGAAGGAAGTTCCTGCCCGCCCCCGGCCAAAGTGGAAGCCAAAGCAAAGGGTTTGAAAGCCAAGAAGGCAGCGCTAAAAGAAGTCCACAGCCACAAAAAGAAGAAGAAGATCCCTTCTGGAGACCAAGAGCCCTGCATCACCAGGGGCAGCCTAAATACCCTCCGAAGAGCGCCCCAGGACAAACAAGCTTGACCACTATGCCACCATCCAGTTCCCCCTGACCATCAGGTCAGCCATGAAGATAAAAGAAACACGCTTGTGTTCACTGTGGACGTCAAGGCTAACAAGCACCAGGTCATACAGGCTGTGAGGAAACTCTGACACTGATATGGCCAAAGTCAATACTCTGATCAGGCCTGATGGAGAGAAGAAGCTGGCTCCCCATTATGATGCTTTGGATGTTGCCAACAGAACTGGGATCATCTGAACTGGATCCAGCTGGTTAATTCTAAATACACTACTTGTTTGTTTGTTTGTTTGTTTGAGAGAGAGAAAGAGGCAGAGAGAGAGAATGGGCACGCCAGGGCCTCCAGCCACTGCAAACATCTCTAGATGCATGCGCTCCCTTGTGCATCTGGCCCACGTGGGTCCTGGAGAATCAAACCAGGATCCTTTGGCTTTGCAGACAAATGCCTTAGCTGCTAAGCCATGTATCCAGCCCTATTTATTTATTATTTATGAGAGAGTCCACACACACACCAGGACCTCTAGCCAATGCAAATAAACTCCAGACACATGTGCCACCATGTGCATCAGGCTTGCATGGGTACTGGGGAATCAAACCTGGGTCCTTAGGCTTCACAGACAAGCACCTTAACTGCTAACAGCCCCACTTTATTTTTTTACCTATGAAAAATACAAATCTGTTCACTTACTCCCATATTTACCATGAGAGGGAGAAGGAGAGAAGTAACTAAGTAAGAAGAGAGAGAGAGAGGGAAAGAACCTCATAAAATCTCACACTTAGGCAGCAAGAGAGCATGCTATGGGTTAAAGATAAACTTAAAAAGTAAAATGATGTTGTAGGGGTTGGAGAGATGGCTTAGCAGTTAAGGAACTTGCCTGCAAAGTCAAGGAGGCCCGTTTGATTCTCCAGGACCCACATAAGCCAGCTGCACAAGATGGTACATGTGACTGGAGTTTATTTGCAGCAGCTGGAGGCCCTGACACACTCATTCTCTCTATCTGCCCTCTCTCATAAATAAAAATAAAAAAATTAAAAAACAAAAAAGTGATGTTGTAGTTATAATTTTGCATGTTGAATTTGAATATTTATATATTTACTTTCTCGTGTTCTTTATAAAATTTTTATTACATATATGTGTTCTTTTAAAAAATATGGAATGCTTCATGAATTTGCATGTCATCCTTGTGCAGGGGCCATGCTAATCTTCTCTGTATCATTCCAAATTTATGTATGTGCTGCCAAAGTGAGCAATGATTTTTGGTTTTTTTGAGGTAGGGTCTCACTCTAGCTAGGCTGATCTGGAATTCACTATGCAGTCTCAGGTGGCCTCAGACTCATGGTAATACTCCTATCTCTGCCTCCCAAATGCTGGGATTAAAGGCATGTGCCACCACAACTGGCACTATTTACTTATATTTTAATATTTTATTTTTTTAATAGCTTATAAATTAACAGACTTCCTTACTGCATTTTCACACATACTTTGATTTGGCTGGTTGCTCCCCCACTCTACTCCTCCCTCCCACATCCCCATGCCCACTTCACTTGTCTTAGAGTACCCTTTTGCCTCTAGTATTTCCTCTTCCACTTTAATATCTCATGTGTTATGTTGTCTCTTTGACCTTAAGGCTTCTTTTTTTTCCAGACATAAGGCTCTAGGGAAGTCTCTTTCTTATGAAATAATGCCAACTAATAACTATAGAAAACTTATTATAAATAGACTTAGAAAGTCACCTCTGCTTGAGTATGGGCTGGACTAAATGACTTTGTTACTAATGAACTCAATAGAGGAAAAGGATGTCACATTCAAATTTAGGTTAACCTTTAGTCCACCACTCAGGAGGCTAGATAGAAGGACTGTCATAAGTTCAAATCCACTCTGGGCTAGAGTGAGATCCTGCCTCAAAAAAAATTTTAGGTTAACAAAAAGATTGTAGCTCCTATCACATTTTCCCTTTCTGGTCGTCTGCTTTACTTACTTGGATGGAAGCTAGCTACCATATTTTGAGCTGCCTTATGGAAAGGTCCTCATGACAAGAAACTCAGGCAAACCTCCAGCAAGAAACTGGGGACTTCATTCTCACAACTCACAAGGAACTAAAACTTGTAGTGGATCCTTCCTCAACCCTAAAGACATGTTGATTGCAGCTTTGTGAGAGACTTTGAGGCACAGGCACCCAGCAGAGCACACCTTAGATTCCTGACTCAAAAAAAAAAAAAAAAAAAACCTGATGAAATAGTAAATATTTACTTTATAACACTAAGTTTTAGAATAATTTGTTACAGAGCAATGGATAATTAACATGCAACCAAAAATGCCTAGGTTCAATATAATCACAAGGAGATATAAGACAAACACAAAGGCATTTTATATAACAAGTGGCATATAGCCTTTAGAAATGTCAGTTACATGTAAAATATTTTTTTAAAGAACCGGGGCTGGAGAGATGGCTTAGGGGTTAAGACGTTTGCCTGCACACACAAAGGATCCTGGTTCGATTCTCCAGGACCCATGTAAGCCAGATGTCCAGGGGCACATGCATCTGGAGTTCGTTTGCAGTGGTTGGAGGCCCTGGCATGCCCATTCTCTCTCTCTTTCAAATAAACAAAATAAAATATATTAAAAAAAAGAACCCCATTACAGAATAATGGCAAATTTTGAATATAGACTATAAATGAGGTAAACATATTGTATTAATGTTAAGTTTTCTGACCTTTTTGTTTGTTTGTTTTTTTGAGGAAGGGTTTCACTCTAGCTCAGTTTGATCTGGAATTCACTCTGTACTGTCAGGGTGGCCTTGAACTCACGGCAATCCTCCTACCTTTGCCTCCCGAGTGCTGGGATTAAAGGTGTATGGCGCCATGCCCTGCTTTTGTTTTTTGTTTTTTTGAGGTAGGGTCTCACTCTGGCCCAGGCTGACCTGGAATTAACTATGTAATTTCAGGGTGGCCTCGAACTCACGGTGATCCTCCTACCTCTCCCTCCCAAGTGCTGGGATTAAAGGCGCGCGCCACCAGGCCCGGCTTTTTTTTTTTTTTTTTTTTTTTTTTGAGGTAGGGTCTCACTCTAGCCCAGGCTGACTGGGAATCCACTCTGTAGTCTCAGGGTGGCCTTGAACTCACAGCAATCCTCCTACCTCTGCCTTCTGAGTGCTGGTATTAAACATGTGCCACCATACTCGGCTAGTTTTCTGACTTTTATTATTGAAATTCAGTTATCTAAAACAGTGTCATTATTCTCAAGAAATACATAATGAAGTACTTAAGAATATTTTGACTCTTGTTCCCCCTCCCCCCATATAGCTAACCTGGAACTCACTCTGTAGTCCCAAACCACCCTTGAACTCACATTGATGAACTCACATTGCTCCTCCTACCTCTGCCTCTCAAGTACTGAGTTTAAAGGTGTGTGCCACCACACATGGCTAAAGTGTTTAAGAATAAAGAGAGTTATACATAGTGAATTCCAGGTCAGCCTGCGCTACAGGGAGACCCTACCTCAAAAAACAAAAACAACAAACAACAAAGAATAAAAAGTCATGCTGGCAAAAGTGGTGAGAATAAGTGACTATTATGTGCTCAGCCCTAAACAGGATCTCTATGTCACCTGTGCTAAGGCTCACAGATGAGATGGTGAGAAGAATATAAGAACTGGAGGTAGGGAGGAGTGCTATGGAATGCTGTCTTTAGGACATGACATGGCCATCACACTCATGAACTCACAGCAGCTGTGGTTTCCTACACAAGACAGTCTGTCAACATTCCATCATGGACAGGGGAGGGCTCATGAGACTCCTTTCTTCCTAGAGGAGCTATTATAGGCAGTTAATGGTTGCTGGAGAGTTATGTTCTTCAATCTGTAGCCACTGGGAAATTGTCTACACTCCAGTAAATAATCTCCCACTCATACTCATGCAAGGAACCCAAATTTAACCCAGTGGATTACAAAACAAACAAACAAACAAACAAACAAAAAACATGAAAGTAGAAAGGGGATTTGTTAGGAAGTAAAAGAGGTTTAATAGGAGTGGAGATAAGAGGGGTGGTGGGAGTAAAGATGATCATAATACATTATAAAGATGTGTGAAGTTCCAAAAAATAAAAATAAATTTAAAAAGCTACATAAACAACCTATTCTTTCCCCCCCCCTTTGTTTTTTTTTTTTTTTTTTTTTTTCAGTATGGTCTCTTGCTAGCCTAGGCTGACCTGTAATTTATAGGCTGGCCTTGAACTGACAGTAATCCTCCTACCTTGGCCTCCCAAGTGCTGGAATTAAAGGCATGCACCACCATGCCTGGCTACAACCCATTCTTTTTTTTCTTTTCTCTTCTTTTCTTTTTTGGTTTTTCAAGGTAAGGTTTCACTCTGGTCCAGGCTGACCTGGAATTAACTATGTTGTCTCAGGGTGGCCTCGAACTCATGGTGATCCTCCTACCTCTGCCTCCCAAGTGCTGGGATTAAAGGCTTGTGCCACCACACCCGGCTTACAACCCACTCTTAATAGGCTCATAAAAAGATATACACATGCATATGTATGTATATATGTATATGCAAGAACATATGTATATACATTCCATATATATATGGTTGGCTTTCTGTGTTTGAGAGTTCCATATCTATATTCAACCAACTGCAAATCAAACATATCTTAAGGTACAGCGTGGTGGCACATGCCTTTAATCCCAGTACTTGGGAGGTGGAGGTAGTAGGATCACAGTGAGTTCAAGGCCACCCTGAGACTACATAGTTAATTCCAGGTCAGCCTGGACCAGAGTGAGACCCTATCTCAAAACACCAAAAAAAAAAAAAATCTAGAGAGTTAAGTATAACTGAACAGAATATACTGTACTACTTTTGAGCACCTTCAGATTTTGGTATACATGTGGGGGTCCTGCTCTCATGGATACTGAAAGACAGCAACTGTGTGTGTGTGTTAAGGAAATTAAGCAAAATACAAAATGGTGAATCTGGGTGAAGTGAACACAGTGCTTTACACAGTTCCTGCACCTGTTCTAAAAATTTGAAATCATTTCAAGGGGCTGAGGAGATGGCTCTGTGGTTAACAGTGTTTGCTAGAAATCATTTCAAAATTAAAAGTTAAAGATAAAGCTGGGCGTGGTGGCGCACACCTTTAATCCCAGCACTCGGGAGGCAGAGGTAGGAGGATCGCCGAGAGTTCGAGGCCACCCTGAGACTACATAGTTAATTCCAGGTCAGCCTGGACCAGAGTGAGACCCTACCTCGAAAAACCAAAAAAAAAAAAAAAAGTTAAAGATAAAACTTATGTGCAGATATCTGTCAAATTCACAAGCCATTACTCTTTGACCTAACAATTTCAACTTCATTTCTGGGAATTCATCCCATGGATATGATATACTGCATATGTACAAAATGATGCAAGTAAAAGACCATTCACTATAGTTGTCGGATATTTAAAGAATGGAAACACACAACTACCCATTTATAAGAGGGTGGTGGTTAATACTAAGCAGCTATTTTGAAAAAGGGAAAGATTTCTATGAATTAACATGGAAAGATTCTTTTTAGCCCAGACTGGCCTTGAACTCCTGATCCTCCTACCTCCTCCTCTTTAGCAATATCCTACTAGCATGTGCCATCACAACTATCTCATGGAAAGATTTTTAAAGGCTATATTGTGAATAAAGCAAGAGACAAGCAATATATAGTATAGTCTTTTTAAAAATAGTTATTTTATTTTATTGATTTATTTGAGAGAGAAAGTGAGAAAGAGGGAGACAGACAGACAGACATTGAGAATGGGTGTGCCAGGGCCTCCAGCCACTGCAAACAAACTCTAGATGCATGAGCCACCTTATACATCTGGCTTACATGGGTCCTGGGGAATCAAGCCTGGGTCCAAAAAGGCAAGTGCATTAATCACTAAATCATCTCTCCACCCCAGTACAATCTTTTGTAAGAAAAGTAGAGAATAAAAATATACCTTTACCTTTGTTCATATTTGCATAAAAATGCTAAGAGGATATTTAGTAAATGAATAAAATGTTTACCCATAGGGGACAGGACGAAGTAGAAAAATTAGGAGTAGAAAAATGATGAGTGAAACTTCTCAAGATATACTGACAATATTGTCCTGATTTTGGAGCCATTTAGATATGCTTCCTATCAAATAATGAAATAAAGAAAATTACTAAGGATGGGGCTGGGAATATAGCTCAGTGGAAGAGCACTTGCCTTATAGGTTCAAGGCCCTGAACTTATTCCTAGTATAAATTATTAGACTGAAATAGATAATAAGTCTATCATAATTCAAATGGAGAAGTCCCATGGGATATTATTGAGGAAAAATATTATATGTTGAATTGCAGGACAGCCAGGCATAGTGGTAGATGCTTTTAATCCCAGCACTCAGAAGGCAGAGTAGGAGGATTGCCATAACTTCAAGGCCAGCCTGAGACTACATAGTGAGTTCCAGGTCAGCCTGGGGTAGAGTGAGACCCTACCTCGAAACAAAAATAAAAATTAATTGCACCACATATATAACATATACTATAAAATGATCCCTGTAGTGCAAAATATCATACATTCATTTACATATACATAGAAAATGATTGTCAGTATATATAACCAGGTATTAACAGTAGTATTCTCTTGAGATGAGTCTAAGATGTGGGAGTAGAATACATATGTTGGTTTTTTGAGGTAGGGTCTTCTTTAGGCCAGGCTGACCTGGAATTCACTATGTAGTCTCAGGGTGGCCTCAAACTCACAGTGATCCTCCTACCACTGCCTCCCAAATGCTAGGATTGAAGGCTTGTGCCAGCACACCCAGCCTGATATATTTTATTTTCTTAAATTTCTTTTCAAATTGAATCGTAAATCATATTCAATCAAAATACAAGTAAATGGCAGTGACTATGTGAGAGACTCAAAATTCATCAAAGAATTGAGAATAAATGACTGTTGAATGCTCAGCACTAAATGAGACATCTCTATCATGCCCTTCAAGGCTCATGGGACATTGTGGGAGAGAGAGACCATTGTATGAAGCTGTGAAGGTGAAGCTTAAACTGCAATAGCAACCCCAGGAATTTGGGGATGCCCAACCCATGAGATGTCCACCAAGGAAAGTTGCAGGCCCAAGTGCAGCTGGCTCAAGAGAGAGGTTACATGTGCTGCAGCCAGTAGGGCTACTGGGGTGGGGGGTGGGGGGTCACACAACCCCTGTGATGTTCAGACAGAGCTGCAGATGCCAGACATTGAGCTGCAGGACATGGGTGCTTGCATGCTGGGTTTTGGTTTTCTTTGGTCCAATCTTTCCTTTCCATGCCCCCTTTGGAATAATAAAAAAATAAAAAGACTGTAAGAGCCACAGGATGGGGAAAAGTGCTTTGAAATACTGTCTTTCAAACATGAGTAGCCATTGCATTTATGATCTCACAGCCCTTGTCATTATCTGGGCCAGACCTGCTTAATATTGGGCCCATCAATATATCTTTATGGATGATGAAGGAGGGCAAAAGAAACAAAAGACATCAAAGTAGAAGAGGGACTAGTGATAAAGGAGATAGGGTTCTCTGAAAGCAGGTTGAGGTAGATAGAGGAAGGGGGGTCAAAAGGAGGTAATAGGAAGTGATTATGTATAAAGTACATTATGTACATATATAAAAATTATCAAAAGAGTTAAAACAAAATCCAAATCACAAGAAACTTCAATACAATGAGTTTTAGAAAATGCATACACTCCCTTTCTGGGGAAGAAAAATGTTTTGATAAATGATACTATTGATTTCAACTCTAAAATACTAAAGACAAGATGTTTTAGTCATGTGTGAGCAAGCAGCCCTCTAAGGGATCTCATAATATTAAAATTCAACAACTTTATTGCTATTCTATGCATCTTTTATTCATTCCTCCTAAATTTTACTGTTTGTAAGACAAAAATAGATTAACTGAGATTTAAATTTTCCACGAAGAGCTATAGCTTCAGTGGTAGAGTGTTTGCCTGGTATATGCAAGGCCCTAGGTTTGATTCCCAGTATTGAAAAGAGAACATGCACTCATAAGAAAAATAAGTAATAAAAATTAAAAGGCCTAGATGTGGTGATATATGTCTGGAATTGCAATACTCAAGAGGCAGTGGCAGAAGGAAGATAAGTTTGAAGCAAACCTTCCCTACATAGCAAGACCTTTTCATTCATTTTTTTCAAGGTAGGGTCTCACTCTAACTCAGGCTGACCTGGATAATGTAGTCTCAGGGTGGCCTTGAACTCACAGTGAGCCTCCTACCTATACCGAGTGCTGGGGTTAAAGGCCTGCACCACCATGCCCAGCTTCATTCACTGTTTTTATTCAGTCCAAAATTAACTCCAGGGGTGGATATGTGGCTCAGTCAGTAAAGTGCTTGCTGCACAAGCATGAGAACCTGAGTTTGGGACACCAGAGCCCATGTAAAATGCTGGGGCACAAGACTCACTCCTGTAATTCAAGCATAAAGGAGGCAGAGAGAGGAGGATTCCTGGGGTTGGTTAGATAGTTTGTCTACCTGAATTGGTAGGTTCTGGGTTCAGTGAGAGACCTTGTCTTAAAATAATGTAGAGAATTATAAAAGAAGATCCCTGACATTAACCTCTGAGCTTCATACACACGTGCATTCACATACATAGCCATGCATATGCAAAGTAAGTCAGTCTAATAAGTTACAATCCAAACAGAATTCCAGAAGCAAAGGAAAACTGAACAGCAGGACCAATATGAAGAATGCAGTAACTATGAATTAAACACAGCCCGGTTGGATGAGTGCAGGATCTTTCTCACAGTAAAAAGAGATCAGGAAGAAAGATAAATCTGGGGTAGGCTAGCCATGAGCACCAAATTGTACCAGTGTACAGCTATCAGAAAGTTTTCCTTAGGTGCCAAAATAGCTCAGTTGGGAGAGTATTAGGAAAGTTTATCTTGCTCAGCCTTGTGAGGATCTATGCATCTGAATGGATGGTCACAGTTAGAAGAAATCAGAATATCTACATTTGAGTAATTCTGGAATTTCCAACTGGAGATGCCTACAATTCTCTTAAAGCTATCCTTCTCGAGTCTTCGATATCTGACTAAATAGTGCCTTTATCTGTCCCATTGCTTAATTTGGAAAACTGGAAATCATTGTATCCTTTTATCTATTGCCTTTATTCAGCCAATAGCATCTTATTGCACTGGCCAATCACAATCTCACCAGACACTGAGGAATTTAATAATAAACAAAATAACCCCTGTCTTCATGGAGTTTATATTGAACTTAGTCCATCATTGTATTAGTCAACTTCTTGTTGCTAGGACAAAATACCCTACCAAAGCATCTTATGGGAGGAAAGGATTTATTGCAGGCTTACAGGGGAAACTTTATCATGGCATAGGAAGCTGGCTCACTTCATCAGACATCCATGGCAGAGAGAGAACAGCAAGTACCAGCTGGCTTTCATCACCCAGTAGGGATGGACTCCTCAAACCCAAGGTATGTCTGCTCCCCCAGGAATACACCTCCTACTGTAAGGTTCCACCAGCTGGGGACCAAGCAGGAAGCTTAATCACAATCATCTAAGGCTACAGAGTCATTTACATTCAAACCATCACAATCATTAAGCCTTCTTTTCTTTTCTTTTTAAGATTATTTATTTATTTATTTATTTATTTATTTATTTATTTATTTATTTGAAACAGAGAAAGGGAAAGAGAGAGAGGGAAAGTGAGAATGGGCATGCCAGGGCCTCTAGCCACTGCAAACGCATGTGTCCCCTTGTGCATCTGGCTTACGTGGGACCTAGAGAATCAAACCAATATCCTTAGGCTTCGCAGGCAAACACCTTAACCGCTAAGCCTTCTCTCCAACCCCTTCTTTTCTTTTTTAGTGTGTGCGTGTGTGTGTGTGTGTGTGTGTGTGTGTGTGTGTGATGCTCATGTGAATGCAGGTGTGTGTGCCACAGAGTACACATATGGAGGACAGAGGACAATTTCAGGCACTGGTCTTTGCCTTCCCAAGCTAGCTGTTCTGTGAGCTTCTGCAATTCACCAATCTTCCTCCCACTTCAACATAGGAAAGCTGGGGTTACAGATGTTTGCTACTGCATGAGGTTTGACATAGATTCTGAGCATCCAAACTTAGGTTGCCAAGCTTGCGTAACAAACACTTTAACCACTGATCTCGTAGGTCCTCAGACTTTTATCATCATGTTTTTCTGAATCTAATTTCTAAAAATATCTCCAATTCACTCATTTATTTCTATAGCCACTCCTCCCTTTTATCTAAACCAGTACCACTTCTTGCCAGTAACATTGCCATACTCTCCTATATGGTCTATTTGTAACCCTCATATGTCACATATCCATACAGAACTAGAGAAATCTGTAACATTTAAATCATACCTTGTCATTGTATTATTTAAAATCCATTTAACACTTTTTTTGGTAGGGTCTAACTATAGCTCAGACTGACCTGGAATTCACTATGTAATCTCAGGGTGACCTTGAACTCACAGCAATCCTACCTCTGCCTCACGAGTGCTGGGATTAAAGGTGTGTGCCACCACACCAGACTCATTTAACACTTTTAAATACAAAGATTACTTAGAAGAAAATCCACAGGGCTGGAGAGATGGCTTGGAAGTTAAGGTGCTTGCGTGCCAAGCCAAAGGACCTAGGTTCAATTCCCTAGGACCTATATAAAGCCAGATGCACCAGGTAGCTCATCCATCTGGAGTTTGTTTGCAGCACCTATAGGTCCTATAGATCTGCCTCTTTCTCTCTCTCTCTTTCAAATAAAATAAGTAAAAATAAAAAAGAATAAAATCCACAATTTTTAAGATGGCTTACAAGCTCTATTCACTTTATTAGCTTCATCTATTTATTTTCCATTTCCAACCTTTTTGCATCTTTTCATAGGCTTGAGACATACTGTTTTTAGTACCTTGACATATTCTAATCCCTTTGTCTGGAAATTTCTAGTCTCTTTTCCTTCTACTTAGATAAATTCTACTCAACCTTCAGATCTAACCCTATCATCCCTGAAAGAATCCTTCCCTGACCTCCAGGACAGGTCTAGTCTTTTTTTTGTTTTAAAGATTTTAATTTTATTTTTATTTATATTTGAAAGAGAAAGAGGCAGATAGACAGAGAGAGAATGGGCACATCAGGGCCTTCAGCTACTGTAAAAGAACTCCAGAAGCATGCTCCACCTTGTACATCTGGCTTATGTGGGTCCTGGCGAATTGAACCTGGGTCCTTTAGCTTTACAGGCTAGCACCTTAACCACTAAGCCATCCCTCCAGCCCAACAGGTCTAGTCCTATAATAAGCTCTCTCTTACTGTTTTCATAGTTCTTCTTATTGGTATTTATCACACTTGTAAAAGTTCATGTGTTACATTGGAGTTCATGAAGGCAGGAATCATGTCATCTGCCTTATTTCTTATTGCATCCTTGTCACTTAGGTCATGGTTTTGCACATTTTGTGGAGTCAATAAATATTTGTTATATAAATGAATGAATGAACCATCTACTCTACTAGACTTGTACAGACACTAAGGTTTACTGTTTCTGGGTGGGTTTTCTCAACTTATACACTACAGAGTTTAGAAGTCTGAACCTGTGCAGAAATAGTTTAGACTTATAGTACTCTCATACAATATAGTGTGAGAACAGAGTACCCTGTGCATTTTCTTTGCTTTGAAGCATATGAAATATGTGAAATATCCACCAGGCATGGTGGCACATGTCTGTAATCCCAGTACTCAAGAGGCAGAGGCCAGAGGGTCACAAGTTCAAAGCCAACTTGGGCTATATAACAAATTCAAAGACAGCTTGGGCTGCATAGCAGGACCCAGTCTCAAAAACAACAACAATAAAATTAATAATTTTTCTGTAAACTAACAATGAGCAATCAGAAAATAAAGTAGAAAATAATAGTAATTATAGTAACATCAAATATATGCCAATAATTTAATAGATGATATAAAAGACCCCTGTACTTTTCATATTAGTGAAAAATGGAACAACCCAAATATCTATCAACTAATGAATGGATAAAGAAAATGTGGCATATCTACAATGAAATGTTATTTAGCTACAAAAGAATAAAATTCTGTCATTTGTGACAACTTGGATGGGGTTGGAAATAATTATGTAAAGTAAAATAAACTAGGTACAAAAACAAATATCACATCATCTCACTCATGGGTAGAATACAAAATAGCTCATATAGAAGTTCAGAGAATTGTGCTTAGCAAGGCTAGGTAGAGGAAAGCTAATCAATGGATATTAAATCACAACTAGATAAGAACAAGAAATTCACTATGGAAAACAATAATGTAATATGTTTCAAAAAGCTAGAAGAAAGGACTTAGAAGTTTTCACCATAAAGAAATGATAAGCAAAAAATATATATTTACCATATGATCCAGCTATAGCACTCCTAGGCACCTATCTGAATGACTCCCCTCACTACCTTAGAGATACTTGCACAACCATGTTTATTGCTGCTCTATTCACAATAGCTAGGAAATGGAACCAGCCTAGATGTCCCTCCACAGATGAATGGATAATAAAGATGTGGTACATTTACACAATAAGAGTTCTAGTCAGGGGTAAAGAAAAATGAAATTATGCAATTTTCCAAGAAATGGAGGGATCTGGAAAGGATTATACTAAGTGAGGTAACCCAGGCTCAGAAAGCCAAATGTTGCATGTTCTCTCTCATATGTGGATCCTAGTTACAAATGTATAGACTTGTGCGTGAGCTGGAACCAAAAACTGGTAGCAGAGGCCAGTAAGCTGGAAAAAGGTTATAAGGGAGGGAGGAAAGTGAGGGAGGAGAGGGAAGGACTTAAGGGGATGGTATTGTATATATGAAATAGAAGAACAGATTACAGGCAGGGGAAAGGCCTAAACGAGGCCAGGGGAATTGACTATGAAAAAGAAGGGCAGGGAAAGAGTCAATCAAAATTCAAGATATTCTGAATAAGACTTATGTAAGCCTACTTTTTTGAATAACGGCACACTCAGAAGCTATAGATTGTTACTAGAAAATTTTCAGTGCCAGGGATGGGATACCTTCCAGTGGGTTGTTGCCCAGTTAAGTCCCTGTTGCCTCCAAAACATTACAGGCTATTGCCAAGGCCCTTGGTTTCCCTTGAGAAACAGATGGTAAGACCCTATTGTTGAAGACATCTCTTGCCTGAGTAGGAAGGTCACTGAGAAATCAAGCTGGTGCTGAGCAGAAAACCTTCTCCCTGTAGGCCAGCCAACTGAAAGCTGGAAAAAGCTGCACTGCATGCAGCTGTATGGGAGATAGAAATCATCAATGATGAAAACAGTGGACACTGGAAACCTCAAGTTTGGCAAGACAGGCCAAATGACCGAACGGGTGCAATAGTGGCATGTTGGCTCTGGGGTACACCAACTGCTCTCTAATTGGACTGAAGGCCCACTCTTGGGAGGGAATACATGCCTGGTACTGAAAAACCTAATCAAAAGTCTATGGCAAGGGAGGTCATGAGCCTTAGGGGTATAAAGCCTACTCTTGTCTGGCTAAATGTACATATTATTCCCCCAAAATTGCCCTGAAAGCACTACAGTTAATATTCGTATTCATATATTAATGCTACTCTTACTTCTGGTTAGAGAAGCCTCTCTTTTCAGATTGTGATGACCACTGGGATGACCCAAAAGGCAACATAGTGCTAAGAAGAAGGGATGGAGGAGTGTCCAGCACTGAAACAGCTCTGTCACACCCTCCAAGGCTCAGGGTCCATTGCAGAAGAGGTGGCGGAAAGAATGTAAGAGCCAAAGAAGGGTACAACTCCTTACAATGCAACTGTCCAGACAGAAATTGGCTTCAATATCCATGACCTTGCAGTGCCTAGCAATACCTTCACAAGACCCTCCCTCATAATAGGAGAAAAAGATGACGACATCAAAATAAAAGAGAGACTAATGGAGAGAGGGAGGGGATATGATGGAGAGTGGAGTTGTGAAGGGGAAAGGGGAGACTAAGGTATGAAGGTTACCTTGAATTCAAGGCCAGCCTGGGGCCACAGAGTGAGATCTGCCTCAGCACCCACCCCCTCCAAAAACAGATAGGTATTTGAGGAGATAAATACATTTACCCTGATTTAAATACTATACCATATGGTAAATGTATCTAAATATTACATGATCCTCCATTAATAGGTTCAATTTTGTGCCTTTTTTAATGTATGATTTAAAAAATAAAATTTAGAAGCCAGGTGTGGTGGCACATGCCTTTAATCCCAGCACTCAGGAGGCAGAGGTAGGAGGACTGCCATGAGTTGGAGGTCATCCTGAGACTACATAGTTAATTCTAGGTCAGCCTGGGCCAGAGTGAGACCCTACCTTGAAAAACCAAAGCAATAAATAAATTAATTAATTAGCTAATTAATTAAATTTAGGGTTGAAGTGATGGCTCAGGAGATAAAGTAGTGGTTATGCAAACCTGAATACCTGAGTTTGGATCCTCAAACCCCACTTAAAAGCCAGACATTAGCTGGGTATGGTGGTGCACACCTTTAATCCCAGCACTTGGGAGGCAGAGGTAGGAGGATTGCTGTGAATTCAAGACCAGCCTGAAACTCATAGTGAATTCAGGCCAGCCTGGGCTACCTCAAAATAAAATAAAATAAAATAAAATAAAATAAAATAAAATAAAATGAAATGAAATGAAATGAAATGAAATGAAATGAAATGAAATGAAATGAAATGAAATGAAATGAAATGAAATAGCCAGAAGTTGTGGCAGGCTTCTGTAATCCTAGCCCACTAAGGGCACAATGAAAGACATAGACAGGAGAATTCTTGTAAGCTCACTGCAGCTAGCCTGACAAACACAGCAGTGAACAACAATGAGAATGAAAGGTCTTGCCTCAAACAAAGTGGAAAGTAAAGATCAATATTTGAAAGTTGTCCTCTAACGTTCAGGGGTATGTGCCATGACACCAGTGTTTACACACTCACACATGTGAACAACACATCCATTATACACAAATCACACACACAAACCAAAAAAACTAAAAAATAAATGAAAATAGAACATTTGAGGGCTGGAAAGATGGCTTAGCAATTAAAGTCACTTAGTTGCAAAGCCTGCTGGCCTGGGTTCAAGCCCCCAGTAACTATGTAAAGCCAGATGCACAAGTGGCACATGCATCTGGAGCTGTCACTTTCTTTTTCTCTGTCTCTCACTCTCTGAGATAAATAAAAATATTTTTAAAAATAAAATGGGCTGAAGAGATAGCTTAGTGGTTAAGGCACTTGCCTGCAAAGCCTAAGGATCCAGGTTTGATTCCCCAGAACCCACATAAGCCAGATGCATATGGTGGTGCATACATCCAGAGTTCATTTGCAGTGGTTAGAGACCTGGGTGTGCCCCTTCTCTCTCTCTTTCGCTCACCCTTCTCTCTCTCCCTCTCACACACACAAACACACAAAGAAATAAATAAAAAATAAAAAATATTTAAAAATAAAATAAAAATTTAAAATCTCTGTGCACTGAAAGCTACAAAACATAGCTGAGAAATTTTAGCAGCTCCACTTAAATGGAAATATATACCATGTTCATGGATTGGCAAGTCTCAGTATTGTTAAAGATTATCCCCTAGCTCCAAAGTACAGATCTAGATTAAATTAAATCCCATTTAAAAACCCTGCAGGCTTTATCCACCTGGAAGTTGAAAGATGATTTTAATTATTTGGAAGCACAACACCAAAGATAGTCAAAACAATATTGACAAATAACCAAAAAGTTGGAAGACTTGCCCACCTGACTTACTACAAAGTGATACTAATTCAGAAAGGGTAGTATTGGCGAGGAAATAAAAAAATAGGCTTATGTGTAGCAACAATCACATTCATTAGTTAAATAATTTTCAACAAGGGTGGCAAAGCAATTCAACAGAAAAAGAAAAATGACCAATAAATGATACTAAATATATTTAGGAGAAGGGCCATTTATCCCTATCTCACTGAATTCCTACTTTGTACCAACAGGGAAGAGGTTCATTTTATTTTATTAATTTTAAATTGTTTTCTTTTATTTTTAAATATTTTAAATTTATTTATTTGAAAGGAATATGAGAGGGAGAGAGAAAGAGAGAGAGAGAATGGGCACACAAAGAGCTCCTGCCACTTCAAACAAACTCCAGAAGCATGTGCACTTTGTGCATCTGGCTTTACATGGGTACTGGGGAATCAAACCCAGGCCATCAGACTGAGCCATCTCTTCAGGCCTTGGGTTGTTTTCGTTTTGAGACAAGGTTTCACTCTCATAGCCCAGACTGGTCTGGAATTAACTATGTAATCCAGACTGGCCTCAAACTTGTGATGATCCTACTGCTTCAACTTCCTGAGTGCTATAATTAAAAGCATGTGCCACCTTATCTGATGAAAAATAAAACCCATTTAAAATGTAGTAAAGGAGAGATGGCTCAGTAGTTGAAGGTTCTGGCTTGCAAACCCTGCCAGTTGTTCTCAATTTCCCAGCACCCATGTAAAGCCAAACACAAAGTAATATGTGTCTGCAGTTCATTTGCAGTGGCAAGAGGCCCTGGTACCTCTCCCCACCACACACACACACACACACACACACACAAAAAGTGAAAATAAATAAATGAAAATTTAAAAATCAAATATGGTAAATAGAAAGGGAGAGCTAATAGGTGTGAAATGTTCCCTGTTTCCAGAAATATTCATTATCTCTACCAATACAATGCTACAACAGGTATTTTTTTTTGCGGGGGGAAGAGTTCGAGGTAGGGTCTCACTCTAGTCTAGGTGGACCTGAAATTCACTATGTAGCCTCAGGGTGACCTTAAACACACAATGATCCTTCTACCTCTGCCTCTCAAGTGCTGGGATTAAAGGCTTGTGCCATGATGCCCAGTTAGAACAAGCTATTACACAAGCTAAATTCAGTTCATGCAGGTAATGCATATTTGTGGAGATGCTTGCCTTGTTTTGGTTTCCAGTCTTAAAATGGATATAAAATGCAGGCTTGATGGCAAATTATCTGAATTCCTTTTAGAGACTATGGTGGTTAATCTTTGGTTGTCAACTTGACACTTTCATGCATCTTCTTGCTAATATTCTTTTTGTTTTGTTTTGTTTTGGAGGTAGGGTCTCAACTCTAGCCCAGGCTAACCTGGGATTCACTCTGTAGTCCCAGGCCAACCTCAAACTCATGGCGACCCTCCTACCTCTGCCTCCCAAGTGCTGGGATTAAAGGCGTGAGCCACCATGCGCAGTGTTAACCTTGCTAATATTCTTTTTCTCTTAACTTACAAGTAATTTTACTTTCACAGTTTTGAATTAGCATATTATACATTTTACCTAGTTTTTTTCTCCAAAGGAAACTATTTCCCTTTCTCCCTTTTCTCACCATGTTTTAGATTACAAGTTTCCAATTTAGTAAAATGCTACTATAATGAGGAACTTTGCAAGTGGTATTCTGCAATTTTGTAAAGTGCTAATTCAGTGAAACGATCTGTTAATATCAGGATCCATTTGAACAGTCACCTGATTACAAGGAACACTCTCTAGCCAGCATTATGTGCTAGCTCAAATTCACTTAAGCACTTGAATTGGCCTAATTTTCCAAGCCTCAAATAGATAATAGGGAGAGAAACTCTTTGTACCATAGAGATGATGGAATGGAAGTGGAAAAGTGAACAAAAAAAGGAGTCTAGCTTTGAACTGGTGTGATAAACTAGTTTGAAAAACAGGGTCAGTATGAAAAGGAGCCTGGAAAACCTCTAGTGGAAAAATATTTGCCAAAGTTTAGGCCTAGAAACTTCCATGAAGCTTAATTTTAGATTCATTGAAATGGATGGCTAACTTTGTCAGCCAAAATGTATTTTGTTTTGTTCTTTAAGGTAAGGTCTCACTCTAGCCCAAGCTGACCTGGACCTATGTAGTCTCAGACTGACCTCTTGGGTGGCAAGAATCTAAGTTTTGGGGTCCTTGACACATCAAAAACAGCACACATTGTGCAGTCAGGAAGAATAAAGAATAAACTAAAATCAGGTAATTAACAGATAGAAAATAAGTGGTCGCTGTGATATGGCACTATCCCCAAAGGCTGTTAGCAAAGTC
The DNA here is from genome assembly GCA_036365145.1 of Orientallactaga sibirica. Classification (NCBI taxonomy): domain Eukaryota; kingdom Metazoa; phylum Chordata; class Mammalia; order Rodentia; family Dipodidae; genus Orientallactaga; species Orientallactaga sibirica. The sequence continues at coordinate 47,984,163 of JAEOAD010000005.1, read as the reverse complement.
CAGGTATAGCATGGAGGTGGCTAAAAGGGTCAGTTGTCTTTCATCATGCATAGCAACTCACAGGGGCCTTGTGGCTTAAGGCACTCACCATGCATACCCTACTGTGTGCAAAGCCACAGAATTATGTCCTGAAACCACAGAGGCGCCACAGTGTTAGAACCCACCCTATGTGATATCAGTGAGGTTGACCGTTAGTAGGCACAGGCTCCATTAGCTCTGAGTACTGGGGGAATCCAAGCCTGCAGTATCAGTTGGAAGGATCTCAAGTGCTTGTGGGCAGTTGAAGGCTGCTGTATGCACTACTTGATAGCACTCTCTATGGACTCAAGGACACACAGGATGACAGCACCAGGGTCTCCAGGTGGCTGGTCAGGCTAGAGTAGGAGACATTGCTTCCTATTACAAGCTTGTAGTAATTATTGGAGGAAGATACGATTGTAAGGACGATGCATTTTCTTGAATCAGACACATGGCCTCCCCCTTTTCCCTGAATCTGAATTTTTTTTTTTGTTTTGTACAGAGTTTGCTATCTAAGGTGCAGAATCTTGGAGAATTGTGTAAACAGAAGTAAAAATGACTTCTGGAACATTGTCATTGTAATCTAGAATTTCAGTATCAATGGTACATTGATTCATTAGCCCTCTCTGTCTTTCCTCCCAAACTATGAAACATTTTTAAGTTTTTTGAAGTCCAGTGTACTTTGTTCTCACTTTATCCACTCTTGTTATCAAGTCCGAAGTGGACATGGGTACTCTGAGCTGCAGAGACTTATGTGGCCTCTTCGTTGATGCCCTCATCCTCAGCACAGAGGTGCCCAATCTTCCTGAATGCTGATCCTGTTCCAGCTGAACAACAAGGGGCTGTCACTGGCAACAATTACTAGGATCTGAGTAGAACCATTTTGGGGTGGATTCCTACCATCAAAGGCTGGTAGCAATAAGGGACAGGAGCTATGCCTTTTCTGGCCCAATGTCTTCTTTAACATATTTCTTTTGCTGTTGGCCTCTTCTACTTTGTAAGGCAATTACAGAGTGGCTGCTAATGTGATACTTTTGTAAGAAACTGCTCCTGAATTTGAGTCTTCTGCAGGTTCTATTGCAAATCTCACTTTTGGCAGGGTCAGTTCAGAGGTGTTTAATTTTATAGCATTTGTGCTAAAGTGTAAAATGTTATTCACATCTTAAATCTGTAATGTTGTAAAAGACATTTAAAAGGTCTCTGACTTGAGTTTCTAAACATTGGCTTCTTGGGACTTATCTTCTCCCAACATACTTGTCACTCACAGTAATTCTCCATTCATTCAGAGTGAAGTTTTTTTTTGTTTTTTGTTTTTTTTTCAGGGTTAACCAACAGCTTCTGAGCATGCATGTCTTACACACTGAGACTCCACTCCATTTCCTGGTTTCCCATGAATGAACCCATGGCCAGCTCCACAGCAACCAATAGCAGATGTGCTGGGAGAACGACTGAGGGCACAAACCAGTGGGGGAGGAAAATAGCACTTGCCTTGTTCCATCTGGTTCAACAGTCCAATACTGCTCCTCATCTTTTCCACAGGTTGGGGTCACTGCTGCTTCAGCCCAGATAAGACCCTTTCAGACTGTCTTTGAATTACAGTCTCTAGCAGAAAAGAAATGGCACTCATTGCCAGTGAAGCCATATGCTCCTAATTGAAGTTTGTTTGCAGAATTACCATGTCCACAAGAAGAATGTTTCCAGCATGCTTTTGGATCTTCCTATTTTCTTTCTTTTTTATATTTATTTTATTTTATTTATTTATTTGATAGGGAGGGAGAGAGAGAGAGAAAGAGAGAAAGGGGGGGGAATGGGAGCACCAGGGCCTCCAGCCACTGCAAACAAACTCCAGATGCATGCACCCCCTTGTGCATCTGGCTAATGTGGGTCCTGGGGAATCGGACCTGGGTCCTTTGGCTTTGCAGGCAAATGCCTTAACTGCTAAGCCATCCCTCCAGGCCAATCTTCCTATCTGATTAGAAAAGCCACCAAGCAGAAATGTTGGGTAACAGCTCAAATTTCCTGTTTCTTATTGACCAACAATGGGGCTATGTGTTCCTACTCTAGAATTGCAGCCTGAAGAAAACTAAATATAAGATTCTTGAGGGTCAAGAATAAAGAGAAAGGGCTGGTGGGATGGCTTAGCGGTTAAGGCATTTGCCTGCAAAGCCAAAGGACCCAGGTTCAATTCCCCAGGACCCATGTTAGCCAGATGCACAAGGTGGCATATGCATCTGGACTTCATTTGCAGTGGTGCACCCATCCTCCCTCTCTTTCTCTCCCTCTTTCTCTCTGTCAAATAAATAAATAAATAAATAAATAAATAAATAAAATACATTTTTTTAAAAAGAATAAAGAAAAGATGTTTATTGCTGAATTTGCAAGCTAAAAGGTGGCAGAACAGTCTTGCTAGTGCAAGGAATATTTTTGGTAATTTATAATGTTGGCGACTTTAGCAAATGGTGGCTTCCTTCTATTTCTTCTTGACCTTGGTTATATTTATTTTGTACTGGAATTGAACTTAAGGCCTCACACATGCTATCCAAGTATTCTACCACTAAGCTACATCTCCAGCACTGAAATTGGGTATTTTTAAGCAAAGAATCTTATTTCTAATCATTTTTTTCTATTTCTAATCCCATCCAAGACTATTCTTTTTATACAACATAGTCTCAAGATATATTCAGCTGAAAGTATATGAAGAAAGATTCTAAGAGGTTTCACAATATGGAAATTCTATGCTTTGAGGTATTTATTTTGAAAATTGGACAAGCCATTGATTTTGTGTATCAGAACAGAAAGTTAGCTTCTATTAAGAGTTTTATATTATGATCCTCCTTTCAAGATAACACCTTCTGACCATAAAACAAAGTCATTTTATTGAGTATTTAAGTGTGCACACCATTGTGTGAAATGGTTCAGAGACTTCATGAAGAACCAAGACTTTACTCCTGTCCTCAATGGTACTATACCTTTGAGTAGATCTTTCTATGACCTCTTAAAAAGAAATTATTGTGGCACCAACTTCTTTTCATGTAAATAATTTTTTTTTTTTTTTGGTTTTTCAAGGCAGGGTCTCACTCTGGTCCAGGCTTACCTGGAATTAACTATGTAGTCTCAGGGTGGCCTTGAACTCCTGGCGATTCTCCTACCTCTGCCTCCCGAGTGCTGGGATTAAAGGCCTCTCACTGTGGGTTTGAACTTGATATGTAGACCAGGTTAACCTCAAACTTGCAGTGATCCTCCTGCCTCTGACTCACAAATGATTACATGTGGTGCCACTATACCTGGATTTATGTAAACAATTTTTTAACTCAGTAATCTGTCCAATGACCATTTCTTAATTTTATTTTTGGTTCTTTTTTTTTTTTTTTGGAGGTAGGGTCTCATTGTAGCTCAGACTGACCTGGAATTCACCATGTAGTCTCATGGTGATCCACCTACCTCTGCCTCCCAAGTGCTGGGATTAAAGGTGTATACCACCATGCCTGGCTAATTTCTTAATTTTTTTGAAGCAGAGTTCTTTCTATATGGTATCTGGAAATGGCTTCTATGAAGTATGAGGGTGCATGCCTTTAATCCTGGCACTTGGGAGGCTGAGGTAGGAGGATCACTTGGGGCTACAAAGTGAGTTCTGGGGTCAGCCGGGGCTAGAGTAAGACCCCTACCATGGGAAAAATAAGCAAAAGAAATTATATATATATATATATATATATATATATATATATATATATATGTTATAGATTATAATTTATTATTATTATTTTAAGAATATTCCAGTACTCACTGATATTAGTAACTTCCCACTGGGTATAGCTCCCAAAAGTGAATTCAAAGTGTGCCATTAGGAAGTAAATCTATCTCTTTTATGATTAGAGAACCATTAGTTTGATCAAATTCCTTTTTACAACATTGTGTTTGTTTTGTTGTTATCTTGTATGAGTAAAAAGTATATTTTTCCACCAAAATTACCCAATTTATGATTAGAGCTATGTTGTTACATGTCACTGAGAAAGTTGTGCTACAGTATACTCACTTGTTGATCATTAACCTCAAATTTGAATGAAAAATGATCTAGGAGTTATACAGTCTTAGCAAGGTTCATGGGCTATTGCTGCTTCAATGCCTCCTCTGAAAGAAAACTGATAGAAGAATGTCTGCTAACAGATCACCTTCTTCTTTTCCATAGAGTTAAAACTTTTTTATTTTGAGAGAGAAAAAGAGGGAGAAAGAGATAGAATGGGCATGCCAGGACCTTCAGTCTGCTATAAATGAACTTCAGATGCATATATTCCCTTGTGAGCATGTGTGACCTTGCATGTTTGTGTCACTGTGTGTCCAGCTACATGAGTTTTGGAGATCTGAGCATGAGTTCTCAGGCCTTGCAGGCAAGTGCCTTAACCACTAAGCCATCTCTCCAGCCCAACCACTACAACTTTTTAAAAAATATTTTATTTATTTGAGGGGGGAAGAAAGAAAAAGAGAGAGAGAGAGAGAGCGCACCTGGGCCTCTAGCCATTGCAAACAAACTCCAGATGCATGCATCACCTTGTGGATCTGGCTTAGTGGCAAATGCCTTAACGGCTAAAGCATCTCTCAAACCAGAATTACAACTTTTAAGTTAGAGCTGAACCTTTTTTTTTTTTTTTTTTTTTTTGAGGTAGGGTCTCACTCTAGCCAAGGCTGACCTGGTATTCACTATGTAGTCTCAGGGTGGCCTCGAACCTCTGCCTCCCGAGTGCTGGGATTAAAGGCATGTGTCACGACGCCTGGCAAGATGAACCTTTTGATTTATTTACTAAAGGAAATGAATGTGTACCCATTTGCCACCACATATAGGTAGACAAGCAAACTCCTTGGCTTACATTCATTACTAAACCAGAGAAATTTGAACATCCAAACCCATTACCCAGTTACCATCAAGAAGCACTCAACAAATATCTTAGTTATCAACAACCACCTTAAATATTCTAAAGGTATAATGGGTATTTTGTACATATGACTAAAATAAAATAACTCCAACCTTAAAGTTTTACTGATCATTTTCCAGTTAAATCTCCCAAGATTCCAATGGAGTAAGCTGCTCTCTTAAAATACCCAGTGTAATAGGATCCTTGTTTTGCTTACACTATTCAGACAGAAAAAAAAGTACAATTACAAAATAGTTTCATACCCAACAATCTTATTACTTATTGACTGAAACCATAGCTTCTCAATCAAGAATGTGCCTAGATACATAAGATTTTTTTTTTGAGGCAAGTTGTCATGTAGATCAGGCTGGTTTTGAATTCACTATGTAGCTGAGGATGACCTTGAATTCCTGATTATTCTGTCTCAACCTCCCAACTACAGTTATCAGTTATTATACAGGTGGACCACCATACATGGCTAAGATATTCAAATTAGCTTTAAATTCTTTTCAGAAAAGTTTTGTTTCCACCCACAGGTGATTCCATTATACTATCTGGAAAAGGACACGTCATTATTTTCTCCCAGTAGAATTCCATGTTGTTACCACTGATTTCTGAGATATAGTCTGAGTCATTACTATTCATGCCCTAGCTCCCAATAATTTGCCCTTAAGTTAGTAAACAGAGATCAGCATGACGAGATCACGTTAGTTTGCTTTCTCAAATAATTTCTGTTTTCCAGTCACATCTTAAATTTTGAGTTGCCCATCATATAAGAATTGGCCATGTGGTAAATTTTTGTTTTGTTTTGTTATTTGGCTCCCTGTCAGGGGAAACAAACCCTAGTCCCCCATGAGACAGGTGGGGATACTCACCACTATACAAACAAGGAATGGTAAACATTTTGATAGTCTCTACAACAAAAGATACATTGCCCTATATTTCTGCTAATACTGATTATAGAACATTGTACTGAGTAAATTATACTTGGAACTTAGTGTAAATTCAAAAAAAAATATATATATATATATTTACTTATTATTTATTTGAGAAAGAGAAAAGAGAGAGAGAGAGAATATGGAGGCACCAGGGCCTCCAGTCACTGCAAACGAACTCCAGATGCATGCGCCACCTTGTGCATCTGTTTTACCTGGGTCCTAAGGAATTGAACCTGGGTCATTTGCAGGCAAGCTAAGCCATTTCTCCAGCCCTACATATTATATTTATTCATACATGCACACATTTATGCAATACTGGGAACTGAATCTTGGGCCCTGTATATACTAGGCAAGTGCTTTACCAGTGAGCTATATCCCCAGCTCATATATATTTGATTTTATCACTTGTCTTATTTTTATTTCACTTATTTATTCGCAAGCATAGATAGAAACAAGAAAACCAAATAGGTCTCCAGCCACTGCAAATGAACTCCAGACACATGTGCCACTTTGTGCATCTGGCTTTATGTAGGTCCTGGAGAATCAAACCTGTATCCTCTGGCTTTTCAGGCAATGCCTTAACCACTAAGCCATCTCTCCAGACCTATTTTTATATTTTTATTATTTGTTTGCAGGCCGAGAGGAGAATGGGCAAGCCAAAGCTTTGCCACTATAAAGAAATTCCAGATGCTTGTGCCACTTTGTGCATCTGCCTTTATGTGAGTGCTGGGGAATTCAACCCAGGCCATCAGGTTTTGCAAGCATGCACCTTTACCTGCTGAGCCATCTCTCCATCCCCTCAGCTCTTTTTTTGAAAAAATGTTTTTTTTTTAATTTATTTATGAGAGAGAGAGAGAGTGTGTGTGAGAAAGGATGGGTACATCAGGGCCTCCAGCCATTGCACATGTGCCATCTCCTATATCTGGCTTTATGTGGGTACTGGGGAGTTGAACATGGATCCTTTGGCTTTGCAGGCAAGCGTCTCAACTGCTAAGCCATCTCTCCAACCCTCCATGCTCTTTTTTATTTTGAGACAGAACATCTCCAAGTTACCCAGACTGGCCTTGGGCTCTCTGTAGCCCAAGAAGGCCTTAAACTTGCTGTCCTCCTGCCTTAGCCTCTGGAGTATTTGGGATTACAACCCTATACCACCAGGCCTGAACAAATTTAATGTATTTATGTGGGCTCAAATACTTCCTTTAAAAAAAATCACACAACAGCTGGCTATGTAGCACTTTCTTTTAATCCCAGCACTTGGAAGGCAGAGGTAGGAGGATCACTGTGAGTTCAAGGTTATCCTGGGACTACAGAGTGAGTTCCAGGTCAGCCTGGACTAAACAAACAAAAATGCCACAAGGACACTGGGAAGGTAACTTAGTGGTTAAAAACACTTGGCTTGCAAAGCCTGCAGGCCTGCTGCATTTAATTCCTGAGCCACTCACAAACTGGACACACACAAAAAGAATGGCACAAGTATCTGGTATTGTATGCTCATACATACACACAAATAAATCATTTTTTTTCCCAAATCACACAAGTAGGACCATCTAATCTATGTTTCTTTTTCTTTTTTCTTTTTTTTTTTTTTTTTTTGGTATTGGTTGTCAAGAAGTATAAGGTTACACATGAATCTGTAGTAGCAACTACTTCATTTTAGAGCCATGACCTTTCCTTCTATAAATGATCTCTAACTTCTCTGTATGTTTAGGTTCTAATTATTATATTTTTATTTTAAAAATATTTTAATTTTTATTTATTTATTTTAGAGAGAGAGAGAGAAAGAAAGAGGTGGAGAGAGGGGGAGGGGAGAGGAGAATGGGCAGGCCAGGGCCTCCAGCCGCTGCAAACGAACTCCAGATGCATGCACTGCCTTGTGCATCTGGCTTATGTGGGTGCTAGGGAATCAAACCTGGGGTTCTTTGGCTTTTCAGGCAAGCACCTTAACCACTAAGCAATCTCTTCAACCTTATTTTTCTTTTTTGCCTTTTTTTAATTTGAAAGAGACAGAGGAAGAGAGAGAGAGACAGAGAGAGAGAGACAGAGAGAGAGAGGGGAAGAGGCAGAGAGAGAAAGAGCATGCCAGGGCCTTTTCAGCTGCTGTGAACAAACTCTAGACGGGTGCGCCCCTTGTGCACATGTATGACATTGTGTGCTTGCATCACCTTTGTTTCTGGCTAAACGTGGGATCTGGAGATTTGAACAAGCGTTCTTAGGCTTCGCAGGCAGGTGCCTTAACCACTAAGCCATCTCTCCAGCCCTTCAGCCTTATTTTTATTTTTAATACTTTATTTATTTGCAAGGAGGGAGGGAGGGAGGAAGAGAGAGAGAGTAGATATGAAGAATATGAATATGGATGTGCCAGGTCATCTTCCAACTGCAAACAAACTACAGATGCAAACTCCAGGTGCATATGCCACTTTGTGCATCTGGCTTTACATGGGTAGTGGGGAACTGAACCCAGGCCAGCAGGCTTGCAAGCTGAGCTATCTCTCCAGTGCCATAATTTTGTATTTTTAGTAGATAGGCTACAGCTAAAAAAATAAAAATAATTTGTTTGTTATAGTATGCAGACAGCTTCACACCTTTTTACAGAATTCACTGGAAGAAGTCAAGCAATGCTTTCTCAAGAAAAGTATACTCCGTATCAAATTTCTGCTAAATATTCTACAGCAAATGTTCTGAGAGAACTCTTAGAATCTATACTTATCAAAGTGTCTACGTTTGTAAAATTTCTGTTTGTAAAAGAATTGAAAAATTAATGAAGGAGAAGAAATTTTTGCAGTTTTCTATGTATACAAAAATATGCTGAAAACACATTTTTTAAAAGTTCCTTTTTAAATTTTTTATTTTTATTTTTCAAGGTAGGGTCTCACTCTAGCCCAGGCTGACCTGAAATTCACTATGTAGTCTCAGGCTGGCCTCGAACTTACAGCAATCCTCCTACCTCAGCCTCCAAGTGCTGGGATTAAAGGTGTGCAGCACCACACCTAGCTGCACATTTAAAAATATAAGTTATTTCTTCAAAGAAATAACTGTGTAAGTGGTAAAAAAAGTCATGACTATGCCTCACTTGTAAATTAATGTGCATTTCTCAAAACTATCATTTATGTCATCAGTGCAAGTAAAATGATAAGATGTTTAGCTTTATTGTTTTATTTATGATTATGTAAGATATATATTATATGATTGACATATGTGATAGAGATGAATCTCTAATGGCCAGAAAAGCAATTAAATGTATTTTATGAATTTGTTAGCAACCTTAAATGTAGCCACTTTGTTGGGGCTGAGTGTGTAGTACTTAGCATGCACAGGTCTTGGTAATCCCCAACACCAAAGGGAACAAATGTCACTCTATTAAAGTTTTCTCAAATTTCATTTATATTTTCCATTGAATTGTATTTCTTTACTCTAGAGGAATCTGTGTTCCCTCTACTTTTGTTGGGGACCGAACCCCCCACCAGGGTCTCTTTTATACATGCCAAGCTAGTGAGCCACATCCCAAGCTCCATACTGTGTTCTAAACTGCCAAACTGGCATCAGATATATTGGACACGAAACTGGTTTAAGGCCAATAGGGAAAAAACTTCAAAGCAGAAAGAGTATTATAGTTGATAAATTAAACTAGAAAATTATACAGTAATATAAATGATATATTGTTTATGTATTATGTAATGTTAATGGGAAAATATGTGTTTATATGTAGTTTAAGCAACAAATGTGACTAGGTTGTTGCTAGTGCCTGCTATGTATACATAAATTGGCATCTGTTTTATCAATACCAAAGATACATGAATCATTTTGGAGTTTTTTTTTTTTTTTTTTTTTTTTTTTTTTTTTTTTGCTCCAAGCGCAGAGAAGAATATTTTCTAGCAACTCACCTGAATTAATGTATGATTGTCTTTAGAAAATGCCGAATCACCAGAGAGCAAAAGTGGCTCGCTTTTCTCGCAGCTCTCCTGGCTGATGAGCGTGTCCGCGTAGTTGGGCTGCGGGAAGATCAGGTGACTCTTCCGCGAGTCCGCGGTGAGCGAGACCTCGTGAGAGTAGGTCTGCAGGAAGGCGCGCACCCCGTCCACGCCCACGAGCTGAGAGGCAGGCAAGCCAGCCAATCCGTTTCCCGCAGCTCGGAGCAGGCGCGAGGAGTGCCAGCGCCGCAGCCTGAGCGCCAGCAGCACCAGGACAAAGGCCAGGAAGACGCAGGAGACCGCGGTCACCGCTACCACCAGATAGAGCGTGAGCCCCGAGGTTTCGGAGTTGGTGGGAGACTCTAAACTGCTCAGATCTGCCAAGACGTCGGGGATGCTGTCGGCTATCGCCACAGTGAGCGTGACCGTGGCGGAGAGAGGGGGCTGGCCGTGGTCCTGCACAGCCACCACCAGGCTCTGCTTGAGAGCATCTCGATCCAGCAGGGCCCGCGCGGTGCGCACCTCGCCTGTGTGCAGCCCCACGGAGAAGAGCCCTGGCTCGCTGGCCTTGAGCAGGCGGTAGGACAGCCAGGCGTTCTGTCCGGAGTCCTTGTCCACCGCCACCACTTTGGTCACCAAGTATCCGGGCTCTGCAGAACGAGGTGCCAGCTCCACTCCGGTAGAACCGTCCATGGGGAGGGCAGGGTACAAGATTTCGGGGACGTTGTCGTTCTGATCCAGCACAAACAGGATCAGCGACACATTGCTACTCAGCGGCGGGTCCCCATTGTCACGCGCCGTCACTTGAAGCCGAAGGTCTCGGAACTGCTCGTAGTCGAAGGAATGCAGTGCGTACAGAACACCAGTGTCAGAGTTGATGGAGACGTAAGAGGACAGAGGCACTCCCTGGTGGGTGTCTTCAGCCATGGAATAAGTGACTTGGGCGTTCTTGTCACAGTCGGGGTCATGGGCAGACACGGAGGCGATGGAGGCACCTCTGGGGTTGTTCTCTGGGATATAGGCCCAGTAGGAGGCCCGAGGAAAGACAGGCGGGTTATCGTTTGTGTCCGCTATGTTCAGCGAGATGTGCGTTTCTGTCGTCAGGGGAGGGTTACCCCTGTCGGTAGCGGCCACCGTGATGTTGTAGCTAGGAACCTCTTCCCGGTCTAAGACTGTGTCTGTGACTAAACTGTAGTAATTTCCGTAAGACTTATCCAATTTAAAGGGCAGATTCTCTTGGATGGTACAGAATACCTGTCCGTTTTCCCCGGAGTCTTGGTCATTTATATTTAAAAGGGCAATTAATGTCCCTCTGGGAGAGTTTTCCGGAATGGAGCTGGTGAGAGAGGTGATGACCACCTCGGGGGCATTGTCGTTCACGTCCAGAACTGTGATCAGGACTTTGGCGCGTGCAGAATACCCTGCGTTATCTGTCGCTTGCACTTCCATCTCGTAAAAGCCTGCTTCCTCGTGGTCCAACTCCCCTATTGTCGATATTGTTCCGAGATTGCTGTCTAGCTTGAACAGTTGCGCCGCCTTGTCGTCCACGTACCGGAAGGAATACACCACTTCCGCGTTGGCCCCTTCGTCTGGGTCGGTGGCGTTGACCAGAAGCAGCTGTGTGCCCACAGCCACGTTCTCCGGGGCGTTCACGCGGTACTCGGACCGAGCAAAGGCTGGCGCGTTGTCGTTGGCGTCCAGGACAGTCACACGGATGCGCGCGGTGCCGCTGCGCGCCGGGTCGCCCCCGTCGCACGCGGTGAGGACCAGGTGGTGGGCGGCCTTTTCCTCGCGGTCCAACGCGCGCTCCAGCACCAATTCCGGGTACTTGTTACCATCCGCTCCGTTTTGCACCTCCAGGGAGAAGTGAGTGTTCCTGCTGAGCTCGTAGCTCTGAAGAGAGTTCTTCCCGATGTCTGGATCCCAAGCGTGGGGAAGAGGAAACCGCATCCCAGGGGCTGCATTCTCACTCATTTTTATTTCTAATTCACTTTCACGGAAGGAGGGAGCGTTGTCGTTAATGTCCCTCACTTCTACTTCCACCCCGTATATTTTTGCTTTGTCCTCCATCAGAATCTCTAGATTTAACTGACACTTGACAGCCCCCGTACAGAGCTCCTCCCGGTCTATCCTGCCCGCCGTGACCAAGCTGCCGCTTCTAGTATTGAGAGCGAAAAGCTGAGCCCTACCTCTGGAGACGATGCGGACTCCTCGTTCCGCCAGCTCCTGGGGCTCCATCCCCAGGTCCTTGGAGATGTTGCCTACCCTAGAGCCTTTCTCCAGCTCCTCCGGAACAGAATAGCGTATCTGGGTGGATCCAGCTCCCCACAGAATCCCCAAAACTCCCAGCAAGACCAGCCCGTTGCGGTCCGGATGCAGATGCGCGGGGATCATTGTCACTTTCCTCGAGGGTTATTTCCAAATCGGCTTTGACCACCTAAATCAGAATCAGCTCTTCATCCCCTGGAATAGGAAAGTTTAGGGGTAGAACGAGCTCCTCTGTTCAGTTTCCTCAGGAAGAAGGTTTCTTTCCATCCATCTGTGCGTTCCTTTAGGCGCCTGCAAGGCAAGCAGGATCGCTCTGCCTTTCTCTGATTGGTGAACAGCGGCGCTCAGAGTCCTAACCAATTACTGCACAATCTTGAACCTCAAATAGCTCCACCTACCGTTCTTCAAATGAAGATGGAATCCGAGTCCACTAAGGCAACAGTAGTATTCCTCTTAGTAAAAACTTCAGTTAGCTTTTTTGTTCCCTAAAAATTTCTATACAGACTCGCTTTCTTGTGATTTTTTTCTGTAACTCTCTGTGTTTTCCAATGATATTTAAGCGAATTTTAAGCTTCTATAAGCAGTAATATTAACTTTGTAATTTTAGTTCACCAACTTTGAAATCATTTCCCCACCACAGACTTGTAAGTGATAAATCCTCACGAGCTTCCAGTTTTGAAAAACTATATAATAAACACTCATATTCAGCTATAATCTACTGCAATTTTTTCAAGCGAGTTCTTGAATTTGCCCAAATGGAAGAATTACTTAACAAGTTGACATTTAATTCTAAAAAAAACCCAAGTTTTCAAAATATTGTCCAAGAAATGAGAAATATCACTGTATAAATTATCAGAATCACATCTAGGAAGAAGCAAAGAAGATGTATTAACAGAATATATGGAAGCACTGCAACTTTACTAACTGGAAAAAATTGTGATAGTCTATGATGCCACTAATACAATTCTAAAGGAGGTTGAGTGTTGAGGAAGATTTAGAAAAGAAAATCAGTAATCCAAAGAATATTTTAATATAATTTATTTATTTGAGAGAGAGAGAGAGAATGGGCATTCCAGGGCCTCCACCCACTGCAAATGAACTCCAGATTCATGTGCCCTCTTGTGAATCTGGCTTATGTGGGTCCTGGAGAATCTAATCAGGATCCTTTGGCTTTGCAGGCAAATGCCTTAACCACTAAGCAAGCTCTCCAGCCAAAGAATATTTTAAACTTGCCTTTTTTGGGTAACTGACCTAATTCTACTTACTGAGAATGATTGGTGCTACATAAAGGAAGAACATCAAAATATAGGGGAAAACTCTTAAGAGATAATTGGACATATATTTTTATATGTATAGTAACTATTCCGAGAAGACTTTTTGGTGCAGTTACTGGGGACTCAACCTTGGCCTAAGAACAAACTAACTGAGCTACACTCCATTCCTTGGTAGCCATAACATAAAAATGGGAGGAAATATATATGTAGCTGTAAACAAAGAATATACATAAAACTGTCTTGAGCTGGGCATGGTGGCGCACACCTTTAATCCCACCACTTGGGAGGCAGAGGTAGGAGGATCACCATGAGTTCAAAGCCACCCTGAAACTACATAGTGAGTTCCAGGATAGCCTGGACTAGAATGAAACCCTACCTCAAAAAACAAAACAAACAAACAAAAACAAAAAAAAAAACTATATTGAGAGTCAAAGAATTCCTAATAAATATATCTGAGCATTATTACTAAATTATAGCCATGCATTATTTTTAAAGCCTTTTCTTATTAATTTCCTCTCAAAGAACAACTCTAATATATTGAAAATATTGATCTGCAAGAAACACCCAAGAAAGAAAATATTATAGGTTGGTTAAAATATTTAGCCAGAGCCAGGGGTGGAGGTGCATGCCTTTAATCCCAGCACTCGGGAGTCAAGAGGTAGGAGGATCGCCGTGAGTTCGAGGCCACCCTGAGATTATATAGTGAATTCCAGATCAGCCTGGACTAGAGTGAGACCCTACCTCAAAAACAAAACAACACAACAACAACAACAAGCCAGGCATGGTGGTGCGCACCTTTAATCCCAGCACTCAGGAGGCAGAGATAGAAGGATCACAGTAAGTTTGAGTCACCCTCACACTGCATAGTGAATTAATTCCAAGTCAGCCTGGGCTAGGAGAAGATCTACCGTAAAAGGCAAACGAAAATTAAACAAGAGGAATGAAACGCTAATTTAAACTCACATGGGTAGAAGCAACAGACTCAGAGTTTATCTTCTTATTCTCCTCAGTGACACTTACTGCCAAGGAAGCTTCCATAGAAAGATCTTGTGGAGGGACCATTTCTGGTGTCAAGGTGAGAAAATTAAACTTTGAGTTGGAGGCCATGCACACATTGTAGGAATAAGGCAGAGTGCCGTCACTGTAGTTGACAGAAACCCCGGGTCGGCTGTTAGAACAGAGAGCAGACGGCAAGCAGCCCCAGGCACCAGGACTGGAGTGTCTCAGGCGCAGGGCAATGGCCAGAATCACAGCCAGGAGGAAGAGCACTGAGATCAAGGCCAAGGCCACCACCAGGTAGAACTGCAGCTCCTCCTGCGGGTCAGGGGACTCAGGACGGTCACCGAGGTCGGGCAGTGCCTCCTGTAGGCTGTCGGCGAAGACCAGGAGCAGCGTGGCGGTGGCCGAGAGGGCCGGCTGTCCACCATCGCGGACAGCGACCAAGAGGCGCTGGCGGGCCGCGTCCTTGTCGCCCAAGGCGCGCGCTGTGCGGACCTCGCCTGTGCGCAGGCCCAGGCTGAAGAGTCCGGGGTCGCTGGCCTGCAGCACGTGGTAGGACAGCCAGGCGTTGTGTCCCGAGTCGGCGTCCACCGCCACCACCTTGGTGACCAGGTAGCCGGGCTCGGCGGCGCGCGGCACCGTGTCGAAGAGTGCAGAGCCATCGGGTCCCAGCGCGGGGTACAGCACCCGCGGGGCGTTGTCGTTGCGGTCGCCCACCAGCACGCACATGCTCACGTTGGCGCTGAGCGCGGGCGAGCCCTGGTCCCGCGCCTGCAGCATCAGCTCCAAGGAGCGCAGCTGCTCGTGGTCGAAGGCGCGCTGCGCGAACACCACCCCGCTTTCCCTATTCACAGACACGTAGGACGACAGCATCCTTGGCTCCAGGTCGCTGGCCACGATGGAGTAGGAGACCTGCCCGTTGGGTCCCAAATCTGGGTCAGAGGCGCTGACTTGAGCGATGGAAGCTCCAGGCGGGTTGTTCTCGGCCACGTGGACCACGTAGGACGCCTGATGGAAAACCGGAGCGTTGTCGTTGACGTCGCTGACGTGTAAGGTGACCCTTGTGCTGGAGGAGAGGGGAGGCTTGCCCCTGTCGGTGGCGATGATGGTGACATTATAGTCTGAAGTCTGCTCCCGGTCTAGCATCCCATCCGTTACAAGCTTGTAGTAATTATTGGCTGAAGATTCAATTCTAAAAGGAACTTTTTCTTTTATGAGGCATGTCACTCTCCCATTTTCTTCGGAATCTTTATCGTGTGCTTTGAACAGAGCGATCACGGTCCCGGCATCTGTGTCCTCAGATATGGAACTGGACACCGAAGTAAAAACCACGTGTGGGGCATTGTCGTTCTCATCTAGAATTTCTAGTATAACTTTACATTCAGTGGCCATGCCTCCACCGTCCTTGGCTTCTACGCTCATGGTATAACTCCTGCTGGTCTCGAAGTCAATGGGGCCTTTGCATCTAATTTCCCCACTCTGATGGTCTAGCATAAACTTATTTCCGATATCATCTCCTAGCGATTTGAAGGAGTAGGTGATCTCTGCGTTGATGCCTTCATCCTGGTCAGTGGCAGCCACTTTTAGCACAGAGGTGCCTGGTGGTGCGTTTTCTCTAAGGCTGACTTTGTACACATCCTGGCTGAACACTGGAGGGTTATCGTTGGCATCAGTGACCTCAATTTTAATCTGCGCAGTGCCAGTTAGGACTGGATCTCCCCCATCTGCTGCTTCCAGAACCAGGAGATGAGACTTCTGTTTTTCCCTGTCTAAAGGCTTCTCCAACACTAGCTCCGGGGCACTCTGGCCTTCAGTCCTGTCCTTTACCATCAGAGAGAAATGCTCGTTAGAGCTGAGGTGGTAGCGCTGGAGAGAGTGCTGCCCTACATCTGCATCTATAGCAGATTCCAGGCCAAACCTAGTGCCTGGACTTGCAAATTCATTGATTTGCAAAACAATAGTATTTTGGGGGAAATGAGGTGGATTATCATTTATATCCTCTATCACTACACTGATGTGAAAAATGTTTAGAGGATTTTCTGCCACGATCTCTAAGGGGAGTATGCACCGAGGGTTTTGGGGGCAGAGCGACTCTCGATCTATTCTGTCATTTACAACTATGTTCCCGTTCTCAGTGTTCACACTAAAATACTGTTTCTCTGCACTGACTCTGAGGTTTCGGGTCAGTAAATCCCCAACGTGCAGCCCCAGGTCCTTAGCGAGGTTCCCCAGCACAGAGCCCCTGGCCATTTCTTCTGGAACCGAATAGCGGACCTGCTCCGAGAGCCCGGTGCAGAACAAAGGCAGCAGGAAGAGAAAGAGTACTTGCCGCCTCGGGGTCCGGCTCCTTTGCTTCGCCCCGGGTCCCATGCTCGCGGCGTTCTTCAGTGCAATTTCCAATGTTAAGAGAAGATGCTTCACAAATTGCTTTAAAAAGTGTTTACTTCCACCACGTAGAAAACCCAGTGCTCTGAGTGTGAGGGTATCTCAGTCTCTGATCAGATTTACCAAGCAGAAAACCCACATCCGACACTCCTTTCAGTCTTCTGCGAGTGCACACACTACCACCAAAGTGGATCCTGGGATCCATCTCTTGCAGCGCATTAGTCAACAGCGGCGCCCAGAGTCTATTTAGAAAACTGCAGTCAGAAGGCTTCACAATTCCCAAATTCAGCGCCATTTGGTATGTAATGACATATTGGGCTGATGTAGAAGAAACAACGCACTTTAACAGTTTTCGTGTCATCCAATTAGGTTCCTTAGATATGGTATTCTATAGTAGATCCATTAACCAGTAATGAGAGATTAAAAGGTCTGTCTTTTTTCTAATCAAAGGAAATGTATACATTGGAAGAACCAAAGTCTTCTCTCAAGAAAGACCACGTGGAAAAGAGACCCAAGAGATATGGGAAAATTTGACAGTCATGGAATGACACCAAGTATTATCTTCAATCTGATATGCAGATACTTTTCCTTCTCCTTTCATTAGAGTCAGCTATGTAAGGCATACTAAGAATAAAAATGGTCAGTGCCATAAAATCAGCTTAGTTACTTATGAGAGATTTATAAATGGATTATCAGTGTTCCCACTTTTTCATCAATAAATATGTACAGCCCAGTAGATTGCTATAAGAATTCAGTGACAGGAAATGTGAGGGTATTTTCATTTTATCCTTTTATTTGAATGAATTATGCTGTACTCTAGCAGACTTTATCACTACCTGCAAATCGAAATAACGTTTATGTCCAATTTCAAAGGAAACCTTTTCCTTTGTTCTTCAAGATCTTGATTACCAGTTTAGATTGTGCTCAAAAGTGTGGAAAATTCTCCAATACCTAGTCAAGTCCCTCTTATCCTTTCCATGAATCTAATTTCAATTCAAATGCAATGTCTTTTTTCCCCAAGTTTAGAACTCCAGAAACATAGATAATTCCCAGATGCTGAGAATACGCCAATGTTTTTCTTGACTTCAAAATAAGGTTGGACATCTATTAAGAAGACTTTACTTTGCTATAGTTAGAATAACTTTGCCCAAGCACTAGGCGTTCAACTTATAATTAATTACATTAAGGCCAACTCCTAAACAAGAAACATAAATTTGAAAGGGAATATTAATGTGTGAGTGATTTGAACAAAAAATTTTAGAAGTGACTCAAGAATACAGAGCTGAATTGGTTATGGAAGCAATTCCTTGTAAGATTTGCTTCAAATAATATGCATGTCATTTGATAGCTACCAAGGCTTCAGTAACTTTTTCCTCAATACAATAATTGAGTATACTTTTAGATTCCATACAAAATGAACTAATTAAGGAAACCAAGAAGGAATCTGTGACTCCTAGGTTGATTGAAGTTGAACAAAAAAGTGCTCAAAAGAGTATGTGCTCCCATTCTCTTTTTCAGAAGAATCTCACCAGGGCCTTGTACATGCTACACACATGTTTTTCCACTGAGTTATACCCCAGCCCCTAAATTAGTCTCTTACAAAATCTAAATACCTACCCCCATCTATTATATTCACAAATTATCCTATAAGAACAGATTGGAAAAGCGTATCTTTAGCAGATTTGAAACTAACTTCTTGAAAAGCACTGGATAAAAATAGTGTCTTCTGGCGCGTGTGTGTGTGTGTGTAAGGGTGTTTGTGTGTGTGTGTGTGTGTGTGTGTGTGTGAAATTGATTGCACACATGAAGACCAAAAGTTGACACAGAGTATCTGCCTCTATCACTTTCCACCTTATTTATTGAGACAGGACTCCCATTGAACCCAGAGGTGACTAATTCTATTTGTCTAGCTAGCCAACTTGCCAGGGGTCCACTCGTCTCTGCTTCTCACATGCTGATATTACAAGTGCATAACATCATGCCTGGCATTTACACAAGTTCTGGTGACCCAAACTCAGGTCCTCATGCTTGTGTGGCAAATGCTTTACCACGTGAGTCACCCCCCAGCACCCAAAGTAATTTTTGCTATAAAAGCATCCCACAAGTCACAAAATAAACAAAAATAAACAGCATCTTAACAATTCATTTACTTCTTCATAACAAGCTAATGACTTCGTAGTAGATATTTGGAACTTAAGGAAAGAAGTGTTCTACATTTCCTCTCCAAAAAAAGATCTGTTAGTTGAAGCCTTGTTGATGTCTATTTTGATAGGATGAAACAATAAGACACAGTTGAAATAGTCAATGTGATCAAAATATATTAGCAGCCATCAAAAAGCAAAATAGATCTGTTTTCATGCTCAGAATAAACCGCTTACATGTATAAGTGGGGGGGGGCAAGTCAGAAAACAGAGAGTGTGATACTGAATGAACGGAGTTAAATTTGAACATTCCAACAAGTAGCAAATATTGGTAGATTATAAGTAAGAACAAGTGAGGACATTGGA
Source organism: Orientallactaga sibirica (assembly GCA_036365145.1). Lineage (NCBI taxonomy): Eukaryota > Metazoa > Chordata > Mammalia > Rodentia > Dipodidae > Orientallactaga > Orientallactaga sibirica. Next base: position 47,964,959 of record JAEOAD010000005.1, on the reverse strand, counting down.
ATTGAAACAAGTAAAAAGTGTTCATTAATCATTAATTTGAATCAATCCATTTGCATTTATAGCCAACGATAATGCCGATAGAAAAAATACTAAATTCAACTTACTACAAAGCAAGCCAAGAAACTTGAACTGGATCTTTGAAATCAAAAGAAAATATACTAGCCCGAAACAAACAAACAAAAACAAACAAAAACAAACAAACAAACAAACAAAAAAACAACTTTCACAAAGCCCTTCTGAAAAAAAAAAGTGGTAATCTAATGAGTTACTTTGCACAGTCACAGGGATTGCTCTCAATATGAACAAAATGATTATGCCCGCTCGCCCCAAACCTACTTGTCATAACCAGCTAAGCAAAAATACGCTTAAGACTTGTGCCAAGACACCAACAACTGGGAGGCAGGGAAACAAATCTCACCTGAGCACTTGTGGGGTCACTTTTGCCTAAAATGGCAGCTGAGTCTTCAGCAAGCAGGAGAGGCTCGCTTTTCCCACAGCTCTCCTGGCTGATGAGCGTGTCGGCATAGTTGGGCTGCGGGAAAATCAGGTGACTCTTCCGCGAGTCGGCGGTGAGCGAGACCTCGTGAGAGTAGGTCTGCAGGAAGGCGCGCACCCCGTCCACGCCCACGAAGTGCGAAGCAGGCACTCCAGCCAATCCGCGGGCAGCCTGGAGCAGGCGCGAGGAGTGCCAGCGCCGCAGCCTGAGCGCCAGCAGCACAAGGACAAAGATGAGGAAGACGCAGGAGACCGCGGTGATGGCCACAACCAAGTAGAGCGTGAGACCTGACTCGTCGGGGCTGCCGGGAGACTCCAGTCTGACTAAGTCTGCAAGGACGTCTGGGATGCTGTCAGCCACTGCCACCGTGAGCGTGACGGTGGCAGAGAGGGGAGGCTGGCCATGATCTTGGACAGTCACTACCAGGCTCTGTTTGAGTGCGTCTTTCTCCAGCAGGGTCCGCGCCGTGCGCACCTCACCTGTGTGCAGCCCCACGGAGAAGAGCCCTGGCTCGCTGGCCCTGAGCAAACGGTAGGACAGCCAGGCGTTTTGTCCGGAGTCCTTGTCCACCGCCACCACTTTGGTCACTAAATAACCGGGCTCTGCAGAGCGAGGTGCCAGCTCTAAGCCAGTGGAGCCATCAGTGGGGAGGGCGGGGTACAGGATCTCTGGAGTGTTGTCATTCCGGTCCAGCACGAACAGGGTAAGAGAAACATTGCTGCTGAGAGGAGGGTCCCCGTTGTCACGAGCGGTCACTCCCAGTTGTAGGGTCTGGAACTGCTCATAGTCAAAGGGTTGCAGCGCATAGAGAACACCGGTGTCTGAGTTGATAGATACATAAGAGGACAGAGGCGCCCCCTGGAGGGTGCTCTCCGTCAAGGAGTAAGTGACCTGGGCATTCTCTTTGCTATCCTGGTCAAGGGCGGCCACGGAGAAGATGGAAGACCCTCGGGAGTTGTTTTCAGGAATGTAGGCAGAGTAAGAGGAGTGTGTGAAAACTGGAGGGTTGTCGTTGGCATCTGCCACTTTCAGCAGGAGGTGAGTGTCTGTAGACAAAGGCGGTCTTCCCCGATCTTTGGCTGTCAGTGTTATGTTGTAGCTCTCAACCTGCTCTCTGTCCAGCTCACTGTTTGTTATCAACTTGTAGTAATTTCCATACGTCTTCTCAAGCTTAAAAGGAAGATTGTTAGGAATGAAACAGGAGACCTCGCCATTTTCTCCAGAATCTTGATCTTGCACATTTAAAAGAGCAATTACTGTACCCGAAGGAGAATTTTCCAGCACTGAGTTAGTAGAAGAGGTGATGGTTATCTCTGGAGCATTATCATTCACATCCACAACTTTAACCAACAACTGAGTAGTGCTCGCAAGACCTCCGCCATCTTGGCCTTGAATTTCCATCTCATAGAATTTATACTTTTCAAAATCCAGAGGCTGTCGTACTAGTATTTCCCCAGTTTGAGAATTCAACTCGAATATTTCAGAAACTTTGCTTTTCATTTTCCGGAATGAATACATCACTTCCCCGTTGGTCCCCTCATCTGGGTCTGTTGCATTTACCACGAGCACCCGAGTTCCAGAGCTCAGGTTTTCAGGGACACTCACCCTATACACAGACTGTGTGAACTTTGGGATATGGTCATTTACGTCAAGAACCACCACACGGATGGGAACAGTGCCCTTGTGGATGGGGACTCCTCCATCCGAGGCTGTGAGGAGGAGGAGGTGAGCTGCCTCTTTCTCTCGGTCCAGGCCTCCCTCCAGCACCAGCTCCGGATTCTTGTCCCCATCAGTTCCGCTTCTCACTTGCAAGGAAAAGTAACTACTAGGGCTGAGCTGGTAGCTCTGGAGGGAATTCACACCCACATCTGGATCCCTGGCGCTAGGAAGAGGAAATCGCGAACCGGGAGTTGCATGCTCACTGACTTTTATCTCTACTTCCTGTTCCTGGAAGCTGGGGGCGTTATCGTTAATATCTGTTATTTCTACCTCCACTCCGTAAATCTTCAAGGTGTCCTCCACAAGAATCTCCAGGTTTAGAAAGCAGGAGGACACGGTCTCGCAGAGCTCCTCGCGGTCGATCCTGCCCGCTGTCACCAGGCCGCCGCCTCGCGCGTTCAGAGAGAAAAGCTGCGTCCTTCCCCGGGAGACGATGCGGACTCCGCGCTCGGCCAGCTCGCGGGGCTCCAGCCCCAGGTCCTTGGAGATGTTCCCTACGAAAAAACCTTTTTCCGTCTCCTCTGGCACAGAGTATCGGATCTGCCCGCCCCCAAATGTGCGCAGCGTCCCCAGGAACATACACAGCAGGACCAGCCCGCTGCGGTCCAGGCGCGGCGGCCGATTCGCCATGGCAGAGTGGGAGCCGATATTCCGTGCGGTCTGCGTCGGCTTCTTTTCCGAATCCGCTTTTGTGTCTACAAGGTTCCAGGCCGTCCGCCTCCCGCAATACTTTAGAAAGCGACGGAAAGTGCTTTTGTTTCCTGCGTCAGGATGTGTGAGTTTCCATCTCTGTCGGCTTTGCGTGGTAGAGGTTCGCGAGAGGGACTCGCTGCCTCCCATTCCCTGATTGGTGAACAGCGGCGCCTAGAGCCCAATCTTATTATTGCAAACACTAAGAAAAAGGGATGCTCTGGTTCCAGAATTACTACACTCACCTTTTGGCGGATCATACGTATTTGTAAAACCGAAAATCGCAAATAATAGTTATGTAATGTGAAGTTAAAGACTTACCAAGAACACAAACGGAAGGAGTAATTATTAAAAGGGCTTGCTTAGTTAAATAAGGTTTTAAATGACTACCGGAAATGAAAGCGCGAAGACTAGCTTTGATGCCAATTGATTGTATGGACTGAAGAACCCTGATATTTGTGGATGTGTAAACAGCATGGTTCAGTAAAAATCGCCAGGTAAGATGCATAACTATAATTTGCACGATTTTTAAAGGAATAAAATAATAATGATGAAATACTTCTTAAAATTTGAATTGCATTAGGGTTGTCACTTAAAACACCATAATAAAATTAGAACTGAAAAAATAGAATTGAGGATTGGAGAGATGGCTCAGCGGCTAAAGGCGCTTGCTTCAAAGCCTGACTGCCCCGTTCGATTCCCCAGTACCTATTAAATCCAGATGCATGAAGTGGCTCATGTGACTGGAGTTCCTTTGTAGTGGCTAGAGGTCCTGGAGCACCCATCCTCATTCTCTGTCCCTCCCTCCCCCTCTTACACACACACACACACACACACACACACACGCTCTTAATAAAAATAAAATTTAACAAATAGAATTGTATTCTGTATCCTTATATAAAAGCCATTTTAAATAAAAAATTCACTTGAGAGTTCACATACTGCATTTGTGTGTGTTTGCCTCGGAATTGAAGCCAGGAGCTAGACTGGACTAAGCATGGTCTCTACCCGTACACCATGTCCTCATACATCAAAATGTTTATCTTTGCATAGTAGGAGGATTTAAGCACTGCAAAGTTTTTCTTGTGGTCGGTCTCCCACATACAAGGCAAATGCTTTGTTGCTAAGCCACAGAACCACACCCTACAACACTATTAACTGGACTTACCCATAGTTATGACCTCGAGTTATCTTAAGAACATTACCAAAATGTTGTCTTAAATCTTGAAATAACAGTGATGGACTACATTTGGCATATTGGAATATAAAAAGCATTATATTGGGCCTGGAGATATGGCTCAGCAGTACTGGCGCTTACCTGTAAAGCCTAACAAAGGGAGTTCAATTCCCCAGTACCCACCTAAAGCCAGGCACACAAGGTGGTGCATGCATCTGAAGTTCCTTTGCAGCCCCAGGAGGCCCTGGCACGCCCTTCCTCCTTCCCCCCTCTCTCCCAGCCTTTTATCATAGCTCTGGGGAGAAGGAGATATGAGGATCTCTGTGAGTTTGAGGCCAGCCCGAGACTACATAGTGAATTCCAGGTCAGCTTGGGTTAGCTAGACCCTACCTCAAAAAACAAACAACAAACAAAGCATAATATTAAATACCTGGTTAAAGGACTTCGTGTCTGCTTCAACACTAGGAGTTAAAATGCTAGCCAGTAATGCTGAAGAGTTATCTTTGTTGAGAATATCTTTTGTGGCTGGACAATCACCAACAGATGTGAGAAAATTAAATTCTGGATTAGCTTGATCGCTGGGCACGCACAAGTTGTAAGCGTAGGGCAATGTTCCCTCACTGTAGTTGGGGGGAAGCACTGGTCCAGACTTGGAACCAAGAACTGCTCCAAAGCAGCTCCTGGCTGCTGGGCTGGAAGACTGTCGCAGGCGCAGGGCAATGGCCAGAATCACAGCCAGGAGGAAGAGCACTGAGATCAAGGCCAAGGCCACCACCAGGTAAAACTGCAGCTCCTCCTGCGGGTCAGGGGACTCAGGACGGTCACCGAGGTCGGGCAGTGCCTCCTGTAGGCTGTCGGCGAAGACCAGGAGCAGCGTGGCGGTGGCTGAGAGCGCCGGCTGTCCACCATCGCGGACAGCGACCAAGAGGCGCTGGCGGGCCGCGTCCTTGTCGCCCAGGGCGCGCGCTGTGCGGACCTCGCCTGTGCGCAGCCCCAGGCTGAAGAGTCCAGGGTCGCTGGCCTGCAGCACGTGGTAGGACAGCCAGGCGTTGTGTCCCGAGTCGGCGTCCACCGCCACCACCTTGGTGACCAGGTAGCCGGGCTCGGCGGCGCGCGGCACCGTGTCGAAGAGCGCGGAGCCATCGGGTCCCAGCGCGGGGTACAGCACCCGCGGGGCGTTGTCGTTGAGGTCGCCCACCAGCACGCGCATGCTCACGTTGGCGCTGAGCGCGGGCGAGCCCTGGTCCCGCGCCTGCAGCGTCAGCTCCAAGGAGCGCAGCTGCTCGTGGTCGAAGGCGCGCTGTGCGAACACCACCCCGCTGTCCTGGTTCACAGACACGTAGGACAACAGAGATGTTGGGTCCAGGTCGCTGGCAATGATGGAGTAGGAAACCTGGCCATTGGGTCCCAGGTCTGGATCCCAAGCTCTGACCTGAGTTATAGAGGCACCAGGCTGGTTGTTTTCTGGTACGTGGACCAAGTAGGCGGGGTGTTGGAAAATGGGTGCGTTGTCGTTGACATCTGAGATGTGCAGGGTGATGGTTATGCTGGAGGACAGGGGCGGCTTGCCTTTGTCCGTGGCTGTGATAGTGACATTGTATTCTGGGGTTTGTTCTCGGTCTAGGGTTCTATCTGTTAGTAACTTGTAGTAATTATTGGAGGAAGACTGAAGTTTAAATGGACTCTCTCTACTTAAACTGCACGTAACTTCTGCATTTTCCCCAGAATCTCGGTCCCGTACTTTGAAGAGGGCGACAACCATTCCCGAAAGGGAGTCCTCCAAAATTTGATCAGAGAGGGAAGTGATGATTATCTCTGGGCTGTTGTCGTTTTCGTCTAGAACCTCTATCATTACTTTACATCGAGAGGAGAGAGATCCTCGGTCCTTTACTTCTACGTTTATCGTATACCTTTCTACTTCTTCAAAATCCAAGGCCTGACGAGTTATAATGTCTCCTGTGCTAGAGTCCAAAGAGAACACGCGCTGGGCTTTGTCAGCCACACCCAGGAAGGAGTACGTGAACTCTGCATTGACACCCTCGTCCTGGTCCGTGGCCTCTACCCTTAGGACGGAGGTACCTGAAGGCACATCTTCCCTAAGGCGGACTCTATATACCTCCTGGCTGAACACTGGGGGGTTATCGTTGGCATCCACCACTTGAATTCGGATCTGAGTGGTGCCGCTTTGGGGAGGGTCCCCACCGTCTAAGGCTGTGAGCACCAGGCGGTGAGCGCTCTGCGTTTCCGGTCCAGGGCCTTCTGCAGTACTAATTCTGGATGTTTGCCACCCTCCGGATTGTCTTTCACCACCAATGAGAAATACTCGTTAGGACTCAGTTGGTATTTGCTCAGTGAATTCACACTAATATCGGGATCTTTTGCAGATTCAAGAATCATTCCCATTCCCGGGCTGACGGACTCACTTATTTCTAAGTTTATTTCATCTTTATCGAATCGAGGAGCGTGGTCATTGATATCCTCAACCACCACAATGACATGAAAGATATTTAAAGGGTTTTCCACCACGGCTTCCAGCTGCAGCTCACATGTCCTTCTGTCTTTGCATATCTGCTCGCGGTCTACGCGGTCCTTCACCAGCAAGTCCCCGCTCTCCGCATCCACGCCGAAGTGCAGCTTCTCCGCGCTCACTCGCAGCTTCCGCGCCGACACGTCCGCGACGCTGAGCCCGAGATCGTGGGCGAGCTTCCCCACCACCGCGCCCCTGGGCAGCTCCTCCGGGATGGAGTAGCGCACGGGCTCGCCGAGCGCGGGCCAGAACAAAGGCAGCAGCAAGGGGAGCAGTACCTGCGGGCGGCGGGCGCCGGGCCTCCGCGCGCAGCTCCCTCCCATGGCTCGGGCGCCCGGGTCCTCAGGTCTCCGACCGTCAGTCACAGTTGGAGAAAGTGCAGTCTATAGTGGAAGAGCATTTGCCAGGCGGACCCCAGTTTTGAGCGTATCTGGGCGGTGTCTGCGCAGCCCCGAGTCTGTGTATGATGGGGTTTCCTTTGGTGAGGATTGGTTTCTGCGCAGGACCTTCCGGGCTAGACACTAAGGGATTGGGGCATCGGCGCTTGCTCTGCACTGGCCGACAGCGGCGCCCAGAGGCTCTGTGTGGAACTGCAGCCTGATTTTTCTATCTTTGGGCAACCTTTTAAATTTTTTAAAAGTGCAAGTTGACAGTCAAAATATTTGAATTTTGTACCTCATTGATTCTGTTTTGTTATGAAAAAAATTTTCATAATAACCTATTAGTTTTGTGTGTTGGTATTTTCAGTCATTTTGAGTAGATAGAAGTACTTTCAAGGTTTTGGCATGGGAATATAAAGTGAAGGTCTAGAGGTCATGGCCCTCTGCTATCCAAATTCTCCATCCATAGAAAATCCTTGTTTCTCCGGTTTTTTTTTTTTTTTTTTTGAGATAGGATCACATTCTAGCCTAGGCTGACCTGGAACTCACTGTAGCCCCAGGCTGGCCAAGAACTCACAGCAATTCTTTTACCTCTGTCTCCTCAGCTCTGGGATTAAAGGTATGCACCGCCATGCCCCGCTATTTCTCCTTTTAGGAGTTGTTGTCTATGAAATTATAAGTACTGAGGATAAGTGAAACCTTTTTGTCACCAAAACTCAGCCTATGTTTGTTTAGAAAGTAATAACCCTTCTATCCATAGTTAGGTACTAGAACACAATTATTGCCCTATTCAATTACCCAGAATGTTCCATATTGCTTTAAAATAACTATGTTTCTAAACATTTGCTTGTATCTGCAATGTCAATAGGGTGCTTCAACAGAGGCCTGCATTTTCCAAATAATCAGATAGAGATATATGCATAACAACACTGATTCTCACAGGCAGAAATTTAGAACAGTACTTGAATGACTGAATAGTAATTATAACCCTAGATAGTGTACTTACTTACCTTCCACAAATCTGTCATTAATCAAATGTTGATTGACATGAAAAAGTCTTAGCCTCTGATGTATTTTGAGACAGTGTAGAACACCCTTTGATCATATGCTACCCACCATGTTCAGTTGACTATTAATAAATCAGAAGATCTAATCCACCACACCGCTATCTTCGTGAATGAAATGTGCTCATCAAACATCCACTGACTATTTGTTTAGAAGTTTTGTGGACTTCTTTGTTCACATTCTCAAATACAAATTGACATTTCTTTCTTCATTTAGTCAGAGTATTAATTCTAGCACTTTCAAAGTTTTAGGTGTGTTTATCTTGCTCCAAATTAAAGAGGAAATACCCTTGCCACACATGCTTCTGCTCTTTGGAACATGCACAAATTTATCTGTCTCCCCAATCCATATTCATCTTTTATATGTAGTGAGTGAGATTTAATTTTAAAGAAAGACAGAGAGAGAGAGAGAGAGAGAGAGAGAGAGAGAGAAGGCAGAACTCCAAATCTCTTTGATTTAACTTTGTATGAACTGTTTAGAATTCTTGTTAAGAAAGGAAAGCCAAATGTAAAAGCTATACCTTCCACATAGTAATATAAAATTAATCATATGCAAAAAATGCCCAGGGTTAACGGGTATGCTTACAGGTGAAAAAAGTCCAACACAATGTTATGAATTGCTAATTGAATATTGATAACAAGTTCACTACAAGGTAACGCTTGACAACTATAACTTCTTGGAAAGATGACAAAGAGCAACCTGGGGCTTGGTTTGTGCTTCCCATGAGGATAATGTGTGTGTGTTTTTTTTTTCCTGACTATTTACCTATTTTTGACAGACTTTTCTTCAAAAGAAGAGCACTGGTTGTCTAAAGAGCTAGGGTATGTGGCCAGTCAGGAGAATGTAGATAGACACATCCCTATAGAAATCCCTGTTAGGAATTGTCAGTGATGTCCTCAACAACACTATACAATACAAGATTTTGCTAAGTTACCCACAGCAACCTTATGACAACAGGCCTTCATTGGAAGTAGGTGGATTTCAGCAGAAAGTTTTCAATAGGTCAACCTTAATCATCAAATTCTACTTTTCAGTATTTTAGCAAGAGGCAAGTGTCATTGAATCTGAGGAGTGATTTTTTTAAAAAAGCTTTAAAATTTCCATCACTATGATTCAAGCTAAGTGTAAATCTAAACCTAAGTGTTTTTAAAAAGGGCTGGAGAGATGGATTAGTGGACCCAGGTTAATTCCTAGTACCCACATAAAGGCAGATACACAAGGTGGTGAATGTGTGTGGGGTTCATTTGCAGTGGCTAGAGGCCCTGGTGTGCTCATTCTCTTTCTCTTATCTGCTTCCTTTTCCTTTTCTCTCTCTCTCTCAAATAAATAAATAAAATATTAAAAATAATTTTTAAAAGTAAAATTAAAACTCACTGGAACCAAAGGGGTATCTTCTACAGGACACTTGGAATCATCTAACAAAGATAGAGGGTCTTTTTTCTCGCAGCTCTCCTGGCTGATGAGCGTGTCCGCGTAGTTGGGCTGCGGGAAGATCAGGTGACTCTTCCGCGAGTCTGCGGTTAGAGAAATCTCATGGGAATAGGTCTGCAGGAACGCGCGCACTCCGTCCACGCCTACAAAATGAGAGGCGGGCACGCTTGCCAATCCATCTCTCGAAGACTGCAGCAGGTGAGACTTGTGCCAGCGGCGAAGTCTGAGCGCCAGCAACACGATGACAAACGCGAGAAAGACGCAGGAGACTGCCGCCACCGCCACCACTAGGTACAGTGTGAGGCCTGAGGCTTCAGAGTCATAAGGAGGCTCCAGGTTGCTTAAGTCCGCCAGAACGTCGGGGATGCTGTCGGCTATTGCCACAGTGAGCGTGACCGTGGCGGAGAGAGGGGGCTGGCCGTGGTCCTGCACAGCCACCACCAGACTCTGCTTGAGAGCATCTCGCTCCAGCAGGGCCCGCGCGGTCCGCACCTCGCCTGTATGCAGGCCCACGGAGAAGAGCCCTGGCTCGCTGGCCTTGAGCAGGCGGTAGGACAGCCAGGCGTTCTGTCCGGAGTCCTTGTCCACCGCGACCACCTTGGTCACCAGATATCCAGGCTCTGCAGAGCGCGGAGCTAGCTCTACTCCGGTGGACCCATCTGTGGGCAGCGTGGGGTACAAGATCTCTGGGGAGTTGTCATTCTGGTCCATCACGAACATGGTCAATGACACGTTGCTGCTGAGGGGAGGGCTCCCACTATCACTAGCTGTCACCCACACCTGCAATTCACGAAACTGCTCATAGTCAAAGGATCGGAGTGCATACAGGATGCCAGTGTCTGAGTTGATGGATATGTAGGAAGACAGTGGTGCCCCCTCAATAGTGTCCTCAGCCAGAGAGTAAACGATCTGCGAATTCTGTTTGCTGTCTGGATCCAAGGCGGTCACTGAAAAGATGGAGGCACCCCTGGGGTTGTTCTCTGGGATGTAGGTCAAGTAGGAGTTGTGAGAGAAGGCCGGTGGATTGTCATTTATATCTGCCACTTGTAGAGTGAAGCGAGTTTTGGTTGATAGAGGCGGGTTTCCACCATCAGTGGCCGTTACTGTGATGTTGTACGAGGACACCTGTTCCCTGTCAAGGGCTCTGTGTGTCACCAGTCTAAAGTAGGTGTCAATGGACTTTTCTAATTTAAATGGTAGAGTCCCTGAAATGGAACAGGTTACCTCTCCATTCTGCCCCGAGTCTAAATCATGCACGTTTAAAAGGGCTATGACAGTTCCCAAAGGCGAATCTTCAGTCACTGGACTGAAGAGGGATGTGACAGTCACCTCTGGACTGTTGTCATTTACATCTTCTACTGTAACCAACACCTTCGCAGTTGCCAGGTAGGCTCCTCCATCTTCTGCTTGTATTTCTATTTCATAAAACCCCATTTCTTCATAGTCTAGACTTTCAGATAGCTTTATTTCCCCAGTGTTTTTATTTAGTTGGAATTTCAACAACTGTGTGTCAGGTAATTTTCGGAACGAATATGTCACTTCTCCATTGGGTCCTTCGTCTTTGTCGGTGGCAGTAACCTTTAGCAGCTGAGTGCCCACAGGCAAGTTTTCTGGAACTTTCACTCGGTATTCAGGCAAAGTGAAGACTGGTGCATTGTCATTTGTATCGAAGACAGTCACAGTGACAAGGACAGTGCCAGATCGGGGCGGGTCACCCCCATCAGAGGCGGTGAGAACCAGGCGGTGAACCGCCTCTTCCTCGCGATCTAGGGCGCGCTCCAGCACCAGCTCCGGGTACTTGACGCCGTTGGCGCGGCTCTGAATTCCTAGGGAGAAGTGCTTATTGGGGCTGAGCTGGTAGCTCTGTAGAGAGTTCGAGCCCACATCCGGATCAATAGCTTCCGGAAGAGGAAAACGCATCCCTGGAGCGACGTTTTCATTAATTTTTACGTCTAGATTTTCTGCTTGGAATGTTGGCGCGTTATCATTGACATCAGTAACCTCTATTTCTACCCCGAAAAGTTTCACCCTATCCTCCACAAGGATGTTGAAAGTCACGAGACACCGCGCGCTCTGGGCGCAGAGCTCCTCGCGGTCGATCCTGCCCGCGGTCACCAGGCTGCCGCTCCGCGAGTTCAGAGAGAAAAGCTGTGACCTACCTCTGGAGACGATGCGGACTCCGCGCTCGGCCAGCTCGCGGGGCTCCAGCCCCAGGTCCTTGGAAATGTTCCCCACGAAGGACCCTTTGTCTAGCTCCTCGGGGACGGAGTAGCGGACGTGCCGGGCTCCGCACTCCCAGGGCAGCCGCAGGAAAAGGCCGAGGAGGACCAGTTCCGCGCGCCCGGGAAGATTCCTTTGAGCCGCCATTGTTTTGTGGTCACGGAATTTTCTCAAAGTCCTCCCTGGACCCCTGTGTGTTTTAAATGGCTCTTTACCTTCTTTCCTGTGGCTGCGAGAATCTTCGGTAGCGCGAGCACCTTAAAATTCCGGTGAATGCCGTTGCAGCCTAGGAGCCGGTTTGTAGGAACTGAGGGCTTTGTGCAGTTGGAGCTCGGAGAATCTGAACTGAGCTCTGGCGGCGCTTTGCTCCTCGTGGGTAAATAGCGGCGCCCAGAGTCCCCAGACGTAACTGCACCCACCTCAGTCAAGGCAAATGCATCTTTACCTCCTTTCAATTATTTTAATGTTCATTAAGCCTTTGGCTTTGTATGCTTCTTCTTCTTTTTTTTTTGAGGGATGAGATGCGTAGTGAAAACAGGGGTTCACACATATTGGATGAGTTTTCTACCACTGAACTACATTCACAGCCTTTACCCACTAATCAATCACTATCTGTAGGTTTCTTACTGGGACTAAGAAAACAAAATGGAACTGTTATAATATGTTAAATTACGTTTGGCTTACATGGGTCCTGGAGAATCGAGCCGCGAACTGGGGTTCTTAGGCTTCACAGGCAAGCGTTTAACCGCTAAGCCATCTCTTCAGCCCCCTAATAATTTTTAAAATGCGTTTTGTCTTATATAGGTTTATGTTATTGAGAAGCTAATTTGCCTTATTGAAATGAATTGAGCATGTAATTAGAAATTAAAGGGGACATATAGTACAGTTGCCTATAAAAATGTGTTGTAATGGATAGAGAAACATATACAAGCATCTCTGGCATGAAAAACCCCAACGACATAGTGATGAGAAGGTGTTTTGAAATTGGGGATCAAACCATGCTAGGCAAGTAAGTGTTCTACTACTGTACTACTACACCCCTAGCCCTGATGTAGGATTAAAACAACAACAATTTTATTTCTTTCAGAGCATTGATGCCCATTGTCCTCTTTGAGACAGTTTGTATGGAAGTGCAAAGAAGGCAGTCACCCATCTTTGTGTTTGCCCATCAACAAGCCAGCATCAGTTCTTCCCTCAAATGTGAAGGTTTCACATGTCTCCTGCTTTCACACAGAAAACACATAGTTCAAAGGTGCTTCTGTCATATGGCCCCAATTACAAGCTCTTCAAAAATTCTATTTTACCTCTTTTGAAAAACAGGATCTCACCTCCTGAGTGCTGGAATTACAGGCAGGTACCACCATGCCCAGCCAAAGATTTTATCTTTATTTTTCAGAGCTCTTAAATCACACAGAGAGAATAAAACCAAAAAGGGACTAAAGTTTAAAATGCATTCTTAGAAATGTCTTTATCTTGCCCTGTAGAGGAAAAGAGACTGAGAAAGAGTGCCACTTGGACTCCAAGAAAAGACAAGAAGAATAAACAGAAGAAAGTCAGAAGGACCAGAAGTAAAAGAGAAAAACCTTCTAGGGTAGTTAGTATTCATTTCTGGGGATTCATAAAACCTTGGAAAAATGAGTGAAGCTTTGAGTCATTGCTCAAGGAAAATATCTGTAATTCTGCACATAATTTCAGATGGGATCAGGTGCATTCAGTATGGTATATCCATAGACTAAAAATAATTTCAGTTTTTCACATCGACTGGCTGACTGCCTCAAACGCCTTTACAAATGCCTGCAGGTGAGAAAACTATGAAAATAAATGAAGAGAGGCACCAGAGGTTATTTGCAATTATTTTTCTTGGAATGAGCATTTGTCTTGATATTTAATGCAAGCTTGAATATTATAAGTGTTAAAATATGAACCAGGACTTGGGGCTATTGAATCCCAGCACTGAGGCAGAGGTAGGAGGATTGCCATGTTCAAGGCTAAACCTGCAGTTAATTCCAGGTCAGCCTGGTCTCAGAGTGAGACTCTACCTCGAAAAACCAAAAAAAAAAAAAAAAAATATGAACCAGGACTTGGGCTATTGATGACTCACTGACTGAAGGAGCTTGCATGCAAAACCTGCAGGCCCAGGTTCCATTCTAGAGTGCCCACGTAAAGCCAGATGTACAAAGTGATGCACGCCTTTAAGCCCAGCACTCGAGAGGTAGGAGGATCGCCAAGAATTCCAGGCGACCCTGAGACTACATAGTGAATTCCCAGTCAGCCTGAGCTAGAATGAGACCCTGCGGGGTGGGGGATGGGGGGAACAAACAAACAAAGTGATGCATACATCCAGAGTTTATCTACAGCAACAAGAAGCCCTAGTGCATCCATACTCTCTCTGTCTCAATCTCTCTCTTTCAAGTAAATAAATAAAATAAAATATTTTAAAAAACATGAACTGGATGCAGAAAATTCATTTATTAGAAAATAGTTAGGTTACTCATTTATTAATTTATTTGGTTAGAGGTCAAGACTATTACTTTGGTTTGCCAATTAGATCTTTTTTTTTGTACTCATATTTATTCATTCTTCTAAAAACTACCACAGACTGAGCACACTGATAATTTGTTCTCCGTTGCAATGGACATAAGTCTCTTCCCATCAAGACCCAGAAACTATGAAAATCCATTTTTGGGGACCTATTCTTCTGACAATGCTAATCAGATCTTTACAATAGATCTCCAATTTGGTTACTTTGTCAAAAAATAAATAATAAAGCAATGTATGAACAAAATGAGTCTCAAAAGTGTAGTGGAGGGCTGGAGAGATGGCTCAGCAGCAAAGGCATTTCGCTGCAAAGCCTAATGACCCCAGTTCGATTCTCCAGGACCCACATAAAGCCAGATGCACAAAATGGCACGTGCATCTGGCGTTCATTTGCAGCAGCTGAAAACCCTGGTGCACCCATTCTCTCTACCTCTGCCTCTCTTCTCTCTATTTCTCTCTGCTTGCAAATAAATAAAAATATTTGTTGTGCTTTTTGAGGTAGGGTCTCACTGTAGCCCAGGCTGACCTGGAATTTACTATGTAGTCTCAGGCTGGCCTTGAACCTGTATTGGTGGTCCTCCTACGTTAGCCTCTCAAGTGCTGGGATTAAAGGTGTGTGCCACCATGCCCAGCTATAAAAGTGTTTTAAAAATACTATAAATTTAAAGTCAACATTGAGGGCTGGAGAGATGGCTTAGTGGTTAAGGTACTTGCCTGCAAAGCCAAAGGACACAGGTTCAGTTCCCCGGGACCCACGTAAAACAGATGCACAAAGGGGCATGTGCATCTGGAGTTTGTTTGTAGTGGCTGGAGGCCCTGGCACGCCCATTCTCTCTGTCTACCTACCTGCCTATTTCTCTCCCACTCTCTCTTAAATAAATAAATAAATACATAATTTAAAAAGGTCAACATTGAGGAGCTGCAGAGGTGGCTCAAGGAGTAAAAACGCTTTATGCTGTATCCTACACAACCCTGTGCACCTGGCACGTGCATTTGCACACACAGGTACATGCACACATCACACATACTAATCCCCCATGTCACCTTTTACAGGACAAAATCAGCTATGGATTTCTATCAAATATATTCCTAGAAGTGAAAATGTAGTAGTACAGCAGAAATATGAGAAACTACAAATATTAGAGACAAAAAAACACTAAAACTTACCGGTGTTAGAGTCTCAGGATGTGATGGCAAGTCATCCCCAATGTGAAGTGGAACTAAGGCCCCTGGAGAACTACTGTAAACTATGTCTTGCCCAGACTGTAAGGGTGCACTACATTGTAGGAAACTTAACTCTGTCTTTCCTGATTGCCCGACGTACAGATTGTAGGAATAAGGCAGAGTGCCGTCACTGTAGTTGACAGAAACCCCGGGTCGGCTCTTAGAACAGAGAGCAGACGGCAAGCAGCCCCAGGCACCAGGACTGGAGTGTCTCAGGCGCAGGGCAATGGCCAGAATCACAGCCAGGAGGAAGAGCACTGAGATCAAGGCCAAGGCCACCACCAGGTAGAACTGCAGCTCCTCCTGCGGGTCAGGAGACTCAGGACGGTCACCGAGGTCGGGCAGTGCCTCCTGTAGGCTGTCGGCGAAGACCAGGAGCAGCGTGGCGGTGGCCGAGAGCGCCGGCTGTCCACCATCGCGGACAGCGACCAAGAGGCGCTGGCGGGCCGCGTCCTTGTCGCCCAGGGCGCGCGCTGTGCGGACCTCGCCTGTGCGCAGCCCCAGGCTGAAGAGTCCGGGGTCGCTGGCCTGCAGCACGTGGTAGGACAGCCAGGCGTTGTGTCCCGAGTCGGCGTCCACCGCCACCACCTTGGTGACCAGGTAGCCGGGCTCGGCGGCGCGCGGCACAGTGTCGAAGAGCGCGGAGCCGTCGGGTCCCAGCGCGGGGTACAGCACCCGCGGGGCGTTGTCGTTGCGGTCGCCCACCAGCACGCGCATGCTCACGTTGGCGCTGAGCGCGGGCGAGCCCTGGTCCCGCGCCTGCAGCGTCAGCTCCAAGGAGCGCAGCTGCTCGTGGTCGAAGGCGCGCTGTGCGAACACCACCCCACTGTCCCGGTTCACAGACACGTAGGACAACAGAGATGTTGGGTCCAGGTCGCTGGCCACGATGGAGTAGGAGACCTGCCCGTTGGGTCCCAAATCGGGGTCAGAAGCGCTGACTTGAGCGATGGAGGCTCCAGGCGGGTTGTTCTCGGCTACGTGGACCACGTAGGAGGTTTGTTGGAAAACCGGAGCGTTGTCGTTGACGTCCGTGATGTGCAGGGTGATGACTCTGCTGGAGGACAGAGGTGGCTTACCCCTGTCCGTGGCGGTGATGGTGACGTTGTACTCTGGGCTCCGTTCGCGGTCTAGGGCACCATCTGTCACCAACTTGTAGTAGTTATTGGAAGAAGCATAGATCTTGAAAGGAAAGCCTCTCTCTAGGTCACACTTGACTTCTCCATTGACTCCAAAATCCCGGTCCCGTGTTTTGAAGAGGGCAACTACCATTCCTGGAGGGGAGTCCTCCAATATATGATCAGAAAGAGAAGCCATGATTATTTCTGGACTGTTGTCATTTTCATCGAGGATTTCTACGACGACCTTACATTGTCCTGAGAGACCACCTCCATCCCTTGCTTCCACCTCCATGGTGTATCTTTCTACATCTTCAAAATCCAAGGACTGGTTATTCCTAATCATACCTGTTTTCTCATCCAATGAGAACATGTGTCTTGTGCTCTGGGCAGTGCTCCGAAAGTAGTAGCTTATCTCCGCATTGACTCCTTCATCCTTATCAGTGGCTGTCACTTCCAACACGGGGGACCCTGGAGGCAGATTTTCACTAATACTGACTCTATATTCCTCTTTGCTGAACACCGGCGGGTTATCATTGGTGTCCTTCACAGAGATTTCTATTTGAGTGGTTGCACTTTGTGGAGGGACTCCTCCGTCCAAGGCAGTCAAAATCAAGCGATGAGATTTCTGTTCTTCCCTGTCTAGGACTTTATCCAGAGATAATTCTGGGATTTTGCCACCGTCAGAATTAACTCTAACTATTAATGAGAAATAGGGGTTAGGACTTAATTGATAATCTTTAACTGAGTTTAGATCTATGTCAGAGTCAGTGGCAGGGTCCAGGGATATTCGTGCACCAGCAGACACCGACTCAATAATTTCTAAATGTATTTCTTTCTTGTCGAATTGAGGAGGGTGGTCATTGATATCCTCAACCACCACAATGACATGAAAGATATTTAAAGGGTTTTCCACCACGGCTTCCAGCTGCAACTCACACGTCCTTCTGTCTTTGCATATCTGCTCGCGGTCTACGCGGTCCTTCACCAGCAAGTCCCCGCTCTCCGCGTCCACGCCGAAGTGCAGCTTCTCCGCGCTCACTCGCAGCTTCCGCGCCGACACGTCCGCGACGCTGAGCCCGAGATCGTGGGCGAGCTTCCCCACCACCGCGCCCCTGGGCAGCTCCTCCGGGATGGAGTAGCGCACGGGCTCGCCGAGCGCGGGCCAGAACAAAGGCAGCAGCAAGGGGAGCAGTACCTGCGGGCGCCGGGCGCCGGGCCTCCGCGCGCAGCTCCCTCCCATGGCTCGGGCGCCCCGGTCCTCAGGTCTCCGACCGTCAGTCACAGTTGGAGAAAGTACAGTCTACAGCGGTGGAAGAGCATCCGGCCCTGGAATGGCGGACTCCAGTCTCGGGGTCCGGAATCCGTGCGTTAGTGTCTTAGGGTGAGACGGTTCCCTTTGGTGTGGATTGGTTTCTGCGCAGGAAATTCCAGGCTAGAAGCTGAGGGACCCGGTGTACGCGCCGGCTCTGCACTGGCCGACAGCGGCGCCCAGAGGCTATGTGTAGAACTGCAGTCTGGTTTGTTTTGAAAAATCTCCACAATGTGTTACTGAAAATGGGGCTATATACTAGCTGAAAATTTCATCCCACCATAGGATTTCAGTGGGTAGTTGTACATACTTAGTAATTTCAAATAAATTATTATTTGTAGTTGCAAATTTACACAATACGGACAATAAATGTTATATTGTTAACCTTCAACATATCCATTTTCAATAGTGATGAGCATAAGGCCAATCTTTATTACTTGTTGCTCTCTCCAAGTACTCTGAATCAAACTCAGAATATTTCATTTCAATTACACCTCATTAAAAAAAATAAGACATCTGCCGGGCGTGGTGGTGCACGCCTTTAATCCCAGCACAGGAGGCACAGGTAGGAGGATCACCTGAGTTCAAGGCCACCCTGAGACTTTGGTTGAGCACAGTGGCATACATTTTTAATCCCAGTACTTGGGAAGCAGAAGTAGGAGGATCACCATGAATTCCAGGCTTCCCTGAGGTTACAAAGTGAATTCCAGGTCAGCCTGGACTAGAGTGAAACCCTACCTCGAAAAACAAACAACAACAAACCAAAAAAAGAGAGACATTAATATCAAGAATTTTACCTTTGAACCTATTGTTCATACTGTAATCTGTTATCAATGCACAATGTGTTCTATACAGTTTAAGAAAACTAGAATTGAACATTTTCCACACTCTTCTCAGTCATACATTGAGTTAGTTTTGTGTTCTGGTTTTAAAGCCAGCTAGGCATGGCCTTGCATGTTTACAACCTCAGCACTTGGGAGGCTAAGGCAGGAGGATGGAGAGTTCAAGGCTAGACTGGACTACACACAATGAGACCATGAATCCAAAAACCAAGATTACCATCACCACCATCACCATCACCACTAGCAACAACAAAAATGCCAGTGACATTTTTTTTTTTGAGGTAAGGTCTCACTCTAGCCTAGGAATACATGGAATTCACTTTGTAGTCTCAGGGTAGCCTGGAACTCATGGGGATCCTTCTACCTTTGCCTCCCAAGTGCTGGGATTAAAGGTGTGGGCCACCTGCCCAGCCAAAGTGACATTTTTGTAGTGTAGAAGAGTTGTTACTTAACATGATGTCCATCAGTATCTATGAGGTTATATTTCTCAAATCAACATGCATTTTAATATTTGTGAATTTATGTATAAAGATGACACCCAGGACAGAAATCTAAACTGATAATTTTCTACAACATGGTTGCAAAATATGGCTCTCAAAGATGCACTATTTCTTCCTTCTAGCTTAAGTTGGGGGCAGGGAAGTGTTTTTCCTTTTTTTTTTTTTTTTGGTGCTGAAAATTAAATCCAGGGCCTTGCACCATGCTTCATCATGGAGCCATACCTACAGCCTTGAAAGTATTTGAAATACTTAAAATGTCTGCATGTCATAACGTATTTCCATATATAGTAAGCCCTTATTCTTTATAAGGAAAACAATAGAGATTTGAAAAATTCTGAAGGCAAAAAGAACTCTATTTACACAGAAATTCCAGCAGTCATCAATGTATCTATGCATAACATGTTTAGAATAGATTTTTTTTTTGTTTTGGTTTTTTGAGGTAGTGTTTCACTCTGGTCCAGGCTGACCTGGAATTAACTATGTAGTCTCAGGGTGGCCTCAAACTCTCAGCAATCCTCCTACCTCTGCCTCCCGAGTGCTGGGATTAAAGGCGTACGCCACCACGCCCGGCTTTAGAATAGATTTTTTTGTTTTGTTTTTCGAGGTAGGGTCTCAATGTAGCTCAGGATGACCTGAATTCACTCTGTAGTCTCAGGGTGGCCTCAAACCCATGGCGATCCTCCTACTTCTGCCTCCCCAGTGTTGGGATTAAAGGTATGCACCACCACACCTGGCTTAGAATAGATTTTTGAGTCAACTGAAAGTTTATTTTCAAATAGTCCCTTGGAATATCATTTGTTACTTGAATATTCACAATATGTTTTAAAACATCAAATTAGGAAATGATTTTTAATACTTCCCTATCATCTCCCAAGAAATTTCCCAATTTATATCACTTATCCAGGTAAATTGTTAGCCTCAGAGGTGGGAGAATTGATCCAGAAAAAATATAGATCTTTAGAATATTTTTTTTGTTTTGTTTTTCAAGGTAGGGTCTCACTCTAGCCTGCACTCCAGGCAGGTGATCTGGAATTCACTATGTAGTCTTAGGGTGACCTCAAACTTACGGCAAAAGGTGTTCACCACCCCTCCTGGCTAGAATTGTTTTTTGTTTTGGGGGAGGGAAGAGGCATAGAGAGAGAGAGAGAGAGAGAATGGGCGCGCCAGGACCTTTTCAGCTGTGAATGAACTCCAGACACGTGCACCCCCTTGTGTGCATGTGCAACATTGTGTGCTTGAGTCACTTTTGTGTCTGGCTAAATGTGGGACCTGGAGATTTGAACAAATGTTCTTAGGCTTTGCAGGCAGGCACCTTAACCGTTAAGCCATCTCTCCAGCCCTAGAATAATTTTTAATTGAACCTTTTGGTCCATTCATAGTGTTCAGCTTAGTAACTTCTCTTGAGCAAATATATACCACAGGAAAGAAGAGGTGGGGGCTGGGATAAAGGTACTTGCTTGCAAAGCTTGCCAGCCCAGCCCAGGTTCTACTCCCCAGTATCCACATTCAGCTAGATGCATTCAGAAAGTTGCACATGTACCCAAAGTTCATTTGCAGTGGCAGCCACACCCATATTTTCTCCCTCTCTTTCTTCTTGTAAATGAATACTTAGAAAAAAAAAGGAAAGAAGACTGGGCTGGTGAGATAGCTTAGTGGTTAAGGTACATGCCTGTGAAGCCTAAGGACCCCAGTTTGATTCTCCAGGTCCCATGTAAGCCAAATGCACATGGTGGCAGATGTGTCTGGAGTTCGTTTGCGGTGGCTGGAGGCCCTGGCATGCCCATTCTCACTGTCTTTCTCTCTCTCCCTCCCTCTCTCTGTCTCTAATAAATAAATAAATAAAATAAAAATAAATCTTTTTTAAAAAAGGAAAGAAGACTGTTGAGTTCATTTTCATACTTTGACATTAAAGAATTAGGAAATTGAAATTATGATATGTGCATAAAAGATGCTATAATTTTCATCATTAAAAGAAAAATGCTTTGATAAGGGATGGAAATAATAACTGAAGCATGGTTCTCTCTTGCGAAACTGCTGTAAATACAAATAAACTTGGAAAAACACTGATACACCAAGGTATTTTCTTGTCACAGAATTAGAAGAGTGGGCCAGGGATGGTGGTGCATGCTTTTAATCCCAGAACTTGGGAGACAGAGGTAGGAGGATTGCTGTGAGTTCAAGGCCATCCTGAGATTGCATAGTGAATTCCAGGTCAGCCTGGGCTAGAGCAAGACCCTACCTTGAAAAACAAAACAAAACAAACAAACAAACAAACAAACAAAAAAATTAGAAGAGTGGAAGCAGAGATTCTGGGTTTTCAGTTGGCTCCAAGGCACTTACTTGCTCATTTTAATTTACCCTTATCAATGGATTACTGCAAAAATGGGGTTAATAATCAATGAACTTAAGGAAGAGAGCTGCTGCTGGAGATCCAGTAGTGAACTACTGGAAGCAATCAAGTAGCCCAATCCAAACAGCCCACCCATGCATACTGCTGCCCAATGAAGAATGTTTCCATTAACACTAGGCCATTTGTGAAAACGTGAAAATTACATCAGTGATGTTTCAACCAACAAATTCCTCCTTTAGACATCTGGATGAAGATTAGGCTCAGTGAAAATTTACATGGTGACAAATAAATAAGTATCTACTAATGTTACCCTAAGTAGGAGTGCTAAAGGAGAAAGTGAACGGTCATAAATAGTAAAGAGAAAATAGAACTCACAGGAACCATAGGAGTGTCATCAATAGGAAACTTGGATTCCGTGGAAACACACAAAGGCTCGCTTTTCCCACAGCTCTCCTGGCTGATGAGTGTGTCTGCATAGTTGGGCTGGGGGAAGATCAGGTGGCTCTTCCCAGAGTCGGGTGTGAGGGAAAACTCCTGGGAACAGGTCTGCAGGAAAGCTTGCACCCCATCCACGCCCACAAAGTGTGAGGTAGGTATGCCAGTCAATCCTCCCTTTGCAGCGGGCACCCGATTCGAAGCATGCCAATGTTTTAGCCGGAGGGCCAACAACACAAGTACAAAGACTAGAAAGACACAGGAGACCACAGCCACCGCTACCACCAGGTACAGGGTGATATCAGAATCAGGGTCCACAGGAGTGTTGATACTGCCCAAGTCAGCCAGGACATCCGGGATGCTGTCAGCCACAGCTACAGTGAGCGTGACCGTGGCAGAGAGAGGGGGCTGGCCATGGTCCTGCACAGCCACAACTAGACTCTGTCTAAGAGCATCTCGGTCCATCAGGGCCCGCGCTGTGCGCACCTCGCCTGTTCGCAGCCCCACGGAGAAAAGTCCTGGCTCACTGGCCTTGAGCAGGCGGTAGGACAGCCAGGCATTCTGTCCGGAGTCCTTGTCCACCGCCACCACCTTGGTCACCAGGTATCCAGGTTCTGCAGAGCGGGGAGCCAGCTCCACCCCGGTGGAGCCATCAGTAGGGAGAGAGGGGTACAGGATCTTGGGAGTATTGTCATTTTGATCCAGCAGGAACAGGTTCAGTGACACGTTGCTGCTGAGCGGTGGGTCCCCACTATCGCTTGCCTTCACCTGCATATGCAGATTACGAAACTGCTCATAGTCGAAGGATTGCAGGGCATAGAGCACACCTGAGTCAGAATTGATGGAGACGTAGGAGGAGAGTGGCGCCCCATGGATGGTGGTCTCCACCAAGGAGTAAATAACCCTAGCATTCTCATTGCTATCTGGGTCGTAGGCGGTAACTGAGAAGATGGAGGTGCCTCTGGGGTTGTTTTCAGGGAGGTAGACTGAATAGGTGTCTTGAGAGAAGGCAGGTGGGTTGTCGTTAATGTCAGTCACACATAAAGGGATGTGAATTTCTGTGGATAGAGGCGGGGTTCCTCTGTCCGTTGCTGTCACAGTGATGTTGTACTCCGATATCTTTTCTCGATCAAGTATTTGGGCTGTCAGCAACCTGTAATAATCGTCTACTGAATTTTCTAATTTAAAATATGGGTTCTCCTGGATGGAACAGACAACTTGACCATTCTTCCCTGAGTCTTGATCGTGAGCATTGAAAAGAGCAATGACTGTTGCTGGGGGAGCATCTTCCCTCATTGGGCTAAACAGAGACGTAATGGTCACTTCCGGTCTATTGTCATTTACATCTTCCACCATAATCACTACTTTGGTCCGCCCTTTCAAACCCCCACCATCTTCAGCCTGTATTTCCATTTCATACAATGAACATTCTTCATAATCCAGACTTTTCGCTACAGTTATCTCCCCGGTATTTCCATGAAGCTGGAACAACAGAGAGTGCTTTTCATTAATTTTCCGGAATTTATATGTCACTTTCCCGTGGACGCCCTCATCCGGGTCGCTCGCTCTCACTGTGAGCAGCAGGGTGCCCAGGGGCACGTTCTCAGGGACTTTCACTCGGTAAATCGGCTGGTCGAAAGCGGGGGCGTTGTCGTTGGTATCCAGCACTGTCACCTGGATGTGCACCACGCTGGAGCGGCGCGGGTCGCCGCCGTCGGAGGCGGTGAGGACCAGGTGATGCGCGGCCTCCTCCTCTCGGTCCAGACTGCGCTCCAGCACCAGCTCCGGGCTTATGGTTCCGTCGTCTGCGGTCTGCACGTCCAGAGAGAAGTGGCGATTGGGGCTGAGCTGGTAGCTCTGTAGGGAGTTCACGCCCACATCCGGGTCCACCGCTTCTGGGAGTGGATAGCGTGCCCCAGGAGCAGCGATTTCGCTAATTTTTACTTGTAGGTTTTCTGCCTCAAATTTTGGCGCATTATCGTTGATATCAGTCACTTCTACTTCTACTCCGTAAAGTTTCACTCTGTCTTCAACCAGGATTTTAAAGATCACGGAGCACCGCGCGCTTTGGGCGCAGAGCTCCTCGCGGTCGATCCTGCCCGCGGTCACCAGGCCGCCGCTCCGCGGGTTCAGAGAGAAAAGCTGCGACCTACCTCTGGAGACAATGCGGACTCCGCGCTCGGTCAGCTCGCGGGGCTCCAGACCCAGTTCCTTGGAGATGTTGCCCACCAAATAGCCCTTTTCCCTCTCTTCGGGCACTGAGTAGCGAATCTGGCTGGACCCGGCCTCCCCCAGCATCCCCAGGAGCGCACACCAGAGGATCAATGCCTTGCAGCGCAGGCGTTTGGATGGAGCAGTCATTGTTTCTGCGCTGCTTAAGCTTCCCAGAGCGTTTTCCGTGCACACTCACTCATTAGGTTCTTTTCTTCCTCCAAAGTCCGATGGTTTTTTTCTCTTCAGGGAAAAAACTAGAGTGCCCCAAGTTAAAAGGCTGAATTTTGTTGTAGCTCAGGGGCCAGTTTTCAGGCTATGCAGGGCTTTGTGTAGTTGCGGATCTGAAAATCCGGTTGGAGAGCTGAATTTTTCTTACAGTTGGTGAACAGCGGCGCTCAGAGCCCTAAGTCGTTACTACACAAAGCAAATTCTCATTTTTCTTCATTTTCCCCCTCTCCTTTTTTCCTTTTCTTTTTTTCTTTCTCTCTGAAATGGGGTTGTTCATGCTAGTTTCCAATGCTTGTGCTCAAGCGATCCTCCAGCCTCAGCTTATAGAGTTTCTAGTGTGACACAGACCCCAGGAGAGGTGAAACATTTGGTATGGTTGATAGAAAATACCACTCTTTTCTTATTATGAGTTCATTTTCTAATTGTCTTTTACACTCATATTTTAAAAAGTAATCGCCACGTGTAGATATATATGTATCGTAAATGAAATGGAATAAAAATTTTAACTTTAATATGAGACTTTTTTGGTTTAATATCAACTGAACTTAATTTTTGTTTTCTACATATTCTCTCTAGACATGTAAGCTGTTATAGTCTCTCTTCTATGGTGATTCATTTGTTTTGTATATGTCTTTATAAACTTTCAGATGTAAACATGATGCACCATTCTCTTTGGAAAGTCATATGTGAACTTTTCTTAACTTTATAATTATATATGTTTATTTCATAATTATAGTAAGTAAATGGATAGATTGTTCATTTTGAGGATAATTTATGATTTCTTCATTATGATGGTAAATTCCTGGAGAAACTTTTTTTTCAAAAGTTTTGTATCATAAAAATAATTTTAATTATGCAATATTTATAGATTTTCTTTATCTAACATGGTTAAATTTTAACAGGATTGAGGCTTTGAAATTCACATTTATGTGATTAAGCTTTATTGCTATCTCAAAAAGGACTTCTTTCCATGTAAATATATCGTGCATACACAGCCTATGTCATTAGTAATATGAAAATGAACATCAAGGATACAGCAAGTTTCCATTGGCTTCTCCATCAAGAGATTATGCTTGTTTTATGTGTGGTGCTGGGAATGGAACCCAGGATCTCAAGCATGCTAGGTAAGTGCTCTGCCACCTAGATACTCCAACCATACCCACCTTAAAGGTCTGGGGTGTAGTTCAGTAGAAGAGTTTGGCTAACATGCATGAAACTATAGGCTCAATTCCCAGTACAAGAAGACAAAAAAAGGACAGGAGAGATGGCTTAGCAGTTAAGGTGGCTGCCTGCGAAGCCTAAGAACACTTGTTCAAATCTCCAGGTCCCACGTTTAGCAGAAACAAAAGTGACGCAAGCACGCAATGTCGCACATGTGCACAAAGAGGTGCTCCCCACGTCTGGAGTTGCTCACAGCGGCTGAGTGGCCCTGGTGCACCCATTCGCTGCCTCTCTCTCTCTCTCTCTCTCTCTCGTCTCTTTCAATTTAAAAAAAAAGACAAAAAAAAGCAAAGAAAGAAGCAAGAAATGATGCAAATTTAAGGTGATCTTAAGCTTCTTGTCCTAAACATCATTTAAACATAGGTACTACTTTAGGAATAAGAGCCCAAAATAGAGAATAAATGTCTAAAATTAAATAATAAGAGGTATGTGATGTCATGAAAATCTAATGTAAAGGAGAAATCTCCATTTGCAAAAAAGCTATTTATTATATCACTTGTTGAGAAAAACCAAAGACAGACATACTATGTGATGGCAATTTTGTATGCATGAAGATTAGTAATTTTTGCCATAAAACGCAAAATTATTCAGAATTCAGAATGTTCTCCTCCTAAAAGGATGATGGGAAATATCTAATCATATATATATATATATATATGGCTTCCTCTCACCCTTCCCTCTCCAAAGATTCTATGTCAAGAATCTGAGCAAGAGGCAATAGGATTTTCATTTCTTTTCCTTCCCTCATCCTTCTTCTGTGGTGAGGGTGGAACCTGGGATCAAGCGCATACTGAGTAGTGTTCTACCACCAAGTCTTAGCACCAGTCTTTCCCTTTCTAAAATCCGAGAGAACTGAATGACTTGTGTCTAGTGAATTCAATGAGTCTCTTCTTTTTCATACACACAAATACACAGAATATTTTTCATGTTTAGGAGAGCCAAAGCATCATGAATATTTAGGTAAGCTTTTGAAGCTACACATGCAAAATAAACCCAAGAAAGGGATGGAAACTATTAATGAAAACTTTCTATTGGTAGTTTCTTTGCTGTAAAGGATAAAGAAAACAATTACCCACTCTAAATCTAATGCTTGCCTCCATATAATAAAGTTTATATATATTTGAAAGAATGAGGGTGCACATCAGTAATTCCAGCACGCAGGAGGCTGAGACAGGAAAATCCCCACTTCTAGGCCAGACTCAACCACAAAGGAATCCCTGGCACATTTAGGATACATAGTGAGTTCAAGGTCACTTTAGACTACATAGCTATGCTGTCTCAGAAAATGTAAATCAATAAGTAAGGTTCATTAACTGAAAAAAAATTGTCCATACATTTTGCTGTGAAACTAAGAACATACACTGCCAGATAATTTGTAATTCTGTGTATTTCACTATTTCGTAAATCTTCAACCACTTCATTTCCCCAGGAATTTCTTTTATATCACATAGCAAATCACAATTAACCCCACTCCAATGACTTTCTATTATGAAATTTGAGAAACAGCTCACTAGACCAGAAGATTACCAAACTGTCATGTAAATATAGAAAATTTGGTGTGTGAGGAAAAGAAGTAAATATTTGAATGAAACTCACCGGCATTAGAGTCTCAGGATGGGAAGTCGCCTCCTGGGGATCACAAAGTGGAAACAGAGCTCCAGATGAATCAGGGCAAAGAATGTCTTGTCCTGAACTCTGAGGCTCATTATATTTTAGGAAATTAAACTCTGTCTTTCCCACCTGTGCAACGCACATGTAGGAATAAGGCAGAGTTCCCTCGCTGTAGTTTGGGGGAACCTCAGGTCTTGACTCAGAAAAGAGAGCAGACTGCAAGCAGCCCCAGGCACCAGGACTGGAGTGTCGCAGGCGCAGGGCAATGGCCAGTATCACAGCCAGGAGGAAGAGCACTGAGATCAAGGCCAAGGCCACCACCAGGTAGAACTGCAGCTCCTCCTGCGGGTCAGGGGACTCAGGACGGTCACCGAGGTCGGGCAGTGCCTCCTGTAGGCTGTCAGCGAAGACGAGGAGCAGCGTGGCGGTGGCCGAGAGGGCCGGCTGTCCACCATCGCGGACAGCGACCAAGAGGCGCTGGCGGGCCGCGTCCTTGTCGCCCAGGGCGCGCGCTGTGCGGACCTCGCCTGTGCGCAGCCCCAGGCTGAAGAGTCCAGGGTCGCTGGCCTGTAGCACGTGGTAGGACAGCCAGGCGTTGTGTCCGGAGTCGGCGTCCACCGCCACCACCTTGGTGACCAGGTAGCCGGGCTCGGCGGCGCGCGGCACAGTGTCGAAGAGCGCGGAGCCGTCTGGTCCCAGCGCAGGGTACAGCACCCGCGGGGCGTTGTCGTTGCGGTCGCCCACCAGCACGCGCATACTCACGTTGGCGCTGAGAGCGGGCGAGCCCTGGTCCCGCGCCTGCAGCGTCAGCTCCAAAGAGCGCAGCTGCTCGTGGTCGAAGGCGCGCTGCGCGAACACCACCCCGCTGTCCTGGTTCACAGACACGTAGGACAACAGAGATGTTGGATCCAGGTCGCTGGCCACGATGGAGTAGGAGACCTGCCCGTTGGGTCCCAAATCCGGATCAGAGGCGCTGATTTGAGCAATGGAGGCTCCAGGCGGGTTGTTCTCTCCTACATACACCATATAGGATGTTTGTTGGAAAACCGGAGCGTTGTCGTTGACGTCACCAATGTGTAGGGTGACTTTTGTGCTGGAGGAGAGAGGAGGTTTGCCCTTGTCGGTAGCAGTGATGGTGACATTGTACTGTGGGTTCATTTCTCTGTCTAAGGTCTTGTCTGTTACCAATTTATACGAATTTTTGGACGAAGAAATGATTTCAAAAGGCAATTCTCCCTCTAGTCGACAAGTAACCTCCCCATTTTCCCCAGAATCTCGGTCATGTATTTTGATCAAAGCAATTAGTGTTCCCGGTACTGCGTCTTCTAGAACAATTTCAAGAAGAGAATGGAACGTGACTTCTGGGCTGTTGTCATTTTCATCTTGAATGCTAATGTCAACTGTACATTGTGCAACCAGGCCTCCTCCATCCCGCCCTTCTACCACGATAGAATATTCCTTGATTTCCTCGAAATCCAGCGTCCTTTGAGTTGTAATTTCCCCGCTCTTTGAATTTAGATGGAAGACTTGCCCTTTTCTGTAGAAGGAATAAGTAATTTCCGAATTCGTGCCCTCATCCTTGTCAGTAGCTGTCACCTGCACCACAGTGGTGCCTGGGGGCACATTTTCTGGAAGGCGGACTCTGTACACTTGCTGAGTGAATACAGGGGGATTGTCATTGGCATCCATCACTTGAATTCGAAGCTCAGTGGTACCACTTAGAGGAGGACTTCCGCTGTCCAAGGCGGTCAGGACGAACCGGTAGGAACTCTGTTGCTCCCGGTCTAAGGTTTTCTCTAACACCAGTTCTGGGTATTTACTACCATCTTGCTTTTCCTTATTTACTAGAGAGAAACTGGGGCTAAGAGAGAGTTTATAATTCTGTAAAGCATTTAAAGAAATATCTGCATCTTCTGCAACTTCCAGTATAAATCGCGTGCCAGGCTGTGCAGACTCACTTATTTGCAACTCGAAAGACTTGTGCGGGAATTCTGGCATGTGGTCGTTGATGTCCTCGAGCTCCACGTTCACGTGATAGAAGCTGAGCGGGTTTTCAGCAACAGCCTCAAACTCCAGAGCACACACGGGCTTCTTCCCACAGATCTGCTCCCGGTCCAGCCTGCTGCGCACAAGCAGCTCCCCGCTCTCAGAGCTCACACTGAAGTAAGGCTTCTCCGAACTGACCCGCAGTTTTCGAGCCAGTATTTCCTGGACACTGAATCCCAGGTCCTTGGCGAGGTTGCCTACGACCGAGCCCGTGGGCATTTCCTCGGGGATTTTGTAACGGATGTGCTCGGAGCGCGCGGCGCACAACAAAGACAGCAGCAAGGGAAAGAGCGCGGGCCGCCTCTCCACCCGGGCCCCTGCGCCCGCGCCTCTCTGCATCCTTCTTGCTCTGAGCTTGCTCACCAGCCTGGAGTCTCCGGGTTACAAGGAAACGCTGTACCCCCGACATTCAGGGATCCAGATGGACTTTAATTCTTGTTCTGGCCCACCAAACGATTCTTCTCTTTCTCGGGAAGCAGCGGCGTTGGGTTCGCGCCGGCTTAGTCAGGGATAGAGCGGCCCTGGAAAGCTCGCGCACTGAGGCTGCGCGAGAAGATGGCAAGCGCCAGGCTCTGCAGTTTGGCCAACAGCGGCGCCCAGAGTCCACGCTAGGAAACTGCAGCCTCTTTGCTGTTTCAATTTAGTAAGTAATGCTATAATTGTGCCTCGCTAAACAAGCCATATTTTTATGTTCATATATTTAACAACAAATTGAAAAACTATCCTTCAGGTATCTTTATATTTTCTTTTGTATCCATAATGTTTTAAAAAGAAACTTGAGTTTTATATAATCCCGTAATGGTCCATTCTTTCACCACCCTATAAACATACATTGCACTCTCACTAAAGCCAAATATTGCCCCTTTGCGTGGTAATTTAGTAAAGGAATGAGACAAAAATATTGCTCTCAGAGCCTCATAGTCTACTGAGTTCACAAATTCATATCTTTGTTGGCTATGGTATGTTGCAACTATTTTTATTCCTCTTTCACTAATTCTATGATTTTCCACAATGCTAGGTGATCAATGCTGTTTCATAATATCTAGGAACATCAATATTGTTGACAATTATTTTATAGGGTTGTTAACTTTTGTATAAATCTTCAAACATCTCCTATTCATGATAATTCCAACATTTTCTTTATAAAACTAATCTCTGTATCTTATAGTTTAGGAAATATGGATTCAAGAAGATTGTTCCTATAATGTAGTTAAGACATAATATATGCTATCAAATCCATCCTTTTTGTAAGTCAAAGTTACTTGGTTTATATCTGATTCTTTATTACATTAATTCACTCTTAAAAGTTACTAAGGAACTGGAGAGATGGCTTAGTGGATAAGGCACTTTCCTGTGAAGCCTAAGGACCCAGGTTCAGTTCCCCAGTACTCACATAAGCCAGATGCACAAAGTGGCACATGGGTCTGGAGTTTTTTTGCAGTAGCCATTGTGCTCATTCTCTTGCTCACTGTCTCCCTCTTTCTCTCTCCCAAATAAATTAATAAATAAAATATTTTAAAACTTATTTAAAAAGTTACTGGGGGACTGGGGAGACTGCTTAGTGGTTAATAGCACTTGACTGCAAAGCCTACTGGCTCAGGTAGGTTAAATTCCTTAGTGTCAGATACATAAATGTGGTGCATGAGTCTGTAGTTTTTAGCGGAAAGAGGCCCTGGAACACCCAATCTCTCTGACCTGGAAGTCACTACGTAGTCTAAGGCTGGCCGTGAACTCACAGCAATCCTTCTACCGCTGCTTCCCAAGTGCTGGGATTAAAGACATATGCCACCGTGCCTGGCCTGCTTTTTTTTTTTTTTTTTGCAGTGCTGGGATCAGGCCCAGGAGGTTATACATGCTAAGGAAAGGCTTTCTTACTGAGCTACACTCCCCAGACATTACTTGCTAAACTTTGAAAAATCAGAGAATGTTTTATCCAAAGTAGAGTTTTACCTTCTACCAGGAAAATTTTTCTTTCCTTACAAAAGTATTAAGTGCCATCTACCCAGGCATAAAGTGTCAACATCATTATTCCCTTAAATTGTTTTAAATATTTCCATTAATATATACATATAGAGAGAGAGAGAGAGAGAGAGAGAGAGAGAGAAAGAGAGAGAGAATGGGCCTCCAGCCACTGCAAATGAACTCCACCTTATGCATCTAGCTTACAGGGGTCATGAGGAATTGAACCTGGATCCTTTGGCTTTTCAGGCAAACATCTTAACTGCTAAGCCATCTCTCCAGCCTCCCTTAAATTATTGTATTCCTAGAAGCAACAGAAAATATGATGGTAACTCCCACTCCACTGTGTGGATGCAACACTGGGTAATCCTTGGGCAATAACTGTTTTAAATAATAATGAAAGATTTATTTTGTCTTACACTATTGACTGATGACAAATAAAAAGTTATCTTTATTCAAATGGTATAAGAAGGAATAAAGAAGATGGATGGTCCAGGCTGAATCATTTTGATGGAATTGTTCAGCTTGTTTAGAATTTGTTTACATGAAACTTGTTCACTTGTTCACTTGTTCTTTTTTTTTTGGATTTTTGAGATAGGGTCTCACTCTAGTTCAGGATGGCCTGGAATTAGCCCCTAGGTGGCCTTGAACTCATTGTGATCCTCCTAAGTGCTCCCAAGTGCTGGGATTAAAGGTGTGCTCCACCACACCAGGCTTACATGAAATTTATTCTTTTCTTTTTTTTTTTCTTTTCTTTTCTTTTTTTTTTTCTTTTCTTTTCTTTCTTTCTTTCTTTCTTTCTTTCTTCTTTTGGTTTTTTGAGGTAGGGTCTTGCTCTAGCCCAAGCTGACCTGGAATTCACTTGGTAGTCTCAGGGTGGCCTTGAACTCACAGTGATCCTCCTACCTCTGCCTCCTGAGTGCTGGGATTAAAGGAAACTTATTCTTAAACTTATTCACAAGCTCTTGCCATTTCATATGGTTGGATAACCTAAAATGTTCTTTGTAATTCTACTGAAATATGTTCTGTGTTTTTTAAATGTCTCTTCCAAGAGTTTGAAGCAGCATTTTATTTCAGATTTTATTTTTCTGCTTTTCTTTTGGAAGTAAGAGTAATTTCTGCACTAGGCTTTAGATTCCATCTCTTCATTGGTGTAGACCCTGGGAAGGGTGACCATTGCCGTGTACACTAAACATTCTCAAATCAGTCTGTTCTCACTTCCCACCAAGATCAATTCTTTAAAATGTGCTTATAATTTGCAATATAGTAAGTAGCACTAAGGTTCTGATGAACATTGGTGCAGAAGCACGGATCAAAAGATGTTTAAAGTCAAGAAATCTTGAAAAGCCTTGTTATGGGCTAACTATGATCATTATAATTCTGACATGTATCTGATGATTAGTAAAGAGTTGGAAGTCTCAGTTACTTTTTGCAGTCCTAACTTAGGACATATATATGCAGGCACAGAAAGCATACTGTGCATGTATAGTAGTTTAAATAGATGTCCCCCAATATATTCAGTATTTTATAAGTTTGTAGTTTGCATCTGCAGCCACCTGGCTAGAGGCAATGTCACTGGGCGGATCTTAAGGTGTGGGGTGAGTTTGAGATTTCAATCTAAAGATATGCAAAGTGTGCCTAGCTGGAGTTCCTGAAGTGTGCTCTGCTGTGTGGCTTTTGGCTTGTGGTCTTTCTCTGTGTTTGGTCCTGTGAAAGCAGGCCAGTTTCTTCTGCCATTATGGAACTTCCCCTGGATCTGTAGGATTCAATAAATATCCCTTCCTCCATAACTGTGCCTGGTCTGGAAGTTCATCTCAGTGAACCTGAAGCTTTCTGCTACAGCATGGTAGGTAATTAATTCTTAAATGCATGAGTGACAAAAAAGTGACATGCTTAAAAAGGCCGCACAATCTCTTGTCCAAGCTTTTTGAAAGCATATGAAGCAATGACTTATCACTCTAAGAGTTCAATTTTATAGTATCACAACTAAAATAAACAAAACTGTGGCATGTCTTAAAATTCTGAGAAATAAAGAAAATAAAGACTGAACTTACCCGAGCACAAGCAGCTTCATCCTTATCATGAATATCTACAGATCTTAACAAAGAATCATTTTTCTCACAGCTTTCTTGGTTAATGAGCATGTCTGCATAGTTGGGTTGAGGAAAGATAATGTGGCTTGTCTGGGAGCCTGAAGTGAGGGAGACCTCATGGGAATAGGATTGCAGGAAAGCTTGTACCCCGTCAATGCCCAGAATTTGTGAGGGGGTCACACCAGCCAATCCTCCTCTGGAATATTGGAGCTTGCGAGACTTCTGCCAGTGCTGAAGTCTGAGGCCCAGCAGCACAATGACAAAGGCAAGGAAGACACAGGACACCACGACTACAGCCACCACTAGGTGGAGTTTCAGGTCAGAATCTTCTGGCACTCCAGGGGTCCTGATGCTGCTCAAGTCCGCCAATACTTCTGGGATGCTGTCAGCCACAGCTACAGTGAGAGTGATGGTGGCAGAGAGAGGGGGCTGGCCGTGGTCCTGCACAGCCACCACTAGGTTCTGCCTGAGAGTATCTCTGTCCAGCAGGGCCCGTGCTGTGCGCACCTCACCTGTGTGCAGTCCTACGGAGAAAAGCCCTGGCTCACTGGCCTTGAGCAGGCGGTAGGACAGCCAGGCATTCTGTCCAGAATCCTTGTCCACCGCCACCACCTTGGTCACCAGGTATCCAGGCTCTGCAGAGCGGGGAGCCAGTTCCACCCCGGTGGAGCCATCAGTAGGGAGGGAGGGGTATAGTATCTCTGGGGTGTTGTCATTCTGATCTAGAACAAACAGGCTCAGTGACACATTGCTACTAAGTGGTGGATTTCCACTGTCACTGGCAATCACCAATAACTGCAAGTCTTGGATGTGCTCAAAGTCAAAAGATTGCAGTGCATACAGGACTCCAGTATCAGAGTTGATGGAGACATAAGAGGATAGGGGAACTCGCTGTGTGGTATCCTTGGCCACAGAGTAAGTGATCTGTGCATTTTCCTGGCTGTCAGGGTCATGCGCAGTCACTGAGAAGATGGAGGCACCTCTCGGGTTGTTCTCTGGAATATAGGCTGAGTAGGAGTTATAAGTGAAAGCAGGAGGGTTGTCATTAGTGTCCGCCACAATCAGATTGATGTAAGTTTCAGTAGACAGAGGAGGGGCTCCTAGATCTGAGGCTATCACTGTGATATTGTAAGCAGAGACTTTTTCACGATCCAGATACTTCCATGTCACCAATCTATAATAGTTATCAATTGATTTTTCTAATTTAAAAGGTAAATCATCATATGTGTAACAGGAAACTTGTCCATTCTTTCCGGAGTCTCGGTCATGCACATTCAAGAAGGCAATTACTGTACCAGGAAGAGAATTTTCCAACACTGGACTAAACAAGGAAGTAATGGTCACTTCCGGTCTATTGTCATTTACATCTTCTACAATAATTACCACTTTGGTCCTCCCCAGAAGCGCCCCTACGTCTTCAGCCTGTATTTCCATTTCATACAATGAACATTCTTCATAATCCAGACTTTTCGCTACAGTTATCTCCCCGGTATTTCCATGAAGCTGGAACAACAGAGAGTGCTTTTCATTAATTTTCCGGAATTTATATGTCACTTTCCCGTGGACGCCCTCATCCGGGTCGCTCGCTCTCACTGTGAGCAGCAGGGTGCCCAGGGGCACGTTCTCAGGGACTTTCACTCGGTAAATCGGCTGGTCGAAAGCGGGGGCGTTGTCGTTGGTATCCAGCACTGTCACCTGGATGTGCACCGCGCTGGAGCGGCGCGGGTCGCCGCCGTCGGAGGCGGTGAGGACCAGGTGATGCGCGGCCTCCTCCTCTCGGTCCAGACTGCGCTCCAGCACCAGCTCCGGGCTTATGGTTCCGTCGTCTGCGGTCTGCACGTCCAGAGAGAAGTGGCGATTGGGGCTGAGCTGGTAGCTCTTTAGGGAGTTCACGCCCACATCCGGGTCCACCGCTTCTGGGAGTGGATAGCGTGCCCCAGGAGCAGCGATTTCGTTAATTTTCACCTCTAGTTCTTCAACATGGAATTTCGGGTTATTATCGTTAATATCAGTTATCTCTACTTCTATCCCAAATAGTTTCCCTTTATCCTCAACCAGGATGTTGATGTTTACTAGGCACAGCGCGCTCTGGGCGCAGAGCTCCTCGCGGTCGATCCTGCCTGCGGTCACCAGGCCGCCGCTCCGCGGGTTCAGAGAGAAAAGCTGCGACCTACCTCTGGAGACGATGCGGACTCCGCGTTCCGCCAGCTCGCGGGGCTCCAGCCTCAGGTCCTTGGAGATATTGCCTACAAAGGTGCCTTTGTCCATCTCTTCTGGCACGGAGTAGCGAATCTGTTCTGCCCCAATTTTGCACAGCGTTCCCATCAGCGTGCACAACAGGACCAGCCTGCAGCATCCCTGGTGATTCTCTGAAGCCGCCATTGCTCATTTGCATCAGAATCCTTTCCAGGTCTTTGCTGGGCATACGTGTCTTGATTACCTGGCTGATGCGGTGATGGAAATCATGATCTTATGGAACGCTGGAGAGCCCCAAATATAGGAATAGGATTTCGCTGCCGCCTAGCTGTTGGCTTTGTGGAATCTGCCAGTCTCTCGATGTGTGAGCACCGAGAATCCGAAGGCTTTTTGCTTGTATTTCTCTCCCAGTAGGTGAACAGCGGCGCTTAGAGTCCTAAGTATTTACTGCACCTAGCTACAATTGCTTACATATGCAATACTCTGCTAGAGACATGAGCGAACAAACGCTGCTCGCATTTATTGCTTTAAGTTTACTTTGTTCTTAAATCCATATTAAAAAAAAATTTGCAAACAAGTGAGGGATAAAATGTGACGAAGATTTTATAAAGCGTTTAATGATCAGATTTGTGGGTAATACAATAGTAAATTACTGGATTACATTTTCTCCTCTAAAATATGACTGTTTTAGGTTTGGTGAATCTCTACAGTATAGATAATCAAATGTGGAATAAGTGCAGTTGTCTCTAGAACTGAATTTTATTTTTAGATTAAAATAGATCTATTTGAGATGGCTGGCTCAGAAGGTGTATTTGATTTAAGCTAATCATTATAGTAGCTTTCTATAAATTGTTGCTTTTATACTTTTCCTCTGGATGCCATTTTAATTACTCAACAATGATGTTTTTAAGTTAACATTGTGTAATTTTTTTGAGGTAGGGTTTCACTCTAGCTCAGGCTGACCTGGAATTCACTATGTAGTCTCAGGGTGTGAACTCATGACGATCCTCCTACCTCTGCCTCCCAAGTGCTGGGATTAAAGGTGTATGCCACCATGCCCAGCTTACATTGTGTAACTTTTAACAGGATGAATGTTCTTACAGCTCAAGTTTAATGAGACATTGCGTTCTTTTGTTATTTATTTAGATTGTTTATTGTTAGAATAGGAGCTACTTAAAAGAAATAAGTTAAAACACAACCAAAAGCAATCTACTGTGCTGCCCCTTTCACCAAGGCAAGATAATTACAGTTTAAACCAGACTAACTATTTTTAAGGTAGATACATATATTCGGAAGACTATTTTAGCTCCATTAATACTTTAATCAAAAGAACAATTAGAGCTGGAGAGATGGCTTTGTGGTTAAGGCCCTAGTCTGCAAAGCCAAAGAACCCAGGTTTGATTCTCCAGGATCCTTATAAGCAAGATGATTAAGGTGGAGCATGCATCTGGAGTTACTTTGAAGTGGCTAGAGGCCCTGGCATACCAGTTCTCTCTATCTGCCTCTTTCTATCTTAAATGAATGAATGAATGAATGAATGAATGAACAAACAAACAAATAAATAACAGCCAGAAAGCACACACCTTTAATCCCAGCACTTGGGAGGCAGGGGTAGGAGGACTGCCATGAGTTCGAGGCCACCCTAAGACTACATAGTGAATTCCAGGTCAGCCTGGGCTAGAGTGAGACCCTACCTTGAAACCCCTTGCCCCCAATCACCAAAAGTACAAAACACATGATTATTAGAAAGGCAAATGTAAGGTCCACAACAAAAATGCTTTCCTTCAATACTGTGTGAAGTGCCAAACTAAAGCAGCTGCTAAATGCTCTCTAACTAATAGCAGAGAAAGTACTGTGATCTTTGAGATATACTTCTCTATTTGCACAGCAGGTGGGCAATTTTGTCTTAAAAATTGAAGAATTCAGAATTATTTCTCTCCTAGAGGTAGTATAGGTTTTTTTTTTTTTTTTTTTTTTGTGTGGTAGGGAATTCATTATGCAGTCCAAGGCTGGCCTCAAACTCACAACAATCCTACTACTTCAGCCTCCCAAATGCTGGAATTAAAGGTGTACAACACCACGCCCCACCCTGAGGTAGTACAGTTTTATAAGACCCATGCATATATTAGTTCAAAGCTGTAAAATTGTTAAAACTATACATGAAAGTGTGAGAGGAACAACAGAGACAAAGTGTTGCTTGTCCCTTAGATAGAGGAGCCTACTGAATGAGCTACAGATAAACTCTGGAAAACCTAAGCTGGAAGCAAGAAGAATCTGACTTTGATCTTCTAGGGTTTTGTTTTTGTGGTGGTGGTGGTTGTTAGGTTCATTCATTCATTTATTTTTTTTTTTGAGGTAGGGTCTCTCTTTAGCCCAGGCTGTCCTGGAACTCACTGTGTAGCTTTAGGCTGGCCTTGAACTCCTGGAGATCCTCCTACTAGGTCAGAACCCTAGTACTAGGAATACAGGTGATAGCCACAACTCCTGGCTTAGTTTGTTTTGAGATAGGATCTCATGTAGGCTGGGGTGGCCTCTTACTCATTATGAAGTCAAGTGCTAGGATTACAGAAGCGGATTATAAACATGTGCTACCATACCTGGCTTACTTTTGATCTTCTGATGAACATAAATGAACCTTCTGCTAAGTAAATGATCACACACATAATACATTTCGTAAAATTCAAAAGGGTCTATGGCCACAAAATCCAATCTAAAATATCTTATTCTAGGCGCTTTGAACATAGGAAGTAAATAAAAAACAGCAGATTAGTATGGGAGCCATACAGGTTAAGCTGGTGAAGAAAAAATTCAACTAGAGTTGAAAATTTTTCAGTTTAAATATTTAGTTAAATGACTATTTTTGGACTGGAGAGATGGCTCAGCAGTTAAAGGCACTTACTTGTAAAGCCTAATGGCCTGGGTTCCAATCCTCAGTACCCACACAAAGCCAGATGCACAAAGTTGATCATGCATCTGGAATTCATTTGCAGTGACAAGAAGTCCTAATGTGCACATTCCTCCTCTGCTTGCCAATAAATAATCAATAAAATTACTATTTTTATATTTACAGTATGTCCAAGTTACAGAAGGTATTGAGCAAATATGGTATAAGTGATAGGAAGAAAATTTGCAGAGAGACCTCATTAACGCCTTAAACAAGCCAACATTTTCACAAATATAGGTAGAAACCATTCATTGCCTTGAACATTTGAGGGTGTTATGACATACCTGTAAGCCACTAATTACTACTACCTAACTCATTATTTGAAAAATTATATGAAAGCTTTTTAATGGACTAAAACTCTTTTTGGTGGTCTTGAGGACTGGAGTCAGCTTCCAACATGCTCTAGTACTTAAGTGCTTTACTAACCCTCCATCATGCCCTTCCTAAGATAACTACCTAGATCTGAAAATCACACATTTCCCTACAAGTAGGGAGAACTGGGTAGAATGAAAGGTTATGTTCGAGGACACTCACCTGATAGGCAGCTGGCTGACTGGAATTACAAAGTGGAAACAAAGCCCTGGGAGAATCACCAAAAAGTACATGTTGTTCTGAATTCAATTGATCATTACATTGTAGGAAATTTAACTCTGTCTTTCCTGATTGCCCGACGCACAAATTGTAGGAATAAGGCAGAGTGCCGTCACTGTAGTTGACAGAAATCCCGGGTCGGCTCTTAGAACAGAGAGCAGACTGCAAGCAGCCCCAGGCACCAGGACTGGAGTGTCGCAGGCGCAGGGCAATGGCCAGAATCACAGCCAGGAGGAAGAGCACTGAGATCAAGGCCAAGGCCACCACCAGGTAAAACTGCAGCTCCTCCTGCGGGTCAGGAGACTCAGGACGGTCACCGAGGTCGGGCAGTGCCTCCTGTAGGCTGTCGGCGAAGACGAGGAGCAGCGTGGCGGTGGCCGAGAGCGCCGGCTGTCCACCATCGCGGACAGCGACCAAGAGGCGCTGGCGGGCCGCGTCCTTGTCGCCCAGGGCGCGCGCTGTGCGGACCTCGCCTGTGCGCAGCCCCAGGCTGAAGAGTCCGGGGTCGCTGGCCTGCAGCACGTGGTAGGACAGCCAGGCGTTGTGTCCCGAGTCGGCGTCCACCGCCACCACCTTGGTGACCAGGTAGCCGGGCTCGGCGGCGCGCGGCACCATGTCGAAGAGCGCGGAGCCGTCGGGTCCCAGCGCGGGGTACAGCACCCGCGGGGCGTTGTCGTTGCGGTCGCCCACCAGCACGCGCATGCTCACGTTGGCGCTGAGCGCGGGTGAGCCCTGGTCGCGCGCCTGCAGCGTCAGTTCCAAGGAGCGCAGCTGCTCGTGGTCAAAGGCGCGCTGTGCGAACAGCACCCCGCTGTCCGGGTTCACAGACACGTAGGACGACAGCATCCTTGGCTCCAGGTCGCTGGCCACGATGGAGTAGGAGACCTGCCCGTTGGGTCCCAAATCTGGGTCAGAGGCGCTGACTTGAGCGATGGAACCTCCAGGCAGGTTGTTCTCGGCCACGTGGACCACGTAAGAGGCTTGTTGGAAAATTGGAGCATTATCATTGACGTCACCAATGTGCAGAGTGACACCTGAGCTGGAAGAGAGGGGCGGGTCACCCTGGTCGGTGGCTGTGATTGTGACGTTGTACTCTGGATGTTGTTCACGGTCTAAAACACCAGCCGTTATTAATTTATATGTGTTTCTTGAAGAAGTGAGTATTTTAAAGGGAATATCTCCTTCTAATTTACAAGTAACTTCTCCATTGTGTCCAGAATCTTTGTCGCGGATTTTAAACAAAGCGATGTGTGTTCCTGGCTCTGAGTCCTCCATAACTAGGTCAGATAGAGACTGGAATATCACTTCTGGGACGTTGTCGTTTTCATCCATGACTTCTATCTCCACTGTACATTGTGCCACCATCCCTCCACCATCCCTTGCTTCCAAAACAATGGAATATTCCTTGATTTCTTCGAAATCTAATGTGTTTAGGGTAGTTATCTCCCCAGTATTAGAATTCAGGTTAAACTTGGTGATCTGGCCAGCTTCGCTAAAAGAGAAAGTGATCTCGGAATTGACTCCCTCATCCTGGTCGGTAGCAGTCACTCGAAGGACAGTGGTCCCTGGACACACGTTTTCCAGAATGCTCGCCCTGTATGTGTCTTGGCTGAACACTGGAGGGTTGTCATTTGCATCAGTCACTAGGACCTGTACCTGTGCAGTGCTGCTGAGGGGTGGCTCCCCAAAGTCGAAAGCAGTCAAGGTCAAGTGGTAGGATTTCTGCTTTTCGCGGTCCAAAGGTGACTTCAATACCATTTCAG
The DNA here is from genome assembly GCA_036365145.1 of Orientallactaga sibirica. Taxonomy (NCBI): domain Eukaryota; kingdom Metazoa; phylum Chordata; class Mammalia; order Rodentia; family Dipodidae; genus Orientallactaga; species Orientallactaga sibirica. The sequence goes on along the minus strand of JAEOAD010000005.1, from coordinate 47,924,072 downwards.
GGTACTTACTGCCATCTGATTTCTCTTTATTTGTAAGCGAGAAACAATCATTGGGACTGAGCTGGTAATTCTGCAGTGAATTGGATCCAATATCAGCATCATGGGCTGATCCCAATATAAATCGCGTGCCAGGCTGTGCAGACTCACTTATATGCAACGCGAAGGACTTGTGTGGAAATTCTGGCATGTGGTCGTTGATGTCCTCGAGCTCCACGTTCACGTGATAGAAGCTGAGAGGGTTTTCAGCAACAGCCTCAAACTCCAGAGCACACACGGGCTTCTTCCCGCAGATCTGCTCCCGGTCCAGCCTGCTGCGCACAAGCAGCTCCCCGCTCTCAGAGCTCACACTGAAGTAAGGCTTCTCCGAACTGACCCGCAGTTTTCGAGCCAGTATTTCCTGGACACTGAATCCCAGGTCCTTGGCGAGGTTGCCCACGACCGAGCCCGTGGGCATTTCCTCAGGGATCTTGTAACGGATGTGCTCGGAGCGCGCGGCGCACAACAAAGACAGCAGCAAGGAAAGGAGCGCAGTCCGCCTCTCCATCCGCGCCCCTGCGCCCGCGCCTCTCTGCATCCTTCTTGCTCTGAGCTTGCTCACCAGCCTGGAGTCTCCGGGTTACGAGGAAGCGCTGTACCCCCGATATTCGGGGATCCAGATGGACTTTAATTCCTTTTCTGGCCCACCAAACGATTCTTCTCTTTCGCGGGAAGCAGCGGTATTCGCGCAGGCTGAAACAGGGATAGAGCGGCCCTGGAAAGGTCGCGCACTGCGGCTGCGCGAGAAGATGGCAAGCGCCAGGCTCTGCAGTTTGGCCAACAGCGGCGCCCAGAGTCCACGCTAGGAAACTGCAGCCTCTGCTGTTTCAGTCTAACCAGCCGAATAATCGTAATTGTCCAGCTAAATTAAACTACATTGATATGTTGATATATTTAATAATGTTCAAACTCGTACTCTTAGAAATGTTCATCACAAAAATACTGGATTTTAGGGAAATCATGCGGCTGAAATCCATAAACATCTGTTGACATAATCATGCCCCCATCTTCAAATGCACATTAATGTTAGAAAGATGAACACAGCACACACTTGGACTAAACTTTCTCCGAGTCTAATAATTTCTGTATGTTTTTATTAGGTAGAAATATGATAGATATTTTTATTTTCCTGTTGCTAATGTTTTTCTCTACTTTTAAAGGTATCTCTAACCTGATTCATTTCAATTTTTCCCCAAGGAGCAACAATAATTTTTTTTTTGTTTTTTTCCAGGTAGGGTCTCACTCTAACTCAGGCTGACCTGGAATTCACTCTGTAGTCTCAGGGTGGCCTTGAACTCATGGCGATCCTCCTACCTCTGCCTCCCGAGTGCTGGGATTAACGGTGTGTGCCATCTCACCTGGCAGCAATCATGTTTTTTAAGAGATGCAATCATATTTATTATCCCACGAATCTCATTTTCCAAAATAATTTAAAATAATTCCCTTAGGATAATATTCACTGATTCTCATTTCCACCATCTCAGGTAAAGAAATTATGTAGCACAAAAACGTTACAGTACTTTTCCTATTACCCAATTATTCTCATTACAAAATACTGCATGTATGTTCAAATTACCATGGGAATAATATTTTGCCATGTGATGCAAAGTCACCGAGGTCTATCGAACAGTAATGTTGGCCCCTACATAACATTTGTTCACATCCCATGATTATTGAAAAGAAACAATTCCTAGAAGGCTTGCTTGCAGCAGCTCCCTGTGTTTAGTGATGATTTCTTCCCTTTCTTTAAAACTATTTTTAAGAATCTAATAATTTTTAAAATGTTTATTTATTTATTTGCACACACACACACACACACACACACAAAAGAGAGTGTGAGAAAAAAATGACTGAATAAATGAATGGGCATGCCAGGGCTTAGTATCATTGCAAATGAACTCCAGACGCATGCACTGCTTTGTGCATCTGGCTTTACATGGGCACTAAGGAATAGAACCCAGGCCTTCAGACTTTGTAAAATCACCACTGAGCCATCTCTCCAGGCTAAGATTGTAATAAACTTTAATCATGGAATGTTCTTTTGATTATAACTGGTTATACTATGTATGTCAGAGCCTTTACTCATAAAGTGTCAGTAATATTGTCCTCTTCTTAAGTGATTACAAACTGGAACACTACAGAATGGATGAAATATGCTATTGAACAATTTCTTATATGTAGTATACCACCAAAAATACATTAAAAAGTCCTTTTACTTAGTGTGCTAGTGTTCCAGGGACCAGTATTGTTTTGTCATCACCTCTCATAGATGACAATTCCCAAAAGTATTGAATTTTACTAAAATGCTATGCTAAAATCATGGCAGTAGTTACATCCCAACTTTGGTTAATTTCTAAATGAATTTCCCAGCAGAGTCAATAAAATTGAGTAGTGGTGTGGGGTTTGAGGATATGAGATAGTTATTTCATAGACTCAGGTTCCCAATCCTCCCCCCTGAGAGTCCATAGTGATTTCATATGCATGAGCCCACTAAAAGGACACATTGGAATTTTGTGTAAAGGCATGTAATTGCCTATTTGTCAAATACTTGAAAAGAGATTTTAGGTGACAAGTTGAGACAGTGTAATCTGTTTATACCAGGCAGGCTTTGAGCTCTTGATCCTCTTGTTTCTGCTTCCTGAGTGTTGGGGTTGCAAGTATACACTATTATGCCCGTCTTGAAATTTCATTTTATTTGACATTTTTAATCCATTTTGGTCAATAATCTTTTATTGTGTCATTAGGTATCATGTCTGTATTTGATAGAGATTTTAGCAAAACCAGAGATAGTTTATTTGTGAGACATAGGAACATCCTAACTTTAATGGATTATGCTTTAAACAGTTGAGGAAGTAATCATGCTTTTTCAGGCTACCAAATTGAAGTACATGGAGATAGAAGCAGAACAGAAAGAAAAGCTTCAGATAGAAAGATCCTTAAGAACCTTCTATAGACTTGAATTCTAAGGAAGACCCTGCAAAGGTGGACAAGGTGTGCTTTGCCTTTGTTACTCCAGTATGCTGAGATGCAACAATTTAGTGTCATTTATAAAATACAGGAGAAAAAAGGTAGGTGGTACCAAAGTGTGTTAGTATATGCATTCCTAATCTTGTCTGTAGGATTTAAATAGAGAAATGATACCACAACCGCTGTGCTCCATGCTAAAGACTTGCCAATGAAATAAAATGGTGAATCTGTCTTTACCTCTTTTAGTTTTTAAAAAATTATCTTGAAAATTATTTTTTGCAACAATAACAGTCATTTCATGCAAAATATAATTCTTGTGGGAAAAATAGGTAAAGGAAGAAATGAGCTTACCTGGAGACATGGGGCTTCACCCTTAAATTCTTGAAAACCTATGGTGGTTAACAAAGAATCACTTTTTTCACAGCTGTCTTGGCTGATGAGTGTGTCCACATAATTGGGCTGTGGGAAGATAATGTGGCTCTTCCGAGAGTCCGCAGTGAGAGAAACCTCATGGGAATAGGTTTGTAGGAAAGCCTGAACTCCATCCATACCTACGAAGTGTGAGGCAGGCTCATCCTGTAACCCACCACCCATAGCTTGTAATAGGCGTGACTTGTGCCAGCGCCATACTCTGAGTGCCAGTAGCACAATAACAAAGACAAGGAAAACACAAGAAACAGTGGCTACTGCAACCACTAGGTAGAGTGTGAGGTCTGAATCATCAGGGTCACTGGGGGTCCTGATGCTGCCCAGGTCTGCCAGGACATCAGGAATGCTGTTGGCTACAGCTATAGTAATTGTGACAGTAGCTGAGAGAGGGGGCTGGCCGTGGTCCTGCACAGCCACTACCAGGCTCTGCTTGAGAGCATCTCGCTCCAGCAGGGCCCGCGCTGTGTGCACTTCCCCTGTGTGCAGCCCCACGGAGAAGAGCCCTGGCTCGCTGGCCTTGAGCAGGCGGTAGGACAGCCAAGCATTTGGTCCTGAGTCTCTGTCCACAGCCACTACCTTGGTCACCAGATATCCAGGTTCTGCAGAGCGAGGTGCCAGCTCCACACCAGTGGAGCCATCAGTTGGATGGGTGGGGTACAGGATCTCAGGCGCATTGTCATTTTTGTCCAGTACAAACAGGTTCAATGACACATTACTGCTGAGAGGTGGATCCCCACTGTCACATGCAATCACTGTTAGTTGTAGATTCTGAAACTGCTCATAGTCGAAGGATCCAAGTGCATACAGGACACCAGTGTCAGAGTTTATAGAGATGTAGGATGACACTGGCATACCATGAATGGTGTCCTCAGCCAAGGAATAAGTGACCTGGGCATTCTTGTCACTGTCAGGGTCGTGTGCTGTCACTGAGAAGATGGAGGCACCCCTGGGATTGTTCTCAGGGATGTAGATGGAGTAAGAGGAATCAGGAAAAGTAGGTGGGTTGTCGTTGGTGTCTGTCACATGAATGGATATGTGAGTTTCTGTGGACAATGGGGGAGTCCCACCATCTGTGGCTGTCAGTGTGATGTTATACACAGAGAGTTTTTCCCGGTCCAAGTTTTGTGCTGTGACCAATCTGTAGAAATTATCAATTGATCGCTGTAATTTAAAAGGCAGATTTTCTGGAAAAGTGCAAGTCACCTCACCATTCTTCCCTGAATCTTTGTCTTGGAGGGAGAAAAGAGCAACTACTGTTCCTGGAGTTGCATCTTCAGGGATTGAGCTGCTTACAGATGTTACAGTCACTTCTGGGGCATTGTCATTCACATCTAAAACTGTGATCAGTACTTTTGCCTTTGCCAGACTACCAGGGCCATCCTGAGCCTGCACTTCCATTTCGTAGAAACTGGATTCCTCATAATCCAGACTCTTTAAAGTTGATAATTCTCCTGTACGGGAGCTCAGCTGGAATATTTGTAGAATCTTTGGAGTTATTTTCCGAAAAGAGTATGTCACTTCCCCATTGACTCCTTCATCCAGATCTACAGCCTTTACCGCGAGAAGTCTTGTGCCTACTGGCACGTTCTCAGGGACTGTCACTTGGTACTGAGGCAGAGAAAAGACTGGCGTGTGATCATTCACATCCACCACTGTCACGTGGATGCTAGCAGTGCCAGATAGGGATGGGTCCCCACCATCATAGGCTGTGAGGACCAGGTGATGAATCCCCTCTTCTTCGCGATCAAGAGCCTGCTCCAGCACCAGTTCCGGGTACTTAGTTCCATCATCTCCACTTTGCACAACCAGGGAGAAGTGGCTATTGGGGCTTAGCTGGTATCCCTGAAGGGAATTCACACCCACATCTGCATCTGCAGCCTCAGTTAGTGGAAACCGCATCCCAGGAGCTGCATTCTCCATTATTTTTACGCTTATTTCTTCCGTCAAGAATCTAGGAGCGTTGTCATTAACGTCCATTATTTCCACTTCTATGGGATAAAGATTCATTTTATCTTCCATCAAGATGTTAAAGCTCACCAGACAACGTGCGCTCTGAGCGCAGAGCTCCTCCCTGTCTATCCTGTCCGCGGTGACTAAGCTACCACTTCGTGCATTCAGAGAGAATAGCTGCGTCCTACCTTTGGAGACGATGCGAACTCCACGCTCGGTCAGCTCCCCGGCCTCCAGCCCCAGGTCCTTAGCGATATTACCCACAAAAGACCCTTTGTTTGTCTCTTCAGACACTGAGTAGAAAATTTGTCCGGCCCAGGCTTCCCACCAGGTCCCCAAGAGTATGGAGAGCAGGATGAAGCCTTTGTAGTCTCCGCCCCTCGGCCGCGTCGCCATTGTCGCTCTGAGGATCTTGCTGGGGCCCTGGGAGGTCTGGAAATGAGCTTCCGAACCGGCGAATCTGCGCTGACCCCTGGTTTTCGGAAGAAGCCGAGAATCCAGCAGCACAGACGTTTGAGTCTGGTGCAGATCGTAAGAGAGCTTGTCTCAATCTGTCCTTTCTTTGTGCGGTAAAACTCGGTGGTTCTATCGGATCTCTGGCACCATTCCCCCCAGGTTGGTGAATAGCGGCGCTCAGAGTCCTTACGAAGTAACTGCACCCATATTGAAAATCAACTGATCTTCCAGACAATTGTTTTTCTTTAATATTTCCCTTTACTTAAGTTACTTCACTCCAAATATCATCGATATGCTTTAAGATGCATTTAAGTATTCAATTAGTGCGAATGTGTTCACACGACCTACTGATAACCCCAAATATGTTTTGAAAAATCTCATTTACATTGCAACTTTTAAGTTACTTTCTTGGGCACCAACATGATCACACTTTATTGCACATAGAAAAAATATAGTCATTGCAGCTAAAGAAGTAAATGATACACACATGCACATACATACACACGCACACGTGGTAAAGAGCTTCATATTCAAGTTTTCTAAGATATTCTCCAAAGTAAAACTAAACAGTAGAGATCTTTACTAGGCAACCAAGACAGATTTAACAAACCATAAAATAAATCTACTGTATCAAGTTGAAACATAACATAAATCTACTGTATCATATTGAAACATTTTAGAGTCTTAAAGGCTGCATGTTATTATTGACTGAATTCATGGGAAGAATTCTGGCCACCATTTGTTTACTTGAAAGTCCATTTGTCTCACTAAGCACTGAGTTGATTTTTAAATTTTCTTTATTGAACACATTTTAATTGAAGATCCATTTGTTTGTTTATTCAGTATCAAACAGGTATTTTACAATGAAGCATGCATCAATACAAGTGTGCGCTCAGATTATTCCTTCCTCTTTGACAACTGCTATTTTAAAAGAAGTCTGATGACAGAAGACAAAACACCCCAAATTGTTTGTAGGTTAGTTTTCTTGATGTCAAGGCTCAGCATATGCTCAAAATCTCTGATATCTTAACCCAATGTTAATGATTTGTATAATGGGGGTGATTAAAGATCCTTATTTAGTCAGAACATAACAAATTCCATGATTGAAAGGATATTTGACAGTTGTTCAAATAAATAAATGACTATTGTGAGAGTACGTGGTGATCACTTTTTATGTGGTGAAATGTTTTACTTGTTTCAATGAAATTTTCATGGGTAATTCAGGTCACTAAAATAAACAAGACTACTGTGCATGAAGCCTAGTCACTTAGCTTATGCCATACTGATGGCTATTCAAAATGTAGTTTAAATAATCTGCAATTGATGATATAGTAAAATAGCATTCATTCTGTAAGAGTGTATAAAACAAATCATATTTGTGTAGACTATTTAACTATACACACCTAATACACAAAATACAATTTATTTAAAATTGTAATTAATTAAATTCTCATTTAAAAATCAAAGAGTCATATAATCAATGTTGAAGCAAATCTTATTTGAAGACATATGGTTGAAAGCTCTTGATTAGCCATATGTGTTTGGAAACTTGAAAGAAATACTTCTATAATAACTACATAAATATAACTACAACAATATGTCTTAGGAAAATAGATCTTACTCTTTTTTAAAAGTTGGTGAATTTTGTGTTGTAAGTCAATATTTATTTATTTATTTATTTATTTATTTATTTATTTATGAAAGAGACAGAGAGAGAGAGAGAGAGAGAGAGAGAGAGAGAGAGAGAGAGAGATTGAGAATGGAAGCACCAGGGCCTTTAGGCACTGCAAATGAACTTCAGATGCATACACCACTATGTGCATCTGCTTTATGTGGGTTCTGGGGAATGAAACTTGGGTGCTTAGGTTTCCCAGGCAAGTGCATTAACTGCTAAGCCATTGCTCCAGCCATGTATTACTCTTATTTATTCATTTTTTTCAAGGTAGGGTCTCTCTCTAGCCCAGGCTGACCTGGAATTCACTATGTAGTCTCAAGGTGACCTTGAACTCATGGTGATTCTCCTACCTCTTCCTCCTGAGTGCTGGGATTAAAGGTGTGCACCATCATGCAAGGCTATTACTCTTATTTAAAAGCATCAACTAGTTAGGTACAGTGGCACTCACCTGTAGTCCCAACACTTAGGAAGCAGAGGCAGAGGATCACACATTTGAGGACAGTCTGGGCCACATTGGAAGTTCCAGGCCACAATGTTCTTTGGAATGAAATGTTTTTGTTTTCTTTTCTGTTCTGTTTTGATTTTTCTCTTCTTTCCCATTTTCTGTCTCCTCTTATTTTTATATCTTCCTTGCATTTTCTATCGTCTCTCTTTTGTTTGCTTCTTTCCCTCTTTCTTTCTTTGTGGTTGTTTAGGAACCCAGGGCTTCAGTATCTTTTCAGTTCTGAAGATTAAAAGCAGAAATTTGCACATGGCTGACAAGAGCTCTACCACTGATTCAATGTCCAGACTGTAAATATTACCTTTATTAATACTGAAAAAATGAAGTTATAAAAGAAACTTCTCAATATCTTTTCAATTATGTTTTTCTTAAATGTGTGTACCAAATTCAAGTGCTTAAGTGGCCAATCCATTCTACTGTCAGATCATAGAATTCTTTTTTTTTGTTGTTTTTTTTTCAAAGTAGGGTCTTACTCTGGCCCAGACTGACCTGGAATTCACTATGTATTCTCAGGGTGGCCTCGAACTCATGGTGATCCTCCTACCTCTGCCTCCCGAGTGCTGGGATGAAAGATGTGAGCCTCCACACCCAGCTATATCATAGAATTCTTTAACTCAAGACTGGAAAAAATCATGGCTATAATGGAGTTCAACAACTCATCAAAGTATAGAATCCCTCATACTTCATCAATTCTAGGGTCATCAATTTACTTCTTTTATAATTTTTTTTGGAGACAGAGTCTTATAGGCTGGCTTCAAACTTGCTATTCTCTTGCTTTAGTCTCTTCAGTGCTGGGATTACAGGGGAGTGCCACCACATCTAGGTAGTCATTAGTAATTTACTATTGAGGATTGACAACAATAGAATCTCTTACTTCTTTAGCAATCCATTTCCTGTTAGAACAACTTTGGCAATGGAAAACTGCTATTTTCTGTTCAATAAGCTATGACTTTTTGCATCTTTTTTTTGAGGTAAGCCCAACAGACTGTATTTTTATGAGAGAGAGAGAGAGAGAGAGAGGAATTGGCTATTGGTGTGCCAGAGCCTCCAGCCACTGCAATTGAGCTCCAGACCCATGCGCCCCCCCTTGTGCACATGTGGGACCTTGCTCACTTGTGTCACTGTGCATCAGGCTTACCATGGGACCTGGAGAATCCAACATGACTCCTTAGGCTTTGCAGGCAAGAACTTTAACTGCTAAGCCATCTCTCCAGCTTGCATTTTTTTTAATGGTTTTTCGAGGTAGGGTCTCAGTATGGTCCAGGCTGACCTGGAATTAACTATGTAGTCTCAGGGTGGCCTTGAACTCATGGCGATCCTCCTACCTCTGCCTCCCGAGTGCTGGGATTAAAGGCGTGCGCCATCATGCCCGGCTCAGCTTGCATCTTTTGACAATAATGAATAAAACTAAAATTACCCACAATGACAATATGCTCATCTACAAATATTTAAATACATATAGCACTCCCATATGATAGAAACCTTATTTTATATGGACCAAAAATGCTAAATTCCTTAAAATCTTGCTTGAAACCTATTAATACTTCATTCTCTAATCTCCTATCCTTCATTTTAGAGATATTTTGTATAAGTGATTTTAAATAAAAATTCATTTTCATTATTAAATAATATGAAGTACACAATATGCACACATCATTCAATGAGGCACAAAAGACCAGGTGGCTACACTTACTTAACAATCTAGAAATTACAACAATAATGATGTCCAAACACTTGGTTACTATACTGCTTTATAGTCCAAAAATGATTGCATAAAGTGGCATTTATTTATTTATCAGTAGTAGTATTTTGGTTTTTCGAGGTTGGGTCTCACTCTAGCCCAGGGTGACCTGGAATTCACTATGTAGTCTCAGGGTGGCCTTGAATTCACAATGATCCTCTCCAGAGTGCTGGGATTAATGGTGTGCACCACCATGCCTGGTCATAAAGTCATTTTTATTTCATTTCCCCAGACTTTTGTGATAAGACCAGGTTTAAAAAAATTAAAACTTAAAAAAATTAAAAATTTTAGTTTTTACTGGAAAACCACAGAGATTTTGGCTTGTTCATATGAATGACAGATGGTTCTAGGAATATTATTCAGTTGTTTACATATTAAACTTAGTTATTACCTGCTACAGTCATCAATGATTCTTATTTTTAAAATTTAATTCAAAGGAATAAAAATGCCTTTTGCTGCCATCACTAGAGCAGCAGAGGCAGAAATAAAATTCAGTCTGTTTATGATCTCAGCCCAATGCAAGAATTATGAAATCCATTTCAATGCACCTTTCCACATCTGGAGGAAGATTATGTTTTTCTTTGTTTCTAAAGAGCTGAGAGAGAAATACAATGTTCCAGCTATGTCCAGCCAAGAGGATGATGAAGTTCAGGTTGTACAGCAACACCGTAAGGGATAGCAGATTAACAAAATAGTCCAGGTTTACAGGAAGAAATGTGTCATCTACCTTGAATAGGGACAGTGGGGAAAGGCTAATGGGATAACTGTCCTTGTAGGCATTCACCCCAGCAAGGTGGTTATCACCAGGCTAAAACTGGATAATAACCAAAAAGAGATCCTGGAACAGAAAGCCACATCTTACCAACTAGAAAGGAAAAGGGCAAATTGGGGCTGGAGAGATGGCTCAGTGGTTAAAAACACTTGCTTGCAAAGCCTGCCAGTCTGGGTTTGATTTCCCAGCACACATGGAAAACCAGATGCACAAAGTGGCACATGTATCTGAAGTTTGCTTGCAGTTGCAGGTGACCCTCATTTGCCCTTTCTCTCTTCTTATTTTGTTTTTCAAGGTAGGGTCTCGCTCTAGCCCAAGCTGATATGAAATTCACTATGTAGTCTCAGGGTGGCCTTGAATTCACAGTGATCCTCCTACTTCTGCCACGCTCTCTCTCTCTCTTAAATAAATAAATAAATAATATATTTTTAAAAAGGAAAAGGAAAATTGAGAATATGCAGGAATAAAGTCATCTTCATTCAAGTTCAAATAAGAGACTGCATCTCAATAAATAAGGTAGACAATGACTAAGGGAGACATCCAATGCCAAATTCATGTTTCCATACACAGACCTGCATATGTGCACAGACCCCTGAACTCTCACACATGGGAACATACATACACACATGCCTGCACACAACACACAAAAGAAAAGAAGAAAGGTTGGTTTTGACTCATGGTTTCAGAGTTTTCAGTGCACTGCAAATGAATTCCTTTGCTTTTAGACTGTGGTGAAGCTGCACATCGTGGCAGGAAGGAAGCATGTGGCAGAGAAAAGCTGCTAACCTCATGGCAGCCTTGAAGCAGAGAAAGCACAGGCCCAGGAACATACAAATCTTTCAAGGGTATGCACCCCCCCAGCAATCAACTGCCTTCAATTAAGCCCCACATTCCACTGCTTCCATCACCTCCCAATAGTCCATTTATTTATAAATCCATCATTGATTTAATCTATTGATGACAGGGACTCTACGACCCAAATTACTTCCCAATACCCCACCTCTGATCACTACTGGCACCAGATACCAAGCCTTCAACACATGAATATCTAGGGATAAACTCCATATGCAAACCATAACATATATGACTTACTGCAAAAGACTGAATATTTAGCACTGATCAGAGAAAAATTAAATTTTCCTTTTTTGTTTTCAAAATTAAAAGCAGTAACGTTACCTGAACAAGGGAGTCTTCTTCTTTACAACAACTTGAATCTTCCTGTATCAATAGAGGCCCATTTTTCTCACATCCGTCCTGGCTGATGAGTGTGTGGGCATAGTTGGGCTGGGGAAAGATCAAATGGCTCTTCCTGGAGTCTGCTGTGAGAGAGACCTCATGGGAGTAGGTCTGTAGGAAAGCTTGTACACCATCAATGCCCATGAAGTGTGAGGGGGGCACACTTGACAAACCTCCCCTTGCAGGCTTCAGCAATCTTGACTTATGCCAGCGCCACAGCCTGAGCACCAGCAGTGCAATAACAAAGGTGAAGAAGATGCAAGAAACAGCAGCCACTGCCACTACTAGGTAGAGTGTAAGGCCAGAGGCATCATCATTATGTGGAGGATCAAGTCTGCTCAAGTCAGCCAGGATGTCAGGGATACTGTTGGCCACAGCCACAGTGAGTGTGACAGTGGCTGAGAGAGGAGGCTGGCCATGGTCCTGCACAGCCACTACAAGGCTCTGCTTGAGGGCATCTCTGTCCAGTAGGGCCCTCGCTGTGCGCACCTCACCTGTGTGTAGTCCTACGGAGAAAAGCCCTGGCTCACTGGCCTTGAGTAGGCGGTAGGACAGCCAGGCATTCTGTCCTGAATCTTTGTCAACAGCCACCACTTTGGTCACCAGGTATCCAGGCTCTGCAGAGCGAGGTGTCAGCTCCACACCAGTAGAACCATCAGTAGGTAGGGTGGGGTACAAGATCTCAGGAGTATTGTCATTCTGGTCCAGCACAAACAGGCTAAGTGACACGTTGCTGCTGAGTGGAGGATTCCCGCTGTCCCTGGCTGTCACTAGTAGCTGAAGGTCTTGAAACTGCTCATAATCAAAGGAACGTAGCGCATACAAGACACCAGTGTTGGAGTTGATGGAGACAAATGAAGACAGAGGTGCCCCCTGGATGGTGTCCTCTGCCAGTGAATAAATTACTTGGGCATTCTCCTGACTGTCAGGGTCAAGTGCATTCAAGGAGAAAATGGAGATGCCCCTGGGGTTGTTCTCAGGGACATACACAGAGTAGGATGAGCGGGAGAAAATAGGTGGATTGTCATTAATGTCTGCCACATTTAAGGAGATGAGCTTTTCTGTAGACAGAGGTGGTATTCCTTTGTCTGTGACTACCACAGTGATGTTGTAGAAGGGTACCTGTTCTCGGTCTAGAACTGTATTTGTTACTATTCGATAATAATTGTCCACAGATTCTTCCAATTCAAATGGGAGACTTCCTGAAATGGAGCATGTTACCAAGCCATTCTGTTCAGAGTCTTTGTCATACACTTGAAAAAGAGCAATCACCGTTCCTGGGGGTGCGTTTTCAGCAATTGTTCTGCTCCCTGATGTCACCACCACTTCTGGTACATTGTCATTCACATCCAGGACGGTTATGAGGACTTTTGCTCTGTCTTGAAGACCTGACTGATCCCGGGCTTCAACATCCAGCTCATAAAAGTTCGAATCCTCATAGTCAAGAGTTGCAGAAGTTGAAATTTCACCGGTTAAAACGTTCAAGCTGAAAATCTGTGAGATTTTTTCTGTGATCTTCACAAGGGAATATGTTATTTCTGCATGGACCCCTTCATCCTGGTCTGTGGCATTTACTGATAACACTGGTGTGCCCACTGGCAGATTTTCAGGAACACTCACACGGTAGACAGGCTGAGTAAACACTGGAGCGTTGTCATTCACATCTAGGACAGTTACCAGAATGCGTGCCATGCCTGTGCGGACAGGGTCACCACCATCCATTGCAGTAAGGACCAGGTGGTGAACGGCTTCTTCCTCCCTGTCCAGGCTGTGCTCCAACACCAGTTCTGGGTACTTGAGCGCATGGGCTTGGCTTTGCACATCCACTGAGAAGTGGCTATTACTGCTGAGCTTGAAGCTCTGAACAGAGTTCATTCCCACGTCAGGGTCATAGACACCCATTAGTAGAAAACGAGATGATGGAGATGCATTTTCGAGAATTTTCACTTCCAATTCTTCCTTTAGGAATCGTGGTGCGTTGTCATTAATGTCCACTATTTCCACTTCCACGGGATAAAGACTCAGCTTATCCTCCACAAGGATGTTGAAAGTCACGAGACACCGCGCGCTTTGGGCGCAGAGCTCCTCGCGGTCGATCCTGCCCGCGGTAACCAGGCCGCCGCTCCGCGGGTTCAGAGAGAAAAGCTGCGACCTACCTCTGGAGACGATGCGGACTCCGCGCTCCTCCACCTCCTGGGGTTGTAGCCTTAGGTCATTGGCGATGTTGCCCACAAAGGAACCTTTCTCTAGCTCCTCAGCAATCGAGTAGCGTATGTGCCCAGCCTCAACCGCCCACATCCTCGGTAGGACAGCGAGGAGCAGCAGCAGCCGGCCAGGCGCGGTCGGATGCAGAGCCGCCATTACTTTCCTGGGGTGACTGGCGGGAAGAACAGGCCCGCACCAGCTGGTGATCCTCCACGTTAGAGGACGAGGTTCTTAAATGAACAGGCACCACTTGCGAACCATTTCAGCTCAGAATTTCTGCATAGCTATGGTGGCTGATCTGTTTAGTGGCAGGAGGATATAATTCGAGTTCCCGTGGATTTTCTTGCCCGGGTTAGGGAACAGCGACACTTAGAGTCCTAACTTAATACTGCACTTGTTCTGTGAAACAGATTCAAAGGATTTTCTGTTAAATTTGCAGAGATGACATTCTTTTTTTTTTGTATGTCTCCTCACAAGAGAGTGAAGTATTTAGAAGATTCAAAATATTTATTTCAAATAATTTTAAATGTTCCTTGAAAATTTCCACTTATTTTTATGGAAACATCTCTTCGAATCCTGGAGAACAGAAGTGATTCTACACTTCTCTGTAAATCTTGAATTATCACACCCCACCAACACTTGCATTTGTCAGTCTTCAATAAGGACACTGACAATACAAACACAGCTTGAACTAATCCACTACAGCATTTACTACAATAAGTGTCATTTTAGGATACTACTATGTGTTTTTATTAACATATAAACAACTGCTCTGACATAGGCTTCATTTGTGTATCCATTTCCATGTGGAGTGTGGATTATGTAGTTTGTGTGACATGTGATGTATGTATGCACGTGTGTGTGTGCAGATGTGTGCACCCCATGAGTGTTTGTCCAGAGAAGAACATTGAGTGCCCTTGTCTTACTGCTCATCTGTATATTTCTTTGAGATTACATTTGTGTATACTTTGAAAATGCAAAAGATGTGAAAAATATATTGGCTACATAAAAAAAGATTTTAATGTTCTTACTGTGTTTTACATATATATTTAATGTTGTACTGAAATTAAGTGGATCACTTAATTGTTTACAGTTGTGCTTAATTCAAGAACTAATGCTTTTTTTTTTGTAAAGAGGGGTATAACTGAGTCATACAGTGTTTGTCTAGTATGTCCAAAGCCTTGGGTTCAATCCTGGGCAGCACAAAGAAAGTAGGTAATAATATCTCTTACTGACAGTGTGATGACTATATATTTTAAATGCTTTGATTATATTGCTTTAAAATTAATAGAAATTTCAAGATCATCCAAAGAGACTTTCAATAGAATAGCAATTGCAACACAGATAAGTTTACAGAAATTTTTTCTACCCCATTCTCTATACCAAAGAATAACACTATGAAATCAGGGCATATTTAACCTGTATGTTTTTCTTCTCCAAATTAATGAATTGAAGCCCAACTATTGTTATGAATGAAATATTTAAATAAACTTACTGTTTGCAAGTTAGCTGAATTAGAAGTTATGTTTGCACTGTCATTACTGCCATTTTCAAGCCAGATGCTTGATCACATAGCAGACATGTGGCAGAACATTTTCAATCTTTGTATTGAGAAATTTAAACTCAGTGTCTGAAGAATGTGAGGCAGCACATATATTGTAGGGAGAAAGTAAGGTCCCTTTGCTGTAGTTGGAGAGAACCTCTTAAATAGACTTGGAAACGAGACCAAGCTCAGAACAGTGGTGGGGCTGCATAGTGTCAGAGAATCAAGGAAATAGAATCATAGTAAGGAGAAAGATCATTGATATCAAGGCCAAGGCCACCATCAGGTAAAACTACAGGTTGGCCTGGATGTCAGAGGACACTGGATGATCACCGAGGTACAGAAATACCTCTTTCAAGCTAATTGCAAGTTTAGGTGACATGTGGCAGTGGCTAAGCTCCATCTTTCTCTGTGGCCAGCAGTCGTGGTTCTGTGTGCCTGTTGTGCAAGGCAGTGCAACCCTCACTTGAATGCAGTCCTAGGCTGAGAAGTCTAGGATATCTGGCCTGCTGCATGTATCAGGACAGCCAGTCATTGTGTCCAGAGCCCATGTATACCACTACCACTTTGATGAAAAGGCTTTGTGGTACATGATACAATGTCCACAAGTATAGAGTCATTGGGCCCGAGCACAGTACAGCACTCATGGTGAGTTGTCATTGAGGTCACCCACCAACATGCACATGCTCATGTTGGTGTTGAGTGATACTAAGCCCTGATCTCAGGTCTGCAGTATCAGCTGGGAAGAGCACAGTTGCTCATGGTTGAAGATGTGAAGTATGAACATCACCTCATTCTGTGCAATCACGGAGATGTAGGGCAATGACCTTGGCTCTATGTTACTGGCCAAAATGGAGTAGGATATATAGCTATTAGGCTGAAGTTCTGGATCTGGAGTGTTAACTTGATTAATGGAGGCTCCAGGAAAATTTTTCTCTGCTCTCTGCTATGTGGACCATGTAGGAGGGCTGGTGAAGTGTTGCCATTGATATCAGTGAAGTTCAGGGTGAAGTTTGTTGGAAAAGAGGGTAGATTGCCTTTGTCAGTGGTTGTGATAATGGCAATAGTGTAAAATCTGGTCCCTGTTCAGTACTACATTTGTTAACAATCTAGCTATGTGCTTTATATCTCAAACTATTTTAAATAGGAAATTTTATTTTCTAAGTCGTTTGTATGTGTACTCATGTATATGTGAGTGTGAGTGTACACATACCATAGCTGTGGAGATCAGAGAACAACTTTGGGTGCTGGTCTTCACCTTCCACCTTGTTTGAGGCAGCATCTCTCATTGTTCATTGCTGTGTGTGACAGGATAGCTGGCCTGTGAGCATTAGGGATTCTCTTATTTCTGTCTCCCATCTTGCTGTAGGAGTGCTAGTACATCCAGCTTTTACAAGGGTTCTGGGGATCTGAACTTTGGTCCTCATGCTTTATCCACTGAACTATATTCCTATCCCTGAAATTTCATTTTATTTGGCACAGAATTTCCTCATTAGAACCCGAATCCAGAACCAGATCACGTGTTGCAAGCAACAGCAGTTCCAAGATGAGTACTTTGCTGTATATGTCAGGATTCAGAAGCCAGTGTAATCTCTGGGACATTGTTGTTTTCATCCCAAAATATGTATTTGTACTTTACAATGTGCAGTGTGACTTTCATCATCTTTTGCTTCTAGTTCAATTATGTATCTTTTTCTTCATTTCTTCAAAGACCAATCCTCCACCAGAGGTGAGTTCCTCTCTTTTATGGTCACTTCTAACAGTTGTTTCTGGCCTTACCAAGATCGATGAACGAGTGGATGATCTTTGCATTGATGTCTTCATCTGTGTCTGTGGCCATCACTCTTGGATTGGAGGAGCCAGAAGACAGGTTTTCAGAAAAACTCACCTTATGTAAGCCCAGGGTGAACATAGTGGGGTATTCTTTGCATCTGCAACAATTATACTGATCTGAGTGGTGCAGCTTCTGGACGGCTCACCCTCATCCACAGCCACGAGGACTATGTATGGCAGGACTACTCTTCGCTTTCTAGGGACACTTTCAATATCAGCTCGGAGCAACTACTGCCATCTTGGTTCTCTTTTAAGTCAGAGACATGCAGATCTGGGCTGGGGTAGTACTGCTGCATAAATAGGCACCGTCACCAGTGTCTTGTGCAGATGCCAGGATGAAGGTGGCTCCAGTTTGCTGATTTCCAGCTCACTGATATTTCTGCTGAAGATTGGTGGATTGTAGTTGATATCCTTGATTATCCATTATATGGTAAGAATTTAAAGGCTTTTCAGCAAACATTTCAAAATCTAGATTGCAAGTCAACTTCTAGCCACAATCTACTCTCTTCCATATGGTTGCTCACAAGTACATCCCCATTTTTAATGTCCACAGTAAAGATTTTTTCCTATATTATCCAACCCACAATTTCTGAGTAGGCAACTCCCATATGCCCAGCCTCAGATCCTTGGAAAGGTTTCCCACCAGCAAGCTTTGGATTATCTCTTTAGGAGTAACATAGTAAGTCTGATATGAGAGTATCAAGATGGCAAAAGAGAAAAGCCGTTTGAAGCTGCCCTACCGGGCCCCTTGTTTCCAAGAGGTGTACTCTTCTATCACTCTCTCTGTCTGTATCCACCCCCTCCCCCCCATTAGGATGGACAGGCATGTGTGGCAATGTACTATGGATGCTGAGGCTTAGACTCAGGTTCTCATGCTTGCATCACAAACATTCTTACCTACTGAGACCACTTTCCAGTCCCTCATCTAAGTAAGCATTTCATTTTAAAATATTCTATTTATTTATTTGCAAAAAGAGAGCGTGAGCAAGGGAGAGAGAGAGGAGGGATGGGAGCACCAAGGCCTCTTGCCAGTGTAAATGAATTCCAGATGCATGCACCACTTTGTGCATGTAGCCTTATGTGGGCACAGGGGAATCAAACCTGAGCCAGCAGTCTTTGCAAGTATGCACCTTTAACCACTGAGCCACTGCTTGAACCGTATCTAAGCATTTTTAAACTGGCATTCTATACTCACCAATAAAAATACCAATTTCCACATTTTTTGACAGGCATCTTAGAGTTTTAGTTACATTTTCAAACTAGAAAAATCTTCATAAGGAAAATATCTTTGGCCTATATATTATTATTCTAAAATTTTGATAGGTGTGCAGCAATACAATCTAACTTTATTATTATTTTATTTTTGAGAGAGAGAGAGAGAGAGAGAGAGAGAGAGAGAGAGAGAGAAAGAGACCGAGAGAGACAGAGACAGGGGAAGACAGACAGAGAAGGAGAGAGAATGGGCGCGCCAGGCCATTTCAGCCACTGTGAACAAACTCCAGATGCATGCAAGCTCTTGTGCACACATGCAACATTGCATGCTTGCATGACTTTGCATCTGGCTATGTGGGACCTGGAGATTTGAACATGAATTCTTAGGCTTTTAGGCAAGTGTCTTAACCGCTAAACCATTTCTCCAACCCATAATCTAATTTTATAACACAAAAGCATTAAAGCACCGTAAACTGTTCATTGTGTCCATGACTATAGACAGCCATTCATCTCTATACAAACCTGAAAAAAAAATCACTGAGACAAGACTGCCAAAACATGCACACAAAGGGCCTCTCCACAACTGAATGACTATTTTGATTTGTTACAAGAAAGTTATGTTTTCAGAACACATAAAACTAAAAGTTTAAATATTTAAAAGGGTGTATTCAGTTAATATGTCAACAGTATGGAATAAGTACAAAGTAAAATGTATTAGTAATTCATGGAGATTTAAAAGATATTTTTCCACTGTAAAAAAATGTCATCTCAGGATTATCTGTTGGGACCTCTCCTGTTCTACAGGAGTTTTGACTTCTTTCCTTCTCTTAAGCTCTGTAACAAAGATTTTGCTCTGCTTGACTTTCAAACTTTTCCTGGATTAATTCTTTAATTGACACACAGAAAAAAATGTTATCTCAGAGTACATATCCACATGTATAAGTTTACTTTAAAAAATAATGGGAAGACATATTTTCATACAGAAGTGGATGATATCAGCATTCATCATACAGATCCCTCTGTTACTTGGTTACATTAGCGATTCAACAGTCTGCACATTTTATATTGAAACCATAAGTATATAGTGTGTGCATATATATATATATATATATATATATATATATATATATATATACATAATCTGGGTGTTATTTAACTGAAACAATTAAAAAATTTAAAAAAGTATTATTAGATTTTTAGGTGTATCAATAAACATTTCATGCCCCAAAACAACAGCCTATAATTCTAATACTAATATCATAGTTTATAAAACATCCATAGACTGAGAAAAGATATGAAACTCCAAATATAATCAGAAAGAAAAGCATCTATTATGAAATAAAATCAAACTAATCTCCACCACAGAAAACAATGACTTACTATATATAATTTTCTTGACTGTGACAAAAAACTGATTGTGAACCCAAATAAAGAAATTGCCACAGTCATTCTTACTGAAAGAGGAAACTAACCTGGGCAACTCTGGGTTCTTCACTGCTTGCATTCATCTTATCAGATATCAGAAGAGGTTCACTTTTTTCACAGCTTTCTTCACTAATGAGCCTGTCAGCATAGTTGGGGTGTGGAAAGATCAAGTGGCTCTTTCTGGAGTCTGTGGTGAGGGAGACCTCATGGGAATAGGTCTGCAGGAAAGCTTGCACTCCATCCATGCCCACAAAATGAGAGGTGGGCATGCTGGCTAACCTGCCTGCTGAAGTCTGAAGCAGGCGTGACATGTACCAACGCCTCAGCCTGAGGGCCAACAGCACAATGACGAAGCCCAAGAAGACACAGGAGACTACTGCCACTGCTACCACCAGGTAGAGTGTAAGGTCTGAGTCCTGGGGACCTGTAGGGGTGTTGATGCTACCCATGTCTGTCAGTACATCAGGGATGCTGTCTGCTACAGCCACGGTGAGTGTGACAGTGGCAGAGAGAGGCGGCTGGCCATGGTCCTGCACAGCCACCACAAGGCTCTGCTTGAGAGCATCTCTATCCAGTAGGGCTCTTGCTGTGCGCACCTCACCTGTATGCAGCCCTACTGAGAAGAGTCCTGGCTCACTAGCTTTGAGCAGGCGGTAGGAAAGCCAGGCATTCTGTCCCGAGTCTCTGTCCACTGCCACTACCTTGGTTACCAGGTATCCAGGCTCTGCAGAGCGAGGTGCCAGCTCCACCCCAGTGGAGCCATCAGTGGGGAATGTGGGGTACAGGATCTCAGGAATGTTGTCATTCTGGTCCAGTATAAACAAGCTCAGTGACACGTTGCTGCTGAGTGGGGGATTCCCGCTGTCCCTGGCTGTCACCAGCAGCTGCAGATCTCTCAAGTGCTCATAGTCAAAGCATTGCAGGGCATATAGGATGCCAGTGTTAGAGTTAATGGAGACATAGGAGGACAAAGGAGTTCCCTGTAATGTATATTCAGCCAGGGAGTAAGTTACTAGAGCGTTGTCACCACTGTCAGTATCATAGGCGGTCACAGAAAAGATGGAGACACCTCTGGGATTGTTTTCTGGGATGGAGGTGGAGTAGGAGGGCCTAGAGAAGGCAGGTGGGTTGTCATTTATGTCTGCTACTTTCAGGAAGATGTGCTTTTCTGTAGACAGTGGAGGGGAGCCACCATCAACAACCGTTATTGTGATATTGTAATCTGAAGTCTCTTCTCTGTCCAGAGCCCTCGTTGTTAATAGGTGATAATAATTATCGAATGACTTGTCCAGTTTGAAAGGCAAACTCCTGGGAATAGAACACGAAATCTCTCCATTCTCTCCAGAGTCACCATCATGTACGCTAAAGAGTGCAATTATGGTTCCAGGAAGACAGTCTTCAGAGACGGACCCTGTGAGCGAGGTGAGGGTCACTTCTGGGGCATTGTCATTCACATCCTGGACTGTGACCAACACCTTCGCGCTGGCAAGAAGGGCGCCTCCATCCTGAGCTACCACTTCCATGAGGTAGAATTTAGATTCTTCATAATCCAGTGACTGGACAGTTGAGATTTCCCCCAGATTGGAATCAAGTTCAAAAGTCTCTGAAATTTTGTCTTCTTCATTACGAAAAGAGTAGGTCAGTTTTGCGTTGACTCCCTCGTCTGCATCGGTGGCGGTCAGCGTGAGCAGGCGAGTGCCCACAGGTGTGTTCTCTGGGACACTCACTCTGTATTCGGTTTGGCTGAACTGTGGCGTGTTATCGTTGGCGTCGAGGACAGTAACACGGATGTGCGCGGTGCCCGAGAGTACCGGGTCCCCGCCGTCTAGAGCTGTGAGCAGGAGGTCATGAGCAGAGTCCTTCTCACGGTCCAGGGGCTGTTCCAACACCAGCTCTGGGTACTTTTGCCCGTCAGACCCACTCTTCACGTCCAGAGAGAAGTGGAGATTGGAACTGAGCTGGTAACTCTGGAGGGAGTTCATGCCCACATCCGCGTCGCGCGCGAAGGGCAGCACTAACCGCGTTCCCGGGGCAGCATTTTCATTAATTTTCACTTTTAACTCTTCATCCCGGAACCGCGGGGAGTTATCATTAATGTCAATTATTTCCACGTCTACTCCATAAATTTTCATTTTATTTTCGACCAAGATATTGAAGTTGACGGTGCACCGCGCGCTCTGGGCGCAGAGTTCCTCGCGGTCGATCCTACCCGCGGTCACCAGTCCGCCGCTCCGCGGGTTCAGAGAGAAAAGCTGCGACCTACCTCTGGAGACGATGCGGACTCCGCGCTCGGCCAGCTCGCGGGGCTCCAGCCCCAGGTCCTTGGAGATGTTCCCCACAAAAGACCCTTTGTCTGTCTCCTCCTGCACCGAGTAGTGGATCTGCCCCCTTCCTGGCTCGCAGAGCGTCTCCAAGAGCAGGAAGAACACCAGCACGTTTTTGTAGTCCAAGAACCTCAGTGGATCCGCCATGGCCTTTTCTTCCTTCAGTTTGTCTCAGTCCTGGTTTAGCCTGCTGTTTTTTTTTTTTTTTTTTTTAAATTTACTTCTCTAGAGCCGAGGAGAGCATATTTCTTAGCCGAGTGGCTTTCTCTGCAGCAGCTTGTCTGATACTGGTTAGTATGGAAGAAGCAGAGAGTTGTTTGCTTCTACGACAGCGTCTTTCCCACTTTGGTGAACAGCGACGCCCAGAGTCAGAATTAGTTACTACATCAATTCTATTTTTATTTCCTATGAGTTTGAGTTTAGTTGTCTATTTTTATTTTAGCTGTGTCCTTAGTGTATTGTTGTGTAGCAGTGTCTATATTTAATATTTAATTATGAAGCAGAGAAATACTTTCACAAACCTGAGATAAGTAGTTAGATTCTTTTTTACTTCCTTAGAAAAGTTTTTTTTTTTTTTTGTGTGTGCTATTCAGCCTATGCTCTTCACTTACCTCTTACCCTCATTGAACCTGTTTAATCAAGGTATTGAAATTCTCACCATTGTTTGCTTCAAAGTTTAATTGTTATTACGGTGCAAATGTACCTATTTGTACATAAGAATCGCAAGGAAACAAACCCGGCTTTCAGTGTATCTTTGCACAATGGCCTATGACTTATGAAAATTACATCAACTGTCACATGCAGAAAAATAAATACCTTTGTACTTGTAAAATCTTTTGTAATGTTTCTAGGTTTATAATCTAAACTATAGCAACCTCACCATCTTAGACTGAAAGTTAGAGTTGAGTTAATATTGATATTTATATTTTCCTTATACTATATTCAAATTCTTGCAGTTAGACATTTGACAGAGACAGGTTCTTGGTGACAACCAGTATAGTGAAGGTTGAAGACAGCTTCAGTTTATCATCCATGCAGGAATGAACAAATGTACAGTGAGCAGCAGTGAAAGGCTTGTTTGTTTTCAGGCAGACATTTAAGGTTATCACTTTTATAGGAAAACAAACAGAAACCTCATGGCTGAACACAATGGACATTTCAGAGTTCCTCTTGTGAGACAAGGAATTTTTACCTAATAACCCCTGGACAGGAAAAGCTTCTAAATTATATCTATAGATTTAAAATTTAAGGTTCAATTGGTAGAGTGTTTGCCTTGCAAGCAGGAGGCCCTGTGTTTTATCTCAGCACCACAAATATATAATGAACAAATAAAATCCCAAACCATAGCATTTAGTTATTTTTTTGTAAAAAAAAACCGACATAGGTTGTAAACTTTTCCTCAATGAACATTTTTTCCTCAAAAGCAATTAATTAATATCCCTGAAAATGATTTCACATACTTTAAAAAACGTAAACCTCACAACACATACTTCAGAGTTCATACCCTGCTCATCCTTTAAAAACTGATCTGGAACCCCAAGGCATACAGCCTAAAAACCTCTTAAAGTGTAGATTGGTAAGCTCTGTTGTTCCCAAGTCATGAAACTGGGTAAAGTTTCTTTTCCTGCAAATTTCCCAGTAACTAGAAAGCCGATGGCTCTAAAGCACCAAGTCTAACAGGAAGTAAAACTAAATTTGAGAAATAAAGACTTTAAAGATGAAAAGAATTAACTAATATCCCAACAGTGATAAACTTTCAGATGAAGGAATGTCAATATTACGAAGGAAAAAGAAGTATCTTGGGATGGAGAGATGGGTTAGTGTTTAAAGTCCTTGTGTGCTAAGCTAAAAGACCCAGGTTTGATTCCCCAGGACCCACGTAAAGCCAGATGTATAAGGTGGCACATGCATCTGGAGTTCATTTGCAGCTTCATGAGGCTCTGGCACGCCCATTCTCTCTTTGTCTTTCAAATAAAAAAATATATATTTATGGCCCAGGCTGACCTGGAATTAAATATGTAGAATTAGGGTGGCTTTGAACTCACAGTGATCCTCCTACCTCTGCTTCCTGCATGCTGAGATTAAAGGCATGAACCACCACAACCAGCAAAAAGAAAAAAAAATTAATTTGGGAGGGAGAGAGAGAGAGAGAGGCAGAGGAAGAGGCAGAGAGAATAGGTGCACCAGGGCCTCTCAGCTGCTGTGAAAAATTCCAGACGCATGCGCCCCTTTGTGTGTGCGACATTGCTCGCTTGCTCACTATTGCCTCTGGCTAAACCTGGAACCGGGAGATTTGAGGGGGCATTCTTAGGCTTCCAAGGCAGGCGCCTAACCGCTAAGCCATCTCTCCAGACCTATTTTTAAAACATAAAAACAATCTCAAGTGGTAAACACTTGTGCTTATCAACAACCTTCATACTTCACATAGAAGGCCCATGTTTAAGATTGGGTTAGAGAAGCTAATGAGAATATTGTTCAAATCTGATTCACAGGACAATGAAATATACAATGATGGCACTTTCTACCAAAGTTATAGAATTTACTAAGAAACATGATGCTAAAAATGCATTAAATTGAAGCTCACCTTTGAAATAGAATCTGAGACAAAGGGGGGTCCAGTGACTCCAAGATCTGTACTCGGTACCCAAGAGGCATCATCACAGAGGAGGTCTTGAGAGGGAGCCACTTCGGGAGTCACATTGAGAAAATTAAACTCTGTCTTAGCTGATTGTGAGGCAATGCACACATTGTAGGAATAAGGTAACGTTCCTTCACCATAATTGGGAAGAACCCCAGGTGCAGAGTTAGAACTGAGAGCAGATTGTAAGCAGCCCCAGGCACCAGGACTGGAGTGTCGCAGGCGCAGGGCAATGGCCAGAATCACAGCCAGGAGGAAGAGCACTGAGATCAAGGCCAAGGCCACCACCAGGTAGAACTGCAGCTCCTCCTGCGGGTCAGGGGACTCAGGACGGTCACCGAGGTCGGGCAGTGCCTCCTGTAGGCTGTCGGCGAAGACGAGGAGCAGCGTGGCGGTGGCCGAGAGGGCCGGCTGTCCACCATCGCGGACAGCGACCAAGAGGCGCTGGCGGGCCGCGTCCTTGTCGCCCAAGGCGCGCGCTGTGCGGACCTCGCCTGTGCGCAGGCCCAGGCTGAAGAGTCCAGGGTCGCTGGCCTGCAGCACGTGGTAGGACAGCCAGGCGTTGTGTCCCGAGTCGGCGTCCACCGCCACCACCTTGGTGACCAGGTAGCCGGGCTCGGCGGCGCGCGGCACAGTGTCGAAGAGCGCGGAGCCGTCGGGTCCCAGCGCGGGGTACAGCACCCGCGGCGCGTTGTCGTTGCGGTCGCCCACCAGCACGCGCATGCTCACGTTGGCGCTGAGCGCGGGCGAGCCCTGGTCCCGCGCCTGCAGCGTCAGTTCCAAGGAGCGCAGCTGCTCGTGGTCGAAGGCGCGCTGCGCGAACAGCACCCCGCTGTCCGGGTTCACAGACACGTAGGACGACAGCATCCTTGGCTCCAGGTCGCTGGCCACGATGGAGTAGGACACCTGCCCGTTGGGTCCCAAATCCGGGTCGGAGGCGCTGACTTGAGCGATGGAAGCTCCAGGCGGGTTGTTCTCGGCCACGTGGACCACGTAGGACGCCTGATGGAAAACCGGAGCGTTGTCGTTGACGTCACTGATGTGCAGGGCGATGACTGTGCTGGAGGACAGGGGAGGCTTACCCCTGTCCGTTGCTGCGATGGTGACGTTGTATTCCGGAACCTTCTCCCGGTCTAGCGCCCTGTCCGTCACTAGTTTGTAATAATTCTTAGAGGAAGATTTCAATATAAACCCTGCATTTCCCAAGACCTGGCAATAAACGTCTCCATTTTCTCCAGAGTCTCTGTCCCTCGTTTTTATTAAAGCGATCACTGTTCCTGGCGGCGAATCCTCCGGTAGAGGACTCAATACTGAAGTCACGATTACTTCGGGTGCACAGTCGTTCTCATCGAGGATTTCCACTTGGATACTGCAGTGGGATGCTAGGTCTCCAGGATCTTTGGCTTCTACATTCAGAGAGTAACTTTTAGTAGTTTCAAAATCCAAATTACTTTTTGTTGTGATTTCTCCCGTTCTTTTATCTATGTTGAAGAAATGTCCCACTTGTTCATCCACATTGTGAAAAGAGTAGGTGATCTCCGCGTTGATGCCCTCGTCCTGATCGGTGGCGGCCACTTGAAGCACCGAGAACCCCGGGGGCACATCCTCTCTCAGGGTGACCCTGTACACACCCTGGCTGAACATTGGAGGATTATCATTGGCATCAGTGACCTGAATTCTGATCTGGGCAGTGCCACTTCGAGGAGGGTCCCCCCCATCCACAGCTGTGAGGACCAATTGGTGAAAAGGATGCTCCTCTCTGTCCAGAGAATGCTTCAGTATCAACTCGGGATATTTACGTCCATCTGGAGCCTCTTTCTCTGTGACATCAAAGAACTCATTGTCACTGAGATAGTATCTGTGCAGGGAATTCTGACCAGCATCTGAATCGAGGGCTGGATCCAATGGAAATGTTTTGCTAGGTTTGGTAGATTCTCCAATTTTTAAATCCATCTTACTCTGTTTGAATAGAGGAGCGTTGTCATTTATATCCTGGAGAATTACTGCTACGTGGAAAATATTCAATGGTTTTTCAGCGACTGTATCGAACTCTAGAATACACAGCGGCTGCTTCCCGCAAATCTGCTCTCGGTCTATTCTGTCACCCACAAGTAAGTCCCCATTTTCTGGGTTTATAGTAAAATATTCTTTCTCTGCACTAACCCGCAGTTTCCGGGTCGGCAAGTCCTGGATATTGAGCCCCAGGTCTTTGGCGAGGTTTCCTACCACCGAGTTCTTGGCCAGCTCCTCAGGGATGGAGTAGCGGATCTGGTCGGGGAGAGCCCGGGGGAACAAAGGCAGCAGGAAGGGCAGTACCTGCAGCCACAGGGCCCTGCTGCCCCTGGCGCTGCGCCGCATCCTCGTCTCCCGCCGCGGCGGCTCTGCTCCTCTGCAGGTGGGAGGATAAGCCCTCCGTGGAAGGCGGAATCCGAGTAGGGTCGCTTTCCCTGCTTTTGTTCGCTGGGTCAAGATTTTGTACTAGTCTCTTCCGTGTGGTTGGTTTGAGCAGGAAGTTACCCTGTGATTCTTCAACTAGTCTGGGACAGGATGTCTTTCTCTCTCGTCTTTTGACCTACAGCGACGCCCAGAGGTTTTCTCAGGAAATTGCACCAATAGCTTGCAAACATTTGTTTTTTTCTTTAAAGTTGTGCAGTATTTGTTCTAAAATAGGTAACACATCGAAATTGTGCCAAATTCAAAAGGTGCACATGGTATAGATTCTTACTGTCATCCCTTGTGTTACATTTCATCCAGCAAGAAAGAGTTCTGGATATCGTGTGTGTTTTGGGTGGTGCACAGATTTTAAAATAAGTATTGTCCCTTTTTACTCAAATGTAAGTATACAATGGTTTTCTTCATCTTTATTGTTTCACCAACACATATTTGAAGTGCAGAGGACCGCTCTCTTGGCATGCATTAAATATTTCATTTCATAACAGTACGTAATGAGCTTTCTTACAGCTATGTAGTTGTTTGCCATGTGACTGCACACTAAATTGCTTAATTAGAACGATTATTTTCTTAAAGAAATCCAGTGCCCATTAAAAACATATTTTTCCGTGAGTTATTTTGTTATATATTCTTTTATTTTTATTTATTTATTTATTTAAGAGAGGGAAAGAGGCAGAGAGAGAGAGAGAGAGAGAGAGTGGGTGCCAAACGAACTCCAGATGCATGCATCACCTTGTGCGTCTGGCTTACATGGATACTGGGGAATCAAACCGAGGTCCTTAGGCTTTGCAGGCAAACACCTTAATCACTAAACCATCTCTACAGTCCTTTGTTATATATTCTTCACTGTTCTCCAATGCATTAAGACATGTACCATCATGATGCTGGAGTATGTTGTTTTATAAAATATTTTATTTATTTATGAGAGAATGAGAGAGAGAGAGACAGAGAGAGAGAGAGAGAGAGAGAGAGAGAGAGAACAAACTCCAGGGTTGCAAACAAACTCCACTCTGAGTATCTGGCTTCATGTAGGTACTGGGGAATTGAAACCTGGCCAGCAGTCTTTGCAAGCAAATGTTTCTAACCATTGAACTGTTTCCATGGCCTTATATTATTAATACCAGCGTCTGAATGTGTTTGACTCACTTTTTAGGTCAATTGAACATTTCCAAGTTATATTTCACCTTAGAATTCAGATATGACCCCTCTCAATATTTACTTATTTCTTCTTTTCTCTTCCCAAGTCAACTAATTGCAAATATCTCATTCCTATTTACTTTATATACTGCACCACAAGTTCTCATGAATTCAAAACTATATAAAACTCTCCTTAAATAAGATTGAGACATATTTCAGTATCTTTTCTGTTTTTATTGAGGTAGGGTCTCACTCTAGCCCAAACTGACCTGGAATTCACTATGTAGTTTCAGGGTGGCTTTGAACTCATAGTAATCCTCCTTACCTCTGTCTCTCAAGTGCTGGGATTAGAGGTGTGCACCACCACACCAGGCCATATTCCACTATCTTGCTGTAAGTTCCAGTAATCAAAACTTACTAATTTGTGTAAAGTCATTAATCAATTTTGAATTAATCACAGAATTATGTGAAGGCCCCCAAAACAAAAGCACTGAATAGTTCTTACAACCAAAATACTTTATCCCATATCAGATCATCCTAGGGTCACACAGTGGCAAAGCTGTCTGAGAATAATATGCAAGAATATTGATGGACAGAGATGAAACTAATTTACTAAGTACAATGAATCATATCAGTCCAGAGCCCATGTTACTCAAGTATTGTAAGAAGCTTATCTGATGAAAGACTGAAAGATTTCAACAAGTTACACTTTACTTGAGAAAGTAGGACTTGAGCTGGACTTGGTGGCATGCCTTTAAACCAGCATTTGGGTGGCAGAGGTAGGAGGATCGCTGTGAGTTCAAGGCCACCGTAAGAATACAAAGTGAATTCCAGGTCAGCCTAGGCTACAGTGAGATCCTACCTCAAAAAACGTAAAAAAAAAAAAAAAGGTAGAACTCAATAGTGATGCATGATAAGCAATTTAGAAATTATAAAAATAAATTGGTCTTATAATCTTAAATGAATGTATATCTCTCTAAATATTTTTTCAAGATAGGGTCTCACTCTAGCTCAGGGTGACTTGTAACTCATTCTGTAGCCTCAAGCTGTTCTCAAAACCACAGAGATCATTGTCATACCTCTGCCTCTGCTAGGATTAAAGGTGTGCAGCACCACACCTGGCAATATTTTTGGTAATAACAAATGTGCAACAAAGGATGCACACTTTACTGCAGTGCACATCTTATTAGCAACAACACAATATTTGGGCTGCCTGTGGTGGCACACACCAGCACTTGGGAGACTGGCAGGACTGTGAAGTCGAGGCTATCCTGGGTGAGCTACATGGTGAGTTAAAGGCCATCTTGGGCTACATAGCTGGATGTTGCCTCAAAAAATATTTGCAATATACCAATCCATTGAGAAAATATCCCCATATATAGTGCATGATAAATATATTCTTTCAGAAATGTACATAGAAAAATGATATTTAAAATGTGCATTTAGAAATTTTTTTTTTTTTTTTTGTACATAAACAATGACCTGGACTTAAAATCAGGCTGGCCTTGAACTCATGCCAGGCATCTTATCTCTGCCTCCCAAATACTGGGATTAAAGGCGTGAGCTGGGAGGCTGAGGAAGGAGTATTGCTGTGAATTTGAGGCCACCCTGAGACTAGATAGTGAACTCCAAGACAGCCTGGTTAGAGCAAGACCCTACCTCAAAAACAACAACAACAAAAAAAAACGTGAGTGATTTAGATGCATAAAATTAAGAAGTTCCTACTGAAATCCTAACTGAATACTACAAAGATAAGTAATTAGTAAGTAGGGTTGGGATATAACAAGGAGGGATTGCCTAGCATGCCTGAGACATGTATTCCATCCTGACCATGGAAAAATGTAAATAATTATTTAAGTTTTTGTTTAGTGAATATAATTAATCATTATTGTCTCTTCCTTTTAAAGCAATGGAATATTAATAAAGAGGTGCTTTTACTGAAGCTGCAGACAAAACTGGAGGTGTTTACAAAACTCTTTGCCTATGTTTTGGAATGGAATTGACTAACCTGAAAAAGATTGGCATCCCCTTTTGTTCCAAGTAAATCTTGAGATACCTCTAGAGGCTCGCTTTTCCCACAGCTCTCCTGGCTGATGAGTGTGTCTGCGTAGTTGGGCTGTGGGAATATCAGGTGGCTCTTCCCAGAGTCCGCTGTGAGGGAGACCTCATGAGAATAGGTCTGCAGGAACGCATGCACTCCATCCACGCCCACAAACTGTGAAGTAGGCATGCCAGCCAACCCATTACTTGCAGCGTGAAGCAGGCGAGTCATGTGCCAGTGCCTTAGCCTGAGTGCCAATAGCACAATGACAAAGGCCAGGAAGACACAGGAGACCACAGCCACAGCCACCACGAGGTAGAGGGTGAGGTCTGAATCCTCAGAGTCAGCAGGAGTGTTAATACTGCCCAGATCTGCCAGGATGTCTGGGATGTTGTCTGACACAGCTATTGTGAGTGTGACTGTGGTGGAGAGAGGGGGCCGACCATGGTCCTGGACAGCAACCACAAGGCTCTGCTTGAGGGCATCTCTGTCCAGCAGGGTCCTCGATGTGCGCACCTCACCTGTGTGTAGTCCCACGGAGAAAAGCCCTGGCTCACTGGCCTTGAGTAGGCGGTAGGACAGCCAGGCATTCTGTCCTGAATCTTTGTCAACAGCCACCACCTTGGTCACCAGGTATCCAGGCTCTGCAGAGCGAGGTGTCAGCTCCACACCAGTAGAACCATCAGTAGGTAGGGTGGGGTACAAGATCTCAGGAGTATTGTCATTCTGGTCCAGCACAAACAGGCTAAGTGACACGTTGCTGCTGAGTGGAGGATTCCCACTGTCCCTGGCTGTCACTAACAGCTGCAAGTCTTGGAACTGCTCATAATCAAAAGAGCGCAGCGCATACAAGACACCAGTGTTGGAGTTGATGGAGACATATGAAGATAGAGGTGCCCCCTGGATGGTGTCCTCTGTCAGGGAGTAGATTACTTGAGCATTCTCACCACTATCAGGGTCCTGGGCTGTCATGGTTAAGATAGAAGCTCCTCTGGGGTTGTTTTCTGGAATGTAGGCAGAGTAGGAGGCATGAGTGAAAGTGGGTGGGTTGTCATTAATGTCCACCACCTGTAGAGAGAGATAAGTCTCTGTAGATAGTGGTGGTGTTCCCTGGTCAGTGGCAGTCACCGTAATGTTATATTCTGAGACTTCTTCTCTGTCCAGAGTTCTGTGTATAAGCAACTGGTAATAATTCCCATAGGTCTTTTCGAGCCTGAACGGCAGACTATCTGGAATAGAACAAGTGGCAAGGCCATTTTCTCCAGAGTCACTGTCATGCACATTGAAAAGTGCAATTACTGTCCCTGGGGGAGAAGTTTCTTGGATTGAGCTAGTGAAAGAAGTAATGGTGATTTCTGGAGCATTGTCATTTACATCCAGAACTGTCACCAGAACCTTACTTCTGGCTCGCAGACCAGGCCCATCATGGGCTTCTACATCTATGTCATAGAATCCTGAGTCCTCATAATCCAAATCCCCCACTACTGTTATGTCCCCACTCAGGGAATTCAACTGGAATAGCTGAGATATTTTGTCTCTTACGTTCCGGAAGGAATATGCCACTTCTCCGTTGGCTCCTTCATCTGGATCAGTGGCTTTTATGGTGAGTAACCGGGTGCCCACGGGCAAATTCTCCTTAACGTTGACATGGTACTGTGGTTGGCTGAACACAGGAGCATTGTCATTGGTGTCCACAAGTGTTATGTGAATCCTGGCAGTACCAGAGCGAACCGGGTCGCCCCCATCGAAGGCGGTGAGGACCAGGTGGTGGACCGACTCTTCCTCCCTATCCAGGGCGCGCTCCAGCACCAGCTCCGGGTATTTGATCCCATCTGCCCCGCTCTGCACATCCAGAGAGAAGTGATCATTCGCGCTAAGCTGGTAACCTTGCAGGGAATTTACTCCTACATCCGGATCAAAAGCTTCAGGAAGAGGGAATCTTGTCCCAGGACTTTCATTTTCCACAACTTTTATTTCCCTACGTTCTGTCCCAAAGCTGGGAGCATTATCATTAACATCGATTATCTCCACTTCTATTCCAAGAATCTTCACCTTATCCTCTAGGAGGATCTCTAGGTTTGCTACACACCTTGGAGCTCTGTCACAGAGCTCTTCCCTGTCGATCCTGCCCGCCGTCACCAAGCTGCCGCTTCGCGGGTTCAGAGCGAAGAGCTGGGTCTTACCTCTGGGGACGATGCGGACTCCGCGCTCCGCCAGCTTCCCGGGCTCCAGCCCCAGGTCCTCGGCGATGTTGCCCACCTCAGAGCCCTTTTCCAGCTCCTCGGGCACAGAATAGCGGATCTGCTGGGTGCGGGAGTTCCCCAGGCCTCCCAGGAGAATGCAGATCCACACCAGTCCGGAAGGAGCCGCCGCCATTACAACCCGCCGCCGACAGACCCGGGCTCGGGTGTGGAATCTGTCAAGGCCCAAGGAGCCCTGCAATTTTTGGGTTCCAGGATAATGTGCGTTCTTCGTTGGATGCTGGCGATCCTGGGGTGTCCAGGATGAAGGTCTCCCAAACACCCAGAACCAATGCTTTGTGCTGCGGAAATCTTGTTTGTATTAAATCTCAGGTTGTCTTTCCCCCTGAGTGGTGAACAGCGACACTCAGAGCCCTAAAGTGGCATTGCAACTTAATCTTGATTAGCACTATTAACATACCTCTTTCCTAACCCCAGTGCTCCAAAGGGGAAGAAAAGTCAGTTTCCTGTTGTTTAATTTACGATAAATATGCAGGAATGCGCCAAAGCTCCCAGTAAGATACACTAAGTTACTTTCTGAGAGAAATTATATGGTGATTTTGGGGAAAAGAATGTCTTCTACCTCCTTTTAGTTGTTGCATTGTTCACCCCCATAGCCAGTTCTCAACGTGCTGTATGCTGTAAAGAGCACATTAATTCCTCCCAGGAACAAGGGAGGACTTGAACCGTGCAGGAAAGAGAAGAGTGAAAAGACAGTTGCCTTGGACCTTACTGGTCCAGCTCTAGTCCCAACCTATGAAGGAACAGTTTTCCTCATCTGAGTTCACCTTTGTAAAGCGGAGTCACTTTTCAATTTGCGAGAAAACATCTCCTGCTCAAGAGGTCATCTTACCCATGTGTAAATGGCTTTGGGAAAGTTTGCTCACTCATTTTGTAATCAGGAGATTCTAGCCACATGCTATAGTCATGATTATCGTATCCACAATGTACCCTCAATCTTTAGAGCAGCAACTTTCATAGAGTAGGCACTCAGCATTTTTCAGTGTTTGATGAGTAAATTACCAATGCAAATGCAAATACTTAAACAATATACAAATAAATATTAAAACTAAACACTAGTATCAATACAGAAAAGTTAAGCAATGCACTTTAAAAATATTTTTATTTTCATTTATTTATTGGTGAGACAGAAAGAGAAAGAGAGAGAGAGAGAGAGAATAGTTTGTGCCAGGGTCTCCAGCCACTGCAAACGAATTCCACATGCATGCATGACTTTGGGCACCTGGCTTATGTGGGTCCTGGGGAGGGTTCTTTGGCCAGGCAAACACCTTAACTGCCAAGCCCAAGCTAATGCACTTTTTTTTTTTTTTTGTTTTTGAGGTAGGGTTTCACTCCACATGCATGCATGACTTTGCCTTCCAATGGCACCACTACACCCGGCTTAATGCACTTCCTGGGAATAGATATTTTAGGTTTTTTTCTTTGCAGGCAAACACTTTAATGTTATTTTATCATCTCTCCAGCCCAATTTTTTAATGCACTTTTTTTAGAAATTGCAGTAGTTTTTGGGGAAATGGCTAGCTCAGGCTGAACTGGACTCCAGTTCAATCCCCAGTAATCTCAGTGGCCTCAAATTTATGGTGATCCTCCTACCTCTGCTTCCCAAGTGCTGGGATTAAAGGCATGTTCCACTATACCTCGCTTAAAGCACCTTTAAGAATAGAGATTTTAGTGATTTTTCCACCCAAAACACAGGTCAACCTGAGCTAATCTTATTTTAAAAAAACATTAAAAATAAATAAATAAATAAATTACAAATGTAAAAAAAGTGTTTAAAAATTTGATTTTAAAAAAAAAGAAATAGCCAGTAGAAGGAAATACTTTATAAACATATACATCATTTCGTGTTTTATAGCTTTCTTGAGTGATTTGAGAGTACTTTAAATAAGTCACCAACTCATTAAATTATTTACCACTTAATTACCATATGGAAATGAATTTTGTTCTGTGTTAATTATGCAAAATCTTAAAAATATTGGATTTTAAGGGTTTTTTTTCGAGGTAGGGTCTCACTCTAGCTCAGGCTGACCTGGAATTCACTATGTAGTCTCAGGCTGAAACCTGGAATTCACTATGTATTCTTTAAGTGGCCAGATTTTATTTTATTTATTAGAACTCAGAGAGTGAGCCTCAGAGAGTGAGAATGGGCATGCCAGGGGCCTTAGCCACTGCCTCTGCCTGTGCCACCAGTGCATCTGGGATTAGACCTGGCATGTTCTTAGCCACAGGCATGCCTGGCTTTAAGAGAGTTTTAAAGATAGTTTTTCACAACCCTTAAAACACTCAATAGGTGCTGGGGAGTATATTAAAATGAGGTATTTTGGATATAACTTTGGAAGTATGCATAAAAACTGAAATGCTTGTTAATTTGACTCACTTCACAGAAATTTCTACTAAAGAAATATACAAAATGTTTTATTAATAAAAAGTCATCACATTCCTTATTGTAATGGTAACAAAGCAGAAAGAGCACAAAAAATGACTAAAGAATGGGTAAGAAACATAGGGAATATCTATGAGTGAAATTATGAGTGGGAATAAAAGTGACCGAAAGTTAGAGATTCAAATGTAAAAACAAAGTCTTTGCTTTCTGTGTTGAGTCCGAATCATTGACAGGCTGTGTTAAATAAACATGTTGCAGTAAAAAAGTTGATCAAACGATAAATGTAACTGTTGAATATGAACATAAACTTTACCTTGGACAGAAAGAAATATCAACATGCCTACAAAGAGTTATAAGATTAGCTGAGAAAGGAGCTGGGGAGATGGCTCAGTGGACAAAGGTCTTTCTATCCATGAGTTCAGATCCCGGGCACCCACGCAAAACAATCACAGTATTAATCCTAGCACATCTACAGGAAAAATGGAGGCTGAGACAAGAGAATTTCTTAGAGGCTCTCTGCCCAGCTAGCCTGGTAAATGCAACAGTGAGACCTTGCCTTGAACAAGGTGGAGGCAAACATGGACGCACAACATTGTCCTCTGACTTTCATATGAGCACCTGTACTCATTCACATGAACACGCACACACATACATACACACATGCACCAGAAAAGGACTACTTGAAGAAAAACAGTCTCATGTCTCAACTAGGGAAGGGCATTGGTATTATCAAGGGGGTTGACACCCAGGAAGCAGCCTCTTTATTGCCAACCATATAGAGATACCCACAGTAACGACTAAATTATAATTATGTAATTGTGAAGAAGACAGAACAATCGAGGAGTTGGTCTTTTGTTTGTTTGTTTGTTTGTTTGGAGGTAAAGTCTCTCTCTAGCCCAGGACTTTACTATGTAGTCTCAAGCTGGCCTCTAACTCAAAAATCATCTTCCCATGAAGAGTCAAGTTTTGCCAATACAATACTCTCTTTTCCTACCAGAACCGTGAGAAATGGCCAAAGTTCATTTATGCATGAACCAGAGATAAACGCAATAAATGAAATTTAGATAGATATGGAGAAACTTACCTGAGGAGGAAAAGAAGGGTCGTAAGAGATTTTGGAATCTTCATTATTGCCACATACGACCATAGAAGGATCATCACACAGGAGGTCCTGAGGGGGAGCCACCTCCGGTGTCACATTGAGAAAATTAAACCCTGTCGTTGAAGAATGTGAGGCAACACAGAGATTGTAGGTGTAGGGCAAGGTCCCCTCATTGTAGTTAGATGGAACCACCGGGTGAGACTTTGAGCTGAGAGCAGATGGCAAGCAGCCCCAGGCACCAGGACTGGAGTGTCGCAGGCGCAGGGCAATGGCCAGAATCACAGCCAGGAGGAAGAGCACTGAGATCAAGGCCAAGGCCACCACCAGGTAGAACTGCAGCTCCTCCTGCGGGTCAGGGGACTCAGGACGGTCACCGAGGTCGGGCAGTGCCTCCTGTAGGCTGTCGGCGAAGACCAGGAGCAGCGTGGCGGTGGCCGAGAGGGCCGGCTGTCCACCATCGCGGACAGCGACCAAGAGGCGCTGGCGGGCCGCGTCCTTGTCGCCCAAGGCGCGCGCTGTGCGGACCTCGCCTGTGCGCAGGCCCAGGCTGAAGAGTCCAGGGTCGCTGGCCTGCAGCACGTGGTAGGACAGCCAGGCGTTGTGTCCCGAGTCGGCGTCCACCGCCACCACCTTGGTGACCAGGTAGCCGGGCTCGGCGGCGCGCGGCACCGTGTCGAAGAGCGCGGAGCCGTCGGGTCCCAGCGCAGGGTACAGCACCCGCGGGGCGTTGTCGTTGCGGTCGCCCACCAGCACGCGCATGCTCACGTTGGCGCTGAGCGCGGGTGAGCCCTGGTCCCGCGCCTGCAGCGTCAGTTCCAAGGAGCGCAGCTGCTCGTGGTCGAAGGCGCGCTGCGCGAACAGCACCCCGCTGTCCGGGTTCACAGACACGTAGGACGACAGCATCCTTGGCTCCAGGTCGCTGGCCACGATGGAGTAGGACACCTGCCCGTTGGGTCCCAAATCCGGGTCGGAGGCGCTGACTTGAGCGATGGAAGCTCCAGGCGGGTTGTTCTCGGCCACGTGGACCACGTAGGACGCCTGATGGAAAACCGGAGCGTTGTCATTCACATCAGTGATGTGCACAGTGACACGTTTCCTGGATGAAAGGGGTGGGTTCCCTCGGTCGGTGGCTGTGATTGTGATGTTGTACTCTGAGGCCTCCTCTCGGTTTAGGGCCCTGTCAATCAGCAGCTTGTAATAATTCTTGGACGTTGATTGTAACCTGAAAGGAACTTCTTCCTGAATATGGCATGCCACCAGACCATTTTGTCCAGAATCCTTGTCTCGAACTTTAATGAGGGCTATTACAGTTCCAAGGTCTGAGTCCTCTGGAATTTGGTTGGAAAAAGACATGAATGTCACCTCTGGGGCATTGTCATTTTCATCCACAATTTCAATCTGAACATTACAGTGAGCTGTGTGCACACCTCCATCCTTGGCTTCTACACCCAACACATACTGATTCCTTTTTTCAAAATCCAAAGTACCATTGGTTGTGATATCACCAGTATTTGGGTTGAGACTGAATTCGGGGCTAGTGCTTGCGGGTGTATTGAGGAAGGCATAGGTGATCTCTGAGTTGACGCCGTCATCCTGGTCTGTGGCTATCACTCGCAACACGAAGGTTCCCAGGGGAGCGTTTTCTTGGAGGCTAACTTTGTATATGTCCTGGCTGAACACTGGGGCATTATCGTTGGCGTCGGTGACTTTGATCCAGATCTGGGCGGTGCTGCTTAGAGGCGGGGCACCGCCATCAAAGGCGGTCAGGGTTAAGCGGTGGGAGCTCTGATGTTCCCTGTCTAGAGGCGTTTCCAGCTGAAGTTCTGGGTATTTATTTCCATCAGGACTTTCCTTTGTTGACAGCGAGAAGTGTGGGTTGGTGTTGATGGTATATATTTTCAGTGAGTTACTTTCTACATCTGCATCTTGTGCAGAATCCAGAGAAAATTTTACTCCGGGTAGAGCTGACTCACAGATCTCTAATTCAATGCCTTTTGCAAGGAAACGCGGCGCATTATCATTGATATCTTGGATTTCAACAATTACGTGGAAGATGTTCATTGGGTTTTCAGTGACTGATTCAAATTCCAGTGCACACTCAGGTTTCCTCCCGCAAATCTTCTCTCTATCTATCCTGCCGCTCACCAGCAAATCTCCACTCTCCACACTAACGTTAAAATATTCCTCTGCACTAACTCGCAGCTTTCGGGCTGGCAACTCCTGGACGCTGAGTCCCAGATCCTTGGCGAGGTTTCCCACCCGGGAGCCCTTGGCTAGCTCCTCCGGAATGGAGTAGCGGATGGGCTGGGAGATGGCTCCGCACAACAAAGACAGCAGGAAGGGAAACAGTACCTGAGTTTTCATCCTGGAATTCCTCTAGTGCTGCCCTGAAATTCTTGAACTCTCCACAAAACTTCTTGCAAGGTTTCTCTGGGATGTTCAAGAACCAGCTCCCCAGACTTTTGTGATCTGAAGGGAGGACTTGTTCGTGATCGCTTACCGCACGGGTTGAGTGCGGAGAGGGGAGGGAGAAGCAGGAAAGCACTCGCAAGATTCTGCAGGATTGAGGAACCCTTCTCTTCTCTTTGGTCAACAGCGGCGCCTAGAGGTTGTCTTGCAAAACTGCACACTTTTTTTAGAAAAAAAAAAAAACTTGCTAGAAAGAACCAATTGTTCACGTTTTCCTTTAAATTTGACATTTTCTTGTTTGTAATCACTTTCACGAATGTTTTCATCATCATACAGTCATTTTTTCATCTCATAAGGCACACAGACACCCTTAATTTTGAATCCAAAAAATATCTTCAATGACATTATAAACTCAGGCGTGATGAGCATATCCAAATAAGTGAATGGATTTTTAAATCTACATTCTAGTAGACTATGATACATACTTGTTTTGCTCCAAATTCATTGGAGTAACTTACCTTAATTAGTATTGTATTTTCTCCACTTATATCCTATCAATTCAGCACTACTTTTAAAAGACACAGTCTTTGCAAAAGAGAGGGAGTAAAGGCCATGGAATTATTTTAACATATTGTTCTTCTTTATAAAACATATTATTCCCAGTTAACTAGAGCGCAGTTTGGTATCTTATTAGAGGGATCATCGGGCTTTTATTGTGGTAAATCTTGTGTAAGCCATGCATATTTTATGAAACAAATGCTTTCTTTCTACATGGTTGCATTATGATATTCTAGACATAAGATTCTAACCCCCAGCTAATTTAATATCATTCATGAATGAATGACTTGAGTACTAGCAAATCTTGCAGAGGTGTTGAGCTCCTCCATTTTAGAACTTCATTGTGGCCTTGGGTAACTTAGATAAGCCAATCCATTTATTTTCATTTGTTACCAAATTAAATGGGACTATGGCTTCAAATGTGCTCCCCAAATTTTACGAATCAGAAACTCAATCCACAAATTCATATGTTAATGGTATTTGGAAAGTAGATCTTCAGGAGGTGATTGAGTCATGAGGGTTTTGTCTCATTGATGAATGATTAGTGGATTAGTTACAAAATCAGTTGTCTTTGGTTCACTTGCTGTTTTTACCATGTGATGCCATCTTCCATTTGATGCTCCTGAATGAAAGTCCTGACCAAGTACTAAGTATATGAGGGTACCATGTGTATGGACATCCTAGCTTCTAGAACAATGAGAACAAACCTGTTTAAAAAATAAATTTCCCAGCCAGGAGTGGTGGCTCATGCCTTTAATCTCAGCACTCAGGAGACAGAGGTAGGAAGATTGCAGTGAGTTGGAAGCCACCCTGAGACTACATATCCAGGTCAGCCTGGACTACAGCAAGACCCTACTTTGAGAAACAATAATAAATAAATAAATAAATAAATAAATAAATAAATAAATAAATAAATTTCCCATTCTCATATCATTTTCTTATAGTAGCAATAATTGTTTAGACATATGCCCACTCAATGATTTATTCTGCAACAGAAACATATTATCCATTTTCCTAAGACAGTCTTTCTCTTGTTTCTCCAT
Source organism: Orientallactaga sibirica (assembly GCA_036365145.1). Lineage (NCBI taxonomy): Eukaryota > Metazoa > Chordata > Mammalia > Rodentia > Dipodidae > Orientallactaga > Orientallactaga sibirica. Next base: position 47,883,743 of record JAEOAD010000005.1, on the reverse strand, counting down.
GCCTTTAAATTTTTTTATTGTATTTTATTTATTTGAGAGAGAGAGAGAGAGAGAGAGAGAGAGAGAGAAAGAAAGAAAGAGAGGGAAATAGAGAAAGAATGGGTGTGCCACTGTCTTCAGCCACTGTAAATGAACTCCAGACATATGCACCACCTTGTGCATCTGGCTTATGTGGGTCCTGGGGAATCAAACCTGAGTCCTTTGGCTTCACAGGCAAGTGCCTTAACAGCTAAGCCTCCAGCCCTTCTCCATGCTTTTATATTCCCTTTTAAATTCTTTGATGCACACACATGTTGATTGAGATTACTACATTTCTCTTCTTACAGATATTTTTGTCAGGCCTATTGATTCACATGTTTGAACATTATCTTTCCCTAATATATGAAAAGAAAGAGTTGTCTCTTTGAGATCTAATGTAATATATTCTGGTCCATTTTATATGAGCCTCTTTTGTAATTACATGAATAAAAATAATTCCATAGATTGCAGAATGGGCCCACAATTTGTAGCCCAAGAAAGTTGTAGGAGATGATCAAGATCCTTATTTCATTGTTGGATTAGATAGTCTGTAAATATCTTGTCAAAACTGAGATATATACCCCTGCCTTAAAAATATTTTTGAATCAGCCTGTATTAATTGTACATAGTACTGGGTTTCATAAAGACATTTTCATACAAGTATTGTATTACACATTTAACATATTACCCATTCTCCTGTAGCCCCCCCTCACCCTCTTCTGTTAGTCTCTTTTATTCCTCTGGATAGTTTTGCTTCTGCTTTCATGTCTTACATACATACACACATGCATGATTTTATGTATCTATGTAAAATTTAGGAGTTAGAAATGAGATAAGACATGGTATTTCTCAATCTTGGACTTACTTAATGTACTTAATATGATCATCTCCAGTTGTATCCATTTTCCTGAAAATGACAAAATTTTATTCTTTTTTTATGACTAAAAAGTCACATTGTGTATATATATGCCAATTTTTTATTCATTCCTCTGCTGATGAATACTTATTTTGATTCCATAACTTAGCGATTGTCAGTAGTGTTGCAAGAAACATTGATGTGTAAGTATCTCTGTGCTATGCTGACCTAGCATTCAAACCACAGGAATTTATAGCTCATTGGCTGAACAGACGTTTAGCATGTACTAAGTCCTCAGTTAATAATAATAAGAACCAAAACAGCGAGGCGTGGTGGTGCATGCCTTTAGTTCCAGCATTGGGGAGGCTTAAGTAGGAGGATCACCATGAGTTTGAGGCCATCCTGAGACTACATAGTGAATTCCAGGTCAGCCTGGACTACAGCAAGACCCTACCTAGAACACCAAAACAGTAAGATCTAAATTGTAAAAGGTACATTTGTCTATGAAAGCATAGACAACTGTTGAGTCAACTACAAGGCTCTTCTTTCAACATGGTTACTGTAGGACACAGGGATAAGGAGCAACCATGATTTCAAACGATAAAGGAAAGATCTAGAATCCCTACAAAGGTTACTATAGTTTTGTCCAGGAAATGGCATATCACTGTCACAATGTATTAGCAGAAGTAGTTGTCTCAGCCCACTTAGCTATAGCCAGGCCAGGAAGTATCCTCTCCTAAGTCCAGAAAGAGGCACACGAATACAGAAGATTGAATATGCAACTGTATCATTGCTTTATTTCTGAAATAAATTTGTGCTAAAGCTTTATAATAACCACATAAGCATAGCTGTTCATAATACTCAATGAAATAAATAAACTCACCTCAAGCAGCTTTGGGTCTTCTTTGGTTTCAAGTAAATCCTGAGATACCAGGAGGGGCTCGCTTTTCCCACAGCTCTCCTGGCTGATGAGTGTGTCGGCGTAGTTGGGCTGTGGGAAGATCAGGTGACTCTTACGTGAGTCCGCGGTGAGGGAGACCTCATGAGAGTAGGTCTGTAGGAAGGTGCGCACCCCGTCCACGCCCACAAAGTGAGAGGCAGGCAAACCAGCCAACCCATTTCCTGCAGTGTGGAGCAGGCGCAAGGAGTGCCAGCGCCGCAGCCTGAGTGCCAGCAGCACAATGACAAAGGCCAGGAAGACGCAGGAGACAACGGCCACTGCCACCACTAAGTAGAGTGTGAGGTCTGAATCTTTGCGGTCGACGGGGGTATGGATGCTGCCCAAGTCCCCCAATATGTCAGGGATGCTGTCAGCCACTGCGATGGTGAGCGTGACCGTGGCGGAGAGAGGGGGCTGGCCGTGGTCCTGCACAGCCACCACCAGGCTCTGCTTGAGAGCATCTCGATCCAGCAGGGCCCGCGCGGTGCGCACCTCGCCTGTGTGCAGCCCCACGGAGAAGAGCCCTGGCTCGCTGGCCTTGAGCAGGCGGTAGGACAGCCAGGCGTTCTGCCCAGAGTCCTTGTCCACCGCCACCACTTTGGTCACAAGATATCCAGGTTCTGCAGAGCGAGGTGCCAGCTCAATACCGGTGGACCCATCAGCAGGGAGGGTGGGATACAGGATTTCAGGTATGTTGTCATTCTGGTCCAGCACGAATAGGCTCAGTGACACGTTGCTACTAAGTGGAGGGTTCCCACTGTCGCTAGCTGTCACCTGTAGCTGCAGGTCTCTAAACTGCTCATAGTCAAATGAGGAAAGCGCATATAGGACACCAGTGTTGGAGTTGATGGAGACATAGGATGACAATGGCGCCCCCTGCAGGGTATCCTCAGTCAATGAATAAGTGATGCGTGCATTGTCATGGCTGTCTGGGTCCTGGGCCATAACAGAGAAGATGGAGGCTCCCCTCGCGTTGTTTTCTGGAATGTAGGCAGAATACGAGGCACGAGTGAAAGTAGGGGGATTGTCATTGACGTCTGTCACCTGCAGAGTGATGTGAGTTTCCGTGGACAGCGGTGGTCTTCCCCCATCTGTAGCTCTTAGACTGATATTATATTGAGACACCTGCTCATGGTCCAGAGAGGCAGCTGTCACTAAGCGGTAATACTGATCAATTGATTTTTCTAAACGAAATGGCAGATTCCCCAGGACAAAAACTGTGACTTGCCCATTCTGCCCAGAATCTCGGTCATGCACGTTGATAAGAGCGATTTCTCTTCCAGCAGTCACTTCTTCTGGGACTGAACCTGTGAGGGAGGTGATTGTAACTTCTGGGGCATTGTCATTTACATCCAGAACTGTTACTAGGATCTTGGCTCTTGAAAAAAGACCTGGTCCATCTTGTGCTTCAATTTTAATTTCATAGAACATGGCATCCTCATAATCTAAGCTTGTTAATATTGATATATCTCCAGTCACTGAATTGAGATGGAAAACCTCAGCAATTTTCCCAGGCATTTTGTCTAGAATATAGGACACTTGGGCGTTGAATCCTTCGTCAGGGTCAATGGCTTTCACTGTAATCAGCCGAGTGCCCACTGGCACATTTTCTAGAACACTGACATGGTACTCAGGCTGAGTAAACACGGGTGGGTTGTCATTTGCATCAGAAACTATCACTTGTATGCCTAACTTGCCAGAGAGGACAGGGTCACCACCATCAGAGGCAATGAGGTCAAGATGGTGAACTTCCTTTTTCTCACGGTCCAGGGCCTTCTCCAGCACCAGCTCTGGGTACTTGGCGCCGTCAGAGACGCTGTTCACAGCCAAGGAGAAGTAGTCATTGGGGCTAAGCTCATAGTTCTGCAAGGAGTTCACGCCCACATCTGGGTCAAATGCAGTTTTAAGTGGAAATCGGGTTCCAGGAACTGTTAGTTCACCAATTTTTATTTCCAACACTTCTGTTGGAAAATTAGGAGCATTGTCATTAATATCATTAATGTCTATTTCTACTTCAAAAATTTTTAATCTGTCCTCAACCAGTATGTTGAATTTTACCAGACACCGTGCGCTCTGGGCGCAGAGCTCCTCGCGGTCGATCCTGCCCGCGGTAACCAGGCCGCCGCTCCGCGGGTTCAGAGAGAAAAGCTGCGACCTACCTCTGGAGACGATGCGGACTCCGCGCTCGGCCAGCTCGCGGGGCTCCAGCCCCAGGTCCTTGGAGATGTTCCCCACGAAGGACCCTTTCTCCACTTCTTCCAGCACCGAGTAGCCGATCTGTCCGGATCCTGCTTCACATAGCGTCCCCAGGAGCGCGCACAGCAGAGCCAGTCCTCTGGCATTTTGGAATCTCAGGCAATTGATCATTTCCTTTTTGCTAAGTTATTTTCTCTGAATTCCGTTCCAGTCCCCCACGATGGACTCCAATATTATATCCTCAAGGAATTAAGTCTTTAATGGGTTTAATTCATAGAGTGAGTTCAGTAGCTACTTTAATCTCAAGTCTGACTTCCTGGTTCCTTGCATTTTAGGAGCACAGAAATGGTGGACTTGCTGCTCAGCTGCGGCTTTTCTTCGTGAGTGGTCAACAGCGACACTCAGAGGCCTAACCGTTTACTGCACACTCTCAGGCAAACTCAAGTTAACTAGTTTTGTTTCCCAGCATCTTCTCTGAAGTTCTTTTAATCAGAGATCATAGGACCGAGGTTTCATAGAATTGAATTGACATAAGAAAAGATGTAGCTTCAAGTTTTCTTCCTTAGGAAGCCACACTCCCCACATTACCTCTTGTTTCAAGATGGAGTTGCTGGTTTTCAAATGTTCAAGAACCACACCAAAACCAGCAGCCATATTTATAGACCACAATTCTCGCAGTTTGTCTTTGATATTCTGACATCTTAGTTTTAAGATTTGTTATTTAACTGATTTACTAAAATAAACATATAACTGGGTGTCAGATAATATGTTTGCTTAGGGATTTAATGTGAACAGTGTAGACATACCACATCCACCAGATTTTATGAGGATGTAAAAGAAAATGAGACTTATGGTGCATTGAGGTAACTACTACACGGTGGTGGGGGGAGCCAAAGAGGATGGGAGGGTCTCCAACCTTGTTTTTTTAGTTTTAGTTTTATTTTTGACATTCCATACATATATATAATGTATTTGATCATATTCATCCTTGGTTGCTTTCCCTTATTTCCTTCCCATTAAACCTCTTCCTTCCACTGAATCCCCTTCCTACTTTAATGTCTTTTTTCATTCCCAGGAAATAAGAGAATAGTGGATCAAGGAATAGGCCTGGATATGTGAAAGCAGCATGGCAATGCCTAGATGTGAGAAATTACAGATCTACTGAAAGAAGTTTGCTTTGCCCAAGTGCAGTGTGTGAGAATATGGTTTTTTTAAGAGTTGCAAGTAAACTGGCACAAATAAACTTTTGTTTTACTTCCCAAATCCCTTTCCCTCTATGTTTTCTTTCCAAGTACAGAGATATGAATAAAAGAAATTGTCACTTCAATCATGATACATTGCATATATAACCATGAAGAATTTATTCTTATGGAGTTACTACACACATTCAAAAGCACTCTGTCTTTAATTTTCTTCTGTTCATATTTTATTATTTAGTTATAAGCAAGGATAGTATGACACACTCTTTCACAGTGAGTTTATAATTTTACCTCATAGAGACCTATGTCATACTAACAAGCACACTGAAGTACACTGTCTCAGACAAATTTTCCCTTATCAGATGCTCTTAGATGTAATCAAGAACCACACAACTATAAGAGTTGCAAAACTGCTAACTAGAAAGCTCAATTAGTACATGATTATCTCAAAATCAAAATATCAATCCAAGAACACAGACTATTAGTGTATTCATTGTTATTCAGTATGTGATCAGTATATTAAAATCCCACACAAGAGGAATGGGGAAGAAAAAACTAACTGTGAGAGTGTCTGTGAATGTGAGTGAACATTTTTAGCATCTTCTGAATAGGAAACTTTGAGAAGAGAGCTAAATATGGAGGATCTTGGGTTTCACTCTGTTCCAGGTCAACCTGGAATTAACTATGTAGTCTCAGGATGGCCTCAAACTCATGGTGATCCTCCTACCTCTGCCTCCCAAGTGCTGGGATTAAAGGCGTGCACCGCCACACCCAGCTAATATGGAGGATCTTTAAGGGCAATTGTATGATATCACCTCTGAATCCCTTCTATCATTCTTTTCTTTCTTTTTTTTTTTTTTTTTGAGGTAGGGTCTTGCTTTAGCCCAGGCTGACCTGGAATTCACTATGTAGTCTCAGGGTAGCCTCGATTTCACAGTGATCCTCCTACCTCTGCCTCCCCAGTGCTGGGATTAAAGGCATGCGCCACCACGCCCAGCTCTATTAGGAACCTCACTCCCACCTTACCTCCACCAGTACTGTTTCATGATGAGGTGCTGGTCGATACAAGTTAATTTTTGAAGATATAAGTAATTTTTAAATATAAAAAGGTAATATGGTTTCCACATGTGAAAAAAAATAAAAAGTATCAGTGAAGAGAAACCAGTTTACTGTTACCTTACCCATTAATGATGGAGTGTATTATAAGTCAGTCAGGTCCTCAAGGAGTACACAGCAATTTTAGAGGGTAATGTGATTTGTAATTAAGCAAGATACCATGATATACTGAAACCCTGTAAGTAACACATGTCTCTAGGCTGGCAGTGTGGACCAGTGACACAGCACATGCAAAGTAAGGCTCTTGGCTTAATCTATAGCACCCACATAGAAAAATATATGTACTTGGGATGTGGCTTAGGGTTAAAGTGTTTGCCTATAATGTACATGGGTTTGATTCCCAACAGTGAAAAAAAAAGTTTCTAAATCTGTGTCTTTTAAATAGAAATTTGCATGGAAATTAAGGATGATGAATAACTTGTTTGCCAACTGAAGGAAAAATGTTAGGATCAAGTGAGAAAAAACCAACCAAGGTGTTTCACAATTTATACACAGATTCAGATACAAAAGAAGCATTATGTATTTTTTTGAGGGAAGGTCTCACTCTAGCCCAGACTTACCTGGAGCTCACTCTGTAGCACCAGGCTGGCCTTGAACTCATGACAATCCTCCTACCTCAAGCATTACATTTTAAAGAAGAAACAGTTAATATAAAATCCATTCAAGCCTTCATATAAATATGTACATTGCATATAGTATATACATATATACAAACATATATGCATTTACATAACACACAGACATATAATGTAGTGCTAGGGACCCATCCACAGCCTTGTTCATGCTAGGTAGGTGCCCTACCACTGAACTATATCACCAGTTCCAATCTTTATAATGGAAAGAAAGAATTGTTGATCCAGACACATGGCATGATTTGTCCAAGGGATGAAAAATAAAGCATATAAATATATAAAGTCATATAACCCAGTTCCTAATTCAGTGTTTTTGATTATCTAAATATCACTTTCACCTAATAACTCCTGATTTCCATTGACTACATGATAATTTTTAGCTCCTTTCTTTTACAGGCTATGAACATCTAAAACTAAGTAGCAATAACCACCAAGATTTATTTACTCAAAATTGAATATGGCTTGGTGTGATTTTGCACCTCTTCAATGCCAGTACTCAGGAGGCTGAGGAAGGAGGATTCCCATGATTTTAAGGCCAGCCTGGGCTAGAGAGTGAGTTACAGGCCAGTCTGTGCAAGAGTGAGACCTTGCTTCAAAAAATAAAGAAAGAGCCGGGTGTGGTGGTGCACGCCTTTAAATCCCAGCACTCGGGAGGCAGAGGTAGGAGGATCGCCATGAGTTCAAGGCCACCCTGAGACTACATAGTTAATTCCAGGTCAGCCTGGGCCAGAGTGAGACCCTACCTCGAAAAACCAATATATATATATATCTGAATAGTTTCCTCAAATCTGGGATATAAAATAGGTGTATTAAACATCTGGAGCAAGCAAATAAACAGGTAGATTTATTTTAGCAATATTGTGAAAAATCCTTTACCTGAGGTGTTTCTTCACCTTTAGCATCAAACAGCGATTGCGGTGCTGATAGAAAATCCTTTTTCACGCAGCTCTCTTGGCTGATAAGAGTATCCGCATAATTGGGTTGAGGGAAGATGATATGGCTTTTCCCAGAGTCTGCAGTGAGAGAGGCCTCGTGGGAATAGGTCTGTAGAAAAGCATGCATCCTATCCACGCCCACAAAATTTGAAGCATGGATGACCCCTGAGCCATCTCTTGAAGCCTGAAGCAGGTGAGACATGTGCCACCGCCTCAGCCTGAGCGCCAGCAGAACAATGACAAAGGCCAGGAAGACACAGGAGACCACAGCCACTGCCACCACCAGATAGAGAGTGAGGTCTGAATCCTCAGAGTTGGTGGAGGTCCTGAAGCTGCCCAGGTCAGCCAGGACCTCAGGGATGCTGTCAGCCACTGCTATAGTGATCGTAACTGTTGCAGAGAGAGGGGGCTGGCCATGGTCCTGCACAGCCACAACCAGGTTCTGCTTGAGGGTATCTCGATCCAGCAGGGCCCGCGCTGTGCGCACCTCGCCTGTGTGCAGCCCCACGGAGAAGAGCCCTGGCTCGCTGGCCTTGAGCAGACGGTAGGACAGCCAGGCGTTTTGTCCAGAGTCCTTGTCTACTGCCACTACCTTGGTCACCAGGAATCCGGGCTCTGCGGAACGGGGTGCCAGCTCCACGCCAGTAGACCCGTCTGTGGGGAGAGCAGGATACAGGATCTCGGGAACATTGTCATTCTGGTCCATCAAGAACAGGCTCAAGGACACATTGCTGTGGAGCGGAGGGTTCCCACTGTCCACTGCTATTACCCACAGCTGCAAGTCTTGGAATTGTTCATAGTCGAAGGAACGCAGAGCATAGAGGACTCCAGTATCAGAGTTGATGGATATGTAAGAGGACAGGGGTGCTCCTTGAAGGGTGTCCTCGGCTAAAGAGTAAGTTACTTGGGCATTGTCATCACTATCAGGGTCATGGGCCAATATTGAAAAGATAGAGGTGCCTCTCGGATTGTTTTCAGGAACATAGGCAGAGTAGGATGCATGGGAGAAAATGGGCGGGTTATCGTTGATATCTGCCACCTGCAGCAAAAGGTGAGCATCTGTGGACAGGGATGGGTTTCCTCCATCTTTAGCACTTAGAGTGATGTTGTAAAAGGAAAACTGTTCCTGTCAAGGGCTCCGGTTGTAACCAGACGGTAGTAATTGTCTACTGACTTTTCTAACTTGAAAGGAAGTTTCTCTGAGAGGGAACACGTGATGAAGGCATTCTGTCCCGAGTCTCTATCATGTACATTGAAAAGAGCAATTATGGTTCCTGGAGGACAGTCTTCAGGAACTGAGCTAGTGGCAGACGTCATGTAAAATTCCGGGGCATTGTCGTTCACGTCTAGAACCGTGACAATAACCTTTGTTCTGGTCAGAAGGCCTGGACCATCCTGAGCTTCGATATCAATTTCATGGTATTTAGCTTTCTCATAGTCTAGACTTTTTATGATTGTTATATCTCCGGATGTTGACTTGAGCTCAAATACATCTGTGGTTTCTCCGGGAGCTTGCTCTCGAAAATAGGACACTTGAGCATTGTATCCCTCATCTGCATCCGTGGCTGTCACTGTGAGTATCCGCGTACCTAAAGGCACATTCTCCGGAACACTCACCCGGTATTCAGGCTGTGCAAATACAGGAGCGTTGTCATTAGCATCTAGGACCTTCACGCGGATGCGGCAGGTGCCAGACCGGACTGGGTTGCCCCCGTCGGAAGCCACGAGAACGAGATGGTGAACCGCCTCTTCCTCGCGGTCCAGAGCACGCTCCAGCACCAGCTCCGGGTACCTGTTCCCATCAGCTCCTCTTCGCACATCCAAAGAGAAGTGGTCGTTTGAGTTGAGTTCATACTTTTGGAGGGTGTTCTCGCCTACATCCACATCGTGTGCACTCTTAAGAGGAATCCTGAATCCTGGGGTCGTAGTTTCACTGATTTTTAGCTCCAGCTCCTCTACTCCAAAACGAGGGGCATTGTCGTTAATATCTGTTATTTCCACTTCTACTGAATAAATAGTCATTTTATCTTCCAGGAGGATGTTGAAGGTCACGGCGCACCGCGCGCTCTGGGCGCAAAGCTCCTCGCGGTCGATCCTGCCCGCGGTCACCAAGGCTCCACTTCGCGGGTTCAGAGCGAAGAGCTGCGTCCTACCTCTGGAGACGATGCGGACTCCGCGCTCGGCCAGGGCCAGAGGCTCCCAACCCAAGTCCTTGGAGATGTTGCCCACGAAGGCGCCTTTGTCAATCTCCTCTGGCATGGAGTAGCGAATCTGCCCAGCTCCGGCCTCCCACAGGGCAGCCCAAAGAACGCACCGCAGGACCAGCCTTCTGCCGGGGAAAACTTTGGCAGCGCGGCCATTTCCCTTCTGAAGCAGCGGTTTCCTCCGAACCGACTTCCAGCACCCAGTGAGGGATTCCGATTTTATCCCCCAGGGTCTGAGACGACCAGTATTCACGGGACCTAGGTCACCGTGGAGAGAACTAAGGGGTGGCTGGGGTGAGTTTCTCTGCCACCGGGAATCTTGCGGACCAAACACCCAGCCCTTTGTGTTGTGGGAGCGGCTAGGCAGGATTGGTCCTCCCGGCCCTTTTTTTCCTTCTTAGGTGGTCAACAGCGACGCCCAGAGGCCTGGCCAGTTTCTGCACCCGTTCACGCAAACCCAAGTTCATGTTTTTGTTCGCCCTGTCTTTTAAGACGCTTTAAAGACTCTTTATAGTTCTAAAACACTGTGGAAGTAAATATTTTAAGTAAAGAACTTTCTCTCAGAAGTGGTAAAAATAGTGTAAATGAATGTAGTAACATGGAGAGTAGTTGCTACGAAATAGTTGAATGATCAAAGCATAAATCAAATGCTGACGTTGCCCTTGTCACAAATGTCCTCCACTTCTTTCTTCTTGTATGCTCAGACAAAAAGATCAATTACAAATTGTAGCAGACAGCTTCAGGTTCGCTGAGATGAACTTCCAGACCAGGCACAGTTATGGAGGAAGGGATATTATTTATTGAAGCTTACAGATCCAGGGGAAGTTCCATAAAGGCAGGAGAAACGGCCTGCTCTCCACAGGGCCAAACAGAGAGAGCAAAAGCCAACCAGCCACCACAGCACACAGAGCAAAACAAACTACAGCCAAAAGGTCACACAGCAGACTTCAGGAACTCCTGCTAGACACATTTGCATATCTTTACAATGGAATCTCAAACCCATCACCACACCTTAAGACCAGCCCCCAGTGACCTTGCCTCTAGCAAGGTGATTGCAGATGCAAACTATAAAGTAAAACACTGAATATATTGGGGGACATATATTCAAACTACCACATTCCGCCCCTGGCCCCCAATATATTTAGCTCCTGGCCCCCAATAGATTTATAACTATCACACATTGTAAATTGTACTCAGTCCAATTTCAAAGGTTCTCACAGTCTTGATCAACTTAAGATAGTGAGTCCTGTACAATCAAACAAGTTAAATACTTTCAACATGTAAAGGCACAGAGTAAACATTTTAACTGTATAAGGAATAGCAAGGAGAGACTAAAACAATGCAAACTCAATCACCATCAGCCATCATCAAACTTCTGCAGTTCAAGTTCAGTATAACCAGAGACTAACAGTCTCCATGTTTACCAATTCCGCCCCTCCAGCTGGGCAGAGTCGCCAGGGAAAACTTCCATCCCAGTTCAACACTGCACTCCATGGTAGTCCTTTTGCACAGTCCTGGTATATCCAAAACATCTTCAGGTCTCCATGCAAACCACAGTCCATCTTCCAAAAGGCTCTTCCAGCCTATTCCTCAGGGACTTCATGCCCTGCCTTCATGCTGCATCTCAGCAGCGGCTCCTGGAACCGTGTGCAACTCATGACCACTCCATGCATTTTTCATGCTTCCAAAACTAATACCAGGTGTGCAGGACACAGCCATATTCTTAATCCAGGAACAAAATAAATCACAGCCTTGAAAAGCAGGTTCCTTCTCCAGTCAACTCTTTCCAAGAGTTTGCATTTTTAACAGTCTTTCCTCAGGCATCCTCTCCATTGTTTTAATGTAAATCAGTCGTCAGGCCACCTTCCTTCCACCTTCCTTAAGATTGCTAATGTGGTTGACAATAGCAGCTAAACCAGTCTCAGTGCCTCTGCTTTTAACTTGCTTGAGGTTTTCAAACTTAAAATCTTGAAAATCTCAGTCCGATATCTTTAGCCAAGCACATCAGTCCATTACAAATTTAAGTTTGATCAAACACTCTGGGCCTGGATAGCAGAACGTAGCCATCCCTTATGCCAGTAGCCCAGTTCCAACAAAGTCCTCTGCAGTCTTTCCTTCCCCTTAGAAAGCTCATAAGCCAAGCCTCGAAGTTCAATACAGTCTGCACTTAGAAATCTCAAACTCTCATAAGAATAGTCTATAAAACTTGGCTTACCACTCCAGAAGGCATCTTCAGTTGCAAGCACCAAGTCCATGCTCATTCCTCCAAAACAAAGGTTCCAAAAGACGAATATCCACACGGTCAGGTTCATCTCACCCCACACTCCTCGGTACCACTTTACTGTAGCAGACAGCTTCAGGTTCGCTGAGATGAACTTCCAGACCAGGCACAGTTATGGAGGAAGGGATATTATTTATTGAAGCTTACAGATCCAGGGGAAGTTCCATAAAGGCAGGAGAAACGGCCTGCTCTCCATAAACAGAGAGAGCAAAAAGCCAACCAGCCACCACAGCACACAGAGCAAAACAAACTACAGCCAAAAGGTCACACAGCAGACTTCAGGAACTCCTGCTAGACACATTTGCATATCTTTACAATGGAATCTCAAACCCATCACCACACCTTAAGCCAGCACAGTGAGCAAAACAAGGTGATTGCAGATGCAAACTATAAAGTCAAACACTGAATATATTGGGGACATATATTCAAACTACAGCTAACTTTCTTCTAAGGTTATGTTTCAAATTTCTGTGCTTTGCATATTTTTAAAACTGGAAAACTCAAATCCACATCACCACACTTGTCTTGAGACCAGCTGAAAACCATGAACCTGTTCTCAGAAAGCTTTCAGGATGGGAAAGGACATAGGAAAATGAAGATGGTATTATTATTAGAGTGTTGGTAACTGCTGAATTGATGGGAAACATTGGATCATGGAGAAATGCATAGGAAATTTGTCCAACCTGTTTGTGAGTCAAAAAAGTCTGCTCCAGGATGTCATAGGATCTGAATCATCATGGGGATGATTAGATAAGAAAGAGGCTAGAATAGCATTCTACACCCCCTGAACAAGTGCTTGGAGTTGAGAGACAGCACAGAACATTATGGACACTAAAGGTGGATATAATGAATAAAGCTTTGCAGCTGGGAGCTTCACCATATTCGGGTGGTTGTTTGGGATTGCTAAGTCCTTTCTCTGTCACATCTTAATATTTCCCAAGGGCATATGAGACAATATTATGGATGTCTTCTTACTCCCATTTGTTTTTATGTTCCAATGCATAATACATTTAAAAATGTTTCATGCAGACTACTATAGAATCTGTCTACACACCAGTGGATTTTACCAAATCTTAATGTCTTTCCATGTTTAAATAAGATCAGTATTTTTTTAAAAAATTAACGCTACTTCAGTCACTTTTTTTTTCTTTTTTAAGAAGGTAGAGTCTTGCTCCAGCCCAGGCTGAGCTGGAATTCACTATGTAGTCTCAGGGTGACCTCGAACTCACAGTAGTCCTCCTACTTCTGCCTCCTGAGTGCTGGGATTAAAGGCATGCACCACCATGCCTGGCAGTATTTTAAGTATTTTATTTTTATTTATTTATTAAAGATAGAGATAGAGAGAGAATGGGTGTGCCACAGCCTCTAACTACTGCAAACGAACTCCAGATGCATATGCCACTATGTGCATCTGACTTACATGGGTACTGGGGAATTGAACCAGTGTTCTTAGGCTTCCTAGGTAAGCACTTTAACCACTAAGCAATCTCCATCCATTAAAGATCAGTTTTAAAACTTTTTATTTTGAGTAATTTCAGATTTATAAAAGTTGCCAAAATAGTACAGATAATTCTCATATACAGTCATCCGATCTGAGGGGCATTGATTCTAAAATCCAAGTATGTTTGAGTCCTCATGTAAAATGGCATACACAGTATTTTTCAAGTGACTCTTGTAATCCTCTGCACACTCTAAATCATCTCTAGTTTACATAGTACTTGACATGATATAAATAGATGCTACAGTGTGTTATTAAGAGAATAATGACTAAAAGTTTGTATATATTCAGTACATATATAATTGTTAAAACAATACTTTCAACCTATGATTGGTTGAATTTACAGATGTGGAACTTGAGGATATAAAGCCCACTTTATTCGGCACCCATATTACCCAATACATTAACATTCTGATTTTATGATCTCCACCCCTCAATCTCTTTTATTTCAGAGTAAGTTACAGATAGATATGCTCTTTTTCTTTTCTTAAAATCAAGAACATTCTTTCATTACTAAAATATGATGAAAATCAACCAGTTGCAATCAATATTATTTCATTGCCTAATCAGCAGATCTTAGAAAATTTTCCATTTGCTACAATGTCTTTGTACAGCAAAAAATAAGATTCTGTCCTAGGATATAATCTAGGATCATACATTAATCATGTTTTTGTAGTCAAAATTAATCCAAGAAGTTCATCAGGCTTTGTATTCATGACTTCATACTTTGAAGACTGACCAGTTCTGCTATAGGATGTCCTTCATTAGGGATTGTCATATTCTTTTTCCTCATCACATTCAGATTATATAGGCTTTTTTTGGCCAGGAATAATATAGAAATGACACTACTTCCTGCTGCAGGAGGCACATGATATCTTTGGTCCAATATACTGTTAGCTTTGATAACTTTCTAGTAACTTCTTGGTAATTTTTTTTCTAGGCACAGTCTCACCCTAGCCCAGGTTGACCTTGAACTCACACTGGTCTTTCTACTTCTGCCTCCCAAGTGCTGAAATTAAAGGCATACACCACCATGCCTGGTACTTTTTGGTAATTTCTAGTTTTCCCTATTGTAAAATAACTCTTTGTGGATTAATAATTATCTTTTGATACATATTTTCAGATTTAGTAAATATTGTTTCTGAATGTTTTTCCTTGATGATTTTTATTATCTCTTGTGCATGTGTGTTTCATGGTATGGAGGCCAGAGGACAATCCCAAGTGTTAGTCTTGTCTTCCATCTCGTTTGAGGCAGAGTCTCTTGTTCATTGCTTGGGTCACCAGGGTAGCTGACCTGTGAACTTCTGGGATTCTCCTACCATCTTTCTGTAGAATGGCTGGGATAATGGAAACTAGTTGCTTTTATTTTTCCCTCCCTCCCTCTTTCTTTTTTTTTTCTCTTTCTTTCTCCCTCCCTCCCCTTCTTACCTTCCTTCCTGCCTTCCCTCCTTCATTCCCTCCCTCCCTCCTTCCTTCCTTCCTTTTTTTTTTTGAGGTAGAGTCTTACTCTAGGCCAGGCTGACCTGGAATTCACTATGTAGTCTTAGGGTGACCTCAAACTCATGGCAATACTCCTATCTCTGCCTCCCAAGTGCTGGAATTAAAAGCATGTGCTACCATGCCCAACAGCCTTTCTTTTTCTGGGGGTACAAACTTGTATGTCAAATGTGTTAACCCGCTGAACCATCTCCCTAGTCCACCCTCTAAGATTCTTGCCTGAAATGGTTATTAATCAGGTTGGTGGAGACCAAGGTTTAAAAACAAACCTATAGAAAGAGATGAGTCTTTCTGATACCCTTCTTTAGGTGACAGTCATTTTTCTTCTTCCATATAAGCATTACACACCCAGAATACAGCATATCATTTATTTTTCCTATTACTTATTTATTTTTAATCTAGCACTGGGGATTGAATCTAGAGATTTTCACGTATGAGTTCTATCACCGAGATACATCCCCAGCTCTATGTTTTCTTTTCACAGCACATTTGTGCATCCATATATTGTTTGCCTACTTGAAATTCATACACATAGTTACATGTTGTATTTATTCTGTATTACATTCTTTGCTCAACATTGCATTTTGAGATTTATTTATGCTGTTTTATTTTGAGGCAAGCCAAACAGACTTTTTTTTTTTTTTTTTGGTTTTCCAAGGTAGGGTCTCACTCTAGCTCAGGCTGACCTGGAATTAATTCACTATGTAGTCTCAGGGTGGCCTCGAACTCTCGGCAATCCTCCTGCCTCTACCTCCATGCACCACCGTGCCTGCCCCCTTTAAATGTGAGATAGCAAGAGTGAGAGCGAGTGAGTAAGCAAGAGAGAATTGGCACACCAGGGCTCCAACCACTGTAATCAAAATCCAGACACATGCACCACCTTGTGCACATGTGCAACCTTGCACATTTGAGTCACCTTGTGCGACTGGCTTATGTGGGATCTGAAGAGTTGAACATGAGTCCTTAGGCATTGCAGGAAAGTGCCATAACCACTAAGCAATCTCTCCAGCCCTATTTATGCTGTCTATATTCATTTTAAAAGTGGCACAATGGTAGCCTCCAAAACATTAAAGGCATTTGCCAAAGCCCTTGGTTTCCCTTGAGAAACAGTAAGACCCTATTGCTGAAGACATCTCTTGCCTGAGAGGCAAGGTCACTGAGAAAGCAAGCTGGTGCTGAGCAGAAAACCTTCTCCCTTTAGACCAGCCAATTGAAAGCTGGAAAAAGCTGCACTGCATGCAGCCATATGGGAGACAGAGGTCATCAGCAGTGAAAACAGTGGATACTGAACATTCAAGTTTGGCCATACAGGCCAAATGACTGAATGGGTGCAATAGTGGCATGTCTGTTCTTAGGGTAACCAACTGCTCCATAATTGGACTGAAGGCCCTCTCTAAGGGAGGGAATACATACCTGGTACTGAAAAACCTAAGCAAAAGTCTATGGCAGGGGAGGTCATGAGCCTTAGGGGTATAAAGCCTGCTCTTGTCTGACTAAATGTATATATTATTCCCACCAAGCTGCCCTGGGGGCACTACAGTTAATGTTCATGTTCACATATTAATGCTACTCTCACTTCTTGTTAGAGAAGCTTCTCTTTTCAGGTGGCGATGACCACTGGGATGACCCAAAAGGCAACAAAGTGCTGAGAAGAAGGGATGGAGGAGTTCCCAGCACTGAAACACCTCTGTCACACCCTCCAAGGCTCAGGGACCATTGCGGAAGAGGGGAAGGATAGAATGGAGGAGCCAAAGTAAGGGTACAACTCCTTACAATGCAACTGTCCAGACAGAAATTGGCCTTGATATCCATGACCTTTCAGTGCCTAAAAATACCTTGCCAAGACCCTCAAAAATAGAAGAAAAAGATGATGACATCAAATTAAAAGAGAGACTAATGGAGAGAGGGAGGGGATATGATGGAGATTGGAGTTCTAAAGGGGAATGGGGGGAGGGGAGGGAAATATGCATTTTTGTATGTAAGTTGTTAATAAAAAATAATAATTAAAAAAAGTGGCACAATAAGCCAGGTGTGGTGGTGCGTGCCTTTAATCCTAGCACTCAGGAGCACCGTGAGTTCGAGGCCACCCTGAGACTACATAGTGAATTTCAGGTCAGCTTGAGCTAGAGTGAGACCCTACCTTGAAAAAACCCCCCAAAATAAAAAAATAAATAAAAGTGGCACAATATTCCATCATGTAAAAGGAACTAAATTTGTTTTTCACACATCTGTACTACATATTAAGTTATGTGTTTCCTGATCCATTCTTTTCTTTTGCCTGCCTTCATGCCCTTCTTTTCCCCTTCACTTGCTTGTGGTTGCTCACATAGCATCATCTGAGGACAGGGATGAGCTGAAATGCTGAGACATTTCTTATGACCTCTTGCTTCCACAAAGTTTCTCCAAATGGGTATTTAAAAAACATTACCAGCAGAGTAATGACCATTCATTCTTTTCCTTTCCTTGTCTTTCTTTCTCTTCTTCCCTCCCTCCCTCCCACTCTCTATCCCCCAGTCTCTGGTTTTTGGAGATAGGGTCTTCTTACATAACCCTGGTTGGCTTTGTTGACTCATTATATAGCCCAAACTGGCTTTCAACTTGTGGCAATACTCTTGCTTCATACTCCTCAGTGCTAAGATGACAGGTGTGGACCAACCAGGCATGGCTGGATATTGTTGTTTTTTCCTAAAATGATCATGGTAGATACATATAATAGTCTACTATTTTGATAATTTTAAGTCTGCAGCTTTGTGGCATTTAATACCTTTATATTACATTTTTGTGTAACCATCACTACTATCCACCTCCAGAAATTTTTCATCCTCTCCAGCTGAATATCTAAACTTACTAACATGAACTCCATACTCTTTTCCTCCTCAGCACCTGGCAACTATCATTCTACTACTTTCTGTCTTTGTGAATTTGGCCAGTCTAAGAACCTTGGATAAGATAAATCATAGTTTTTCTACTTTTGTGACTGGATTATTATACTTAGTACAATGTCTACTATATTTATGCATGATTTAGCAAATGCCAACATTCCCATATTTTTAAAGGCTGAATGGTCTTCAGATATGTATATCATCACCTTTTGTTTATCCAGCCATCAATGGACACTGGGTTGCTTCCACCATTTGGCTACTGTGAATAATGATGATATGAACATGGATATACAGATAAATATCTCTTCAAGTATCTACTTTTGTTTCTTTATATATATTTAAATTTTTATTTGTGTGTGTGTGTGAGAGAGAGAAGAATGAACACGGGCACATCAGAACCTTTGCCACTGCAAACAAACTCCAGATGCACATGCCCCTTTGCATCTGGCTTTCATGGATAATGGGTAATTGAGCTAAGGCTGGAAGGCTTTGCAAGCAAGTGTGTTTAACTTCTGAGCTATCTCCTCAGACCCTGCTTTCACTCTTCAGAAGTTCTGGATCACATGGTAATCATTTGTTTAAGTTTTTGAGAAATAATACTGTCTTGTACAGTCGCTGCCTCATTTTACATTCACATAAAAAATGTAGAGAGGTTCCAATTTCTCCACATCATTGCCAACACTTGTTTTCTATTTTTAAATACTGGCCATCCAAATGCATATATATCTTTTTTTGTAGTTTTTGTTTTAAGAGGTAGGGCCTCATTCTACTAGCCCAGACTGACCTGGAATTCACTCTGTAACCCAGGCTGGCCTCAAACTCACAGCCATTATTCTGAGTGTTGGGATTAAAAGCACAAGCCAACACACCTGGCTTGTTATTATGATTTTGCTTTGTATTTCTGTAATGACTAGCAATGTTAGACATAGTTTCATGTGCTTATTGATCATTTGTATTTCATCTTCAGAGGTCTGTCTATGTTCAAGTCCTCCTCTCATTCTACAATCTAGTTGTTTTTTAAAGTTATTTGTGATAATTTCATACATGTATACAATTTATTTTAATCATATTCATTCCCATTGCTTGTATCTCCCTTCCATTCCTGTGGAACCCCCTCTTCCAAAACTAGCCTCCCTTCTACTTCCATTTTTTTTTGAGGTAGGGTCTTGCTCTAGCCTGGGCTGACCTGGAATTCACTATGTAGTCTCAGGGTGGCCTTGAACTCATGGCAATCCTCCTACCTCTGCCTCCTGAGTGCTGTGATTAAAGGCATTTGCCACCACACCTGTCTCCATGTTTTTTTTTTCTGACCCGATGAGTTTAATTAAGGTTGCTTACATGAACATGGGTGGGGTTATTTACTGGAGCATGGGCAACTTACCAGTGGTGACACCACTGAAGAAAATGACTCTCCCTCATTCAGCAACCATTAACTTCCTGTAGCCCCTTAGCAAGGGGTGGGGCCTCATGATCTCTCCCCCAACCATGATGGAATGCTGATGGGCCCAATCTTGTGCAGGTGTTGTACAGGTTATCACAGCTGCTGTGTATTCATGATTGCTAAGCCATGATGACATGTCAAATCCAGAAGACAGAATTTCACAGCACTCCTCATTGCCAGTTCTTACATTCTCTCCATACTTTCTTTCACAATATTCCCTGAGTCTTGGAAGGGGTGATATAGGTGTTCCATTTAGATCTGAGCACTCAACAGTCACTTACTCTCAGCACTTTGACCAATTTTGAGTCTCTGCATTAACTGCTGCCACCTACTACAAAAGGAACTTTTCTCTGAACAAGTCTGAAAGCATCACTAATCTATGGATATAAATATAAATATTTAGAATGCAGTTTAACAATGTGCCCATTTGGCAAAACAATATTAGTAGATTCCTACCTATAGCCTGTGACTTCTTAGTGATGAGCTTTTCACCAGATTTATAGTACCAGGCATAGATTCTTTCCTGTGGAATGAGTCTCAAATCCAATCAGAAAGTTGTTGATTACCTCCCCAGTCATGCACTATTGCACCAATGGGCTGGCATATCTTTCCTCACAGGTCAGTAGTGTAGCATGCAGGATCCACAGCTGGGTATGTTTTTTTTTTTTTTTTTTTTTTGTTGTTAAGTTGTAAGACTTCTTCACATTTTTTTGTGTATCAATTCTTAAGAATACTTGATTTAGAAATATTTTCTCCTTTTCCATGAGCTGCCTTTTTGCTCTTTTTTTCTTGTTTTTTCAAGGTAGGTTTTAATTCTAGCCAAGGCTGACATGGAATTAACTATGTAGCCTTAAGATGGCCTCAAACTCAGCAATTCTACTACCTCTGCCTCCCAAGTGCTGGAATTAAAGGCATGCACCATCACACTCAGCTCAAATTTTTATAAAGTCTAACATCTACAGCCATACCACACATCCAATCTTATCTTATAAAATCTAACTTTTTCTTTTTATTCTCTCATTGTCTGTGATTTTGGTGTCACATTTAAGAACTGATGCTAATCCCAAACCTATGAAGCTTGCCTTTCTTCTGAGCTTTATAGTTTTAGTTCTTATGAGTGTATATTTGATCAGTTTTGGTAATGTAATGACCCAGCTTCATTATCTTTATATGCACACATCTAGTTTTTCTAGCACCATTGTTGAGAATACTGCCCTTTCCCCACACGTTGGTCTTGGCAACCTTGTAGTAAATCATTTGACCACATAGGTGAAGCTTTATTTCGGGACTCATTGTACCAGTGTTTTTTTTTAAATATATATTTTTTATTTATATTATTCTGATTTTACATTCATAGTATTGGTTCCATTGTCCTCCTCCCCGTCCTCCCACTTTCAAAGGGACCCTCATCAATGGGGAATGTGGGTCATGCATTGTGGTTTTACTCAAGAGTTCTGGTGGATAGGCCCCAGTCTCTGTGCATAGTGCCCCAACTTGTGACTCTAACAATCTTTCTGCCCCCTCTTCCGTGAGTTTCCCTGAGCCACACTGGGGTCATTTTAGTTCTGCTTCCTTGATGAGGTTTTGGGAGCCTCTGTTTCTCTGGATATCTGGCTTAGTTGGAGTTGGATGTTCTCTGTGTTTATCTCCTTCAGCCTTTTTCTGGTGTTGTGATCGCCTTGAATGCTGTATTCTTGCCCTTCCCCTGCGTTGTTCTATGGTTTCAGCTGGTGAGGTGTGGTTAGCTGATTGTACCTCTGTAGTTAATTGTGAAATTAGGGAGTTTGTGACTTTCAATTTTTTTTCTGTTTTTTTGAGGTAGGGTTTCACTCTAGCTCAGGCTGACTTGGAATTCACTATTTAGTCTTAGGGTGGCCTTGAACTCATGGCTATCCTCCTACCTCTGCCTCCTGAGTGCTGGGATTAAAGATGCACTACCACACCTGGCCAATTTTGTTCTTTTTGAAGACTGTTTTGTCTGCTTGAAAACCCCTTGAAATTCCATATGAATTTTGGGATTTCTTTCTTTCTTTCATTCCTTTTTTTTTTGAGATAGGGTCTCACTCTTGCCCAGGCTGATCTGGAATTCACTATGTAGGGTAGCCTCGAACTCACAATGATCCTCCTACCTCTGCCTTCCGAGTGCTGGGATTAAAGGTGTGCACCATCACACCTGGCCAGGATACATTTTTCTATTTATGCAAAATATTTACTGATTATGTTAAGGAAGTTTTATTATATTCCTAGTTTGATAGAAGGGTTGAATCATAAACCAATGTTCTCAAGAGCATTATTATGCCTCTGTTAAAATGAGCATATTGTTTTAAATCTTTAATCTCAATGTATAATTTTTATTATGAGAAATCATTACACTGAAATAGTATATCAGCTCTAAAATAAACCCTACTTAGTTATGACCCACAAACATTACATTTTAAATAGCAGTTGATAAGATGTGATAAAATGTTAATTTAGATTTTTAGAAATTCATTTATTTGCATATGTGTGTGCAAGTGTGTATGGGCATGCCAAGGTCTCTTGCCACTGCAAATAGAATGCCAGACATCTGTGGCATTTTTTTGTATCTGGCTTTACATGGACAGCTGGGAAATGGAACCCTAGCCAACAGTGCCTTTAACTGCTGAACCATTTCCAAGTCTTTAATTTAGATTATTTTTTGAGGTAGAGTCTCACTCTATCCCAGGATGACCTGGAACTCACTCTGTAGTTCTAGGCTGGCCTCAAACTCACAACACTTCTCCTGCTGGGACTAAAGGAGTGTACCACCACACCCAAATTTTTTATTTAATATAGATTTTGAATCAAATTTGCTATAGGGATTTACCATATCTGTTCTTACTTCAGTTTGCTTATATTTTAGCTTCTCCATGCTGAAATTTTCTCATTGTTACTTTCTCTCTCTTTTTTTCAAGGCAGGGTCTCACTCTAGTCCAAGCTGACTTGGAACTTATTCTGGTGCCCAGGCTGGCTTTGAACATTCAGCAATCTTCCTACCTCAGCCTCCTGAGTGCTGGGGTTACAGGTGTGCACCACCAAGTTGGAAACTTCCATCCATTTCTTTAAGAACACAAGTGCAATATTTATTTGAAAGCATTTATATCATCTCACCATGTTTTCCAGCAGAGCATGAAAACTGTTTATTTTTGTTGTGATGGAAATCAAATCCATCACCTCATGTATGCTGAGAAATTGCTGTACCATGGAGGGACACCTTCAGCTTTAGCTTGTTTTTTAAAAGGTTTTCATCATGCTGGAGGTTCAGCTCAGTGGTTGAGCACTTGTCTAGCATTTGTTAGACCCTGGGTTTAATCCCAAGCTCCAAAACAAAGACAAAGGCACAAAATTAAAAGGTGTTTTCATCAATGTTTTTATGGTTAATGTCTCACTAAATAAATCACAACAGGTCTCATTGCAATTTTCTGAAGATTTTTCCCTCTTTGTCTCTGACAAAATCTGGCTTTATTCTATATATAATTTTCTATCCATGACTCTTGTTTCATATCAAGTTGGTTTAACTTGTCTCTTAATTTTTTCTCTTTCCCGCTTTCCCAGTCTTTGCCTTTGATTTGAATCTTGAGTTTTCTCCTCAGATCATTAGAAAAAGAATTTAATCATGACATCTACTTAACTTATATTAGTCTCAATATTTGACTTGACAGAATTTTCATTTTCTCTCTTCTGCTTTCAGTATGTCATCTATTGTCTACTTCTACTGCTCAATCACCAGAAGTTTTCCTTGTTTGAATTTTCAAGATTTTATACTCTATTACATTTGCTACTTTATAATTTTCTTCCTTCTTTCTTCTTTTCTTTTTGGAGGTAGGGTTTCATTCTAGTCCAGGCTGACCTGGAATTCACTATGTATTCTCAGGCTGGCCTCAAACTCATGGTAATCCTACCTCTGCTTCCCGAGTGCTGGGATTAAAGGCATGTGCTACCACCACTGGCCTTAATTTTCTTTCTTTTACCTATATTATCATTTTTTTGCTTTATTTCTCAAGTAGCAAACTAAAATCATTCATTTTATTTTTATTTTTTAAAATGTATTTATGCATTTTCATGCGTGTGCATAAGGGTGCATGAGGTCTCTTCCCACTTCAAACAAATGCCATCCAGCGTGATGTGGGTAGCTGGGAAATTTAACCCAGGCAGGTAGGCTTTGCACGCAAGTACCTTTAAGCAGCGAGTCATTTTCTTCAAAGCTGCTTTCTTTTGTGCATATGTGCACATGTATCTTTAATTTCTTTTTAATGTATCTTTAAAATTTTTATTTTTATTAGATATGGACATACTTAGTATGTAAACAACACATGTTGGTATCATCCTTTCCCTGCCCTTTTCTGAAGAGGCCCTCCTCGTTGGGGATGCAGGTCAACCCCATGGGGATTGTGGGTCATGCATTGTGGGGGTATCAGTTAGTTATGGGAAAAGACAATGTCTCTATGCATAATGTCCCAACTTGTGGCTCTAACAATCTTTTTGCACCCTCTTCCACAATCTTTCCACCTCCTCTTCCTTAATGTATCTTTAATTTCAATATTTTAGTATAAATTTGTTTTAAGCAGTTATCTTGTCAGTATAATATGGATGTAAAAAATCAATCAATTCATTAATTTCTGACCTTTAATTGGTAAGTGAAGCTTATTTATATATTCACAGAAGAAAAAAATTAACTTATAAGACTTAAGAAGATACAGAATTGAAATAACATCAATTGAGACCATAACACTGGTTCTAAGATGAAAATATATACATAGCAAGAATGAAATAAATTCTTAAAAGTCACCAGAGAAAATAACAGATTACCTTAAAAATAATAAGAACTTGTTGACAGAAAATTCCTCATTAGCAGTTATAAATTACAGGTAAACAATGTGTTTTGAAATTTGGGTTCATACATTTATTTTAAGTAGCAAAGCTTTGTTTTTTTAATGTGTTCTCATCTACTTTATTTCCCTCTCTATTTCCCTCCTGTGTTCTGTCTCTGAGTTTTTGTGTGTGGTGACACAATGTACATTTTTTTCTGAGACAGGTCTTAAGTAGCCTAGGGTGGCCTCAAACTTTGTATGTGATCAAGATAACCTTGAACTCTGGATTACCCTGCCTTAGTATCCTGAGTTCTGTGCTATCGTGCATGGCTTATTGGTTCTGAAATTATAGCTCAGCAGGTGTGGTGCCACATACCTACAATGCCAGTTCTCAAAGGTCTGAGGAAGGAGGATGATGTTAGAGGTCAGCTTGGCTACATAGCAGGTTCCAGGCTAGCAAAGGTACACATAGATGCTCTGTCGAAAAATCCTTTCTTTCTAACCCAAGGTTTCAGGTAATAATTAGGTTTCTGAATGGTGCTTCAATACTGTATGACAGTAATATCTTGGATAGCACAGCTCACATCTGATAGACTTAGTGTTCATTGCATCTTTGTTAGTGTCTCTTAGTGTTTAGCTTACAACAAAATATAATCACAGGGGTTGGCAGGGAAGATTTCATACAACTTTCATTTTTTAGCTAGCTGATTGGCTTCAATGCTTAATTTAGATACAAGTAATAAGCCTCTCCCAGGCCCTTTATCTAGCACTGAGCACTTTTTATGTATTACACTACTGGAGCCAATCTCCTGACCTTCAACTGCCATTACATAGCTTCCTGACTCACAACTTTCTGGCTCTATTTAAATAACCATTAGATAATGTCCATTTAGATAATCATATTATATTTATACTTTTCTATTTTATGCTTTCCTCTTTTTACATTTTATCTACATTTGCAACTTACTAGAGCAGAGTGAGTATATCAAGGCAGACACTCTTCCATAATACTTTCTTCTGAAGAGCTATTACTTTCATATAAAATATATACTTGTTTTTGTTAGTTATTTTTCTTCAATATTTTTATTTTATTTATTTGTGTGTATGTGTGTGTGTGAGAGAGCAGGGGAATGCCAGAGAATAATCCCAGGGCCTTTTGCCACTATAAAGGAATTCCAGATACATGCACCACATTGTGCATCTGGCTTTATTTGGGAATTGAGGAATCAAATGTGGCCACCAGGCTTTGTAAGCTTGCCTTTGACCACTAAGCAATCTTCCCAGTGCATGCATTTTTCATTACAAGTGTAATATACAAGTAAGGAAGCTTCAAAACTATTTCTTTAATTGCACAGTAAATATTTTGTTCATATTTTCTTTACTTCATAAATCACTTAAAATATTCTTTTAATAATTTATTTATCTGAGAGACAGGAATATACGGAGAGAGAGAGAGAGAGAGAGAGAGAGAGAATGGACATGCCAGGGCCTTTAGCCACTGTAAATGAACTCCAGACACATGTGCCACCTTGTGCACCTGGCTTACCTGGGTCCTGGGCATTTGATCTTGGTTCTTTTTTTTTTTTTTTTAGGTTTGCTTATTTATTATTTTATTTTATTTTAATTTTTTTATTGACAACTTCTTTAATTGTAGACAATATCCCATGGTACTCCCCCCCCACTTTCCCCTTTGAAACTTCACTCTCCATCATATCCTCTCCCCCTCTCAATCTCTTTTCAGTTTGATGTCATGATCTTTTCCTTCTCTTATGATGATCTTGTGTAGGTAGTGTCAGGCACTGTGAGGTCATGGATATCCAGGTGAACTTGGTTCTTTAGGCTTCACAGGCAAGCACCTTAACTGCTATCTTTTCAGCCCTAAATATATTCTTTTAAAATATGTTTTTATTTGAGAGAGAGATAGAGGGAGAGAATGGGCATATCAGGGCCTTCAGCCACTGCAAATGAACTCCAGATGCATGTGCCACCTTGTACATCTGGCTTATGTGGATACTGGGTGGGAAATCAAACCTAGGTCCTTTGGCAAGCGTGTAACCACTAAGCCATTTCTCCAGCCCCCTAAATATATTCTTAAGCATGCATAATATACCTCCTACTAAAAATATCTCCTAATTAAAATTAAACAAAGAACTAAGATAGTCAACAGTAATTTAAAATTATAGTTTATATAGATTTTGATCATTCATATTAGCACAAATAAAATGCTACCCTAAATGATCTTCATTTGTATTTATTCTGAATAAGAGGACAGTAAATCCATAACAATGAAATGATTTGGCCACAGACTGCAAGAAATAGAAAGCAGACTTCCTGTTTCTAATGCAGTGCTCTTTCTTAAAGGAGATAGGGCTTCACACATATTCTTCATCCACAACACCAACATTAATCTCCAGTATTAGAACCCCCTCATCCCCCCTTTTTTGAGATAGAGTGGGATTATAGGCATAAGGTCCTGCCACTCCAATTTTCAGTACAAATGCCAAGATAAACCAAGTGTGGTGGCTGCATATCCAGCTTTCTGGGAGAATGAGGTAGGAGGATTGTAAATCAAAGCCAGCCTATGCTACCAAGCCAGCCCTGGTAATTTATCAAGATCTTGTCTCAAAATAGTAGGGTATTTGGTTAGCACCCACGAGGCTCTAGGTTTAACTCCCAACACAGCAATACAAAACCAAACAAAACCCCAAACACTACAAAGGTAAGATGGAACTGAACTGTTTGTAGCAGAGAGTGAAAGCAAGTAAGTGAAACCATGAATTATTTTTTAAAATCTATATAGATTACCAATTCACTACAAGTTTACCTGAGAAAATGTTTCCTCTTTATCTTCAAGTAAAGACTGGGGTGCTGACAGAAAGTCTTTTTTCTCGCAGCTCTCCTGGCTGATGAGCGTGTCGGCATAGTTGGGCTGCGGGAAGATCAGGTGACTCTTCCGCGAGTCCGCGGTGAGCGAGACCTCGTGAGAGTAGGTCTGCAGGAAGGCGCGCACCCCGTCCACGCCCACGAGCCGAGAGGCAGGCAAGCCAGCCAATCCGTTTCCCGCAGCTCGGAGCAGGCGCGAGGAGTGCCAGCGCCGCAGCCTGAGCGCCAGCAGCACCAGGACAAAGGCCAGGAAGACGCAGGAGACCGCGGTCACCGCTACCACCAGATAGAGCGTGAGCCCCGAGGTTTCGGAGTTGGTGGGAGACTCTAGACTGCTCAGATCTGCCAAGACGTCGGGGATGCTGTCGGCTATCGCCAGAGTGAGCGTGACCGTGGCGGAGAGAGGGGGCTGGCCGTGGTCCTGCACAGCCACCACCAGGCTCTGCTTGAGAGCATCTCGATCCAGCAGGGCCCGCGCGGTGCGCACCTCGCCTGTGTGCAGCCCCACGGAGAAGAGCCCTGGCTCGCTGGCCTTGAGCAGGCGGTAGGACAGCCAGGCGTTCTGTCCGGAGTCCTTGTCCACCGCCACCACTTTGGTCACCAAGTATCCGGGCTCTGCAGAGCGAGGTGCCAGCTCCACGCCAGTGGAGCCATCAGTAGGAGGGGCAGGGTACAGGATTTCAGGGGCATTGTCGTTTATATCTATCATGAACAAGTACAGAGATACGTTGCTGCTGAGTCTTGGGTTCCCGTTGTCATGGGCCATCACTTTCAGATGTAAATTTCGGAACTGTTCATAGTCGAAGGATTGCAATGCATAGAGGACTCCAGTGTCAGAGTTGATGGAGAAGTAAGAGGACAAGGGTATTCCCTGAATACTGTTTTCCACCAGGGAGTAGCTCACTTGTGCGTTTTCATTGTGGTCAGCATCCTGGGCTCTTACTGAGAAGATGGAGGCCCCTCTGGGGTTATTTTCAGGCATGTAGACAGAATAGGAGTCTTGCTGGAATACTGGAGGATTGTCATTGATATCTGTCACTAGCAGCGACATATGAGTTTGGGTAGACAGAGGTGGAGTTCCCTGATCTGTTGCTGTTACTGTGATGTTGAACCCAGAGATGTGTTCTCTGTCCAGTGTTCTTTCCGTTACTAAGCGGTAATAATTATCAACTAACTTTTCCAATATAAAGGGCACATTTCCAGGAATGGAACATGTGGTGTGGCCATTATCTCCAGAGTCCTGGTCATGCACACTAATGAGAGCAATTATTGTCCCAGGAGGACAGTTTTCTGGAACTGCAGTAGTAACAGAAGTGATGCTTACTTCTGGAGCATTATCATTTACATCCACAACCCTCACCAGCACCTTCGCTCTGGCCATGAGCCCAGCACCATCTTGAGCTTGAATTTCCATCTGATAAATTTTGTATTCTTCAAAATCCAGTGGTTCTTGATTTGATATTTCTCCCGTGTGAGAATCCAACCGGAATATATGGGCCACTTTGTGGTCTTTATTGTGAAAGGAGTATGTTACTTTGCCATTAGGTCCTTCATCTGGGTCAGTAGCATTTACAGTGAGCAGCTGGGTGCCCAGTGGGATGTTTTCTGGGACACTCATTTGGTATTCTGTCTGAGTGAATGCTGGAGGGTTGTCATTCACATCCACCACCTGAACAAGGATGCGGAGAGTCCCTGAACGGACTGGGCTGCCTCCATCAGAGGCGGTGAGGACTAGGTGGTGGACAGCTTCCTCTTCTCTATCCAGAGGACTCTGCAGCACCATGTCTGGTTGCTGGAGCCCGTCAGGTCCCTGTTGCACATCCAGGAAGAAGTGAGGGTTGGGGCTGAGCTGGTAGCTCTGGAGCGAGTTCATACCCACATCAAGATCTTGTCCAAAAGGCAGAGGGATCCTGGTACCTGGTATCGTTATTTCATTCATTTGAAATTCCACTTCTTCTAACTGGAACTTGGGAATGTTGTCATTAATATCAATTATTTCCACCTCGACAGGGAAAAGCTTCATTTCATCCTCCACAAGGATGTTGAAAGTCACGAGACATGGCGCGCTCTGGGCGCAGAGCTCCTCGCGGTCGATCCTGCCTGCGGTCACCAGGCTGCCGCTCCGCGGGTTCAGAGAGAAAAGCTGCGACCTACCTCTGGAGACGATGCGGACTCCGCGCTGGGTCAGCTCGCGGGTCTCCAGCCCCAGGTCCTTGGAGATGTTGCCCACGAAGGACCCTTTGTCTAGCTCCTCGGGGACGGAGTAGTGGATGGTTCCAGCCCCCGCTTCCAGTAGTAACTCCAGGAAAACGCACAGCAGCATCAGCAGGCTGCTGTGGGCTAGCTTCTCTGGAATCGCCATTGCTCTCTGTCTTCCTACTTTTCTCTATTATCAAGGGGGTTATTTCTGAGTTTCCAGAGCCTACCTTAACCCAGTATTCGAAATAATTACAAGCGGAGTCTCGTCCAGAAATAGTATTGGGCAGCCTCAGGTAGAGTTTTCAGTTCGGCGGTGATGTGAGGTTTGAAGACGCTCAAAATTTTCTTTTCTTTCTTTAAAAAAAAAACCGTGTATGTGTATATATATAGTGCCATGCATCGCTCAGATTGGTGAACAGCGGCGCCCAGAGTCCTAACAAGTTACTGCACTCCTAAAAAAAAAATCTGGTATCTTTTTGTACAAGTCTTTTTTTTTTTTGTACAAGTCGTACGAGTTTACTGTCAAAGAAACAGGTATGTATGTATGTATCCATGTTAATTTCCCTGCACATATCTAAATGTGGCTAAATTTCAATGTGTGAGAATTCCAGTATTCCAAAATTATCTGCTTTCCCATTTGCTATTCAAGGAATAATAATTGGGTGCCTTAATATGACAGGAAAGAGAAAACCATCTATTTTTTTCCAGTTGTATAGCTTGACCACTTAATAATTTTCTAGGCCATGTAAGCAGAGCAGCTGCACTTTGGAGGATGAAAAAAACATGGAGGGAAAATTCACCTAATTTTACTTCCATTTACCAGAAACCTTGAGGTTCTGAAGACCAAACTTTAATCTTATCCTTATTTTTCTTCTCTTTCTGAAGTGTGGGTTTCAGAAATATTTAAAACTCATCCAAAGGTAATATATGTTAAATAAGTGACATTGGCCTCTTAAATTTTCAGTTGAAAATGTCACATGACATATACACTTCAAATGAGAGAGAGAGAGAACTTGTTTTAAGAGTCTAGGCCGCAAGTTGGGAAACTTCTTGACAGCCTGAAGCCTCCATCTGCCATAGAAAAGGAATTTCATAGAACACCATTGTGTTTGTTAAACATGCTGCTATGATCAATGATTCTGAGGATTGTACTGCTTGACCTAGAGCTTTATCTCAGCTGCAGACCAGGTACATTAAGAACCATTTTATACCTAGAGTTTTGTCTCAGCTGTGGACCAGTTACATTAGGAATCAACTTTATGTTTTTAGAATTTAGTGATAATGTTGCTGTAGCCCAGGCTGACCTGGAATTCACTATGTAGTCTCAGGGTGGCCTCGAGTCTTGGTGATCCTCCTACCTCTGCCTCCCGAGTGCTGGGATTAAAGGCGTGTGCAACCACGCCTGGCTAAGAGTGTATTTAAGACGTCGCATGCTTAGACTGATTTATATATCTTTGCCTAACAGAATAATTTGGTATCTGCACTCTAAAGTTTGGCATTTCATGGCCTGGATATCCATGACCTCACAGTGCCTGACACTACCTACACAAGACCATCATAATGGGAGGAAAAGATCATGACATCAAACTGAAAAGAGAGACTGATTGAGAAGGGGAGGGGATATGATAGAGACTGAAGTTTCAAAGGGGAAGGTGGGGGGAGGGAGGCAAGTACCATGGGATATTGTCTACAATTAAGGAAGATGTCAATAAAAAATAAATAAAAAATAAAGTTTGGCATTTCAGGAACAACTTGAGTCAGACACTGTTAAGTCAACTTATGACACAATAGTCCAAAAAAGTTCTGAATGAAGAGAGAAAAGAAGGAATCAAGGAACAAAAGAGTCATTCTTAGAAAAAGAATTTCTGTTCCTAAATATCTAAATTTCCAGTTTCTCATCTTATCAAAGATCAGTATATAGAACACAATGGTAATTTAAACCCTTTAATACTACAAAGAAGGGACTCTTTAATAGGAAATATAACTTGTCAGAACACATATGAATGTATGCACTGTTTCCCAATGGAATTGTGAGGTAATAAGGCAAATTAGTACATAAAAAGTAGGAAATAAACTTGTATTCCACTACAACAACAAAAGACAAGCAGGAGTGTTTTATAAAAGGGTATACTAAATGAAAATATTAAAACTCACTTTTTTGGGGGTTTTTCTAGGTTGGGTCTCACTCTAGCCCAGGCTGACCAGGAATTCACTCTGTATTCTCAGGGTGGCCTTGAACTCACAGCAATCCTCCTACCTCTGACTCCCAAGTGCTGGGATTAAAGACATGTGCCACCACGCCTGGCCTAAAACTCACTTTTGATACATATGATTCCAATGTAAATTTAAGGCTTCATTGTTGGTCCTACACAGAATATCTCATTGGCGTTTTTTTTTGTTGTTGTTGTTTTTTTTTTTGAGGTAGGGTCTCATTCCTGTTCAGGCTGACCTGGAATTCACTATGTAGTCTCAAGGTGGACTCGAACTCATGGCGATTCTCCTACCTCTGCCTCCCAAGTGCTGGGATTAAAGGCGTGCGCCACCACGCCTGGCTCAGATGTTTCTTGAGTTAATCAGAAGAAACTAAAATTTTATGATAGTTCCACCCAATTGTATCAACAGGGCAAATCTCTCTCCATTTGGGAGCAACTTGGAATCTCAGCTTCAGAGTCCAGGCTGACTATAATCCCTAGTGTTAGAGCTACAGGAGTGCTGCATGATGGCAGCCAGAGTCCTTAGAGGAGGAAAAACACAGACAATGAGGCCAAAGCTGTTGTCAGGTAAAAATGCACCTCCATCAGTGGTGGCAGTTGATGCTGGTGGTCTCTGGGCCTTGTGGCAGCTTCTGCAAACTTGTGACAAAGACCAGGTGCAGTGTAATTACTGCTCACTCTGTATGACCAGTAGGCTCTGGTGGGCTCCATGTCTGTCAGCTGAAGCAGCACAGTACACACTTGTCTGTGTGAATCCCTTGGTTAAAGAATCAACTTAGCTGGTCTGAAATACACTATATGATAGTCAGCCTTGTGTCTCAGTTGGGTCCAATTTGATCACCAGGTAGAGGGTTGAATAGTGTGCAGAGAAATGCAGAAGGTTGTACCTAGCTGCAACTCTTGCCATAGCATCCTCCTCGAATTTCTGTGGCAGCCATTCACAATCATGGGGGAGGCCCAAGATGACATTGAACTATTCAAACCCTGAGAGTCAGCTTAAAGGAAGTTTCCGGAAGTACTACTGTATTCTGAAGTAACTGCCAAAAGACAGCAGACCTTTTGGTGCCAGGTCACTGGTCAGAAAGAAACAGGAGTTAAGAAGGCCTTAAGCTCTGCTTGGAGGTGCTAACATATATGATAGAGATCTGCTTGGGTGCTTCTGGTCACTTGGACCAGAAAGGAAGCATAAAGTGCACTTGTCTAGCAAAGGAAAGGCCCTGGATTCAATTATCAGCACAGAAATAAAAAGAAAAGAAAAAAGAAGGCTGTCTGAAAAGCAGAGATGCTTTTATTGTTAACAATGTTTCTCTTCGTAACCCAGCCTGGCCTTGTACTTGCTATATAATCCTGGTTGCCCTAAAACTTGTGATCTTCCCGCTTCTGCTTCCTGAGATCTGGGATTGCAGGCACAGACCATCATTCCCTGAATGCAGGACATTTTTGTTGAAAATGATACTTAAGAGTAATGTTTGTGCTGGGGAGGAAAGGGACAGCTTGTCCTTGTGTGGGTCTGATGGCAACATTGTAATTCAGAGCAGGCTCCCAGTTTAAGTTCCCATCTGTCAGTAGACCCCCCCCCCCCCAGGTAGACTCTCACTCTAGCTCAGGCTGACCTGGAATTCACTATGTAGTCTCAGTCTGGCCTTGAACTCATGACAATCCTCCTACCTCTGCTTCCCAAGTGCTGGGATTAAAGGTGTGTGCCACCACACCCGACAGGTTACATAGTAATTCTTGAAGGTGAATTCTTTGCCAGTGGAATCATTTCTCTCTGCAATAACTCACCTCTCCATTTTAGCAAGGCTCAGTTCTGTAGTTTTTGTTAAGTAACTATGGTTCTTATATATAGACACCCAGCAGACAATTACCTGTGCCCCAGCTAACAATTACCTGGGCTGCATCACAGTCTTGACCTCCTTTTCAACAGGGATTTTGAAAATTGGGCTTCAAACTGCCTCCAGTCTTCCACTTCATGCTGTTAATGTTGTTTGATCAAAATCAAGCATTGCTGTTATTTGGGGAGAGTATATATATTCTGTATAAACCGTGAGATTGTGTGTTAATATTACTGAGGAACTCTACCGTGGATGCCATCAGGTTAGAGGATTACCGGAGGAAAGCAGAGGAGGTCGAGGACGGCTTCTTCTGCAGGCTGCACAGTTGTAGCTCAACATACAAGGACTGGCACTGGCGCCAAAGCTTTATCTTGTCCTGAGATGTTCTGTCCCAAGCTTATCACTTAGGAGTAGCAGCTCCATCTCTCTTGGTCCAGGGTTTATTCACCAGCAATTCTAGATATTTACTGCTATACTGTGCTCCTTTATTTCTGGGAATCAGAGGAAATGACTATTGAAAGTAATTTGTGGAGTTACTGCCAGCATCCAAATGTGTTGACTTTAAACACTGCTATTGGTAAGTGTTTTCCAGAATTGTCAAGACTGTGCCCAAAGCCATCACATATGAGATTATGTCCAAGATGATGGTTCATATAAAAACATTTATTTGATTCTCACCGAATTTAATATTCAGATTGAAGTGGTTTAGGTTATTTCCTTTGTTATATCTGCTAGCCCCATCCAATAGCTCTCAAGAGGTCTCTGCTGTCTATCGTAACTTAGCTGAGGCATTTCTCAGAACACCTGTAGTTTCTTGTCCCAGATACCTAAAATATCAGGCGAGATCTCCGACATTTAAATGACTCACCTTTCTTTTCGAACCTCGCAGCGTATTGGATACTAGTTCCTTCAGCAGGAAGAGAAAGATGCGCTTCCTGCGCTCTGGCCTCTCTTGTGCGCGACTTCCTCTCCAGACGCGGTTGCTCCCGGCTTCCGATGGTATAGGTGCGCTGGGAGGAAAAGGTAGAGCCTCACCGGGGTCATTAAACACCCTGACGACGATGACCAGGATATTAAGAGCTGAGTTCAGTAAAGAAGGCGGCAGTGACCAAGATATTCTGGAAAGAGTGTAGGAGAGCAGAGTGCGGTCTTCGGATGTTTGCAAAAGCCACTGTCAGATGGGTTTAGTGGATTGCTTTGTTTCTCTCTGGCCACTGCCTGGAAGATAGCGGCACCCAGAGGCCAGCGTGATACCCATCACAGATTATTTCGGAAATTCCTTCATACATTTTCCTGGGCTTGTTTTAGAATACCATTTGCTTTAACATGAAGTGTACAGATATTTTGACAATATATTTTTATTTATTTATTTATTTAATTGACAACTTCTTTAATTGTAGACAATATCCCGTGGTACTTCCCTCCCTCCCCCCACTTTCCCCTTTGAAACTTCACTCTCCATCATATCCCCTCCCTTTCTCAGTCAGTCTCTTTTTTCAGTTTGATGTCATGATCTTTTCCTCCTATTATGATGGTCTTGTGTAGGTAGTGTCAGGCACTGTGAAGTCATGGATAGCCAGGCCATTTTGTTGACTTATTTTTTTGAGATAGGGTCTTGCTCTAGCCCAGGCTGACCTGTAATTTTCTTTTCTTTCATTTTCTTTTCTTTTTTTTCTTTCTCTCTTTCTTTCTTTACCATTTTTCTTTATTAGTTATGTACATACTAAGTGTGTAAACAGCACATGTTGGTACCATCTTTACCCTCATCCCTGTCCTCCCCCATCTGAAGGGACTCTCTTCATTGGGGATGCCTGTTATCCCCATGGGGATTGTGCAGACCTGTAATTTTCTGTGTAGTCCTAGGCTCACCTCCAACTCACAGTGATCCTCCTACTTCTGCTTCATAACTGCTGGGATTAAAGACATGCACTACCACGCCCAGCTTTTTTGTTTTGACAAAATATTAATAAAATGGTCTTTTATTTATTTATTTATTTTACGAAATTTAAATGAAATACTCTAATCTACTAAAACTTGACCTCAGGATCCTTACAGTTTTTTGAAATTATTTTTGTGTTGAGGATCAAAACCAGGACCAACCATACAAGGCCTTTGGTGCAGGGTCTCACTCTAGCACAGGATAACCTAGAACTCACTCTGTGGCCTCAGGCTGATCTCTAATTCACGAGATCCTCCTATCTCAGTCTGCTAAGTGCTGTGACTGAGGCATGCACCACCACATCTAGGTGACATTCTTTTTTGAAGATGAAACACTGATGATTATTTTTTTATGTTTTAAAAAATATTTTATGTATTTATTAGAGAGAGAGAGAGAGAGAGAGAGAGAGAGAAAGAAACAGACTAGGCACACCAGGGCCTCTAGCCACTGCAAATGAACTCCAGACACATGTGCCATTTTGTGCATCTGGCTTTAAGTGGATACTGGGGAAATGAACCTGGGTCCTTAGGCTTCCCAGGCAAGCAGCTTAACTGCTAAGTCATTTCTCCAACCCTGATGATTTTTTTAGAGAGACACAAAGAGAGACACAGAGAGATAGACAGTGAGAGAATTGTCACACCAGGGCCTCAGCCGCTGAAATCGAACTCCAGACACTTGTGCCACTTAGTGGACATGTATGACCTTATACTTGCTGTTTGTGGGTCTGGCTAACATGGGATCTGGAGAGTTGTACATGGGTCCTTATGCTTCTCAGGCAAGTGTCTTAACCACTAAGCCATCTCTCCAGCCCCTGATGATTATTTTTAAATGGCTGCTTGTTAGGACATGCCATAAGTTGGAGGCCAACCTAGTCTACATAGTGAGTTCCAGGCCAGCAGGGGATACATACATAGTGAGACCTTGTTTCAAACAGACAAGAAAAAAAAAAGGTAGTTAGAGAAATTATCTATTGTAAAAAGAAGTTTACATCACAAAAAAAGAAATTTACTCTAAATTCAGCCATATAAAAGAAAATTTCATGGGCTGGAGGGATGGCTTAGTAGTTAAGGCATTTGCCTGCAAATCCAAAGGACCCAGGTTTGATTCCCCAGGACCCAGGTTAGCCAGATGCTCAAGGGGACACATGCATCTGGAGTTCGTTTCCAGTGGCTAGAGGCCCTGGGGCGCCCATTCTCTTTCTCCCCCTCTTTGTCTGTCAAATAAATAAATATTAAAAAAGAAAATTTCATTATAAAACATAAAAATACTGATTAAAATTAAAATAACAATTGGATTATATAATGACTGATTATTTTATCTTTGATGCTTATCCTTAGATTTTCAACACTTCTAAAAAGAATTAGTTCATGAATATTATTAGTTACCTGTGCTCTTTTCTTTCTTTTAAAGCTTCTTTCTAGTTTAGGTGTCCACTATCTATGTACCCAAAGGGAAGATGAACCTTTTATAGGTAATTCTGATAAATATAAACCAATAATGGTAATCTTATTCTTCATAGTACTGTTAGGAATATAGGCTTAGGGCTGTAGAGATGGCTCAGCAGTTAAAAGCGCTTGCTTGCAAAGCTTGGGTTCAATTCCCCAGTACCCATGTAATGCCAGATGTACAAAGTGGTGCATGTGTCTGGAGTTTGTAGTGGTAAGAGGCCCTGGCATGCCCATTCTCCCTTCCCCCATCTATCTACCTCTCTGCTTGCAAATAAATAAATAAATAAATAAATAAATAAATAAATAAATATTTTAAAAAAGGAATATAGGCTTAAAACATCAAGTTTATTAAAGAAAAGTAGTTGGTATTATGATTATGATTATTATTTTATGGGGATTTTTGAGGCAGGGTCTCACTCCAGACTGACCAGGAATTTACAGCAATCCTCTCACCTCAGCCTTCCAAGTACTGGGATTAAAGGCATGAGTCACCAGCCCAGACTAATATTGGTATTATTTTGAACTAGATAATATGTGTGTGTGTGTATGGGGGGGGTCTGTCCCTTGTAGGATGTTTAGCATGATCCCTGACCTTTTTCCACTAGATGTCAGTAGACCCCATTCCTGCAACTGTGTCAACCAAAAATGTCTCTGGGGGTTGGAGAGATGGCTTAGTGGTTAAGCGCTTGCTTGTGAAGCCTAAGGACCTCTTTTTGAGGCTTTATTCCCCAGTACCCACATAAGCCAGATGCCCATGGTAGCGCATGCATCTAGAGTTCGTTTGCAGTGGCTGGAGGCCCTGATGTGCCCATTCTCTCTCTTTCTCTCTGCCTGTCACTCTTAAATAAATAAATAAATAAATAAATAAATAAATAAATAAATACATAAAAATTTAAAAAAGTCTCTGGACACTATCAAATGTCACCCATTCCAATCATTTTGAGAAATACAGTGTATTTCCTGGTTGGGTATTTTTGAGCCAAGATGGGTACATGACCAAATTCATTCAGTCAGATCAAAAGCCAGCTTTTCCTTGTGTTCAATCATCAGTAACACAAAATTAAATTAAATTAAAAAGACAGAGCTAGAGAGATTGCTTAGTGGTTAGGGTGTTTGCCTGCAAAGCCAAAGGGCCCAGGTTCGATTCCCCAGGACCCATGTAAGCCAGATGCACAAGGTGGTGCATGTGTCTGGAGTTCGTTTGCAGTGGCTAGAGGCCCTGGCATGCCCCCTCTCTCTGTTTGCCTCTTTCTTTATGTCTTTAAAGTAAGTGAACAATAAAAATCTTTAAAAAGTTTAAAAAAAGAATGTCTATGCTGGCATTAATCCCAGCACTTGGGAGGCAAACGTAGGAGGATCACTGTGAATTAGAGGCTAGCTTGAGACTACATAGTGACTTCTAGGTCAGCCTGGGCTAGAGCAAAAACATTGAAAAACAAAACAAAACAAAGCAAAACAAACCCCCAAAACCAAACAGACAGACTTTGGAAGAGCTGCTCTCTTAATTTGTCATGGACAAGGAATGAAGTTCTTCCACTGCTGCTAGCAGATATCATGTATCCATACCCTTTGGAAGTTTATAAACACAAAGAGCAGAGGTTTTAAAGAATAATAGAAAAGGTATCAATACATGCTTATTCTTCAAAATCATAAGAAAAAAACATTTGTTAGACCCTGATTATTTTGCATCTAAAGACAATCAATTATACTTCACGACCTGAACTGGCCAATACAATTAACACCAGCCACATGTGGTCATTGAACACTTGAAACATGACTAATTCAAATTGCAATGTGCTGTATAAAACACACATATTAGAGTTAGAAGATTGATATCAGAATAAGAATGTAAAGTACATCACTAATAATTTTATATTGATCATCTGCTAAACACATTTTAATGTATATTAGATTAGTTATTGTTATTAACATCACTTGTTCATTTTTGCCACTTAATGTGGCTATCAAATGTTTATTTTTTATGATTTTATGTGATATTATGTGTTTTTAGCTATTTATTGACACCTTCTATAAATATAGACAATATACTATGATCATAATCCCCTCTCACCACTGTCCCCTTCTAACCCTCCTTCCATTAAATCCCTTCTCCCCAATTAGTCTCAATTAATTTTTTTAAAGATTTGTTTTTATTTATTTGAGATGGGGGGGATGGGCACACCAGGGCCTCTAGCCACTGCAAACAAACTCCAGATGTATGTGCCACCATGTGCATCTGGCTTATGTGGGACCTGGAGAATCGAACCTGGGTCCTTAGGCTTTGCAGGCATGCATCTTAACTGCCAAGCCATCTCTCCAGCCCTCAATTAAATTTTGATGCCATAATTTCCCCTCTCCTATTATGCAGACCTTGTGTAGGTAGTATCAGCCCCTGCAAGGTCATGAATATCAAGGCCAGAAAAGCATATTTCCAAGGTTATTCATACCATCTTAAATTTTGATTAACCTTCTTCCTATCCTTCCTTTTCTCCCTCCCCTTTTTCTTTTTCTTTTTTCTTTTTTTGTTGTTTTTTTGAGGTAGGGTCTCACTCTAGTTCAGGCTGACCTGGAATTCACTATGTAGTCTCAGGGTGGCCTCGAACTCATGAGGATCCTCCTACCTCTGCCTCCTGAGTGCTGGGATTAAAGGTGTGCGCCACCACGCCCAGCTCCTCCCCTTTTTCGTTGCTGTACAAAAGCTTTTAAATTTCATGAGGTTGAGCTGGAGATATGGGTTAGCAATTAAAGCACTTGTACACACATAAGCCAGATGCACAAGGTGGAAAATGCATCTGGAGTTTGTTTGCAGTGGTTAGAGGTTCTGGTACACCCATTGTCTATCTCTCCCTCTCTGACTCTTTCTCCTCTTTGCAATTTCTCCATGAAAAAGCATTAAACAACAAAAAAAGGTTAAAACATGACTGTAGTTGCTGGGATTTACATCTGGGGTGTCTGTTCTGTTCCATTGATATACATGTATGCTTTTGTGTAGTAAGTACCATGCTGTTTTTGTTACCATGCTCTGAAATATATTTTAAAGTCTGGTATGGTGATACCACCTGCCTTATTTTTGTTGTTCAGACTTGTTTTGGCTACTTGAAGATTTTTGTGCTTCCAGATAATTTTTAAGATTTTTTTTCTATTTCAGTGAAGAATGCCAGTGGAATTTTTAATGGGGGATTGCATTAAATCTGTAAATTGCTTTTGGTAAGATATACATTTTCACAATATTGATTCTTTCAGTCTACAAACATGGGATATCTTTCCATTTCCTAGTGTACTCTACAATTTCTCTCTTGAGTGCTTTCATTGTAGATATCCTTCATTCTTTGGCTAGGTTTATTCCAAGATACTTTATTTTTTTGAGGCAATTGTGAATGGGAGCATTTCCCTAATTCCATCCTCAGCCATCTGTTGTTGGTATTTAGGAAAGCCACTGATTTCTTTGTGTTAATTTTGTAGCTTGTTACTTTTCTGAAAGTGTTTATCAGCTCTAACAGTTTACTAGTAGAGTCTTTAGGGGTCCTTATGTAAAGAATCATATCATCTGCAAATAATGATAATTTGACTTCTGCCTTTCTAGTTTGAATCCTTTTATTTGTATCTCTTGTCTTATATTTTATTGAAAACTTCTATACTTACATACAAAAAATGCATGATATATCCCTCCCCTCACCCCTCTCCTTTAGAACTCCAATCTCCACCATATCTCCTCCCTCTCTCCATTAGTCTCTCTTTTAATTTGATGTTATCTTTTTCTTCTATTATGAGGGTCTTGCAAGGTATTGCTAGCCACTGCAAGGTCATGGATATCGAGGCCAATTTCTGTCTGGGCAGTTGCATTGTAAGGAGTCATACCCTTCCTTTGGCTCTTCCATTCTATCTGCCCCCTCTTCCGCAATGGTCCCTGAGCCTTGAAGGGTGTGACAGAAGTGTTTCAGTGCTGGGCACTTCTCCATCCCTTATTCTCAGCACTTTGTTGCCTTTTGGGTCATCCCAGTGGTCATCGCCATCTAAAAAGAGAAGCTTCTCTAACCAGAAGTGAGAGTAGCATTAATATATGAATATGAACATTAAGTGTAGTACTTTCAGGGTAGCTTGGTGGGAATAATATATACATTTAGTCAGACAAGAGCAGGCTTTATACCCCTAAGGGTCATGACATCACCTACCATAGACTTTTGCTTAGGTTTTTCAGTACCAGGTATGTATTCCCTCCCATAGAGAGGGCCAAAAAATTAAATAATAAAAAATAAAAAGTTTTTAAAAAGCTTTGAAATTTCATAAGGTCCCAGTGGTTGATTAGTGGTTTTATTCCCTGAGCAATTGGGGTTATATTCAGAAAGTCCTTGCCTATGCCAATATGTTGAAGGGTTTCCCCTACCTTTTCCTCTAGCAGTTTCAGAGTTTCAGATCTGATACTAAGGTCTCTGATCCACTTGGACTTGACTCTTGTGCATGGAGAAAGACAAGGATCTATTTTTATCCCTTTACATACAGATATCCAGTTTTCCCAGCACTTGTTGAAGAGGCTATC
Source organism: Orientallactaga sibirica (assembly GCA_036365145.1). NCBI lineage: Eukaryota > Metazoa > Chordata > Mammalia > Rodentia > Dipodidae > Orientallactaga > Orientallactaga sibirica. The sequence goes on along the minus strand of JAEOAD010000005.1, from coordinate 47,842,165 downwards.
TTTTCTCCAATGAAGATTTTTGGCACTTTTGTCAAAAATCAGGTGGCTGTAGCTGCCTGGATTAATATTTGGGTCTTCTATTCTGTTTCATTGATCTACATGTCTGTCCTTGTGCCAGTACCAGGCTGTTTTAATTACTTTGGCTTTGTAATATAACTTAAAATCGGGTATGGTAATACCACCAGCCTGACTTTTGTTGCCCAAAATTGTTTTGGCTATTCGAGTTTTTTTTGTGCTTCCAGATGAATTTTAGGATTGTTTTTATATTTCTGTGAAGAATGCTATTGGGATTTTAATGGGGATAGCATTAAATGTATAGATTTCTTTTGGTAAGATTGATATTTTCACAATATTGATTCTTCCAATCCAAGAACATGGGATGTCTTTCCATTTCCTTGTGTCTTCTGCAATTTCTCGCTTGAGTGTTTTAAAGTTCTCATTGTAGAGAGCCTTCACTTCCTTGGTTAAGTTTATTCCAAGGTATTTTATTTTATTTTATTTTTTGAGACAATAGTGAATGGGAGAGATTCCCTGATTTCATCCTCTGCATGTTTGTTGTTAGTGTATAGAAAAGCTACCAATTTCTGTTTGTTTATTTTGTATCCTGATACATTGCTAAAAGTGTTTATCACTCTCACAGTTTGCTTGTAGAGTCTTTAGGGTCCTTTATGTATAGAATTATATCATCTGCAAAAAATGATAATTTGAACTCTTCCCTTCCAATTTGTATCCCTTTTATGAGTGTCTCTTGCCTTATTGCTATAGCTAAGACTTCCAGCACTATATTAAATAAAAGTGGGGAAAGTGGGCACCCTTGTCTTGTTCCTGAATTTAGTGGAAAAGCTTCAAATTTTTCCCCATTTAGTATTATGTTGGCTGTAGGTTTGTCATAAATAGCTTTTATTGAGATATGTTTCTTCTATTCCCAGTTTCCGTAATACTTTCACCATGAAGGGGTGTTGGATTTTGTCAAATGCCTTTTCTGCATCTATTGAGATGACCATGTGATTTTGTCCTTCAGACCATTTATATGGTGTATTACATTTATGGATTTGCATATGTTGAACCATCCCTGCATCTCTGGGATAAAGCCTACTTGGTTGGGGTAAATAATCTTTCTGATATATTCTTGTATTCTGCTTGCCAGTATTTTGTTGAGAATTTTTGCATCTATGTTCATGAGGGAGATCGGTCTGTAGTTTTCTTTTTTTGATCTGTCTTTGTCCAGTTTTGGTATCAGGGTGATGCTGGCTTCATAGAAGGATTTCGGTAGAATTCCTTCCTTTTCTATTTTATGGAAAAGTTTGAGAAGCATTGGTGTTAGTTCTTCCAGGAATGTCTGGTAAAATTCAGCAGTGAATCCATCTGGGCCTGGGCTGTTTTTAGTTGGGAGACTTTTTATAACTGCTTGGATCTCTGTAGTTGTTATTGGTCTATTTAAATGGTTTATCTCATCTTGATTTAAATTTGGTAGGTCATATGAATCAAGGAAATCATCCATTTCTTTCAGGTTTTCAAACTTAGAGGTATATATATTCTTAAATTATGTCCATATGATTTTTCTGAATTTCTTTGGTAGCTGTTGTGATGTTGCCTTTTTCATCTCTAATTTTATCAATTTTTGTCTCTTCTCTCTTTCTTTTGGTCAGATTTGCTAAGGGTTTGTCAGTCTTGTTTATCCTTTCAAAGAACCAACTCTTTGTTTCATTGATTTTTTTTTTTTTTGGTTTCCATTTCGTTAATTTCTGCCCTAACCTTTATTATTTCTTTCCGTCTACTGATTTTTGGTTTGCCTTGTTCTTTTCTTTCCAATGCCTTAAGGTGAAGCATTAAATTGTTTAGTTGTGAACGCTCTAATTTTTTAATATAGGCACTTAGAGCTATAAATTTCTCTCGTAAGACTGCCTTCATTGTGTCCCAAAGGTTTTGGTATGTTGCATTCTCATCATCATTTGATTCTATGAATTTCTTGATTTCCTTTTTAATTTCTTCAATGACCCATACATCGTTCAATAATGTACTATTTAGTCTCCATGAATTTCTGTATGCTCTGTAGTTTTTCTTGCAGTTTAATCCCATTGTGGTCAGATAGCATACAAGGGATTATTTCAATTTTCCTGTATTTGTTAAGATTTGATTTGTGTCCTGTTATATGGCCTATTTTAGAGAATGTCCCACATGCTGTTGAGAAAAATGTATATTCGGGAGCATTTGGATGGAATGTTCTGTATATATCTGTTAGGTCCATTTGTTCCATGATATCATTTAATGCAGATGTCTCTCTGTTTATTTTTTGGTGGGTAGACCTGTCAAGTGATGAGAGTGGAGTATTGAAGTCACCCACTACTATTGTGTTTGGAGTTATCGCTGACCTTAAGTCTAATAGTGTTTGATGAAATTGGGAGCTCCTGTGTTAGGAGCATATATTTTTAGGATTGTGATGTCCTCCTGTTGGAGTGTTCCTATAATCAGTATAAAGTGACCTTCTTTATCTTTTCTCACTAATGTTGGTATGAAGTCTATCCTATCAGCAATTAGGATAGCAATCCCTGCTTGTTTCCTAGGCCCATTTGCTTGACATACCTTTTTCCAACCTTTCACCCTAAGAATGTTTCTATCTTTTATTGAGAGGTGAATTTCCTGGAGGCAACAGATGGTAGGATCCTGCTTTTGAATCCAGTCTGCAAGTCTGTGTGTTTTGGTTGGGGCATTGAGGCCATAGATATTAAGGGTTATTATTGAAAGATATGTAATTATTCTCATCATTTTTCTTGTTTTGTAGTTCTTCCTGGTTTTCACTTTACTCACTTGTTTTTAACTGTTATTTGAGTATGGTTTATTTTATCCAATTTCCTGCTGAGTATGTTTTGCTTTCTCTTCAGCATGAATGATTCCTGCAAGTATTTTCTGTAGATCTGATTTAGTTGCCATAAATTCCTTTAGCCTGTCTTTGTTGTGGAATGTCTTTATTTCTCCATCAATTTGGATAGATAGCTTTGCAGGATAAAGTAATCTTGGTCGACAGTTTTTCTCTTTCAGAACTTGAAATACACCACTCCAGGCCCTTCTGGCTTTTAAAGTTTGTGTTGAGTAATCTGCTGTGATCCTGATGGGTTTCCCTTTGAAGGTCACTTGCTTTTTCTCTCTAACTGCTTTCAATATATTTTCTTTGGTTTGCATGTTTAGTAGTTTAATTATAACATGGCAAGAAGAGGATCTTTCTAGGTTTTGTCGGTTTCATGTTCTGAATGCTTTGTGTATCTGCATTGGCATTTCTTTCCCAATTTGGGGAAATTTTTCTTCTATGATTTTGTGGAAAACACCTACTAAGCCTCTGGATTGAAATTCTTCCCCTTCTGCTATACCTTGAATTCTTATGTTTGATCTTTTCATAGTGTCCTGGATGTCTTGAAATTCCCATTCATACCTATTAGCTTGTCTTTCTCTTTGTTGGACTGTATTAGGTCTGCCACCTGGTCTTCTACTTTAGATATTCTGTCCTCTCCTTCATCTATTCTACTGGTGAGACTTTCCACAGAGTTTTTTATATTCACTGACTGTGTTCTTCAGAGCTAGGATTTCAGCCTGGTTTTTCTTCAGTATTTCTATTTCCTTATTCATGTCCTGTAATGACCTTTTCATTTCATTAAACTGTTTTTCTGTATCCTCTTTCAAGAGTTTGTTTTCTTCTTTAATTCCTTTGTTTTCTTCTCTGATTCCTTTCATTTCTTCTTTTATTTCTTTGGTCATTTCTTTGAGTATAGATAACATCACTCTTTTGAAATTTTTGTCAGGAATTTCATCTAAAACAGTATCATTTGTGAACAATTCTGATGGATTTATAATTTTTGGTGGGATTGTATTGTCTTGATTCTTTGTGTTTCTTGTATTATAAGGTAGTGGATTTATTTGATGCTTAGGTTTTCTATTTATCTGCAGTGTTCTTAGGTGTGGTGATCTACCTTTAGATACTTTCAGGATATGAATTTAAGGTGCCAAGTATAGCACTTGTACTCAAGTCCAACCTCAGAAGTAATCCTAGCTGCTGATTTTGCTTGTTAGGCAAGTATTGTAGTGGACTGATGGAACAATTTACTGCAAGTTCTAAACTTCAACTGAGCAAATTACACATTCAATTAAAATGAGCACAGAGTGTACAAGTGTGAGAATTAAAACAAACAGTCTTATAAGGTCAAAATCCCTAAGGGTATGTGTTGCTCTACACCCTTAAGTCCTGTCAGCTAGGAGATAGAGGATTTTGTTCTGACTTGGGTTCCAGGTCAGCCTGGAACTGGATCAGACCCTGCCCCCAATAATGACAAAAGCAAAAGATAAAGGCCCTCTAAATCTAAAAGTATTACAGGCAGCAATATTCAACACCCCATATTCAGCTTATTTGAAAATGGCAAGGCCAACCACAAATATGTAACCCATAACCTGCTCTGGCCTGGAAAGAGAGATTAGCACTTCCAATGCAGGCCTATGTACCTTTTTTTTGTCAGCTGGCCTTGTTACCTTTTGGTGTGGCTTCCAAACTCACCAATGCTGAGTGCCCACCTCATTCCCTGAGCTGTGGAGCTTGGCTCAGCTGTGCTGGATGCAGTGCTGGTGATGTGCTACAGAGCTTGAGCTTGCCTCCACGGTGCTGCTAGTTGCTGAATGCTGGCAGTTCACCGTGGTTCTGATGGTTGGGGGATGGGCGAGTTCAGGAAGCCTGTAGTTGCTCACACTGTTCCCCTGTATTTCTTTCAGTAGATTAGCAAATTTTTTTGGATTTCTGGGCTCTGTGAGGAGACTGATGAGGTTGGAAAGTCCCCTTTTATGGGCAGGTGGCGGTGGTGGTGGTGGCTGCAGTGGTGGCTCAGCAGTTTGGGGTGGTGGCTTGGAGCCACTGTGGAGTGGGCTGCTGTAGGTTGGGCCGCAAGCTCCACAGTGGGATTCTGGCTGTCTCCTGCTTTTCTGCTGTTTCCTGGAAAAAATATTCTGCTCTTTTCCGAAGGAGAGTGTAGTTGTGCTTAAATCCCTCCCTGATCTAGTTTGGTGTAGCTCCCATCTATCTTGTCTTATTGCTATAGCTAAGACTTCCAGTACCATATTAAATAAAAGTGGGCAAAGTGTACACCCTCATTATATTCCTGATTTTTAGTAGAAATGCTGCGAATTTTCCTCCACTTAGTATTATGTTGGCTATAGGCTTGTCATTAATAGCCTATATGATATTTATATACGTTGCCTTTAATCTCAGTTTCTTTAGGAGTTTCATCATGAAGGGGCATTGGATTTTGCTAAATTCATTTTCTGCATTTATTGAGATGATCCTGTAATTTTTGTCCTTTAGTTTATTTATAGGATATATTACATTTATCGATTTGTGTATGTTGAACTATCCCTGCAGCTCTGGGATAATACCCACCTGGTTGGGGTGAATAATCATTTTGATACATTCCTGGATTTTGTTTGCCAGTATTTTGTTGAGAATTTTTGCATATATGTTAATGAGGGAGACTGGACTGTAATTTTTTTTTTTTTGTTCTGTGTCTATCTGGTTTTGGTATAATGGTAATGCTGGCTTCATAAAAGGAGTTTGGTGAAACTTCTTCCTTTTTTATTTTATGGAAAAGTTTGAGAAGCATGGGTGTTAATTCTGTGATGGTCTGGTAGAATTCACCAGTGAATCCATCTGGGCCTAGACTTTTTATAGTTGGAAGATTTTTTTTTTTTTTTTTGAGGTAGGGTCTCACTCTAGACCAGGCTGACCTGGATCTCAGACTGGGTCAAACTAAAAGCGATCTTACCTCAGCCTCCTGAATGCTGGTATTAAAGGCATGCACCACCACACACTTGGCAGGATATAACTGCTTTGATCTCATTTCTTATTATAGGTATGTTTAAATGTTTTCTCTCATTTGCTTTAATTTTTGTAAGTGATATATGTATCTAAAAAAATCATCCATTTCTTTCAGATTTTCAAACCTAATAGAGTATATGTTTTTAGGATATGTCCTTATGATTCTGAATTTCTTTTTCTTTTAGCTTGACGAATCTACAGAGCATAGGTGGCTTAAGGTCAGCTACCCTGATGAAGAAAATGCTCTCTTCCTCAAATAATGATGTATTTTTTACTGCAACTTTATGCATGTTGACAAACTAGCTAAACACAGGCCTGTGAAGTGAAAACTGTGTAGCTTCCTTCTTTTTTTTTTTTGACTTGATACAAGAATCTGAAGCCAGATTCTAAGATTTCTGGGGAAAGAAAGTTTTGGTATATTTGCAACTCCATTTTACATAAGTATATTATGCCTTGCCAGGCATGGTGATGCACACCTTTAATCCCAGCACTTACGAGGCAAAGGTAGGCATATTGCTGTGAATTTGAGGCCACCGAGAGTACATAGTGAACTTCAGGTCAGCCTGGGCTAGAGTGAAACCCTTTATTTTTCCATCAGTATGTGCTGAAGCTACAGATGTTGAAATATGAACCAATCTTGTGGCTGATAAATGAATTTTGAAATGCCTATGAAAATGTGAATAAAGGCAGTCCATAAATAAGTCAAATTCTTCTTGAGTAACCTCCCCAGGTGTTTTGTGAACACTGTTCCACAAAGCTTTGGCATCTTTTGCATGTATTGCATAAGAAATATCCAAACTCTGAGGGCTACAGGATACAGACCAAAAAAATTCAGTAGCACTGGTCCATTTTGCACACAGTCCACATAGCAGCCATCCAGAAAAGATTAAAAGCATTGATTGCTACAGGAGTGAAAGAACTGTCAAAGTTTTTCTGAAACCAAGTTCTGATTAAGACTGTGTTGGACTCTACTCCATTTTCAAGGAGTAAGGGCAGACAGGTGAAATCTTCTGAAACAGTTTCCAGAATGATATCTTCAAACATACAGCAGAACCAACCAGTCCACAACACTTTCCCTTCTCTGTACTCCAGTGGCAGTTGAAATTTTGAGAGAATCTGGACAAGAAATGCTTCAGGGTCCTTTGCATTCCTTTCACTCCTAGGAGAGTAGATAAAATCACTTTGATGTCCAAATCTTCTCCCACTTCCACAGCAAGTCCTTTTTGCTTTTCAACAGCAATAAATGCACTTAAAAGTCTAGAATACTCTTTGAGATCAATGTAGGAGAATTCATATAGGAGAGCTAAGCTATATAAAGTCCACTGTTTGTGGAGGAGAAATGCAATCTTATGCAGATCAACATCTTCCTGTAACTGTGAACATGGGGGAATATTCCTTTGAAACAGAGTAAGGGCAAATGAAGTTAGCCTCCTAATGAAGTCCAATCATTTCTGCAGAGGGGTGGTGCCTACAAAGTAATCTTGAAGACCTGAGGAAGACCTTTGGTTGTGAGTCAATTCTGGTGAATCATAAGGACCCATGGTCTTCCAGTAAAATGTCATGATGACGCTGTCATCCATTCCCTCATTCCTGCCAGGGTGGCTTCTGTCCACAGAGGGAAAGGATGAAAGACAAGGCCTCCCAAGACATCTCTCTTTACCAAAGCTCTCCAGGGATCAGAGCCAGACCTCCAACCCCACGTCTGCAAAGCAGGAACTGGACTCAGTACCCTCCATAGTTTAAAATCATTTCCACACTTAATTTTCTGAATTTCATTGGTATCTGTTGTAATGGTGTCCCCTCCCTCCGTCCCTCCCTTCCTTTTCTTCTTCTTCCTCTCCTCCTCCTCCTTCTTCTTCCTCTCTCTCTCCCTTCCTTGAGGTAGAGTCTTACTCTAGCTCAGGCTGGCCTGGAATTCACTCTGTAGTCTCAGGGTGGTCTTGAACTCATGATGATCCTCCTACCTCTGCCTCTGGAGTGCTGGGATTAAAGTTGTATGCCACCATGCCTGGCACTTCATTTCTAATATTATCAATTTTGGACTCTTCTTTCTTTTGGCCAGTTTGGCTAAAGGTTTATAAATCTTGCTTATCTTTTCACAGAATCAACTCTTCATTTTCATTTGGTTCTTTGTATTGCTTTTTTATTTCATTAATTTTTGCAACAAACAGAAAAATCCTGCCTTTTTTGGGGGGGGAGGAAGAGAGAGACAGAGGGAGAGGAAGACAGATAGCGATGGGCGCGCCAGCAGCCTCTCAGCTGCTGCGAACAAAATCCAGATGTGTGCACCCCCTTGTGGTCAAGTGCAGCATTGCACCCTTGCATCACTTTGCATCTGGCTAAACATGGGACCTGGAGATTGGAACCAGCGTTCTTAAGCTTAGGAGGCAGGCGCTTTAACCGCTAAGCCATCTCTCCAGCCCAATCCTGCCTTTTAATCCAGTCTGCAAACCTGTGTCTTTTGGTTGGGGCATTGAGGCCACTGATATTAAAAATTATTACTAAAAGGTATATATTCTTACCATTCCTCTTGATTTTGTAGTGTTTGCTGTTTTTCTGGTACTATATTGCATTAACCATTATTTGAACATAGTTTATTATTTTTTCTTACATTTTTCTCATGTATGTGTTTTGCTTTAATTCAGTTTTTAAAAATATTTATTTGAGAGACAGAGACAGGGAGGGTGAGAATGGCACAGCAGGGCCTCCTGCCACTGCAAATGAACTCCAGACATAAGCAGCACCTTGTGCATCTGGCTTATGTGGATACTGGGGAATCAAACCTGGGTCCTCAAGCTTTGAGGCAAGTGCCTTAACTGCCAAGCCATCTCTCCAGTCCTTTTAATTCAGTTTGAAGGAACCATTCAAGTACTTTCTGTAGAGCTGGCTTGGTAGTTATATATTCCTTTAGACTGTTTATATTATGGAAAGTTATTGTTTCTCCTTCAATTATGATGGATAGCTCTGCTGAATATAGTAGTTGGGGTTGGCAGTTGTCTTTCAGAGTTTAGAATACAACATTTCAATCTCTTCTGGATCTTAAAGTTTGTGTTGAACAATCTTCCATTATCATAATGGGCTTGCCTTTATAGGTGACTGTATATACATATACACATATATATTGTTTTTTGAGGTAGGGTCTCACTCTAGCTCAGACTCACCTGGAATTCACTTTGTAGTTTGAGGGTGGCCTCAAACTCATGGTGATCCTTCTACCTCTGCCTTCCAAGTGCTGGGATTAAAGGTGTGAGCCACCACACCCGGCTTGATGACTGGATATTTATCTCTTATTGCTTTCACATATTTTCTTTGGTCTGTATATGTAGTAGTTTAACTATGATATGGCAAGGAGAGGTTCTGTTCTGGTCTTGTCTGTCTGGTGTTTTAAGTGCCTCTTGTACCTGTATTGACATCTCCTTTCCTATTTTGGGGAAATTTTCTTCTATGATTTTGTTGAAAATATTATGCCTTCAGAGTAAAATTCTTCTCCTTCTTCTATACACTGATTTCTTAGGTTTGATATCTACATGGTGTCTTGAAATTTCTATTTATACCTTCCTGGGTTTTTCATTTCTATTATTTCTGATTAGTATTTCTTCAGTATTTCTATGTCCTTACTCATATCTTCTCTCTTTTTGGATTTTCAAGGTAGGGTCTCACTCTAGCCCAGGCTGACCTGAAATTCACTATGTAGACTCAGGGTGGCCTCAAACTCATGGCGATCCTCCCACCCCTGCCTTCTGAGTGCTGGGATTAAAGGTGTGCACCACCACACCCTGCCTCCTTACTTATACCTTGTATTGTCCTCATTTTGTTAACGTGGTTTCCTGTGTTCTCCTTCAGGGATTTGTTTTCTTCTTTGATTCATTTGGACATACTTATGCTTTTGAATTTGTCTGGCATTTCATTTATTTTCTTTCTTTTTTTTTTTTTGAGGTAGGGTCTCACCTTAGCCCAGGCTGACCTGGAATTCACTCTAGGCAGTTTCCACCTGGCCTTGAACGCACAGTGATCCTCCTATCTCTACCTCTCAAGTGCTGAGATTAAAGGCATGTGCCACAACACCCTGCTTGGCATTTCATTTAAATCAGTCTTACTGGAGGTAATTTCTATTAATTTTATAGTTTTGGGAGGAATTTTGTTTCTTGATTTTTTCATGTTTTTAGTATTATCATTCAGAAAATTTTGTACCTTGAGTTATCTCAATGTTTGGGTTTAGACATATAAATCTGAAGTTTTATCTTCAGGGTAGGAGTTCAAGGTGCTGGGTGTGGCTTCTATATTACTTCCAGAATGACAGCAGGAATTACCTGAGCTGGTGGATATGCCTGCAATGTAAATATTCTAGTATCGAATTAACAACACTATTTCTTTTGATTTTAATGATTTCTGGAGGGTAAAAAACAAGGGTGGTAGAAATATGGTAGGGTTTTGGTTACTTAAAAGTGGGAACAGTGTCAGATGAATTAGTGTGAGGGATAGTATTAACTTTGAGATGGAGGTGGCTCTGGTTTCTGGGAGAAGGAAGTTGGGTACTGCTAGATTCCACAGATTTTAGAAGTTGTTGAGTTTATGGAAGTTTGTACTTATGGAAAGTAAGGAGGGGGAAAGTAAAGGGTGTAGACAAAGGGTCAGAAAGAGAGGGAAAGTAAATGAGTTGTGGATGTGAAAACTTGTAGCAAGATTCCAGTAGTAAGCTGGCTGGAGAAAAATACAAAATAATTCTAAAATCCAACTGAGCAATATACACACACATAAACAAACCCAGCATGGGGTATTTATGCATGAGTGGGTGAGGCAATTAGGATGACTGGGCCCCCAAAATAACAGCAGTAATGGTTTTGGACCTTCCTTGTAGTCTCCAGTTTGCTAGAGATCAGAGAAGAATCTAGCTTCTTATCTCTTGCCTAATCGGTTTTTTCCCTCTCTAGGAAGGAGTTCCCCTTTAAATTAAGGTTTAAATCTAATCCTGGAATTCTGGTTGGTTAAGCATGGCCCTAAATTTGGCATCATGGCTGGCCTCTGCTTGAGCCAGCCAGTAGCTCAGACTAATCATCCCTCTCTGAGGCTCACCTGAGCCTGAAGGTAAAGCCCACCACATTAAGATTATATATAAAGCTGGGGAGATGGCTCAGCAATTAAAGTGCTTGTCTGTGAAGTCTAATGACCCAGGCTGGATTCCCCAGTACACAAATAAGCCAGATGCACAAGGTGGTGCATCCATCCAGAGTTCATGCATTTGCAGTGGCTAGAGGCCCTGATATAGCCATTCTTTCTCTCCATTTGCCTCTCTTTTTTCTCAAATAAATAAAAATAAAATATTTAAAGAAAGATTATATATAGATCCTTACCAGGTGGTTAAGCTTTTTAGTGGATGTTCATTTCTCCTGAACTTTGAGGTTCCTGTCTTGGTCTCAGCCCAGCTGAGGGGAGATTCCAACCCCTTATTCCCACATGAGCTATCTTCCATATGGCAGGATCTTTCTGTATTTTCTTCTATTTCCTCTCTAAATCCCTTTTCATGTTTCTACCAAGTCCATGCTCACTTCCCACATGGGATCTCAGACCACAGGGGTGTATCCATTTCACTTCCCTTGGTTCCACAGTTCCCTGAATTAAATGTAATAATTTAATAATTATCCTTCTCAGTCTTGTTTTATCCCAATTCTTTGGTAAAAACAGACATTAGCTAAGTGTTTGTAAAACCCCAAAATCCCATTATGTGGGGATTAGAACAAACAGGAAAACAAATAATGCCAAAATCCCTAATCTGGCTTAGTGTGTTGTCTCACACCCTTAATCTTGTCAACTGGGAGGATGAGATTTCTGGGCTACAAGGAGTTTCATGACTGCTTAGGCCAGAATAAGACCCTGCCCCCAAGAAAGACAGAAGAAAAAAAAAGGCACTGTAGATTAAGAAATATCAAATATGACAAAAGTCAACCCCAGAATGTGTTCTTATTTAAAAATGACAAAATAGACTAAAAGTACATCAATCCAATTTAACACATAAGTATTTTAGTCTTAGTGGGCTAGGATTTTTATTCCTTTCCCTCTTGGAATTCTTGTCTTTAGCAACCTGCCCTGATATGGAATGTATAATTAGCACTTCCAGTGCAGGCCTATATACCTGGCTTTGGGGTATGCATTGCCACAGTGTAAAGCAGCCTTGTTGCTTTTGTTTCACCTATGCTGAGTGTGTGGCTGGTTCCTTCTTTGTTGGCACTGTGGATTTGGCTTAGCTGGTTAGGTGGGTAGATCTTCTCTTCAGATCAGCTGTGCTGAACGCTGTGTGGATGAGGGGTGGCTCCAATCTCCTTGTCATGCAGATATCTCCAGAGAATTTCCAGTGCTGGCAGTTGGATGGTGGAAGCTGTACAGAGTGACTTAAAGTTGTTATGGAGCTGCTCAGCTGGGCCCTGTTGTCTTCTCTTTCAAGTTTTAAAAAATATTTTATTATTATTTATTTATTGACTTATGAGGGGAGGGAGAGGAGAAATGAGAGAGAGAGAGAGGAGAGAGTATATGAGTGTGCCATTGCCTCTAGCCACTGCAAATAAACTCCAGATGCATGGGCCACCATGTGCATCTGGCTTACCTGGCTTCTGAGGAATAAAACCTGGGGCCTTAGGCTTCACAGGCAAGTGCCTGAACCTTTACGCATTCTCTACAGGCCTCCTTCAAGTTACCTGGGCCTTAGGCATCACAGGCAAGTGCCTTAACCTCTAAGCATTTTCTCCAGCCCTCCTTCAATTTTTTTTTTTTTGTAGAAAGACACACAGAGAGAGGGGGAGGAAGACAGATAGAGATGGGCACACCAGCTGCCTCTCAGCTGCTGTGAATGAAATCCATATGCGTGCGCCCCCTTGTGGTCAAGTGTGGCATTGCGCCCTTGTGTCACTTTGCATCTGGCTAAATGTGGAACCTGGAGATTGGAACTGCTGGAGATTGGAACCAGCGTTCTTAGGCTTAGGAGGCAGGTGCCTTAACCACTAAGCCATCTCTCCAGCCCTCCTTAAGTTTTTTGATTTCGCAATGTTGGTGTGAGTGGAGAATCCCTTCACTGTAGTTCTGCTTGTGCTGGCTCAGGTAGAGCCTGATAAGTAGAACTCTTCCTAGTTGCTGCAGTTTAGAGCCTAATCCTGGCTGTTTCTGTGGTTGCTAGAAGGTCCTAGCTCCCACCTGCCTTCTGCTGGGGTATCACCAGAGCTAATAATTTCTTATACACCTTCATGTTTGGTAAAAAGTGTATTGTGTTTTATCTTGCTTCTCCCCTGTTTATTTATTTATGCATATTTTGTGTGCCAATAAAACCTAGGGCATTGTACATGCTAAGTAAGTACTCTACCACTAAGCTACATTCTCAGACCCCTAAAAATCTTTAAATTGCATCAATTGGTCCCATCTGTGGCAACATTATATTTTTATTGGACAGAGCTGCTCTAAACTGTTTGGTCTTCTGAGACTATAGATTTTCATATTATTTAAACCAGAGCAGATTAGGTTTTGATTTTTTTCTGTTTTGCACACTGCTTGACATAGAAACTGCTATATACTTTTACTTGCTTCATACCTTTAAACTGTATGATGATTTCTCAATAAGTATCCTTGCTTTTGGGCAGGGGAGTATTTCATCACCCTTACACTTTTTAAAATTTAATTTTATTATTTTATTTTTGGCTTTTGAGGTAGGGTCTCACTCTAATCCAGGCTGACCTGGAATTCACTTTATAGTCTCCATCCTTGCAGTTTTCACTACACAATTATTAGGTAGGGCTTTTTTTTTCATCATTTATACTTTTCAACCTCCAAAGTATAAAAATACCTTTAAAGGAGAGGCTGGAGAGATGGCTTAGCAGTTAAGTGCTTCCTGTGAAGCCTAAGAACCCCGGTTCGAGGCTCAATTCCCCAGTACCCATATAGGCCAGATGCACAAAGTGGTGCATGCATCTGGAGTTTGTTCGCAGTGGCTGGAGACCCTGGTGTGCCCTTTGTCTCTCTCTCTCTCTGCCTCTCTGTTGCTAATAAATAAATAAAAATAAAACAAAAAATTAAAAAAATACCTTTAAGGAAATAAAAAAAATTCTAAGGGGATTTTCAAACAACAGAATTAGCAGCTTGATTGCCATTCTCCTTATGGCAATATGGGGTTAACATTTCCCTCTAAAAACAGCATTTAGAGGCTGGGCATAGTGGCTCACGCCTTTAATCCCAGCAGGGAGGCAAAGGTAGGAGGACTGCCATGAGTTTGAGGCTGTATCAAACAGCTTCAGGTTCGCTGATATGAACTTCCAGACCAGGCACAGTTATGGAGGAAGGGATATTATTTATTGAAGCTTACAGATCCAGGAAGTTCCATAATGGCAGAAAAAGCTGGCCTGCCTTCACAGATCCAAGCAAGAGAGAGAAAAACCACCAGCTACACAGCACAGCACACTTCAGGAACTCCTACTAGGCACACTTTGCATATCTTTACAATGGAAACTCAAACTCACCACCACACCTTAAGATCCGCCCAGCGACAATGCCTCCAGCAAGGTGGCTGCAGATGCAAACTATAAACTAATAAAACACTGAATATATTGGGGGCCATATATTCAAACTACCACAGAGACCATCCTGAGCATACAGAGTGAATTCCAGGTCAGCCTGGGCTAGAGTAAGACCCTACCTCAGAAAACCAACCAACCAACCAACCAACCAACCAACCAAAAAAAACCAGCATTTAGGAAATGTGTTAAATTTTGACCTGGAGGGGTGGTGCAATGCCTTTAATCCCAGCACTTGAGAGGCAGAGGTAGGAGGACTGCTGTGAATTCAAGGCCAACCTGAGACTACAGAATGAGTTCTAGGTCAGCCTGGGTTAGATTAAGACCCTACCCTGAAAAAAAGAAAGAAAATGTGTAAATTTAAAGTAGATAATATTCCCTTCAGGTTTGAAGGAAGTAGATGATTTCACACAATTTTATATAATATTTATTTTTCTGTGGCACTTTTCCATGTAAAGACTTACAAACTAAAACACACCATAATTTTGTCTAATCAGAAGTGTATGGTTTTGATTGTATGCATTTGAGCATTATAAAACTCATAAGAAATGAAAATACAAAATAGTACTTGGATTATTTTCATGTAGAAGCATTGTTTCAGTTTCTATAGTTAAACAAAACACTGTGCAGAGGTTAACATGTTAAATTCCCCTATCTATTGAATAAATAAAATCAGGTATAATTAAGAGATGGTTGAGCAAGCCTATAACTCCAGTACCTGGAAAGCTGAGGTAGGAGGGTTGCTGTGAGTCTGAGGCTAATTTGGGGCTATACAGAGAGTTCCAAGGTCATCATGGTTCCCTCTTTCCCCCCCAAAAGACAAGGAAATATTATCCTGCAAATTATAGAGGAATCATAACATCCATCAATGCATTATAGTAAAAAAATAATGCATAAAGGGGCCAATTTTCCTTAAATTTAACATAAAAATGAAATGTATACAGGCCATTTGAATTTGCACCCATGATGCAGTATCACAGACTATGTAAATCATGTTCACCCACACTGTGTTACATTTTAGTCACTGTGACAAAATATCTCACATAAACAACCAGTCCATGGTTGCCTGTCTGTGTGCTTCTGGGTCTGAGGTGGGGCAGAGCATCATGTCTGAAGGGTGTGACAGAGCAAAGTTGTTCAGCTCATGGTGGCCAAGAAGCAAAGAAGAGAGGTGGAGCAGAGGATAAGATACATCTTTCTAGGGCATGCCCCTAGTGGCTTACTTCTTCTAACTAGTCATCTCCTACTTTTCACTACCTTCCAGTAATACCATGTTATTATGAATCTACCAAGAGATTGATGTATTGATTTACTCAGAGCCTTCAGGATTCCACCACTTTCACAAAAACCTTTAAGTGGCAACCAAGACTCCAGTACCTAGCCTGTGTGGGATGTGCCGTATTGAAAGATTGAAAGTATATTATATTGATAAACCTCCCCATTCTCAACAATCAGTACTGTACTTAAGTAGAAATGACATAAAAATGTCATATATCTCACAGGATTTTGACTATGTGTTCTTTTTGGGTATGCATGCATTTATGTATGTGTGTGGCACATGTATTTGCACATGCATGTAGAGGCCAGAAACAATCTTGGATGTTCAAGAAAGCTATCTACCTTTTGAGACATAGTCTTTTATTTATTTGGAGCTCAGTGATTAAGTTAGAATGGCTAACCAGAGACTTCCATGGATCCTTTTCTCTCTGCCTCCTCAGTCTTGGGATTACAGCCCATCAAGTCCAGCATTATTATATGGGTATCGAGGCTAGAACTCAAGTCCTCATGTTTATAAGAGAAGCACTTTACCCAGTGAGCTATCTCCCCAACCCTATACATGCTTTTTAAATGGATCAACTGTTGCATTCAATTAGCAATTTTGTGTGTCTCATGTTCTTATACTAGATATTGGGACACCATCAACAAGAAGGAAAAGCTACCTTCCATGGAGCTTTCAATCTAAGGTAAGGAAGTCAATTAATTATATAAGGAAATAAATTGGGGGCTGGAGAGATGGCTCAGTGACTAAAGATGCTTGCCTGCAAAACCTGATGGCCTGAGTTCAATAATTCCCTAGTACCTATATACACAAAGTGGTACATGTGTCTGGAGTTTGTTTACAGTTGCAAGAGGCCCTGGCTTGCCCATTCATATTCTCTCTTTCTTATTGCAAAACAAACAAACAAACAAACAAACAAACAAACAAACAAACAAACTGGCTGCTGGAGGTGGTGGCACATACCTTTAATCCCAGCACTAGGAGGACTGCTGAGCTCGAGGCCAGTCTGGGATGCCAGGCCATCCTGGGCTATAGTGAGAATTTACCTTGAAAAAAACAAAACAAAAAAGAAAAAAACTGAATTGCAGAAATGTAACTAATTATATTTTAACAGGGCCTCCTTAATTTAATTGCAGTTAATATTTTAGAAGACATAAATCAAAAAATTAAGGACGGGTGTGGTGGCGCATGCTTTTAATACCAGCACTTGGGAGGCAGAGGTAGGAGGATCACTGTGAGTTCGAGGCCACCCTGAGATGACATAGTGAATTCCAGGTCATCCTGGGCTAGAGCGAAACCCTACCTTGAAAAACAAAACAAAACAAAACAAAACAAAACAAAACAAAACAAAACAAAACAAAACAAAACAAAACAAAATTATGAGCCAGGCATGGTGGTGCTTGCCTTTAATCCCAGCACTCAGAAGGCAGATATAGGAAGATCACCATGAGTTCAAGGCCACCCTGAGAGTACATAGTGAATTCCAGGTCAGCCTGAGATAGAGTGAGACCCAACCTCAAAAACATTTTTTTAAAAAATGAACTTGATTGTCTACCAAAGAGATCCAACTGGAAAATAATGAAACAGTAGCAGGAAGATTTGGGAGGGGAAAAGGGAGAGTGGTGGGAGGGCATTACGATCATAGTAGTACATTGTCTATATTTATGGAGCTGTTAATTTAAAAAATTCTAAAAAAAAAGAAAATGAATCAAGAAGTAGAAACCATTACTCCAGAGTACTATGCATGTTTATGAACATCTATCCACAGTACAGACCATCTCAAAACAGTAAGATAGCAAAGAAGTGAAAGAAATTCTAAAGTAATTAAAAAATTACTTGCCAGTAAGAGGTAGGATATATACCAGGAATGGTGGCTCGTATTTATCCCAGAACTTAGGAGGGTAGTTGAGGCAAGAGCATCTTGAGTACCACACCAGCCTGGGCTAGAATGAGACCGTCTTAAAAGAAAGTGGAGAGTGGATTTCAATTACTATACTTCAATCAGACCATCTGTTTATCAGACAGTTCTGTCCTAAATATGCCACCAGAAAAACACTCCTCTATTTAAATTTACATTTATGCAAACATATTCCAAAGAAGAATCCTGGATTTTTAAGAATCTTCCAAAATAGAAATAAGCCTAAAGACCAGTTCTTCTCTAGACATTTTCGTAATTAACAAAATATATACTTAGAATCATAAGTGAGCAGGATGCCCGCCTCACTCGGTTGGTGTGGGTACTTAAAATTCACTTTGGGTTAATTACTAAAGCGTGTCCAGAACCAAAGAGGCTACATATATCTGAGGTATTTGTAGAAACAAAGAAAGATGCCCCGAGCTCCTGTAACCACCAGTTAGACTAAAAACTACTCTGCCCCCACAGCGACTGCATAATTGCACTATCTTAAAGGTGGGCGAATTTACATCTTTTGGAACCCTCCACTTTCAAGCTCCGTGTTTTCTGAAAACACTGTAATCTCAACTCCGGTAAAAGCAAATTCTCGCCAAGAACGAGACAACCCGAGACAGCGTAATGACGTGTTTGCGCCGGTTCGCGTTGGGAAGTACTTCCGCCAGATCCGGCTGTCCGTCACAGCCATCTCCGGCTCCGCCCCGTGACGCAGCGCTTTAAGGTTCCGCTTGGTTTCGGCGGGCGGATTGGGTGATCTATTGTGCGGGTTAGCTCCCAGGTCGTTTCCTCAAAGTGAGCGGTCTCGGCGAGATTTCGTGCTGCTAAGTCTAGGGCCTTTTCACTAGTAACCGGCAGATCACAGTACCGCGCAGCCGAAAGAACACAGAAATCGAAAGAGACGCACGGCTCCCCGCCGCTCTGCCGCTCCGCGCCGCTTTGCTCCGGCCCCGGGAAAGATGATTTATAATCACCAGTGGACTGTAAGTACCGTAGGCGAAGAGAGCTCACTGCTCCCCGCGTTTTAAATATCTTTGCCTGAAGGAATTTTTAAATTGGGTCTGTCTGCCAGACTTTACTGCCCGTGCGTGCAGCAAATCACCCCGTGGCACGGCCATTGTTTTCCTGCATACGCGAGCTAGTTCCGGGTGCGTTGTCGGGGGGAGCAGCGACCCCTAGAGGTTCAAATTGGTTATTTCATCTAGCCGACTTTTTCACCAACCGGTCTGCCAGACTAGTTTTCTGTCAGTATATTTAGAATTTAAGACTTGGGATTTAATTGAAAATTAAGACAAAGTAGATGATAGATTAACTTCTGCTTAGTTTCTGTTGTACTTAGAACTTCGAAATTAAAGGTTACAATTCATAACAGTACTCTTTTTAACTGTTGTAGGAATTTGAACTTTATTAGTGCAACAAGTGTTTATTGGAGAAGTGAGCCACAAAAAAATAAAGATGAGTAAGAGTAAAGATGATGCACCTCATGAACTAGAGAGCCAGTTTATCTTACGTTTACCTCCAGAATATGCCTCTACTGTGAGGAGGGCAGTGCAGTCTGGCCATGTCAACCTGAAAGACAGATTGACCATTGAGTTACATCCTGATGGGCGTCATGGAATTGTCAGAGTGGATCGAGTTCCATTGGCCTCAAAATTGGTGGATCTGCCCTGTGTTATGGAAAGCTTGAAAACCATCGATAAAAAAACGTTTTACAAGACAGCTGATATCTGTCAGATGCTTGTATCCACAGTTGATGGTGATCTCTATCCTCCTGTGGAGGAACCAGTTGCTACTGCTGATCCAAAAGCAAGCAAGAAAAAAGATAAGGACAAAGAGAAAAAGTTTGTCTGGAACCATGGAATTACTCTGCCTCTAAAAAATGTCAGAAAGAGAAGGTTCCGGAAGACAGCAAAGAAGAAGTATATTGAATCCCCAGATGTGGAAAAAGAAGTGAAGCGGTTGTTGAGTACAGATGCAGAAGCTGTCAGTACTCGTTGGGAGATAATTGCTGAAGATGAAACAAAAGAGACAGAAAATCAAGGCCTTGATATTTCATCTCCAGGAATGTCTGGCCACAGACAGGGCCATGACTCATTAGAACATGATGAGCTTCGAGAGATCTTCAATGATCTCAGCAGCAGCAGTGAAGATGAGGATGAGACACAGCATCCAGATGAAGAAGATGTCAACATCATTGACACTGAAGAGGATCTGGAGAGACAGCTACAGGAAAAGCTAAATGAGTCAGATGAACAGCACCAAGAAAATGAAGGGACCAACCAACTGGTTATGGGAATTCAAAAACAGATAGATAATATGAAAGGCAAGCTTCAAGAGACCCAGGACAGAGCAAAACGACAGGAGGATCTCATCATGAAAGTAGAAAACCTGGCACTCAAGAACAGGTTTCAAGCTGTGCTGGATGAACTGAAACAAAAGGAAGACCGAGAAAAGGAGCAGCTTAGCTCTTTGCAAGAGGAACTAGAATCCCTGCTGGAGAAGTGAGAATGATGTTGATACTTAATTTCACTTCTCAAACAGGTCAGTATTAGAAAAATCTTGTCAGAACTTGGACTGGATGTTAAACAACTTGGAGTTCTTATTCTTTCTAATGCTAGAAGTTCTGTTGAATTATGTTAGTTGTTTTTCAGAACCTTTTTGTTTGGGTTCTTTTTAGGAAGTAGGATTGCATAGGCAGAATTGTTGTAAGAAAGTGAAAAGATTAGTGAAAGACACAGTTTATCCTTATCCACTTCACTGCAGGATTTTGCTGTTTGTCCTTTTTCCAGAAGCAACTACTGCTCTTCTGTGTTGCTATCTAAGATCAATAAGAAGCAGCTAGTCTGGAGGCAGTGAAGCTAGTACATTTGTGTTTTCTTATACAATGGCTACTTTGTTAGCTACTCGAAGTTTCCATATGTAGAAATGAAAATTTTTTTCATAAAGTTGCTTTCTAACACAATAAAAGCAACTAATTTTCACTTTAGCGTGTCTGTCTTGTTCTTGTGTAGGTAGTGGGAATTGAGGTGGGTTCTTGGGATTTAATGACTGTTCAGTGTGATTCTGTTTTGCAGATAAAGAAGCATTTCTTTTGGGCTTTCAGGAAATACTACAGGGGTAAAGAAATGGGGAAATGTTATCATTGCATTACATTAAGGTTCTAATCTACCTGCTCCATTTGGAAGTTTAAGAATATTAAGTACAGAGCCTCAAACTACCCTAATTTTCATAGATGGTTTGTTTATGTCTTTAAAAATAGCATTGTTTATCTGCATAAAATAATGGAAGCAGCAAAACAGTGGCTATCAAATACAGTCCAAGGAACAATTCCATTAATTAATTTTTTTCAAAATATTTTTACTTTATTTGGAAAGAGAGGGATAGAGAATAGGCACACCAGGGCCTCCAGCAACTGCAGATGAAGTCCAGATGCATGTTCCACCTTGTGCATTTGGTTTACTTGGATCCTGGAGAATCAAACCTGGGTCTTTGTCTTTGCAGGCAAGTGCCTTAACTGCTAAGCCATCCTTCCACCCCTCCAATGTTTTTTTTTTTTTTTTTTTTTTTTTTAGCAAGCCTAAAAGACTGCCGTTTCCTTTTATAGGGGAGGGAGGGAGCAAGGGAAGGAGGGAAGGAATTGGTGTGCCAGGGCCTCTAGCCACTGTACTTGAACTCCAGATGCATTCAGCCCCTGTGTGCATGTCTGCCCTTGTGTGCTTGTGTCACTGTGCATCTGGCTTACATGGGCCCTGGCGAGTTGAACATGATTCCTTAGGCTTCATGGGCAAGCGCCTTAACTGCTAAGCTATCTCTCCAGCCCTTCATTGATTTTTTTTTTTTTAAATATTTATTTGCAAGCAGAGGAGGAGAGGAAGAGAGAGAAAGAGTGGACCTGTCAGGGCCTTCAGCCATTGCAAATGAACTCCAGATGCATGTGTCACTTTGTGCATCTGACTTTATGTTAGAGTACTGGAAAACTGAACCTGGGTCCTTAGGCTTTGCAGGCAAACACCTTAACCGCTGCTATCTCTGCAACCCTCCATTGATTTTTGACTAAGGTTATTTCTAATTACTTTCAGTTTAATAATTGCAATTAATATTCTTACAACTGAAATGATTTATTGTAAGGAGAAGTGTAAGAGAAAAGCAAAAGAGAACACCAGACTTGATCTCTACCGACAGACTGTTTATTGAGAGAAATAGCAAAGGACAGCAACCTTCCTGCAGGATGAAGGCTGAAGCTGAGTCAGGCTGGGGTGCAAACTTATAAGGAGCATCCTAAGAAAAACAGACTAGATCAGCTATAGGTCCAAGAAAATAGATGGAGAACTATAGTTATTTGTGTCTTTACTCAGAATAAGCATTTTTAACAAAAATTGTCTAGAGAGGATATCCCACTAGTTTCTGTTCCCTCAAGGTTTTCTGAGCTAATGGAAGTTTAGTTTATCATTCAGGAGTAGAGAGGCCTGTCAAGGCCATGCTTCTGAAGTTCTATTATTGCTTGCTGGTCTTAGGGGTAGTTATTAACTCTTTAGTTCCTTCTAATTTTCTGGGAAGGCTATTAACCCTTCATTTATCCCTGTCGTTTCACCAGAATTGCCCATTAAGGAAGTCAGTTCACATTCTCTTAAACTTTATCTGAAGAACTTAATGCTTCAAACAAAAGGTATTTGTGAAAAATCAGATTAATAGTTACAGAGCTGTAATTCATTTCTGTTAGATTGGTTTATAAAACAAGATTGAAAGTACTAGCTTTTTGAAATAAACATTTAAAGCTCAAGTAAAGTTTTTTTATTTGACAGGAAGCATTAGTGATGCAGTATTTTTAAAAATCTGTTATCCATGGGCTGGAGAGATGGCTCAGTGGTTAAGGCATTTGCCTGAAAAGCCTAATGACCTGGGATGGATTCCCCAGTACCCATGTTAAGCCATATGCAAGTGGCACATATGTCTGGAGTTTGTTTGCTGTAGCTAGAGGCCATGGTGTGCTCATACGCTTTCCCTAATTTTTTTTTATTGACAACTTCTATACTTACAGACAAAATCTGTCTCTAATTTTTAATAAATAAATAAAGTTTTAAAATCACCACTTATCTAGACTTTGTCTATAATCATGCATGCTAATATTTAGAGAGTTCACAAAAGTAATTTTTTTTTTTTTTTACTGTATGTTCTTATATTAAAGTTCTCAATTTAAGGAGCTGGAGAGATGGCTTAGTGGTTAAGGCATTTGCCTACAAAGCCAAAAGACCCAGGTTCGATTCCCCAGGACCCATGTAAGCCAGATGCACAAGGGGGCACGCATGCATCTGGAGTTCGTTTGCAGTGGCTAGAGGCCCTGGAGTGACCTTTCTCTCAAATAAAATATTTTTAAAGTTTAAAAATAATTAATTTTAAGCTGGGTGTGGTGGCGCATGCCTTTAATCCCAGCAGTCGGGAGGCAGAGGTAGGAGGATTGCCATGAGTTCAAGGCCACCCTGAGAATACAGAGTGAATTCCAGGTCAGCCTGGGCTAGAGTGAGACCCTACCTCAAGAAAAACAAAAAACAACAAAAAAATTAATTATGAGCCAGACGTGGTGGCGCATGCCTTTAATCCCAGCACTCGAGAGGCAGAGGTAGGAGGATTGCCGTGAGTTCAAGGCCACCCTGAGACTACAGAGTGACCCTATCTCGAAAAACCAAATAATAATTTTAAAAAGGGAGTTTTGGAGGGATAGCTTAGTGGTTAAGGCATTTGCCTGCAAAGCCAAAGGACCCAGGTTCAATTCCCCAGGACCCACGTTAGCCAGATGCACAAGGGGGTGCACACATCTGGAGTGCAGTGATGGAGGCCCTGGCGTGCCCATTCTGTCTCTCTCTCTCCCCTCTCTCTCTGTCAAATATATTTTTTAATTATTATTTTTTATTGACTTTTAATCTTACATACCAAAAAAACCCCACCTGATATTTCCCTCCCCTCCCCCATTCCACTTTAGAACTCCAGTCTCCATCATATCCCCTCCCTCTCTCCATTAGTCTCTTTCCTAATTTGATGACATTATCTTTCTCTTCTATTTTGAGGGTCTTGCAAAGGTATTGCTAGGCACTACAAGATCATGGATATCGAGGCCAATTTCTGTCTGGGCAGTTGCATTGTAAGAGGTCATATCCTTCCTTTGGCTCTTCCATTCTATCCGCCCCCTCTTCCGCAATGGTCCCTGAGCCATTGGAGGGTGTGACAGAGGTGTTTCAGTGCTAGACACTCCTCCATCCCTTCTTCTCAGCACTATGTTGCCTTTTGGGTCATCCCAGTGGTCATCACCATCTGAAAAGAGAAGCTTCTCTAGCCAGAAGTGAGAGTAGCGTTAATATGTGAACATAAACATTTAGTGTAGTGTCCCCAGGGCAACTTGGTGGGAATAATATATACATTTAGTCAGACATGAGCAGGCTTATACCCCCAAGGCTCATGACCTCACCTACCCTAGACTTTTACTTAGGTTTTTCAGTACCGGGTATGTATTCCCTCCCATAGAGAGGGCCTTCAGTCCAATTATGGAGCAGTTGGTTACCCCAAGAGTAGACATGCCACTATTGCACCCGTTCATTCATTGGGCCTGTCTGGCCAAGCTTGAATATTCAGCATCCACTATTTTCACTGTTGATGGCTTCTGTCTCCCATACGCTGCGTGCAGTGCAGCTTTTTCCAGCTTTCAGTTGGCTGGTCTACAGGGAGAAGGTTTTCTGCTCAGCATCAGCTTGCTTTCTCAGTGACCTTGCCTCTCAGGCATGAGATGTCTTTAGCAATAGGGTCTTACTATCTGTTTCTCTAGGGAAACCAAGGGCTTTGGCAAAAGCCTTAATGTTTTGGAGGCTACCGGGACCTTCTTGGCCAACAACTCACTGAAAGGTATTCCATCCCAGGTACTGAAAATTTTCTAGTAACAGGCTACATCTTCTAGACATGCCCTTATTCAAAAAAGTAATTTTACATATGTCTTATTGACAATATCTTGAGTTTAGATTGACCCTCCCCCTGCCCTTTTTGTATGCATTCTCTTCCCATGGCCTCACTTAGGCCATTCCCGCCCCTGTGCTCAGTTCTTCTACTTATATATGTGCATTACCATACACTTAAGTCCTTCCCTTTCTTCCCTCCCTTATAGCCTTTTACCCGCTTACTGGTTTCTGGTACCTATTTTTGGTTCCAGTTCACACACAAGTCTATACATTGGTAGCTAGGATCCACTTTTTTTTTTTTTTTCTTTTCGAGGTAGGGTCTCACTCTAGCCCAGGCTGACCTGGAATTCACTCAGTAGTCTCAGGGTAGTCTTGAACTCACAGTAGTCCTCTTACCTCTGCCTCCCAAGTGCTGGGATTACAGGCATGTGCCACACCAACACAGCCTCAAGACCACATTTCTAAGCCTGATCTCATGAACATCAGAGTCAATATATTCAACTGTGCTGAGAAACACTTAAAACATCCTCTAAGAAAGGAAGTTATATATGTTCAAAAGGAAATTCATCCTCTTCATTTCCCTGAAAACTTGTTCTCTTGTGTTTCGGGGTAAATAAATGCTATGACTGCCCTGCTCATGTGCAGAAGCCAGAAAATAGAACCTTTCTTTTGACCTTCTCTGGCTATCTCCCCAAACCCCTTGTTACTCTGGTTCATACTAGAACATTGTTGTAGTTCAGGCCTGTATTTTAGACCATGTGCAGTAGGGTTTCACTCTAGTCCATGCTGACCTGGAACTTCCTCTGTAGCCATGGCTGGCTTGAATTTATGACAATTGATTATCAGTTGTATGATCAAGTGCAATTTAGTATATAACCTATTCTGTTTGCCTCAATTTTCTCATCTCCAAGATAGAAGTGCTAGTACTATTAATTTTATAGAGCTGTTGGGGTTTTGACCATTGAATCACATAAAAGACTTATGTAGAATATAGTAAAGCAAGGAATAAAATAAAAAGGAAACATTGCCCATTAACTAGAGTATGGACCACAGTAGGGATTAAACAAACTCGAATTAAAAAGTGGCTAACATGGAAAGTATTAGCCGGGTGTGGTGGTGCACGCCTTTAATCCCAGCACTCAGGAGGTAGAGGTAGGAGGATCGCCGAGAGTTCGAGGCCACCCTGAGACTACATAGTTAATTCCAGGTCAGCCTGGACCAGAGTGAGACCCTACCTTGCAAAACCAAAAAAAAAAAAAAAAAAAAAAAAAAAAAAAAAAAAAAGGAAAGTATTTACAAAGGATCAGCTGTTTTTTGTTTTGTTTGCAACAGCCTCACTATGTAGCCCAAGCAGGCCTTGAGCTCATGAATCATCCTGCCTCAGCCAACTGCTGCGATTACAGGTGTGCACCACTATGCCTTCCTGACTCAGGAACCAGCTGTTTTAAATGTGGCTGAACTTAAATTTAATAAAATTTCTAAACAATTGCTTATAGATTATAACAAAGTTTGTTTCAAATATATCTGCAGTATAAACATAACTGACTCAGCTTATTACTTTAGCTCAATTGTTTATGGGAAATTTTGCATTAAATTAAAATTCTCTGTAATGAGTAATTTATCTATTACATAAACTTTAAAAGATAAAGACAACTGAAGATGTGGATCCAAGAAAATACTAATTGTGCAAGACTCCCTTTTCTCACAGTTCTCATGGCTAATGAATATGGTGTGTGGCCTACAGTTTTTGGTTGGTTTTGGGTTCATGAAATTCACATAAGTTGGGTTTTTATATTTTATTTATTAATTATTATCATTTTCAAAAACATTTTATTTATTTGTTTATTTGAGAGAAAGAGGCAGAAAGAGAGAATAGGTGCACCAGGGCTTCCAGCCACTGCAGACAAACTCCAGATGCCTGCACCACCTTGTGCATCTAGTTTACATGGGTCCTGGGGAATCAAACCAAGGTCCTTTGGCTTTGCAGGCAAGTGCCTTAACTGTTAAGCCATTTCTCCAGCCCTTATTTATTTATTTATTTGAGAGAGGGAGAGAAAGAGGCAAATGGAGAATGGGCACACCAAGGCCTCTAGCCACTACAAATGGATGAACTCCAGATACCTTGTGTATCTGATTTTAAATGGGTACTGGGGAATCGAACCAGCATCCTTTGGCTTTTTGTAGGCAAGTACCTTAACTGCTAAAGCATTTCTCCAGCCTTGAAACCTTTTTTTTTTTTTTTTTTTAAATACTGCTGGGGATCAGACCCAGGGCCTCACAGGTGCCAGGCATACTCTCTATCCCTGAGTTACATACATCCTCTACTCTCATGAGCAAGTTCTGAAGAACATTTAAAAATTGCTTAAGGAGCTGGAGAGATGGCTTAGCAGTTAAGGCATTTGCCTGTGAAGCCTAAGGACCCTGGTTCGATTCTCCAGGTCCCATGTAAGCCAGATGCACATGGTGGCACATGTGTCTGGAATTCATTTGTAATGACTAGAGGCCCTGACATGCCCATTCTTTCTCTCTTTTTTCTCTACCTCTCTCTCTGTCTGTAATAAATAAATAAATAAAAATAAAATCTAAAAATTGCTTAAAATATTAAAGGGACTCCTTATAAACTTGAGTGATTTTGAGGTTCTACAAAAAATTAGAACATCATCCCTCTCAGAAACTATCTAGGGTAAACTATTCTTAACATAGTAAGATGTACCATTTCATGCCTTTTCTTGATGTGTACTATCAGATACATTTTCAGGTTTATAATGTAAAAGTTATATACTTGCAAGTTTTCTAAAAATATGAATATCCTTATCAACATGTATAAATCTTGTATCTTTCATAATAAAGATATTTTTCTAATGCTATCCACTATTGATGGTTACTAGCTGTGGGAATAGAAACATAAGATCCATTGAAGTTTGATCTCTAACCTACCTATGAAGCCAGGTAACTTCCCTATCTTACAGAGGATAGAAAGTGTATGTTCTGTTTTTAATTTTTTTAGACTTTATTTTGGGGAAGGGGTCGGGGAGAGGGAGAGGGTGGGGAATGAGAACACCAGGACTTCCTGCCACTGCAAACAAACTTCAGACACATGCCACTTTGTGTATCTGACTTTACATGGGTGCTGGGGAACTGAACCCAGGCTGTCAGGTTTTGCAAGCAAGTACCTTTAATCACTGAGCCATCTCTCTAGCCCCAGAAAATTTATTTTCTGTATAAATTGAACCTAAGGTGGAACAGACTCAAAGAAAATAGGCACCAATGAAGGCTGGAATGGACAGTACCTGCAAAGGAAATTACATGCAAGTCTATATACTGTTGGGATCCCCTTCTTTCCTTCTCATTAAATCAGTATCAAGGCATATAACCTCCCCACCCCACATAGAACACACTGTCAAGGTTGGAAGATTGTTTCTAAAGAAAAGTATGCTCTTAGAGGAAAGATTTAAAAATACTGTCAGTTGGGCATACTCCAACAAAAAGGGCAGGTCACCATTTGCTGCAATGAATACTTATGACAAACAATCCATACATAATCTGCTTTTTAGTGCCTCGCTTTAAAACTTTGACAGCCAACCAGAATCAATCAAGGAAAGCTAAATTAAAGAGAATCATTTCAGCATATCTAGTCTCCCTCAGATTTGTAAAGCAGAGCTGAGCCTCTACACCACCCCAGGAACATAACAGGGGAACATTTTGCTGAGGGTTTTTTGATTAAAAATCATAAAATTTCATGTAGCAATAGCTTGTATAGTTTAAAGCTTCATTCTCCTATGTTGCCTCCCTTTGAGTCTGGGCTCTATCCATGGAAATTATTTCATATTGTGTGGTAAGAAATGGGGGAATCTTTTATCAATTTGAATGGCATCTGAAACAGTTGATAATTTTGATACAAGGCGTGCTTTATGGAAGCCACATGTATGAGTAAAAAAAAAAACATTTGGAGAATATAGGTAACTGGCACGTTCTACATAATACAGTGCTTCCATATTAACGTGAAAAGAATACATTGTTCTTGGCAAGTAAGTTCAGGAGAACTACGAAACTACAAAAACTAGTTTGACAAGGTTTAAAAGCCTAGTGACATTCTGTGAAGGCCATTTTTATGTGTAAAAATGTGTGAGGGTAAGGAATAAACTTACAGTTAGGTAGTATTGGACTAGCTAGTTGTGGTGGCCCACGCTTTAATCCCAGCCTGGGGCTACGGACTGAGTTCCAGGTCAGGATAGGCTAGAATGAACCCTACCTGGGTTGGGGAACCAAAAACCCGTTGGACAAAAGATAATACTTCTGCAGGGATGAAGCGATGTTGTAGAAAAAGACATTCTTTGATTTTTTTTTTTTTTTTTTGGTTTTTCAAGGTAGGGTCTCACTGGCCCAGGCTGACCTACCTCTGCCTCCCGAGTGCTGGGATTAAAGGCGTGTGCCACCACGCCCGGCTTGATTTTTTTTTTTTTTTTTTGAGGTAGGGTTTGGCTCTAGTTCAGGCTGACCTGGAATTCACAATGTAGTCTCAGGTTGGCCTCGAACTCATGGCAATCCTCTTACCTCTGTCTTTCGAGTGCTGGGATTAAAGGCCTGCGCCAATACGCCCGGCTCCTTTAAACTTTTAACTTGAAACACTGCCACTGACACAGGAAATTGATAAAGATCTAGGATGACGCTTTGAAAGCCGTATTTCTTTTTATTTATTTATGAGAAAAGAGAATATGACTGCTGCAAACGAACTCCAGACGCAAGCACCACTTTGTGCATCTGACTTTATGGGTACTGGGGACTCGAACCTGGCCCATTAGGCTTTGCAAGCAAGAGTCGAACCGCTGAGCCATCACTGAAAAACCGTATTTCTTAAAAATAGAGCTACACTAAAAAGACACTAAAATAAAATAGAGCTACACTAAAGAGTAAAAGACAGCGAGCGAGCGAGCGAGCTAAGCACATGCCCCATCACCGACCTTCCTCCCCAGCCCCAGGACCAGGGCGCTCGAGGGCGCGCGCGGGCACCGGCGCCGGCTGGGGGTTGTTATTCCCGAACCCCGAGCCCGTGGCCCGGCCTGGGGTTAAGCGGCCTCCGCGGCGAGCGGCGAGCGGAGCCAGCCAGGGCCCGGCGGCCGGCCAGAGCTCGCCCCGCTCTCCTCCGAGGCCCGCGGACGGGCGGGAGAACATGAAGTCCAGCCCGGCCATCCAGGCCACCGTGGACCTCGCGGCGGGCGCCGTGGGGGGCGTGGCGTGCGTGCTGACCGGGCAGCCCTTCGACACCATAAAAGTGAAGATGCAGACGTTCCCCAGCCAGTACGCCAGCCTCAGCGACTGCTTCCGCAAGACCTACCACCAAGTGGGCATCCGGGGCTTGTACAAGGGGACCAGCCTCGCCACGATGGCCACCGTCGCCCACAGCTCCGTCCTCTTCATGTGCTACGGCGTCTGCCAAAAGTTCGTGAGGAAAGTGTCGGGACTGCACGAGCCCACCGAGCTGAACTTCCTGCAGACGGCCAGCGCAGGCTCGCTGGCCTCGGCGTTTGCTGCGCTGGTCCTCTGCCCCACGGAGCTTGTGAAGTGCCGGCTGCAGACCATGTACGAAATGAAGATGTCCGGGAAGATAACACAAAACCACAACACAATTTGGTCTGTTGTCAAGAGCATCCTTAGGAAGGATGGCCCTTTAGGCTTCTACCATGCACTCACGACCACTGTATTTCAGGAAGTAACCGGGTATTTTTTCTTCTTTGGTGGCTATGAACTCAGCAGGTCGTTTTTTGCATCGGGAAGATCAAAGGATGAACTAGGCCCAGTCCCTGTGATGTTAAGTGGTGGAGTTGCTGGAATATGCCTCTGGCTTGTCATATTCCCAGTGGATTGTATTAAATCCAGAATTCAGGTTCTTTCTGTGTTAGGAAAACAGAAAGGATTAATCTCCACCCTTTTAAGTGTTGTGAGACATGAAGGAATATTAGCCTTATATTCTGGACTGAAAGCTACTATCATTAGAGCCATCCCTTCCAATGCTGCACTATTTTTGGCCTATGAATACAGCAGGAAGGTGATGATGAGCAAGTTGGAAGAATACTGAAATGTCTTAGGGAACTTGCAACCCAGCACAGAAGCCTGAGAACTACTATGCTTAGGCCCCAAGGAGTACAAGCACAACATGGAATTATTTGTGACTGTGTGAGAATTTTCATTTTGTCTTCCTTTACTCTAAATGACAAACTTTAGGGAAGGTTCTCTATTTTATACATAATTTCTGCTCACAATCACATTGAAATATAAATGTTGCTGTGCTTGCTGTTGGTGGGATAAACAGGGTGAGCCCATGGCCTTATGTACCTAATCTGAAAGGCAAAGTACAGTTCTACCAGGAGTTTTTCTCACAAACTTAATGTGTGCATGAAGTTTAGATGGTTATATGTGATGAGCGAAATATAATTTGCCTCCCTATTAGTTTCAAACACCACCAAAACATCTAGAGTTGATCATGTTCCATGAAGATTGGTAGAAGTGATTGTTTAACCCATTCAACATATAGGGTCTATCTCAAAGAATAGGTTCTTATTTTAAAACCTCATTACCACGTACACCATATGGGGCTGTGACGTACTTTTTAAAGACTTTGTGTGGTGCTTGAGAACCAACATGCCCATGCAGGTTTCTAAGAGGAAAACGTTGCTGCCCTCTAGTATAGCTTCCATATTCTTCAGTAAAGTTTCAGAGTAGGCATCCCAGATTTTCTACTCTATTCCTCAAATAGTGTTCATTTTTAAAGTGGGGTTGTATTGCATGTTGTGATGATATTGCTAGATGTGGCCTTGACTATCAGGGCTTTGGGAAGCAGCATATCCTTTACCTGTCTCAGTTTTGCTTCTCTCTCAGACATCCAGGCTGTAGACCGAGGAAAGAGTTAAAGAGATGAGGCTGTGATGTGCTTTGAAGAGCCATATAGAAGAAAATTCTTTGCTTCTGTTTTTTTTGCATTCTGACCTAGATAGGCCTCCAGAATGTTGTGTTGGCTGACTTAGGGGTTGTTGACTCAGTTTAGGTCACTCACTGTTCTCTGTACCTCCACCAATCGGAAATTCTTCTGGAGAACAGAAAGTACAGAAACAAAGTGAAGGTTTTGTTCTGTTTGGTGGTAAAGTGGCAGTATTCCTGGGTGTAGTCATCTCTCAGGCAGAATTAGTATGAGATTAATGGTTTCATTCCACAGTGAACCTGTTAGGGTCTGGGAATTGCACAGTAATGGAGACAGAGGTGGAGGTTTGAGCTCAAACTTATAAAAGATTTTATTAAAGCTGCAGGAAACCAAAACTGATTGATCAGGGAAGTAGCCAGATTTGGGAGCTGGGACTGCCACCCCAAAGGTAGAGGAGAAGGGTTTTTAAAGGGAAAAACCACAAACAGCTGAAAAGATATTTACAGTCCCTTTAAACCATGTCAGAGTTAATACATTCTTGAAGTTTACCTCAAGTCCATAAATCCTTGCCATTCTTTCAGTGTTAGAGTCTTCTAAATGTGACACTGGTTGCCCGTGAATTTTAATAATGGCTGGATTTGGCAATGTAAAGCAATGAAACATAATACAAACAATTTTATTAAATTATATGTATTCATATATGCCCCCAAACCCCAACAAAATTCCACATGTATCAAAGCAAAGTGAAAGACTCCCCAAATCATGGTTCAACTGACCTCCACAGATTTGGATTTGAGAAGTTATTTTTTGATCTCACTTTATAGGACAGTCATTGTTTACACCACTAAATTAAGCATCATCTGTCTGTATTGCTCTAAGACCAACTGGGACTCTTACTAACAGGTGTTCTTCAACATCTGTAAAGCTGAAAGGAAATGAGTTACCAGTCTTAATAGCCCACACAATGTGTGTCTGTCACTGTTAACTGAATGTAAATCCTGTATGAAGATTTCGGTTTCCCTAAGTTTTTTTTTTTTTTTTTTGGTGTATTAAAAATTTTTTTGTGTGTGTATGGTAACTTTATGCCATAGTGTCAAAAGCAAGAGTCAGGGAAACCAGATGCTGGCAAATAAGGGCTGTGGGGACATTTGGGGAAGAGACTTATGCCAGTGTTATGCCTAGTTTATTTGGGCTGTATGGCTGAGCTTTTATTTATATGTTTTTATTTAAAAAGAAAACCACTTTCTATCTTATAATTAAGTTACACACACATTTATATGTAATATAAATTATATAAATACATGTAATATATATAATTTACACTACAAATAACATAGTTGAATAGTCAGCACTTACTGAGTGGAGTGGTGCTTCATTAAGTAGTCTTGTTTAAAAGTAGGGTAGAAAAATAGGACTGGCTTCCAGCAGTAAGTAGGCCTTTCCAGCTCTATTTGGTCCCCTAGCTTAGCATCCATGAGCTAAGTTAGCTCTGTTAAAAGCAGAGTTGCTTCTTACATCTCACCCAGTGAAGGCTGTACTAAAGCTCTTCAATAGATAGAGTATGAAGCAAGTAAGAGTAGGAAGGAGTGTGGATAGGAGTTTAAGAAAATTTTTTATCATTTAATATGTTTAATTCTTGGTTTAATATTTGAGTACATTTTACATTATTTCAGATCTGTATGTTAGGAAGAAGTAAGATATGAACAGTGGAGAAAGGAGACTGGAGGCAAAGCTCTGTTGTTTAGCTCTAGCCCTGTGGTAACAAGATATCTGAGCCAATAAATGGTCATTAGACTGCTTATGAGACCAGGTTAGGAAATCCCATGATTAGGTAATAAGATCAAGGAAAATTCTGGTTCAAAGTGGATAACATACACTGGAAGGATATAAACATTGACTGGTCAAAAGAGGGAGGGATGGATGACTTGACTAGGTAACAAAGATGAAGAAAAAACTCTGAGACTGGGGGCCAATCCTTTTATAGTCAACTCATGGCTGTGGGAATGTGCATGTATTCTAATAAACGTTGCTTGCTGAGGCTCTCTGTGTCTTGATGAGATCTTCTCTGTGTGAATGCAAAAACCAAGGGGCCCAAGGAGGTCCCAGTAGCCTCCAAAACATTAAAGGCTATTGCTAAGGTCCTTAGTTTCCCTTGAGAAACAGATGGTAAGGCCCTATTGCTAAAGACATCTCTTGCCTGAGAGGCAAGGTCACTGAGAAAGCAAGCTGGTGCTGAGCAGAAAACCTTCTCCCTGTAGACCAGCCAACTGAAAACTGGAAAAAGCTGCACTGCATGCAGCCG
The DNA here is from genome assembly GCA_036365145.1 of Orientallactaga sibirica. Taxonomy (NCBI): domain Eukaryota; kingdom Metazoa; phylum Chordata; class Mammalia; order Rodentia; family Dipodidae; genus Orientallactaga; species Orientallactaga sibirica. The sequence continues at coordinate 47,808,421 of JAEOAD010000005.1, read as the reverse complement.
TATCGGAGACAAAAGTCACCAGCAGTGAAAATAGTGGACACTGGAAAACTCAAGTTTGGCCAGACAGGCCCAATGACCAAACAGGTGCAATAGTGGCATGTCTGCTCTTGGGGAAACCAACTGCTCCATAATTGGACTGAAGGCCCTCTCTATGGGAGGGAATACATGCCTGGTACTGAAAAAACTAATCAAAAGTCTATGGGGGGGCGGGGTCATGAGCCTTAGGGGTATAAAGCCTACTCTTGTCTGGCTAAATGTATATATTATTCCCACCAAGCTGCCCTGAAATCACTATACTTAATGTTCATACTCACATATTAATGCTACTCTCACTTTTGGCTAGAGAAGCTTCTCTTTTCAGATGGCGATGACCACTGGGATGACCCAAAAGGCAACATAGTGCTGAGAAGAAGGGATGGAGGAGTGTCCAGCACTGAAACATCTCTGTCATGCCCTCCAAGGCTCAGGGTCCATTGCGGAAAAGGTGGCAGAAAGAATGTAAGAGCCAAAGAAAGGGTACAACTCCTTACAATGCAACTGTCCAGACAGAAATTGGCCTTGATATCCATGACCTGCAGTGCCTAGCAATACCTGCACAAGACCCTCATAATAGAAGAAAAAGATGATGACATCAAATTAAAAGAGAGACTAATGGAGAGAGGGAGGGAATATGATGGAGAATGGAGTTCTGAAGGGGATGGGGAGGGGAGGGAAATTTTTTTTTTTTTTTGGTATGTAAGTATAGAAGTTGTCAATAAAAAAAAACTACAGACCTTCTCAAAAAGTGAAACACACTTTAATGTTCAATTTCAAAAGAAAATAAACACCTCTACCCCAATCTTGAATATTAAAAAAGAAACCCCAAGGGGCCCCTATAACATCTTGGTGTGTGACTCAGAGTTCTTCTTGTCCTCCATGAGTAGAGCCTATTCACAGACCTTCCTGGATGATTCTTTGCCATTCCCCTAATGGAAGAATCTCTCCTTGCTTTCCTTTCCCTTGTTTCTGTCCTTTCCTCTGGCCACTTTCCTTCAGGATGAAAGGCCTAGTGATTATAAAGGATTCTTATTAAAAAGACATTCCTAAATTCTAAGCCAAACAGTTTTCTGGGAAGGGGACCTGAAGGGTAGGATGAGGGCATGTAACTGCCTTCAGACCCAAGTGTGAGGAGACGTTCTAGGACTTACTTTTGTCTTTTCCATTCTTTCCTGCCCCTCTGTGCCATCAACATCCTCTTAGTTTCCAAAGAGTGCTTAGATCCAAAATAGCATAGGAATTTGGGTGTGGTAGTGTATGACTTAGTTTCAGCACTCTTGTGCCAAGGGTAAGAGAGTTCCCATGAGTTTGAGGCCAGCCTGGGCTACATAGTAAATTTAAGGTCAGACTGGGCTAGAGTGAGATCTTACCTGGAAAAGAATACAAAAACAAGACAAAACAAAAACAACAACAACAAAAAACCCACTATAGAGCTGGGCATGGAGGCCCACGCCTTTAATCCCAACACTTGGGAGGCAGAAGTAGGAGGACCTCCATGAGTTTGAAGCCACCCTGACACTACATAGTGAATTCCAGGTCAGCCTGGGCTATAGTGAGATCCTACCTCAAAAAAAATAAAAACAAAACAAAACAAAACCCACTATAGGAATAACCATCTCTGAAATATATTCATTTCTGCTGTTCTTCAGTTTCCTATGAAGAAAGTGATTTGACAGATAAGTTTTTTCAAATGGGCCTGGCTCATCTGCATTTTACTTTGTTTTTTTTTACATTAAAATTTATTATTGATAACTTCCATGATTATAGACAATAAACTATGATACTTCCCCCCCCTCACTTTCTCCTTCACAACTCCACTCTCCATCATATCCTCCCCTTTCAATCAGTCTCTCTTTTATTTTGTCATCATCTTTTCCTCCTGTTATACTGGTCTTGAGTAGGTAGTTCCAGGCACTGTGAGGTCATGGATATCCAGGCCATTTTGTGTCTGGAAGAGTGCATTGTAAGGAGTCCTATCCTTCCTTTGGCTTTTATGTTTTTCCTGCCACCTCTTCTGCAATGGACCCTGAGCCTTGGAGGGTGTGATAGAGATGTTTCAGTGCTGAGCACTCCTCTATCACTTCTCAGCAATATGGTGACTTTTGAGTCATCCCAGAAGTCACCACCATCTGAAAAGAGAAGTTTCTCTAACCAAAAGTGAGAGTAGAATTAATATATGGGTATGAACATTAAGAAAAGTGTTTACTGGGCAGTTTGGTGAGCATAATACATGTGTTTAGCCAGACACTAGCAGGTGTTATACCCCTAGGGCTCATGAATTTCTCCATCATAGATTTTCAGTATCAGGCATGTATTACCTCCTTTGGAGTGGGCTTCCAGTCCAATTAGAGAGCAGTTGGTTTATCCCATAACAGGCATACTACTATTGCACCCATTGGCTTATTTGGCCCAACCTAAGGCTTGCAGTGTCCATTGTTTATCTCCACTGATGACTTCTCTCTCTCCCATGAGGCTGCATGCAGCATAGATTTTTCCAACTTTCTGTCAGCTGGTCTACACAGAGGAAGTTTTCAGCTCAGCTCCAGCACGATTTCTTGGTGACCTTGTAGTCCAAACATGTGGAGTTTTCAGCAACAGGGTCTTATCATATATTCCTGGTGGGATCTATCTGTTTTTCAGCCCGTGGGTGAAATCTCAGGCTGCCAATCCTAGGAACATATCCTCCCTCCATTCTTTCTTTCTTCCCTCCCTTTTTCCATCCATACATCCCTGCCCTATCTTGACCCTTGGCCTTTGCTTTCCTATACATCCACTTTCCTCTAGTGTCTGACTCTTGCTTTCTCTCCTAAAAGCCTCTGCTATAAATATGCAAGATAAGTTCTGAATTTTTTTCTTTCTCTTCTGAGCTTAAGGTCAGAACCTTTTTCTCTTTTCTGAACTACTTTGAGGAGAGCACATTACTCCAAACAAGACAGGCTTCTTGCTGTTCCCATTGGTGTACACTACCAATCCTGCCTTCCAGAACTAGTCCTTTTGTCCTCTGTCAGAAAGTTCACCACAGAGTTTTGGAGTTCATGCTGAATTTCTGAATGGATGTTAGCTAACCTAAGAATGTTTCTAGAGGACCATACTCTTGGTCAATTGAACAGCATTTTGAGGAGGTGGAATCAACCTCCTCGCACACACTGTTGAGATGTTAGGAGTTGCCTACTCCTACCACTGTGCCTTTAATCCCAGCACTTGGGAGGCAGAGGTGGGAGGATCACTGTGCGTGTGAAACCAGCCTAGGATGACATAGTGAATTCTAGGTCATCCTGGGCTAGAGCAAGACCATGTCTCAAACAAAACAAAACAAAACAAAACAAAACAAAACAAAACAAAACAAAACAAAACAAAACAAAAACAAAAACAAAAAAGCCAAGAAAACAAAACAACAAAAACACCACCCATGTTGTTTCTAGGCTTGTATTTGGATCCTCTGGTGATCTGGTCATGCTTGGACTATGCAGGGAAGATCCAGGCCTATGCTCTGCTAGCAGGGGAGATCCAGACTTGAAGTTTGCTTCACAGAATAGAAACCATGTGGAAAGATCTTAGCCCCAAGGTAGATCTAGCACCAGAGTCAGGCCTGCAGGACACCCTGCCCTATCTGGAACTGTTGAGGCTGATTAGAACCTGGGAGCTGGATGGGGCCCTAGTTGTCATCTTGCCTTCTCAGGGCATCTGCCATATGGAAGCCCCCAAGACTCCAGGGCCATCAGTCTAAAAGGATGTTCGTTCTAGGGGAAAATGAAATGGTAAGAGGACAAACAATCGAAGTCTAGGGTGTGACATTCTAGGAATGTAAATCCCAGAAAAAATCTGGTTCTCGGGGCTGCAGTCCTGAAAGCAAGGGAATGAACCTGTGATGTTTTGAATGTGAATGTATGTTCCCTATAGACTCAGGTGTTTTATTAAACTTATAACTTGGGTTTCCAGCTGCAAGGTCAGAAAGGCTGTCACTGGGAGTGGATCTTGGGGTCCAGCCCAAAGGTGTGTTTGGGGGCAGATCTGATTGCAGCCCAAAGATGTGAGAACAGGCTTGAGCCCTGTGGAGGGTATATATGTTCATGTGTCTGCTGGTGCTGGGGTGTTTTGCTTGCTACAGTTTTTTAACTGTTTTTTTTTTTTTAATTGAGAACTTCATAAATATAGGCAATAAACCATGACAATCCCACCCACATTCCCCTTCAAAAATCCACTCTCCATCATATACACCCCCCTCTCAATTAGTCTCTCTTTTATTTTGATGTCATAATTTTCTCCTCCTATTATGAGGGTCCTGTGTAGGTAGAGTACCAGGCACTGCAAGGTCATGGATATCCAGGCCATTTTGTGTCTGGAAGATTGCATTGTAAGCAGTCCTGGCTTTCCTTTGGCTCTTACATTCTTTACACCACCTCTTTCACAATGGACCCTGAGCCTTGGGGGTATGATAGAGATGTTTCAGTGCTGAGCACTCCTCCGTCACTTTTCATCTCTATGGTACCTTTTGAGTCATCCCAGAGGTCACTGCCATCTGAAAAGAGAAGCTTCTCTAACCAAAAGTGAGAGTACACTTGCTGTAGTTTTTTCTCTGCTTGCATGTATGGAAGTAAGCAGCCTTTATACCACTGATGGAGCTACACCTGGCTCTGTAAGCTTGGAATAAATCCTTTCCTCCATAAACGGTCTGTTTGCAAGTTCCTCTCATCAACTGGAACTGACTACAACAGATCCTATGCACTTCTCACTAACTCTTAAAAAGGACAAATTCGTGGTTCCAGCCTACACCCCTGGATTCTTTCCCATCTCCTCTCTTCCCTTGGCCCTTCAGGAAAAAAAAATAACTATTTGGTATCTTCTCCAGCTCTTCATGAAGACAGATGCCTTTTGTATCCAAAAATAATTACAAAATTAACATATAAATATTTTTGGCTATCTGTATATTGTGTCACTCTTTGGTCTTCTTTTTTTGTGAGAGAGAAAGAGAGAAAGAGAGAGAGAGAGAGAGAGAGAGAGAGAGAGAGAGAGAAAGAGAATGGGAGTGCCAGTGGCCTCTCAGCTGCTGTGAACCAACTCCAGATGCGTGCACCCCCTTGTGGGCAAGTGCAGCATTGTGTCCTTGCATCACTTTTTGCATTGGGCTAAACTGGGACCTGGAGAATCCAACCAGAGTTCTTAGGCTTTGCAGGCAGGCACCTTAACTGCTAAGCCATCTCTCCAGCCCTGGTCTTCTTTTAAAAAATATTTTATGTATTATTTACTTGCAAGAAAAGAAAAAGGGAGGGATGGAGGGAGGAAAGAGAAAGAGAGAGAGAGAGAGAGAGAGAGAGAGAGGGGAGAAATAGAAAGAATATGTGGGCACACCAGGGCCTCTTACCATTGCAAAGCAACTCTAAACAATGCACCACTTTGCGTATTTGGTCTTATGTAGGTACTTGTGATTTGAACCTGGACTATCAGGCTTTGCAAGCAAGTGCCTTCAACCACTGAGCTTCTTGATTGTACAAGATAGTTCACTGTCCAAGGTCATTGCAAGCTTTGTTATGTTGGCCAGCTCTTGCTGGAATGTAACATTCTGTAACTTGCAGATGCATTTGAGATTAAGGAAAATGTATAAAAATTCCTTTAAAAAATTCAAGGGATGGAGAGCTGGATTAGTGATTAACATGCTTTCCTGCAAAGCTTAATGACCCAGGTTTGATTCCCCAGTACCCACATAAGCCAGATGCTCAAGGTGACTCATGCATCTGGAGTTTATTTGCAGTGACTAGAGGCCCTGGTATGCCCATTCTGTCTCTCTCTCTCTCCCTCTTCCTCTGTTTCAAATAATTAAATAAAATATTAAAAATTTAAAAATCCAAGTGGCAATAAAGCCAGCTTGGGAAATGCAACAGAGTAAATCCTAAAAGGCTCGTGGAGGGTGAAATTTACAGAGGGTATGTATATATGATTAAAGGTCAACTAATAAATAATAAAACTAATAGACCATAGTCATATTTTTAAAGCAATGAGGTTCTCTTAAGTTATTCATCTGCTCTTGCTAATATACCAAGTACCTTAGAACAACTATTTTATGATTTATCAAATTATTTATGTTTTCTGCTATGTTTTTCAGGCTTCTAACTATTTAGGAAACAGTCTCAACAAAATCAGATTTCACTAAAAAGTCTGCTTTTTTTGTCTTAGTTTTATCTAAATGCTGCACAGAAATTAAAACTAAGCTATCAATTCCTTTACAAGACCGAGGAAACTGTCCCTCCCTCTATGCAACAACAAAGCTTGGAAGCCTAATCCCTTTTAGCAGGAAGCATATAGACAAGATGTCATCACCTGGTTCCTTAGAAGAGTTGACATTTTTCATTCTATTTTTTTTCACTCTTTAGTCCCAAGCTGGTATTTTTAATGCTGGGCATGATGTTGCACACCTTTACTATCAACGCTCAGAAGGCAGATGTAGGAGGATTGCTGTGAGTTCCAGGACAACCTGGGCTATATTGAAACCATACCTTGAAAACAAATCCCCAAAACATATTTTTATTTGCAAGGAGAGGGAGAAATTGAGAGAGAGAGAGAGAGAGAGAGAGAGAGAGAGAGAGAGAGACTGCAAGGGCCTCTTGCCAAGGACTTCCAAATGCATGTATCACTTTGTGCATCTGGCTTTACATGTGTACTAGAGAATTGAACCCAGGCCATATGGCTTTGCAAGTGAGTGCCTTTAGCCACTGAGCTTGAGATTTTTATTCTTTTTTTCTTGTTTTTTTTTTGAGGTAAGGTCTCGCTCTAGCCCAGGCTGACCTGGAATTCACTCTGTATTCTCAGGGTGGCCTTGAGCTCATGATGATCCTCCTACCTCTGCCTTCCGAGTGCTGGGATTAAAGTTGTGCACCCTATGTCCAGCTTTTGCTTTTTTTTTTTTTTTTTTTTTTTTTTTTGCGGTAGGATCTCACTCTAGCCCAGAGTGACCTGGAACTCACTCTGTAGTCCCAGGCTCACCTTAAACTCACAGTGATCCTCTTACCTATGCCTCCTGAGTACTGGGATTAAAGGCATGTGCCATAACGTCCAGCCCGAGTATTTCATTCTTGATGGTGGAATGTTAGGTAGAAGTTAGGCATATGAACAGTTGAGGATGTGGGTAGGGGCTAAGGTTTATTGTTTAATCTTAGATTTTTTTTTTTTTTTGGTTTTGCAAGGTAGGGTCTCACTCTGGTCCAGGCTCACCTGGAATTAACTATGTAGTCTCAGGGTGGCCTTGAACTCTCGGCGATCCTCCTACCTCTGCCTCCCGAGTGCTGGGATTAAAGGCGTGCGCCACCACGCCCGGCTAATCTTAGATGTTTCAAGAGGGAATCTCAATCAATGAACTGTTATAAGATCACATTATAGGATTTTGTGATCAAGGCACCAGATCATGGTCAGCCCTGATTCAAACTAATTAAGGTAGACTGGGTGTATTAGTTTTATTTCTTGTCCCTGTAACAAGAAGTAACTTAAAGAAGGATATGTTTTGGCTTACAGTTTAAGTTTACAGTCCATCATGTCAAGGAAGGCATGGTGGCAGAAGCATGAAGCAGAGTTGTTCACACAAGGATGCAGAAAGTGTTGATTGCCGTCAGCTTGCATGTGGTTTCTCAGAAGGATCATATCTGGCAACAGAGTATGAAACTTGCTCATATTCTTCATGATGTTAGTCTTCAAAGATAAATATATTCATGGCATTGACATAGGAAAGAATTTCAGAAAAAGCCAGTATGAAGCAGAATTAATTTGATCAAAGATATTTTACTACAGGCATAAGCACAAAGACTAGGAGAAAGAAAGGGCACTAGAAAGAGAATGAAAAAACATCTGAGAGCATGTGTGTGGGCTGCTATAAGAGAGATAGTCATATCTAAGTGTCCTGGTGGTGACCTATATAGGAATTTAGAAGCCTTTTGGAATTCCATTGTTCAATGGGTTTCTAGGGGACCTTCCTCTCCTCTCTCTGTTCCCCTCCTTGATACTTGAGATTATAGGAAAGCTCCAGAGATGCTACAATCTGATAAGACATGTTAATGCAAATAGCGCTCACCTCAAAGGGAATAAGAGATAGCTTATTTTAGAGCCAAATATAGATGACCATGACCAAGGAACACAGATTTATATTGCCTCTCATTTTACATTCTGACATCTTGACATATTGACAATTTCATGAAGTTTTAAAAAAATATATCTGAGAGGAGAGAGAGAGAGAAAGACAGACAGAGAGAGAGGGAGGACAGGCACTAAAGCCTATGCCACTGAAAACAAACTCCAACTGCATGCATGCACCACTTTGTGCATCTGGCATTGCATGGGTCCTGTGGAATGGAACCTGAATCATCAGGCTTTGCAAACAATCACCTTATGGTGGTTTGATTCAGGTATCCCCCATAAACTTAGGTGTTCTGAATGCTAGGTTCCCAGCTGATGGAAATTTGGAAGTTAACGCCTCCTGGAGGCAGCATATTGTTGGGGTTTTATTTTGGTTTGCAGTGAACAAGAGAAGCTTCATGATGGCAGGGAAGAGATGGCAGAGCAGAGGGTGGACATCACTTCTGCCATAACATGTGGACAATAGCAGCAAGAAAGTGATCTGGACTCTGGCAAGGGGAAATTAAGCTACAACACCTCAAAGCCCACCTCCAAAATGTATCTCTTCCAGGAAGGCTTCACTTTATAAATAAATTGCCATAAGCTAAGGACCAAGGATTTACTGCACAGGAGTGTATGGGGACATCTGATTCAAACTACCACATTCTGCCCTTGGGTCCCCCAAATTTACAAGCATCTAAGAATGTAAAAATGAATTCAATCTACCTTTAAAAGTCCCCAAAGTTTTTAAATCAATCCCACCACTATTCAAAAGTTCAAAGCTCAAGGTCTCACCTGAGACTCAAGGCAGTCTCTGAACTGTAAGCCTGTAAAATTAAAATACAAGTTAAATACATATAATACAACAGAGTAAACATTCACACAGCAAAAGATGTCATTGGCATAGCAAGGAAAGATTGAATAAGTTTAAGATCTAATACAAACAGGGAAAATATCAAATTTTGTAGTTCCAAGCCCAACATCTGTAACCAGTGCTAAAGTGGCAGGGGTTACAATTCTGCTCCTCTAGCTTGGCTGGCTACAGCCTGGGGAGAACTCCATCCTGAGCTGGCAACTCTCTTGGTGGCTGTTCTATAGTCTTGACATTTCCAAAATCTAGGATCTCCACTGCAACCCATAGTTCATCCATGCCATGGCTCCATCAGGTTTCCATGCAGGGATTCTAACAGCCCTGCCTCATATTGCCCAGTGGCCTTCTATAAAATACCATATTGTATATACACAATCCCCTCTTTCCTGCATTTTTTATGCTTCCACAATGCTGGTAGCCTACCCTATTTGTTAATTCAGGGGGGAATAAAGTCAAATTTAAAGAATAGTAAAACTGCTTCAGCATTTTTCCTATTATCCCAATACAGAACAACTGGCCCAATCTCAATGGTAGCAATCTTTCAACAACTGCAGCTAAAGAGGGCTGCAATCTCCTGCCCAAAACATTCATTCTTTCTGTGCTGTGGCCCTTTGATCTTTGTTCCACCATTACTATTTTTCAAGGCAGGGTCTAGTTCTAGGCCAGGCTGACCTGAGTCTCACTCAATAGCCCCAGTATGGCAGAGCTTGATAGACCATTCTGGTGAGAAAGTTGAAAGACGTAAATGCAATGAGAACTGTGAACTGTGCTGGCATTTGAGGGGAAGAAAGAGCTTTGCCCAGACTAGGCTTAGAGACAGTTTGTGTAAGACAATACTTGTGTTCTGCCTGTTTCCTAAAAACTTGAACAGTGGACTAGTGTGAGCAGAAGGATATGCAATGGGGTTTGTTTTGGTTACTGTGTGATGTGAGGCAGGGTTTCTAGAGTCTTTGTGTGGAGACCTGATGGAGCCATGATGCTAACTATGGGCTGCAGCAGAGACCTTAGGTACATTTTGACATAACAGGGCTGTGAGACAGATGCAAAGGACAGCTTCTGGTTTAGGGTAGAGTTTTCTTCAGGCTGTAAGCAGCCCAGCTGGAGGAGTGGAAGGGTTGAAACTCCAAAGACTTTGTCACCGGTTTCAGATGTTGGACATGGAGCTACAGAATTTCATGGATTCCCTGTTTGTTTTAGATCTTGCATTGGTTCAATATTTCCTTACAATGTGAATGATTACTCTGTGGCATTATGTGTTATTTGTCTTACAGTCTCATAGTTAAGAGAACTTGGACTATGGGGATGTAGAGTAGTATTGGGATTGGTAAAAACTATGAGGACTTTTTGGACTGAATGCATTTTACATCATGGATGACCATCAGTTTATGGAGGCCAGGGGTGGAATGTGGTGGTTTGAATCAGATGTCCCACATAAATTCATGTGTTCTGAATGCACTGTTCCCAGCTGGTAGCAATTTGGTAGGTGGAGCCTTGCAGGAAGAGGTATGTTGCTGGTGGTGGACCTTGAGGTTTATTACCCCCTAGCTTGCCAGGGTTAGTTTGGCTCACTCTCTTGATGCTGTTTTTCCATCTGCTGTGGCAGAGGTGATGTCTACCCTCTGCTCATGGCATGCTTTCCCCTGCCATCATGGAGCTTCTCTTCAATTCTGTAAACTAAAATTAAAAACTTTCCTCCCATCAGCTGCATTGGTCAGATGCTTTATCTCAGCATCAACAAGGTAACTACAACAGATGGTAAGCACAGTTAAAATGTTATCAAATAGGCCAAATTGTTTACAAAGCCTTAAACACTTGTCCAGTAAAGTGAGCCCATGATCACTATGTAGTTCAGTAGGAATGGCTCAACTAGAAACAATTCTTTATAATTTTTTCCTACTGCTAAAGTAGTGGCTTTTGGACAAGGGAAACCTTCAACCCAATGGAAAAACATACAAATTAACAGTAAGGCATATTTATATCTTTGTATCAGAAGTAGTTGGATAAAGTCTAATTGCCAGGTTTCAAATAGCCCACTTGGTAAAGGAAAATGTCCTTGTGTCCCATGAAGCAGTTTACCAGAGTTGTGTTTGGGACAAATTGGGCATCCTGAATATACTTTATGAGCTATTGTTGGAGAGGTTTTTCAAAAACATACTTTACCCCAAGAGATTACTTTTTTTCTGGTGCTCAATGAGTTAAATTATGTACATATTCCAGGATAGGCAGTTGAATATTTAAGGTATTCTGGGCTTCTTATTAGAGCCCAACCAAACATTACTTTGGGAATTCAAATTGCAACTTGAGTTGTCAGGTGTCCTTTTTTTTTTGTGGCACCATCTGTTGTGCCAGAAGGAGGTCAGAGGTAGAATGGGAAGAACAAACAGAACAGATTCTTTCAGGGTGTTCACTCCCACATACGGCAGCCCTTTTGCTGCTTCACAGGCCAGATTATTGCCTTTTGCTTTTTTATTATTTGTTTAAAATGTTATGGTATTTTAATAATGGCAAATGGATAGCATTTAGCAATTCACAGATTTGTTGACTATTTCAGATAGGCTGACCAGAGGATGTTAGGATTCCTGTTTGCTTACAGAGCATACCATAGCCATGTACCAGTTAAAATGGGTAACAACTATCAGTATAAATGTTGTGTTTTGTTTTCTGCTAACTGGCATTGTTTAGTTCAGGTTATGAGTTCAGCCATATCTGCAGATTCAACTCCAGGCAAATGAGCACTCTTTTTTAAAAAAAAAATTTTAAAAACTTTATTTATTTATTGGGGAGGGGAATGGGTGCACCAGGGCCTCTAGCCACTGCAAAAGAAATCCAGATGCATGTGCCACCATGTGCATCTGGCTTATATGGGACCTGGAGAATTGAACTGGGATCCTTAGGCTTCACAGGCAAATGCCTTAACTTCTAAGCCATCTCTCCAGCCCTGCAAATGAGCACTCTTGACTGTAGTAAGAATGGAGGTAACTGAATATCCTGCCTGAAAATGTCCTTGTTCATCTAGTCATAAGTACCATTAGTAAATAAATTAATTCTGCATTTTCAATGACTGTTTCCAGTAAATCTCTCCTAGAGGGAAAGAACTCTACTGGTTATTTGAGTGTAGTCATGTTTACCTTCTTCTAATTCATCTGGTTAAGGGAGTAAAGGACTAAGAGAGTTACAGCACACTAGGGAAACATTTGAAGAAGGAAGCAAAAGTATCTCATAAGAAGTTAGATGAGCTGGGTGTAGTGGTGTACACAGTTAATCCCAGCACTTAGGAGTCAGAGGTAGGAGGATCACTGTGAGTATGGGGTTACCCTAATACTACATAGTTAATTCTAGGTCAGCCTGGGTTAGAGTGAGACCCTTCCTTGAAAAAAAAAAAGAAGGAAGAAGGAGAGGAGGAGGAGGGACATGAGTCACTGAGTAATACAGGGTGTGGTACACATTTAGCAAAAGTTCTGTGGAATGGGGCACATAAATGGTGATAAGAGAACCTAGTGTTACTTATTCAGCTGTTTGTAGTAACACCAGAGTGGCAGAGATGACCTTCATACATTGAGGATATGCTCAGGCTACTTGGTCTAATTGCTGGCTGAAGTATCCCACAAGTCTGTTTCTTTTGCATGTTTTTGAGTCAGCACACACTAAACATTCTCTTCCTTCTCAAGAATGAAAAGGAAAAAGTGAATTTTATAGTTTGGTGCTGTAGGGCAAGGGCTTTGTTCAAAGCTGTCTTTAAAGCCTCATTTACTGCCTTTTTCTCAAGGCCTAGTTGTGTGATATCTGGTTGGTCTTATTTAAGTTTCTTATATAGTATCTGGGCAACTAACAAATACTTTGGAATCCAAGTTTGAGTGTAACTAGTTAGTCCTAGGTGTCCCCTCAAAATTTTATTTTTGTTTTGGAGTTAGGAAGATTCTTTTATTTTTATTTTTTTTTTTTATTGACAACTTCTACCCCCACAATGCATGACCCACATTCCCCATTGATGAGGGTCCCTTTGGAAGAGGGAGGACAGGGAACCAATACTATGAATGTAAAATCAGAATAATATAAATAAAAAAATATATAAAAATGCATGATATTTCCCTCCCCTTCCCCCATTCCCCTTTAGAACTCCAATCTCTATCATATCCCCTCCCTCTCTCCAAAATCTTGTGAAGGTATTGCTAGGCACTGCAAGGTCATGGATATCAAGGCCAATTTCTGTCTGGACAGTTGCATTGTAAGGAGTTATACCCTTCCTTTGGCTCTTGGAGTTAGGAAGATTCTTGATGGCAGAAGTACAGAGAGGATTTATGAGCAATCCTGACAGAGTTGCTACATTACTCAGGTATTTGACCTTCTGTTCACAAAGTTGCATTTTGTCTTTAGATACTGATAGGAATTAGCAGTAATTTAGCCCATATTTTGTAAGTAGTTAGTCAGGGTTACAGGTCCCAAAAGAATTTCACTAATGAAAAGTCCAGAAAACAAAGTCTAGGGACTGAATTCCAAGAAGTCTTGCCTCACCATGACTCGTGAAAGTGTCAGCTGACCACCAGCCCTTGATCCCTTGTTCTTTTTTAAATTTTTATAAAGAGCCTCCATACACATTCAAAGTAATCAACCTAATCCAACCTGCCATGATGCCTAATTTACACCCCTGAGGGTGTAAGAACCCCTGATCCTATTCCACCATCATGGTATTCCACACAGCATTGCTTTTGACAAGGAACTCATTTCACAGCCAAGGAAGTATGGCAGTGGGCTCATGATCATGGAATTCATTGGTATTACTGTGTATACCACCATCCTGAAGCAGCTGGCTTGATTGAATGGTGGAATGGCCTTTTAAAGAAACAGCTACAGGGCCAACTAGGTGGCAATAGCTTGAAGGGCTTGGGGAGTGTCCTCCAGCAGGCTGTATATGCTCTAAATCAGCATCCTATAGCCAGGATTCACAGGTCCAGGAATCAAGGGATTGAAATGGGAATGGTCCCACTTACCACCGCCCCAAGTGACCCATTAGTCAATGTTTTGCTTCCTGTTACCACAACCTTGAGTTCTTCTGGCCTAGAGGTCTTCGTTCCAGAGGGGGGTGTGCTTTTGTCAGGAGGCACAAAGAACATTCCATTTAACTGAAAGCTAAGACTTCCCCTCTGGCCACTTTGGGATCCTGATGCCCTTTAGTCAACAGGGTAAGAAAGGAGTTACAGTGTTAGCAGGGATGAATGATCCAGACTACCAGGGAGAAATTGGACTGCTCCTCCACATGGAGGTAAGGAAGAGCATGTCTGGACTACAGGAGATCCTTTAGGGGGTCTCTTGGTGTTTCCATGCCCTGTTATCAAAGTCAATGGACAATGGCAACAACACAATTGAGGTAGTGTGATAAATGGCCCAGATCCTTCAGGAATGAAGGTATGGGTCACCCCTCCAGGTAAAGAACCAAGACCTGCTGAGGTGCTTGCTGAAGGTGGAGGAAATATAGAATGGGTAATAGCAGGTAGTTACAAATACTAGCTAAGGCTACATGACCAGTTACAAAAATGAGGACTGTAATTGCCATGAATGTTTCTGTCTTACCTTGATACAGAGTGTTTGTACAGATCAATTTTAAGATTATGTCACTAGCTAACTGTTGTTGAATTTATATTTGCCCTATTATATTAGAGACTAAGCATTCCTCAAGGAACATTGCTTTGTGTTGGGGGGAAGATTGTGCATTTCTGGTTGTATGTGGGATAGTTGTACTATGTTAGGCATAATGACTTTGTTACTGTCTTCATTTGGAAACTGTGTGTGATGTAAGGAGATGTGGTTTGGTGTCAAGTTGACAAGGAGTGGACTTGGGATGGTTAAGTTGTCAACTTTATCTGTTTAATAATCCGCCGATATCCCTTTAGGATGGGTTGCTAAGGTTGCTTCAAGGAAAGATTAAGTGAAGGAGGAAGTCCTTCCCCCAGAGTGAGGCCTTCTCCCAGAGTGGGTGGCCCCTCTCATAGGGGCACTTTATATATAAGGAAGATCTGGGTGAAAAGAACCCCTGTTCCTTCCACTTGGCTGCCAGAGCTGCTTGCTACCTTCTAGTGTGGACTGAAGATCAGCGTAGACTGAAGAGCAGAATGGACTGAAGACCAGCGTCAGCTGAAGATGAGCATGGATTGAAGACCAGTGGCTCCTCAGGACTCCTCCAAGTCTTCAGTGCTGGATTGGGACTGCTGAGGCATCTTGCCATGTGGACTGATCAGCTACCAGGTTCCTTGATTCTCAGGCCTGCAACTGCTATTGGACTTCTGTAAGCTAATCCAATAAATTCCCTTTTAATATAATTCATTCTATTGGTTCTGTTCCTCTAAAGAAGCCTGACTAATACACCCTTTCAGGCCCCCTCCAAGCTTGGGAGATTTCTGCTTTACTTTCTAAGAATAAATCTTTTCTCAACATGCCCTTCTACTTTGTCAATTCTTTGTGTGTTTTAAGACAACAGGCCTGTGAGCTCCTGGCTTTGGGAGTTCTAGTTGATATAAGAATTTGGGGTGTGCTGAGAGGAAAGTCAGTCCTCTCCTGCAAAACCCTCATGGTGCTGGAAAATACTATGGGAGCTACTATGTGAAAATGGTCACCTGACAGTACAAATGCGCAGGAGACCCTGCAAGTCACACAATCTTCCACCTGGACAAGAAGTACACACATGTGAAATAGTGGCACACAGCCTTTGTGAGTAACCAAATGCACTCCAATTGGAAATGAGGCCCTCTCAATGGGAGACAATTAATAGCTAGTACTGGGACCGTAAAAATTATAAGTTTTATTATATTATAGATAGAATTTAGGAGAAGGTAGGGAGACAGAACTCATGCCCAAGAGGGGGGCATGAGCAGGATTCCCAAAAATAGGGAAACTTAGAACTTAGGAAGGAGTGTAAAGCTCTTGACCAAGTGATGGCAACAAGGGGTTGAAAAGTCCATAACTTAAGAGAAGGAAGGACGAGGGAGCACAGAGAGATCCTGTCAATGAGAAGGCAGGAACAATGGAAAATCTACCTAAGTGACCCAGATTGGAGCCTTTTTTAGCGTCTAGATGGGGGCTAAATTGGTCAGCCTGACAGGTTTCTGGGTGGTGTCTCAGGAAGCTTAAATCTTTCAGGAAGGGACCAATTATCTTTTCTAGGGAGGAACGTCTTTCTAGGAAGGGACTCAGGGTGAATTCAAGGACAAATGAATCTAGGGAGGGAACTCCTTACTGCAAGGAATTACGTTTCTCACTTTTATTTTTGGGGCCATCACCCTAAACTGCCTCATAGTGACCATTGAGTGTCTGTCACCCCAACTCCTTAGATAAGCTCAGAAAGAGCTGAGAGAAGTTCTGTTGCTCTCAAAACCTGCCACAACCTTATGGTCCTTCTTATCAACTGCTGAAATAAGTTGTATCTTTGAGACAAGTATCATATGAGGAAAAACACAAAAGCAGGTAGTCCACATCTTGAATTAAAGAATTGCAGATGGACAATTCTGGTCAAATTTGAAAGATGAAAGTGCAATAAGAATGGTGGACTATGAGAGTTGGCTTATGAAGGGAAAAAGAACTTTGTCTGGACTGGGCTAGAGGCTGCTTGTGTGAGAATCTGGCTCTTCTCTTCCTATGTCCTGAGAACTTCAGCAAAGCTAGATTTAAAAGTAATGGCTGAACATAGAGTGGAAGTGTATGACACAGAAAAATGAAAGTCTCAGGCAGGAGGCAGAAGCCCCATCAGTTGGAATTACTTTAGAGATTATCACCATTGAGACTGGGCCAGCTGTTCCACATTGGGACAACAGGAAGAATGACTCTTGAAAGTAGGGGTCCAGAATGGTGAGGGAATTTTTCTGCCTTTCAAAGTTAGGCTTTATTACCTTGTGGATTAACAAATTTGGATACCCTCCTCGTACTATGAGAGTATAACAAAAGCAGAAGAGAAAGGGTCTTTGGAATTGCAATGTGGTTCTTTTGAAAATGGCCACTGGATGATGTGAGGCAAGGTTGGAATCCCTGTGTGGAGACCCAATGTAGCCATGAGGATGAACCAGGGTTGCAATGGAGACCTGAGGAATCACAGACATAAGGATTGTGAGACAGCTGCCCTGGAGAGCTGCTGGCTCAGCATGGCAATTTCCCTGGGCTCTGAGGGGTGGAACTAGAACCCTAGAGTCTTCAATGTGGATCTCAGGTAGAAATAGAATTACAGGATTTTATGTTTGTCATGTTTGTTTTAGAACTTGCATTGGTTTCAGTCTTTCCTTACTGTATCAACTTTTGTAGTATGAATGCTCACTCTGTGCCATTATGTGTTTTACAGGTTCACAGTTAAAAGTCCTTGGATTATGGGTGTGTTTGAATAGTGCTGGGATTGATAAAAAACAAAACAAAACTATGGGAACTTTTAAAGTTGGACTGAATGCTTTGCATTTTAGATCATGGATGGTCATAAGTTCATGGGGTCTGGGGCAGAATGTGGTGGTCCGAAACAAATGCCTCTCATAAACTTCTGTGTTTTGAATGCTTGGTCACAACTTATAGCAATTTGGACAGTGAAGCCTTGCTTGAAGAATTGTGTTGCCAGGGGAAGGCTTAGGGAAATTATAGCTAGCTCCTCCTTGCCAGAGTTTGGCTCACTCTCTCCTTGCTGTTTTCCACCTGCTGTGACAGAGGTGAGGTCCAGCCTCTGCTCATGCCATGTTTTCCTCTTATAATCATGAAAGTTTCTGTAAGCCAAAATGAAAAAAAAAAATTTTCTCCTATCAGCTGTTTTTGATCTTGTGCTTTATCCTAGCAATGAGAAGGCAACTGCAATAGCCAGGACTTTTAAGATACTTAGGAATAACTTTGTTCCTTTCAAGATGGAAGGAATTAATAAGTCTCTTTGTCTGTGAGCTTAATTGCTTTAATTATAAGTTAATAATTTTGGTAGTAATGTCCTTTCCTTTTTGTATAATATTTCTTGAAAGTTGGTCTGCTAAATTAACATGGACATTTTGTGAGGAATGACACCCATCTTGAATTGTTTTGGTTTGACCAGAGTGACCAATTCACCTTCTAATTCTTTCAGAAATGTAGAATTTAGTAGGACATCACTTTGGTGAGCTTCAAAGTTCTCAGGTGGAATTCCTGAGTGCTGTTTAAATATTTTTTTTTCATCAGAAGCAGGCAGTAGCAACTCCAGCAGTGGCAGCGAGTTCCACGCAGCTGCAGCTGCCAGGCTCGGCCTGAACTGCAGGATTTTAAAGCCAGGTGGGGGGATTTTCCACTGACATTGGCCTTGCAAACTCAAGAAACATGGAAAGAAGATGGCAGATGGAACAGCTTGTGAGGAAGAGGATTGCATGGGCCAGAGGGTGAACTTCAGCCTCCATCCACAGCCTCCCCTCTCCCATCACCAGCACAAGTGCCAGCAAACACCAGAGATCTGGGGAAGAGAGCTCACCTATACAGCAGGATCAGAGAAGCAACCCATAGACCCAGCCAGACTTCCTGAGCCAACAGCACAGCAAAGAGGGACCCAAGTGACTGTGTAGCATAGCTGAGATCAAAGCCGTCCCAAAAGGTAACTAGGATTATACCAGGTCAGTACCCACCAAATAAACCTTGTATATAGGCTTGCATTGGAAGGGCTAATTGTACCATCAATGTCAGGGTAAGTTATATGTTAAATCTGATGGATGGTTGGATTTGACATTCTTAAATAAGCTATATTTTGGGCTGCTCATTTGTTGCTTCCTGATTTATAATATCTTTCTTTCCTCTGCTGTCATTTATTGGGGAAGGGTCTCAATTGGGCACAAGCTGACCTTAGAGCCCTCTACAGACCAGAAATCTTAGCCTCCCAGTTGACAGGAATAAGGGTGTGGTGCAACACACATCCTTAGGGACTGTGACTTTGTTAGAGGATCTGTTTGTCATAATGTCTACTTTTGCATAAATCCTCTGTGCTGTTTTCATTGAATTTGTACATTGCTTAGTTAACTTTTTAGAATTTGTCTGTATTCTGTACCATTCAGCTTACTTGAATACTCTCATAGCAGGCAAACACAACACCTAGAGTAACTTTTCTGGTTACTCTGAGAGTCTTAAGAGACACACCTAGCATCTTAAGCTCCTACCCTAAAGATATGTAACATCAGACTGATTGATACATCTAATATTATTGCAGATAATTAGAAAACCAAAGCATTAAATTAATCCAATATGCAAAAATCTCTACAGCATAATACAAGAAATATAAAAAATCAAAATATAAATCCAACAAAAAGTATTAATGCGCCAGAAATGACCTTCAGTGAGAATGATTTAGAGGAAATGACTAAGAAAGATTTCAAAAGAATGATTATTAATATGTTCAAAGGACTCAAAGAATACACAGTCCAAAAATTCATTTGGAAGCACAAAAAAACCTCGGATATCTAAAATAATTTGCGCAACAAAGAAAGGGCTGGTGGTATCACCATACCTGATTTTAACCCATATTACAGAGCCATAGTAACAAAAACAGCATGGTACTGGCACAAAAACAGACATATAGATCAATGGAACAGAATAGAGGACCCTGATGTAAATCCAGGTAGCTATAGCCACCTGATCTTTGACAAAAATGCTAATAATACTCATTGGATTAAAGACAGCCTCTTCAGCAAATGGTGCTGGGAAAACTGGATATGTACCTGTAGAAGGATGAAAATAGATCCTTATCTCTCTCCATGCACAAGAATCAAGTCCAAATGGATCAAAGACCTTAATATCAGACCTGAAAGTCTGAAATTGCTAGAGGAAAAAGTAGAGGAAACCCTTCAACATATTGGTCTTGGCAAAGACCTTTTGAATATAACCCCAATTGCTCAGAAAATAAAACCACAGATCAACTGCTGGGACCTCATGAAATACAAAGCTTTTACACAGCTAAGGACACTGTGAATAGAGCAAAGAGGAAAGCTACAAAATGGTAGAAAATCTTTGCCAGCTATACATCTGACAGAAGGTTAATATCTAGGATATACAGAGAACTTAAAAAATTAAATAATAAGAAATCAAACAACCAATTAAAAACAGGCTATGAAACTAAATAGGGAGTTCTCAGAAGAAGAAACACAAACATCTAAAAAACTGTTGTACATCCCTAGTCATCAGGGAAATGCAGATTAAAACTATGTTGAGATTCCATCTCACTCCTGCCAGATTGGCCACCATCATGAAAATAAATGACTATAAATGCTGGCGAGGATGCAGAAAAAGAGCAACCCTTCTACACTGTTGGTGAGTATGTAATCTAGTCCAGTCATTGTGGAAATCAGTGTGGAGGTTCCTGAGACAGCTAAATATAGATATACCATATGACCCAGCTATACCACTCCTAGGAATATATCCTAAGGACTCTTCTTACTACCTTAGAGATACTTGATTGACCATGTTTATTGCTGCTCTATTCACAATAGCTAGGAAATGGAACCAGCCTAAATTTCCCTCAACTGATGAGTGGATAATGAAGTTGTGGAACATTTATACAATGGAATTCTACTCAGCAGTAAATAAAAATGAAGTTATGAAATTTGGTGGAAAATGGATGGCTCTGGAAAGGATTATATTCAGTGAAGTAACCCAGGCCCAGAAAGCCAAGCATCACATTTCCTCTCTCATATGCAGATCCTAGCTACAAATGATTTGACTTCTATGTGAGTAAAAATAAAACTCAGTAGCAGAAGCCAGTAAGCTAGAAAGGGGTCATAAAGGGAATAGAAAGGGAGGGAAGGGGGACTTAATAGGATAGTATTGTATATATATAAATAGAAGAACAGATTAATGGGGGTGAAAAGGATGCTGAACACCTATGACAGGGATAGTTATGAGCCCTAGGGGTGTAACGTCTGCTGGTGTCATGCTAAATACATATACTATGCTCACCAAACTTCCCAGTAAGCACTTCTCTAACGTCCACACCCATATATTAATGCTACTCTCTCTTTTGGTTAGAGAACCTTCTCTTTTCAGATGGTGGCGACCTTGGGATGACTCAGAAGGCACCATGGTGCTGAGAAGAAGGGACAGAGGAGTGCTCAGCACTGAAACATCTCAAACCCACCTTGCATGACTCAAGGTCCATTGTGGAAGAGGGGCCAGAAAGAATGTAAGAGCCAAAGGAAGAGTAGGAATCCTTACAACGTGCTCCTCCAGACACAAAATGGCCTAGATATCCATGACCTCATAGTGCCTGACACTACCTGCATAAGACCATCATAATAGGAGGAAAAGATGATGACATCATACTAAAAAAAGAGACTGATTGAGAGGGGGATGGGATGATTGAGAGTGAAATTTCAAAGGGGAAAGTAGGGGGAGAGAGGAAAGTACCGTGGGATATTGTCTACAATTAAAGAAGTTGTCAATTAAAAAAAATTAGCCAGACATGGTAGTGCATGCCTTTAATTCCAGCACTTGGGAGGCAGAGGTAGAAGGATCACCATAAATTCAACCTGAGCCAGAGTGAGACCCTACCTTGGAAAACCAAAAAAAAAAAAAATATATATATATATTTTCATATCTGACATAGGTGTCAGGTACAGTTTCCTAGGCCTTATCCTACACTGCTATATTTTGACCCAGTCAATAATTCTTAAATTTTTTTTTGGGGACACACACACACACACACACACACACACACAGAGAGAGAGAGAGAGAGAGAGAGACAGGAAGACAGATAGAGATGGGAGTGCCAGCAGCCTCTCAGCTGCTATGAATAAAATCCAGATGTTTGCACCCCCTTGTGGTCAAGTGTGGCATTGCACCCCTTTGCATCTGGCTAAACGTGGGACCTGGAGATTGGAAGCACTGGAGATTGGAACCAGCATTCTTAGCCTTAGGAGGCAGGCTCCTTAACCTAAGCCGTCTCTCCAGCCCCCAGTCAATAATTCTTGGCAATAATTTTGTACAGCAGCACAGAGGCAGTTTTGTAACTCACAGAAGACATTTCCAGCATCAGCATCTATTTTGTTAAAATCTTTAGGAGGGATCTTCTATTCTGTCAAATGAAACAATTATTTTGCTTTGCCTCCTGTAGTCACTAATTGAATTAATTGATATAGTCAGAAAATCCTGGCTCATATGTCAATAGGGTCATCTGAAATTCTTCAGCATATACTAGAGGGTCCTGGTATGGGTCATGGAATCACATAATCAAAGATTTTAGTTCACTTTTTGTCCAGGGAGTATAAACAGTGTCTGGGTCCCCTTTTTCCCTGGGGTTTTATCTTAAAAGGAGCCAAAACAACTTTCTCTTTCAGCATAGTGTTTTGTTCCCCATGGAAATTGCTAGAGAGGAGAGTAGAAGGAGAAGATAGCAAAGGAGGGGAAAGCTGAAGGTCTTCTAAGGGGAGGTGTTGTAGTCACCTTCTCATTGCTGGGACAAAACACCTGACCAAAAGCCCCTGATGGGAGGAAAGGTTTTTATTTGTGCTTATAGTCTCAAGGGGAAGCTTTGTGGTGGCAAAGGAAAGCATGGCAAGAGCAGAGACTGGATATCACTTCTTCCACAGCAGGTGGGAAATATTAGGCTGAGCTGAATTCTGGCAAAGAGGAATTGGTTATAACATTCCAAAGCCTACCCCCAACAACAGGCCTCCTCTAACAAGACTCCACCCCCCAAATTGACATCAGTTGAGAACCAGACATTCAGAACACTTGAGTTTATGTGGGACACCTGACTCAAACCATCACAGGCAGAAAGGATAGAGAGGGCTAGATGGGAACGGAGGGTTAAGAAGAGTTAAATTCTTCAGTTTAGACACAGTCACTAAGATTTTCCTTTCCTTTTATTTATTTTTTGAGGCAAGCCCAACAAACTTGACTTTTTAATGCAAGAGTGAATGAGAGAGAGAGACAGAGAGGGACAGAGAGAGAGAGAGAGAGAGAGAGAGAGAGAGAGAGAGAGACAGACAGGGAGAGAGAGAGAGGGAATTGGTGCACCAGGGTCCCCAGCCACTGTAATTGAACTCCAGATGCATGTGCCACTTTGTGTGCATGTGCGACCTTATGTGGGTCCTAGAGAGTTGAACGTGGTTCCTTAGGCTTCACAGGCAAGGGCCTTAACTGCTAAGCCATTTCTCCAGCCCAAGATTTTCTTATTCATATTCTACCCTTCAATATATTTCCTCAATTCTGATATTGTTTCTATTACTTTCTTTTTTTGTAGTTTTTCAAGGTAGGATCTCACTCTAGCTCAGGCTGTGTTTTTGTTTTTTTGAGGTAGGGTCTTGCCCCAGTCCAGGCTGCCCTATGTAGTCTCAGAGTGGCCTTGAACTCATGGTGATCCTCCTACTTCTGCCTCTTGAGTGCTGGGATTAAAGGCATGCACCATTATGCCTGGCCCTATTGCTTTCTTTTAAGTTAACAATTTTATCATTTCTTCTCTTAGATGTCTGTAAATTCCAATCAAAGTAATCTGTCAATTTATTATCTTTCATTTTATTAATGCCCAGAATTTTTAGTTTTGTTCATAAAAATACTAATTTGGAAACACCAAAGTTTTCCACTGAGGGAATGGTAAAGTCAAATCGTCTTCTGTTATATTTCCCCATTTTTCAAAGCACTTTCAAGTTGAAACTCTGTAATTATCAAGTATAAACCCTGTTAGAATACCAGATGGTGGTTTATCTACAAACATTTCCTCCTTCTTAGAACTCCTGTTTCCCCAATTTTAATTAATTAATTAATTAATGTACTGAAAATTGTTTTGGATAAGGTTTATGTGCTGCTTTTGGGAGTAACTTTCTCAGCTTTCTCCCTGAGACCAGTGCCTCCCACTGAGTCTTTGGGTAGTCTTGCACATTTTACAGAAATGTGAGGGGGCTCCTGACACTGGGTGACCAAACCCTTATGTCTTTCTGGCCAGTCAAATAGTTCCTTCTAACCCAGGAATGGTACATATTTTATTTTTTGTTCTTATTTTTAAAAGGGCTCCCTGTTATCCTATGGCTTGCCTTATTTTTCTTTTTATAATTGTACAACCTTTGAAAATTATATAAGCTGTGATGATCTAATACTATTAATAGTCATCCAGAAAAGAAATATTCCTTCCCTCCCAACAATCATTTAGGGGCAATTAAAAAATTCTTTGGCTTCTACCCTGGTAGAAACAAAGAACCAAATGATGAGAAACAAACACATTGACTAAGAAATGTGTTGCCAGTGGGGCTCTGGCTGTCACCTGGGGTCATGTCAGCCTGTAGCATGTAGTATGGTAGCAGGGAGTAACTACTGTTACATCTTTCTTCTCCAGCATGTGGTAAAGAAAACTTCCTGTGTAAGTATGAGAAACTGAAGAGGCCTAGGAGATCACCAGAATTCAATCCTCAGGACCCACATAAAGCTCAATTTGGCTATATATGTCTGTAACCCCAGTCTTATAGGCATCAGAGACCAGAGAATTGTTGGGGCTGGCAAACAAACTCCTTATAACCTTCCTAAAACCCTGTCAAGCTCTAGAATCAGTAAGAGAATCCAGCTCAAGTAAGAATGGGCAGAAGAGCAATGTAGGAAGACACCCAACATTCTCTCCAGCCATCTCTGGTGACTGTGCCCACAACAGGCAAGTGCAGGGGATACACATGCAGTCACAACATACCACAAATACACACAGCACACCACATTGTATACCCATACATATATGCAAAAATAAGGATATACACTTACAAGACTGGAATAAAACACAGGCTGTGTAGGTCAAGCTTGAGAATGAATATGACAGACCAAGCTGTGAGGAATATTTTTTCCAGCAATAATAGAGAATACATTGAACTAAGAGTGGAGGCTAGAGAGATGACTCAGTGGTTAAAGATTCTTGCTTGCAAAGCCTGATGGCCCAGGTTCAATTTCTCAGTACCCACATAAAGTCAGATGCACAAGGTGGTGCATGTGTCTGGAGTGCGCTTGCAGTGGCCAGAAGCTCTAACATGCCCATTCTATTTATTTCTCTGCTTGCAAATAAATCAAATAAATTATATTTTAAAAATAAACCAAGAGCGGGAATTTTATTTGTTCAAATTATTTTTATATTTTATTTATGAGAGAGAAGGAAGGAAGGAAGGAAAGAAGGAAGGAAGGAAAGGGGGAAGGAAGGAAGGAAGGGAGGAAGGAAGGGTGCACCAGGGCCTCTAGCCACTGCAAATGAACTCCAGATGCATGTGCCACCATGTGCATCTGGCTTTATGTGGGTACTGAGGAACTGAACCTAGATCCTTTTTGGCTTTGCTGGCAAACACCTTAACTGTTAAGCCATCTCTCTAGCCCTCAGACAAATTATTTTTTTTAAATGTATTTTTTTGGGGCTGGAGAGATGGTTTAGCAGTTAAGCAGGCCCTGGCACACCCATTCTCTCTGTCTTGTCTCATGTCTCTAACATGCCCATTCTATTTCTCTCTCTGCTTGCAAATAAATAAAAAATAATAAATAAAATTTATTGACAATTTTCATGCATGTACATAAAGTATTTTGATTATAATTTCCTGACATTACCATCTTTTGTACAAGTGAACCCATTCTTTCCAATTAGTCCTTCTATTTTGATGTCTTTTTTTCTTCCTTTTGCCTTCTTCCATCATCTGTAATGGAATTTTGATGAACCCAATATTATGCAGGTCTGGTGCAGATAAAGACAGCCACTGTGAGGTGATGAATGCAATGGCCATTTCATTTCAATAAGACAGCATTGCAAAGCACTTCTCATCCTCTGGTTCTTACATTCTTTCTTCTTTCTTTTCTACAATGTTTCCTAAGGCTTGGAGGGGAGGTAGATGTTCCATTTAGTGCTGATCACTGCATAGTAACTTATTCACAGCACTTTGATGAGTTTTGAATCTCTCCAGTAGTCACTACCATCTTCAAAAAGTAGCTTCTCTGAGCAAAGGTGAGAGCAGCACTATTGGCATAAACATAAATGTTTACAGGACAATTTCATGGACACGATGTACCCATTTAGCCAACCAACAGCAGTAGCTTCCTCCTTAAGGGCCTATAGTCTTCCCAGCCAAAGGTTTTTGACTAGGTTTTCAGGACCAGGCATGAATTTCCTTCTGTGGGGCAGGCCTCAAACCTAATCAGAGAGCAGTTGGTTACTCCAGAACAGTCATGCTACTAGAGCAACAGTGGTCACCTCTTAACTGGCTGGCAGGTTATGTACTCGCAGGATCCTCTCTTGGTTAAGATTCTTGATGACATTTCTTCTGATGCAGGCTGCATATCACTTTCCAGTGCTGTGACAACTACCCAGGAACGATGAAGTTTCAAGCTCTGCTCCAGCTTGATTTTTCAGTGTCCTGCAACAAAAGCATGTGGTATATTCAGTATTTTCAGCAATAGGATCATACCATCTAGTTTTGGTGGGCAACCAAGAACATTGGCAATAGTCTATATTGTTTTGAGGGTGTCATAGGCCTCTCTGACCAATAACTCACTGGGAGCAATCCCACTCCAGGCATTGGCATCTTCCTGTCACAGCCTTCTGGGCACAGTATTGTTCACTCCTGCAGGGTACTTCTCCAGAAACTCTCTTATTTTACTTATACTTTTAATTATATATCAAAGAAATAAATTTCCATATAGATTTTTCATAACATGTTTAGTTGTGTTAACCCTCCTCAACCCCTGCTTTTCTCTACCCCATCTCCTGCTTGACACTTTTCACCCCTAGTATTTCATCCCTCTACTTACATATTGTTTTATTATTCCCTCCCCTTAAGCCCTCTTCATTCCTCCCCTTCCCATGGCCTCTTCATAGCTTCCTTTCTGACTGTTACTCCAACACATTTAAAAACCAAAGGTAGGAATCACATATGAGAGACCACATGAAGCATTGAGATAAATCATTTTTGATATAATAGGACATCTTGAAAGGTTATTTATTTATATTTTATATTTTTTTATTATTGATAACTTCCATAATTATAGATAATGAACCATAATTCTCTCCCCTCCCCTCATTTTCCCCTTCACTACTCCATTCTCCATCATATCCCTTCCCCATATCAATCTCTCTTTTATTTTGATGTCATCATCTTTTCCTCCTATTATGATGGTCTTGTGTAGGTAGTACCAGCAATTTGAGGCCATGGATATCCAGGCCATTTTGTTTCTGGAAGAGTGCATTGTAAGGAGTCCTACCCTTCCTTTGGCTCTTACATTCTTCCTGCTACCTCTTCTGCAATGTATCCTGAGCCTTGGAAGGTGTGGTAGACATGTTTCAGTGCTGAGCACTCCTCTGTCACTTCTCCTCAGCACTATGGTGCCTTTTGAGTTATCTAAGAGCTCACCACCATCTGAAAAGAGAAGCTTCTCTAACCAAAAGTGAAAGTAGCACTAATATGTGGATATGAACATTAAGAGAAATTACCCTAACAGTTTGGTGAGCACAAGATATGTATGCATTTAACCAGACACCAGCAGGTGATACACCTCTAGGGCTCATGACTTCTCCTGCCATAGGTTTTCAGCATCAGGCATGTATTTCCTCCTGTGGAGAGGGCCTCCAGTCCAATTAGAGAGTGTTTGGTTTTCTCCATAACAGAAATACCATTATAGCACCTGATAGTTCATTTGGCCTAGCTGGCCAAACTTAAGGCTTGCAGTGTCCACTGTTGCTTATCTCCACTGATGACTTCTCTTTCTCCCAATGAGCTGCATGCATCATAGCTTTTTCCAGCTTTCTGTCAGCTTGTCTATAGGAAGGAGGTTTTCAGCTCAGTTCCAGCAAGATTTCTCAGTGACCTTGCAGACCAGTATGTAGAGTCTTCAGCAACAGGGTCTTATTGAAAAGTTTTAAAATTTTTATTTATTTTTATTTATTTGAGAGTCAGAGAGAGAAATAAAGAGAGAGAGAGAGAGAGAGAGAGAGAGAGAGAGAGAGAGAGAGATAAAGAATAGGCATGTGCTGGGTGTGGTGGTACACACATTTAATCCCAGCACTTGGGAAGCAGAGGTAGGAGGACCGCTGTGAGTTTGAGGCCACCCTAAGATTACATCATGAATTCCAGGTAAACCTGGGCTAGAGTAAGACTCTACCTTGAAAAACCAAAAAAAAAAAAAAAAAAAAAAAAAAAGGGCATGCAAGGCCCTCCAGCCACTGCAAATAAATTCAGACACATGCACCACCTTGTGCATCTAGCTTGTGTGGGTCCTGGGGAGTAGAACCTGGGTTCTTTGGTTCTTTGGCTTTGCAGGCAAGTGCCTTAACCACTAAGCAATCCTAAAATTGTTTTTTAAAATGTCATTCAAGAACATATTTGCATCTTGGAGCACAGGCAAGAGTGAATATGAGGATATTCCCATAAGGATAATTTTAACAGCAGAAACTATGGATCATGGGTACATACATTTACTTTTCTGTAGCTGACCCTTGGAGTCTTTTTAAAAGAGAAAGTATAAGTCCACAATTGATTTACTGCTACAATAAAGCTTTATTTTCTATGACTTTGAGGATTTTCATGAAAGCAGAGTTTAATCCTGGACAAGTGAACCCAGTTAATAATACCCCAGAGTTTGAAAGCCTTTGGAGTATGGTGCCTTTTAAATTGGTTGAAGCTGGCAATCTAAATAACTGCTTTTGTAGATCAGTAGGCAGAACACCAGGTTTTTGTAGTATTATCAATTAATTTTGTAGTTATATTTTCCTTTTAGGTATTTAAGACTATGTAGTAGTTTGGTGGCCAAAAGTTAACCCTTCTCTTTACTATTAAAGGTTATTTTAAGTGTCGTAGGAGGACCTCCTTAGCATCTCTAATTCCACCCCTTCCTGTTGTGTCATATGTAGGGATGGGTCAGGGTCTTGATAATATGTGGTTTCCCTTGGAAGCATTGAGGACACATCTATTTGTAATGACCATTGTCTTTGAAAAATGTACAGTAATTAAAGATCAGCCTCCAGCTGGAAACCTCCTCCTTGTTGACTAGCTTTCAGAAATCTGAAAAGAACTATGCAGCATGCAGCCTTTTGGGAGACAGACGTCATCAACAGTGTTAGACAGCACTGGGCCCTGCAAGCCTTACGGCTGTCTAGCCAGGCCAAATGTTCCAACTAGTGCAAGAGTTGCATGTCTGTTATGGGGAAAACCATCTGCTCCCTGATTGGAATAAAGGTTCACTCCACAGGAGGGAATATATGCTTGGTACTGAAAACCTAGTCAAAAGCCTGTGGCTGGGGAGATCATAAGTCCATACTGTTGTCTGGCTAAATACATGTATTATGCCCACCAACTTGCCCTCTAAACACTTAGGTTTATGCTCATATATTAATGCTACTCTCACTTTTGGTTAGAGAAGCTTCTCTTTTTACATGGCTGTGACTACTGGGGTGACACAAAGCTCACCATAATCCAGGCATAGTGCTTCATGCCTTTAATTCCAGCACTTGGAAGGCAGAGGCAGGAGGGTCTCCATGAGTTCGAGGCCAGAATTTTGACTTTTACTCACCATACATGTACCTTATCTAAAGTTTCATCCCTGTGGTAGTTTAAATGTATGGCCCCCAATATATTCAGGATTTTATTAAGGTTTGTAATATTAGATCTTCGGCCACCTGGCTGGAGGAGGTGTCACTGGATGGATCTTGGGGTCCAGTCCTAAGATGTGGTGATGCTTTGAAATTCCAGTCTAAAGATATGCAAAGTGCCTGAGTTCTGCCTGGAGTTCCAGAAGCGTGCTTGCCTGTGCTTGTGGTATGACTTTTGGATTTTTGTCTTATGTCTTTTCTCTCTCTGCCTGGATCTGTGAAAGTGGGCCAGCTTCTTCTGCCATTATGGAACTTCCCCTCTGTCTTAAATAAATATCTTCCTCCATAACCGTGCCTGGTCTGGAAGTTCATCTCAGCAACATGTAGCTGTTTGCTACAATTCCCCATCAGCCTTTGGGGATTTATTCAGAAACAGTTTATTCAGTCCCCTCCTTGTCCTCCTTATTCTATTCTTCTTTGGTGTTGTAGAACAGTTTTTTAAAATAATGTACTTATTTATTTATTGGCAAACACAGAGAGAGAATGAAAGAGAGGGAATGGGCACACCAGGGCCTTTTGCCACTACACTCAAACTCCAGACACATGTGCCACTTTGTGCATCTGGCTTTACATAGGCACAAGGGAATTAACCCAGGTGATTAGGCTGTGCAAGCAAGTTCTTTTAACCATGGGAGCTATTTCTCCATCCTGAAGAACATTTTTTTTTCTTTTTCTTTGGGGGGTGGATTGGCTCTCCAGGGCCTCAGGCACTGAAATTGAACTCCAGATGTTTGCACCACCTAGTGGGCATATGTGACATTGCACTTGCCTCACCTTTGTGTGTCTGGCTTTCATGGGATCGGAAGTTGAACATGGATCCTTAGATCTTGCAGGCAAGTGTCTTAACCACTAAGCAATCTCTCCAGCCCCTGAAGAACAATTTTACGGGATATTTTTATTTATTTATTTGCATGAGGGAGGCAGAGAGGGGGGATTGTGAGTGTGCCAGGGCCTAATGCCTCTGAAAATGAACTCCAGACAAACATGCCATGTTTATCAGTCTTTACGTAGATACTTGTGAATATAATCTGAACTGAGTCAGCAGGCCTTGCAAGTAAATACCTTTAACCTCTGAACCATCACCCCAGCCCTAGAACAGGTGTTTTTTTTTTTTTTTTTAAGGTAGAGTCTCACTGTAGCCCAGGCTGACCTGGAATTCACTATGTATTCTCAGAGTGACCTCTAACTCACAGAAATCCTCCTACCTCTACCTCCTGAGTGCTGGGATCAAAGGCATGTGCCTCCATGCCTGGCTAGAACAAGTTTTGAAACTTTTATTTTAGGGCTGGGAAGAGGGCACAGTAGTTAATGTGCTTGGTTGTCAAGCCTCCTGGCCTGAGTTAGATATACCCATATAAAACCAGATGCCAAAAGTATTGCATGTATCTGGAATTCATCTGAAGTGTCAAATGGATCTGACATGCACATAAATACACACATGCAAATGAACAAATAAAAGTCAAAATGAAATGAATTATATTTCATTTGAAAATTTCATCCATGTACATAATGCATTGTGATCATATTTACCCCCATTACCTTGATATCACTCTTACAGTCCTGCTAAATCCCCTCTTCCTATCCAGTCACTTTCCCACTTTCATGTATGTGTGTGTGCATGTGTACATGTGCATGTGTGTCCTGTTGAGTTTAATTAGGATTGCTTGCATGAGCATGAGAAGAATATGACTCTTTCTCCTCTTGGGAAACTTCTAGTCTGTTGCAGGTCCTAGGCAGACATTATTGTTTTCTTTTTTTTTTTTTGGTTTTGCGAGGTACTCTGGTCCAGACTGTTTAACTCAATGGCCTCGAGGAAATTTAGTTTTCAATAGGAAATTTACACGTTTCCTTGCTCTCATGAGTCCACAATTTAAAAAGAACATTAAAACATTTATTTTATTTATTTTTAATTTTTTCCCTGCTGACACTTTTTTAAACTTGAGGATCTTGATACATTAATGTACTATAATTTCATTTCACTCCTCACCTATTAACCTATTTTGTTCCCTTCCCCTCCCCTTATTCCACTGAGCCCTCTCCTCTTGATAAGTAGTTCTTTTTCTGCTTTGATGTCTCATTCCTTTGTCCTCTGCCATTCTCTATGTCAAGGAGCTTGATATTGTGCAGGTCTTGTGGAGGTAGTAACAACCACTATGAGGTCATGAATATGCCTGTTAGTTCATATCTGGAAGATAGTACCTCGAATTACTGCTTCCCACCCAGTGGCTTTTACATTCTTTATGACCATCTTATGCAATATTCCCTAGGCCTTATATGGCATGATAAAGATGTCTCATTTATCTCTGAGCTCTCTGCAGCCTCACTTCTTATTTTCAGCACTTTCATGAGTTTTCAGGAATCTCATTAGCTACTGCTGTCACCATAGAGAAACTTCTCTGGTTAGCAGTGAGAACAGCACTAATATTCTTTTTGCCACTTCCTCTACAGTGTTCCCTACACCCTGGTGGTTGTGATATAGATGTTTCATCCAATCCTAGGTACTGGACTATTTCTTTTTGCCACTTTGATGAGTCTTGAAACTCCTTGGGATTCACCATTACCTGCAATAAGCTTCCCTAACAAAAAATGAGAATAGCCATAACATATGGGTATAAATATAACCATTTAGAGGGCAATTTAATTGGGACAATTCATCCATTTAGCTAAAGAACAGTGATAGATTATCCCTGTGACCTATAACCTTCTAAGCCTTAGACTTTTGACTCAGTCACCAGTATCTCCACAACTGACCTGCCACTATTGTACCTGTGGGCATGTTTTGCCTAACTTGCCATTGTGTAGGTTGCAGGGTCTACTGCTGGTTAAGGCTGTTGAAGACTTTGCTCATCCAGCAGGCTGCATAGGATTTTCCAGCACTATGTCAGCTAGCTAGCAAGAGGAGGCTTGCAGTTCATTTATAGCTCAATTTATATTGTTTCTTGCTTTGTGTTGGGATTTATTTGCCCATCTGGAGATTATTCCCTATATCTTGTCAAGAATGCAGCTACAGCAGCTCTTTGGGGATCTCAGGTCTGGTTTGCAGAGAGTAGGCAACAGCTGGGAACTCGTTTGCCCTCTTCAGCTGCTCCATTGGGCACCCAAGGTGAACATGTGGCTGGGATGGGAGAGGGAGGTATTGACCAGGGCTGCTCCTGTGGCCAGAAGGCAACTGGGTTGGAGGGGAGGAAGGAGTCAACTGTGAACTCACTGGATCATGACTGCTCCCACAGTGGACATTCAGCTCGGTTGTTGGGGAGGGGAGAAGTTGACCACAAATTCACAAACTCACTTTGCCTAGTGTACCCAATGTTGACACATGGTTGGATTATGGGGATCAAAGAGTCCATTATGTACTCACTTGGCTGGAGCTTCTCTGGCAGCAGTTCACAGCTGGGTTGTGAATGTAGGGAAGGACTGATTTCACACTTACTGGTCTGAGGCTGCTTGGGTGATGGACTTGCAGTTGAGTTCCAGGTGGAGGAAGGAGCAAAAAGGGAGTTCCCTGGGCCTGGGCTGCTCTGAGAGTAGACACCAAGTTTAAGATTAGTAGAATGTTATATTTCAGCAAGAACTTACCAAGATAAGAAAACTTTCATTGACCTTGGATTGTGAACTATCTTGTATAAACAAGAAAACAGAAGAGAAACACACACAAAGAGCTGAAATATTTACATGTTAACCCTATATTTATGATTTCAGATACAAAAGGCATCTGTTCTCCTGAAGAAGTGAGATGAAGAAAATGTTTTTTTTCCCCCTGGAAGACCAAGGGAAGAAAGGAGGAGAGAAAGAATCCAGTAGGCTGCTGGGCATGGTGGCACATACCTTTAACCCCAGTACTGGGGAGGCTGAGGTAGGAGAATTGCTGTGAGTTCAAGGCCAGTCTGAGACTAGAGTGAATTCCAGGTTAGCCTGGGCTAGAGTGAGAAAAAAAAAAAAAAAAAGAATGCAGTGGTGCAGGCTGGAATCAGATAATTTGACCTTCTTATAAGGATTTCAGAACTTATTAGGGATGGGTAGGATCATTTTCTTGCTTCTAGCACCTGCAGCAATGTGAACCAAGCCTTTTCTGAGATTTAACTTCCTAGGAGGTAGATACTTTGATTTAGTGTCCAATTGTCTTTCATCGATCTTATTTTCCATTCAGAGTGATCCTCCTTTTAAAGCAGAGACAAGAAAAATACCGTTTGAGCAGAAAACTGTGTCTTTTTCTCTTTATGCCTATAAACACACATGTACATGCACATGCACACATAAGCACACATGTGTGTACACAGACAGAGTTTATTATTATAGTAGATAAGGTCTCTCTGTATTACCCTGACTAGTGGAAAACTACTGAGCTCAAGCCATCCTGCTGCCTCAACTTTCTGGATATAAAGGTCCTAGATGTTTAAATCTTAGTTATATTAGGAACTGATTTTAAATTATGGTGTGGAGATGGTGATACAGTTGTTGCAGATGTTCTTTCTGTTGAGTCCTTGCCTTGCCACTAGTGACAGAATTGGCTCAGGAATAATGAGGAGTAAGTAAAGCAAAGGAGATTGATTCAGAAAGCAGTGAGAAAGCACAGACATTCTGGACAAGCCTGCTTAGAATCTTGCTGTTATCCTAGGAACAGGGAGAAAGAGAAAAAGAAAGTTTGAGTGAGAACTCAGAAAAGCTGGAATCTTTAGCATTCAGAATCTGCAAGCAGCTCCATGGAATGAGGGGCTTCTGCCAATATCAGTACATTAAAGGGATAAATATTCCTGTCATCTCCTTAGCATGCCTTTAAGTGAGGGTTTATCACTTGACCAGGTGATTGACAGATTCAATTGAATTAATTTAATGGAGAGGACTATATTTTTAACTTTTAAAAATATGTTTTTAGTATTTTTAATTTTATGTCTTGGGTATCTTAGAATGTCATGTTTCCATCCAGGGGCCAGAGGTAGAACAAAAACTTCATTCCTTTAATGAGGTGGAGCTTTCCCTTAATTGGCTTCAATTGAGGGTTCTTGCTATTTCCAGGGGTTGTTGACCACCAACATCCCAGGCACAGAAGGAGTTGGGGGGAGCAGGGTCTTGGAGTGGGTGAGTGTGGCAGGCAATGAACCACCCTGGAGAAGGTCTGATGGACAGCACTCATTTATTCAAAAAGGGGAATGGGTTTATAAACACTTGAGAAAGTTTGAGAAGGCACATACAGA
Source organism: Orientallactaga sibirica (assembly GCA_036365145.1). NCBI lineage: Eukaryota > Metazoa > Chordata > Mammalia > Rodentia > Dipodidae > Orientallactaga > Orientallactaga sibirica. The sequence continues at coordinate 47,773,680 of JAEOAD010000005.1, read as the reverse complement.
TCATAAGGTGATTGGATACATATGTTTATGGGTTGCTATCTAACTGGCTGGTGTTGGAAGGCAGAAGTCACGAGGAGAAGTTGCAAGGGAGATAACAGAAGTGGTGGGAAAAGCTACGTGACTTCAGCCACATATTGGATGGCTACAGCTGCAGGGAGACTGTTTATTACCACATAAGGGTCTCTTGGGCAGCTGGCCACGAGGTCAGGAACTGTGAGGGGTGGTGCAGACCCTTAGACTATGGAATGCTCAGGTGCTTTGGACTGGGGGGAGGGCCCGTTGGTCCTGTTTCCTCTGGGTGAAGATTGAGGCACACTATGACCTCACAAGAAGGGAGGGCCAGCTCTGGTGTCAGAGTGGGTTCCTGACAATAAAGCTGGCTGCAACCCCCACAGCCCAAGTTCCCCAGCCATGTCCAACAACCCAGGCCAGTTTCCTCACAGTCCCAGCCCATGTTTAACAATGCCTGACATTCAATAAAGCTCTGATATATCTTCCCTTCTCCTTTTCATATTTATTTAAATCTTAGAGAAGGGCAAAGCTGATCACGAGGGAGAGGCCCATGTTCAATGGCCTCCAAGTCTACTAATGCCTAGCTACATAGAATAATTGTATTTTTTCCTGTATTGAATGACCATTGTTATTTTTATTTTTGGGGTTTTGAAGCAGGGGGTCTTACTTTGGCCCAGCATGACCTGGAACTTACTCTGTAGCTCAGATGACCTCAACCTCATGGTGATCCTTCTACCTCAATCTCTCAAGTGTGAGGATACAAGGAATGTACCACCACACCTGGATGAATCACTATTTTAATTCAAATATTTCCTCTTTTTTCCCATTGCTCTGTTATGGCCTGAGTATGTTACACATAATTCATATATTGAAATCATAAGCTATACTGTGATGGTAGTGGGAGTGAGCCTTTTGGGAGATTATTAGTTTTGGTGAGTTTTAAGGGCATAGTGCATATTAAAGGATTAATGCTCTTATGAAAGAAGATACTTCAGAGGTTCCTGCCTTTGTGCCCTGAAGGGATACAGCTTGGGGAAATGTTGTCCTCTGTAAGCTTGGACAAGGGCCTCACAAAGACCTGAATCTGCTGACATCCTGATCTTAGACTTCCAGCCTCCAGAACTATGGGAAATAAATGTCTGTTGTTTAAGCCACACAGTCTTGGTATTTTGTTATATCCTGAGTAGAATTCTATCCTAACTTGTCATCTCTGTAACATTCAACTGTTCTATATGTTAGAACCAGAATTATTTTTAAATTAAATTAAAATTTTTAATGAAAGGTTATATTCTTTTATCCCTTCACCTACACTCCTGTTTATCTAGGAAACACTCCTCAGTGGTATTATTGGCATTCACTGTGGGGTCATGAAGGCTTCAGCCAGTCTCTGTGATATAGGGGGCGTGCCTTGGTATATTCATATCTACTCTGTGGCTCTTACAATCTTTCCATCCCTGCTTTTTCAATGGTACCTGAGCTATGGAAGACCTGTTAGCAGTCTGATTTAGTGTTCTCTGTAGGCTTTGAATTTCTGCATTGATGGGTTTTGATTGACCACAGAATCTGTCACCATCACCAATTAGTTGGTTGTCAGGCTGTCAGTGAAAGCATTATTCATGTCTTTGTTTCCTCTACAATTTATTCTAGGCCTAGCAGATGTGGTAGAGATGGCATATCATATAGTAGGTGGTTGGCTATCTTTTCTTGTCATATTGATGGAGCTTGTACCTACTCAATTTTCTCTGCCATCTGTAAAAGAAAGATTCTCCAACAAAGTGTGAGGGCAATTTGGATTAAAGGGGATATGCATAGTTATTTGAGAGACTCTTTTGGTGTGTAAGCCCACTCTTGTTATCTAGAGAGTATTGGGGGCTGCTCTCTGGAGTCTGCCAGTTTCCTGTCCATGAGATGCTGACTTGGTTCCCAATACCAGGTATGAGTTCTCTCCCTCTGAGTGGACCTCATGTCCAGTTGGAGAACAGTTGGTTACCAAGAAAGGCTGTGTGTCACTATTGCAGAAATGCTTTTATTGCCCAGCTGGTTGATTTTAAAGCTGGCAGGGTCTGCTACTTATTCATGCTATTGGTAACCTCTGTGCCTGTGATGGTTAAGTTTTGTGTCAACTTGATCTGTTTAGAAATCCACTGAAATTACTCATAAGTGAGCCTCAGAGGTTGCTTCCAGGGAGAACTTACTAAAGGAATAAACCTTCCCCCAGGCTGAGCCCTTCTCCCAGAGTGAGCAGGAGGTGGGGAGGACTTTATCTAAGGAAGCTATGGGAAGGAAAGGTTCTCCTCCTCCCACCTGTCTGCCCATGCTACTTGCTGCTTTTCAGGGTGGATTGAAGAGCAATGGCTCTCCAGGAAGCCTCCTGGTCTTCAGTGCCAGATTGGGACTGCTGAGTTATCCAGCCTCATGTACTAAGCAGCTACTGGGTTCCTTGACTGTCAGGCTTGCAAACTGCTATTGTTTGACTGCCATAAGCTAATCCAATTAATTCCCCTTTTTATGTATAACTTTATTGACAACTTTTTAAAAACTTTTTTTGTTTTTATTTATTTATTTGAAAGTGACAGATAGGCAGAGAGAGAAAGAGGCAGAGAGAGAGAGAGAGAGAGAGAGAGAGAGAGAGAGAGAGAGAGAGAGAGAGAGAGAGAATGGGCACACCAGGGCCTCCAGCCACTGCAGATGAACTCCAGATGCATGCTCCACCTTGTGCATCTGGCTTACATGGGTGCTGGGGAATTGAGCCTTGAACCGGGGTCCTTAGGTTTCACAGGCAAGTGCTTAACCACTAAGCCATCTCTCCAGCCCTATTGACAACTTTTATACTTATAGAAAATAAATCATGATAATTCCCTCCCCTCCCCCACTTTCCCTCTCACAACTCCACACTCCATCATATCCCCTCCTTTTCCCTGTTAGTCTCTCTTTTATTTTGATATCATCATCTTTTTATCCTATTATGAGGGTCTTGTGAAGGTATTGCTAGACATTGTGAGGTTGTGGATATTGAGGCCAATTTCTGTCTGGACAATTTCATTGTAAGGAGTCATACATAGCCTTCCTTAGGCTCTTACATTCTTTCTGCCACCTCTTCCACAATGGACCCTGAGCACTATGTTGCCTTTTGGGTCATCCCAGTGGTCATCACCATCTGAACAGAGAAGCATCTCTGACCAAAAGTGAAAGTAGCATTCATAATATATGAATTCATAATATATGAATATGAACATTAAGTGTAGTGCTTACAGGGCAGTTTGTTGAGCATAATATATGCATTTAGCCAGACAAGAGCAGGCTGTATATCCGTAAGGGTCATGACCTCCCCTGCCATATTTTTTTGGGGGGTTTTCAATGTAGGGTCACACTCTAGCCTAGGCTGACATGGAATTCACTGTGTAGTCTCAGGGCAGCCTTGAACTCATGGTGATCCTTCTACCTCTGCCTCCTGAGTGCTGGGATTAAAGGTGTGTGCCACCATGCCTGGCTTTTGATTAGGTTTTCAATACCAGGCATATATTCCCTCACATAGAGTGGGCCTCCAGTACAATTAGAGAGCAGTTGGTTTCCCCTAGAGCAGACATGCCACTATTGCACTTGTTTGATCATTTGGCTTATCTAGCCTAATTTGAGGCTTCCAGTGTCCACTATTTTCACCACTGATGACTTCTGTCTCTCTGGGTTGCATGCAGTGCAGCTTTTTCCAGCTTTCAGTTGGCTAGTCTATAGGGAGGAGGTTTTCAGCTCAGCTCAAGCTTGATTTCTCAGTGATCTTGCTGCCCAGGCATGTGAAGTCTTCAGCAGTAGGGTCTTAGCTTCTGTTTCTCATGGAAAACCAAGGGCTTTGGCAATAACCTGTAATGTTTTGGAGGCAACAGGGACCTCCCTGGTCAACAACTCACTCGAAGGTATCCCATCCCTGGCATTGAAAAATTTCTAGTAAACATCTATGGTAGGGTCTCACTCTAGCTCAGGCTAACCTGGAATTCACTATGTAGTGTCTGGGTGGCTTTGAACTCACAGCAATCCTCCTACCTATGCCTTCCAAGTGCTGGGATTAAAGGTGTGTGCCACCACACCTGGCCAAATTCCCTTTTCTTTCTTTTTTTAAAATTAATTTTATTTATTTATTTGTGTGAGAGAGGGAGAATAATAGGCAGTTAGAGACAGAGAATAGCATGCCAGAGCCTCCAGCCACTGCAATTAAACTCCACATGCATGTCCCTCCTTGTGCATCTAGTTTACATGGGTCCTGGGGAAATTGAACCTGAGTCCTTTGGAATTGCAGGCAAGTGCCTTAACTGCTAAGCCATCTCTCAGCCTCAAATTTTCTTTTCTAAATACAATTCATTCTATAGGTCTGTTACTCTAGATAACCCTTATTAATACAAATTGTGGTACCAGAAGTGGTTCTAGAGAAACAGAATTGTAAGGATGGATTTCACATGGTAGTCTAATAGAAGATCCCCAATATATTCTGAATGTTATTAGTTTGTAGTTTGAATCTGCAGCCATCTGGCTGGAGGAGGTGGCACTGAACAGATCCTAAGGTGTGATGATGTGTTTATGTGTAGTTCTACCTGGAGTTCTTGACGTGTGTTGTGTGGCTTTTGGCTTGTGGCTTCTCTTTCTCTGCTTGGCACTTCTTCTGCCATTATGGAACTTTCCCTAGATCTGTAAGCTTGAATAAATATCCCTTCCTCCATAACTGTGACTGGTCTGGAAGTTCATCCCAGCAAATCTGAAGCTGTCTACTTCAGAAATTGGTACCAGAATGTAGGGTGAGATGAACCTGCTCATGTGGATTTTGGTGTTTTGGAACTTTCATCTTGGAGGATTGGACATGGACTTAGTACTTCCAACTGAAGACGCCTTCTGGAGTGGTAAGCCAAGTTTTATGGACTAGTTTGATGAGAACTTGGAAGTGTTAAGTGCAGAGAAAACCAAACTTGGAAGCTCAGCTTATGAATTTGGGGGCTTGGCTTATGAACCTTCTAAGGGGAAGGAAAAACTGCAGATGGCTTTGTTGGAACTGGGCTATTGGCATAAGAGCTGGCTGTGTTCTGCTGTCCAGACCCAGAGTTTGATCAAGGTTAAATTTGTAATGGACTGATGTACTTGGCTAAAGATTGTGGACTGGGAGATTAAAGATTTAAGTTGGAAAACCTTAATCAAGTTAAAATTATAAGCCCTGATACCGATTTTAGGTTACTGAAGCTGCTATTGTCAACACATTAGCAATCTTAAGGAAGATGGCCCAAATGCTTTATATTGAAATAATGGAGAGGATGCCTGAGGAAAGACTGTGATAGAAAATTCAAACTCTTTTGGGAAAGAGTTGAGTGGAGAAGGAATTTAGAATATTACTGGGTCCTGAACACCTGGTATTAGTTTTTGAAGCATGAAAAATGCATAGAGCGGGTCAAGAAGTGCCCACACAGTTCCAGGAACTGCTGCTGAGATGCAGAATGAGGCAGGACATGATGACCCTGATAAGCTGGAAGAGCCTTTGGAGATGGACCATGGTTTTCATGGAGACCTGAATATGTTTTGGATATACCAGCACTGTGCAAGGGCTACCATGGAGGCTGTTAGCCAGGGATGGAAGTTTTCCCTGGCAACTCATCCCAGCTGGAGGGGTGGAATCAGAAAATCTGGAGACTGCTAGTCATTGGACTTAAACTGCAGAAGTTTGATGTTTGCTTGATGGTTAAGTTTGCATTGTTCTAGTCTCTCCTTGCTATGCCTTATACCAGTTGAAAATGTATATTCTGTGCCTTTATATGTTGAAAGTATATAACTTATTTGATTTTACAGGACTCACAGCTAAGAAACAGTCTTAAATCTCAGATGAGACGTGGGACTTTGGAAATATCTTAAGTTGGTAAATACTGTGGGAGCCTTTGAAGTTGGACTGAATACAATTTACAATGTGTGATAGTTTTGAACCTATTGGGGGCCAGGGGCGCAATGTGGTAGTTTGAATAGATGTCACCCAATACATTCAGTGTTTTATTAGTTTGTAGTTTAGATCTGCATTACCTGTCTGGAGGAGGTGGCACTGGGAAGATATTAAGGTGTGGTTGTGGGCTTGAAATTCCAATCTAAAAATATCCAAAGTGCCTACTTCTACTTGGAGTTCCTGAAGTGTGCTATGTGGCTTGTGGCTTCTCTCTCTGCTTGGCTCTTATTTTGCCATTATGGAACTTCCCCAGAACCTATAAGCTTCAATAAATATCCCTTCCTCCATAACTGTGCCTGGTGTGGAAGTTCATCTCAGTGAACCTGAAGCGTCTACTCCAATGCCACATCAGGTCCCATAGCACTTTCAGCAATATGAGGGCTTTCCAGGAAGGAACTGGATTCCTCTCAGTTACAGCATAGTATCCTGATGTTCTGTGACCACAGCCTGTGGTGTCTTCAGCAATAGGATTTACTGTTTAGCTCTGGCATGTAACCAAGTGTTTTCACAATGGCCTCATTGGTTTGGGGACTATATAGATCTCCATGGCCAACAGATCACTGTGAGGGGTAACTCATTTCTGGGCCTGGAATTTACCAGCCAGAACCCAAGGTTTTATGATTAAACTTTTGTCACCTTCTACAGAACAATTCTGTCTGGATTGCCTTCCCTCCCCCTTTATTGGTAGTTATATCTTATAGAATTCCAGGCAGGTGGTGTTGTCTTGAGTTTTGTGTGATGTCCCTACTCAATCTCAATACCACCCTGAAACCCTCCCACCCCCTAAATTCTCTCCCTCACCTGGTGTGATGGTTTGATTCAGGTGTCCCCCATAAACTTAGATATTCTGAATGCTAGGTTCCCAGCTGTTGTAAATTTGGGAATTAATACCCCTTGGAGGCAGTGTATTGTTTTGGGAGGGCTTATGGGTATTATAGCCAGTTCCCCTTGCAAGTGTTTGGCACACTCTCCTGTTGCTGTTGTCCACCTGATGTTGACAAGGAGGTGATGTCCATCCCCTGCCCATGCTATCTTTTTCTCCTGCCATCATGGAGCTTCCCCTCAAGTCTGTAAGCCAAAATAAAACTTTTTTTCCCACAAGCTGCTCTTGGTCGGGTGTTTTCTGCCAGCAATGCAAAGCTGACTGCAACAGTAAAGCTGGTACTGAGAAGTGGTGTCATTACTCCTAGACACTTTTTGGCCCTTTGGAGCTGATTTTTAAGAGGGATGTAGAAGGATTTGAAACCTTGGCCTAAGAGATGCCTTGCAGTGCTATAAGTACAGCTTGATGGACTATTCTGGTCAGAGTTGAAAGACCTAAATGCACTAAGAACTATGGACTGTGAGGTTTGGCTTTTTTTTTTTTTTGGTTTTCCTAGCTCAGGATGACCTAGAATTCACTATTTAGTCTCAGAGTGGCCTCGAACTCTTGGTGATCCTCCTACTTCTGCCTCCTGAGTGCTGGGATTAAAGGCATGTGCCACCACGCCTGGTGAGGTTTGGCTTTTGAGGGTGAGAAAGAGCTTTTTCTGGACTGGTCTAGAAGCAGCTTGTGTGAGAGGATTGTTGGTATTCCCATGTCCTGAGAACTTGTGCAGGGTTGCATTGCATAGAAATGAACTAGTGTGAGCAGAGGGATATGGCACAGAAAGAAGTCTTTGGGCTGAAACTTCTGCCCTTTCAGCTGAAATTGTTTGAGAGATTGAAACTATTGAGATTGGGCTAGTTGATCGGCATTGGGGCAATAGAAAGAATGCAGAGTATTTTGAAGGGGACTGAATGCTCAAGGAATGTCCTGTTCTTCAAAGTTCGCTTTATTCTTCCCTGGATTAAGAAATTGGCACCCCACCTGCTATTATGGAGTATAAGAAATGCAAGAAAGAGAGGGTCATTGAATTTGCAACAAGGTCTTGTGTTTTAGAAATGGCTATGGACAGTGTGAAGCAGGTTTGCTGGGTTGCCTACCTGGAGACTCAATGGAGAGCCATGAGGATGGACCATGGGTTGCAGTGGAGATCCAATGTAGATGCCAAGACCATGAAATGGCTGCAAAGGAGAGCTACTGTCCCCAGATGAAGTTTTCCAGGACTGTGAGTAGCCTAGCTGCAGGGGTAGAATTGGAACTCCAGAGACATGTTGCTGATTAGAATTATTGGACTTGGAGACTTGTCACTGACTAGAGTTGTTGGACTTGGAGCTACAGAGTTTGATGTTTGTACTGTTTTAAATCTTCTGTTGGTTGAATATTTCTTTGCTATTCCCAATGCCATCTTTTTGCAATGTGAGTGTTTATTCTGTCCCATTATGGGTTTTCTGGTATTATGGCTCAGTTAAAAGATCTTGGATTATGGGAATGTTTGAATATCATTAGGATTGATAAAATCTATGGAAACTTTTATAGTTGGACTGGATGTATTGCATTTTACATCATGGATGGTTATAACTTTATGGGGGCCAGGGGCAGAATGTGGTGGCTTGCTTCAGGTGTCCCCCATAAACTTAAGTGTTCTAAATGATAGGTTCCCAGCTGATGGAGATTTGGGAATTAACACCTCCTGGAGGCAGTGTATTGGTGGTTGGTTTATGAGTATTATAGACAGTTTCTCCTTATCAGTGTTTGGCACACTCTCCTGTTGCTGTTGTCCACCTGATGTTGGCAAGGGGGTGATGTCCATCCTCTGCTCATGCCATCATTTTCCCATGCCATCATGGAGCATCCCCTCAAGTCTGTTAGCCAAAATAAACCTTTTTTCCCCACAAGATGCTCTTGGTCAGATGTTTTCTGCCAGCAATGCAAACCTGACTGCAACACCTGGCATGTTAAGGTTCCTGTCCTCCCTCCCTATTTCCTCTTTCTCCTGGTCTTATTTGCATTTATGACCATATTCCTGATGCATACTACACTTACATTCATCTTCATTTGATCTCAGTTTAGATCCTCATATGAGAGAGAACATGCAGTGTTTTTCTTTTTGTGCCTATGTAACTTCACTTATAATGATTTTTTCCAACTCCTTAAATTTTCCTGAAAAATTCATTATTTCATTTTTTCTTACTGCTGAGAAGAATTCCATTGTGCATATGTACCACATCTTCATTATCTATTCCTCAGTTGATGGGCATCTAGATTGATTCCAATTCCTAGCTATTGTGAACAGAGCAGCAACAAACATGGTTGAGCAAGTATCTCTGTAGTAAAGAGTGGAATGTAGCTGGATCAGATGGTAGGTCTACTTTCATCTTTTTCAAAAACATGCATATTGATTTATATAGAGAACCTGAATTTTAAAGCTCTGATTGCCATTTTTACAATTATATGGTCTGTTTTCCAGAAGTGACCCAGGCAACCTATCTCAATCATTTCCCTAAAATGGCCCAAGTCCTGAAGCAAGGAAGAATGTCTTATTATGAAAGAATTCGATGACCCTACTTCTCCCATAAGAACTCCCTAATTTGTTGTTCTGACCTGACTCGCTAGAGCTCTTCTTAAGATTTCTGAAAAAAGCTTGATTCAGTTGTTGATCTAAGTCTTTCCTCTCCTTTCATTTCCACATTTTCCCCTAACACCATATATTTTCAAGTTTATTTTCAGGCTGACCTGAAACTCACTGTGTAGTCTCAGGCTGGCCTGGAGCTCAAGGAGATCCTCCTACCTCTGTTTCCTGAATGCTAGGACTAATGGTGTATACAACCATGCCTGGCTTTCTACTTGTTTTTGACTTCTTGAGAACCCTCATAGCTGTATTTTTACTATTTATTCTTTTGCATGAATTTTTATTTGCAAGGAGAGAGAGGGAGAGAGAGGGGAGAGACAAACAGAAAGAATAGGCATGGCAGGGCCTTCAGCTGCTGCAAATGAATTCCAGATACAGGTGCTCCTTTGCACATCTGGCTTTACTTGGGCACTGGGGAATTGAACCCAGGTCATCAGGCATTGCATGTAAGCACCTTAACTGCAGAGCCATCTCTCTAGCCCCTTGCAATGATTTTTAAAGTAATCTTGTACAATGTTTTAATGTTTAAAGTAAATAACCAGAGAGAGAACTGATAGCATTAAAATATTGAAATTTCTAATTAATAGGCATCATCTATTTCTCCATTTTAAAGTTACCTTAGTGTCTTTTTGTAAAATCAAAGATTTCTTCATATGTAGGCCTTATATACAATCTTATTGTTAGTTATCTGATTTTTTAATATGTGACTGTTAAGTTACATATTTATTTAAATATCAATTTCTATTTGTTGTTAGAACATATAGTATGTTGAGTTTATATTGATTTTTTTATTTTTTATTTTTATTTTTGGAGAGACACAGAGAGAGAGACAGACAGAGAGGGAGAGGGAGACAGAGAATGGGTGCGCCTGCAGTCTTTCAGCTGCTGTGAACAAAATCCAGATAAGTGCGCCCCCTTGTGGGCAAGTGCAGCGTTGTGCCCTTGCGTCACTTTGCATCTGGCTAAACGTGGGACCTGGAGATTGGAACGGGGTTCTTAGGTTTAGCAGGCAGGCCCCTTAACTGCTAAGCCATCTCTCCAGGCCTTTTTTTGTTTTTTTAAGGTAGGGTCTCGCTCTAGTCCAGGCTGACCTGGAATTCACTATATAATTCACTATATAACCTCCCAAGTGCTGGGATTAAAGGTGTGCACCACCATGCCTGGGCTTTGTATTGATTTTACAAATTCTTTAATGTTACTAAAATTTCCTTTAAATTAATTTTGTGCATTTTTTTAAGGTAGGGTTTTGCTCTAGCCTAGGCTAACCTGGAATTCACCTTTTTGTTTTGTTTTGTTTTTTTTTTGAGTAGGGTCTTACTCTAGCCCAGGCTGACCTAGAATTCACTCTGTATTCTCAGGGTGGCCTCAAACTCATACTGATCCTACTTCTGCCTCCTGAGTGCTGGGATTAAAGGCGTGTGCCACCATGCTTGGGTTGGAATTCATTATGTAGTCTCAGGGTGGTCTTGAACTCACAACAATCCTCTTATCTCTGTCTCCTAAGTGCTGGAATTAAATGTGTGTGCCACCATGCCTGGCGATTTTCTGTGTATTTAAAATTTTTTTAAAAAACATTTTTAATGATAACTTCCATAATTATAGACAACAAACCATGATATTTCCCTCCTTTCCCCCACTTTCCCCTTCACATATCCACTTTTCATCATATCCCCTCCTTCTCTCAATTAGTTTCTCTTTTATTTTGATGTCATCATCTTTTCCTCCTATTAAGATGTCCTTGTGTAGGTAGTGCTAGGCACTGCAAGGTCATAGATACTGAGGCCAATTTCTGTCTGAACAATTGCATTGTAATTAGTCCTACCCTTCCTTTGGCTCTTACATTCTTTTTTTTTTTTTTTTAGAGACAGCAAGAGAAACAGAAACAGAGAAGGAGGAGAGAGAGAGAAAATTGGTCTGCCAGGGCCTCAGCACAAAATCAAACTCTACACACTTGCACCACCTAGTGGGCATGTGTAACCTGGCACTTGCCTCATCTTTGTGTGTCTGGTTAATGTGGGATTTAGAGAGTATAACATGGGTCCTTAGGCTTCACAGGCAAGTCCCTTAACCACTAAGCCATCTCTCTGGCCCTGGATCTTACATTCTTTCCACTACCTCTTATGCAATGGACCCTGAGCCTTGGAAGGTATACTAGAGATACAGATACACCTCTGTCCCTTCTTCTCAGCACTCTGATGCCTTTGAGTCATCCCAGTGGTCACCACCATCTGAAAAGAGAAGCTTCTCTAACCAAAAGTGAGAGTAGCATTAATATATAATATATAAATTAATAATATTATATATATTAATTAATATATAATATATAACATTAATATATGGATATGAACATTAAGTTTGGTGGGCAGTTTGGTGAGAATAATATATGCATTTAGCCGGACAAGAGCAAGCGTGACACTTATAGGGCTCATGACCTGCCCTGCCATAGGCTTTTGATTAGGTTTTCAGCACCAGGCATGTATTTCCTCCTATGGACCAGGCTTCCAGTCCAATTAGAGAGCAATTGGTTTCCCCCATAACAGACATTCCACTATTACACCCATTGGCTCATTTGGCCTGTCTGGCCCAACTTAAGGCTTGCAGTGTCTGCTGTTTTCACTGCTGATGACTTGTGTCTCCCATAGGGCTGCATGCAGTATAGCTTTTCCAGCTGTCAGCTGGTCTACAGGGAAGAGGTTTTCAGTTCAGCTACAGCTTGATTTCTCAGTGACCTTGCTGCTTAGGCATATGAACTTTCCAGCATCATGATCTTAACATCTATTTCTTGTGGGAAACCAAGAGCATTGGCAATGTCCTGTAATGTTTTGGGGCCATCAGGGATCTCCCTGGCCAACAACACACTGGAAATTATCCCATCCCTGGCACTGAAATTTTTCTGGTTAACAGTCTATGGCTTCTGGGTGTGACATTATCCAAAATTATTATTGTTACTCAATTGCTGCTTGCTTAAATTTACTAATATATTCACATTTCAATTTTTATGGTGTAATCTAAGTTAACTTTAATTAGTCTACTGCCTTTGCCTCCTACATGCTCAGATTACAAGCATGCACCAGTAACAGTTTCTTTCCTTTGTTCCCTCCTTTCCTTTCTTTTCCTTTCCTTTCCTTTCCTTTCCTTTCCTTTCCTTTCCTTTCCTTTCCTTTCCTTTCCTTTCCTTTCCTCCTTCTTTTCTCCCTCCCTCCCTTCCTCCTTCCCTCCCTTCCTCCCTTCCTTGCTTTCATGCTTTCTTTCTTCCCCCTCCTTCTTCTCTGTTTCTCTCAGACAAGCTCTTCCTATGTATCTAAGCCTGACCTTGAACTCTCAGTCTCCTGCCTCTTCTCCTTCAGTGCTATGATTACAGGTGTACATGACAATTCCCAGCTTTTCTGTTTGCTGTTTTTGTATTTTTTTTTTTCTAGGAGAGAGAGAAAGAGAGAGAGAGAGAATTGGCACACCAGGGCCTCCAGCCACTGCAATTGAACTCCAGATGTGTGTGCCACCTTGAGCACATTTGTGACCTTGTATGCTTGGGTCACCTTGTGTGTCTTGCTTACGTGGAACCTGAACAGTCAGACATGGGTCCTTAGGCTTTGCAGGCAAGTGCCTTAACTGCTAAGCCATCTCTCCAGCCCTTCTGTTTGCTTTTATTTATTCATTTTTAAATTTTTTTTGGGGGGAGTTCGAGATAGGGTCTCGCTCTAGCCCAGGCTGACCTGGAATTCACTCTATAGTCTCAGGGTGGCTTCGAACTCATGGTGATCCTCCTACCTCTGCCTCCTGAGTGCTGGGATTAAAGGCGTGCACCACCACACCTGTCCTGTTTGCTTTTAATTAGTGGTTTTATTTCAGCATTTCAAATGCTTAGGAACAGATTTTTAAATCCTCAATACTTGGTTTCATATCTTGGCTCTGATATTTACTAGATGTATAGTGGTAATGCACTTTATAATTGTGTTTCTGTTTCCTTAATGTAATAAGGTTTATTATCTTATTTAGTCATGTGAGAATTAAGTAAGATCTTTAATCAGTGCCTGGTATTTAGTGAACTATGAACACATCAGGTTTTATTGTTGTCTGATACTTTATACCAATGATCATTTAGCTTCTACCTGAATCAATATATTTGCAATTCCATTAATATTGGTCTGTTCATGACAAGACTCCCTCAATTTTTGCTTTAAAATTGTCTTTATTTCACTTTCGTTTATTTAAGTTTGGATGATATTTTTAAGTTTTGGATTTTCTTAACTATTAATGGTAAATATTTTGTGGGTGTTGCTTGCCAGCTGCTTATGGTTCTCTTAAAAACAAATTTACTTCCATTTCTCTTTTAAATAAAATTTATTTGTATGTATTTTTGAATGTATTTATCATGGTAATATATGTAATATAAACTTGCAATTTTAACTACTTTAAGTGATGATTTTAGTGACAGATAAATATATTCACTATGTTGTGCAAATATCACTACTACCTGTACCCAAAATATTTTGCTACTATAAACACATCTACTTATTAAGCAATATTTTCCTTATTTACCTCCTATCCCTGCCAATATTTATTCTCCCTTATATTTCTTTTTTTTAAAATTAAGACAATTCTTTATTTATTTGCAAGCAGAGAGAGAGAGAGAGAGAGAGAGAGAGGGAGGGAGGGAGAGAGAGAGAATGGGCACGCCATGGCCTCTAGCCATTGCAAACAAACTCCAAACGCATGTGCCCCTTGTGCATCTGGCTTATGTGGGTCCTGGAAAATCGAACCTAGGTCCTTTGGCTTCGCAGGCAAACACCTTAATCGCTAAGCCATCTCTCCAGCTCACAATATTTCTTTAATGTTACATATTTTGGATGTTTAGCATAAGATAAATTACACAATATTAATTTTTGTATTTGGCTATTTCACTTATCATGACATTTTATTTTTGACTAGACAGTAAGTTGCATTGTTCAAAATTCTTGACGACCCCCACAATGCACGACCCACATTTCCCATTGATGAGGGTCCCTTTGGAAGAGGGAGGACAGGGAGGATGATAATGGAACCAATACTATAATTGTAAAATCAGAATAATATAAATAAAAAAATCAAAATTATATAAAACTTTAAAAATAAGTTTTTGTTTGTCATAACAGTGCATGTGTACAATTATAAATAGATATTCTTTGTGTCTTTTTGTTATAAAAATTACTGTTTTAGCTTGACTTTTCTGAAGTTTCTGGGTTTCTGATTTGATGTGCTTTGATCACCCACTGTGTCTGTTGCCCTGGTGTTGGTTGTCAGGCTAACAGTGGGAACAGTACTCATGTCGCTGCTTCCTTTCCAATTTCTCTTGGGTCCCTGCAGATGTGGTAGATGTGGCATGTCATATAGTAGGCAGTTTCTTGTGTTTTTCTTGTGCTGATGGATCTTGATGCTCGTGAATTTTCTTTGCCATCTGTAAAATAAAACAGATTATCCAACCAAGATTGAAAGCAGCTTGGATTAAAAGGGGTAGGTATAGTTAGTTGAGTGCTTTTGGTGTGTAAACACACTTATTGTTTACAGAGCCATGGGGGTTTCTCTAGGGAGACTATGAGTTTTCTATCCATGGAATTCTGACTTGGTTTCCAATATTAGATATGGGTTTTTCCTCACTGAGTGGGCTTTGTGTCTAATCAGAGAACAGTTGGTTACCTGCAAAAGCTGTGTGCCACTATTGCACAAGTATGAATTTCTTTCCTGGCTAGTTAATTTCAGAGTTTGCAGGGTCCCCTGCTTATTCATGCTGTTGGTGATCATTGTCCCTCAGCAACTTCCACAGCATTTGCTAACACTATGAGGGATATCTGGTGTTTTTTCTCACAGTCTTTGCCAAGACCAATATGTTGAAGGGTTTCCCCTATTTTTTCCTCTAGCAGTTTCAGAGTTTCAGGTCTGATATTAAGGTCTTAGATCCATTTGGACTTAATTCTTGTCCATGGAGAGAGATAAGGATCTTTTTTTTTTTTGGTTTGTATTTCATTAAAATTTGCCCAATCGTTATTATTTTTTCCTGTCTACTGATTTTTGGTTTGCCTTGTTCTTCTTTTTCCAAGGCCTTGAGGTGAAGCATTAAGTTGTTTACTTGTGACCTTTATAATTTCTTAACATAGGCACTTGAAGCTATAAATTTCTCTTTTAGGACTGCTTTCATTGTGTCCAAAAGGTTTTGGTATGTGTATTCTCATTATCATTTGACTCCATGAATTTTTTGATTTCCTTCTTGATTTCATCATTGACCTATTCATCATTTAGTAGTATATTGTTTAGTTTCCATGATTTTGTGTATGCTCCATAGATTTTTTTTGCTATTGATTTGTAGTTTGATTCCATTGTGATCAGAGTGCATAGAATGTGTATTCTGCAACATTTGGGTGAAATGTCCTGTATATATCTGTTAGGTCCATTTGTTCCATGACCTCATTCAATCCAGAAGCATCTCTGTTTATTTTTTGCAGGGATGACCTGTCAACTGGTGAGAGTGGGGTGTTGACATCACCCACTACAAGTGTGTTTGGTGTGATCTGTGACCTTAGTTATAATAGCATTTGTTTGATGAAATTGGGAGCCCCCATGTTAGGTGCATATATGTTTAGGATTATAATGTTCTCCTGTTGGAATGTTCCTTTAATCAATACAAAGTGACCTTCCTCATCTTTCCTAACTAATGTTGGTCTGAAGTCTACCCTGTCAGAAATTAGGATAGCAACCCCTGCTTGTTTTCTAGGCCCATTTGCTTGAAACACCATTTTCTAACCTTTCACTCTAAAATAGTGTCCATTCTTGTAGAAAGGTGAGTTTCTTGGATGCACCAAATTGAAGGATCCTGCTCTTTCACCCAGTCTGCAAACCCATGTCTTTTGGTTTGGGGCATTGAGGCCATTGATATTAAGCGTTGTTATTGAAAGGTGTGTATTTTTGCCTTTTTTCCTGTTTTACCTTTCCGGTTTTACCTTTGCTCTCTTGTATTAACTAGTATTGGAGTAGGGTTCGTTTTTTCAAGGTTTCTTATATGTGTGCTTTTCTTTATCTTCAGCATGGAGGATCCTTTCAAGTATATTCTGTAGAGCTGGTTTTGTCTTCAAATAATACTTTAGCCTACTTTTGTTGTTTAATGTCCTTATTTCTCCATCTATTTGAATGGATAGCTTTGCAGGGTAAAGTAACCTTTGTTGACAGTTGTTATCTTTCAAAACTTGGAATACATCACTCCAGCCCTTCTGGTTTTTAAAGTTTGTGTTGAGTAATATGCTGTGATCCTGATGGGCTTGCTTTGTGGGTGACTTGCTTTGTCTCTCTAGCTGCTTTCAATACATTTTCTTTCGTTTCTATGTTTGGTAGTTTAATTATAATATGGTGAGGAGAGGTTCTTTCCAGGTTTTGTCTGTTTGGTGTTCTAAAGGCTTCCTGTATCTGCATTGTCATTTCTTTCCCAATTTGGGAGAAGTTCATTGCTAGTATTTCTGACTGGTTTTTCTTTATTATCTCTATTTCTTTATTCATGTCTTGTATTGACCTTTTTATTTCATTAAATTGGTTTCCTGTGTGTTCTTTGATTCTTTTTATTTCCTCCTTCATGTCTTGTATTGACCTCCTTATTTTGTTAAATTGTTTTTCTGTGTGTTCTTTGAACATATTTATAATCATTCTTTTGAAATCTTTCTCAAGCATTTCCTCTAAATCATTTTCACTGAAGGTCATTTCTGATGCATTAATACTTTTTTTTTGGAGAGTGACAGAGACAGACAGAGAGGGAGAGGAAGACAGATAGAGATGGGGATGCCAATAGCCTCTCAGCTGCTGCAAACGAAATCCAGATGCATGCGCCCCCTTGTGGTCAAGTGTGGCATTGTGCCCTTGCATCACCTTGCATCTGGCTAAACATGGGACCTGGAGATTGGAACCACTGGAGATTGGAACCAGTGTTCTTAGGCTTAGGAGGCAGGTGCCTTAACCGCTAAGCCATCTCTCCAGCCCCATTAATACTTTTTATTGGATTTATATTGTCTTGATTTTTTATATTTCTTGTATTATGCTGTAGAGAGTTTTGCATGTTGGATTGATTTAATGCTTGTGTTTTCTAATTATCTGCAGTAATATTAGATGTATCAATCAGTCTGATGTTATATATCTTTAGGGTAGGAGCTTAAGATGCTAGGTGTGGCTCTTAAGACTCTCAGAGTAACCAGAAAAGTGACTCTAGGTGTTGGGTTTGCCTGCTATGAGAATATTCAAGTAAGCTGAATTGCACAGAATTGTACAGACAAATGCTAAAAAGTTAACTAAGCAATGTATACATTCAATGAAAACAGCATAGAGGATTTATGCAAAAGTACATATTATGAGAAACACATCCTCTAACAAAGTCACCGTCTCTAAGGATGTGTGTTGTCCCACACCCTTAATCCTGTCAACTGGGAGGCTAAGATTTATGGTCTGTAGAGGGTTCCAAGGTCAGCTTGTGACTGAGTGAAACACTTCCCCAAAGAATGACAGAAGAGTAAACAAAGGCACTATAAATCAGGGAACAACAAATGGCAAGCCCAAAATATAGCTTATTTAAGAATGTCAACTCTGACCATCAATCAGATTTAACATATAATTTACCATGGCATGGATGATGCAATTAGCCCTTCCAATGCAAGCATATATACCAGTCTTATTTGGTGGGTACTGACCTGGTACAATCCCAGTTACCTTTTGGGATGGCTTTGGTCTCAGCTAAGCTGCCTGGATGCTTGGGTCCCTCTTTGCTGTGCTGTGGGCTCAGGTAGGCTGTCTGGGTCTGTGTGTCGCTTCCCTGATCATGCTGGGTGCTGTGTAGGTGAGCTCCCTTCCCCAGGTCTCTGGTGCTTGTTGGTGCTTGTGCTGGCAGTGGGGGAGGGGAGACTGTGGACAGAGGCTGAAGTACTCCCACTGGTCCTCTTTGCTCTTCTTCCTCAGGTAGCTGTCTGGGTCGTTGGTCTCTGCTGGTCTCCTTCTGGTCCTTGTTCCACATTTCTTGAGTTTGTGGACAGAGGCTGGCCAGTATGATCTTCTTCCTCACAAGCTGGAGAATCCCCTCACCTGGCTTTAAAATCCTGTGGCTGAGGCTGAGCCTGGCGTCTGTGGTTGTGTGGAACTCGCCATCACTGCTGGAGCTGCAGTCGATAATTTATTATAAACCTCACTTTTTAGTAGAAGAGTGTATTTTGCTGTTTTTTTTTTTTTTTTTTTTTTTTTTTTTTTTGCTTTTTCTCCCCTAGGCTGTTTTGGCATGGTTCCTATACTGCCATCTTAACTGGAAACCTCAAAATCGTTTTGACTTGTATTTCTTTGATAGCTAAAGATGTTGAACATCTCTTTATGTGTGCATTGGTCACTTGAATTTCTTCCTTTGTTCATTTATCTACCACATTTTTTGATTGGGTTATTTGGCTTTTTTTTTTTTTTTTTTTTTTTGGTTTTTTGAGGTAGGTCTCACTCTAGCTCAGGCTGACCTGGAATTAACTATGTAGTCTCAGGGTGTTCTCGAACTCATGGTGATCCTCCTACCTCTGCCTCCCGAGTGCTGGGATTAAAGGCGTGCGCCACCACACCCGGCTTTTATCTGGCTTTTTTATTGTTTAGTTTTTCAAGTTCTTTGTAGATGCTAGATATTAGGCCTTTGTTGGAGGTATAGTTGGTGAAGACCTTTTCCCCATTTGGTGGGTTGTGTATTGATATTTTGCTTGTCTGAACAACACCTTTTTTAGTTAAGTATCCCTCCAGTTTCTGTCACTGTGACAAAGTACTGGAGAAAATCAACTTAAAGGAGGAATAATCATTCATTTTGGCTCATGGTTTCAAGGGTTTTAGGCCATAGTAACTCTGGCTGCATGCTTTTAGGCCTGTGCTAAGTCAGAGCATCATGGAAGCAGGAACATGATGTGGAGCAAAGCTGATCACTGTGTGGCAGCCATGAAGGAAGGGGAGTAGTCAGGGTCCTGTCATCCCCTTTAAGGGCACTGACTTACTCTTATTAGGCCCCCTGTTTTAAAGTTTCTTGTGCTCCTCAATAGCATGTTCAGCTAAAACCAAGCCTTCAAAATGAATCTTTTTTGGTATGTGTCTGTATGTGTAGTGTGAATGTATGTGCATGTGTTTTCATATATGTAATGGCACATACATGTGTGGGTGCATACACATGTATGTGTGTGTGCATGTGGAGGTCAGAAGTTGATATCAGGTGTCTTCTTTGATTGATCTCCACTTAATTTTGCTGAGGCAGTGTCTCTAACGTGAATCCAGGGCTCTAACGTGAATCCAGGGCTTGTGATTTGGCTAGTTTAGCTAGCCAACTTGCCTGGGAACTCTGTTTATGCCTCCTTAGTGCTGGGACTGCAAGCAGGCAGGCCACCACACCCATGGGGCATTTATATACCAAGTCCTGGGGACCTCAACTCTGGTCCTCACACTTGCATGGCAAGTGTTTTATCCACAAAGCCATAGATTCATAACATGAATCTTTGTGGGATATTCCATATCCAAGTTATAATATTCTACCCCTGACTTGCAAAGGTTCATGTGCATTTCACAATACCAAATATATTCAGTCCCTATACAAGGATTGCCAAAGTCTTAACAGCTCCAGCCTTGCTCACAAGTATAAGTCCAACATCTCCACTGAGACTTGACACAAGCTCTTAGCTGTCAGCTCCTCTAAAAAATTTTAAAAAGTGGGCTAGGGAGATGGCTAAGTTTAATGCTCATTTACAAAGCCTTCTGGCCCAGGTTCAATCCCCCAGTACCCATATAAAGCCATATGCACAAAATCTGGTATTCGTTTGCAGTGGCAAAAGTCCCTGACACACCAATTTTCTCTCCATCTCCTCTCTCTCTCTCTCAGATAAATAAAATCTCAAACATAATAATTTTTTAAAAAGCTACATACATAAATGATACAATGACATAAGTAAACATACCCATTACAAAAAGGATGAATGTGGGGGCTGGAGAAATGCCTCAATAGAAAAAGGCACGTGCTTTCAAAGCTTGATGGCATGGGTTTGATTCCCCCAGACCCATGTAAATCCATATGCACAAAAAGTGGCACATGTATCTGGAGTTCATTTGCAATGGCAAGAGGCCCTGACATGCCCATATTCTCACTCTCTTTCTCTCCATAAATAAATAGATAGATAAATAAATAAAGTGAATAGATGGGAATGATGAGACCTAAGTTTAATGCAGACAGGTAGTGAAACAAATTGTAATTATCCTATATCAGCTAAACTTAAGAACACAATTAATATTTATCATCTCTGTCCTACCATCTATTATAAATGGTGTGATATTTTTGCTATATGGAGAGATAAGATTTATCTTTGAGCAGTTTAAACCCTTAGTTGCTTGGTCTTTGTCAGACTGTGAATGCTATAATTTCCCATTTCTCATTATCACTGCCAGTGGAAACACCTAAAGATACTCTAGTGAACCTGTTCTAGATGTATTCTTGCTTGTAACAATTGTTGCACAGCAGCCCAATCTCTTTAGAGAAATCAGGCTCAATTTATGCCTTTCATTTATTTACCCCTGTCATTATCTATTTATCTACTGGCATGAGCAGCCTAATATAATGAGGTTGTAGCCAGTTTTAATTCTATTGAAATGTAGTGGAGCCTGAATATTTCCTGGATAGGATGAAAAATGTTTGCATTTGGTTGAAATCAGATTAGTGGAATTACTGACAACAGGAGTTGATCTTATTCTTTTCCTTGGTTTGAGAACTAATTGATTCTAGCTACTTGTGGCTTAGTTGTTGATTCAACTTATATGCTACATCTTGTAGGTCTGTCCAACCTTTTGACATTGTTCCATGATATTGTCATCTACCAATTTCATGCCCAAGAAGCCTCATAAAGAAAAGAAGGATCTGGGTGTGGTGGTACACACTTTTAATACCGGCACTCAGGAGGCTGAGGGAGGATTATTAGTGTGAGTTCAAGGCCAGCCTGACAAGCCTGAGCTTATATAGTGAATTCCAGATCAGCCTGGGATACAGTGAGACCCTACCTCAAAAAAAAAAAAAGGGAAAAAATGAATAAAAGCACTTTCTAGAATAAATAGTCAGGGCGAATGACTATGTTATTCAGAATGGAAGAGTTCTGTTATAATTGATCTACTATTCTCTTATACTACTCTCTAGCTCATTCTCTATCATTCCTCTCTCACTCTTAATGTGTGTACTTAAATCTATATTAAACCTTTTCTTAATAAACTTTAACTTTGTTTAACAATAAAAACTTTCTTATATTATATGGCATTTAGATTTCCTTCAGGAGTGATATTGAGGATTTAAATTTCTTCCGCTGATGTTCAGAAATGGTAATAGATCAGCATGATGAGAGAGAGTCCATGCTGTTTTTCCCATACACAGTCTCAATTTCCACCCCCCAAGACCACTCTGCACATTGGTTAATTGCT
Organism: Orientallactaga sibirica; assembly: GCA_036365145.1. Taxonomy (NCBI): domain Eukaryota; kingdom Metazoa; phylum Chordata; class Mammalia; order Rodentia; family Dipodidae; genus Orientallactaga; species Orientallactaga sibirica. Next base: position 47,751,747 of record JAEOAD010000005.1, on the reverse strand, counting down.
CCAGTTGTGGGCTCTTTGAAGAGGCAGGCTTACTAATCTTGACAGTACAAGCCACACACTCCATCCAATTATTAGACCTTTCCTGTGATAAACTTCTTTGGTGAGCATTGCTGTGAAATGCAATGATTTTTAGACTCTCCCCTTTCTAATCCCATCATATATTTCTTCTCTAGTTTATGTGTCTTTACTATGATAATTTAGATTCTTTAATTTTTTTTTTGGTTTTTCGAGGTAGGGTCTCACTCTAGCCCAGGCTGACCTGGAATTAACTATGTAGTCTCAGGGTGGCCTCAAACTCTCGGCGATCCTCCTACCTCTGCCTCCCAAGTGCTGGGATTAAAGGCGTGCACCACCACGCCCGGCTAGATTCTTTAATTTTTGTTTTGTTTCATTTTTTGGTTTTTCAAGGTGGGGGTTTCACTCTAGCTCAGGCTGACGTGGAATTCACTATGTTGTCTCAGGGTGGCCTCGAACTCATGGGATCCTCCTACCTTTGCCTCCCAAGTGTTGGGATTAAAGGCATGCACCACAATGCCTGGCTAGATTCTTTAATTTTTTAAAATTTCAATGTATTTACTTAAGAGAGATAGAGATAGAGATAGAGAGAGAGAGAGAGAGAATGGATATACCAGGGCCTCCAGCCACTGCAAACAAACTCCAGATGCATGCGCCACCTTGTGTGTCTGGCTTATGTGGGTATTGGGGAATAGAACCTAGGTCCTTAGGCTTTTCAGGCAAGTGCCTTAACTGCTAATCCATCTCTCCAGCCCTAAATTTGTTTCTTTTAGGTGCTGAACTAATCAATCTGTTTGCTATTCATCCATCTTTTTATAGTCAAACCTCAGGTATATATTTTCCCATTAAAAATTGTCAGGTGTATTGTTTACATCTCTAGCAACTTGAAAGATTTCCCTTCACTACTATTGTGTTAGCCAGATTTTCATACTTGGGACAAAATACTAGACATATGCAACTTAAAAGGAAGAAATATTTGTTTTGGCTAATGCTTTGAAAGTCTTTGGCTTCTTGGCTCTCTTGCTTTTGGCTGGTGGAGGCAGAAGATTATGATGAGGACTTGGTGACTGAACAAAGCAGATCAGCTTATGGTGGCTAGGAAACAAAGAGGGGAAAAAAGGGTAGGAATTTTTAAATGCAATACCCAATGTTCCTGTTTCATCCAGGTATGCTCTACCTCCTAAGGTTTCATAATCTCCTCAAAGCACCACAGTCTGTGAACTAAACCATTATACATGGCTTTTGGGAGACAATTCAGGTCCAAACCTAAATAATCCCCCTTTAGGGCTACATACTAGGTTTGAAGCTTACCGCTAAGCATTTTGACTTATACAACCTATGTATTGACCATCTGTGAGCTGAGATCAAGATTTATGCTCTTGTTAATTGTCATATTGAGAATTTTCCTGAGAAAGCACAAGTATGAATCAGAAGAGGCTTCAGTGCACTAGAGATAGGTTGGAAGGTAGTCTAGGGCACTTGCTGATAGAATTTCGTGTGAATCTGATTAAAAGTCAATCTCAATTATATGTATTTTTAATATATTTGATGACATCAAGCCCATGGTGGCTCCAAAGGCATAAGCACTTAGTGTTTTATAGTCAGCTTATATAATAAGGTTCAGAAGGATGAAAAACCTCTCATAAGCAGAAATATTATCTGCTATAGAAGGTGAGAGACTGTAACATAAAATTTGCACTTTAACTTTCTTAGAGTGTGTGGGAAGAGACTCCACATAATATCCTTATCCATTGTGGTGGTTTGAATGTAAAATGTCCCATATAGACTCATGCATCTCAATATTTAATCCCCAGCTGGTAGTGCTATTCTGGAAGGTTATGCAAATTTAAGATGTGGGGACCATGCTGGAGGAAGTGCTTCACCAGGGCCAGACCTTGAGGTGCTATAGTCACACCTTGCTTTGTTCTCTCTCTCTCTCCTTGCTGATGTGATGCTGGTTTCCTCCTGCTGATATGATTTCCCTACTATGATGTGTTTTCCCTTGAAATTGTAAGCTAAAAATAATCCCCTTTCTTCTTTTAGCTGATTCTAGTTGGTTATTTTGTCCCAGCAATGAAAAAGCAACTGATACAGAAAAATTTTACCAATAGGGCCATTGTTGCAGTAATTATGACTATATATTTTTTAGTCTTTTGAAAATGGTTTGTGGGTGGATTGTGGAAGGCTTTGGAACTTTGGACTACAGAAGCCTTACAATGCTGTAAGCAGAGCTTAGTGGGCCATTCTGGTGAGGATTTGAATGATCAGATGGTCAAGAAAAATGTCAATAATGGAGGGTTGGTTAATGAGGTTTCAGAGGGAAATAAGGACTCTATTGGTACCTGGAATAGAGGTAGTTAATGGGACATCCTAGCACTGAATCTGGTTAAATTCTGCCTGTGCCCTGAAATTTTAAAGGAAGCTGAATTTCAAAGTAGTAGACTAATGTGTTTGGCAGAGAAAATTTCAAGACAGAAAACCCTTGAATCTGTGATTTAGTTTTTCTTTTCTGTTCCTATTTGGATATACACTGGAAGAGGAAAATACAGAGCTAAAAGATATGAAAAATGCAAAACTTGTTATAGAAAGAAATGTGCTTTTTGGTAAGAAAATTGTAAATTCAAAACACAGAAACCATAGTCCCTTCAAGGAGATTACTCCCATTTAAGAGAAGCCAAATGTTCTGCACTGGGACAACAAGTAAGTATGCCCTGGGGGAAGACACAATCCAATGGAGGTTTAGGCTAGTAAGAGTATGAATATATTTTAAAGGAAAAGATATGAAAGAAGAATGACAAAAGGTCTTTGCTTCCAAATGTCAGCATATAAAAACTGCTATAGCTGCAGTCAAAGGCCAGGCTTCATCTACAACTAATAGTAAAACTTGGCAGTGTTGTCCACATGGTACTCATTTTAGAAGAATGAAATATGCAAAATGGAGATTATAGAATATTGTACCAAGGTTCCAAAGAGCCACTGAGGCTAAGACAGGCAAGGTAGGGCATTAATCCCTGCAAGGAGTCCCAATGAGGCCACTGCATAAAGCAGTTAAGATGAGCCATAAGTTGAAATGGAGATCTAAGGACATTGGAGATGCCAGGAATAGGGGACACTTTCTATGGGAAGCTTCAGGATCAGGGCAGATCTGACCCACAAGAGAGGTTACAGGTTGCCCAGCTCCTTAAGCCTTTTGGAACTCAGATTTTTTTTTAATTTGAGAGAGACAGAGAAAGAGATAGAGAATGGGTGCGCCAGTGGCCTCTCAGCTGCTGTGAATGAACTCCAGACACATGTGCAACATTGCATGCTTGTGTTACTTTTGCATCTGGATAAACATAGGACCTAGAGAACTGAACAGTCCTTCTTAGGTTTTGCAGGCAGGTGCCTTAACCGCTAAGCCATCTCTCCAGCCTGGAACTCAGATTTTTATTATGAGTCCCAGGTGTCAGGTGTGGAGCTATAGGATTTGATATGTGTTTTACTGGGTTTTGGTCTTGCCTTGGTACAATGTTTCCTTGCTATGCCTCCATTTCTTCTCTTTGGAATAGGATCTTTATTATGTGCTATTATATGTTGGCAGTATGTAACTTGTGTTCTGATTTACAGAGCTCAAAGTTAAGAGATTGCCTGAAGTTTCAGATGACACTTTTTTTCAGATGGCCCATCAAGCTCTGCTTTCAGGACTGCAAGCGTGGGCATGAACTGTGAGAATTAACTGTGGCAATGAAATATGGGTATTACCTATGAGAATAAACTACAGGAAAGAACTGTGGGAATAATTCTTTTGGACCTTACAAATAACTTTTTTTTTTTGAGAATATTTCCATGAAATGCTTTTTCTGCTAAGTTCCTCTCTTATAATTATTCCCTTAAGTTAATCTTACAACAAAATACTTAGCTTGCTTCAAATAATGTAATTGAGTTTTCTCTACCTTAGATTGTCTTTGCACTGAATAGCACAGATGACTATTTTTTAAAATTTATTTTTATTAGTTATGGACATACTTAGTATGTAAACAACACATGTTGGTACCATCCTTTCCTTCATTCATTCCTGCCCCTTTTCTTAAGGGGCCCTCCTTCTTTGGGACACAGGTTATCCCAATGGGGATTGTGAGTCATGCACTGTGGGGGCAGCAGTCAGATATGGGGGAGAGGCAATGCCTCTGTGCATAATGTCCCAACTTGTGGCTCTAACAATATTTCTGCCCCCTCTTCTTCAAAGTTCCCTGAGTCATGTTGGCTGCTTTTTAAGTCTACGTCAGTGATGGGCTCTTAGGAGCCTCTGGATCTCTGCTTTGGTAGGTGTTAGTGTCCTCAGTGTCTATCTATGTCACCCTTGTGCTGATTATGAGGTTCACCAAGAAAGAAGCTCATCTCCCCAATTCCTCTTGGCTTCAGCTTGATCTGGGCTAAAGTGTGATGGGTCATTTATCTCATCAGGTCCTGCTCCCATCTGGTATTACCCCAGAGCTGAAGTGTGGTTAGGTGGATGCCATCTTGACTGGAAAACTCAGATGACAATTATTAACAAGGAATGTTAAGAAATACTGATATGAGCTTAAGCCATTCTCTTTGCCCTTAACAGAGCATTTGTTATGCTGTTGTGCTTGTCCAAAAACATGCATGATATATGCTGACAATACTTTTGAAAACAACAGACATTAAAGGAAACAAATTACTCACAGAAATGCTGAAAGTGACAGGTGGGCTTTGAATGATTGCATTTGTGAATGGTGTGTGTGTGTGTGTGTGTGTGTGTGTGTGCATGCATGCATGTGTGTGTGTATTGGGAATCAGCAGAGTCATGCCCCTAAATCCTTTCCTTTAAACAAGTGTTTAAAGAATCATTTAGAGTTATATTTTCTTGCAATTCACTCATGTATTTCTGACTATTCACATTTTTCTATTTTTGTGGTTCAATAAAAATACCAGATGAGTGCCTGCTTCAGAAGCAGAACCATCCAGAAACAGAAATAGCACCAAAAACTGAAAGTATCCAGCAACCAGCTGCAGAAGAGCCACAGGTATCACTATTGGGTAGAAACCAGTAGCCAGTTTCCTTTCTTCCTTGAAACCTCCCCAAGTAAGCATATAAGTCTTCCCTAGTTCAAAGCTCCAAATCATTCCATATTACTCTCAAACTAGTTCCAAAATAACAAAATCATGTGGTCAGTTTTATTACATATATAGTCCCACCTCTTGGTGCTAAGTTTCTTTTATTCTTTTTTTGAGGTAGGGAGGGTCTTCCTCTAGCCCAGGCTGACCTGGAACTCACTCTGTAATCTCAGGCTGGCCTTGAACTCACAGTGATCCTCCTTCCTCTGCCTCCTGAGTGCTGGGATTAAAGGCATATTTTACCATACCTGGTTTGGTACCAATTTTCTATTGCAGTTACTTTCTTGTTGCTGGAACAAAAATACCTGACAAGAAGCAGCCCATGTGCAAAAAGGGTTTATTGGAGCTTAATCTTTAAGGGAAGTTTCATCATGGAAGTGAAATCATGATAGGCCTGATATGAAGACTGGATCATACTTTCACATCAGCAGGAGGGAAACAATTTGAGTCCTTGGCTTGGAGCTGGGTTCTATTACCACAAAGTCTGCCTCCATTGACACATCTTGTCCAGCAAGGCTCCACTTCCAAAAGACCCCACAACTTTCCTAAAGTGCCATCAGTTTGGGATTAAGTGTTCAAAACACATGAGTCTATGGGGGCATTTCATTCAAACCAGCTAATGATTATTGGATGGTGATGGAACCTTTAAGAAATGGATCTTGACTATACTAGGGACTCCTGAGCTGATCATACTCCCTATCTCCAGGCACCAAGTTGGCTGCTCATGGTCCAGAACACTGCCCCTTGTGGATACAACCCTGCTCCCACTTGCTGGGAGGATCAAGTTTGGTGCTGTCCTCTCTCCCTGGCCTGCTTGCCTATAGTAACCTAGGTAGGGACTCCTAAGCTGATCACACTACACAGACTGTGGCATGGAATAAGTGAGGCTTCCCAGGGTACAATCCAGATCCACATGAAGAGTACACACACAAGAAGAAGCTTGCTCAGTTTCCAGTGCTCCCAGACCAAACCTGCATATAGATTGCCACTCCATACCCACCTAGACCATAGATTATTACAGAAAAATACTGCTCACAAATTAGATACTGGAGGCAGAGTGGAGAATCAGATTTATTCATGTTGTCATGGAATCAGGAGAATAGCTTCCAAAGCTTGAACACCCAGTAACTGTCTCTTAGGACCTTTACAAACAGTTCAGTGTAACTTCTGATCATAACAAGACATTTATTTTTATTTTTAAATTTTTATTTATGAGAGAGAGAGAGAGAGAGAATAGGTGCACAGGGCCTCCAGACATTGCAAATGAACTCCAGACATGTGCACCCCCTTGTGCATCTGGCTAATGTGCGTCCTGGGGAATCAAACCTGGGTCCTTTGACTTTGCAGGCAAATGTCTTAACCATTAAGCCATCCCTCCAGCTGTAATTTTTTATCTTTTCTATCATTTGTGGGTTTAAAGTTTTCTGTCAACATGACTGAAACCATGTGTAGGAATATTTAGTAATAAGCAGGTTTTAGAAGTGAGAGGGCAGTTAGACAAAGGGTTTTTGAAAGCATCTGAATTTTGAGAAGTTTGGCAGATAGGATACAAGAAGCCCTATTATAAAACAGAACACTAGAGTTTGACCTTGGCTTTCTGCCTCAGGCTGACCAGACCACTCAACAGGCTCCAAAAGAGCTGATGTTATTGCATTCTCAGCAAGACAAAAGGACTATCTTGAGATAGGCAAATCCCAGTGCAAAATACATAACACAAGAAACCAAGGCATGATATCCTGAATAAGAATGCCCACACTTATAGTAGACACTTCCAATGGAGACTTCTTAGAGGAAACTCCAAACATCAAATTCCAAAATGCAATTATAATAATATATTCAACAAACCTAATAAGGCCATACACAAAGGGCTGAATGAAATGGACAAGAACAAAAAGAAAGCTGGGTGTGGTGGCGCATGCCTTTAATCCCAGTACTCAGGAGGCAGAGGTAGGAGGATCACCATGAGTTGAAGGCCACCCTGAGACCACATAGTGAATTCCAGGTCAGCCTGGGCTAGAGTGAAACCCTATCTCAAACAAAACAAAACAAACAAACAACAAAAAAGCTATAAAAACAAAAAAACAAAACAAACAAAAAGAAACAGAAGAACTTAATAGATGGCTTAATAAAATGGGTGAGAATCAACAAAAAAGAAGTAAATGGACAGAGGAATGAACTCAGTGAGGACATGAAGAAATGCAGGAATGAATTTCAAGAGATAATAAGAAAGTCTAATCAAGAAATGAAATAAGAAAATGAAAACAGTGACAGAGGTGGAGGAGGAAACCAGCCTGGACCAGAGTAACCCTGGAAAGAAATGAAAATGAAAAAAACAACAAAATGAAAAACAACTAATTTAAAAGGCTTCCAAGAAAGCCTCACCAACAGAATAGATCATTTGGAGGCAGGCTATGAGTGCTTGAGGATCAGACAGAGAAAAAAGTTCAGGAAGCCAAAAAATCAAATGACACATTCAAAAAACCATATAAACAGAATGAGCAGGAAATGTGAGACACCTTAAAACAACCAAACATTTGAATAATGGGCATACCAGAAGGGGAAGAACTATAAGCCAAATACATAGAGAATATCATCAATAAAATTAAAGAAGAAAATCTTACAGAAGAAATGACCATCCAGGTACAAGAGGTACACAGAACACCAAACAGACAGGATCAGAGAAGAAATTCCACATTTCACATTATAGTTAAAACACTAAGTATATAAAAGAGAGAGTAATAAAATCTGCAAGGGAAAAACAGCTCACCAGTTACAAAAGTAAGTCCATCAGAATAACATCCAAATTTTCAATAGAAACACTTTCCTCTCATAAGCTGTGTCTGGTTGGGTGTTTCATCCAAGCAATGGGAAACTATCTACCACACACCAGAAAGATGAGAGAAATGTAGCCTGTGGGGGTTTGGCTCATGATGTTTCAGAGGGGAAAAAGGACTTTATCAGAAACTGGAATAGAAGGAGTTCATGTGATATTCTGACTAAGAAACTGAGTACATTCTGCCCTTGTCCCAAAACTTTTAGGAAATTGAATTTAAAAGCAATGGACTAATGTGTTTAGCCAAAAATTTAAGGCATAAAAGCATTGAATTTGTGGCATCATTTCTCTCTGCTGCCTTGTTCAAATACACAATGAAAAAGGAAAATACATAGCAGAAAGATATGAAAAATATAGTTTGGCACAGAATAAAATATATACAATCTTAAAGTTTAAGTTATTGAAGCTGCTCTAGCCATAATTTTTAAAAATGTTACCAACATTAAAGGGGAATCTACTGCATGGTACTGGGACAACAGGAAAGATGCCCTGAGGATAATATTCAACCTATTGAGGGCTCAAGATAGAATGTAAATTATTTTGAAGGAAGAATGCTGAAGGAGATCTCTGCTTTCCAAGGTCAGCATACAGAGGCTCCTACAGGTATGTTCCATAGGTGACAGGCTTCTTCCCCACCTGAAAGCAGAATTTGGCAGCATCAAGCAATTCCAGTACACGGTTCTGGTTTTAAAAGCATGAAAGATGCAAGATGTGGGAGTCATGGAATCTTCGACCATGGTTCCAGAGAGTCACTGAGGTTAAGGAAAGATCAGAGTCCCTGCATGGAGGCCATGAGAGGCCACTAATAGAAGCTGTGTATATGAACTGTACATTGCAATGGAAACCCTAGGTTGTTAGAGATGCCAGGACCATGAGACATCTACCACGAAAAGCTGTGGGCTTGGGGCATATGTGGCCCATGAGAGAAATGATAGGTAGCCCAGCTTGAGTGGAACTACTCACACCTTTGGATCCCAGATGATTTCATCATGAATATCAGGTATCAGACTGAGAGTTGCAGGGTTTGGTGTTTGCTCTGCTGGATTTCTGACTTGGGTTGGTCCAATCTTTGTATAAAATAATGCATATAGCCAGGTGTGGTGGTGAATCCCTTTAATCCCAGCACTTGGGAGGCAAAGGTAGGAGGATTGCCATCAGTTTGAGTCCACCCTGAGACTACATAGTGAATTCCAGGTCAGCCTGGGCTAGAGCAAGACCCTACCTTGAAAAAAAAAACAAAAAATAATAAAATAAATTAATACATATAGGACTATTTCTTCTGTGCATATTTATTATATGTTGGAAATATGTAACTTGTGTTTTTAGTTTTATAGAGTTCATATTTAGGAAAGTTTCTTGAGTCTCAGATGAAACTTTATACTTTTAAATAATGTTGTAGCTGTTAAAGACTATGAGGACTTTTAGTCCAGCATGGTGGTGCACGCCTTTAATCCCAGTACTTGGGAGGCAGGATTGCTGAGAGTTGGAGGCCACCCTCAGACTACATAGTGAATTCCAGGTCAACCAGAACTAGAGTGAGAACGTACCTCAGAAAACAAAACAAAACAAAACAAAAAAACAACAAAAAAGACTATGAGGACTTTTATTCTTTGGTTTTTGAGGCAGGGTCTCATTAGCCTAGGCTGGCCTGAAACTCATTCTGTAGTCCTAGGCTGGCCTCCTGAGTGCTAGGAATAATAGCTTGCACCACCATGCCCATTTATGGAGAGTTTCTTAAAAATTTAATTTAATTTAATTTTTTTTTGGTTTTTCAAGGTAGGGTTTCACTGTAGACCAGGCTGACCTGGAATTCACTATGTCAGGGTGGCCTGGAACTCATGGTGATCCTCCTACCTCTGCCTCCTGAGTGCTGGGATTAAAGGTGTGTGCTACAACACCTGGCTGATTTAGTTTAACTTAATTTTTGTTTATTTATTTATTTGAGAGAGTGAAGCAGATGTGTGTGTGTGTGTGTGTGTGTGTGTGTGTGTGTGTGAGAGAGAGAGAGAGAGAGAGAGAGAGAGAGAGAGAGAGAGAATATGAGCCACTGCAAATTAACTCCAGATACATGTGCCAATTTCTTCATCTTGCTTATGTGGGCCCTGGGGAATTGAACCATGGTCCTTGGGCTTTTAAGGCAAATGCCTTACCTGCTAAGCCATTTCTCCAGCCCCTATGAGGACTTTTGAAGTTTGACTGAATGTGTTTTTAATTATGAGATTGCTGTAAACCTATAGAGATAGCATATGGAAGGTTCTGACTCAAAAGTGATATATTTGTGTGTCAAGTTGGCAAGGGATGGTCTTGTGATGGTTTGTATTGATTAACTATTTGACATGACCCACTTAGAATCACTTTTGATGGATTATATTGATTTGGTCATTCTCTATGCAGGTTTGTGAGGTATTATCTTGATTCAGTTAGTGAAAGTGGGCCCTCCCCAATTGTGGGTGGCACCATTTCCATGGTGGTCTAGGTCCTGAGCGGAAAAGGAATGAGTTGCCTGAGCAGCAGCACTCATCACTTTCATTGTGGGCTGAATGTGACCCACTCTGCTTCAAGCTTCTGCTGCCGTGCTTTCCCTACCATGACGTACTCCACTCCCTGGAACTGTTAGCCTACTTCAGTCCTTTTCTGTCTACCAATGGTCTCTAAGCAGGCATTTTCCCAGCAGTGAGAAAGCAACTGATACAATAGGTATGAGAGCCTCAAGAGGGAAAGGGTCATGGAAGCTTTCAATAAATTTCCAGAAGGCTGCTTAGGCCAAGATTTGTGAGTCAGGGTTAGACTCTCTGCAAGAAGGCCCTGAGAGGTTGTTGTATGAAGCTATGAAGGTAAAGCCTAAATTGTAATGGAAATTCCAGGTGGTTGGAGATATCAAGACCATGGGAAAGGTTCATGCACAGTCTCAAGCAAGATTATGTGTGCTTCAGGGAGCAGAGCTGGAAGGGTGGGGATACTCAAGTTCTTTCAAACCCAGACAATTCACAAGCCACAGATACCTAGCAAGGAGCTGAAGGATTTGGTGTTGGACCTCCTAGACTTTGGTCTTATTTTGTTCTGATCTCTTCTTTTAGAATGGGAAGTCCTACTGTTTGCCATTAAACATTTGGAGAATATAACTTTCTTTCCTTTATTTTTGGTTTTTCTAGGTAGGGTCTTACTCTAGCTCAGGCTGACCTGGAGTTTACTATGTACTCTCAGAGTGTCCTTGAACTCACAGTGATCCTCTTACCTCTGCCTCCCAAGTGCTGGGATTAAAGGCAGGTGCTACCACGCCTGGCGAATATAACTTTCTTAATGTGATAGGAGCTCACAGTTGAGAGATTGGTTTCAGAAGAATCTCTGCACTTACACTTTCCAGCTGTGTTGAAATATGGGAACTTTTGAAATTGTACTGCATACATTTTATATTATGAGAATGCCACAACCCTATTTGGACAAGAGGTAGAAGATTATGACTGAAAGTGATATGTTTGTGTAGCAAGTACACAAGGAGTGAACTTTTAAAAATATTTATTTATTTAAGAGAGAGACAAAGAGAGAGAGGACATGTTAGGGCCTCTTGAGTGTTTGACTTTATATGGGTACTGGAGAATTGAACCTGGCCTGGAAGGCTCTACAAAAATGTGCCTTTAACTACAGAGCTGTCTCCTCAGCCCCAGGAGTGAATTTGTGATGGTTAATATTGATGGTCAACTTGATAAGATCTTGAAAAATCTAGTAGACAAGCCTCTATGCCTGTTCATGAGGGAATTTCAGGATTAGGTTAGTTCAGATTGGAAGATATACTCTAAATATAGTTGGCATCATTCCATGAGCCTTGGTTTCAAACTAAACAAGAAATTGAGCAGGATAATAGCAATGATCTCTCTTTGCTTCCTTATTGTGGATGCATGCAGTGTGACCAGCTACTTCATGCTCCTGCCACCATGATGGACTACCTTCAAATTGTGAGTCAAAACAAATCTTTCCTTCCTTATTTTTAGTCGGCTGTCCTTCCTTATTTTTTTCCAGGCAGGTTGTAATAGAAACAGAAAAAGTAACTCACATAGATAGTATCAGATTTTATCTTATAGTCAGATTCAGGTAATTAAAATCTCTAAATTCATCAGGCATGATGATACCCACCTTTGTTCCAGCACAGGGGAGGTAGAGGTATGAGAAGTGCCATGAATTCGAGGCCACCCTGAGACTATATATTGAATTCAAGGACAGCCTGAGCTAGAGAAAGGCCCTACCTCAAGAATAAAATAAAATGTCTGAATTTAAGATTCAAAAAAGGTACAAGTCATGATGCATACACTTTCAAAATCCCAAGGGATCAAAATTCTGAAGCTTAGCAGTAACAGACTTAGTATGTTGCCTATTTTCCTGAATGGGGTTCTTTTAACTGATAGATGTATCTATCCTAGTTCAGGGGCCTGATAAATAATCACATGGAAGGTCTATGGATCCCTTGGATCCATTGTAAAATGGATCAGTACCCAAATTCCATTAATATCTTGGTCTCAATAAGCCTTTAAATAAATAGTGGGTTAATAAGCCTTTATTCTAAATGGTGGTCCATGAGGGTATTTTCAGTCAGTTTGGATAAAAGGCAGTTAAGGGCTTATTTATAACCTTTGAAAAGCCTAGACAATCCAATTTACCATGTGTAGTTGTCCAGGCAAATGGATACATAGCTCTTTTTTTGAAAAATTAATTTATTTAAGAGAGACAGAGAGACAGAGAAAGAGAGAGTATGGACATGCCAGGGCCTCCTGCCAACTAAAAACAGACTCAAGATGCATGTGCCACTTTGTGCATCTGGCTTTACCGAGGGATTGAAGCAGGGCAGGCAAGCTTTGCAAGTAAACTCCTTTAACTACTAGGCCATTTCTCCCCTGCATAGCTTTTCAAGGAAATAATCAAAGGAGCATTTAGAATCTATTGTAGTTAGCTTCTTATTGCTGGCTCCAAATACTTGACCAACAGGAGGTAAGGATCTATTTTGGGTTGAAAGGGAAAGATCCATGATGGCAGGGGGAAACATGGCATGAGGAGAAGCTGGACGTCACCTCCTTGCCATAGAAGGTAGAAAATAGCAACAGATGAGTGAGACTATTTCTGACAAGGGAAAGCGGGACTATGACACCCAAAGCCCATCCCCAGCAACACACCTCCTCCAGCAAGACTCAACCTCCCAAACTGCCACCACCAGGGCACCAAGCATTCAAAACACATGATTTTATAAGGCACACATGACTGTAGCCAGCACAGAATCTATAATTGCAATGGCATTGTCCTTCTTGAAACACTGGACTCTGGTGCTATAACCTGACGTATCAGAGTAAATGACTGTAATTATCCATCTTAATCGCTGTATACCAGCTCTAAATTATTTTTAAATAATTCAGGCAATGTTTTATTTTGCTGCTACATCCCACTTTCTAGGAACACGATGGTTCATTCAGCATAGCCATAGGTTATCATGTGGCAAATCAGTTTGTTTACCATGATTTCCTGATTATGTAGTAGTTCAACCTACTTTGGTACTAGTTGTTTTGTGCAGCAATTTTGTTCCCATTATTTTGTAATCTTATCATCCTCAACCATTCAAAGGATCTCTGTTCCTTACCAGCATCCTATACCGTGGGACCTATCCTGTGAATAACTGTACCCCAGGGAACTTTGCAAAAATTGCCATCAGTGTTACTCTCAATGGTGCATTCCTTAATAGTGAAGAGCATGCCTTTTGGGCAGTTTTAGGAAACAATTGTTAGGGTTACATGTTTTTTGTTGATTTTTTTTGTGTGTATATAATGTGGTGTTTATGGTGGTGCATGCACATGTATGTGCCCATGTGGTATACCATGTACTTGTCTGTGACTGGAGTGTACTCACCTATAGTGGTTGAAGCAGAACATTGGGTGTCCTGTGCCATCACTCTTCCACCAATTCTTTTTTACCACGCCTGGCGAATATAACTTTCTTAATGTGATAGGAGCTCACAGTTGAGAGATTGGTTTCAGAAGAATCTCTGCACTTACACTTTCCAGCTGTGTTGGAAATATGGGAACTTTTGAAATTGTACTGCATACATTTTATATTATGAGAATGCCACAATCCTATTTGGACAAGAGGTAGAAGATTATGACTGAAAGTGATATGTTTGTGTAGCAAGTACACAAGCAGTGAACTTTAAAAATATTTATTTAAGAGAGAGACAAAGAGAGAGAGGACATGTTAGGGCCTCTTGAGTGTTTGGCTTTATATGGGTACTGGAGAATTGAACCTGGCCTGGAAGGCTCTACAAAAATGTGCCTTTAACCACAGAGCTGTCTCCTCAGCCCCAGGAGTGAATTTGTGATGGTTAATATTGATGGTCAACTTGATAAGATCTTGAAAAAATCTAGTAGACAAGCCTCTAGGCCTGTTCATGAGAGAATTTCAGGATTAGGTTAGTTCAGATTGGAAGATACACCCTAAATATAGTTGGCATCATTCCATGAGCCTTGGTTTCAAACTAAACAAGAAATTGAGCAGGATAATAGCAATGATCTCTCTTTGCTTCCTTATTGTGGATGTATGCAGTGTGACCAGCTGCTTCATGCTCCTGCCACCATGATGGACTACCTTCAAATTGTGAGTCAAAACAAATCTTTCCTTCCTTATTTTTAGTCAGCTGTCCTTCCTTATTTTTTTCCAGGCAGGTTGTCATAGGAACAGAAAAAGTAACTCATATAGATAGTATCAGATTTTATCTTATAGTCAGATTCAGGTAATTAAAATCTCTAAATTCATCAGGCATGATGATACCCACCTTTGTTCCAGCACAGGGGAGGTAGAGATGTGAGAAGTGTCATGAATTTGAGGCCACCATGAGACTATATATTGAATTCAAGGGCAGCCTGAGCAAGAGAAAGACCCTACCTCAATAATAAAATAAAATGTCTGAATTTAAGACTCAAAAAAGGTATAAGTCATGATGCAGACACTCAAAATCACAAGGGATCAAAATTCTGAAGCTTAGCAGTAACAGACCTAGTATGTTGCCTGTTTTCCTGAATGGGGTTCTTCTAACTGATAGATGTATCTATCCTAGTTCAGGGGCCTGATAAATAATCACATGGCAGGTCTATGGATCCCTTGGATCCATTGTAAAATGGATCAGTACCCAAATTCCATTATTATCTTGGTCTCAATAAGCCTTTAAATAAATAGTGGGTTAATAAGCCTTTATTTTAAATGGTGGTCCATGAGGGTATTTTAAGTCATTTTGGATAAAAGGCAGCTAAGGGCTTATTTATAACCTTTGAAAAGCCTAGACAATCCAATTTACCATGTGTAGTTGTCCAGGCAAATGGATCCATAGCTCTTTTTGTGAAAAATTAATTTATTTAAGAGAGACAGAGAAAGAGAGAGTATGGACATGCCAGGGCCTCCTGCCAACTAAAAACAGACTCAAGATGCATGTGCCACTTTGTGCATCTGGCTTTACCGAGGGATTGAAGCAGGGCAGGCAAGCTTGCAAGTAAACTCCTTTAACTACTAGGCCATTTCTCCCCTGCATAGCTTTTTAAGGAAATAATCAAAGGAGCATTTAGAATCTATTGTAGTTAGCTTCTTATTGCTGGCTCCAAATACTTGACCAACAGGAGGTAAGGATTTATTTTGGGTTGAAAGGGAAAGATCCATGATGGCAGGGGGAAACATGGCATGAGGAGAAGCTGGACGTCACCTCCTTGCCATAGAAGGTAGAAAATAGCAACAGATGAGTGAGACTATTTCTGACAAGGGAAAGCGGGACTATGACACCCAAAGGCCATCCCCAGCAACACACCTCCTCCAGCAAGACTCAACCTCCCAAATTGCCACCACCAGGGCACCAAGCATTCAAAACACATGATTTTATAAGGCACACATGACTGTAGCCAGCACAGAATCTATAATTGCAATGGCATTGTCCTTCTTTGAAACACTGGACTCTGGTGCTATAACCTGACGTATCAGAGTAAATGACTGTAATTATCCATCTTAATCGCTGTATACCAGCTCTAAATTATTTTTAAATAATTCAGGCAATGTTTTATTTTGCTGCTACATCCCACTTTCTAGGAACACGATGGTTCATTCAGCATAGCCATAGGTTATCATGTGGCAAATCAGTTTGTTTACCATGTTGATTTCCTGATTATGTAGTAGTTCAACCTACTTTGGTACTAGTTGTTTTGTGCAGCAATTTTGTTCCCATTATTTTGTAATCTTATCATCTTCAACCATTCAAAGGATCTCTGTTCCTTACCAGCATCCTATACCGTGGGACCTATCCTGTGAATAACTGTACCCCAGGGAACTTTGCAAAAATTGCCATCAGTGTTACTCTCAATGGTGCATTCCTTAATAGTGAAGAGCATGCCTTTTGGGCAGTTTTAGGAAACAATTGTTAGGGTTACATGTTTTTGTTGATTTTTTTGTGTGTATATAATGTGGTGTTTATGGTGGTGCATGCACATGTATGTGCCCATGTGGTATACCATGTACTTGTCTGTGACTGAGTGTACTCACCTATAGTGGTTGAAGCAGAACATTGGGTGTCCTGTGCCATCACTCTTCCACCAATTCTTTTTTTTTTGGTTTTTTGAGGTAGGGTCTCACTCTGGTCCAGGCTGACCTGGAATTCACTATATAGTCTCAGGGTGGCCTTGAACTCACAGTGATCCTCCTACCTCTGCCTCCCGAGTGCTGGGATTAAAGGTGTGCGCCACCACACCCGGCTTTTTTTTTTTTTTTTTTTTTTTCGAAGTAGGGTTTTGCTCTAGCTCAGGCTGACCTGGAATTCACTATGAAGCCTCAGGGGTGGCCTCAAACTCATGGCAATCCTCCTCAGATCTTCCAATTTCTTCAATGTGTAATTTATGTCCCCTCCCCAAACAGAGTCTTCTTTTCTACTGGTTATAATCTGGAAGAATGAGGCTTAGAGGTGCTGGTATGGAATATAACAAATTTTATTTTGTGAGGCACTTTCCAAAGGAATGGGTAGTATAATTTCCAGAAAAGGGAAACTAGTTCCTAGCTTTCTATCACTGTAACTAGAATAGCTGAGACAATCAACTTACAGAGAAAAGTTTTACTTTGACTTATTGTTCTTAAGGTTAGACCATGATCATGTGGTTTGATGGATTTTTGCCTCTTGGTGAAGCATTAAAATATGGTCTCTGTTTACAGCAAAGAAAAACCATTGACCTTATTAGTATAAAGATTAGGAGACAGAGGTCTCATATTCCCTTCTAGATCATTCTCCCAGTGATATGAAGATCTTCCACTAGACCCCACTTGCCAAAGGTTCTATCATCTCCCAACAGTACCAAGCTTATTGTCACATGAATTTTTGAGGGACACATATCCAAACTATAACAAGGAGGTACTGTATTCCTTTGACAAGTAATATGCATCCAGTTATCTTGGTCTGGTGGTTCGAGTACAATCAGGAGGTTTTGTATTCTCATATTCTTTTATCTAACTGGTCTCAATTCATCCTTGACTTTAACATCAGATATCAGTCTGTTCTTTGTATTTTGCATTAACCCCTGAACTGCTGTTCAGTACTTGGTCTTACAGCTTCAATAAAATCTAAGAAAGATGTAGAGAGATTAATATGTGATGACCAATTGGATCTATTTAGACATTTTAAAACTGGTTTGTTAATCAAAAATCAACTAATGCTGCTGTAGTTACCTTCTAGTTGCTGCCACAAAGTACCCAACCTATCAGTCTGTGGGAGGAAATGGTTTATTTTGGCTTATAGACTCAAGAGGAAACGTCATGAAGGTAGGGGGAAATATGGCATGAGCAGAGGCTGGACATCACCTCCTGGCTGAAATCAGATGGACAACTGTAGCAGGAGACTGTGCTAATACTGGAAAACTTAGGGTTAATAAACCTCAAAGTCCATCCCCATTGACGCACCTCCTTCAACAAAGCTCCACCTCCCAAATTGTCATCAGCTGGGAACTAAGCATTCAAAACACATGAGTTTAAGAGGAACATCTAATTCAATCTACTATATTCCACCACTGGCCCCCATAAACTCACAACCACCCATGATATAAAATGCAATGCATTCATTCCAACTTTAAAAGTTTCCATAGTTTTTAAAATCTCAGTAGTGTTCAAACATTCTCATATTCCAAGGTCTCTTAACTGTCAGTTATAAAAAAACCACAATGGTAAAAAATAAATATTCACACTTCAAAAGATGGAATTGAGCATAATAAGGAAAGATTAAACTAAGACAAGATCTCAAACAAACAGGGCAAAAAAATCAATTTCCATAAATCCAAGTCCAACATATCCAACCAGTGACAAAGTGTCTAGAGTTCATATTCTTCCCCTCCAGCTGTGTGAACAATTCATCTTTAACTGGCAGCTATCTTTGGCAGCCATCCCATTGTCCTGGCATCTCCACTGCAACCTGTGGTTCATCCTCATGACTCCATTGGGCCTCCACATAGGGATTTCCAATGCCCTTGTCTCACATTGTCCATGGCAATTTACAAAAAAACAAAACAATATTGCAAATCTCATTAACTTCTGTTTCCTCCATTTATAATACTCCATAGTACCAGGTGGGTTACCAAATTTGTTAATCCAGGGGTGGATAAAGCCACATTTGAAGGACAAGCCAGGCATTCAGACCCCTTACTTTCAACAGAGTCTGCATTCTTTCTGCTGTCACAATCTCAATAATTTTAATCTTTGAGAGATTACAGCTGAACAGGCATAGTTTCAGACAAAATATTTCATTTCTTTCTGTTCTATATCCTGCTCACACCCATACATTTCTACACAACACAACACAGCACAACACAACTCAACACAACCCTGCATAAATTCTCAGGTCATGTAAAGGTGCAATAAACCTCTCACACAAACTGTTTGTAGCCCAGTCCAGTCAAAGCTCTTTCTTCCCTCATAAGCCAAACCTCACAGTCCATAACTCTCACTGTACTCAGGTCTTTGACCTCTGACCAGAATGGTCCATAAAACTCTGAGTAGAGCACTTCAAGGCATCTCTCAGACCACGGTTTCAAATCCTTCACATTCCTTCTACAAATTAGTTCCAAAAGTCCAAAAACCACAGTCAGGTTTTCATCAACAATAACCCTATTCTTGGTATCAATTTTACTGTTGTAGATACCTTCTTGTTGCTAGCACAAAGAGCCAAACCAAGCAGCTTGTGGGAGGAAAGGGTTTATTTTGGCTTACAGACTCAAAGGAAGCTCCATGGTGGCAGGGGAAAATGTGGTATGAGTAGAGGCTATATATCATCTCCTAACCAACTTCAGGTGGGCAACAGTATCAGGAGATTTTGCTAACACTGGCAAACTGAGGGTTAATAAACCTCAAGGTCCACTACCAGTGATACACCTTCTCTGGCAATGCTCTACCTCCCAAATTGCCATCAACTTGGAACTAGGTATTTAGAATGCATGAGTTTATAGTGACACCTAATTCAAACCACCACAATGCAAATCATCACAATATCAGAACATAAGAGAAAAGACATTGAATCATCTTTTTTATAGGAATGATTCCTCCAATCCTACTAAAGTCTGCAAAGTAATAGAAAATTGGTATAATTAAGGTCAATAATGACTCAAAATTATTTTATTCATATTAAAGGTTTACACTTGAATGGCCTGAAATATAATCTGTGTCTACTTTCTTTAATACTTTTAAAATTTACATAAGCCTTCACACCACCCTCTCCATTCCCTCCCTATTGCCCTCCACTGAAAATACTCTTCTTTCCTACTATTTTGCCTTCAATTTTTCTTTCTTTCTTTCTTTCTTTTTTTTTTTTTACAAGTTAAGGTCATACTCTAGCCCAGGCTGACCTGGAACTCACTCTGTAGTTTTAGGCTGGCCTCAAACTCACAATGATCCTCATACCTCTGTCTCCCGAGTGAAGGTATTAAAGTCGTGTGCCACTATGCCTGACTTCTGTCTTCTCTTTTGATGTCTTCTTTTTTGCCCTCATCCATCATTTATGACAATGTGTTGATGGGCCCAATATTATACAGGCCTTTTGCAGCTAATGACATCTATGGTGAAGTCATGAACACAAGGACCATTTTGTTTCTGGACAGTGTTCAAAGTGCTCCTCCCCATTCTTTGGCTCTTACATGCTTTCTGCCACTTCTTTGATAATAGTTCCTGAACCCTTGGAGAGTGTGATAGAGATATTTAATTTATTTTTTAATATTTTTTATTTATTTGAGAGGGGGTGGGTAGAGAGGGAGGAAGACATAGGCACACCAGGGCCTCCAGTCACTGCAAACAAACTCCAGACTCATGTACCACCTTTTGCACTGGATTATGTGGGTACTGGGGAAAATTGAACCTGGTCCTTAAGCTTCACAGGCAAGTGCCTTAATCAGTAAGCCAATTCTCCAGCCTGAAATATTTAATTTAGTGTTGAATATTCAACTGTCACTTCTCAGCTCTTTGATGTGTTTTGAGTTTCCCCAGCAGTCACTGCCATCTGGAAAGAGAAACTTCTCTAATTAAAGGTGAGAGCAGCATTAATATATGGACATAAACATGAGTAGGCAGAGGCAAATTTGGTGGGCATAATATACCCATGTAGCCAAACAACAACAGTAGCTTCCTCCACCTTCCCAAGCATAGGCTTTGGACTAGGTTTTCAGTACCAGCCATAAATTCCCTTCAGTGGAGTGGGACACAAATCCAATCTGAGAGTAGCTGGTTACCCCCACAGCATATATGCCACTATTTCACTAGTGCACACATCTTGTGTAGCTGGCCAGATGTGTAGATTGTAGTGTACACTGCTTGTTAAGATCACCAATGATTTTTCTCTCCCAGAAGGTTGCAGAGCACTTTCCATCACAATGACTGTTATTCAGCTGAGCGAAGGCTTGTGGCTCAGTTCTAGTTTGATTTCACAGTGTCCTAAAACCAAAGCATGTGATGTCTTCAGCAATAGGGTCTTAAGACCTAATTCTGGTGAACATTCAAGAGCCTTGGCTACGGCTGCTATTGTTTTGAGGACTTTTGTGGCCTCCCTGACCTGGGTGTTTGGTAAGCATCTACAAGGGCTGGAAGATTGTGTATCTGCTCTGCTTTAGAAACATGTTGACAAACATGTGACTGTTAATATAAAAGGTGATATTTATGTGGTCAATTAGTAACTAATAGAAGGTATCCCATTGTGGATGAGGCATTGAACAATGAAGCAGACAAGATGGCTCATTTAACTGATTGAAGACTGCCACTTACATCAATTGAACCAGTACTTACTGAGGAACTCATCATCCTAAAAGATCATGGTTCCAATGACAAAAACTAAGTATGTGCCTCACTTACCAAGGCTGATCTCTAACCTAGAAAGATGCCCAGCACTGGCCTCAGGTCAGTTATACTATACTCACCACAAGACCCTGCTGTAATCACACTAAGTATTAAAGGTAAGATGCTTTTCTGAGTTAAAGTGTGTTTTAAGTCACATTTTTGCATTTCAGTAAATTTGTGACATGGAAGCTCTGAGGGCATCAAGACAAATGCATAAATAGATCTTAGTTCATGGGGGGGGGGTCAGTTTTTTCCTTCTTTGTTGATTACAAAGGTTCTCCCCATGTGGGAAATGTGAGGTGGGGGATGAGGGAGGGGTTCAAGTGCAACAACAGATGACAAGGATGTCTCCAATAACTGCTCTTAGAGTTTGCTTGTATCTTCTGGCTCTTTTTACTCAATCTCACACCATATTTACATTGGATTGTTTCTTTTTCTTTTAGTTCCACCCTTGTACTCTGTCCTTTCAGACAACTCCCTGTAGGTCTTTCATTGGGGCCCCATGCTAGGCTACATGACAGTATCTATCTGTGTGGCCAACACTTTGCCATTTGATAAATACAGCAAATGATTTTAATTGGAAGTTTCTAATCCTGTCCTTAATCCCCCTTGAAAAACTATATCAGTTTACAAACATATTAATATATAAGTAAATAAGAAAGGTATTGGGGATCCTCCCCATGATTTGAACAGACGATGAACACTGGAGAGGCACTGTTTCCACAATCTGCATGTGTTGTGGGGTCTCATGGTAGCTGTTCTGGACCAGGGACTGGCTTTCTTGTCACCTCCAGATTCAACTGTCAGTCTATCTTCCACTGTGCCTACGGAAGAGCTGGAAGCCTTGAACCTGCAGCAGTGGCAGCTTTTCTACCCATTATCACTATGGATTAATTTCCTGCTGGAAGCTATACTTCCTCTCCCAACAATGCTTGTAGTGGGCAGGCTGTTGACACTGGGAGCTGCAGTACTGGTCCACCTGGCAGTGCCCACAGATACTGAACTCTGGGAGCTGCTTCTTGATCACTGTGCATAGGGGATAATGACACTCATAGTAGGTGCAGGAATCCTCTTCTGCCACATCCCCATTGGCATTATAGTACTGAGCCACATTCAGGACAGGGAACTGCTCTGCTATGGGGTCTATGGGAAGCTGCTGGATTACCAACCAGTATCAGCTTTGCTCCCTCTGCTGGCGGTCTCTTCAGCTTTGGGACGTCAATCCCACAGCACTAGCTTCAGTTGCCTAGGTGTTGACATGTCCTACCAGAAACCCAGAAGGCTCCATTCCCCTATGCAGCTCATGAAGAAGCCAGCCTGAGCTCTTTCCTCAGGTTTTGTCCAAGGCATATGCAAATACCTTAGGACCATTTCCATCAGCATCTACCTCTATTCAAGCCTTAAAAGAGTAGCTTTCCAGCAGTGGGATGTCTTTCTCATCGACCAGTGTGTACTTGGTCTTTTCACACAAAGAGATCAGTAAGGGTCCCTTGCTTTGGTGCAGCCTATGCCAAAAGTGCAGTCTGACATGTTAAAAGCCAGCCATGTTTATGTTGGTTTTTCTGACCACCTGTCCCAGCCACACAGTTCAATTTGAAGTTGGTCATGACCTGGCCCATGTTCTACTTTTTTTGGACAATGGCACACCCAGAAGCCATAGATTATTACTAGAAAATTTTCAGTGCCAGGGATGGGATACTTTCCAGAAAGGTGTTGGCCAGGGAGGTCCTTGATGCCCCCAAAACATTACAGGCCATTGCCAAAGCTCTTGGCTTCCCACCAGGAATAGATAGCAGTACCCTATTGCTGACAACTCCATATGCTTGGGCTGCAATGTCACTGAGAAATCTTGCTGGAGCTGAGCTGAAAACCTCCTCCATGTAGACCAGCTGACAGAAGTCTGGAAAAAGCTCTGCTGCATGCAGCTCCATGGGCGAGAGAAAACTCATCAGTGGAGATAAACAACAGTAGACACTGCAAGCCTTAAGTTTGGCCAGCCACGTCAAGTGAGCCAAGGGGTGCAATAGTGGCATGTCTGTTATAGGGTAAACCAACTATTCTAATTGGACAGATGCCCACTCCACAGGAGGGAATACATGCCTGATACTTAGAAACTTGATGGGGGCTGAGGAAATGGCTTAGCAGTTAAGGCATTTGCCTGCAAAGCCCAAGGACCCCAGTTAGATTCCCCAGAACCCACATAAGCCAGATGCACAAAGGGGCACATGTTTCTGGAGTTTGTTTGCAGTGGCTGGAGGCCCTGGTGTGCCCATTCTCTCTTTCCCTCTATCTTCCTCTTTCTGTCTATCTCCCTCTTCCTCTCTCTCAAATAAATAATAACAAAAAAACTGTGATGGGGGAAGTCATGAGCCCTAGTGGTGTAATGCCTGCTGGTGTCTGACTAAATGCATATATTATGCTTACCAAACTGCCTGGTAAGCTCTTCTCTTAATGTTCTACCCATATATTAATGCTACTCTCACTTTTGGCTAGAAAAGCTTCTTTATTTTTTTCTCATGGTGGTGACCTCTGAGATGACTCAAAGGCACAATAGTGCTGAGAAGAAGTGACAGAGGAGTGCTTAGCACTGAAACATCTCTATCACACCTTCCAAAGTTCATGGTTTATTTCAGAAGAGGTAGCAGAAAGATTGTAAGATCCAAAGGAAGGTCAGGACCCTTACAATGCAATCTTCCAGATACAAAATGGCCTGCATATCTGTGACCTTGCAGTGACTGGCACTACCTACATAAAACCATCATAATAGGAAGATAAGATTATGACATGAAAATAAAAAAGAGACACTGATGGCAAGGGGCATGGGACATGATGGAGTGTGGAGTTGTGAAGGAAAAAGTGAGGTAGGAAGGGATTTATCATAGTTTATTATGTATAATTGTGGAAGTTGTCAATAAAATTTTTTTAAAAAAAGAATGGCTACTCCAGTTACATTTTTTGAAATGATTGGAATGGCCACTATGCAAGTAATTGCATATAATATGATATATAATATAATAAACTGAATTTTGAGTAGGAATCCACTTATTGCTTTACCCCCTGATGGCTCCTTTATAAAAAGGCTCATGATCTTCTAGATCTCTGTCTCAATGTCAATTAGGCTCTATGTGGTAGTTTGAGTGTAAATGTATATCCCCCATTGTCTTGGTCTTTTTGTTGTTTTTAGAGGTAAGGTCTTGATGTAGCCCAAGCTGACCTGGAATTTACTATGTAGTGTCAGGCTGGCTTCAAACTCACAGTGATCCTCCTTATCTCAGCCTCCCAAATACTGAGATTAAAAGCATGTGCCACTACTACTCTGAGAGAGAGAGAGAGAGAGAGAAAGAGAGAGAGAGAGAGAGAGAGAGAGAGAGAGAGATATTGAGGACAGAAGGGGCACATCAGGGCCTCTAGGTGCTTCAAACAAATTCAAGGCACATGTGTCACTTTGTGCATCTGCCTTTACATGGGTACTAGGGAACTGAGCTAGAGTTGTTAGGCTTCACAGGCAAGTGTTTTAATCACTGAGCTATCTCTCCAGCCAGCCTTGGATATTCTTTTTTATTTATTTATTCCTTTTTATTGACAGCTTCCATACTTATAGACAATAAACCATGATAATTCCTTCCCCTCCTCCACTTTCCCCTACACAAATCTATCCTCCATCATACCCCTCCCTCTCTCCATTAGTCTCTCTTTCATTTTGATGTCATCTTTTCCTCCTATTATGAGGGTCTTGTGAAGATACTGCTAGGCACTATGAGGTCATGGACATCAAGGTCAATTTCTGTCTGTCAATTGTATTGTAATCAATCCTACCCTTCCTTCAGCTTTTACATTTTTCCATCACTTCTTCTGCAATGGACCCTGAGCCTAGAAAGGTGTGATAGAGATGTTTCAGTGCTGAACATTCCTCCATCATGTCTTCTCAGCACTATGGTGCCTTTTGGGTCATCCTAGTGGTCACCACCATCTGAAAATAGAAGCTTCTGTGACCAAAAGTGAGAGTAGCATTAATATATGGGTATGAACATTAAGTAAAGTGCTTATAGGACAGTTTGGTGAGCATAATATATGCATTTAGCCAGACAAGAGCAGGCATTACACTCCTAATGATCATGACCTCCCCTACTATAGGCTTTTGATCAGGATTTCAGTACCAGGCATGTATTTCCTCCTATGGACCAGGCCTCCAGTCCAATTAGAGAGCAGTTGGTTTCCCCCATAACAGACATGCCACTATTGCACCTATTGGCTCATTTGGCCTGGCTGGCCAAACTTAAGGCTTGCAGTGTCCACTGTTTTCACTACTGATGGCTTCCAGCTCCCATAAGACTGCATGCAATGCAGCTTTTCCCACCTTTCTGTCAGTAGGTCTATTAGGAGAAGGTTTTTAGCTCCTCCCCAGTTTGATTTCTCTGTGATCTTGCAGCCCAGGCATGTGGAGTCTTCAGCAATAGGGTCTTACTATCTATTCCTGGTGGGAAACCAAGAGCCTTGACAATAGCCTTTAACATTTTAGGGTCCATCAGGGATCTCCCTGGCCAACAACTCACTGGAAAATATCCCATCCCTGGTACTGAATTTTTTTAAGCAACAGTCTATGGTTTCTTACACTGCAATCTTCCAGCTACAAAATGGCTTTGTGGTGTGCCATTATCCAAAAAAGTAGGTTATCATGTGGCTTATTCACAATATCCCCATTTTTTTTTTTTAAAAACAAGCTTCTGGCAAGCTTTATTAAAGAAAAAATTTACAGTTTACTTTTCACCAGTCTGCCCTGGCATGCTTCTAATAATGTCAGAATCACCTGGATCAATGATAGACAGTGTGCATACTTGGTAGTATTTACCACATGCTGTGCCCAATTCAATATTATTGCCACTATAGTGATGGACCCAGTTTTGGCCAACATAACATAGTATTCTATTTCAGATTTCCTCAATGCTGGGCAGTTGTTGGCGAGGATGTCCAGTTTCACTTTGCCCTGTCTGATCATCATCATTGTCTGCTTGTAGCCCAGCACATACTTTTCACTCTTCATCACAAGCTGGAGCCTGGAGTTGATGGACTCCAGTGACTTTTTTGTCTTCTTTGCCACCACCATCTTCCTGCATTAGGTGCGGGATGGGCCCCAACCAAGAGCACCAAGATGGCCAGGGAGCAAGAAAAGGAATATCCCAAATTTTGATAACCCTTCCCCCATGCTTGTTTTACCAAATTTCTTCCCATGACCTTTCTTAGGCCATTCCACCCACAGTAAACTGTTCATCTACTTACATATATACAGTACCATCCCCTTAAGTCCATCCCTCTCCTCCCTCCCTTATAAACCCTTTCTAGCTTACTGGCCTCTGCTACTGAGTTTTACTCCAACTCACACAAATCTGAACATTTGTAACTAGGATCCACATATGAAAGGAAAAATGCAACATTTGGCTTTCTGGGTCTGGGTTATACCTCACTTAGTATAATCATTTCCAGTTCCATCCATTTCCCTGTAACTTTCATAATTTCATTTTTCTTTGCTACTGAATAGAACTTCATCATGCAAATGTACCACATTTTTATTATCCATTCATCTAGGCTGGTTCCATTTCCTAGCTATTGTGAACAGAGCAGCAATGAACATGGTTGTGCATGTATCTCTAAGATAGTGAGAAGAGTCCTTAGGATGTATGCCTAGGAGTGCTATAGCTGGGTCATATGGTAAATCTAATTTTATCTGTCTCAGGAACCCCCACACTGATTTCCACAATGGCTGTATCAGACTACATTCCTACCAACAGTGTAGAAGTGTTCCTCTTTTGCTGCATCCTTACTAACATTTATTGTCATTTTTTTTCTTGATGGTAGCCATTCTGACAGGAGTGAGACAGAATCTCAAAGTAGTTTTAATTTTCATTTTCCTGATGGGCTTTAGGTATTTTTTTGTTTGTTTTTAGAGGTAGGGTCTTACTCTAACTTAGGCTGACCTGGAATTCACTATGTAGTTTTAGGGTGGCCTTGAACTTAAGGCCTCTGCCTCCCAAGTGCTGGGATTAAAGGCATGTGCCACCACACCTGGCTGGGATTTTTGATTAAGCTTCCTACTTAGTCTTCAGCAGGAAGAGCCCTGCTGAAGTAGGTATGTCACTGGAGAGTGGATCTTAAGTCCAGCTCTACTGGGAGTGTCGAGAGCCAGTTTGATCTCTGGCTGTTTGTGCTTGCTGATGCTGGCAGTTTTCTCTCTTTGCTATGGATGTATGAGGAGGTAAGGCAGCTTTACACACCACGATGAATCTTACCCTGGAATCTATAAATCTGAAATAAACCCTTTCCTCCCATAAGCTACTTGCAGTCAGATGATTGTCCCAGCAATGATAAGGTAACTGCAGCAGTAAAATTGATACTGAGAGTGGAGTCATTGTTTCCATGAATCTGACCATGTGGCTTTTGGTCTTTTGGAAGTGTTTGCAGGAGGAACGTGGAAGGATTTGTTACTTTGGTCTAGAGATGCTGGAAACTGTATAATCAGATCTTGATGGGATATTTTGGTGAGAATTAAAAAACTCTAAATGCAGAGTGAATGGTGGTCTGTGAAGGCTTGGCTTATGAAGTTTAAAGGTGAAGGAGAGAACTTTGTTGGAAATTGGATACTGGCAGAAAAACTGGTTGCATACCACGAAACTCCTGAGAATGTGAACAAATTGAGTTTAAAAGTAATGGACTGGATTGTTGGGTGATATAGAACAGAATGATATGAAAGACACAGTTTATCACAGGAAAAAATCCAAGCAAGTTTGAAGTTACTGGCACAGAGACTGGTTTTAGGTTAAATTTCATTTTTTAAGGAGATTACTGTCATTAAAGGTATGCCAATTGTTTTGTATTTGGACAAAGGGAAAGATATTCCCTGAGGGTGAAAATCCACCCATGGAAGGCTCAAGCTAGTAAGAATGCAAATTATTTTGAAAGGAGGTGGCTTGAAGGAAGCCTAATGAGAGTGTCCTGCTCTTCAAGTTCAACCCTTAGTCACACCCCTGGATTTACCAGTTTGGTTGTTGTCCTCATGGTACTGGTTCTGGAAGCATGAAAAATGTAGGGAAGCTGGTCATGGAGTACACCTGCTTCCAAGATTTTGAGATGAGTCAAGCAGAGTTGAAATTCCTATATGGAGAGACAGTAAGCCTATTGTATGGAGCTATGAAGATGAACCTGTTCCAGGGGCTGCTGAGATGCAGCATTGTGAAACTGGGTTGAAATCCCTGTATGGAAACCAAGTAAGACCATTGTATGGAATTATGATGATGAACTGTGGTTTACAGTGTAGATCCTAGAATGTTTTGGATATACCAGGACTATGGAATGTCTGTCAAGGAGAGGTGCCAGCTTGGGATGTAATTTTCCCTGGGCTGTGGGCAGCCCAGCTTGAGAAGGGGAATTGGAAATCTAGGTACTTTATCCCTGGTTATAGATGCTGGAATTGGAACTGCAGATGTTTGATGTCTGCCTCTTGGTTATTAAGTTTGCATAAGTCCAGTTTCCCTGTTATGTCTTTTTGTAATGAACATGTTTACTCTATGCCATTATGTGTTGGATGTATGCAACTTGTGTTTTGATTTTACAGGGCTCACAGTTAAGAGATGGTCTTGAATCTCAGATTAGACTTTTTACTTTTTTTTCCATTTTTTTATTTATATTATTCTGATTTTACATTCATAGTATTGGTTCCATTGTCCTCCTCCCTGTCCTCCCACCTTCAAAGGGACCCTCATCAATGGGGAATGTGGGTTGTGCATTGTGAGGTTAGTCCAGAGTTCTGGGGTGTAGGCCCCAGTCTCTGTGCATAATGCCCCAACTTGTGACTCTAACAATCTTTCCACCCCCTCTTCCGCGAGTTTCCCTGAGCCACTTTGGGGTCATTTTAGTTCTTTTTCAGTGATGAGGTTTTTCGGAGCCTCTGTGTCTCTGGATATCTGGCTTAGTTGGAGTTGGATGTTCTCTATGTTTATCTCCTTCAGCCTTTTTTCTGGCTTGATTTGGCTAACAGATCCACTCAGTGGAATGCAACTCATTCCTGGAACTGGGAAATAAGACTTTTTACTTTTTTTATGATTCTATATTATTTATTCTTCTTTCAAAAGACATTTAAAACAAATAAATATAAAATGGTATATGTCATACTTAGCAATGGCCAAAATACAGTTTCTTTATATTCCTCATAGGAATAAAACAACAAAATCTTAAAAAATACACTCATCCTACCCACTTTCATTTTTTAATTAAAAAAAGTCAATTATTTTAACTCCACAATTTTCAACTATGAATTATCAAGATAAGTAATTTAAGGCTACTCAGGGACCAAGACATTTAAATCAGTAATTTTTTAAAAAATACAAGTGTATGTATACATACATACATATACACATACACAATATTGATACAAGTCACAACTCTTTAGAAGTGTGAATAAACACCAGAAAGCCCAGAGCAAAGAGCCAGCACATCCACATGCACAGCCAGGAATCCTATGAAAGTCATTGGGACTTAATTCACAAATTAATCTCTTCACAGGAAAAGACAGTGTTGCATAACAATGCAGATTACACCCACTGCTCAGGAGACACACATCACAACTGCTAAGGTCACATTGAGTTACAATTTAGGAATCCAAATTTACCTCCAGAACCTGTAAACCTGGAGTATAAAATTGAAGATGGACAAATAGCAGTTGAGTGGAACCTGACTGCAATGATCCTTTATTTTTAATTTCCTTCAAGGTGAAATAAAATCTGAACACAAGCAAGGAAATTAAGTCTCATAATAAAACATCCCCTATAGAAAGCCAAGGGATGCAGTCATATCCCATGGTGAGAATATGTTGTATCACATGCTATTCTGCAGCTTTACTTTCTTGGGAATCTCCAGGGTTGGGATCCATTCTTTCTGGAAATATTAGCTTCTTGCGGACTGCTTCCTTGATTGGTAAATACTGTGATATTTCATTGGGTTCCGTGAAGAGGGAAGGTGGAACATGCATTAAATTAGCAATTTTGCTTTCTCGTGATGTATATTCTCGTAGCATGTAGGTCTTGTCAGCCTCATGGTAAAGTCTTGTGTCATTCATTATTATGAGGACCCCACCAATTCTCAAGAAAAACCGCAACAGCAGAAAAAGCTAGAAGGCATTACTCTAATTTTCACACTCAAGCTTGAAACTCCATGAACATGTAATTCATCTTCAAACAGGAGAACTTCTTCAAAAGACTTAATCTGTTCTCTGGCTTTTAATTTTTCTGTATCTATATGATCTGTTGTAGGTACAACCTTTAACTTAAGAGATTCTCCAAGTAACGTTCCTTTAGAGTCTGTTGTATAGGTCCAATCGTATGGTTTAATCACTTCTTTGGAGTGTTCACCTTCCGCCCTACTTTCCTGCCACTCTTCAGCACAAGCTACTTTAAGCATTCCTTGGTATTTGTTTACACATCTTAGCGCATCTGTAGCATTGAACTCAATCCCAAAGCCAGAGCCACGCTGGATCCTTAGAACGTTGTCTCCAAACATCATTTCAGGGAGAGATGGCATGTGCAACTCAGCAGCTAACTTCTCCACATCCG
Organism: Orientallactaga sibirica; assembly: GCA_036365145.1. Classification (NCBI taxonomy): domain Eukaryota; kingdom Metazoa; phylum Chordata; class Mammalia; order Rodentia; family Dipodidae; genus Orientallactaga; species Orientallactaga sibirica. Next base: position 47,720,823 of record JAEOAD010000005.1, on the reverse strand, counting down.
CTGACTTCATGAGGTGGGTCTTGGATGCCGTCAGCTTCCAGGGCTCGAACAAGAAGTCCTGGTGGCTGCTCTGGAAGCCGTGGATTATCATGGCGACGCAGGGGCCACACGGAGTAAGTTGCTGCGGTCACTGGTCCCTCGGCCTCCCCGCAGCTCAGCCTTGCCCCAGCCAAGCCCTTACCATTCCCGGCAAGCCCCGCCCCCGGCCGCCTTTCCGCCCTTGTCCCCGCCCCTTCCTATTGTTTTTGTTTATTTGAGGAAGGGTCTCACTCTAGCTGATACTGACCTGGAATTATCTAGGTAGTCTCTGGCTAGAGCATGAAACACCTCTTGGGTGTTTCTGTGTGAGTGGAGAAGGATTCTACCCAGCCTGAGAAAGTAGACTATGGCCAGCAGGTATCAGTAGCCCTTACTAGGCTGCACATCCATGAAATTCACTTCTAAATGCTCAAATGGATAGGATTCCTGCTTCTGAGGCAGCAGTGGGACTCAGGGACCTTTTTAAGGATTGTGCTGTGCACATTTCAGACATGCTCTGAAAGCTTGTTTAGCTAGTGTTGCTAGTCTAGGGACCACCATGTACCTCTGCAGTAGGGCCCGCAGTGCTGTTTTCCCCAGGTGGGTCATCTTATGGGCCTCCTTGACCCAGCCAGATGCTGCCTGTTCTGAAGTTATTATTCTGCCATCTTAGGTGATCAGCCATCTCTTTTAGTTTTCAGTTGCTCTTTCCTTTAATGCTTCCCCTTCCTTGGGGTGGTATTTGGGTTGCCCATGGAGGACTGGGAGGTCAAAACATATTTTCTGGGGTCTCAAGGGAGGAGGGATATGGCTTACTTCCTCAAGGAGGGCTGCCTTTTTGGATGTCTGGTCCACTAGCTGGTTTCTTTGGCTCATTTTTTCTCAGTTTTGAGCGTAAGCTTGGCAGTAAACTATTGCTATAGTTTTAGGGTCCAGATTGCTTCTAGAAGCTGAAGGATCTGGTCACTGTTTTAAATTTCCTTTCCTCTTGATGTTAACAGTCCTCTCTCCTCATAAATGGCACCATGGATATGTAGCACGATAAAAGCATATCTAAGTTGATATAGATCGTGGCTCACTTCCCTTCTGCAAGAAGGAGGGTTCTGGTAAGTGCACGTAATTCCGCTTTTTGCGCTGACCAATCATTGAGATGTCTCCCCTCCTCCAAGACCTCATTGGAAGTAGTTACTGTGTGCCCTGTGTGGTATTCTTCTTGCTGTAAACTCTGGCTCCCATCAGCGAAGAGTTCTAGGTTCAAGTTAGGGAGTTCAAGTCAGGAAGAGAACATTTCTTCTACTACTTCCTCACAGGAATGAAGGAGCTCTCCCTCCTCTTCTGGTCAACAAGTGGCAAGATTCAGGGTTTGAACTGTTGGTATCTGCACCCAGGGATTTTCTCCAAGAATATCCTGATACCAGATCACCTGCTCTCCAGTCATCCAATGGGTAGCTCGAGGTGATGTGGTAGGGTACCCTGATTGTAATGGTCTGTCCCAGAGTCAGCTTGTCAGCTTACCTGCTTACTGTACCAGCAATACTGTGGCCACCAACACTAGGAGGCAGGGTGGCCACCCTGCTTCCAAGGTGTCTAGTTGCTAGGACAAATATGCCACCAGCCTACTCCAGGGTCCTAGATGTTGGGTCAGCAACTTTAGCCTGACTCCCTTCTCTTCGTATACATGCAGGATGAAAGGCTGCATGATATCTAGAAGTGCTAATGTGGGTGCTTCACTTTATCTTCCTTTATTCTGGTTGAAGGCTTTCTCTTCTTCGTCACTTTTAAAGGGCCTATTGCAGATCCATGGAGGGTGTGGTGGAGGGGTCCTGCTACAATGGAGTGGGCCTGCTATGGTGGAGAACTCTGGGATCCAGAGCCAGCAGAACCCAGCTGTCCCCAGAAATTTTTGGAGTTATTTTATAGTTTTGGGGTGAGGGTACCAGGTAATCATGTGTTTTTGTCCCTCTCCCAATTTCCTTTTTGCCAGCTGAGGAGATATCCTAAGTAGGTGACCTCCTCCTGGCAAATCTGGGTCTTTATCTTTGGACCTTGTGTTCTGTCTCCTGTAGAACATCAGCTGATCCTGTAGTCATCAGCTGGTGGCAATCATTCCAAGTTGACTGGCTATGCATGGTAGTAGTCAGGAGGTCTATCATGGCTTGGTGCTGCTCTGAATACACTGGAGTATGGTGATTTCAGTTCAGGAGGCCAGTGGTAGTGAAAGACTGGTAGATATATTGCATTGGTCCCATCCCATAAGTTTGGTCTATCCTGGGGAGGGACAGGCCTGGGATTTGTCACAGAGGACAGAGTTCCTCTTTAGTTGCCAGGAAGCCTGAGTTTGGGGATCTTCCACATTTCTCCCCTGGAGTAGAATATCTTGGTTCTCTTCCCATGGCAGAACTGGCTAAATGGTGGGCAGTGGTGCCTCTGGTTTCTGATTGGTTGTAGGGTTGGTTTCTCCCTGTGAGTAACTAGGAGGCAAGTGGGAGTTTATCTCTCTGTTCCCTGGTCTCTCCCTGTGGGTGGCTCATAGGTGAGTAGGAGCTTATGTCTATTCCCTGTGGTTAATTCCTGGCATGTTGAGGGGCTTACAACACAGTACAAGTTTCCTTTAATATAGTTATTTTCTACTAGAGTTTGAATAGAAATGTATGTCCCCCATAGCCTCAGGTATTCTTAAATATTTTACTTATTTATTTATTTGAGATATATATAGAGAGAAACGACAGAGAGCCACATCAAGCAAATTCTAGACTCAGGCACACTTTGTGTATCTGGCTTTACATGTATATTGGGGAATTGAACCTGTCTCATCAGGCTTTGCAAGCAAGTGTCTTTCACCACTGAGAAATCTCTCTAACCAGCCTTAGGTATTCTTTTTTTGGTGGGAGGTTCAAGTTAGGGTCTTGATCTAGACCAGGGCTGACCTGGGTCTATGTTGCCTTAAGTGTTCTTGATTAAGCTTCCTATTTACTCTTCAGCAGTCAGAGCCCTGATGGAGGAGGTATGTCACTGGGGACTTGATCTTGAGTCCAGCCCTACTGGGAGTGTTGAGAGCCAGTTTGGGCTCTGGCTTTCTGACTCTGGCAGTTTTGTCTCTCTGCTATGGATGTATGAGGAAGTAAGCCACTTTGTTCTACCATGATGAAGCTTCCTCTGGAATTTTTAAACCTGAAATAAATTTTTTATTCCCATAAGTTGCTTCTTGTTAGATGCATGCCTCAGCAATGAGAAAGTAACTGCAACAACTCTATATCTAAAATTTATGAAGTATTTAGATAGTATACATTTTAGCTCAAAGTTTCCAAAATAAATGGATATAGGTTGTTTTGGAGAAGGACTGAGGAAATCAGTAGTGTGTTTTTTTCCCATGGTGTTGAGATCCCATATGGTTCTGTTGGTCTAGAGGTAATAAGAATTGCTAGGTGGAGTACACAAGAAAATTTGCAGCCCTTCACAATGTAATTCTATCAGTTGGGTTAAGGACAGTGTATCTGTGCAAGGTGGGATAGTCTTCTTAAAAAGAAACGTATGTTTGCTTTTGCTAGAAAAAGTCTATCCATGTTGGGATTCATGATACAATTAGATTTGAATTTGTATAGATGTTATTATTCCAATTCTAAGGATACTATTCTTTCTTACTCAGCGAGGTTGCATTTTAATAAAAAGGCTACAGTGGTTGTGAATTCAACTCTTACTATTCTTTATATACCTAAAGAATCAGACTTTGGGTCTATTTTTTTTTTTATTTTTACCAGATCTTCAGCTAGCTCCAAGATGAAAGAGATTATCTTAGAGAAACCATGTTGGTGCTTACATTATACACTTATTTGAGAATTTAAAAACCTTAAGTTTTTTTTTTTTTGAGGTAGAGTCTCGTTTTAGTCCAATTAACTTACAGTGATCCTCCTACCTCTGCCTTGTGAGTTCTGGACCACCATGCTCAGCTTAAGTTTATTATTTTTTATTGAAATATACTTCCCAGTGTAGTCACTTGTAGCCACCTCCCATGTAGATCTTCTGCATTCTCATCAAAACGGTTTAATACAGTAATCACTTTGCTTGCTATAGACTTACCTTCAATAAGTAATTCATTCCAGATGAACATCTGAGTATACATTTTGCTTTTGCTTGACAGAGACTGCCATTGTCTTAGTTTCTTAAGGCTGTGGGATGACCATTGCCTTCAAATCTATCCAGATCACATAGAAATAGCCTAAATTATTCTTGAGTGTCAACTGCCTGAAACATCTTGTCTCAGAGCACATAACAAACAAATATAGTTAGCACACAAGTAATTCATAAATTAGATATTAATATCATTAGTAAGTGTTAGATTGTTAGATCAGAACCAGGACTGGGACCAACCAAGGCAACATTGAAATAAAAGAGAAGACCTCTACAGCACAGATTTAGTCATTTAGAATAATGGACAAAGAAGGACAACAGTATTTCCCTCCCTCAGAGAATGGGAGATTGCTGGCTCAAAACTTAGCTGGATTGTGTTTTAAAAGAAACATAAATGTAAAGAGCAAACAGGGAGAAGAATGTAGAAGTTGTGAAAGTTAAAAATGGAAATAGGATAATTTCCTTTGCAGATGTGTTTAGCTGGCAGGCATGGTGACCTCAGTCCCTGAGGTCAGGTTCATCTGATTAGGTTAGCAGGTCCTTTTTCTGTGGTGAGTTATTAACTCCTCATAAAGGGGGCTAAGTGGAACTCAGAAGCTATTGATTTCAAAATACATGTTATCATGGGAGTTGTTAGGTCACTACTGTTATTTCTAAATCCTCTCAAAACCCAAACAGTTGTTCTTAAGTACTGGACCACTCTATCTGGCTGTTAGTCCTGCTGGAATTGAAATGCTGGATTGTTTCTTTTTCAAAATTTTATTTATTTATTTAAGAGAGTCAGATAGATAGATAGATAGATAGATAGATAGATAGATAGATAGATAGGCAGACAGAAAAAATGGGTATGCCAGGGCCTCCAGTCATTGCAAATGAACTCAGACACATGTGCCACCTTGGGCATCTGGCTTACGTAGGTCTTGGGGAATAAAACCTGGGCCCTTTGGCTTTTCAGGCAAACACCTTAGCTGCTAAACTATCCTATCAGCCTGCTGGTCTGTTTCTTTAACTACCTCTCAATAGATATTGCCACAGCCTTGCTAAAAGGCACAAACAGCTGTAGCAGTCTATCAGTATTATTGACACCTCTCAAAGTTCACTTACAGTTCAATAAAAGTTCTATAAGAACTTTTGGGAAAACTTACTTTCCATTTTAAGTATTTTGATCCTCTTTCAAAGTTTTACCTAGGCAAGAGCTTTCTCTGCCTGAGCACAAAATAAGGTATTATTTATGGAAATGCAATTCCTCTAAGAGGTTAATGTGCAATGAAGACGGAATTATATATCAGCCTACTAAATTCTCAGTTCTTTGGTGTGTCAATTCAGAAATATGTTCTACACAATCTGCAAGTAATTTTGATGCCCACTTACACACAAAAATAATCTGTTAAGAATATAACATTATTTATATATTGTATTATGCAAATTATAATTACATATTTATATATTGTGTAAATTATAATTGCATAATTTATTGACTTTTATTTTTCCTTTCCCAATTACCTAATTCCTCATTTATGTTCTCTAAAAAATTATTAAAATCTATTAATTACATATATGTCCTTGACTCAATGTCTGTGTTTAGGAGAAACTAATAAAAATTTTTACCTTGATCCAAGAATGGTGGCACACTGCTTTAATCCCAGCACTCAGGAGGCAGAGGTCGGAGATTGCTGTGAGATCAAGGCCACCCTGAGATTTCATAGTGACTTCCAGGTCAGCCTGAACTAGAATGAGCCCCTACCTTGAAAAACCAAAAACAAAAATTGTTACCTTGGGCTGGAGAGATGGCTTTGCAGTTAAGGCACTTGCTTGTGAAGACTAAGGACCCATGTTCAACTCCTCAGATCCCACGTAAGCCAGATGCACAAGGTGAAGCTTACACAAGTCTGCACATGTGAACAAAGTGGCATAGGCATCTGGCATTTTATTAAAGTGGGTGGAGGCCCAGGTACACCAATTCTTTCTCATGCACACACACTCTCTCTCATAAAAAAAGGCAAGTCTGTTGGGCTTGCCTCAAAAAAATGGTTACCTTATGTGGTGGTTTGATTCAGGTGTACCCAATAATCTTAGGTGTTCTTAATGCTAGTTCCTCAGCTGATGACCAATTTGGGAATTAAAGCCTCCTGGAGGCAGCTTATTGTTGGTGGAAGCCTTATGGGTGTTATAGTCAGCTTCCTTTTGCCAGTGTGTGGCACACTCTCCTGTTGCTGTTGTCTATCTGATGTTGGCCAGGAGGTGATGTTCACCTTCTGCCCAGGCTGTCATTTCCCCTGCCAGCATGGAACTTACCCTTGCATTTGTAAACCAAAATAACCCCCCCTTTTTTTTCTGCTGCTATTTGTTGGGTGTTTTCTGCCAGCATTGCAAACCTGACCGCAATAGTAAAGTTGGTACCAGAGGAGTAGGATTGTTGCTTCTAGAATCCTGACTGTGGCTTTTGGCCTTTTGGAACTGCTTTGCAGGAGGAATGTGGACAAATTTAAAATGGCCTAAGAGATGCCTTTCAGTGCTGCTCTGGTCAGAGTTGAAAGAAATGAAGCAGTAAGAACTATGGACTATGAGGTTTGGTTTATGAGGGAGAGAAAGAGCTTTGCCTGGACTGGGCTAGAAGCATTTTGTGTGAGAGGCTTGCTGTTATGACCATGTCCTGAGAACTTGTACAGGGTTGCATTGTGTAGAAATGGACTTGTGTGAGCAGAGGGATATGGCACAGAAATGAAATCTTTGGGCCAAGACTTCTGCCCATTCAGCTGCAATTGTATGAGAGATTACAACCTTTGAGATTAGGCCAGCTGATCTGAATTTGGACAACAGAAAGAACGTAAACTCTTCTGAGGGGGCCTGAATGCTAAAGGAGTGTCCTGTTCTTCAAAGTCTGCTTAATTCCCTCCTGGATTATCAAGTAGCCCACCTGGTATTGTTGTAGTAAAAAAAAAAAAGAAATGCAGGCAAGAGAAGGTCATTGAATTTGTAACATGGTTTTACTTTTTGGAAATGGCCATAAGCAGTATGAAGCAGGCTTATTACCTGAATCCAGGCCCAATGGAGCCATGAAGATAAATTGTGGGCTGAAGTTGGAGACCCAATGGAGATGCCAGGACTATGGGATGGCTGCCAAGAAGAGCTACCCCCACTGGATGAAGTTTTTGGGACTGCATAGCCTAGCTGGAGGGGTGGAATTTGAACTCCAGAGACTTGTCACTTTAGAATTATCAGACTTGGAGATTTATCTCTGACTAGAGTTGTTGGACATGAAGCTACAGAGTGTGATCTTTGTCTTCTGAGTTTTAAATCTTGTATTTGTTGAAAAATTCTTTGCTATGCCCAATGCCATCTTTTTTAGTGTGAATGTTTGTTTATTCTATACTATTACAGGATTTTTTGTGGGGTGTGGATTTTTAGCATTATGGCTCAGTTAAAAGACCTTGGATTATGGGGATGTTTGAATATCATTAGGGTTGATAAAAAAATATGGGGACTTTTAAAGTTGAACTAAATGCATTGCATTTTACATCATAGATGTTATCAGTTTATGGGGGCTAGGGCAGAATATAGTGGTTTGTTTCAGGAATCCCCCATAAATTTAGGTGTTCTGAATTTTAGGTTCCCAGCTGATGGCAATTTCGGAATTAAACCCTCCTGGAGGCAGTATATTGTTGGGGGAAGGGTTATAGGTGTTAACCAGGTTCCTCTTGCCAGTGCTACTTTGTGCATTTGGCTTTATGTGGGAACTGAGGAATTGAACTCAGATTGTTAGGCTTTACTGAGAAATGCCTTAACTGCTGAGCCATTTCTCCAGTCCTTCCTTCACATTGTTATTTTTGGAGAGAGACACAGAGAGAGACTGAGAGAGAGAAAGAGGGAGAGGAAGACAGATAGAGATGGGTACATCAGCAGCCTCTTAGTTGCTGTGAATGAAATCCAGATGCGTTCGCCCCCTTGTGGTCAAGTGTGGCATTGCACCCTTGTGTCACTTTGCATCTGGCTAAAGGTGGGACCTGGAAATTGGAAACAGCATTCTTCTTAGGCTTAGGAGGCATGCGCCTTAACCGCTAAGCCATCTCTCCAGCCCTCCTTCACATTCTTTAACTGTGGTCTTTATAGTCTCCCAATATACATTTCTTAACATGCGAGACACCCAGAGATCATCACAATAACATTTGTAAAACCTTATTATAAAACATTTTTGTAGAGGGCAGGCAGGATCTCTGAAGACCCAAAGCCATCCATTCCCAGCAGGCATCATCTGGTCTCAGGAGTCATCAGCAAATGGATACTAAAGAAGAATGTTAGCAAGGTTGTGGGGTCCACCCTCCCTCAGGGGGAGTCTGCTGCCCTGCTTGACTGACATGACCAAGGACAAGAACATCCTGTTCCAATTTCCTGGCCTAAACACAAGTTCATTTGCCGGTGGCTCTTAACTGTAAACAACAGGATAGGAGAATGTAAACAACAGGATGGAAGATGTAAACAACAGGATAGGAGGATATAAACAACAAGATATGAGAACATAACCTTCTAACCCTGGTACAACAGTGCTGTAAGACTATATATATCACCCTCTGCATTCAATAAATGGCATTCTTGAAGGTGAAATCCTCACACCTCGCAGGGTCATGGCATGAAGAGTCCATTGCCTGTACCACCTGAATCTTCAAAAGGGCAATATTGGAAACAGCACCATGGATGAGAGGCATTACTCTATCTAGCCTTCCATATTCCCCAGATATTTTCCGTCCTGCTTCCTTACCCTGTGGCTGTGGTACTTCCATAGAGCTGCTTTGTACCTATCCACCTCTGATGGACTCAGTTGGGCCCATTCAAGCTGTTTGGCACAATTTAGTGCCAAGGGGAAGTAAGGCTGCTCTCTAGCTTGCTGTGGTACCTGCTATTTGGGTTGGATTTCCCCCTTGTGCTGGCACTGAGATTGAAGTTTTGGCAAATTTTCTCCCTCAGCCACACCTGGATGCTGTGATGGCTTCAGGCTAAGCAAGCATTTTCCACCATCATAATATCTTTTTGCAGGAGAGAAATGTTCATGGCTCATGCTTGCTTCATAATTGCCCCACCCCTGGGACAAGCTTAGCTCTCTTCACCTTTACCCTATCAGTAATATGCTCTGATAATTTCCCGTCAGGCCTTTAAACTTTCCAGAATCACAGTAGTACTGCATTTAGTTTACTGTCAGTTATATACTTAGGGACTCCAGCTCTACACAAATCTTTCCATATCTGCTTTTGAGTGATCTGAACAGACTCCTTTTTCTGTTTGGCCTATCTCTTATCTCTTATAGTTTGCATTAGCAGTTTATGAACTCGATTTATCACCTTTACCCCATTCTCTTCATCCTCACTATCTGACTCCTCTCATGGGTTACAAGTTTTTGGATTCCATTAATGGCTCTTCCAACACTGGTCTAATTTGTGTTTTGTTCACCTTTTGGCCTGCTAACCCTAAGAGATGGTAAGCCAGTACACCTCTTTCTCATCTTTTATCCAATTTACCTTACAAATCAGAGGCTAATTTTGTAGACTTTAGCTGTATGTCCCTCTCCCTTTGCAATTCCTCCTTTGTACAACTAAGTTCTCTCTGTGCAGCCATCTCTCCCTCAGACACATGTCTGATTACATATAACAATGTCCAAGCTACCTCTGTGGCAGCTTGCCAAAAATCTTGCCTCCTATGGGCCACACTTAGGGACTTTAACATGATCTCTAATTGTTCAACCATTTCCAGGACATCCCTATAGTCCTGCAGCAGGCTGTATTCATCAAAGTATGCATGCCACTCCATAGCACATACAGAAAGATGGCCACCCTGGGATTCTTCCCCCAGACACTCTTTCTCATGATGGTGTAATCTTAGTTACATGTCTAAGTACCCTTATCAAGATCCATGCCAATACCACTATTACTAAAAGAAACAGGAACACACACCACATAGAGAGGGATGGCCATGTCATGATTTCCCCTGTGGATGCTCCACCCCTTAGCCTCAGTTGCATGTCTTGCCACCCATAGACAGGACCATGCAATCTCTCCTCCATAACTCTTCTTTGATTCTGCTGTGCCCCACATGGAAAACCTTTTCTTCACACATTTTTCCCAGATAGGACACAAATGACAGACTAAAGGACAATTACACCAAAACCAGCTTTGGTAAACCAATGAGTTTATTTGAGGTTACTTATAGAGGAGGGAGTGGGTTGCATACAGGAGCCATATATCACGCAAATTCAGCGGCATCATGAGAAGTCTCCTCCAACTCTGGATGATGACCTCCCTATAGCTGCTTTGAGTCAAAGGCAGCTGCATCACCAGAAAGCCCACTTCAGCATAGGCGATGAGTCATGGAAGCTATGTCCCTGAAAATCATTTTATACCTGAAGGCAGTTCAATCAGAAATTCTCAAGTACACTGCACCACTTATAGACAGCTCTATCAGAGTGCCTCACATCACCAAGCAATACTTTCCCCTTTATATAGCCTTAGGGTGGGGGGCCTCCAATCTTTTCCCAGTCTTGTATACTTCATCAGTCTCTGGAACTTCCTGCCCTTCCAAGGAAGGAATGTTTCAGTTTCTAGTTAATATAACCTTGGGAAGTGGTTGACTGACTTTTAAGTTTCAAGTCTCCCAGACATGACTTCTTGAATCAGAGCTTCCTTCCTCTCTACAATTTTGAGGCATCTGATACACAACACTATCTAATTTGTGCTATCAGGAATAGAGGATAATGGTCAGGAATGACCATTCAAGTTAAATCAGTTTATGGAGCACCATGACAATCAAAAATTCTTCTTTGGAAGACATTTTTCTTGTACAGCTAGAGATCTATGTCTTCTGAAAAGCAGGCATGATATTGGAATATATGAGCAATGTAGCTACAAAATATACTGAAAGCATAGCCCGAGAAAGTGTTATATGTGAAGGAAAGGCCATTTTCCCAACCTCTTAAAGCATAATTGGTGCACATATAGTTAGTAGGTATCAGAAACTACATATTCATTCTATGACCTATTCAGGTAAAACAGGGATGAATTTCCTGAAATTATTCTTTCCCAAGAACTTTTAAACTTACATTTTAAATATTTCTTTACCAGAATCAATTCCATTATGTTTTCATATGAGGGGTACCTGAAGATTTTCCCACATTGATATATTTATTGAGTTTCTCTTTCCAATGTATTTTCACAACTCTTTGAAAGTACCAAGGAATACTAAAGGATTCTGAATATTCTTGATAATCATGTCATGCAGTACAAACTTGTAGACTAAAAAATGAGAAATACTTGAAAGTGTTACTACATTTTTTCCTATTTATAACATTTCATTTCAACATATATACTCATATTTACACAAAATAAGAATTATAATTTATCACATTTATTTTACTTACATGTTTTTTCTCTAGTAAGAATTTTCACATGACTTTGAAGGACTTATATTTATTTAGGAATTTCCTGCTATTCTTATATTAATATTTCTCTCTAGTATGAGTTCTCATATACATCATGAGGGATTAGGAACAGCTATAGACTGTTTTAGTAAAGTTTTTTTTTTCACAGAAAAACATAAAAAGAGATTGAAAGAGAGATAGATAGATAGAGATAGAGTATTTATTGTGGTAATTAGCTCCTATGATTAAAAATTCCCACAATATGCTTTATGCTTGGTGGAAAACTAGTTAAGTTCAAAAGAAGATGAGGTCAAACCAAAATATCTGAGGACCTGGAGGACAGATGGTGCAAGTTCTGCAGTCAAAAAGCTGGTGAACCTGAAGTTATATTGTTCAAAGGCAGTAGAATGCTATCTTAGTTTCAGATGGTTCCAGCTTCCATTAGGTGAAGGTAAGTTGTCCATATTTAGTCTTTTGTTTCAAATTCTAATCTCTTTCAGAAGCATGAAGACACATTGATAAATATGGCTTTATTACCTCCCTACAAATCCCTAAACCCAATCAAGCTGACATTTAAAATGAACTGTCACATAGTATTTTTCTCCACTGTGCACTGTATAATAAAATGTAAAGGGTAAGTGGAGGGTTTGTCACATAGTTTTTAATCATATATACTCTGTACAGTGTTTGTTACTCACATGGTAATGAAAGGAAGAGGGGAAAGTACATTTCTTATATGTGTAGGGCCCGTATATTAAGTTTTAAAAATTATGTGAAGATTTTCCTACATTTTATTTCATATTATTTCTCATAAATATTTGCTGCTGCTACTACTACTACTACTACTACTTTCTTATGGATATGAGAAATAAAGATGTTGCCATATTGTTTTATATTTGTACCTTATATATTCAATATGAGTTCTCACATATGCCATAAAAGTATATGGAGCAACTGAAGGTTTTCCCACAATTTTTTCATTCCATAGAATTTTCATAAACATCAAAGAAAATGAAGAATTTTTCATATTTCTTTTATCAGTAAGGTCTTTATCCAGTGGTAGCTATATATACAGCAATGTATGAAGAATGCCTTTTCTACATTGTAGGTATTCATAATATTTGTCTTAAATTTGTATTTCACATGAGTCCCAAGATAAAAGAAACCTTTGAATGGGTCTCTGAATCTTATTAGTGTAGAGTTTGTGTCCAGTGTGTGATCCTACATATATCTTAGCTGAACAGTCAATAATTCCTTTCTTACATTTACTGATTATTTTTCTATTATTTTTATCCAGTATGAGTTCTCTAGTGCATATTTAGTTTTGGAATGTTTATGAAGGCCTTCTCCCACAAATTAGTTTCATGATATTTCTTTCCAGTTTTAAATATAGTCTACATTGCAAGTATAAATGCCTTTTGGAGGATTTTCCAATTTGTTTCATTCATAGTTTCCTCTATCATATGAATTCTCAACTATTCCTCATGAATCTTGGGATGATTTTGTTTGCCATAGAAAAATATCTTGAGATGACATATTTGTTATTTTTAAATTTTTTATTTTATTTATTTATGAGAGAGAGAGAGAGAGAGAGAGAAAGAATGGGTTCACCAGGGTGTCTAGCCACTGCAAAAAAACTCCAGATGCATGCACCACCTTGTACATCTGGCTTATGTGGTACCTTCAGAATCGAACCTGGATCATTAGGCTTCACAGGCAAGTGCCTTAACTGCTAAAACATCTCTCCAGCCCTGAAGATCACGTATTTGGAACTATTTTTAAAAAATCTTTGTTTAATACAGTGTTAAAGATAGATTATAAAAAGAAATCATTATTTTATTATCCTCAGACAGAATGCACTTGCAGTTGCTATAGATAAAAAGATGGCTGAGGATAGGAAATTAAATATCACATATTCAAAAGTCAAAAAGAAAAAAGAACTTACAAATAAAGAACTGTAAGACAGTTCTTATGAATAAAAATTATATAAATATAACCATTTCATTACATTACACATAAATGGATTGACCTCTTCGATTTTAAGGCAGAAGTAATAATTGTATATAAAAAGCAAGATCCAATTCTGTGGGTTTTCTTAATGAAAGATTCACAGCAATATAAATACAAAATTAAAATTATAAAAAATGTATATTATATAAAACCATAACCATAAGAACCATGAGATGTCTATTTTAATATGAGATAAATATTAGAGTCTAAAGGAGATTGTCAATTCATCATAAAAATAAAATAATTTGCCAGGCCTAGTGGTGCATGCCTTTAATCCCAGCACTTTGAAGGCAGAGTTAAGAGGATTTCTGAGAGGTTGAGGCCACCTTGAGACTACATAGTGAATTTCAGGGCACCCTGAGCTAGAGTGAGACCTTACCTTGAAAAATCAAAATAAAAAAATAAATAAAGTAATTCTACCTATTTATGAATATAATAACAGAACTTCAAAATTCATGAGGTCTAAAACTGCTAGTCTTGATAGGAGAAAGAAACAAACAATTATAGTTGGAGAATTTAACATGGTTCTCCCAGTAAGTTTGAAACATATAGGAAAAATTTATGTGTGAAGACCATTAAGCCACATTATCAAACAACTTGTTTTAATCTTTATAAAGCTTCATAACCTCCAACTTATAGAATATACATATCTTTTTTAAAAGTAGGGTTTTACTCTAGCCCAGGCTGACTTGCACCTCTCCCAGGTGACCTTAACTCATGGCACTCCTTCTACCTCAGCTTCCCAAGTACTTGGATTAAAGGTGTATTACCATGCCTGATTAGATTATCGATGTCTTTTAAGTGCACACAAAAATTTCACCAACAGAACTCACACACTGGATACTTTAAAAAATATTTTTTTTTTGGTTTTTGCAAGGTAGGGTCTCACTCTAGTCCAGGCTGACCTGGAATTCACTATGTTCTCAGGGTTGCCTTGAACTCTTGGTAATCCTCCTACCTTTGCCTCCCAAGTGCTGTGATTAAAGGTGTGCACCACCACATCTGGCTTGAAAAAATAATTTAATCATTTTCAAATAACTACAATCAGAATTTTTAAAAACAAACCAGAATAATTTTGAAATATGAAAATGACAGTCCCAGATACTTTGAAATAAAGAAATATATGTCTAGTTAATTAATCTGTCAAAGAAGAAAACAATAGGAAAATTGTAGATAAATTTAAATGAATGTCAATAAAACACAAGATAATAAAATCCATGAACTTAAATTTCAGTAATATATAGAGAAAAATTTATGACTATTATACTTTTATGATACATATAATATACTAACTATATTCATATGCTGTAATTTATATTAGAAAATGGCTTAAAATAAACAGAAATGATTGAAAAAGAGAAAACTAACTCCAAAGAAGTCTGAAAAATAAATTAAAATATAATAATATAAATCAGTGAAACCAAAACCAGAAAGCATTAGCCAATATAATAATGTCAAGTATTGGCATGTTATAAAATTTAATAACACTGATGTTCTTACACAAATAATCATATAAGAGAAATCACATATTATCAGTACCTAGCTGCTGTTCTCACACCAATACTTAAAAGAAAATATGTATTTTCCATATCTGGAAAGAAAGAAAAGCATCATTGTGGAACCTAATGACATTGAAGATTTTATTATGAATATTATAAATAATTTCATGCCCCAAAGCATGATGCAGGAGATTTTGTTAAATGTAGGGGAGATTTTGTTATAATAACTATGTTATCCATATAAAGTAGAAACTTCAAATTTCAGTATATACAAGAATTTAGTTGAAATTTCAAAATCTTTCCAGTAGAAAATATAGTAAGTGAGGTAACCCCATCCCAGAAAGATAAAACTCACACTTTCTCTCATTGGACCTTAACTTTTAGTATTTGCATGTATATGGTAATATGGGAGTCAATATAAGCTATTAAATTAGAAAGAAAACCATAAGAGGGTTTGATTGAGGTGTTCTTCACAAACTTATATTTTCTGAATGCTTGATTCCCATCTGATGGCTATTTGGGAATCAGAACCTTGTTAGAAGTGTATTGTTTGGGATGGAAAAATTGGTGTTATGGCCAGCTTCCCTTTGCCAGTGTTTTACAAACACTCCTGCTGCTGTAGTCCACCTATTGATGGCCAGGAGATGTAGTCCATTCTCTCATTATGCCACATTTTCTCCTGTCATCATGGAGTTTCTCTTCAGGTCTGTAAGCCAAAATAAACCATTTCCTCCCACAAGCTGCTTTTCGTTGGGTACTTTGTGCCAGTATTGAGAAATAAATACAACAGAGGGCAACAAGAGATATTTTAAAGAGGCGAGGAGGTCAAAAGGATATATGTGACATGAAAATGGAAAGGATGCTATGATAGAGGAAGAATACAAGGGAGAGACGGGGGCTAGGGAGAAAGAGAAGGTAAGAAACACAAGTAAATTCCATTTGAAACATGCCATAATGAAACTCAATTCTTTCTTATATCTTATTTTTATTTATTTATTTGAGAGAAAGCAAGAGAGAGAGAGAGAGAGAGAGAGAGAGAGAGAGAGAGAGAGAAATAGGCAGATTGAGAGAAATAATGGGCATGCTAGAGCCTCTAGCTGCTGCAAACAAACTCCAGACATGTGTGCCCCATTGTGCGTCTGACTTATGTGGGTCTTAGAGAATTGAAACTGGGTCCTTTGGCTTTTCAGGTAAGTGCCTTAACTGCTATGCCATCTCTCCAGCCTGAAACCCAATTCTTTGTATACTAATGTGAAAGTTAATTTCTATTGTCAATTTGGTGGGATCAGGAATCAAGTAAGAAACTCCTAGGCAGGGCTGTGAGGATGTTTCCATGAAGGATTAACTGAGGAAGGAAGACCCCCCCCCCAGAGTGGTCAGTCCTTTGCATAGCAGACTATATATAAAAGGGTCCAGGAGAAAGCAGTGCCTTTTCTTTGGCTGCCTTTTCTACTTGCTGGTGAGTGCATTTACCCTTTTGCTGCCATCCCACATTGCTACTGGAAATTAAATTCTTTAACCTTCCAATGTGGATTAAAGATTAGCAGCACTACAGTAATACTCCAGGAATTTAGTGCCAGACTGGTGCTGCTGAGGTATTCAGCCTCATGGAGTGAGCAGCTACTCTGCTCTCCAAATCTCCAGCCTGAAGACAGTCATTGTTGAACTGTTTGACCACACTGTGTAAATGAATCTAATGAATACCCTTCATAATACATGTTCATTCCATCAGTTCTTTTCCCCCAGAGAACCCTGACTAATATAGCTAACAAGAATAAATCTTTCTGTACAGAAAACTGTCAGGCATATATGGCCTTAGTGATAACTTCTATAAAATTCACAAAGAAAAAATAAGTATCTTATATTCACAAACATTCACAAAATAGAGGAGGAGGAAATAATTGCCTACCCATTTGTGACAAATTTGTGACAACTTGACAAGGGCATTTAGGAAAAAAAGCATAGATCAATATCCTTCATTTAATACATCTGCAAAATCCAAGAGAGATTAATTAAATAGATTAAAAAGTTATTAACAATTATATAATAGTTAAAATATTTACACTGTTAGAAGAAAAAAGTACAACTCAGGAGAAAACATGCAAAAGACTTGACTAGTAAATCATGAATATACATGCATCATTCCACTACCAATCTACAGGATTTTAACTCATCAGATCTCATCCATATATGTGTATTCTTCCACTGTTTCCCAAAGGATTTACTTCAGATTTCACTGCTTACATTTCAGCTGTTACTGCCATGAAGATGACAATGATGGCCATTTGAATTTGCAAGTTGAAAATAACTATTAACCACAACAAGTTGAGGCAGCTTTAGATAAAAATATTAAGAAAACACATGAAAACTAAGCAGTAGTGATAAATATTATTTAATATAGTATTTTTTTGAGAGAGACAGAGAGAGAGAGAGAGACAGAGAAAGATAGAGAATGGGCACACCAGTGGCCTCTCAGTCACTGTGAACGAATTCCAGATGCCTGAGCCCCCTTGTGGGCAAGTGTTGCATTGCACCCTGTGTCACTTATTGTCTGGCTAAATGTGGGACCTGGAGGATGGATCCAGCATTCTTAGGCTTGGCAGGCAGGTGCCTTAATGGCTAAGCCATCTCTCTGGCCCAATATAGTATTTTTAAAAAAATTAAATTTAATGAAAAAAATCCACAGGGAACCAAATGTCAAGGTTTTAAATAAATAAGTGAACAAAATATATTTGTACAGATTGGCCTCACTTGGCCCAACTCTGAGCCTATTAAATCTTATTGTCAACTTTACTGTTTCTCATTTGAGATAAACTGTGTGTACTTTACAGTTCCTTCTCCTAAATGGTAGCTCATTACTATAATCCTAGCACTTAGGAGACTGAGGCAGGAGGATCATGAATTCTAGATTAGCCTGAATTACATAGCAAGTATGACACCAGCTTGGGCTACATAATGAGATGCTCTCTCACATGTGGAGGTATGGAGGGGGAAGGAGGGAGAGAGAAAAAAAGAATGAAGGAGAAAAAAATAGAAACTTGCTGTTTAGTTTATAAAATATATATTTTATACTATGCTTCTAATCCCAACTTTATCAAATAAGTTCATACATTAAAAGAAACAAGCATCTTAATGTGGGAGGTACAGAAAAATTATTTTATTTTGCATGCAGTGTAACTTCATTATGTACTAAACCATCCTCAGATGCACAGACATAGAGATACACATGCACACAGACACATCCAAGCATAGGAACACTTTGGATGTAGCAGTAGGGTTATACAATTGTTAGAGGCATGGCATCACCATTTGTGAACCATGAATGATTTTTCTTAATTTTTTAAAAAATATTTTATTTTTATCTTTATTTTTCAAATATTTTACTTATTTACTTGAGAGAATGACAGAGGGAGGAGGAGGAGAAAGAGAAAGAATGGGCATGACCATGGCCTCCAACCACTGGAAACAAACTCCAGACACATACACCACCTTATGCATCTGGCTTTATGTGGGCATTGAGGAGTTAAATTCAGGTAGTTACTCACCAGCCAGAATTTTCATAATGTTTTTATGTCTTTGCTGACCACTGGAAGTGATGCTGTCTTCAAGTTATTCCAGAAAATCTCTGAATGCTGTGGTATTAGTGCTTTAGAGATGTCTTTAAATTCAATTGGTTACCAATAAAATGAAAGTAAAATAAGATAAGGTAAGATAAGAAAAGAAAAGAAAAGAAAAGAAAAGAAAAGAAAGAAGTAGTACTAAGTGGCTGGAAATGGTAGACATTTCTATAACCCCAGAGCTTGGCAGGTGGAAGTCATAAGTACAAGGTTAGTCTGGTAAAAATTACCAAAGAAGAAGTAGGTGGAAGAAGAGGTGAATGAGGAGGGGAGGAAGGAAAAGAAAGAGAGAGAATGGGTGAATAAAGAAGGAAGAAATGAAGGAAAGTAAATATTTGAATCTCTTGGCCTGCTTAAAAACACATCACAGGTTGGAGAGATGGCTTAGCAGTTAAGGCACTTGCCTGCAAAGCCTAAGGACCCAGGTTTGATTCCCCAGAACCCATGTAAGCTAAATGCACATGGTGGTGCATACTTCTGGAATTAGTTTTCAGTGGTGAGAGGACCTGATGCACCCATTCGCTCCCTCTCCCTCCATGCCCCCTCTCTGAAATAAATAAATACATATTTAAAAAATTTTTAAATATTTTAGAAAACATTTCAGTACATGAGATAGGTGATAGGGTCAATCCAAGTATGTTTGTCATAAAAATTTAGAGAAAAACAAAATATAAAAGTAATACATCACTATTTCTCATTATTTATTCAAATTAATATTATTATTTTGAATGATAATACTTCCAAGTGACAAGGACTATTCCTGTGAATTATGTGCTAATGGTGATAGCAGAGGAAAAATTTTATTTTTCTAGTTTATTGTCAAGAACAACGAGGGGCTGGAGAGATGGATTAGCAATTAAGGCACTTGTCTGCAAAGCCTAACTCATGTTCCAATCTCCAGGTCCCATATAGCCAGAAGCGATGCAAGCATGCAATGTGACACATGTGCCACAAGGGGTCGTGTGCATCTTGAGTTCATTTGCAGTGGCTGAAGGCCTTCTCTCTGTCTCTCTCTATATATCATAATAAAAATAAATGAGGATGTTTTAAGTTGGGACTGATATCTAAAAGTGCTGGAAGTCTCCAGATATGTTTTATCACCTTGGTTCTATTTGAAACATCACTGAGGAGATGTCTAGGGATGTAAGGAAAATATCACTAAGACATGTTAATGACAAATTAATTAGATCTAACAAATGTTCTAAGGGAGATTTTAATGGAGAAATAGATGTTATGGATCTCACTAATCTTGTTTCTCATTCTACAAGGAAGCACCATCAGTTGTTACTACTCCAGACAGTTAGCTTTGGTTTCCCTAGTAATCAATTCTTGTGAGTAAGCTCATCACTTTATAGCTGTTCAACATCAATGAATTTCCACTTTCACCTAATTCTATTTCACAAATGTGGTGGTTTGATTCCTGTGTCCCCCATAAACTTAGGTGTTCTGAATGCTAGGTTCTCAACTGATGGATATTTGGGAATTAACGCCTCCTGGAGGTAGTGTATTGTTGGGGGTGGGCTTATGAGTATTATAGCCAGTTTTCCTTTGCCAGTGTTTGACACACTTTCCTGTCACTGTTGTCCACCTGATGTTGGTGAGGAGGTGATGTCCACCCTCTACTCATTGCCCATTTCCCCTGCCATCATGGAGTCTATAAGCCAAAATATACCTTTTTCCCACAAGCTGCTCTTGGTTGGGTGATTTCTGCCAGCAATGTGAACCTGACTTCAACAGTAAAGTTGGTACCGAGTAGTGTTATTGCTGCTAGACATCTGACACTGTCGCTTTTACCCTTTTGGAACTGATTTTTGAGAGGAATGTGGAAGGATTTGAAATCTTGGCCTAAGAGACACTGTGAAATGCTGTAAGTACTGCTTGTTGGACTATTCTGGTCAGAGTTGAAACCCTGAATGCAGTAACAACTAAGGACTGTGAGGTTTGGCTTATGAGGGCAAGAAAGAGCTTTGTCTGGGCTGGGCTAGAAGCAGTTTCTGTGAGAATCTTGCTGCTATGCCCATGTCCTGAGAATTTGTGCAGGGTTGTATTGCATAGCAATGGACAGGTGTGAGCAGATGGATATGGCACAGAAAAAAAATGAAATTTTGGGGCTGAAACTGCTGAGATTGTATGAGAGATTACATCCATTGAGACTGGGCCAGCTGAAGGAGTATCTTGCTATTCAAAGTCTGCTTTAGGGCTGGAGAGATGGCTTAGCAGTTAAGGCGCCTGCCTGCTAAGCCTAAGCACCCGGTTCCAATCTCCAGGTCCCATGTATAGCCCAATGTAAAGTGACACAAGGGCACAATGCTGCACTTGACCACAAGTGAGCACACACATCTGAGAGACTGCTGGCGCACCCATCTCTATCTGTCTCCCTCTCCCTCTCTGTCTGTCTCTCTCTGTGTGTCTCTCTCCAAAAATAAATAAAATAATAAAATTTTATTTTATTTTATTTTATTTTATTTTATTTTGGTTTTGCAAGGTAGGATCTCACTCTGGTCCAGGCTGACCTGGCTCAGGGTGGCCTCGAACTCTCAGTGATCCTCCTATCTCTGCCTCCTGAGTTCTGGGATTAAAGGCGTGCGCTACCATGCCTGGCAAATTTTTTTAAAAAGTCTGCTTGGGCTGGAGAAATGGCTTAGTGGTTAAGGCGTTTGCCTGCAAAGCCAAAGGATCCCAGTTTGATTCTCCAGGACCCACTTAAGCCAGATGCACTAGGGGCACATGCGTCTGGAGTTCGTTTGCAGTGGTTAGAGGCCCTGGCATGCCCATTTTGTCTCTGTCTGCCTCTCTTCTATCTTTCTCTCTGCTTGAAAATAAATAAAATTTAAAAAATTTTTAAAAGTCTGCTTTATTCCCCCGGGATTAACAAATTGGCACCCTACCTGGTATTATGGGGTATAAGAAATGCAGGAAAGAGAGGGTCACTGAATTTGTAACAGAGTCTTGTGTTTTGGAAATAGCCATGGGCAGTGTGAAGCAGGTCTGCTAAGGATTGCCAGTGGTGCTGTAAGGATGAACTGTGGGTTGCAGTGGAAACCCATTGGAGATGCTGGAATGGTGAGATGGCTGCTAAGGAGAACTGCCAGCCCTGCATGAAGTTTTCCAGGACTGTGAGTATCCTAGCTGGAAGGGTGGAACTGGACCTCCAGAGACTTGTCACTGGTTAGAATTGTTGGACTTGGAACTACAGAATTTGATATTTGCCTTGTTTAAATCTTGTATTGGTTGAATATTTCTTTGCTATACCCAATGCCATCTTTTTAAAAAAACTTTTTATTTTTTATTATTTTTTTGGAGAGAGACAGAGAGAGAGAGAGAGAGAGAGAGAGAGAGGCAGACAGAGATGTGTGCGCCAGCAGTGTCTCAGCTGCTGCGAACGAACTCTAGATGTGTGCGCCCCCTTGTAGTCAAGTGTGGCGTTGCACCCTTGCATCACTGCATCTGGCTAAACGTGGGACCTGGAGATTGGAACCGCTGGAGATTGAAACCAGCGTTCTTAGGCTTAGGAGGCAGGAGCCTTAACCCCTAAGCCATTTCTCCAGCCCCAATGCCATCTTTTGTAGTGTGAATGTTTATTCTTTGCCATTATGGGTTTTTTTTTTTTTTTTTGGTATAATGGCTCAGTTAAAAGACCTTGTACTATGAGGATGTTTGAAAATTGTTGGGATTGATAAAAACTATGGGGACTTTTAAAGATGTACTGAATTCATTGCATTTTACATAATGAATATCAGTTTATGGGGGTCAGGGGTGGAATGTGGGGATTTGATTCAGGTTTCCCACACAAACTTAGGTGTTCTGAATGCTAGGTTCCCAGCTGATGGAGATTTGGGAATTAATGCCCCCTGGAGGCAGTGTATTGTTGAGGGTGGGCTTATGGGTATTATAGCCAGTTTCCCCTTGCCACTGTCCTGTCACTGCTGTCCACATGATGCTGGTGAAGAGGTGATGCCCACCCTCTACTCATGCCATCATGGAGCTTCCCCTCGAGTCTGTAAGCCCAAATAAACTTTTTTCCCCACCAGTTGCTCTTGGTCAGGTGGTTTTTTAAAAGTTTTGTTTGTTTATTTATTTATTTGAGGGCGACAGACAGAGGAAGAGGCAGATAGAGAATGGGCGCGCCAAGGCCTCCAGCCATTGCAAATGAACTCCAGATGCATGCGCTCCCTCGTTCATCTGGCTTAATGGGTCTTGGTGTATAGAGCCATGAACCGGGGTCCTTAGGCTTCACAGGCAAGTGCTAACCGCTAAGCCATCTCTCCAGCCCTGGTCAGGTGATTTTTGCCAGCAATGTGAAGCTGACTGCAACAACAAACAAATGCCTACCAATTTAAAGTAACTGAGCTAATCCACTATCTTGGATATGAAATGAAACTTTAATTTTTGTGGACACATAATATAAAAATTGCAAAAGAAAGCTGATTCCTTTACTTTCAAATAATTTGTGTTCATAAACAGTGATATTTGTGTACATTTATTTCTCTCCCTTTATTCTGGGAAGGTATATATATACCTAACACCACTACAATTATGTGAAACAAGTAAAATCAATCATATTGTTAAGTGTTCACAAACACACACACACACACACACACACACACACACACACACACACACTTCTTGCTTTTTGGTTCCACCTTAGAACTAATACAAGTGCATCAATATTTCTAAATTTCAGTAAAAGGGAATGAAAACAAACAGCAAATAGAAGAAAAGAAGAATAGATATGATAGAATAGTTTTTTCTAAGTCCTTATTTCCATTTGTTTTTAAGGAATAGCTTTTCAATTTTAATTTCAGAAATATCTAAATTTATGCATCCCAGTATCTACTCAATGAATTCTGTTCGGTTTTTCCCTCTTGTTACCTCGTATTGGTTTTCTGCTTATTTCAACCAAGAGGACTAATTCGACTAACAGGGGTACTCAGCTTGTAAGAGAGCTTTTTGGGCTAGTAAGTTCTGTTACCAAGAAGTATGGATTTCAAGTAGGTCTGCCCAGCACATTGGGCACATTGCAGAGGCCTGCTGAGCTCGCTTAGTGGACTCAGTGGATGTTAGAGTGTGGTCAAGTTTACACTATAATCCTTATAGAGAGAACCATGAAGGACATCCACTATTCAGTCAAACCTAACAAGAGTACCAAACAGCAGGCATTGGAAGTGATCAAACAGTTGAAAGGAAAAGATGAAGATAGAACGTGCTTACATGAGACTTCACTTCATCCTCCCAGTGAACGAGGGGAAGAAGCTGAAAGATAAGCTGAAGTCACTAATCAAGGTGTGTCTGATTGACCAAGGCTGCTTCAGAAAAATTGATGAGCTAATACAAAAGGAAACTAAAGGCAAGGGGTCTTTGGAAGCGCTCAATCTGAAAGATGTGGAAAAAGGAGATGAAACACTTGAATGACATTCTTCAGTGTTTTGTTTCCAACTGAACCCATGTATATCTGATCTGATAAAGTGATGACATTGTCCATCCTGTGTTAAACATTTACATCAGTGTAATGTGGCAGTGATTTCATTTTAATTGTAAATGGAGGTTTCAGGCAAAAATGAAAAACCCAAAATATAAAGTCCAGAGTAGTACTTGGCTACTGTCTCACGTTTTTACAAAAGGAAAGTTAGAGGTGACTCTTATAGATCAAGAGAAATTGGGTAAATATATATGATTATGGGGGTGTGCTGGAGAAGGGGTGTCTGTCCTGTCCTATCTTATTGTAAACTTGGATGATGACTTTCTAATTTTTTAGATCTATAATGACTGTTTAGGACTTAAATATTTAATTTTCATCAAACATGCTACCACTACTTATTCTTGGTAAAAATATAAAGTCATTTATTACTAATTCCAAAAGTTTATATTATATGTTAATATAGCCAAAATTATATGTAATCAATAAAACTACTATTATTTTTGTTAAGATCAAAAATAGAAGTATGAATTTCTAAAAGTAGTGGCTCAAGAGAGCAATATATTCAGAAGACCATATGGTTTACAAAAAATTATTCTGAAAGCTGTAGTGACTTGAGGAGCAATGTTTGGGAAAAGGCTATTTGAGTAAAACCCTTCAATAAATTGTTTGCAGGAATATATTAACTTCCACTCTTTGAGTCCTTCAAAACTAGCAATGTTTGACTTTCTGTGATAGGTCATAGTCTTATTGTTAGACAAAAGTTTACAGCCAGAAAGAGAGAATGTGGCCAAAGAATTTCTTTTGTCTTTTTATTTTATATTAAATTTAATGTTCAAATAGTGTTGGGCTATATTCACAACTATGACTTCCAATCATTTGAATGACCCTAGTTCTTGACTTACATTTAATAGCACTTGACAAGAGGATGCTTGTAGCATATGGTAAATTTTCTGCAAAAACTTTCAGGCTACTGATCTAGCAATGGATACACTATTCTGATTTTTTACTACATTCTAGTGATTTAATTTCAAATATGAAATATTCCAATCAGACATTTTCCAGAACAATTTCTGTTAACCATAACCAAAATGAACTTTCATTCTAGGTTATTTTCCCATGTTTATATGCTGGTTAAAAGTAATTTCTGGGCTGGAGAGATGGCTTAGTGGTTGAGGCACATGCCTGCAAAGCCTAAGGACTTAGGTCTGATTCCCCTGTTACCCACATAAGCCAGATGTACAAGGTGGTGCATGCATCTGGAGTTCATTTGCAGTGGCTAAAGGCCCTGGAACCCTGTTCTCTCTCTCTCTCTCTCTCCCCTCTCATTCAAATGAATAAGTAAAAAAAAATTAAAAAAATCCTTTCAGTGCTGGAAAGATGGTTTAGTGGTTAAGGCATCACCACACCTAGCAAGATACCCTTTAATGGAATTTTAAAGATCCTTCCCTTTTCTGATTTTTAAAAATTAATTTTAATTTTATTTTTATGGAAGGTTATACTCGGGCTGGTGAGATGGCTTAGCAGTTAAGGAACTTATACCTATGAAGCCTATGGACTCAGGTTCAATTCCTCACTAGCCATATAACTCAGATGCACAAGGTGGGGCATGCATCTAGAGTTTGTTTGCAGTGGCTAGAGACCCTGATGTGCCTACACACACTCTCTCTATCTACCTTTCTCTCTTTCTCTCTCCAATAAATAGAAGTATTTTAAAAGGTTATACTCTCATATCCCCTCTCCTCTGACATAATTCCACGGAGGGTCCTCCTCACTGGGGTTATGGGTATCCACTGTAAGGTCCTGAAGGCCTCAGCCAGTCTCTGTGGGTGGGGAACCATGCCTTGGGCTAATACCATTTCATAAGTCTTTCCTTAGTAATTCCATCTACATTCCTTGCATTTATTGTGGTGGCTGAGTCATGAGGCTAGTCCTTTCAAAGGGCCTTTTGTGTTAGTAAGTATTTTTACACTTCCAAGTTACTAGCCAAATGTTTTATTGCTGTAACCATGGTTTCTTTCCAGAGCATGCTTTCCTAACTTTGACATCTTTTGCAATATAAATAGGATGAGCATTACCCCAGTATCAGGTCCTGCTTATATCTTGCTTGATACTTCTCCCCTCAATCTATCTCATTCCTTTCATATTTTATCTCACATTTTATTATAAGTAGCAAGAAGAAATTAGGCTTCACTTTCTACACTTTGCCTGAAGATTTAATTAGGTAAACATTGAAATTTATAGTTTTGAATTTCCCCCCACACATAATTATGTCACAATTCATCTAATTTTTCTGCCACTATGTAAAAATTTTCCTTGTCTCTAGTTTCCAGTAGTACATAAGTATATGTCTGAGCTTCTCTTGTAATAACTTTAACATTTCTGTTTATTTCCACAGTTTGTTTAAAAGTGATTTGTGTATTCTCTAAGCCCATCTATGTTTTTGCAAAATGTTCCTCACTTCATTATAAGTCCTCAATAGCAGAGTTATTAACATCACATTTCTATGACGTCTATCCAAAGCAAGCCAGGTCTTTTCTATCATGTATCTACAAATTCTTGTAGCTTCTGATCACTGCCCAACTGAAAACCCACTTCCATAATTCTAGGTATTTTATAACAGCAGCACTTCATTCCAGATACCAAAAGCTGTACCTGTGAGGACTCAACCAGGGAAGCAGAGCCATGGGAGAACATATATTAAGACATTTGTTGCAAAGAAGTTACTTATTCCACTGGGAGGGCTGGCTAAACATGTTCAAATTCTGTATGTCAGGTGGAGTAGAGTAGGTTGGAACTAGCAGGTAGGAGCTATACCTTCTGTCCTTAGTTAGAATTTCTTTTTGAACTCAAGGAAAACACAACTTTGCTTTTAGAGCCTTTCATTGACTGAATGAGACCAACCCAAATTATCTAGTATATATTCCCTATTTTAATCTAGTTGTTTATCAACCTTAATTCCATTTGTACTTTAAGTCATCTTTTCCATATACAATGATATTCATAAATAAAAGAGAGTAGGAACAAACATATTTGAAGATCATCATTTTATCAAATTATTTCTCCAGATCATTCAAACCTTCAATAGGTGTTATAGTTAATTTTGTTTGGCTCAATAATATTAATTCTATAATGTATTTTATCCCAAATTCTTTATCAATCAGAACAATGTCACCATCCAATAAACTAGTAGACATTGGCACAGTGTACCATTTGCAGCCCCCTAAGTCCAAAACTTGGAGTTCACTCAAAAATTTCCTTTCTATAGCAAGTGAAGACTGCAAGAAATGTATTACTTGGTCTTAAACTTTATTTGCTTTATAGGAACACTTTAAAAACAGTCAGTTTGAGTATCAATAAACAGGTCATGCAGTTAAAGATAAGGAAGAACCCATCAGTCTTTTCTACATTAATTTATATGGTGAAGAACAGGTGATTTGGGTATATTTTAATTTTACAATGAAAGTCTAATGATTAAGAGTATATAAAATGAAATAAAAAGCTTGAAATCACATGTGTTGTTACCTTTTGGAAAATTGAAAATATAATCAAGGAACTTGGAAGTTACTGGACATTAATGAATAAATGTGGAATACAACCTAAACAGAAATGAAACTATTGAAAAGTATAGCTATATAAATAACAAAAATTCAAGACTTCCAAGTTTCAAAATAAAGCATGAGTTAAAAAGGAACTATATATTTTAATGTAGTGTTGTACAATTGGAAATGTACTTTTTATTTTTTTAAATATTTTTTGAGATAGGGTCTTACCCTATCCCAACCTGACCTGAAATTCACTATGTAGTCTCAGGCTGTCTTTGAACTCACAGTAATCCTCTCACTTCTAACCCCTAAGTGCTGGGATTAAAGGAGTGTGCCACTATGACTAGCCTATTTTTTAAATTATTATTTTCAAGACAGGCTCTTTTATAACTCAGGCTGTCCTTATACTCTATTTGGAACCCAAGATGACCTTGAACTCATAATTCTGCTGCTTCCACCTCTGGGGTGGCAAGATTACAGGTTCATATCATGTGATAGGTTTATGTGGTGCCAGAGGCCTTGTGCATGGCAAGCATCTTACCAACTGAATTACATCCTCAGCCAAAGAATTGTATCTCTTAAATTAGAGTTGTGTTTATAAGAAGGCATTAACTAACTTCAGGAAAGTATTGCAAATTCAATCAAGAATATGATTTTTCCTACTAGAAAAATATTTACTAATAATATAATTGAAGGCAGGGGCCATATCTGTGGTATAGCACTTACCCAGTATTTGTGAGATCTTGGGTTTGATCCCCAGTATGGCCAAAAAAAAAAAAATCACCATGGAAGTGGAAAAATACACAACAGGCCAACAAGCATATTATCATAGGACTTAAAAACAGTAGAGAAAAGAAAAAAGGCTTAGAATTAAACATTACTTATTATTGAGCTAGAAATCAAAATAAAAATCCAAAAGAGACAGAACTAATATGGACAGTGGAGAAGTTTTAGATACCTAAGATATTAGGGAAAGTTGAATTGTCTGTTGATAGCCTATTCGAGTCCTGACCCAGATTATTGGGCAAGACAGATCTTAAGAATTTGAACTTATTACTATGAGAGTCTCCAGTCAGACACACCTCATACTGGTAGCTGTGGGACAGCGTCCCCGCCCCGCTGACGTCCACCAGGTGTCCAGGAAAGTGTCCTTCAGGCAGAGAGCAGCCACCCAGCGAGGACGCTCCGCTCCTCTTGCACAGCCTGACCGCCACCAACACGAACGCAGAGAAGAGGAAGAGCGAAGACACAGACGCCAGGGCGATGACCAGGTAGACAGTGAGTGCGTCGGGCGGCGCCTGGTCGCGCGCGCCCTCCGCCACGGGCAGGTAGGGCTGCGAGAAGCCATCCACCAGCAGCACGTGCAGCGTGACGCTGGCCGACAGCGGTGGCTCGCCATTGTCCTGGACCAGCACTAGCAGTTTGTGCCTGGGCGCGTCGCGCTCGCTCAGCAGCCTGGCGGTGCGCACCTCGCCATTGTGAGCCCATACGCTGAACAACCCGGGCTCGGTGGCCTGGAGCAGCTGGAAGGACAGCCAGGCGTTGCGGCCCGAGTCGCCGTCCACCGCCACCACCTTGGTGAGCAGGTAGCCGGGCTCGGCCGCCCTGGGCAGCAGCTCGGTGCAGGGCGCGGACGCGTTGTGCGGCGGGTAGAGCACGAAGGGCGCGTGGTCGTTGGCGTCCAGCACCAACACGTGCACCAGCGCCTGGCTGCTGAGCGCGGGCGAGCCTTGGTCGGCGGCGCCCACGCGGAACTCGAAGGCCCGCAGTGTCTCGAAGTCCAGCGAGCGCAGGGCAAACAGCTGCCCGGTGTCCGCGTGGATGGACAGCAGCGAGGCGAGGGCCAGCTGCGGGTCGCTGTCGCCGTCCTGGGGCGGCAGCAGGGAGTAGGTGATCTGAGCATTGGTGCCTGAGTCTCTGTCCGTGGCGCTCACTGTGCCTATGTGCAGGGCCGGGCGGTTGTTTTCTGGGACCAATAGGGTGTAGGAGGTTTGGGTGAAGGCTGGGGCGTTGTCGTTCACGTCGGACACCCGCACTGTTATGTTGTGCTCCGTTTTCAGCCTGGGTGTGCCCATGTCTGAGACCGTGATGGTGATGTTGTACTCGTCTCTGCTCTCTCTGTCCAGTGGTCCCTCTGCCACCAGCCTGTAGAAGTTCTCAATGGAAGGTTTTAGTGTGAATGGAACTCCATCCTGAATGGAACAAACCATCCTTCCATTTTCCCCAGAGTCTCTGTCTCGAGTCCGAAACAAAGCCACTTCTATCTCAGGGGAATTTTCAGGAATGGGGCTGTTTAGTGATGACATAATTAACTCTGGATAATTATCGTTAACATCCACCACCTTAATCGAAACGGAACATTTGTCTGAAAGGCCTCCTCCGTCATAAGCCTCTATGTCCAGTTCATATGATGATATTTTCTCAAAATCCAGCATTTTAATTAGTTGAACTTCTCCTGAAAGGCTGTTTAATTCAAAAGTATTGCTTATATCCTGAGAACTATAAAAAAGGGAGTATGATATCTCTCCATTTGTCCCTGAATCAAAATCCATAGCAGAGACCTTAACAGCCAGGGAGCCTAAAGGGCTGTTCTCTGGGATCTGCACGTCGTAGTGATCTTGCGCAAACTCAGGTGCATTGTCATTGACATCCAAAACTAACACGTGGATCTGAGCTGTGCCAGACCTGGGAGGAGAACCGCCATCCAGCGCAGTCAGAGTTAATATAAACTCCTCCTGCTCTTCGCGATCAAGCTCTCTGTCCAGCACCAGCTCTGGGTATATCCTGCCAGCCCCTCGGTCCCGGATAGAAACGTGGAAATGAGAGCTAGGATCAATATTATAGTTCTGAATGTTGTTGCTGCCCACGTCCATGTCCTGGGCTTTTTTAAGAGGAAACACAGCACCAGAAGGGCTATTCTCTATGATTTTCAGAGTCATTTCTCTTTCAGAAAATTCAGGAGAATGATCATTTATGTCTCCTACCAGTAGCTCAGCTCGAAATATTTCCAATGGATTTTTCAGTAGTACTTGGAAATGCATTACACAGGGCTCAGTGGGGCCGCACAGCATCTCCCGGTCCAGTTTTTCCTTTAGTACCAACCTTCCAGTCTGCAGATTAAGATGTAAGCGTGGTTCGTTATCCTCAGTGGCCACCCGTGCTCCCCTAGCAGCTAGCTCCTCCACTCCCAGCCCCAGGTCATTGGCCAGGTCGGCCACGAAAGAGCCACTCTCTGTTTCCTCCAGCACAAAGTAGCTACGGGGCTTCAAGACTGCTTGAGCCAGACCCAGTAAGAGAAAGATGCTCAGGACTTGCCTTTGTTTGAGCTCCCATTTGGTCTCCATCTTTGCTTCTGCACAAGCCTTTCCAGGGACAGGGAACAGCAATACTTCAGGGAGCTATTGCTCTGAACAGTGGTCGATCTGTCAGTTGATAATCTGTCCCGAAAGGTTGATGAACAGTGTTCTCGGCAGAATTGTTTGACCAAGCTCTGCTGAAAGTCTTTTTGGCTGGAGATTTGAAGTAGAGTTTGTAGCATTCACGGGCTTTTTTTTTTTTTTTTTTTCTTTTTTAAGCCTTAGCCTGCAGCGCCACCATGCGTTTTGTTTTATTTTAACCACTATGTGTATTTGGTTATCAGAAATTTGGAAACTGATATAATCACTAAATCGTGCAATTTTTATCAGTTCTTCATTCAAAGAAAAAATATTGTTCACTAGGGGGTCAGATTCTGAAAAATACAGGAATAAGAAACCCAGATATGGTCCTTACATTCTGTACTCTGAGGGAAACAGAAATGAAAGAAGACAGAGTAGAGATCAGTTTGTAAAATTTGTGTCATATAGTCACATCAGTTATTAAAAGTCTTTCAGAAAAAAGGATTAATTCCTCTGGATTTTCCTTCAAATTCTATGCAGCCTACATTCCAGAATGTGGTTCTTATTGACTGAGTTGCATCAAGAAAAATAATCTACATATTATTTTCAGAGTTATCATTTGAAGAAAGTTTTAAGTTATGAGAAAAAAGTTAGTGTGAAAGCATTACCTGTATTTATTATCTCATTTTCTCCTTAACATTTATCATCTGAAAAAGCCTAAAAACACGTTTAACTATTTCATGTCACCAATAAATACCATAACATGTTTTGATTCACTGTGGCACCCTTCACATCTAAAATAGACAAGGACACAGGGTAGGTGCTCAAAAAGTACTCGTTGAATGTACCAGTGGATAAAATACAAAAACTGTGACTTTTTCTCCTACTATAGATGTCCTTTCTTTTGCTAGAATCTTTTTGTAAGATACATAAACTAAACAACATGTTCTCAAGTAGCTACATCCTGTGCTCATTTAAGTAGTTATTTGAAATAAGTTACTATGATCTAAACCATCTTTTTACAAAATGGAAAAATACCATGGACCTGGGCCTACCCTTGAACTTGTTACCCTACCCCAGCTTCCTGGGATTACAGACGCTTATCACTATGCCTATCTTCCAAAGTTATACATTAAAACAAAAACTTTGAATGTCAGCTGGGCGTGGTGGTGCATGCCTTTAATCCCAGCACTCGGGAGGCAGAGGTAGGAGGATCACCGAGAGTTCAAAGCCACCCTGAGACTACATAGTTAATTCCAGGTCAGCCTGGACCAGAGTGAGACCCTACCTTGCAAAACCAAAACCAAACAAACAAACAAAAAAAAAAAAACTTTGAATGTCTATTCCAGGCTAATAGTTTACAAACCCTTTCACTGCAAGTAGTATGCTAGCATGAAAGCTGACAGAAAAATTAAATTAAAGGCAGGAGAGATGGCTTAGTGGTTAAGGCGCCTGCCTCCTAAGCCTAAGAACGCTTGTTCCAATCTCCAGCGGTTCCAATCTCCAGATCCTACGTTTAGTCAGATGCAAAGTGATGCAAGGGCGCAATGCTGCACTTGACCACAAGGGGGTGCACACATCTGGAGTTCGTTCACAGCAGCTGAGAACTGCTGGTGGGCCCATTCTCTTATGAGTCTCCCTCTCCCTCTCTGTCTGCCTCTCTCTGTGTCTCTCTCCAAAAATAAATTAAAAATAATTTTAAAAAATTTAAAAAATTAAATTAATAGCAAGTCTACTCATCAACTCATGCAAGAACATCTAAACATGTTTTTTTTCTTTATAAAATTATTAACAACACATTTTGTATGGACACATCATGTGCTGGTACCTTCTTTTCTCTCATCCCTGCCCCCATTCCACTGGGGACACTTCCTAGTGGTGTTGCAGGTATTCCCTATGGGGTTGTGGTTTATGCATTGTGGGAGCAGCAGTCAGTTATTTGGGGGGAGAGGGAATGCCTCTGGGCATGAGGTCTCAACCTGTGGCTCTTACAATCTTTCCACCCCCTCTTCCACAAAATTCCCTGAGCCCTGGTGGGTAGTTTTAAGTCTACTTAAGTGATGAGCTCTTAGGAGCCTCTGGATCTCTGCTTTGGTAGGTGTTGAGTACCCTCAGGATTTGTCTCCTGCACCCTGCCACTAATTATCAGGTTCAGCATAAACATGATTTTTTTTTTTCAGACAGGGTCTGATTCCCAGACTGACCTTGAATTTGCTGTGTAGTCCCAATGACCTTGAACTTCTGATCATCCTGCTTCCACAGGTTTGCACCACCATGCAGTGCTATGGATCAAACCCAGGGCTGCTTTCATGCTAAGCAACCACTGTACCACTAAGCTACACTCTAGTCCTAAATGTTCATTTTAATTTAAAAATGCCCTTACTGTGTTATCTTAGAGTAATTTATTAAAAGAGCAAATGTCAGCTTCTCCCTGATCCTCTTCCTCACTTTCTCCCAAAAGTGAAAGCAGGATTGTCAGAGCCTGGGACATATGTGGCAGGGATATCTACAAATAATTACTTGTTTGGAATCTCTTTTCTTTTTGTCTCTCAGTAGATTGACATTCCACACTTCATTCAGGCAAACATGACATAATTCTCTTGTAATTTTCCTAACATCAACTACAATATACTCATTTCTGAAGAAAATGTAAGTATTAAATTGAATTAGCAATGTCTGCAACCTGGTTGAATTGTCTGAAATCAAACATAAACCTAGTTCATATAAAACAAACATGGCTGCAATAGTACACTAACTCTGAGTTGAGACGCTTTCAGAAAACATGGAATGGACTACGCAGTATCACAGAAAAGAATAAAAATGTAGAAGTCTTGATTATTATCTTTCAATAATACTCACATATATTATAGACTATAGGTTCTTAGAAAGACCATAAAAACCTTTACATTTCAGAGAGATTGTAGACTTTCCCATTTCATGAGACAGCAAAACAAAACCATGCATTTTTCCAGATATTCTCCATTTAAATATTCTAGACAGGAAAGCATAATATCATTAAGCAGAAGACATACTAATAATTCATTATATTTGTATCCTATTTTTCTTTAAAGCATAAAAAATTTAGAGCAAGTTTCTGGGCAACAATAAAAAAGAATGGAGATAGATTATTTCAAATTTATAATACTTCATGTTGAGAATTTGATATATTGAACAAATATTCTTGACTTGTCAGTAATGAGTAAAGTTGAATATCAAATCTATATCTGAAGGAGAGCGTCCCTTCATGATATTCTCAAATTCTGTATTTGGGATATTACTTTAAATGGAGAGGGTAAAATAATATAATTTCAGGATTCCTAAAAGAATCCAATGCTATTTTGGGCGGTAGCATTTTCTCTTTGTTCACCAGCCTCTTGGGTCTGTAGGTTGGGAAATAGTGGTTTAAGGAATTTGAACTCATTTGTACCAGAACCACCCACCAAACACACGTCATACTGATAGCTCTGGGAAAGGGTCCCCACACCACTGATGTCCACTGGAGGACCCAAAAAGTGGCTCTGGGTCACTGAACAGCCACCCAGCGAGGACGCCTCGCTCCTCCTGCACAGCCTGACCGCCACCAACACGAGCACAGAGAAAAGGAAGAGTGAAGACACCGACGCCAGGGCGATGACCAGGTGGACAGTGAGCGCGTCGGGCGGCGGCGCCTGGTCGCGCGCGCCCTCGGCCACGGGCAGGTAGGGCTGCGAGAAGCCGTCCACCAGCAGCACGTGCAGCGTGACGCTGGTCGACAGCGGCGGCTCGCCATTGTCCTGGACCAGCACTAGCAGCCTGTGCCTGGGCGCGTCGCGCTCGCTCAGCAGCCTGGCGGTGCGCACCTCGCCATTGTGCGCCCACACGCTGAACAGCCCGGGCTCGGTGGCCTGGAGCAGCTGGAAGGACAGCCAGGCGTTGCGGCCCGAATCGCCGTCCACCGCCACCACCTTGGTGAGCAGGTAGCCGGGCTCGGCCGCCCTGGGCAGCAGCTCGGTGCAGGGCGCGGACGCGTTGTGCGGCGGGTAGAGCACGAAGGGTGCGTGGTCGTTGGCGTCCAGCACCAGCACGCGCACCAGGGCCTGGCTGCTGAGCGCGGGCGAGCCTCTGTCTGCGGCGCCCACGCGGAACTCGAAGGCCCGCAGCTCCTCGAAGTCCAGCGAGCGCAGGGCAAACAGCTGCCCGGTGTCCGCGTGGATGGACAGCAGCGAGGCGAGGGCCAGCTGCGGGTCGTGGTCGCTGTCCTGGGGCGGCAGCAGCGTGAAGGTGATCTGAGCGTTGATGCCTGAGTCTCTGTCTGTGGCGCTCACTGTGCCTATGTGCAGGGCGGGGCTGTTGTTCTCTGGGACCAACAGGGTGTAGGAGGTTTGGGTGAAGGCTGGGGCGTTGTCGTTCACGTCGGACACCTGCACTGTTATGTTGTGCTCCGTTTTCAGCCTGGGTGTGCCCATGTCTGTGACGGTGATGGTGATGTTGTATTCGCTTATGATCTCTCTGTCCAGTGGATGCTCTGTTACCAGGGTATAGAAATTTTTGAAAGTAGGCTTCAAGAGAAAGGGGAGGTTGTCTTGAATTGAGCAAGCCATCTTCCCATTGTCTCCAGAGTCTTTGTCTCTTAAACTGAACACAGCAACCACCATTTCTGGTGAAGAATTTTCTGGTATGGGGCTAGTAAGAGATGTAATGGCTATTTCTGGTGGGTTATCATTCACATCTATAACCTGAACTATAATGGACGATTTTCCAGAAAGATTCCCACCATCAATCGCCTGAACATTTATTGAATATGACTGAATTACTTCAAAATCTAAACATGCTTTTAAATGGATCTCACCTGAAACTGGATGAATTTCAAATGTTTTCCGCGCATCTCTAGATGTATGAGAAAATGAGTATGATATTTCTCCATTTATTCCTGCATCCAAATCTGTAGCAGACACTTTGATAACCAAGAAATCCAAAGGGCTGTTCTCTGGTATCTGCACCTCATACACTGGCCTTTCAAATTCAGGAGCATTGTCATTGATATCGAGGACCACAACTTGAATCAGAGCCGTCCCAGTTCTTGGTGGGGAGCCGCCATCTAGGGCTGTCAGAGTTAATGTGATCTCTGGCTCCTTTTCTCTATCCAGATATTGATCCAGTATCAGCTCTGGGTATTCACGGCCTTCATTGCTATCTTTTGTTTCCAGGTGGAAATGGGCGTTGTGACTTATTGTATAGTTTTGGACACCATTCCTTCCTACATCTAAGTCCTGGGCACTATCCATTTGGAATGCGGTTCCAGGAGTAGTACCTTCTGAGACTTTGAGAAGTATGTGTTTATCTAGGAATGTGGGTGTATGGTCATTTATGTCTTTGACTAAAAGCTCAGCTTGAAAAAACTGTAAAGGGTTTTCAAGTAGCACCTGAAAGTGCAATATACAGGGTTCACTGAAATCACAAAGTGCCTCCCTGTCCAGTTGTTTATTCAAGAGCAAGTTGCCAGTCTGCAGATCCAACTGCAAGTATGGTTTATAGTCATCAAAGATGACTCTGGCTCCCCGTGCAGCCAGGTCTTCCACACTGGAACCTGTAATTTTAATCAGGTTGGCTATAAAAGAGCCGACCTCTGTTTCTTCTGCTACAGAATATCTCCAGGTCTCAGAAAGGACTGTGGACCCACCCAGGAAAACAAAGAAAAGCACCACCTGCCTTATCTGTGGATGGCTTCCGTCTCCCAGCTCCATGATTCCTTAGACAAACTTCTTTCCACTGCAAGTTTTTACTTCAGTCTCGAGCAGCTCTCAAAGCGCCTCTCTCCTAGGCTTTAGGAAGCTAAGTACTTGTGCTCCCTTCTGGAGGGTGTTGGTGATGTCCTGTCTTCCTCGGAGAAAGCCTCCGTTCTCTGGTTTTATCCTGTGTTTTCACTTCCGCTGGTTAAAGGAAACCTGAGAGGCTGCAGTTACAAAAATTTCTCCATGTTATCCTGCAGCGCCACCATGCGACCGTAGGTTTTCAGGTTATAGGCAAAGTCAAGTGAGTTTGAGACAAAAGTACTAATTTATCATGTTTATTGATCAATTGCAACGATATTTTCTTCTGTGTTTCTATTTCCCTTTCTGACTTGCATTATTTGTGGTATATAATATTAATACAATTCAATCATTAATACAATCCGCTAGAGCTCTGGTGGATATAAAAATTATATTTAAGATACACTCCTTGCTTTAGATAATGTATGATCACAGTGAAGACATCATGTAGTGATAGTTAAGAGGACTCTTGTATGTCAGTGACTTTACAAAAGGAAAAGGAATTCTTAGAAAATATGAAAATACTAACCTAGAGTTTTTCTCTAATTGTCACCACATACTCATAGAAAGGGAAGAAGAATGGGATTATGCACTTGAAACTGAACTAGGTGTGTGCAAATAGTTGGTTGGGGATGCTGAACATTTCAGTCTAGGTGAATGGGACATTTTAATTAGGTATTCTCAACAGGAACCTTACCTGGACACAGTAAAATCTAAATGCTTAAAAGAAAATAAAGTCAGATATGTGCAGAGTCTGATATCATAAAAGTGTTGAACAATTTAGACCCATTCTCCTTGTGAAACTGAAATTCTCTGTTTTGCAGTCCCAGGATTTCCAAAGACAGGATTGGAAGAATTTTATCTATTTGTTGATTTGTTCAGCATATGTTTATCGAACAGATGCTTGTGCCAGGAATGGTGATAATTGTTAGGGATTGAATGGTAAACAGACAGACAGAATTCCTGTCATTAAAAAAGTCAACAAATGGGGCTGGAGAGATGGCTTAGTGGTTAAGGCACATGTCTGTGAAGCCTAAGGATCCAGGCTTGATTCTCCAGGTCCCATGTAAGCTAGATGCACATGGTGGCACATGCATCTGGAGTTCGTTTGCAGTGGCTAGAGGCCCTGGCGTGCCCATTCTCTCTCTCTCTCTCTAATAAATAAATAAAAAATAAATCTTAAAAAATGAACATACAGTTTGTGTTACTACCATAAGAGAGTAGATGAGTTCCAACTATCCAAAATTTGGAAGGAAAGAAAAAACATTTCTAAACAAAGTATATTATAAATTGATATGTGAAAAGAAGTAGTTAAACAAAAATTGAATATGGGAGGGCTAGAAATGTAGCTCAATGGTAGTACACATGCCAGACCCTGGTTTTCAGGCAAAGTCAAAAGATGATTGTCCAAATAAGATCAATATAGTCGAGGCATAGAGAAAAAGGAAAATGATGAAGATTGAAATTGGAAAGATAAGCAAATTGTAAACCATGTCAAGGCACTTGGATTTTATACTATAAGAAATGCAAGATTGTTAAAACATTCTTAAAAGTGATATCATTATGGTTTTATTTTTCAAAAGATAAACCTGTTTCAAAGTTGAGAATAAATTAGAAAGGAATATCATAAAAGATTGGATGTAGATTGATATGAATGGGTTGAAATAGAAGAGGTAAAAGATAATGCTAGTTTCAGCTAGGAATGCAATAATGGATTTATATCAGAATTATAAAAATTATGGGATTAATGGATTAGACATTCAGGGATTGTGATAGTAAGGGAAGAAAAACACTTTGTTCTAAATTTTCAGGAATTAAGTAGATGTTGGTGCTATTAATTGATAAACACAAAAGGAGGAAAAGAGAGAGGGATAAATATGGAGTTGGAGAAAAAGATGTGTTTAGTTTGGGGAAGCAGAAAATTTTAATTTAAAACTTGTTCAAGGTATCAATAGAGGATCTTAATAGTTATTTAAATGATCTTCCATTATATAAATGAGTCTGAAGAATGAAGAGCTTCAATGATAAATTTGGGATTTATTGTTAATTTATTGTTATTGTTATAAAGCCTCCAAGAAGGATAATAAATCATATTAATAAAAAGGATATTTGAATAGGTGATTTCACAATAATGCATCTCCTAGCAGATATGTGGCCCTGTGGTTAAGCATTTCCCTTTATTGTGCAGGGACCTAGCACAGCAGAGAGAGGAAGAGGGAGAGGGAAGGAGGGAGGGAAGGAAGAAGGAAAGAAAGAAGGGAGAGAGAGAATGAATTGTCATTAGAGGTAAAGAAGACTGGAAACAGACAAGTCAAACTCCTAGACCCATAATTATGGCCAAGAATGAGCAAGAGGAAAACTTGAGAGATAAAGTGTATTTACATTAGTTCTTTCCTGTGATCTTGATTAATTTTAAAACTAAACCGATATCAGGTTGATTCTCTCATCTGATGGCTCTCATATAGAGATTATTTAGGTGGGCTAACTTCTTTCAAGACATGAAACTGCTGGGGACATCATGCTCCAAAAAGCCTGAGTCAAGACCCTGTGTGTCGCTTGACACGGATCCGACCCCATGGTCTCCTCTGGCTCATTTATCTTGGCAAAGACATCTACTTCTTTCAGCCATACAGCTCATGTTTGTTGCCATGATCTTTCTTGTTTCTCTCCTTATCTTGGCTTGTTCTTTCTCTTCTGTGAATGATCTGCAGGCCAGCCATGACCCCTGGGAATTAGACGTACTGCCAGCTTCTGATGAGGCGATTCTGTGGAATAGTATTATGCAGGCAATAGGAAATGTGTTCCCAGAAAGGGATCAAACAAAAATGGAATGAAAAACAATGGGTTTATTACAACAACAATAGATGGTGGGAGCCCCCTCAGGCTACTCGTGAGGGACATAGATTTGACCCTGAACACTTGCTTCCTCCAGGTGGTCAATATCAGTGTGACCTTAACAGTGGAAGAGTGAGACTTAGAATCTGGGACAGGAGAGATTACAGAGGAAAATGGGCTGGTGAGTTTTATGGATTATTTAGCTGTTAGGGATTTGAGACCCTATGACTGTTTATCAAAAGATGAGAAAATACAACTTCATAAAGATTTAATTCAGGCATATGCTCAGCAAATACAATTAGGATGTAATGATTATGTTATAAATAAAGTATTGCTTGCAGAAAGAAAAAGAAAGACTGCTGAGTTAACCATAACTGAATAATAGGCACCTTTTGTGGCCAACCTGTCTCTTACCTTTGCTAACTTACAACTGAAAATAGAATCAACATTTAAAAAGAATGAAAAAGAAACCACAAGGAGCTAGTGCCCCATGATTCAAAAAAGAATTGGTCAAGGTGTTTTTCAAAGGTGTTTTTCACAGTTAATGGTTAACAGTGCTTGCTCATAAAGATTGTAAGGGATGGGGTTAACTTTCCTGGAAGATTATGTATTTGTAATTTCAAAGAGGATTATGCATGCATATCAAATTTGGACACAGTTCTGCTTCTGCCCTCCTCCTTCTGAATCATATTTCCTTGTATGAGAAAAATAAAAGACTCAGGGGGCTGGAGAGATGGCTTAGCAGTTAAACGCTTGCCTATGAAGCCTAAGGACCCCGGTTTGAGGCTTGATTCTCCAGGACCCACGTAAGCCAGATGCACAAGGGAGTGCATGCATCTGGAGTTCGTTTGCAGTGGCTGGAGGCCCTGGCGCACCCATTCTCTCTCTCTCTCTTTTTCTCTCTCTCTTTCTCTCTCTGCCTATTTCTGTATCTCTCTCTCTCAAATAAATATAAATAAATAAAATATTTTAAAAAATAAATAAAAGACTCAGGGTTTGTGGCAAGAGTCAGAGAGAGAAGCCAGAGAGAGAAGTCAGATGGCTCACTGTGGAAGCCCAACCTGTCAGCTTGCACCAACGTGTCCTAAGTTTCATTATCGCCACTCCTGTTCATCCCAGCTTCATGGTCTCACCTCTTGTTGATGCTAGGGCTGGACCCTGGCATTAAACTTTTTAAAAATCTTCTATTGCTTCCATTAAGAAACGCGGAATATAGCTGTTATTCTAATTGTCATGTGTTGAAATTAAGTTTCTTTTTACTGTTTTTAAAATTAAGATCTTTTTGTCTTTGGTTTTCTGAGATTTCATTCTGGTGTGTCTAGACATGGAATTTCCATGTTAGGTTTATTTAGATCTCTTGTATCTCCTTGCCAAGGTTTTTATCAGTTCTGGAAATTTCTCAGTCATTATTTCTTCAAAATTTTTCTAGTTTAACCTTTCTTCTCTCTTCCTGTGGGGCTCAGGTTGAGTGTATGCTGAAACCTTTTTATTGTTTCCTATGTTTTTAGTAATTTCTGTATTTTCATCTTATTAACTTTGTGAATTGAATACCTTATAACTTATCCTCTAACATATATTCCTTTACTAATTAGTTTTATTTATTTATTTATTTATTTATTTATTTATTTATTTATTTTTGTTTTTTTGAGGTAGGGTCTCACTCTAGCCCAGGCTGACCTGGAGTTCACTTATGTAGTCTCAGAGTGGCCTTGAACTCATGGTGATCTTCCTACCTCTGCCTCCCGAGTGCTGGGATTAAAGGCGTGCACTACCACACCTGGCTTGTTTTATTTATTTTTTATCTTTCATTCAGTTTTAAACTTTGATTAGTATGTTTTTCATTTCTGGATGCCTTTTTGGCTCTTTCTAATCTGTCGTATTATGTAGTTTCTTGCTCCCTGTACATTGTTGAGCTTAATTTTTATTTCATTATCATATAATTGGCATATTTTGTACTATCTGATAATGGTCATATTTGACTTGCAAGTTCCCATGTTAATTCTTTTCTTATTGACTCTCAATAATGGTTTCATGTTTCTTTGTATATACAGCTATCAAGTGAGGAACATAAAATTTGAAGCTGTCAGGTGAATAATTTCTAACTTAGAATAAATAAAACTTTTTTTGCAGTGCTTGGGATGGAACCCAGTGCTCCACACTTGCTAGGCAAGTGATCTGCCACAGAACCATATCCGCAGCCTTAAAACTCCTTTGTATATGTAACAGACAACTTCAGGTTTGCTGAGATGAACTTCCAGACCAGGCACAGTTATGGAAGAAGTGATATTTATTGAAGCTTACAGATCCAGGGGAAGTTCCATAATGGCAGAAGAAGCTGGCCTGCTTTCACAGGACCAATCACAGAGAGAAAAGCCACAAGCTCAAAAACCATATAGCCCAGCACCCCTCAGGAACTCTAGCTAGGCACACTTTGCACATCTTTAGATTGAAATCTCAAACCCACCACCACACCTTCAGATCTGCCCAGTGACACTGCCTCCAGCCAGGTGAATGTGGATGCAAACTACAAACTAATAAAACACTGAATATATTGGGAGCCATATATTCAAACAACCACAGTATAGAAAATCTATACTTGTTTCTATCAGGACCTATGATTACTTCCTGTTAGCGATCACAAATTAAGTTTAAGGTTAGAAACCAAGTTCAAGATAGAAATTCTACACAAAGATAGGCATTTTCACCTTA
This sequence comes from Orientallactaga sibirica, assembly GCA_036365145.1. NCBI lineage: Eukaryota > Metazoa > Chordata > Mammalia > Rodentia > Dipodidae > Orientallactaga > Orientallactaga sibirica. The sequence goes on along the minus strand of JAEOAD010000005.1, from coordinate 47,678,478 downwards.
CTCTTTAAAAATTATTTATTAATTTGACAGAGAAGGAAAGAGAGAGAGGGAGAGAAAAGGAAGAAGGGAGAGAGAGGGAGAGACAGAATAGGCACACTAGGCCCTCTTGCTCTGCAAATAAACTCCAGATGCATGCACCACTTTGTGCATCTGACTTTATGTCTGGGTACTGGGGAATTAAACACAGGCTGTCAGGCTTTGAAACCAAGCACCTTGAACATTAATATTTCTTAGTATTTCAAGTAGCTTCTCCCTATCATATGCTAGTTTGTGTTAGCCTTTAATTTTGAAGATATAATATTCATTCATATATTTATTTGTTTGTGTGTTAAACCCTTGTTTAATCAAACAAATTAAGGTTACAAGGATATTTTTACTTAGATTTTTATCTATTCAGATATTATAAATTTACTTCTAGGAATTATAATGAAGCTCATTTCTGTATGGCAAGATATATAAATTTATTTTTCAGATCCAATTACTCCAACAACATTTGCTAAATAGTCTCTTTTCTCACTTCCCTAGTGATTTTGTTTTGTTTTTTGAGGAAGGGTCTCACTCTAGTTCAGACAGAACTGGAATTCACTATGTCGGCTCAAGTTGGCCTTGAACTTTCAGTGATCCTCCTACCTCTGCCTCCTGAGTGCTGGGATTAAAGGTGTGCACTACCATGCCCTGGCTTGCAACCTCATATAGTATGATTAAGTTCTAATCAATTGATTTATTTTACCTATTAATGAGTGGGTTGTTACTGAATCATTCAAACAGATTTATTTACTTCATAATTTTTATAAGAAAGATAGTGAAAGAGAGAGCGAGACAGACAGACAGAATTGGCATGCCAGGGCCTCCAGTCTCTGCAGTTGAGCTCTAGACTCATTTACCACCTTATGTGCATGTGCGACCTTGCTTGCTTGTGTCACCTTGTGTGTCTGGCTTACATGGGATCTGAAGAGTTGAACATGGGTCCTTAGGCTTCACAAGCAAGCACATTAAACACTAAGCAATCTCTCCATCCCCTACTTCATATTTTAATATAACCTAGCTATAAAGTAAAGCATTTCCATATTTGTCTTTTAAAAATTCTGTTGGCTCTACATGCAACTTTCTCCCATGTCAATATAAAGAACTATTTGTAAATTCTCACCTACTTGTCATCAATTTTATATAAATAATTTGTGGAGGAATACAGTTCTTTATTTATCATGCTGTCCTATCTAGCAACTTATATGATTCTCAGCTTTTTCAGATATTCAATTATTTCATTTATTTTATTGATAATTATTCATTTCTTTGCATACAGCTTTTCTGCCCTCTTTGTTAAACTTAGAAATAGATTTACTAGCTGGGCATGGTGGCACACACCTCTAATCCTAGCAGTTGGGAGGCAGAGGCCAGTCTGGGGCTACAGAGTGAATTATACTTCAGCCTGGTCTAGATTGAGACCCTACCTTGAAAAAGCAAAATAATAATAATAATAATTTTATTACTATTTTAAAATTGTAAGGGTAAATATATACTATTTTTACTCCTTTTTCTATGTCTTTCTTCTTTCTTTTTGTAGTCATTCAATGTTTCTTTATTTCATCAGTGTGTATTTAATTAACTTATTAATGGCTCTCATAGGCATAGTTTTAACTCTTGTGATGCTGTTTATTGTTTAAATGTCAAGTTAAATGAAAACCACACAACTAGTAAACATCTGTTGCAATGCAAAATAAAAACCAGTTAAATTCCATGAGATAAAGGGAAAATATTCCTAGAAAACTGAAATTTCCATCTATGTGTGGTGACTCACTCTTTTAAAATCCAACACTCAGGATGTGGAAGTATTGCTGTGAATTCAAGGGCAGCCTGGGGTATAGAATGAGTTCTAGGTCAGCATAGGTTGAAGTGAGACCATGCCTCAAATAACATTGGAATTTCCTTTAACTATTTCAAAATAGCAAGAAAAATTCTATTTCACTTTAACATCTACTCTATTACATTTAATTTTAAGAGAGAAATTACAGAAATAGTTCTAGATCTAGCCCTAGATCCACACTATATTCTACTTATTAGCATCTCTACTGATAATTCTCCATTGAAGTGCCCATTTATAGACTTTGATATTGTAATTTGTTATATGATTTTTCATAATTCATTAACCATAAAGACAGATGTATTCCTTCTTTGTAGGTATGAGAGAGGACACAAAGTATTCATCATATTTTATATTTACTTTTTTGTGTTTGCTAGAAATTGAACTCTAGGTATCAAAGGACTGAGCATGCCCCAAGCCTGCTATTTATTCTTTTGGGAAGATTTGAACCAAGGGCTTTGCTCTTACTAGGCAAAGATTGTACCACTGAACTAACCACTGGCCCCTATAATTACTCTTGTCATTCCTAGTTTTTTTTTTTTTTAATATAGGAGTCCTCTCTAGCCCGGGTTGATCTGAAATTGACTATGTAGTCTCAGAGTAGCCTTTAATTCATGGCAATCCTCTTACTGCTGCCTCCCAAGTGCAGGGACTAAAGGCATGCACCACTATGCTGGGCAGACATTCCTATTTTTAAATTATTTTAAAAAAGATTTTATTTATTTATTTATTTATTTAGGACACAGAGAGTGAGTGAGAATAGGTGCACCAGGGCCTCTAGCCACTGTAAACGAACTCCAGATGCACGTGCCACCATGTGCATCTGGCTTACGTGGGACCTAGAGAATCGAACCAGGATCCTTGGGGTTCACAGGTATGTTCCTTAATAGTTAAAACATCTCTCCAGCCCTTGCTTTTTTTTTTTTTTAAACAAGGTCTCATTCTGTAACCTAGGTTGGCCTTGAACTCACTATGTTGTAGAGTCTGGCCTCCAACTTGTGCCAAATCCTGCTGTCTTAGCATTCCTAGTGCTGGGATTATAATAATCAGTCATCTCTCTCCCCCTCTATTTATTTATTTGGAATGGCTCACTTTGTGTAGCTCAGGCTGGCTTCAAATTCCAGTCTTCAAGTGCTGAGATTACAGACATGTATCACTAAATGAGGCTCTATATTTACTTTTTTTTCAAGACAAGCTTTAACTATGTAGCTATGTAGTTCAAACTGGCATTCAATTGGTGATCCTTCTGCCTTAGCAGCCTGAGTGCTGTGATTACATGTTTGTACCACCATACTTGATTTATATTGACTCTTAATAATAATTAGGAAAGGGAATCTAAGTAGTTTTCTTTTGGGGGTGTTGAGGACAGGTCTCACTGTATCCCAGCTGGTCTTAAACTCATAACAATCCTCTTACCTTAGCCTACCAAGTGCTGGGATTAGTCCTGTGCCATCACTTGTGGCCTAAGACATTTTCTTTAACAGTTTGAGAGCTTAATTTTAACCTAGTAAGGAGTTTTTGTCTTCTTCTAGTGAAAGGTTATTTTACTTAGGATGACACTCTGAACTAGTTTTGGTTTTCATCAAAAAATGATATAAAGTGACACAAAATTTAATTAAATAAATAGGGTGTATTTAAAGATAACAAAATAGCAGTATCAAGGCCCAGAACATTTTTAAAGTCCTCTTGCAGAAAACTTACATAAGAAAGGTCTGATATGTAATGTGACCATTTTAACCAAAATAAATTCTTTGTTTAAATTTTATTATTTATTTATTTCAGAAAGAAGGGGAGAAGGGGAGAGAAAATGTGCATGCCAGCCACTGCAAACTAACTCCAGACCTGTCACATGCACCACCTTGTGCATCTGGCTTATGTGGGTACTGGGGAATCAAACTTGAGTCCTTAGGCTTCATAGGCAAATGCCTTAACCACTAAGCCATCTCTCCAGCCCTTTTTTTATTTGCAAGCAGAGAGAGGTAGAGTGAAGAAACAGACAGAATGGACATGCCAGGGACTCCAGCCACTGCAAACAAATTCAGGATGCATGTGCTACCTTGTGCATTTGGCTTTATGTGGACACTGGGGAATCACACTTGGGTAATTAGGCTTTGTGAACAAGAACCTTAACCACTACGCTATCTCTCAAGCCCTGAAATGATTTTTTTTTTAATTTGAGAGAGACAGAGAGCGAGAAAGAGAGACAGAATGGGAGCACCAACAGCCTCTCAACCGCTGTGAAGGAACTCCAGACGCATGCACTCCCTTGTGGGTAAGCACTGCATTGTGCCCTTGCATCATTTTTTGCCTCTGGCTAAACGTGGGACCTGGAGAATCAAAGGAACGTTCTTAGGCTTGGCAGGTGGGCACCTTAACCACTAAGCCATCTCTCCAGCCAATGAAATGAATTATTTTTTAAAAAATATTTTATTTATTTACGAGAGGGAAATAGAGAGATACACAGAGAGAATAGGTGCAGCAGGGCCCCTAGCCACTGCAAACAAACTCCAGATGCATGTGCCACCTTGTACACCTGGCTTACGTGGGTACTGGGGAGTTGAACCTGGGTCATTAGGCTTCATAGGCAAGCACCTTAATGGCTAAGCCATCTCTCCAGCCCCGAAATGAATTCTTAAACACACTATTTAAAAACAAAGTTCTCAACTATTGAATATGGAAGGGTAGATGTTTTGTTATTATTAATTTTTTATATAGAATAGTACAATTAATCCAATTTACTTTCTATTAGGAATCAATATTAAACATTTTTGTTTTCTCTGTTTTGAAGGCCTATGGAAATAACTTACCTATATGCTGATATACCAAAAATATTTAAAACTTAAACAAATTATTTCATTGAACTATTGAACCCCAGGCAATTCTGAAAGTTCTCCCTTTCCTGCACATTTATACCAGTGTCATGAATTTGAAGATTGGGGATGGTGGGCTTCAGGAATTTGAAGTCATTTGTCCCCATACCTCCAGTAAGACACACCTCATACTGGTAGCTGTGGGACAGCGTCCCCGTCCCGCTGACATCCACCAGGTGTCCAGGAAAGTGACCCTCAGGCAGAGAGCAGCCACCCAGCGAGGACGCTCCGCTCCTCCTGCACAGCCTGACCGCCACCAACACGAGCACAGAGAAGAGAAAGAGCGAAGACACGGACGCCAGGGCGATGACCAGGTAGACAGTGAGCGCGTCAGGCGGCAGCGCCTGGTCGCGCGCGCCCTCGGCCACAGGCAGGTAGGGCTGCGAGAAGCCATCCACCAGCAGCACGTGCAGAGTGACGCTGGCCGACAGCGGCGGCTCGCCATTGTCCTGGACCAGCACTAGCAGCCTGTGCCTGGGCGCGTCGCGCTCGCTCAGCAGCCTGGCGGTGCGCACCTCGCCATTGTGCGCCCACACGCTGAACAGCCCTGGCTCGGTGGCCTGGAGCAGCTGGAAGGACAGCCAGGCGTTGCGGCCCGAGTCTCTGTCCACCGCCACCACCTTGGTGAGCAGGTAGCCGGGCTCAGCCGCCCTGGGCAGCAGCTCGGTGCAGGGCGCGGACGCGTTGTGCGGCGGGTAGAGCAGGAAGGGTGCGTGGTCGTTGGCGTCCAGCACCAGCACGCGCACCAGCGCCTGACTGCTGAGCGCGGGTGAGCCTCGGTCGGCGGCGCCCACGCGGAACTCGAAGGCCCGCAGCTCCTCGAAGTCCAGCGCGCGCAGGGCGAACAGCTGCCCGGTGTCCGCGTGGATGGACAGCAGCGAGGCGAGGGCCAGCTGCGGGTCGCGGTCGCCTTCCTGGGGCGGCAGCAGCGAGTAGGTGATCTGGGCATTAGTGCCTGAGTCTCTGTCTGTGGCGCTCACTGTGCCTATGTGCATGGCGGGGCTGTTGTTCTCTGGGACCAACAGGGTGTAGGATGTTTGGGTGAAGGCTGGGGCGTTGTCGTTCACGTCGGACACCCGCACGGTTATGTTGAGCTCCGTTTTCAGCCTGGGTGTGCCCATGTCTGAGACCGTGATGGTGATGTTGTACTCGTCTCTGCTCTCTCTGTCCAGACTTTTTTCAGAAACTACTGTGAAAAAGTTCTTGAAGGTGGGTTTCAGGGCAAAGGGGATGTCGTGTTGAATAGAACAAATGATCTTTCCATTGTCCCCAGTGTCTTGATCTCGGACACTAAAAAGCGCGACCAGTATTTCTGAGGCATTCTCAGGAATTGTTGTTGTCAGTGATGATACGGTTATTTCGGGTGGGTTGTCATTTACATCTAATACTTTAACTGAAAGAGTGCATTGTGCTGAAAGACCACCACCATCTGTTGCCTGGATATTTAAGGAGTAAGACTGTATTGTTTCAAAATCCAGTCGTGATCTCAAATTAACCTCCCCAGATATTTGATTTACTTCAAAAGTTTTACGAATATCTTCTGATGCATGTAAAAATGAGTATGATATTTTCCCATAATTTCCCATATCCAGATCCTTAGCAGAGGTGGTAATAATCGCGGAGCCAACGGTTGTATCTTCCAGGACCTGCACCTCATAGAGGCTCTGAGCAAATTCAGGAGCATTGTCATTGACGTCCAGGACCTTGATCAGAACCACAGTTGTTCCAGACTTTGGTGGAGATCCACCATCTAGTGCTGTGAGTGTCAGTCTAAGTTCAGATTCCTTCTCATGATCTAATGCTCTATCTAGGACCAGCTCTGGGTATATTTTCCCATCTCCATTATCTCGAACTTTAACGTAGAAATGAGAATTGGGGCTAATGTTGTAGTCTTGGAGACTATTGCTTCCTACATCCAAATCTTGAGCATTCTCAATTAAAAATGTGCTTCCAATACTACTACTTTCTGATATTTTAATTATTATTTCCTTGTCCAGGAATGTAGGGGAATGATCATTTATATCTTTGACATGCAGCTCACCTCGAAAAAACTGTAAAGGGTTTTCCAGGACCACCTGGAAAGGCAGCACACAGGGTTCCGTGGAGCCGCACAGTACTTCTCGGTCCAGTTTCTTATTTATTAGCAAATCTCCGGTCAGCAAGTTAAAGTGCAAATGCTTTTCATTGTCATCAGAAACTACTCGGGCCTCCCGTGAAGACAGTTCTTCCAACCCCAGCCCCAGATCAGTTGCCAAATTAGACACAAAAGAGCTGATGTCTGTTTCCTCTGCTACCGAATAGCGAACACATTCAGTCCCCGCTTGAGACAATCCCAGCAAAACAAAGAAAACCAAGACTTGCCTTTTCCCCAGCATGAACATTCTTTTGATTCGCATGGCTCCTTCAGGCAATTTCTTTTGTTGAAAAATTTGAATTTAACCTTAATTTTGAAAGCCAAAGCTCTAATTTTCTATGGAAATCTCCAGGAGAGTACGTGGCCCTCTCGCAGCTCTGTGGATGAACTCCTTTCATACCTCACTTCTCAGTGGATTAGATGTTCTCTGTTCTCCTGAATAATGGAGCCCACAGTGTCAGCTGTGTACTGTTTTAATCTTGTCCTGTAGCGCCACCATGTGTCTCCATGTAGTTTTTCATTAAATATTTTTTCCTCTGGAAAACTCGTGAATACATCTGGAGTATTCAAAAGCAAACTCCGCATAGCATATATTTTTATTTTTAAATACTTCATTAAGTGTCTCTAATGGGTAAAGCCTTTTATAACATAACTATCATTATCATAACCAACATGATTATCAGAAACAATTCTCAGGTATAAACTATACAATATTTATTTCAGGTCATTTCTTCAATAGTTACAAATATCATCTCTATTCCACTGTTGTAAATATTTGTCATGGTCAGTCACTTGTAGTCGGTAACACTATTAGCTTTTCCTTATGTATATCTAAATCAGGAAAAAAAGAGCACAAATAATTCACTATTTGTTTAATGCATGGGATTATTGGACTTTTCACTTTTATATTCTAAAAATACACATGTGAAGACATGAAACAAGTAAGATATTCTTTGTTTATATGGAGCTTGGAGGCTAGAAAAGTTGGGAAAGTAACAATTAAAATATAATGACACACAGGGAAAGAACAATGGAACTACTTATGTGCATGTACCTATGTACCTAGGAGTCTTCATAGGATAGTAGTTAGAAATTTGGATTCTGGAACTAAAATGTCAACATTAGAAACTTGGTTCTTCTGCTTACTACCTACAGACTTGGGAAAAATATGTACCTCTGTTTTTTCCATCTATACAGTAGAATACTAATAGTATTTACTCATAAATGTCATTATCATAGGAATCTAATGTGTTTATATTGACAAAGTAAGCAGTAATAACTAGATAAATATTAGTGAAGATAATTAAGCTGGAACTATAGCTCAGGGCAAAGTGCTTGACTAGCACATATGATTCCCTAGGTTCAATTCCAAGAAATACAAAAATAAAACAATTAAAATATGGGTCTAGCATGTAGTTTTGTGCCAGTGGGAGTGCATAGTAGTTCCATCAAGGCCCTAGGTTTAACCCCCAGCTCCAAACCAATATCATAAACTGATTAAAATCATATCATATCAATAGCATAAACTGACTAAAAACTCCACAAATTCAATTTTTATTGAACATATACAAACTCCCTTGTTATTATTTCTTTAAAACACAGTCTAACAACTATTTACAAAGCATTTATGTTGTATTAGTATTCCAATGTAGATGATTTAAGGTATACAAGTTGATTATTATTTTGTAATAGAGATGTTAAAATATGTGAATTTTGGCATCCAGAGTCTTAGAAAAAGGGTGACTGTATATGGAGAGCTCTAGAAAACACACTGAGAAAAAAATTTCATTTAGAAGAAAAAGGAAGAAGTACCTTTGTTAAAGTCAGGAAATTCACAGAATTCAAAATTATTGATCCAAAGGCAAATAGAGTTTTATGGAAATGAGAAAAAAAAAAAGAACAGTAAATACTTCTGAAAAGTCAAGAAAACATATTGAAATTTAGGGTGAATATTGTGGAAGACTCTGCTAGATGACTGCTAAAAGCTTCTTTATCAATGAATCATACCCATATTATATGGCAATTGAGCTAGACTGCATATGCCAGCCTCCTTTATCATTAGACGTGGCCAAGACAATTTCACAAATAGATTGTGAGAAGAAGTTTTGTTTAGCACTTTCAGATCTTGGAAAAAAGAGATCCTCTTTCCTCCAAGGCATCTAGACCACAAGTGTGGTAGTGACCAGTTATGGCCATACAGATTAGGACACTGTTGGAAAAGTTGCTTAAAGTGAATTTTCATTCTAGAAAGGACTGTATGTAAGTATTCTACTGGTACTGTCACGAGAGAGATACACACTTTTGCATTCCATTGTGTGTAGTTGTATTTATTTGCCTTAGCAATGTAACATTTTTAACTTAAAGAAAACTTTTTGATTACCATCACAGTAGTAAAGCTGTGGTTTACTGTGGTTGCAATGAAAACCAAATGGTCCTTGGTTAAAAAGTATGAAAGATGAGAAGCAGGCAGGAAATATATTCAAGAAATTATAATAGGAGATGGAGAGATTGCTTAGTGGTAATGTGCTTGCCTGTGAAGCCTAAGGACTCATGTTCTACTCTCCAGGTCCCATGTAAGCCAGACCCACAAAGTGACACAAGTGTGCAAGGTTGCACATGTGCACAAGGGGGTGCAAGTGTCTGGAGTTCCATTGCAGTGGATGGAGGCCCTGGTGCACCAATTCTTTCTTTCTCTCTCTCACTCTTCTGCATAAAAAAGAAATTTATAATAGAAGAAAAGGCTGTATTTAACAGGAATAACTAAATTGGTTTCTGGGTATAAATGTATCCCAGATCTTTTAAAGATGAGAGAAATTTGAATGTATTTAGAATGCTGATGTTTACTATTCAATAGAGTGGGTGAAAATTAAGAGGCAACAGGGATAGTCAGTGTGAGACCCCCAGAGGTTGGTTAAAGACAAGATCCAGACCATACAGAAAGGGACTAAAGATAGTGTGAGGGATTTCAGAAGGAAAAATGTATTAGGCATATGCTGTCAAAGATATAGACTTGGGACAGGAAATTGAGCTTGTTAACACCCAGTGGGATCTGTTTTCTCTGTAAAGTATTAGGTGAGTTCATTTACTAAGATTGGGTGAGAGATTTAAAGCAAGACAAGTAGGCTTTAAATAGCTATGGAGACTGGAAGAGAAAAATGATTAGGAAAACTATAAAGGGTTTTGTTGTTCCAAAAGCCCCATTGAGATTGTATATGATAATATTTTTAGTGGCTGTGACATTAATAATTCTCTCCTAGAATGCTGCAGCCCAGGTAAAGGGAAGAGAAAGGAGATACTTGTGTTAATATTAAATGAAGCTTTATCAGGTGGTTGTAGTAAGGAAAAATTGAATAAGGTAATACAAGACATAAACATGAGAGAGTGAATATGAATAGTAAACCAGGAGACATCAGGATAGAAAGGAAAAAAAAAAAAAACAGAAGGTGGAGGTGGTTGATACGTTGTAGCAGCATCATTGAATAGTGGTTCTGATATGGCCAAAGAGGCACAAAAATGACAAAATGTAAAAGGAGTAGCAGTATTACAATATTTAAAGACATGTAAGATTATGTTCTTAGAGGGAGTTTTCTAAAATTATGTAACAGAGCAGTCCTTAGTCGAGAAAAACTGTAGCATATGGTAACAGCAATAAAAACTAAAACGTAGGTGAAGACCTGGGTACTGAAAGGCTGTATGTTTTGACTATTCAGTGGGCCCAGGGATGGTGGCATGACTTGAGGTCGAAAAGATAAGAACAATGCATTTGCAAGCTAAAATGCCATAGTGACTTGTTGGTATTGTCCAACACTCTTGGGCAATTCCAAACTAAATTGTTCACTTTTACTGGTAAAAGTTTTCAAGATCCATTATGTAAGGCTCAATACTTTATTTACACCCCCATTTTCTATGTAACATTCCATCACTGAGTATAAAACCATTTCCTTAATTAGAATTTACAGTAGTCCCTTATTATAAAATTGTCCAATGCAGCTTGATTAATATGTGCCATGTTAAATTTAGTTGTAAATGAGATATTGGAAGACTAAAATAAAAACTTCTTCTAAGCAAAACATTTTAGAAAGCTTGGAAAGGAATCATATGTAATATTTTGGAACTGTTTTTTTCATTTATCATGTTTTTTGATTTATCCATGCTGCATGTTATACTTTATTTCGTTTTATTGCTCATTAATAATAATTCCATTATATGGGAATGTCACATTCTTTTTTATCAGTTGTTGGACATTTGAATTACTTCTCTTTTTGAGTATTATGAATAATGCTATTATGAACCTCTGTGTATACATTGTTTTGATAGTTATTTATTTATTTCAAAGAGAAAGAGGCAGTCGGACAGACAGAGAATATGGGTGCACAAGGGCTTCCTGCCACTGCAAACAAACTCCAGACACATAAATTGGGGAATGGAATCTAGGCCACCAGGCATTGCGAACAAGTGCCATTAACCTCTGAGCCATCTCTCCAGCCCTATACATTGTTTTGTATAGACATATGCTTTCATTTTTTCTACATAAATACATAGGGGCTGGAGAGATGGCTTAGTGGTTAAGGCACTTCACTACAAAGCCAAAGGACCCAGGTTCAATTCCCCAGGACCCACATAAGCCAGATGCACAAGATTGCACATGCATCTGGAGTTCATTTGCACGCCCTGGCCTACCCATTTTCTCTCTCTCTCTCTCTCTCGATATCTGCGTCTTTCTCTCCCTTCTCTCTCAAATAAATAAATACATAGGAGTTGAACTTTTGGGACATAGAATAGTTATATTTCTGCATTCTGAAGAGCTGTCAAACTAGTTTCCAAAGTGATATACTAGCACCAGGATTCCAATTTCTACACATTCTTACAGCGCTTGTTATTGTCCCAACTTTTTTTTTTGAGGTAGGGTCTCACTCCAGCCCATGCTGACCTGGAATTCACTATATAGTCTCAGGGTGGCTTTGCACTAATGGAAATCCTCTTACCTCTGCCTTCTGAGTGCTGGGATTAAAGACACAGGCCAAGATGCCCAGCTCTCTTACATGTCTTTTTTGTTTTGTTTTGTTTTGTTTTGTTTTGTTTTGTTTTGTTTTGTTTTGTTTCAAGGTATGATTTCACTCAAGCAAGCCCAGACTGGCCTCAGACTCAAGGTGATCCTTTGACCTCTGCTACCCAAATGCTGGGATTAAAGGCATGTGCCACCATACCCAGCCCATCTGTCATTTTTTAAAAAAGGAATCAAGTGATTTTTCTTTTCTTTATTTATTAGAGATAGAGAGAGAGGAAAGAGAGAGAGGGCAAGTGAGAATGGGTGAACCAGAGCCTCTAGCCACTGCAAACGAACAACAGATGTGTGGGCCTCCTTGTGCATCAGGCTTTCATGGGACCTGGAGAATGGAACTAGGGTCCTTAGCCTTGCAGGCATGGCTTCAACTGTTAAGCCATCTCTCCAGCCTCCATTTGTCATTTTTTAAAAAATGATTTTTGCCCTTTTATTTATTTACTTATTTGAGATGGAGAGAGGGAAAGAGAGAGAGAGAAAGAGGGAGAGTGAGAATGGGCACTCCAGGGCCTCTAGCCACTGCAAACAATCTCCAGAATTGAACTGGGGTCCTTAGGCTTTGCAGGCATGTGCCTTAACCACTAAGCCATCTCTCCAGCCCCCATCTGTCATTTTGATTACAGCTTTTTCTAGTATATGTAGCAACTTTTAATTATTTTTATCTTAAATAGTCTCTGTGCCTTGTCTGGAATGCTACAATATTTCAAGTGGTTCTCTAATTTTTCTCAAGTGAATTAAGACAGGAGGTAATCTTAAAACTTGGATTTGGCTGACTAATACCCTATCCATTTTTTCTTTTCTCTATAAAGGAGCTTTCATTTGGGGAAAAAGAACTTGCTCCTAGTTCAATTTCTGAACGTAGAATGATAAATTATAATTAGCCTGTATACAACAACTTTCCCCTGTATACAAAGTTGTTCCCCCAAATTCCATGGACTGTTACTGAAACCCTAGCTTTCAAAAGTTGTAAAAATTGGCTTATCTAGGATATGCCAGGGTTAAGGATGACATTATTAGTTGACTAATACCCAGCCCCTACTCAGTGTTACAATTTGAATATATCTTTAAGAGAGAGCTTCTGCCATCAACTGTAGCCTGTGAGCTAGAAACAATCATTTGCCCTTTGCTATGTTTTCTTCCTCTCTCTCTCTTTTTCTTATGCACACACCCACACACCCTTATTTTTCTGTCTATGATCACTAATTATTTATTTTGTTTACATATATTTGATTCCACAACATAAACTTTTACTTTTAATGAAATTCATAGAAAATTTCCTCTTCCAACTAGGGAAGCTTTCTTTTTAAAAAAAAAATCTGCAAATGTAGACAGGCAGTTAAAGACAAAAATCATTATGTAATACAATATAAAACTTCCTTCTACAATGGTTTGAATTTCTTTTTGAAAGTTAGAACCCAAAAGATGATATTTTGAAATTTCTCAGTCCCACATATACCATATATATATAGAGAGAGTCACAAAGACAAGTCTTTATAATACATTTGGATGCTACCCATTAGTAGGCCATGAAGTCAATGTAGTGGCTTATGACAGCACTGGAAATGCAAACAGTAGAATAAGATAGACACTTTCAAGCTGCTTCACAAAAATTTAAACATTAAGCACAAAACATTTTATTATGCTTGAATGTTACATTATATATTATATAATATAGTTTTACTTTTAGTGTGGTAAAGTAAGTTTGAAAATTGATACTCAGTATTCATTAATTTATGGATGACACAGGCAAAAAAGTAGTACACATTAGCATACAAGCCTGTTTTATGCTATCCAAATTATTTAGGTGCCTGAGTTCATCTACTTGGTTTGTAATATTAGCAAGTCATTTGGAAAATTAAGTTAAGTGGCCACAGTATTACTGCTCTCACAATTATCTTCCAGGATGAATAGTGGTTAACAAAATTTAATATGTTCCCCACTAATTTTTCTGTGATGGGATCTACCCAGGCATATCTGTAAAATATTTCCAGCCCCTCTTTGGGTCCCCTTTGAACAGGTATTTATGCTTACAGATTGTATCACAGTATATGATTTTAAAAATGTACTTTCAATAGTAACAATAATTTAAGTTACTAAATAAAATGGTGTGGATTTAAGAAGAAACATTTGTAAACAGTACTTTCTATAAATCCACAAGCAAAACTACAAAAATAAGACTCAAATGAAGAAATACTTAGGACTGGAGAGATGGCTTAACGGTTAAGGCACTTGCCTCCAAAGCCAAAGGACCTCAGTTTGATTCCCCAGGCCCCACATAAGCCAGATGCTCAAGGCAGCACATGTGTCTGGAGTTGGTTTGCAGTGGCTGAAGGCCTTGGTATGCCCAGTCTCCCTTCCTTCTCCTCCTTTTCCTCCTCCTCCTTCTCTCTCTTGGTGCCTCTTTCTCTCTCTCAAATAAACAAATAAAAATAAAATATTTTTTAAAATAAAAAAAACTATTATAAAAAAATAAATACTTAAACATTTTTAAAGTGGTCTGTTTATTTTACCACGAGTATAATTTCAGGTAAACAGCCAACTGGACAGCGGAACATGAACAAAAAAATCATTTTGGCTTACATAAAATGGCAGATTATTTACAAATTAAGAAGTATGGATTAGAGACTAAGTTATGACCTCATTACAGCTATAACTAAAGATAAGCACTGGGATTAAAGCAATGTTAAAGGAGGACATAAAATGTAAAAATGAGTACAATTTGAAGTACATGCAAATTAGAAGAAATAAATATTGCTTGGGAGTATCCACAAATGCAATGCAACATCAACTATGGTCACTAAATATTTAACCCAAAATTATTGTGCAGAGTAGGTTTCCTCTATTTCTTTCCCAGAGCATTGGGGCAAGAGGTTAGGAACCATAGGTTTCAAGAACTTGAACTCATTGGCACCAGCAGAACCTCCCATCAGACACACTTCATATTGGTAGCTGTGGGACAGCGTCCCCGCCCCGCTGACGTCCACCAGGTGTCCAGGAAAGTGTCCCTCAGGCAGAGAGCACCCACCCAGCGAAGACACCCCTCTCCTCCTGCACAGCCTGACCGCCACCAACACGAGCACAGAGAAGAGGAAGAGCGAAGACACAGACGCCAGGGCGATGACCAGGTAAACAGTGAGCGCGTCGGGGCGGCGCCTGGTCGCGGGCGCCCTCGGCCACAGGCAGGTAGGGCTGCGAGAAGCCGTCCACCAGCAGCACGTGCAGCGTGACGCTGGCCGACAGCGGCGGCTCGCCATTGTCCTGGACCAGCACCAGCAGCCTGTGCCTGGGCGCGTCGCGCTCGCTCAGCAGCCTGGCTGTGCGCACCTCGCCATTGTGCGCCCACACGCTGAACAGCCCTGGCTCAGTGGCCTGGAGCAGCTGGAAGGACAGCCAGGCGTTGCGGCCCGAGTCGCCGTCCACCGCCACCACCTTGGTGAGCAGGTAGCCGGGCTCGGCCGCCCTGGGCAGTAGCTCGGTGCAGGACGTGGACGAGTTGTGCAGCGGGTAGAGCACGAAGGGCGCGTGGTCGTTGGCGTCTAGCACCAGCACGCGCACCAGCGCCTGGCTGCTGAGCGCGGGCGAGCCTTTGTCGGCGGCTCCCACGCGGAACTCGAAGGCCCGCAGCTCCTCGAAGTCCAGCGCGCGCAGGGCGAACAGCTGCCCGGTGTCCGCGTGGATGGACAGCAGCGAGGCGAGGGCCAGCTGCGGGTCGCGGTCGCCTTCCTGGGGCGGCAACAGCGAGTAGGTGATCTGGGCATTGGTGCCTGAGTCTCTGTCTGTGGCGCTCACTGTGCCTATGTGCAGGGCGGGGCTGTTGTTCTCTGGGACCAACAGGGTGTAGGAGGTTTGGGTGAAGGCTGGGGCGTTGTCGTTCACGTCGGACACCCGCACTGTAATGTTGTGCTCCGTTTTCAGCCTGGGTGTGCCCATGTCTGAGACTGTGATGGTGATGTTGTATTCGTCTCTGCTCTCTCTGTCCAGTGGTCCCTCTGTTTCTAAGGTGTAGTAATTTTTAACTGAGGATTTTAGCACAAATGGGAGATCTTTCTGAATGGAACAAATCATTCTCCCGTTCTCAGCGGAGTCTTTATCTTGGGTATTAAAAACCATAATTACACTCTCAGCTGAATTTTCTGGTATCTGACTGCTAATTGATGACACAGCAATTTCCGGAGGATTGTCATTCACATCCATTACCTGAATTCTTACTGTTGTTTTTGCAAAAAGTCCTCCCCCATCTGTAGCTTGAATGATTATTGAGTATGATTTCATTGTTTCAAAGTCCAAGGATGCTATTAAGGTGATTTCTCCAGATTTTTTATTAATTCCAAATACCTGTCGAATATTTTCTGATGCATGGGAGAAGGTGTATGATATTTCCCCATTCACTCCAGAGTCTAAATCCCAAGCAGATACGGTAATTACTAGTGAACCAAGGATGCTGTTTTCTGGAATCTTCACTTCATAGAATGCATGCTCAAACTCAGGGGCATTGTCATTAATATCCACAACAACCACTTGAACCAAGGCAGTCCCAGACTTGGGTGGGGACCCACCATCCAAAGCGGTGAGGATAAAACTGAACTGGGGCTGCTCTTCATAATCCAGTGCTTTGTTCATAATTAACTCTGGGTATTTCCTACCATCTGGATTGACTCTCACATTCATGTGGAAATGAGAGTTTGGGCTTATTATATAGCGTTTTACAGCATTGATTCCTACATCTAAATCCATTGCACTTTCCAGTAAGAATACAGCACCAACAGGACTATTCTCAGGGATCTCTAGAACCATTTCGTTTTCCAAGAAGACAGGAGAGTGGTCATTTATATCCCTAACCTGGAGCTCAATTTGCAAAATCTGTAAGGGATTTTTCATTAATATCTGGAAATACAGCACACAGGGCTCAGTGGAACCACAGAGCTCCTCCCGGTCTAGTGTTTCAGTTAAAATCAAATCCCCAGTATTTATGTCCAACTGCAAAGGCTGCTTCTTACCATTAGAGACTATCTGAGTCCCTCTTGAAGACAGCACTCCCACCTCCTGTCCCAGGTCTTTTGCCAAATTTCCTACCAAGGTCCCGCTCTGCATTTCCTCCACCACTGAAAAGATTCCAGGCTCAGGGTCCTCCAGAGACATTCCGAGCAAAACAAAGAAAAGCAGGACTTGCCTTGTCTTCAGACTGCCTTCCCCTCTGTTATCCATAGCTCCTTTCCAGTAGAATCACTTCAGCCCCACTGTACAGTTCTGTGAAATGTGCCCCTTGATCTGGCTACCAAATCCTTAGAATCCAAAGGATGAGTGGCTTCTAGGTGGTGCCTTGGTGGTCTGTCCTTTCTTCTCAATTCGCTATGTGCACTTGGGTTGTATCCACGACTTTGTTTAGGGTAATTATTTCCTCTTGTTATCCTACAGCGCCACCATGCGTCTTCACAGATTTTCACAGTTAGATGAAAACTGCATAAATTTCCATTCATATTGAATGTCTCCCAGGACCAAGTGTTTATTTGTTGTTTAACCTACTACATGAGGCATTTGCTCAGTATCCCTCTTCAATTGCCACATAAGTATGTTCAATGATGGGGAATACAGAATTACAAGATTTGATTCCTGGACATCAAGAGTTTATATTTTGAGAAGATCATAAAACTTAAGCAGGAAGGTATAAAATAGTGTTGAACTTAAAAATCCTATCATTACTTGGCCTTTCTTAGGTTGTAAGGGAAAGAGAAGATGTCCCTCGATTATTTCAGACATTCTTTCAGGGAGTATATAACTGGATTATCTATGAAAGTTATCACATTAAGGAACACATTATGTACATTTGTAATTTGAGTCAAGTTTCTCACAATTTACAAAAATTAAATAATTATATAAATGTAAATGTGCTAGTGTCATTTAAAGTCGACACACTGATATGTCTTAGGTTCCCAAGATACTCTTGACAACAGCAGCCCAAAGAAAGAAAATGAGATTTTTCTTTCCCAAATACAACAAAACCTTAAGCTGTATTTTGATGAGACCAACTAATATTATTCTCCTGGTAGAAAAGTAATTATTGTTACAAAAGATATGGCACTCTAAGTGGAGTTTTTTCCTCAAGGCCTAGACATGTCTTTTTCTTGTTTAAATCTGTCTGGTGTAATCTCTTAAATTTAGGGTGATCTGAGTCTTAACCAAAGTACATGACCACTATATAATGAGAAAGATTATTTGTAATAGGCTAGGAACTCATCAATGATGTCTACTGTAAGAAGTCTCAAAAGTGTATTAACAATGAATTAATGAAAGAAAGACCAAGAAAAATGTATAGTGAAGTTCTTAGTTCAAATTGCATTCTTACATACATTTTGGTGAGGGAAAGAAGTTGTAAGAGTAACTGAATCAGCAGCTCTGAGAAATGGCTAAAAATTCAGCACTGAAGACACAAGAAATTAGTGAGTTTGTCTTACATGATCCCATTGAGATTGAAGATTAAAGGAATCAGGGCATAGAAAACTGAAGTTAATTACTAAATGAAAAAATTGTTAGTTGAAAGTGTGAGTAAAGGAGAGGTAAATTCTCTGTCTCTCATCATCTAAAGAGACAGTAAACTAACTCAGAGCCAGAGAATGGATACCTTATTCACTGGAGAAATTATATGAGACTAGCTGTAGTTTTGGACACTCATATATGCTTAGTAGAAGTGTGAGATATGACATTAAGCTGAGGAAAGTACAAAAGATTTTGTATTTTAAACAGTGAGATTTCTGGTGTCCTTCTAAGAAATACTTTCAGATATAGGATACAAGGTATATGCCTATCCCCAAATCTCCCATAGTGAATATTCTAGAATTTTAACCTGGAGAATATAGATACATAAATACACACACTTAATCATTTTTTATTTTTAAAAATTTTTGAGACACACACACACAGAGATAGAGAGACAGGGGGAGCAGGGAGAGAATAGGTGTGCCAGCAGCTCTCAGCCACTGTGAAAGAATTCCAGGCACATATGCCCCCTTGTGGGCAAGTGAAGCATTGCACTCTTGCATCACTTTTTGTGTCTGGCTAAACAGTGGGACCTGGAGATTGGAACTGGTGTTCTTAGGCTTGTTCAGGCAGGCACCTTAACTGCCAAGCCATCTCTCCAGCCTGCACACTTAATCTTTTTGAATCTGCCTACATGGTATCCCTGTGGTAGAATGGTTACATTAGAATTAAGTTCTATTATCATCAGTACTTGTTTAGTCAAAAAGGATTGACTGTCAGTATTTCAATACATAATTCTTATTAAATATAAGAACACAGCCAAGGACCACAGGACATGTGAAGAGATGCTTATAACATGAAATGAAACAGCCCAAAGTACCAGCACAGCCACAAAACAAAAAGAAACAAGAAGAAACATGTATAGTCAGAAGGAAGAAAATGTCTTTAGGAATGTCGGTTTAATATCCCCAGAGAAACCTAATAAAAACTCATGTCAGTTTGCCAAAGCCCTTGGTTTCCCTCGAGAAACAGATAGTAAGACCCTATTGCTGAAGACATCTCTTGCCTGAGAGGCAAGGTCACTGAGAAAGCAAGCTGGTGCTGAGCAGAAAACCTTCTCCCTGTAGACCAGCCAACTGAAAGCTGGAAAAAGCTGCACTGTATGCAGAGTATGGGAGACAGAAGTCATGAGCAGTGAAAACAGTGGATGCTGAATATTCAAATATGGCCAGACAGGCCCAAAGACTGAACGGGTGCAATAGTGGCATGTCTACTCGTGGGGTAACCAACTGCTCCATAATTGGACTGAAGGCCCTCTCTATGGGAGGGAATACATACTTGGTACTGAAAAACCTAACCAAAAGTCTATGGTAGGTAAGGTCATGAGCCTTAGGGGTATAAAGCATACTCTTGTCTAAATGTATATACTATTCCCACCAAGCTGCCTGGAAAATAATACACTTAATGTTCATATTAACATATTAATGCTACTCTCACTTCTGGTTAGAGAAGCTTCTCTTTTCAGATGGCGATGACCACTGGGATGATCCAAAAGGCAACATAGTGCTGAGAAGAAGAGATGGAGGAGTGTCACACCCTCCAAGGCTCAGGGACCATTGCGGAAGAGGGGGCGGATAGAATAGAAGAGCCAAAGGAAGGGTACGACTCCTTACAATGCAACTGCCCAGACAGAAATTGGCCTTGATATCCATGACCTTGCTGTGCCTAGCAATACCTGCACAAGACCTTCATAATAGAAGTAAAAGATGATGACATCAAATTAAAAGAGAGACTAATGGAGAGAGGGAGGGGATATGATGGGGAGTGGAGTTCTAAAGGGGAATGGGGGAGGGGAGGGAAAGACCATGCACTTCTTGTATGTAAGTATATTTTGTTGTCAATAATAAAAAAAAACTCATGTCAGTCATTATTCTTAGTGATTTATATGCATTTACCCACTTCATATTGATAGCAATGTATCAATTTTGTGTTCTTACTGCAAGACAAAGAAGATGTTAGAGCTGGATATTGTTGTGCATGCCTATAATCTCAACACTAAGGAGGCAGAGGTAGTAAGATTGAAGTTCAAGGCCAATCTGAACTATATACTTGAGACCCTGTTTCAAAAGCCACAAAATAAAGAAAGAAGAGATTAGGAAATTAAAGGGGTTCTTACTAGCTATGTAACTGACCAACTTAAGTTCCCTGATTCACTTATTTTCAAAATAGACATAATAGTGAAAAGTACATTTTCATGTCACACACTAAGAGAATAAATAGATTAATTCAGATGATAAGGATGTTGCTTTATAAATCTGTAACAGAATAATGTAACACACTCAATCAAAAGAGCTTCTAAAAATAAATGTTCATTATCCAAGAAGAAAAACTGGCACATAGAGATTGAATGATTGGCCTGGAGAGATGGCTTAGTGGTTAAGGCACTTGCCTGTGAAGTCTAAGGACCTAGGTTTAATTTCCCAATACACACATAAGCCAGATGCACAAGGTGTCATATGAATCAGTGGTTAGTGGCCCTGGAGTGCCCATTCTCTCTTTTCCCCCCTTTCTCTTTTTCCTTTCCCTGCTCTTTATCCCTGTCTGCTTTTTTTCTCACTCTCTCAAATAAATAAATAAAATATATTTTAAAAAGATTGTATGATTAAATACCCTGTGTAAGAAAGCAGAACAGGAGACAAACAGGAAGGAAAACAAGCTTAGAGTCATATAGAATTAATTTGGTAAATCCAATGTTTAGTTGAGATCCTAGAAAACCCACAGAATGAATTAGAGCAAAAAGGGTAAAATTTTTCTCAACTGAAACTGAGAATCTGAACATTAAGAACATAAATAGATGAATAAACAAACAGCCAGTGCTATGGTATTTTCAGAATACCCCAAAATATTTCCAACTTCCAGAATGAAAGAAAAAAAATATTTTAGGAAAAAGGAATTAGAATAGAATCAGTCACTTTAATAGCAACTCTATGCAATCAACAGGAATAGTGCCTTTGAAATCTAAAAGGAAAATATTTTAAAATTGGAATTTTATATCCAGCCAAACAATAAATCAAACCAAAGTAAAATATTACTGCACAATCCAAAGTAGTAAATATTTTATCACCTCTGCAAGCATAGTATAATGTTGTGTGTCAAATAACAAAGTAATCTAATAAAGATTATAAGGGATCTTTTGTTTTGTTTTGTTTTTGGTTTTTCAAGGTATGGTATCACTCTAGCCCAGGCTGATCTGGAATTCACTATATAGTCTCAGGGTGGCCTTTAACTCACGGCAATCGTCCCATATCTTCCCACAAATGCTTATATATGGGAGCTTTATAAAAGGAACCAATAAAGGAAATTATTAGAAGAGTTATATAATAGACAGATATGAGTGAAAGATCTCCAGGAAATAAATTTAATTGCTTGGTGATCTGATATATATGACAGTTGAAGAAAACAATTGATACTCAAGAGGGAGACAATGTGAAAATTCATTAGCAAGGGATGAGGGTATAGTTCAGAAGTGACCAAATACTTTGTATGCTCATCAAGCATGGAAAAGAAGGGACAGACAAATCAGGATCACTTCATAGAAGCCTACCTGAGTATAAAAGAACAGTACCAGCTCTGGGAAAGTTGTCTTCAGACAGGAAATGTTGGTGGAATGGGGAGATGCCTCACTACTAAAGGCACTTGCTTGAAAAGTACAATTTCCATTTCCCAGAATCCATGTAAATCCAGAATCACAAAGTTACCCACACATCTGGAGTTTGTTTGCCATAGCAAGAGGTCCTGGTGGAGTTATCCTCATTTTCTTGCCTCAAAATAAATACATAAAATATTTTTAAAAAGAAAGGAACTTGTGGGCTGGGCTTATGGCTAAACAGATAAAATGACTGCCACACAACTGAGTACCTGACTTCAGATCCTCAGTCCCCAAGTAAAAGCTTGAAGCTAGCAGGCTTCTGTAATATCAGTGTACCTCCAGTGGGAGGGAAAGCAGAGACAGGAGAATTTCTGGGAGGCTGCTAAACTGATCAGTGAACAAAGAGAGACCCTGCCTCAAAGTAGGTGTTAGATAAGGACCTACCCGAAAGTTGTCCTGTGACGTCTACACATATGCCCCTTGCACACAAACACATTCACTAAATAAATCTTCACAATGAAGAAAATGTTACAATACTGCACCCACGTGTATTTAGAAGAAACTTAGCAGTACAGACACTAACTGTTAATTTCACTTTAGGGCTGGCATTGTTGCTCAGTGATGGAACTCTTTCCTAACATAAAAGAAGCCCTAGGTCTGATCCCTAGCACCTCTCAGAAACAAAACTGGCAAAAACATTTATAATTCTTTTGGAAGACTGGCTGAAGAAGATTGTCTGATGTTTGTATTTATAAATGTCCATTAGTTGGAAAGTAGGAAAAGTAAATCCTTTTCCAAAATGATTAACATTTAAAAACTGAATGTTAAGATAAAGCAATATAAAAACATTATCTGGAAATAGATTAATATATGTTGAATTTAAAAATTGACACTAATTAAAGTGAAAATTGAATGTTTACTCAACGATCCAGTATTCTCACAAAATTTGTGAAGTGTGTTAAAATTTATATTGACCTTAGTGCAGTTTATTTTATTGTATTTGAATTATAGGACATGATCTGTTTTACATGTCAGCAAGAGTGAACATAAGAAACAGATCTAGAGGGAGGTGGAAAATAAAGAACACAGTGAGTTAATTGTGATAAGAAAGCAGAAGGGGAGGAAAGGGAACCAACCACAGTAGGGGAGGGAGTACCAGGTTGAGCAGTAAATGAGAACAAAGTATAATGACATATGTATAAACATATTATGAAGAAACCCATTACTTTGTATGATAAGTAAATATTAAAAGAAAAGTGAAATAAGACATAAGAGGCTAGAGATATAGCCTGATGGCAGGTCACTTATGTAGCATGCAAAGGGTTCTGGATTCATGCTAAGAAAAAACAAGCAAAAAAAAAAAAAAAAGAAAAAATTAAGTCTCCGTTTTCTAAAATTAGAAATAGCAATAAGTTATTGTGCACATGGAAAGGCTTAATCTTAAAAGTATTTGCAAATTAGTATGTATTTAATTAAGACAGATAGACCATTAAGGTAAAAACATTAAGAATACAACAACATTGTAAAAATGTAGTCAGAGTGCTTAAAAGTTAAAATGAAATAACTGTATAATAATTAGCATAGACATAAACTAATATTCATATGGTTGTATGACACTTTAACTTACATAAAAATATGTAGAGAATTTTTACTCAAAATTTAAAAAGCTACTTCAAAAAGGGGGCTGGTTTTCCCTATTTCTTTCAAAACCATTAGTATGAATGTTAGTGTAAATCGGTTTCAAGAACTTGAACTCATTAGTACCAGCAGAACCTCCCATCAGACACACCTCATACTGGTAGCTGTGGGACAGCGTCTCCGCCCCGCTGACGTCCACCAGGTGTCCAGGAAAGTGACCCTCAGGCAGAGAGCAACCACCCAGAGAGGACGCCCCGCTCCTCCTGCACAGCCTGATCGCCACCAACACGAGCACAGAGAAGAGGAAGAGCGAAGACACGGACGCCAAGGCGATGACCAGGTAGACAGTGAGTGCGTTGGGCGGCGCCTGGTCGCGCGCGCCCTCGGCCACAGGCAGGTAGGGCTGCGCAAAGCCATCCACCAGCAGCACGTGCAGCGTGACGCTGGCCGACAGCGGCGGCTCGCCATTGTCCTGGACCAGCACCAGCAGCCTGTGCCTGGGCGCGTCGCGCTCGCTCAGCAGCCTGGCTGTGCGCACCTCGCCATTGTGCGCCCACACGCTGAACAGCCCTGGCTCAGTGGCCTGGAGCAGCTGGAAGGACAGCCAGGCGTTGCGGCCTGAGTCTCTGTCCACCGCCACCACCTTGGTGAGCAGGTAGCCGGGCTCGGCCGCCCTGGGCAGCAGCTCGGTGCAGGGCGCGGACGCGTTGTGCGGCGGGTAAAGCACGAAGGGCGCGTGGTCGTTGGCGTCAAGCACCAGCACGCGCACCAGCGCCTGGCTGCTGAGCGCGGGCGAGCCTTTGTCGGCGGCGCCCACGCGGAACTCGAAGGCCCGCAGCTCCTCGAAGTCCAGCGCGCGCAGGGCAAACAGCTGCCCGGTGTCCGCGTGGATGGACAGCAGCGAGGCGAGGGCCAGCTGCGGGTCGCGGTCGCCATCCTGGGGCGGCAGCAGCGAGTAGGTGATCTGGGCATTGGTACCTGAGTCTCTGTCTGTGGCGCTCACTGTGCCTATGTGCAGGGCGGGGCTGTTCTCTGGGACCAACAGGGTGTAGGAGGTTTGGGTGAAGGCTGGGGCGTTGTCGTTCACGTCGGACACCCTCACTGTTATGTTGTGCTCCGTTTTCAGCCTGGGTGTGCCCATGTCTGAGACCGTGATGGTGATGTTGTACTCGTCTCTGCTCTCTCTGTCCAGTGGTCCCTCTGTCACTAAGGTGTAAAAGTTCTCTACAGATGGCTTCAGAAGGAAAGGTAAATTTTCTTGAATGTAGCACGTCATCTTTCCATTTTCTCCAGAGTCTCTGTCATTAATCCTAAAAACTGCCAGCACGGTTTCAGAAGAGTTCTCAATAATGTCGGTGGAAAGCGATGATATGGTCAGTTCAGGAGAGTTGTCATTGATGTCTAGTACCTGAACCAAAACTGTGCATCTTGCAGAAAGGCCCCCGCCATCCACTGCCTGTATATTCAGTTTGTAGGACTTTACTAACTCATAATCTAGCAAGCTTCGGAGAAAGATTTCTCCAGAAAAAGGATTGATCTGAAAGGTTGCTCGAATATCTTCAGAAGCATCAAAAAATGAATAGGATATTTCTGCATTGACTCCTGAGTCTACATCTTCTGCAGAGACTTTCACAACAAGGAACCCTATTGGACTGTTTTCTGGAGCCTGGCTCTCATAAAATTTCTGGGAAAACTGCGGGGCATTATCGTTGATGTCCAAAACTACCACATGTATAGTTGCTGTTCCAGATCTGGGTGGAGACCCACCATCAAGGGCTGTGAGTGTTAAACTGAACTCCTGCTGAACCTCCCAATTCAGAGCTTTGTCCAGGACTAGCTCTGGGTATATCTTTCCTTCATCACTGCCACTGATTGTAACATGGAAAAAATAGTTGGGGTTAATGGTATAGTTTTGGACATCATTATGTCCTCCATCGGAATCTTGTGCTCTTTCTAATTGGAACACTGCCCCCACAGCTGTATTTTCTGGTATTTTTAAAATCATTTCTTTGTTCTGAAATGCTGGTGAATTGTCATTTATATCCAGGATTCTCAGCTCAGCCCTGGAAATCTGAAAGGGGTTATCCATTAAAATTTGGAAAGGCAGTATACAGGGCTCTGTGGAGCCACACAGCTTCTCCCGGTCTAGTTTCTCATTTGTGAGCAAATCTCCAGTATGAGAATCCAGGAACAAGTGTCTTTTGTTATCATCAGAAATCACCCTAGCTCTCCTTGCTGCCAGGTCTTCCACCTCTAGCCCCAGATCCTTTGCCAGATTGACCACAATTGATCCCCTTTCTGTCTCCTCAGTCACAGAATAATGTCCAAACTCAGAACCTGTTAAGCATACTCCATAGAACAGAAAGAGAAATAGGACTTGCCTTTGTTTAAGGAAGCATAAAGCTCTGGCCGCCATTGTTTCTTCCTTCCTTGTTCAAAGTCCCAGCACAGATTCCAGCAGTCACAAACCTCAGATAGTCCATGTAGCAGCCATGATCTGGGATCCCTCACTTTCTTTCTCAATTCTGGGGCGCTACAGCCTTTCTTCTCAGTCCGTACGTCGTCAGGATGTTCCTTTTTTTGGTTAGGTTACTTACATAACTGCAGCCTCAGTTTAATTTTTCTTCTGTCTCTTTAGCCTGCAGCGCCACCATGTGGCTCCCAACCGACTAAAATGAATTTATCCAATTTTTATATGTATATAGCAAACACTTTCCTTTAGTTGCTTGTTTCAAGATTTGTTTTATTTTCTTTGGATTGTTTGGTGAAAATGATGTAGAGAGAGAGAGAATGAGTGAGTGACAGAGAGAGAGAGAGAGAGAGTTCATTTGAATTGTTTGAGTTTTCACTGCCTCATGGGAAAGTTAAAGTTGTAACAACAGTTAAATACAGGTTTGTAGCAATCTATTCGTTTCACTACTGGGTTTAACTCTATGCTAGATCTTTCACTTCTAGAATAATTCCCAAGCAAACAAAGGGACACTGTGAGCCCCTCCTTGAATAATCAAACTAAAAGATTTCACTTTTCCAGAAACGTTGACATAGGAACACCAAACACTAGCAAAAGAAATTTGTTTCATATATTCTTCAAAAAACATCTTTAAATCTCATTACACTGCCTAAACAGAATCATCACTCTATAATCAGAAGTGAGCATTCAGCTGTCCTTCCTCTGTGCTCTGGAGAAAATGTGTGCATATGAGGTTATTTTGTGAATAGTATTACTCCCTGTATTATTATAATGGTTGGCTCCTTTAATATTTGAGCTACTTGAGGACATGGCTATGTCTTAATAACCTTGGGTTAGCAAATCACTCAGTCACTGATAATTGTATTACAGCATTCATTGATAAACTACAGTGAGGAGGACAAGAAACATTATTTAATGCCTTTTTATCCCTACCACTTTAAAATAGTATTTTACATGTACTCATGCTTTGAAGTTCCCCTTTTATTTGTCTTTGTTTTCTTATAATTGCTTAAGTTGCGGCGTTAAAGTGTCTTATCATTTGAACATCGCTCTTATTGAAATATAATGGAATCTAATTTCTGTGCATTAAAGAAAGGAAAGCCAAGAACAAAACAAATGAACAAATGAACATATCCTAATATTATTGAAAGCAAAAATACTGTTATGGCAATTCTCTTACAGAGAATTTTATTCAATGGCCTAATATACAGAAATAAGTTGTAACTTTTCCTTTATAAGAAAGGTATAGAGGTTAAATCTACTGAGGTACATGAAAAAGATTAGATAGTACCCAAGACCCTACATTTGGAAATATGAAAGTCACACCATCAAACTTTTATTTGGTGACATATGTATTGTTTAATTCACCGAAGTGGGACTGGATTATTAGCCATAAAATAACATATAACTATAATTTTTATAATATGCAGAATTAAAAATGAGCAATTATTAAATATTCCTTTGCAATACTACAGGATGTGTAAAGTTTGCTTTTATATTTATAAATGTAAGCATTTTCACATACACTCAATATCTAACAATAAGTTTTGTTGTCAGGTAGAACGGATTAGATACTTAAATCACTTATGACAGAATATATTTTAGGTAAAGATATATGAACAGAGAAAAGGGAGTTTTAAAGGTAACACAGTGGAAGACAAACTGTCATAGTGACAATCAAGAGTGACTAACAAGAATAATAGCAAGTGAAGAAAAACCACATATCAAATACTACATATGCATATCACATGCAGCAGACTATATTAATAATTTAAACAGTATAGGAAACGACACTAAAATAAAATTATAAATAATATAAAATCAATAACACATTAAGTGGAAGAAAAATTTCAACATAAATTGTGTAGTTAAAACCTTTTTCATGAGCTGTAGAGATGGCTTAATGGTGAAGGCGCTTGCCTGCTAAGCCCAAGGACCTATGTTCAACTGTCCAGATCCCATGTAAGCCAGATGCACAAAGTGACTCAACAATATAAGGCTGCACATGTGCACAAGGTAGTGCACACACCTGGAGTTTGATGACAGTGGCTGGAGTTCCTGGAGCACCAATTCTCTCTCACCCATTCTCTCTTTCTTGCTCTTGCTTTCACTCTTGCTTTCTCACATAAAAAGTCCAGTCTGTTGCGCTTGCCTCAAAAGAAAAAAACTTTTCTCATTACTGGATTTTATGAAAAAATTCTCTGAGAAAATTGGAAGAAGTTATGGATAAAATTGGAAACTGATGAATAAAGCAGAAAATTAAATGGCACCTAGTTATTGATAGTAATGAACATACATAGGTTAGCTAATTAACAAGAAAATGTTAGGAAGTAAAATTTTTTTTATTAAGTAGACTTCTATCAATAATTAAATCCAAAACTATTCTGTAGGGTAGAATTTTCCTCTATTTCTTTCCCAGAGCATTGGGGCAAGAGGTTAGGAACCATAGGTTTCAAGAACTTGGACTCATTTGTACCAGCAGAACCTCCCATCAGACACACTTCATACTGGTAGCTGTGGGACAGAGTCCCCGCCCTGCTGACATCCACCAGGTGTCCAGGAAAGTGACCCTCAGGCAGAGAGCAGCCACCCAGCGAGGACGCCCCGCTCCTCCTGCACAGCCTGACCGCCACCAACAAGAGCACGGAGAAGAGGAAGAGCGAAGACACGGACGCCAAGGCGATGACCAGGTAGACAGTGAGTGCGTCGGGCGGCGCCTGGTCACGCTCGCCGTCGGCCACGGGCAGGTAGGGCTGCGAGAAGCCGTCCACCAGCAGCACGTGCAGCGTGACGCTGGCCGACAGCGGCGGCTCGCCATTGTCCTGGACCAGCACCAGCAGCCTGTGCCTGGGCGCGTCGCGCTCGCTCAGCAGCCTGGCTGTGCGCACCTCGCCATTGTGCGCCCACACGCTGAACAGCCCTGGCTCGGTGGCCTGGAGCAGCTGGAAGGACAGCCAGGCGTTGCGGCCCGAGTCGCCGTCCACCGCCACCACCTTGGTGAGCAGGTAGCCGGGCTCGGCAGCCCTGGGCAGCAGCTCGGTGCAGGGCGCGGACGCGTTGTGCGGCGGGTAGAGCACGAAGGGCGCGTGGTCATTGGCGTCCAGCACCAACACGCGCACCAGCGCCTGGCTGCTGAGCGCGGGCGAACCTTGGTCGGCGGCGCCCACGCGGAACTCGAAGGCCCGCAGTGTCTCAAAGTCCAGCGCGCGCAGGGCGAACAGCTGCCCGGTGTCTGCATGGATGGACAGCAGCGAGGCGAGGGCCAGCTGCGGGTCGCGGTCGCCTTCCTGGGGCGGCAGCAGAGAGTAGGTGATCTGGGCATTGGTGCCTGAGTCTCTGTCTGTGGCGCTCACCGTGCCTATGTGCAGGGCGGGGCTGTTGTTCTCTGGGACCAACAGGGTGTAGGAGGTTTGGGTGAAGGCTGGGGCGTTGTCGTTCACGTCGGACACCCGCACTGTTATGTTGTGCTCCGTTTTCAGCCTGGGTGTGCCCATGTCTGAGAC
This sequence comes from Orientallactaga sibirica, assembly GCA_036365145.1. Lineage (NCBI taxonomy): Eukaryota > Metazoa > Chordata > Mammalia > Rodentia > Dipodidae > Orientallactaga > Orientallactaga sibirica. Next base: position 47,648,817 of record JAEOAD010000005.1, on the reverse strand, counting down.
TGTGATGGTGATGTTGTACTCGTCTCTGCTCTCTCTGTCCAGGGGTCCCTCTGTCACTAAGCTGTAAAAGTTCTTGCTGGAAGGTTTTAGAAGAAATGGAAGGTCTTCCTGGATGGAGGAAATCATCTTCCCATTATCCCCAGAGTCTGCATCTGTAACACTGAAAACAGCAACTACTGTGTTCGGAGAGTTTTCTGGAACTGGGCTGGTAATCGCAGAGAGGATGACTTCCGGGGCATTATCATTTATGTCCTCTACCTGCAGGAAGAGAGTGCATTTTCCTGAAAGACCTCCCCCATCCGTGGCTTTGATGTCCACTTCATAGGAGGAGGTCGTTTCAAAATCCACCTGTTTTTTTAGACGAATTTCTCCTGTCATAGGATCTACTTCTAATGTTTTGCTAATATCTTCTGAAGGCTGAAAGAGTGTGTAGAAGACTTGTCCATAATCTTTGCTATCTGTGTCACTAGCAGAGACAATGACAACCAGGGAGCCCACTTGGCTGTTCTCGGGAATTTTCACTTTGTACATTGACTGCTGAAACTCAGGTGCATTATCATTGATGTCCACCACTTGGATGCAAACCTGTGTGGTCCCAGACTGGGGAGGAGATCCACCATCCCAGGCTGTCAGAGTTAATCTTAGTTCAGGCTCCACCTCTTGGTCCAGCTCTTTCTCCAGCACCAGCTCTGGGTACTTCCTGCCATCAAGGCGGTTGCGGGTTAGAAGAAGGAAGTTGGAGTTTGCACTGATTTGATAGTTCTGAACATTATTGATCCCTACATCCAAGTCCAGAGCATTATTCAAGGGGAACACATTTCCTAGAGGAGTGTTTTCTGGTATTTTTAGGATCATTTCTCTTTCAGTGAACACTGGGGAATGATCATTTATGTCTTTCACCTGCATTTCAGCCTGAAACACCTCTAATGGTTTCTCCATTAACACTTGGAAATGCAGTACACAAGGTTCAGTAGGACCACATAGCTCCTCTCTGTCTAATTTCTCATTTACAAGTAAATCCCCAGATTGTATCTTGAGCTGTAAATGCTCTTTATTTCCCTGGCTAATTACCCGGGCCTCACGTGTTGATAGCTCTTCCAATTCCAACCCCAGATCTTTCCCGAGATTTGTCACAAAGGTGCCCCTCTCCACTTCTTCCTCTATGAAATAAGGACCCAGATCTGAGCCTGCCCCAGTCATACTTAAGAAAACAAAGAAAACCAGGACTTGCCTTTGTCTCAGATTTCGAATCCATTCGATATTCATTGTCCTTTCAATATTTGCTTCTCAGAGCCCAGGATCCTGGAGGCAATGTCTTGCTGTCCAGAACACAAGAACCAAGACGTTAAAATAGAATATTTAAGGCTCGCACTCTCTTGTGCTCTGGCTGAAGAAACCCATCTTTTGCTTCAGGGTATCAGAAAATGGCTGGGGTGATGGTATTGTATTGCAGAGGCAACTGCTGTCTTCTGTCTTCTTAACCTGCAGCGCCACCATGCGTTCTCATAGACCTTTGCAGTTTCTGGTTTAGAGAGAAAATTCTCTCCAAAATATATGGGTTAAAGTATATAGTATAAAACAGAGTTCAGCTTTCAAGTGTTTCTCTGTGTACAGATAGAACACTGTGGTGTTGTATGAGAATGAGTACAGAGAAAAATCTATCACTCCTGGTGTTCATGTTTCATACTACTGAGGTGTTAATGATTAAATAAAATAATTTCTTTAACATGTAGCCTGAGAAGAATATGCATTTAGGGATAAAATATTCCCAAAATAATATGGGAACAGTTTTGTCATGCACATATTTTTCATCATAGTTATTATAGCGTTACAAACGTGGCCTGTGGAGCTTTAGAGTGTAATTAGATATACATTAAAGAACAGATTCATGAAACTCTGAGTTTTCACAAATTGGAGTTGTCACACAGTTATTTCCTAAGTAGAAAGGTCTCGAGATTGAGCCTACCATACTTTTCAGATTTAAAAAAAATTTGACAAGAAGAATTTCTGTGTCATTATTTAAACAAACAGCTATAACCTATAACATTCATTCACTTAAAGTGTAAGATCCAATGTTTTTTAATATATACACAGAATGGTGCATCTATCATCATAGTTAGTTTTGGCACATTTTATTAACTCAAAAAGGAACCTTTATATCCTCTGTCATCTCATTATTTCCCCCTTTCTCCTATCCAGGGCCCCACAAAATCCTTAGTCTATTTTCTGTATCTACAGAGGTCTCTATTTTAGACTTTCATATGAATGACATATGTGTACTTTTGTTATTTGTTTCCTTCCCTTGGAAGCATAATGCTTTTCAGCTTAATACAAATTATAACACATATCAGTACTTATTGTTTTCATTTGGCTGACTGAGCCTAGTGTGCATTTGTATGTTTGGGTTATTTCTACCTTTTGGCACTTGTGAACAATGTTGCTATGAACATCCGTACACACAATTTTTTTTTGCGGTAGGGTCTCACTCAAGTCCAGGCTGACATGGAATTCACTATGCAGTCTCAGGGTGGCCTTGAACTCATGGTAATCCTTCTACCTCTGTCTCCCAAGTGCTGGGATTAAAGACGTGCACCACCACACCTGGCCATGCACACATTTTTATTTTATTTATTTATGACACACACACACAGAGAGAGAGAGAAAGAGAGAGAGAGAAGAGAGAATTGGCATGTCAGGGCCACTAGCCACTGTAAACAAACTCCAGATGCATGCACCACCTTGTGCACCTGGCATATGTGTGTGCTGGGAAATAGCACGTGAGTCCTTAGGTTTTAGAGGCAAGTACCTTAGCTGCTAAGCCATCTCTCCAGCACCATGAACGTATTTTTGTGTAAACATATGTTTTCATTTATCTAGGAGTGGAATTGTTTTTCATATGATAGTTCTATGCTTATTCATTTGAGGAACTGCCAGACTGTCCCAAAATTGCTGTAGCATTTTACATTCCCATCAGCAGTATATCAGAGTTCCAAACCACCTGCATCTTTCCAACACTTGTTAATGTAACTTTTGTTTGTAGCCATCCCACTGGGTATAAAGTTTCATTGTGATAAATGATGTGCATTGTTTCATGTGCTCTTTGGCTATTGGCATATATATTCTTTGGGAAATGTCTATTCTGATCTTTGTCCTCCTTTTGCATGTGTGTGTTTATACTTGTGTATCTGCACATGCCAGTGTCACATGTCTTCTATAATTCTCTGCCTTTTTGTTTGAGATTGTCTCTCACTGAACCCAGAGCTCACTATTTCAGCTATCCTAGATAGCTAGAGAGTCCTGAAGATTCTCCTGTCTCTGTCTTCTGATCACTGGGATTACAGGAGGAAACAACCATGCTGTGCTCTACATGAGTGCTGAAAAATCTGAACTCAGGTTCTCCTGCTTGCATGGCAAGTACTTTACTGACTGAGCCATCTCTCCAGCCCCTCTTTGCCAATTTCTTTAATTTTACTTTCTTTGTCCCCTTTAAAATGAATTATCTGTTTCTTAATAATTAAGTTGTAAGTGTCCTTTATATATTATAATACAAGAACCTTATCATATTTAGATTTTTTTGCTTAGAGTTTCCATTTCTATTACTTGAATTGAATTGCAGTGGTAGATCATGTGTTTAGTATGCATGAGACTCTGAGATTGATCTCCTGTACCACATGCATACACTGATATCTTTACCAATTCATTCAGTGTTTTTGTTAATTATTTGGGAAGTTTGTTTATTTACTTGGATTCTGAAATCAAGTCAGTGAGGCCCAAGTTCTTGTTATAAAGACCTATGTCCCTTCCTTTGACCACAAGCAGTATTGCTAATTTTCTTCCCACCAGTCAATTTTTGCTAGATAGAATAATGGTCATTCAAAGATGTCACAAAATCTGTAGATATATTATCTTACATGGCAAGAAAATTCTTTGAAGATCTGATTAAATTAAAGAATCTATGAAAGATGGACTGTTCTGTGTTATATGACTATGACAGGGCCTTTCCTGACTCTAGCCAGAAGGAGATGTGACTATTACAAAATGGCTAGAGAACTAACGCTGGCTTTGAAGATTGATTAAGGGGCCATGAGCCAAGTAATGTGGCAGCATCTAGAAGATAGACAAGACAAAATATGGCTTTTCTAGAGTCACCAGAATAAAATATATCTCTCTCAACTCCATATTTTATCCTAAAGACCTATATTAGACCTATAACACATTTGATTACTAATAACACATTTTATTGCTGCTTTAAGCAACTGGTTGTGTATTTTTGACAGTAATATAAAACTAACACATAACTATCAGCATTGATAATCATGCACCAGTAGCTGAATGAGAAAATTAGGTTCCTTTTATGACAGTAGTATTATTGAAAATGCTGAAGAATATTTTATTCATCTCTGATGAGTCATTTCAGAATAAAATCATCTATTTCCCATGCACATTGTTAAGAATTATTCTAAAAGAGAACATTATTTGGCATAATTTTGTCAAAGATACAAGTAATCTTTAAGTAATCTTAACAGAAAACAATTGGAACCCATCAGTTTTTTCCTAATGATTTTCCAGAATCTCTAAGTTAATTAGCTGTAAAAAATTCCCTGTAACATTGGCTGTATTTTTCTAAATTTTTCTAAAATTAATTAACAGTTGCAATTAATACTAGAACAACAATTGCTTTTAAACCCATGATATTCTAAAATAGTATAGTATATTTAATTTCAGGGCTGACAGAAAATGACTGAAAGAAGAGCAAACAAAGTTCCGGAAATGTAACCATAGGGCAACTCAATGCCCTATTAGGGAAAGTCATCTGCAACAAGAATTTCTGAGACTATGCAATGACATTAGCAGGCTGAGTTCTTCATCATGAAGATCAATTGTAAGGTATGACCCAGCTTATTTAGGTCAGTGCTCTGTAAGCACTTTGGGATTGTTGACCTAAAGCCATGTGGTCACTAGTATAGCCATAGGTCACTAGTATGTAAGATGACATTTGCATATGGTCATTTTATTCGTGTGTTAGGAATAGGACTAATAAATGCATTTATTTCTGTAGGCAAATAATGTTCCCAGTTTATGCCTGCCAGTATATCACATCAGTTGAGAACTGGAACATTAGATTCAAGTAGACTTGGACCATATTTCAATATTTTTATTCCTCAGAATCATGAGCAAGCTACTTGATGTTTCTAAGCCTCAGTTTATTCATATGTAAAGAGATTAATTGCCAATCCTTTAGAGTTTGGAAAAAGTTTTAAAAGATAATGAATATGAAGCACTCAATGCTTTTAACTAAATTAAAAAATCACAAATTAGAAGCATCAAAGGACAAGTTACGGTAACATGTACATTTAATGTCTGTAATCTTACTGTTTACATGTAATTTTAGTTAAAATTCATTCTTAAAGCATTGGATCCCACTGAACACAGCACAAAAGCTAAAATAATGTTTTCTTACACAATGCAGATTTTTCTTTATTTCACAAGTAGAAATGTTCAAAAGTTGGTAATCCAGGGATGAAATGATAACTTTGGAGTCACCAGGGACCCTGTCTGTTAGGTTCATTCTATACTGGCTGTTGTAGTCCATTGTCATCATCTAATATACAACATGGACGTTTGTTTCCTAGTCAAACTGTACAAATTTCAGAGAAAACAGAGCTGTTCAAAGCTTTAAAATCCCATTGCAGATGAGTCATCTCTCTTTCAAAAGTGTACTTGGGGTTGAGGTGTACCTCAGTGACACAGTGTCTAGCATGTATGAGGTCTTGGGTTCATCCTCAACATCTGCACAACAAAGCCTTAGGAGTTTCCTGCAACATTTTTGTGTCTATCTTATCTAGTCACATGCTACATCAAACTGCTAGAGGAGGCTGTGAAAATATGGTCTTTTAACTAAGTACACTAATTTCCTTAATGAAATTTGGAATCTGACACTAAAGAAGAAAGGATGAATATTGCCAGTACAGTTTCTGTCAAAGATGATCAACATTTCTCAAAGGCTAAGTCAATTTCATTACCATGGTACTTAGTCTTATTAGGTAAATAAGATTCAGCTTCCTAAACCCTCCTTTAACAACAATGAAGCTGAGTGAAAGCAGTTAAACATAATTATATTAAAACTAATACTAGTATGCTAATGAAAAATCATGCAGTCTATAACATTTTAAGAGAAAACAGCATTAAAGAATATTACTGTGGGTTAAGATGGCTTAGCAGTTAAGCACTAGCCTGTGAAGCCTAACGACCCTAGTTTGAGGCTCGATTCCCCAGTATCCACATAAGCCAGATGCACAAGGTGGTTCATGCATCTGGAGTTCCTTTGCAGTGGCTGGAGACCCTGGTGCACCCATTCTCTCTCTCTCTGCCTCTTTCTCTGTCACTCTCAAATAAATAAAAATTAAAAATGAATATTATTGTTAGAGACAGAATAAAGCAAGAGCCAGACATGAGTCAGTTCTTCTCCCTTTGTCATTAGACTTCAGTATGCTAGAGCACTAGTGTGTTGTATGTACCTACTGTATATATAATGACACCTAATGGTGTTGTAGTAATTTTCCACTTTTTTTCTCTTGCGCATTCCTATGCTATTCCAGAGCAAGAATTTGTATGACAAGAATTTGTATGGTTTGAAAGGTAAGATTAAAACTATTCATATTACATTCCCGGTGAAAAGATGATATGCCATTTTTAAAAACAGATGCTAGTAAGGGGCAGAGGCCAGCGCCTTTAGTCTCAGCACTCAGGAGGCTGAGGAAGGGAAGGTCACTGCGAGTTCCAGGTCAGCCTGGGGCTACAGAGTGAGTTTTAGAACAACCTAGATCTTTCCTCAAAATAAAAAAAAATAAAAATAAAAATAAAAATATCATAATTCTGCAAACAAGATGAGTGTGTTCTAAAATTTTATGAGAACAAAACAGCTAAATTTATCACAAAATATAAATTCAGAATAATAAAAACAGTCATTTAAAGTGAATATTGAAACCCAAGTCATTCTTACAGTTGGGGTTTTCTTCTACTTCTGGTCCAGGAGGACGGCTCTGGAAATTATGTAAAATTGGCTTCAGAAACTTGAACTCATTTGTCGCCATGCCTCCAGTTAGACATACCTCATACTGGTAGCTATGCGACAGCGTCCCCCGCCCCGCTGACGTCCACCAGGTGTCCAGAAAAGTGACCCTCGGGCAGAGAGCAGCCACCAAGCGGGGCCCCCTCTCCTCCTGCACAGCCTGACCGCCACCAAAAAGAGCACAGAGAAGAGGAAGAGCGAAGACACGGACGCCAGGGCGATGACCAGGTAGACAGTGAGTGCGTTGGGCGGCGCCTGGTCGCGCGCGCCCTCGGCCACAGGCAGGTAGGGCTGCGAGAAGCCGTCCACCAGCAGCACGTGCAGCGTGACGCTGGCCGACAGCGGCGGCTCGCCATTGTCCTGGACCAGCACTAGCAGCCTGTGCCTGGGCGCATCGCGCTCGCTCAGCAGCCTGGCTGTGCGCACCTCGCCATTGTGCGCCCACACGCTGAACAGCCCTGGCTCGGTGGCCTGGAGCAGCTGGAAGGACAGCCAGGCGTTGCGGCCCGAGTCGCCGTCCACCGCCACCACCTTGGTGAGCAGGTAGCCGGGCTCGCCGCCCTGGGCAGCAGCTCGGTGCAGGGGGCGGGCGCGTTGTGCGGCGGGTAGAGCACGAAGGGCGCGTGGTCATTGGCGTCTAGCACCAACACGCGCACCAGCGCCTGGCTGCTGAGCGCGGGCGAACCTTGGTCGGCGGCGCCCACGCGGAACTCGAAGGCCCGCAGCTCCTCGAAGTCCAGCGCGTGCAGGGCGAACAGCTGCCCGGTGTCTGCATGGATGGACAGCAGCGAGGTGAGGGCCAGCTGCGGGTCGTGGTCGCCTTCCTGGGGCGGCAGCAGTGAGTAGGTGATCTGGGCATTGGTGCCTGAGTCTCTGTCTGTGGCGCTCACTGTGCCTATGTGCAGGGGCGGGGCTGTTGTTCTCTGGGACCAACAGGGTGTAGGAGGTTTGGGTGAAGGCTGGGGCGTTGTCGTTCACGTCGGACACCCGCACTGTTATGTTGTGCTCCGTTTTCAGCCTGGGTGTGCCCATGTCTGAGACTGTGATGGTGATGTTGTACTCGTCTCTGCTCTCTCTGTCCAGGGGTCCCTCTGTCACTAAGCTGTAAAAGTTCTTGCTGGAAGGTTTTAGAAGAAATGGAAGTTCTTCCTGGATGGAGGAAATCATCTTCCCATTATCCCCAGAGTCTGCATCTGTAACACTGAAAACAGCAACTACTGTGTTCGGAGAGTTTTCTGGAACTGGGCTGGTAATCGCAGAGAGGATCACTTCCGGGGCATTATCATTTATGTCCTCTACCTGCAGGAAGAGAGTGCATTTTCCTGAAAGACCTCCCCCATCCGTGGCTTTGATGTCCACTTCATAGGAGGAGGTCGTTTCAAAATCCACCTGTTTTTTTAGACAATTTCTCCTGTCATAGGATCTACTTCTAATGTTTTGCTAATATCTTCTGAAGGCTGAAAGAGTGTGTAGAAGACTTGTCCATAATCTTTGCTATCTGTGTCACTAGCAGAGACAATGACAACCAGGGAGCCCACTTGGCTGTTCTCGGAATTTTCACTTTGTACATTGACTGCTGAAACTCAGGTGCATTATCATTGATGTCCACCACTTGGATGCAAACCTGTGTGGTCCCAGACTGGGGAGGAGATCCACCATCCCAGGCTGTCAGAGTTAATCTTAGTTCAGGCTCCACCTCTTGGTCCAGCTCTTTCTCCAGCACCAGCTCTGGGTACTTCCTGCCATCAAGGCGGTCGCGGGTTAGAAGAAGGAAGTTGGAGTTTGCACTGATTTGATAGTTCTGAACATTATTGATCCCTACATCCAAGTCCAGAGCATTATTCAAGGGGAACACATTTCCTAGAGGAGTGTTTTCTGGTATTTTTAGGATCATTTCTCTTTCAGTGAACACTGGGGAATGATCATTTATGTCTTTCACCCGCATTTCAGCCTGAAACACCTCTAACGGTTTCTCCATTAACACTTGGAAATGCAGTACACAAGGTTCAGTAGGACCACATAGCTCCTCTCTGTCTAATTTCTCATTTACAAGTAAATCCCCAGATTGTATCTTGAGCTGTAAATGCTCTTTATTTCCCTGGCTAATTACCCGGGCCCCACGTGTTGATAGCTCTTCCAATTCCAACCCCAGATCTTTCCCGAGATTTGTCACAAAGGTGCCCCTCTCCACTTCTTCCTCTATGAAATAAGGACCCAGATCTGAGCCTGCCCCAGTCATACTTAAGAAAACAAAGAAAACCAGGACTTGCCTTTGTCTCAGATTTCGAATCCATTCGATATTCATTGTCCTTTCAATATTTGCTTCTCAGAGCCCAGGATCCTGGAGGCAATGTCTTGCTGTCCAGAACACAAGAACCAAGACGTTAAAATAGAATATTTAAGGCTCGCACTCTCTTGTGCTCTGGCTGAAGAAACCCAATCTTTTGCTTCCAGGGTATCAGAAAATGGCTGGGGTGATGGTATTGTATTGCAGAGGCAACTGCTGTCTTCTGTCTTCTTAACCTGCAGCGCCACCATGCGTTCTCATAGACCTTTGCAGTTTCTGGTTTAGAGAGAAAATTCTCTCCAAAATATATGGGTTAAAGTATATAGTATAAAACAGAGTTCAGCTTTCAAGTGTTTTCTTTGTGTACAGATAGAACACTGTGGTGTTGTATGAGAATGAGTACAGAGAAAAATCTATCACTCCTGGTGTTCATGTTTCATACTACTGAGGTGTTAATGATTAAATAAAATAATTTCTTTAACATGTAGCCTGAGAAGAATATGCATTTAGGGATAAAATATTCCCAAAATAATATGGGAACAGTTTTGTCATGCACATATTTTTCATCATAGTTATTATAGCGTTACAAACGTGGCCTGTGGAGCTTTAGAGTGTAATTAGATATACATTAAAGAACAGATTCATGAAACTCTGAGTTTTCACAAATTGGAGTTGTCACACAGTTATTTCCTAAGTAGAAAGGTCTCGAGATTGAGCCTACCGTACTTTTCAGATTAAAAAAAAAATTTTGACAAGAAGAATTTCTGTGTCATTATTTAAACAAACAGCTATAACCTATAACATTCATTCACTTAAAGTGTAAGATCCAATGTTTTTTAATATATACACAGAGTGGTGCATCTATCATCATAGTTAGTTTTGGCACATTTTATTAACTCAAAAAGGAACCTTAATATCCTCTGTCATCTCATTATTTCCCCCTTTCTCCTATCCAGGGCCCCACAAAATCCTTAGTCTATTTTCTGTATCTACAGAGGTCTCTATTTTAGACTTTCATATGAATGACATATGTGTACTTTTGTTATTTGTTTCCTTCCCTTGGAAGCATAATGCTTTTCAGCTTAATACAAATTATAACGCATATCAGTACTTATTGTTTTCATTTGGCTGACTGAGCCTAGTGTGCATTTGTATGTTTGGGTTATTTCTACCTTTTGGCACTTGTGAACAATGTTGCTATGAACATCCATACACATATTTTTTTTTTTTGCGGTAGGGTCTCACTCAAGTCCAGGCTGACATGGAATTCACTATGCAGTCTCAGGGTGGCCTCGAACTCATGGTAATCCTTCTACCTCTGTCTCCCAAGTGCTGGGATTAAAGACGTGCACCACCACACCTGGCCATGCACACATTTTTATTTTATTTATTTATGACACACACACACACAGAGAGAGAGAGAGAAAAAGAGAGAGAGAAGAGAGAATTGGCATGTCAGGGCCACTAGCCACTGTAAACAAACTCCAGATGCATGCACCACCTTGTGCACCTGGCATATGTGTGTGCTGGGAAATAGCACGTGAGTCCTTAGGTTTTAGAGGCAAGTACCTTAGCTGCTAAGCCATCTCTCCAGCACCATGAACGTATTTTTGTGTAAACATATGTTTTCATTTATCTAGGAGTGGAATTGTTTTTCATATGATAGTTCTATGCTTATTCATTTGAGGAACTGCCAGACTGTCCCAAAATTGCTGTAGCATTTTACATTCCCATCAGCAGTATATCAGAGTTCCAAACCACCTGCATCTTTCCAACACTTGTTAATGTAACTTTTTGTTTGTAGCCATCCCACTGGGTATAAAGTTTCATTGTGATAAATGATGTGCATTGTTTCATGTGCTCTTTGGCTATTGGCATATATATTCTTTGGGAAATGTCTATTCTGATCTTTGTCCTCCTTTTGCATGTGTGTGTTTATACTTGTGTATCTGCACATGCCAGTGTCACATGTCTTCTATAATTCTCTGCCTTTTTTTGTTTGAGATTGTCTCTCACTGAACCCAGAGCTCACTATTTCAGCTATCCTAGATAGCTAGAGAGTCCTGAAGATTCTCCTGTCTCTGTCTTCTGATCACTGGGATTACAGGAGGAAACAACCATGCTGTGCTCTACATGAGTGCTGAAAATCTGAACTCGGGTTCTCCTGCTTGCATGGCAAGCACTTTACTGACTGAGCCATCTCTCCAGCCCCTCTTTGCCAATTTCTTTAATTTTACTTTCTTTGTCCCCTTTAAAATGAATTATCTGTTTCTTAATAATTAAGTTGTAAGTGTCCTTTATATATTATAATACAAGAACCTTATCATATTTAGATTTTTTTGCTTAGCGTTTCCATTTCTATTACTTGAATTGAATTGCAGTGGTAGATCATGTGTTTAGTATGCATGAGACTCTGAGATTGATCTCCTGTACCACATGCATACACTGATATCTTTACCAATTCATTCAGTGTTTTTGTTAATTATTTGGGAAGTTTGTTTATTTACTTGGATTCTGAAATCAAGTCAGTGAGGCCCAAGTTCTGGTTATAAAGACCTATGTCCCTTCCTTTGACCACAAGCAGTATTGCTAATTTTCTTCCCACCAGTCAATTTTTGCTGGATAGAATAATGGTCATTCAAAGATGTCACAAAATCTGTAGATATATTATCTTACATGGCAAGAAAATTCTTTGAAGATCTGATTAAATTAAAGAATCTATGAAAGATGGATTGTTCTGTGTTATATGACTATGACAGGGCCTTTCCTGACTCTAGCCAGAAGGAGATGTGACTATTACAAAATGGCTAGAGAACTAACACTGGCTTTGAAGATTGATTAAGGGGCCATGAGCCAAGTAATGTGGCAGCATCTAGAAGATAGACAAGACAAAATATGGCTTTTCTAGAGTCACCAGAATAAAATATATCTCTCTCAACTCCATATTTTATCCTAAAGACCTATATTAGACCTATAACACATTTGATTACTAATAACACATTTTATTGCTGCTTTAAGCAACTGGTTGTGGTATTTTTGACAGTAATATAAAACTAACACATAACTATCAGCATTGATAATCATGCACCAGTAGCTGAATGAGAAAATTAGGTTCCTTTTATGACAGTAGTATTATTGAAAATGCTGAAGAATATTTTATTCATCTCTGATGAGTCATTTCAGAATAAAATCATCTATTTCCCATGCACATTGTTAAGAATTATTCTAAAAGAGAACATTATTTGGCATAATTTTGTCAAAGATATAAGTAATCTTTAAGTAATCTTAACAGAAAACAATTGGAACCCATCAGTTTTTTTCCTAATGATTTTCCAGAATCTCTAAGTTAATTAGCTGTAAAAATTCCCCTGTAACATTGGCTGTATTTTTCTAAATTTTTCTAAAATTAATTAACAGTTGCAATTAATACTAGAACAACAATTGCTTTTAAACCCATGATATTCTAAAATAGTATAGTATATTTAATTTCAGGGCTGACAGAAAATGACTGAAAGAAGAGCAAACAAAGTTCCGGAAATGTAACCATAGGGCAACTCAATGCCCTATTAGGGAAAGTCATCTGCAACAAGAATTTCTGAGACTATGCAATGACATTAGCAGGCTGAGTTCTTCATCATGAAGATCAATTGTAAGGTATGACCCAGCTTATTTAGGTCAGTGCTCTGTAAGCACTTTGGGATTGTTGACCTAAAGCCATGTGGTCACTAGTATAGCCATAGGTCACTAGTATGTAAGATGACATTTGCATATGGTCATTTTATTCGTGTGTTAGGAATAGGACTAATAAATGCATTTATTTCTGTAGGCAAATAATGTTCCCAGTTTATGCCTGCCAGTATATCACATCAGTTGAGAACTGGAACATTAGATTCAAGTAGACTTGGACCATATTTCAATATTTTTATTCCTCAGAATCATGAGCAAGCTACTTGATGTTTCTAAGCCTCAGTTTATTCATATGTAAAGAGATTAATTGCCAATCCTTTAGAGTTTGGAAAAAGTTTTAAAAGATAATGAATATGAAGCACTCAATGCTTTTAACTAAATTAAAAAATCACAAATTAGAAGCATCAAAGGACAAGTTACGGTAACATGTACATTTAATGTCTGTAATCTTACTGTTTACATGTAATTTTAGTTAAAATTCATTCTTAAAGCATTGGATCCCACTGAACACAGCACAAAAGCTAAAATAATGTTTTCTTACACAATGCAGATTTTTCTTTATTTCACAAGTAGAAATGTTCAAAAGTTGGTAATCCAGGGATGAAATGATAACTTTGGAGTCACCAGGGACCCTGTCTGTTAGGTTCATTCTATACTGGCTGTTGTAGTCCATTGTCATCATCTAATATACAACATGGTCGTTTGTTTCCTAGCCAAACTGTACAAATTTCAGAGAAAACAGAGCTGTTCAAAGCTTTAAAATCCCATTGCAGATGAGTCATCTCTCTTTCAAAAGTGTACTTGGGGGTTGAGGGTGTACCTCAGTGACACAGTGTCTAGCATGTATGAGGTCTTGGGTTCATCCTCAACATCTGCACAACAAAGCCTTAGGAGTTTCCTGCAACATTTTTGTGTCTATCTTATCTAGTCACATGCTACATCAAACTGCTAGAGGAGGCTGTGAAAATATGGTCTTTTAACTAAGTACACTAATTTCCTTAATGAAATTTGGAATCTGACACTAAAGAAGAAAGGATGAATATTGCCAGTACAGTTTCTGTCAAAGATGATCAACATTTCTCAAAGGCTAAGTCAATTTCATTACCATGGTACTTAGTCTTATTAGGTAAATAAGATTCAGCTTCCTAAACCCTCCTTTAACAACAATGAAGCTGAGTGAAAGCAGTTAAACATAATTATATTAAAACTAATACTAGTATGCTAATGAAAAATCATGCAGTCTATAACATTTTAAGAGAAAACAGCATTAAAGAATATTACTGTGGGTTAAGATGGCTTAGCAGTTAAGCACTAGCCTGTGAAGCCTAACGACCCTAGTTTGAGGCTCGATTCCCCAGTATCCACATAAGCCAGATGCACAAGGTGGTTCATGCATCTGGAGTTCCTTTGCAGTGGCTGGAGACCCTGGTGCACCCATTCTCTCTCTCTCTGCCTCTTTCTCTGTCACTCTCAAATAAATAAAAATTAAAAATGAATATTATTGTTAGAGACAGAATAAAGCAAGAGCCAGACATGAGTCAGTTCTTCTCCCTTTGTCATTAGACTTCAGTATGCTAGAGCACTAGTGTGTTGTATGTACCAACTGTATATATAATGACACCTAATGGTGTTGTAGTAATTTTCCACTTTTTTCTCTTGCGCATTCCTATGCTATTCCAGAGCAAGAATTTGTATGACAAGAATTTGTATGGTTTGAAAGGTAAGATTAAAACTATTCATATTACATTCCCGGTGAAAAGATGATATGCCATTTTTAAAAACAGATGCTAGTAAGGGGCAGAGGCCAGCGCCTTTAGTCTCAGCACTCAGGAGGCTGAGGAAGGGAAGGTCACTGCGAGTTCCAGGTCAGCCTGGGGCTACAGAGTGAGTTTTAGAACAACCTAGATCTTTCCTCAAAATAAAAATAAAAATAAAAATAAAAATAAAAATAGGTGCATCATAATTCTGCAAACAAGATGAGTGTGTTCTAAAATTTTATGAGAACAAAACAGCTAAATTTATCACAAAATATAAATTCAGAATAATAAAAAACAGTCATTTAAAGTGAATATTGAAACCCAAGTCATTCTTACAGTTGGGGTTTTCTTCTACTTCTGGTCCAGGAGGACGGCTCTGGAAATTATGTAAAATTGGCTTCAGAAACTTGAACTCATTTGTCGCCATGCCTCCAGTTAGACATACCTCATACTGGTAGCTATGCGACAGCGTCCCCGCCCCGCTGACGTCCACCAGGTGTCCAGAAAAGTGACCCTCGGGCAGAGAGCAGCCACCAAGCGAGGACGCCCCGCTCCTCCTGCACAGCCTGACCGCCACCAAAACGAGCACAGAGAAGAGGAAGAGCGAAGACACGGACGCCAGGGCGATGACCAGGTAGACAGTGAGCGCCGTCGGGCGGCGCCTGGTCACGCGCGTCCTCGGCCACAGGCAGGTAGGGCTGCGAGAAGCCGTCCACCAGCAGCACGTGCAGCGTGACGCTGGCCGACAGCGGCGGCTCGCCATTGTCCTGGACCAGCACCAGCAGCCTGTGCCTGGGCGCATCGCGCTCGCTCAGCAGCCTGGCGGTGCGCACCTCGCCATTGTGCGCCCACACGCTGAACAGCCCGGGCTCGGTGGCCTGGAGCAGCTGGAAGGACAGCCAGGCGTTGCGGCCCGAGTCGCCGTCCACCGCCACCACCTTGGTGAGCAGGTAGCCGGGCTCGGCCGCCCTGGGCAGCAGCTCGGTGCAAGGGGCGGACGCGTTGTGCTGCGGGTAGAGCACGAAGGGCGCGTGATCGTTGGCGTCTAGCACCAGCACGCGCACCAGCGCCTGACTGCTGAGCGCGGGCGAGCCTTGGTCCGCGGCGCCCACGCGGAACTCGAAGGCCCGCAGCTCCTCGAAGTCCAGCGCGCGCAGGGCAAACAGCTGCCCGGTGTCCGCGTGGATGGACAGCAGCGAGGCGAGGGCCAGCTGCGGGTCGCGGTCGCCATCCTGGGGCGGCAGCAGGGAATAGGTGATCTGGGCATTGGTGCCTGAGTCTCTGTCTGTGGCGCTCACTGTGCCTATGTGCAGGGCCGGGCGGTTGTTTTCTGGGACCAACAGGGTGTAGGAGGTTTGGGTGAAGGCTGGGGCGTTGTCGTTCACGTCGGACACCCTCACTGTTATGTTGTGCTCCGTTTTCAGCCTGGGTGTGCCCATGTCTGAGACCGTGATGGTGATGTTGTACTCGTCTCTGCTCTCTCTGTCCAGTGGATGCTCTGTTACCAGGGTGTAGAAATTTTCTACAGATGGTCTCAGGAAGAATGGGAGATCATCCTGGATGGAACACACTGTTTTCCCATTGTTCCCTGAATCTCTATCTTTAATCCTGAAAACAGCGATGACTGTTTCTGGCAAGTTTTCTGCAATTGGGCTCCTAAGTGATGACATGAGAATTTCTGGCGGATTATCATTTACATCCATTACCCAACAACCACCGTACATTTTCCAGAAAGTCCCCCGCCATCTTTGACCTGAATAGTTAAGGAATACGTTTGAATTTCTTCATAGTCCAATTCGCCTTTAAGATAAAGACTGCCAGAGGTTGAATTGATTTGAAATGTCTTGAAAATTCTTTCAGTGGCATAAAAAAATCCATATACAATTTCCCCATAACTTCCCGTGTCTAAATCCCTAGCGGACACAGCAGCTACCAAGGACCCAATGGCAGTGTTCTCTGGTAACTGAACCTGGTAGAGTGACTGAGCAAATTCAGGGGCGTTGTCATTTATGTCTGCAACTAAGATTCGCACCTGGGCTGTCCCAGATCTGGGCGGAGAGCCACCATCCCAGGCAGTGAGAGTTAAGGTGAGTTCAGCTATCTCCTCACGATCCAGCATTTGATCCAGTACCAATTCAGGAATGATCACACCCTCCTCTTCATCACACACTTTAATGTGGAAATAGGCATTGGGGCTGATGGTGTAGTTGCTCAGACTGTTTCTGCCAACATCCAAATCCTGAGCGCTTTCTAATAGAAACGTCGCCCCTGGAGGGGTACTTTCTGATATTTTCAAGGGGATTTCTCTGTCTAGAAATACTGGAGAATGATCATTGATGTCTGTGACTTGCAGTGTAGCACGGTAAATCTGAAAGGGCTTTTCCAACAACAACTGGAAAGGCAGTACACAGGGTTCCTTGGAGCCGCACAGGTCCTCTCGGTCCAGTTTCTCATTCAGAAGCAAGTCACCAGTAAGCTCATTAAGTAGTAAGAAAGGTACATTCTGGTCCCAAACCAGTCTAGATCCCCGGGCTGAGAGTTCCCCCACACCCAACCCCAAATCATTCACTAGATTGGCCAGAAAGGTGCCCCTTTCGGTCTCCTCTGCCACGGAATACTGAAGCGGCTCTGCGCCAGCCCCAAACACTCCCAGAAACACACAGAGAAACAGTACTTGCCTCTTCTGCACAGCACGCTCCAATCTGGCCTCCATTCTTGGGTCAGTCTTACAGAAACCCTTCCAGGAAGCCTCACACAGCTCTCAAAAATGCCTGCAGCCGGAATCCTTCCAAAAGAACTAGACATTCATCTGAGGGAAGAGACCCAGTTTTTACCTATTACCGCGGGTATCTTTCCCTTTCTTGTCAGACTTCCTCTTTACTGTGGAATCTGTAGCATCCTTTGTGTGAGAATTTTCATTCTCTTTTTGGTCAGCAGCGCCACCTTGCGTTTTGTAGTTTTGTTCCCATTCCATTTTCAGTAACAATGAAAAAATGGAGAATTAAAGGCATTTCTCTCTTAGAGTGATTATTTTTTTCCTATGTCTTTGCTGTTTCATTCCGTCTTTTTCTCCAAATGCTCACAGTGATACTAGTAAAAGCTTACTCTTATTTTACTTTCTGATAATCTGAATCCACAGAAAAGTTTATTGTTTTCTTAAATCTAGGGGCATGAAACTCTGCTACTCCACTCAAACCCTAAGAAAATCTGAAGGAAAACTTCTTATGTTGATAATAAATAATACTGAAGAAAATGAAGCCGCCAATAAAAATAGACTGATATTGATTGAAAATCTTTTAGTTACTTGTAGACCACTTAGCAATCATGATGTTAGTAAGACAGAATCACTATCTTTTCCTGCTTTCTTGTAAATTGAATAATGCTTTCAGTTTCAAGGTTTTCAGTCTACACCCATGGTATTTTCTAGAGCACTTTCTGCCCCACAGATTTCACTCTTCATCTGCATGTATGTATCATTCATGCATATATATCATTATGCATATTATTTATATATCAATCCTATATAATCTCAATTGCTAGGCTCTCCAGTATCCAGTGGGTAAATCCTGCATCTGTGGAAGTGGTTCTCTGTTGCATCTGTGTGGTGGTTGATCTAGAGAAGTGCTCAGAGTAGAGCCAAGAAAGCTTTCTGTGTCATTTTTTTCTACATGTTTAACTTGTATGGTTTTGGTAGTAAATTATCCAATTTGCCTCATTGGATGGGTTAAGAAGCTTCCCATATACTTTCACATAACAGAAAAGTTTTGTATGATTTTATCATTAGTTGTTTCTACATGCTTTAATTATCATGTATCTTTTAAACTGTTTGGGTTGATACCTTCACTGTTGGCAAATCTATGAATACTTTATCCATTTCCTTGAGGTTATAATTCTGTTTACATTTTGCTTAATTCTTAAGCACCTTGAAGTTTATCACTCATTTTTTTTCTAGTGTTGGAGTCAGGTTCACATTGCAGGCAAAAATCACCCAACAAAGAGCAGCTTTTGGGAAAAGGGGGTTTATTTTGACTTACAGACTCGAGGAGAAGCTTCAGCATGGCAGAGGAAAACGATGGAATGAGCAGAGGGTGTTCATCAATCTCCTGACCAACAACAGATGGACCACAGCAACAGGAGAGTGTGCCAAACACTGGCATGGGGAAACTGGCTATAATACTCATAAGCCCGCCCCCAATAATACACTGCCTCCAGGAGGCTTTAATTCCCAAATCTTCATTAGTTGAGAACCTAGCATTCAGAACACCTAAGTTTATGGGGACACCTGAATCAAACCACCACATCTAGGTTTCAAATTTCTTAGCATTATGCTTTGATTGTATTATTTATTTTTACTTGTTTTCTTACTTTTATTAACAATGCATTGCATTTTATCTCCTTTCTATTCTTGTGAGTCTTGCAAGAACAGTAAGTTATGGACATTTTAAAATGTATTTTAAAAATAGTGCATGACCTTTGTTCAAGATCAAATACCATTAAAAGGCTTATATTAAAACAATAGTTCTCTGTTTCCTCCCTCCTTACTTTTCTTGGTTTTCTTACAAACAGATAGACATTTTAAAGCTTTTTTTTTCACTTGCCTCCTCTCCTATGGTTCTGTAATCTGATATATCTTAATTAATTAATCTCAGACATTATTCATTGATTCATAATTTTAGCTCTTTCATACTTGATTCATATGAACACATTAAGAACATTATTGTGCATTACTTTTGATTTTTCTTGCTTATTTTCTTTTTTCAATTAATTTTTTATTAACCTACAAAGAATTAGGTTTCATTATAGTAAATTTATACGTGCCTAAGTTCCCTTCCCTTAAACTTCCCTCCCTCTTGGTGCTCTCTTCCCCAACTTAGCTTCCTTTCTGCTTTTATGCATGTTTCCTTTTGTCCTCTTCCCCCTTCTCATCACTTCATGTTCCCTTCTTGTGGTTTCCTTTCTTTTTAAAAAATATTTTATTTATTTATTTATTTAACAGAGAAAGACAGACAGAGAGAGAGAATTGTCGCACCAGGGCCTGTAGCCACTGCAAACGAACTCCATATGTATGCACCCCCTCTTTTGCAGCTGGCTAATGTGGAACCTGGGGAATCGAATCTGGGTCCTTGGGCTTTGCAGGCAAATGCCTCAAATGCTAAGCCATCCCTCCAGCCCTGTTTTCTTTTCTTAAATCATAGCCCATTCAATTTTTTGTTTTTCTGGCCTTGTGTTACCTTAGTGTAGTTTTTATTTTTCCAATTTCAACTGCAAGCTTCATAACTTCATATTTTCTTTATAATTGAGCAAAATTCTACTGCATATATGTACCACATTTTCATTATCCAGTCACCAGCTGATGGACATTTAGGTTGCCTACATTTCCTAGCTATAATGAATAGAGCAGCAGTGACCATGGATGTACAAGTATCCAAGTGGTAGAATATAGAGATTTTTTGGATATATGCCCAGGAGTGGTATAGCTGGGTCATATGGTAGTTTAATTTTTAGTTTTTTCTGAGAAATCTCCACACCTGATTTCCATAATGTCTTAACTAGTTTACACTCTTACCAACAGGAAACAAGAGTTTCCCTCTCCCCACTACCTCATCCACATCTGTTGTCATTAATTTTCTTGAAGATAGCCATTCTGGTAGGTGATACAAAATTTTGAAGTGATTTTAATTTTCATTTCCCTTATGGCTAAGGGCATTGAACATTTTAAAAAATATCTGTTGGCAAGCTGTGCACACTTTTAATCCCTAAACTCAGATGGCAGAACTAGTAGAATTACTGTGAGTTCAAGGCCACCTTGAGACTACAGAGTGAGTTCCAGATCAGACTGGGCTAAAGTGAGACCCTACCTCAAAGAACCCACAATAAATAAATATATAAACTATCTGTTGGCTATTTGTGTTTATTTTGAAAACTGTCTGTTCATTTCATTAACATATTTATTGATTGGCGGGTTTTGGTGTTTAGTTTTTGTAGTTTGTTCTCTTTTAAATAAATATTTATTTATTTATTTGAGAGAGAGAGAGAGAAAGAGAGAGAGAGAGAGAGAGAGAGAGAGAGAGAGAATGAGAATGGGCATGCCAGGGCCTCCAGCCACTGCAAACAAATTCTGGATGCGTGTGCCACC
This sequence comes from Orientallactaga sibirica, assembly GCA_036365145.1. Classification (NCBI taxonomy): domain Eukaryota; kingdom Metazoa; phylum Chordata; class Mammalia; order Rodentia; family Dipodidae; genus Orientallactaga; species Orientallactaga sibirica. Next base: position 47,627,878 of record JAEOAD010000005.1, on the reverse strand, counting down.
TTGTGCATCTGGCTTACATGGGTCATGGGGAATCAAACCATGGTCCTTTGGCTTTGCAGGCAAGCACCTTAACCACTAAGCCATTTCTCCAGCCCTGTAGTTTGTCCTTTTATTGTAGATATTAGCCCTATCAGAAAAGCACAGACAATACAGTGGAAGTTCTCAGTATAGATTAGAAATTTTAGTACTATAGTAAATAGTCCAAAGAAATAACAAATAGAACTAAATGATGAATTGAAAGTTTCTTCACAGCAAATGAAACTATCCTCATGTAATAGTAAGTATACAGAAAAAGGGGGCAAGAGAGAATCTGTATACTATTTACTATACTACCGAAATTTCTAATCTATCCCAAGAACTTCCACTGTATTGTCTGTGTTTTTCTGTAGTATTTTTAGTGTTTCTGACCTTATATAAAGATCATGAATTCATTTTGAGTTGATCTTTGTGCAGGGTGAGAGATATGTATCAAATTTTATTCTTCTGTAGGTGATATCTTATTTTGCCAGTCCCATTTATTGTCCTATTTCTAGTGTATGTTTTTGATGCCTTTGTCAGAAATTAGATTACTATTGTGAGGACTTATTTCTGGGTTCTGTATTCTATTCCATTGGTCTATGTGTCTGTTTTTGTGCCACTATCAAGCTGTTTTTGTCACTATGGCTGTAGAGTATTTTACATCAGGAATTATGATATCTCCAACAGTGTTCTTTCTTTTTATATTAATTAAAAATATTTTATTTATTTATTTTGAGAGAGAGACAATGAAAGAGAGAGAAAAAGAGAGTGGGCAGGCCAGGGCCTCTAGCCACTGCAAATGAACTCCAAGAAGCATGCACTACCTTGTGCATCTGGCTAACATGGCTACTGGGGAATTAAACCTGGGTACTTAGGCTTTGCAGGCAAGTGCATTAACAACTAAGCAATCTCTCCAGCCCTATGTTTAAAACCTTTAAAAATTTGTTTACAGAGGTGCTACAGATTATATTGTGACTATTTTTTTTTTTATTTTTCAAGGTAGGGTTTCACTTTAGCCCAGGCTGACCTGGAATTCACTATGTAGTCTCAGGGTGGCCTTGAACTCGTCGTGATCCTCCTACCTCTGCCTCCCGAGTGCTGGGATTAAAGGCGTGCGCCACCACGCCCGGCTTATAACTAATGTTTGTAAAAAAACGAAAGGCAAAAGAAAAAGAAAAAGAAAGAGTTCCAAAATACCCAGGGACAAATGGCAGGGGGAGAGAGACAAGAAAGGAAGTTATAAAATGAGCAAAGATACAAAATGGAATAAAGAAAAGAGATTAGCATCATATATTCAAAAGTATGACAGCTAAGAGCAAGATGACTGCTCATATAAAAGTATTTTGCAACACAGCCCTGATGATAATTGTACTGGAATCAACAAAAAGACACACTATGAGATTCCTAAGAGGTTTAAAATCAATGGTGGTATGGAGACTGGATATTGCCAGCATCAAAGTAGGCAGCAGAGACTGAAGCACCCTTCTCTTCCATGTCCAAGAAGGATCACAAACTTGGGAGAGGGAACAGGCTTTGGGGTAATTGACTTTAGTGTATGGAAAATGGGTCTCCCCAGTTCAATCTCAGCATATTCTTCTTTTGTGCCCTAGACTCTAGGTAATGGCTGTGGATGTCATTAAGAAAAAGTGATGATCAGAAAGAAGAACTGTCAGACGTGGTGGCACTCGCCTTTAATTCCAGCACTCGGGAGGCAGAGGTAGGAAGATCATTGTGAGTTTCAGGCCAGCCTGAGACTACAAGATGAATTCCAGTTCATCCTGGACTTTAGTGAGACTTTACCTCAAAAAAGAAGAAGAAGAAAGAAAGATGAAGAACTGTGTTGTTCATAGTTTTCACAATCAGTTACTAGAAAAGTTGGTTAGACCAAAGTCATTCCCTGATGGAGAATTCACAATGTGATTCTTGAAGGCAAGAAATAGGGAAGCACCCTATTTTGCTTTGCTTTGGCTCTGCATGATCTTTTGTGTTTCCATAGGAATTGTTGGATCATTTTTTCTAGTTCTTCAAAATTATCAGTGGACCATTGACAGGAATTGTATTGATCTGTGGATTACTTTTGGTAATGTAGTCATTTTCACTGTATTCCTTCTGCCAGTCCAGGAGCATGGAAGGTCTCTTCAACATCTGGTATCTTGATATTTTCTTTCAGTGTTTTAAAGTTTCATTTGTAGAAATCTTTCACATCCTTGGTGAGGCTTATTTGTAGGTTCTTTATTTGGTGGGAAGCTAACTGTGAATGGGATTTTTTTGTTATTTCTTTCTCAGCAAATTCATTGTTGGAATATGTGAATACGGCAGATTTTAGTGTGTTGATTTTACATCTTGTAACTTTGTTGAACGTGTTTATTAAATCTAAGAGCTTTCTGGTAGAATCTGTAGGGTTGCTTAAATATATAGAATCATGTCATCTGCAAATATGAATAGTTTTATTTTTCCTTTCCATGTTTTTCTTTTATCCTTTTCTGTTATTGCTTTTGTTGGCTTCAAGAACTATGTTGAATAAGAGGGGAGATTGAAGGCACCCTTGTCTTTTGAATTTTTTTATTGACAACTTCTGTACTTACAGACAATAAACCATGATATTTCCCTCCCTTCCCCCATTCCCCTTCAGAACTCTATTCTCCGTCACATCCCCTCCATCTCTCCATTAGTCTCTCCTTTAATTTGATGTCATCATCTTTTTCTCCTATTATGAGGGTCTTGCGAAGGTATTGCTAGACACTGAAAAGTCATGGATATCAAGGCCAATTTCTGTCTGGACAGTTGCATTATAAGAAGTCGTACCCTTCCTTTGGCTCTTACATTCTTTCTGCCCTTTCTTCTGCAATGGACCCTGAGCCTTGGAGGGTGTGACAGAGATGTTTTAGTGCTGGACACTCCTCTGTCCCTTCTTTTCAGCAACATGTTGCCTTTGGGGTCATCACAGTGGTCATCATCATCTGAAAAGAGAAGCTTCTCTAGACAAGAGCAGGCTTTACACCTCTAAGGCTCATGACCTCCCATACCATAGACTTTTGATTACTTTTTTTTCAGTACCAGGCATGTATTCCCTCCCATAGAGAGGACCTTCAGTCCAATTAGGTAGCAGTTGGTCTCCCCAAGAGCAGACACGCCACTATTGCACCTGTTCAGTCATTGGGCCTGTCTGGCCAAACTTGATTTTTCCAGTGTCTACTGTTTTCACTGCTGATGACTTCTGTCTCCCATACAGCTGCATGCAGTGCAGCTTTTTCCAGCTTTCAGTTGGCTGGTCTACAGGGAGAAGGTTTTCTTCTCAGCACCAGCTTGCTTTCTCAGTGACCTTGCCTCTCAGGCAAGAGATGTCTTTAGCAATAAGGTCTTACCATCTGTTTCTCGGGGAAACCAAGGACCTTGGCAATAGCCTTTAATGTTTTGGAGGCTACTGAGACCTCCATGGCCAACAACTCACTGGAAGGTATCCCATCTCAGGCACTGAAAATTTTCTAGTAACAATCTATAGCTTCTGGATATGCCATTATTCAAAAAAGTAGGTTTACGTAAGTCTTATTCAGACTATCTTGAATTTTTATTGACCCTCCCCTTGCACTTCTTTTATGAATTCTCTTCCTATGGCCTTGCTTAGGCCTTTCTCCTCCCTGTAGTTGGTTCTTCTACTTACATATGTACAATACCATCCACTTAAGTCCTTCCCTCTCCTCCCTCCCTTATAGAATTTTACCAGCTTACTGGCTTCTGCTACTGATTTTTGGTTCTAGTTCACACCAGTGCATACATTTGTAGCTAGGATTCACATATGAGAGAGAACATGTGGCATTTGGCTTTCTGAGCCTAGGTTACCTCATGTGGTAGTTTGAATATATGTTCCCCAATATATTCAGTGTTTTATTAGTTAAAGTTTGCATCTGCAATCATCTTGCTAGAGGCAATGTCACTGGGGGCCGGTCTTATGGTGTTAATGGTGTGGGTTTGCTATTCCATTGTAAAGATATGCAAATGTGCCTAGCAGGAGTTCCTGAAGTGTGCTGTGTGACCTTTTGGCTGTAGTTTTGCTCTGTGTGCTGTGGTAGCTGGTTGGTTTTTCTCTCTCTCTACTTGGCCTTGTGAAAGCAGGCTGCTTTTCCTGCCTTTATGGAACTTCCCCTGGATCTGTAAGCTTCAATAAATAATATCCCTTCCTCCATAACTGTGCCTGGTCTGGAAGTTCATCTCAGCGAACCTGAAGCTGTCTGCTACACCTCACTTAGTATAATCCTTTCCAGATCCATCCATTTCCCTGCAAATTTCATAATTTCATTTTTCTTTACCACTGAATAGAACTCCATTGTGTAAATGTACCACTTCTTTATTATCCATTCATCTGTGAAGGGACATCTAGGCTGGTTCCATTTTGTAGCTATTATGAATAGAGCAGCAATAAACATGGTTTTGCAAGTATCTCTATGGTAGTGAGAAGAGTCCTTTAGATATATGCCTAGGAGTGTTATAGCTGGATCATATGGTAAATCTATTTTTGGCTGTCTCAAGAACCTCCACACTGATTTCCACAATGGCTGGACCAGATTACATTCCCACCAACAGTGTAGAAGTGTTCCTCTTTTTCCACATCCACTTCAGCACTTATTGTCATTTGCTTTCTTTTTTTTTTTTTTTTTTTTTTTTGGTTTTTTTTCGAGGTAGGGTCTCACTCTGGTCCAGGCTGACCTGGAACTAACTATGTAGTCTCAGGGTGGCCTCGAACTCTCGGTGATCCTCCTACCCCTGCCTCCCGAGTGCTGGGATTAAAGGCATGTGCCACCATGCCCCGCTCATTTGGTTTCTTGATGGTAGCCATTCTGACAGGAGTGAGATGGAATCTCAAAGTAGTTTTAATTTGCATTTCCCTGATAGCTAAGGATGTAGAACACTTTTTTTAAAGATGTTTATATGTCATCTGTATTTCTTCTTCTGAGAACTCTCTATTTAGTTCCATAGCCCACTTTTTAACTGGGTTGTTTGATTTCTTATTGTTCTTTTTTTTGAGTTTTTTGTATATTCTGGATATTAATCCTCTGTCAGATGTATATGATGTATATGAAACCAGATGAAAATCTGCCAAAGATTCTCTCCCATTCTGTAGGTTGTCTCTTTGCTCTATTCACAGAGCCCTTTGCTGTACAAAAGGTTTGTAATTTCATGGCTGGAGAGATGGCTTAGGGGTTAAGGCGCCTGCCTCCTAGAGCCTAAGAACACTGGTTCCAATCTCCAGGTCCCACATTTAGCCAGATGTAAAGTGACGCAAGGGGGCCATGCCACACTTGACAGCAAGGGGGTGCACACATCCGCATTTTGTTCGCAGCAGCTGAGACACTGCTGGCGCGCCCAACTCTGTCTTCCTCTCCCTCTCTCTCTCTCTGTGTCTCTCTCCAAAAAATAATAAATAATAAATAATAAAAAGTTTTTAAAAAGCTTTGTAATTTCATAAGGTCCCAGTGGTTGATTAGTGGTTTTATTCCCTGAGCAATTGGGGTTATATTCAGAAAGTCCTTGCCCATGCCAATATGTTGAAGGGTTTCCCCTACCTTTTCCTCTAGCAGTTTCAGAGTTTCAGATCTGATACTAAGGTCTCTGATCCACTTGGACTTGACTCTTGTGCATGGAGAAAGACAAGGATCTATTTTTATCCCTTTACATACAGATATCCAGTTTTCCCAGCACTTGTTGAAGAGGCTATCTTTTCTCCAATGAAGATTTTTGGCACTTTTGTCAAAAATCAGGTGGCTGTAGCTGCCTGGATTAATATTTGGGTCTTCTATTCTGTTCCATTGATCTACATGTCTGTCCTTGTGCCAGTACCAGGCCGTTTTAGTTACTTTGGCTTTGTAATATAACTTAAAATCGGGTATGGTTATACCACCAGCCTAACTTTTGTTGCCCAAAATTGTTTTGGCTATTCGAGGTTTTTTTGTGCTTCCAGATGAATTTTAGGATTGTGTTTATATTTCTGTGAAGAATGCTATTGGGATTTTAATGGGGATAGCATTAAATGTATAGATTTCTTTTGGTAAGATTGACATTTTCACAGTATTGATTCTTCCAATCCAAGAACATGGGATGTCTTTCCATTTCCTTGTGTCTTCTGCAATTTCTCGCTTGAGTGTTTTAAAGTTCTCATTGTAGAGATCCTTTACTTCCTTGGTTAAGTTTATTCCAAGGTATTTTATTTTATTTTTTGAGACAATTGTGAATGGGAGAGATTCCGATTTCATCCTCTGCATGTTTGTTGTTAGTGTATAGAAAAGCTACTGATTTCTGTTTGTTTATTTTGTATCCTGCTACATTGCTAAAAGTGTTTATCACTCTCACAGTTTGCTTGTAGAGTCTTTAGGGTCCTTTATGTATAGAATTATATCATCTGCAAATAATGATAATTTGATCTCTCCCCTTCCAATTTGTATCCCTTTTATGAGTGTCTCTTGCCTTATTGCTATACCTAAGACTTCCAGTACTATATTAAATAAAAGTGGGGAAAGTGGGCACCCTTGTCTTGTTCCTGAATTTAGTGGAAAAGCTTCAAGTTTTTCCCCATTTAGTATTATGTTGGCTGTAGGTTTGTCATAAATAGCTTTTATTATGTTGAGATATGTTCTTTCTATTCCCAGTTTCTGTAATGCTTTTACCATGAAGGGATGTTGGATTTTTTCAAATGCCCTTTCTGCATCTATTGAGATGACCATGTCATTTTTGTCCTTCAGACCATTTATATGGTGTATTACATTTATGGATTTGCATATGTCGAACCATCCCTGCCTCTCTGGGATAAAGCCTATTTGGTTGGGGTGAATAATCTTTCTGATATATTCTTGTATTCTGTTTGCCAGTATTTTGTTGATAATTTTTGCATCTATGTTCATGAAGGAGATTGGCCTGCAATTTTCTTTTTTTGTTTTGTCTTTGTCCAGTTTTGGTATCAGGGTGATGCTGGCTTCATAGAAGGATTTTGGTAGAATTCCTTCCTTTTCTATTTTATGGAAAAGTTTGAGAAGCATTGGTGTTAGTTCTTCCATGGATGTCTGGTAAAATTCACCAGTGAATCCATCTGGGCCTGGACTTTTTTTAGTTGGGAGACTTTTTATAACTGCTTGAATCGCTGTACTTGTTATAGGTCTATTTAAATGGTTTACATCATCTTGATTTAAATTTGGTAGGTCATATGAATCAAGGAAATCATCCATTTCTTTCAGGTTTTCAAACTTAGAGGCATATATATTCTTAAAGTATGTCCGTATGATTTTCTGAGTTTCTTTGGTATCTGTTGTGATGCTGCCTTTTTCATCTCTAATTTTATTAATTTTTGTCCCTTCTCTCTTTCTTTTGGTCAGATTTGCTAAGGGTTTATCAATCTTGTTTATCCTTTCAAAGAACCAACTCTTTGTTTCATTGATTCTTTTTTTTCTAGATTTTTAAATTTTAATTAATTTATTTATATTATTCTGATTTTACATTCATAGTATTGGTTCCATTGTCCTCCTCCCTGTCCTCCCTCTTTCAAAGGGACCCTCATCAATGGGGAATGTGGGTCATGCATTGTGAGGTTAGTCAAGAGTTCTGGGGGGTAGGCCCCAGTCTCTGTGCATAATGCCCCAACTTGTGACTCTAACAATCTTTCTGCCCCCTCTTCCACGAGTTTCCCTGAGCCACATTGGGGTCATTTTAGTTCTGCTTCAGTGATGAGGTTTTGGGAGCCTCTGTGTCTCTGGATATCTGGCTTAGGTGGAGTGGGATGTTCTCTGTGTTTATCACCTTCAGCCTTTTTCTGGTGTCATGATCGCCATGAATGCTGTATTCTTGCCCTCCCCCTGCATTGTTCTATGGTTTCAGCTGGGGCCCTGGTGAGGTGTGGTTAGCTGATCCTCCCTTCAGGTTTGTTGCCCATCTGAAAAAAAGATAAGCAAATTCTTCAACGGAGAAAGAAGTTAGCACTAGATAGAAGGGATGACCATATATGTTTTGGAGGGAATTTTATATGCGTTGGCTCTCTTCTAGCCCACATTTGGTGGTATCTTGATCTTGGAGACTGAGCTCATTTTTTTTTTTATTTTTAGAGAGAGACACAGAGCAAGACAGACAGAGAGAGAGGAAGAGGGAGACAGATAGAGATGGGTGCACCAGCAGTCTCTCAGCTGCTGTAAACGAAATCCAGAAGAGTGCGCCCCCTTGTGGTCAAGTGTGGCATTGCACACTTGCGTCACTTTGCATCTGGCTAAATGTGGGACCTGGAGATTGGAACCGACATTCTTAGGCTTAGCAGGCAGGCGCCTTAACTGCTAAGCCATCTTTCCAGCCAAGAGCTCATTTTCTGTACCTGGTTTTGACTTATTTCCCAGTTCCATCAATGAGTTCCATTCCACTGAGTGTATCTATTAGCCAAATCAAGAGCAGTTGGTTACTCTCCATGGCTGTTTGCCACTACTGCACTTGTATGAGCATTATGTCAAGTTGTTTCCTGCTGGGTATCCTAGACTGCAAGTTGCTTGGACCAATGTTGGACATTTCCCCCCAGTTGCTCATGTAGCACCCTCTGGTACTAGACTAGCTAACTGTCTGGGGACTGACCTTCTTCCAGATTCTGGCCAGGTCTCTCTGTGTTTGGTCTCACACACATATGCTGTCTTCAACAGTAGGGTCTTACCATTAACCTTTGGTGGGTCACTAAGAACTCTGACAGAAGTCTGTCTTTTTTGGGGGGAAACATTGTAGGTGTCTCAGATCAACAGCTCATTGTGGAAGTTAACCCCGTGCTGGCACTGGGAGTTATAAATCTGCACCTAGGAAGGTGAGGGAGGAAAAAGATCGATAATATAAAAGAGAAAGTGAGTATAGAGAGGAGAGGGAGACAGAGAGAGAGAGACAGACAGAGAGAGAGAGAGAGAGAGAGAGAAAGAAAGAGAGAGAGAGAAGGAGAAGGAAGAGAAAGAGAAGCAGGACAAGATTAAGGTTGGCCTTCATGATGCTCTCTCCAGGTTCCTGTGGTTCGGGTGTTCCCTCTGCAGGCCTGCTGAAGGATCAATGTTTTAGCCTGTTCAGAGTAAAGGGTTTTATAGTATCTTTTCCTTTTGGGTCCCAATTTGTATCCCCCCCTTGTCCTCCCTCCCACCCTCTCATTCCCTCCCACCCTTACCTTCCCTCCATTCCACCCTCCCTCTTGTCTGGTCCTCAGAGTGTTTATTAGGTTTGGCTGCATGGATTCAGGCAAGGAGTGACAGATCAACGAGACCATGCGATGATTATCTTTTTGTGCTTGGGTGAGCTCAATGAGGATGATCTGTATCATGTTTGACCATTTTTCTTCAAATTTCCTTATTTCATCTTTCCTTACTGCTACGTAGAATTCCATAGTATAGATATACCACATCTTTGTTATCCATTCATGTAGTGATGGACACTGGGGTTGATTCCAGCTCTTTGCTATTATGAATTGAGCAGCTATAAACATGGTTGAGCAAATGTCTCTGATCTGAGGCTTGGAGCCTTTAGGGTAAATGCCCAATAAGGGAATAACTGGATCCATTTGTAGGCCTATGGTCATCCTTTTCAGGAGTCTCCATATAGCTGTCCATAGTGGTTGAACCATTTTACATTCCCACCAGCAGTGAAAACTTGTTCCTATTTCTCCACAGCCTCACCAGCATTTGTTTTCGTTTTTTTTAATGTTAGGCATCTTTACTGGGGTAAGGTGGAATCTCATAGTTGTTTTAATGTGCATTTCCCTGATGATTAGGGATGTTGAACATTTTCTTAAATGTGTGTTTGCTATTTGTATTTCTTCCTCTGAGAACTCTCTGTGCAGTTCTCTGCCCCACTTTTTGAGTGGGTTGTTTGGTGATTTATTGTTTAGGTTTTGGAGTTCTTTGTAGATTCTAGAAATTAGGCCTCTGTCAGTTGTATAGCTGGTGACAATTTTCTCCCATTCTGTGGGTAATCTGCTGGCTTTGGTTATAGTATACTTGTCAGTGAAAAAACTTTTCAGCTTCATGAGATCCCAATGGTTGAGTGATTGTTTAATTTCCTGAGCTGTTGGGGTTTTGTTCAGGAAATCTTTTCCCACTCCTATGTTGCGGAAGGTTCCTCCTATTTTTTTTTCTTCTAGTAGTAGTATAGTTCCTGATTTTTATATTAAGGTCTTTGATCCATTTGGACTTAATTTTTGTGCATGGAGAGATGTGTGGGTCGAGTTTCGTTTTCCTACATATGGTTGTCCAGTTTGTCCAGCACCATTTGTTGAAGATGCTATCTTTTCTCCATTTTGCATTGGTAGGGCCTTTGTCAAATATCAAGTAGCTACAGTTACTTGACCCAAAGTCTGGGTCTTCAATTCTGTTCCATTGGTCTATATTCCTGTTTCTATGCCAGTACCATGTTGTTTTTATTACAGTGGCTTTGTAATATAGCTTTAGATCAGGTATGGTGATTCCTCCAGAGGTGTTTCTTTTGCTGAGGATGAGCTTGGATATCCGAGGCCTTCTGCCTTTCCATATGAATTTTGAGATAGTTTTTCTATCTCATTGAAGAAGGAAGTTGGGATTTTTATCGGCATTGCATTGAATTTATAAAGTGCTTTTGGTTAAATTGCCATTTTCACAATGTTAATTCTACCAATACAGGAGCATGGGAGGTCTTTCCATTTTTGTAGGACCTCCTCAATTTCTTTTTTGAGAGTTTTTATGTTTTCATTGTATAGGTCTTTCACTTCCTTAGTTAATGTTCCAAGGTATTTTATTTTCTTTGTTGCAATTGAAAATGGGATGATGTTAGTTATTTCTTTTTCTGTCTCTTTGTCCTTTGCATACAGAAAGGCTACTGATTTCTGTGCATTGATTTTGTATCCTGCTACTTTGCTGAAGGTGCTAATCACCTTTAAGAGTTTTAAGATGGAAGTACTCGGGTCACTTATGTATAGAATCATGTCATCTGCAAATAGGGCTAACTCAACTTCTTCATTTCCAATTTGTATCCCTTTGATTTCTTTCTCTTGTCTTATTCCTTGAGCTAATACTTCTAGCACTATGTTGAAGAGCAGAGGTGAGAGTGGACACCCCTGCCTTGTTCCTGACCTCAATGGGAATTCTTTCAGTCTCTCCCCATTAAGAATTACTTGGGCTTTAGATGCTTTATATATAGCCTTTATTATGTTGAGATATGGACCATCCATGCCTATTCTCTCCAATGTTTTGATCATGAAGTGATGTTGTATTTTGTCAAAGGCCTTTTCTGCATCTATCGAAATGATCATGTGATTTTTGTGTTTCAGCTTGTTTATGTGGTGTATTACATTGACAGATTTCCATATGTTGAACCACCCCTGCGTTCCAGGGATGAAGCCTACTTGATCAAGGTGGATAATGCTTTTGATGTACTGTTGAATTCGATTTGCAAGAATTTTGTTCAGGATCTTTGCGTCTATGTTCATCAGAGAAATGGGCCTATAATTTTCCTTTCTTGTGGCATCCCTGCCTGGTTTTGGAATTAGGGTGATACTAGCTTCATAGAAGGAGTTGGGGATCTCTCCCTGTTCTCCTATTGTGTGGCACAGTTTGAGAAGAATTGGTTTCAGTTCTTCCATGATGGTTTGGTAGAATTCCACTGAGAAACCATCTGGTCCTGGACTCTTCTTTTTTGGGAAGGTGTTTGATTACCTCTTCAATCTTGAAGAGTGTGATGGGTTTGTTTAGGAAATTACTCTGCTCTGGGCTTAGCTTTGGTAGGTGGTATGTGTCTAGGAATTCATCCATTTCCTCCATATTCTCCTGTTTTATGGAGTAGAGGTTTTTGAAATAAGTCCTAATAACTCTTCCTATTTCACTCATGTCTGTTGTGATCTCTCCTTTTTCATTTCTAATTTTGTTGATTTGAAGTGTTTCTTTTTTTTCACTTGATCAAATTGGCCAGGGGTGTATCAATCTTATTAATTTTTTCAAAGAACCAGCTCTTTGTTTCATCAATTTTCTTAATTGTCCTCTTAGTTTCCAATTTGTTAATTTCTGCTCTAATCTTAATTATTTCTTTCCATCTAGAGCTTTTTGGGTTGGCTACTTCTAGCTTTTCCAATGCCTTTAGGTGGATGGTTAGGTTATTGGTTTGGGATCTCTCTGTCTTTGTTATGAGGGCATTTAGTGCTATGATTATTCCCCTAAGGACTGCCTTCATTGTGTCCCATAAGTTTTGGTATGATGTGTTCTCGTTGTCATTGAATTCTAGAAATTTTGCAATTTCATTCTTTATTTCATCCACAACCCATTTATTGTTTAAAAGTGTGTTGTTCAATTTCCAGGAGGTAGAGTGATTCCTGGTGTACTTTGTGTTGTTGATTTCTATCATTACAGCATTGTGGTCTGATATCATGCAGGAAATTACATCAATTTTCTTGAAAATATGGAGGCAGGCTTTGTGGCCCAGTATGTGATCTATTTTAGAGAAGGTTACGTGGGCTGCTGAGAAGAATGTGTAATCTGTAGATTTTGGGTGGAATGTTCTGTTTATATCTGTTAGGTCTAGTTGCTCTATGATGTTGTTGAGCTCTCTTACTTCCCTATTAATTTTCTATTTGGATGATCTATCCATTGTTGATAGTGGGGTATTGAAGTCCCCGACTATGATGGTGTTGGTGTTTATTTCTGTTTTGTTGCCAAGTAGATTTTGCTTTATGAATTGTGGTGCACCTGTGTTTCATACATAAATATTGATGATTGTGATATCCTCTTGTTGGATTGTTCCCTTGATAAGTAAGAAGTGGCCTTCTTTGTCTTTTTTGGTTATTTTAGTTTGAAGTCTATTTTATCGGATATAAGTATAGCTACACCTGCTTTTTTTCTTATTTGTGTTTGCTTGGAATATCATTTTCCACCCTTTCACACCTGAGGAGGTGTCTGTCTTTAGTGGTGAGGTGGGTTTCTTGAAGACAGCAGATTGAGGGGTCCAATTTTCTGATCCACCCTGTTATCTTATGTCTTTTGATGGGTGAATTAAAGCCATTAATATTCAGAGATATAACTTTGAGGTTTGATTCAATACCTGCCATATTGTGGTGGATTGTGGTCTTTGTGGTTTTTTTTTTTTTTTTTTTTTTTTTTTTTTGGTTAATGTGGACTGCTTCTTGAGGGATCCTGAGATTGGTTATTTGTTTCTTCTGTGTGGAGAATTCCCTGAAGTACTTTCTGTAGGTTTGGCTTTGTGTTCATATATTTGTAAAGATGAGTTTTATTGTGGAAAGTTTTTCTTTCACCATCTATTATAAGGATACTTTTGCTGAGTAGAGTAGTTGGGGCTGGAAACTGTGGGTTCTTAGAGTTTGCAGTGTTCCATTCCAGGCCCTTCTGGCTTTTAGGGTTTCCATTGAGAAGTCTGAGGTAATTCTAATGGGGTTCCCTTTATATGTAATGTGTTGTTTTTCCCTGGGTACTTTTAGGATTTTCTCTTTGTGCTTGATGTTCAGAGTCTTAAAGATAATGTGTCTTGGAGAATTTCTCCTTTGGTAAAGTCTGTTTGGAGTTCTGCTAGCTTCTTGTAATTTGATGGGATTTTCTTTTGAGAGAGCAGGAAAGTTTTCTTCAATTATTTTGTTATGCTTTCCATTCCTTTGGTCTGTGTTTATTCCCCTTCTGGTATACCCATGATCCTAATGTTTGGACACTTAAGGGTGTCCCACATTTCCCTCATGTTCTGTTCACAGGAATTTTTGAACTTGTTGAAATTTTTGGACTCATGAACTGTTTCTTCTGTTTTGTCTTCCAGTTCTGAGTTTCTATCTTCCACTTGACTTACTCTATTCTTAAGAGCTTCTATAGAGTTTTGGGCTTGTTCAATTTGGTTCATATTTTCTACATTTTTAATGTATAGTTTCCATACCTCTGTCTAGTTACCTTTTTGTGTCATTTTCCTATTTTCTTAATGCTTCTTGGAGTTCATCTTTGCATTTCTTTATGTCTTCATTGAACTTAGCCAGCTGGTTATTGAGGACCTCTTTTTTTTCTTCTCCTTCAGACCATTTAACTGTCTTTGGAGCCCTTCCTGGTTCCTTTCTATTAGGTCTAATCTAGCAAGGATAACATTCATACAATTGTTGGCTCTTTATTGAGTTTCTGAGAGTTGTGCTATTTGCTTGGCCAGGGTTGCATAGCTTGTCTCTTCATTTTGGGGTTCTGATTCTATTGTCTCTTCTGTGCTTTGATTTGAGACATCCTTTGTAGGACTGGGTAGTCTAGCTGGATTCACTTGCACCTGGTTTTTCATGCTATTCCTTTTTTGCTGTAGTCTGCCCATCACAATGATTCAGAAACCTTGTGCATCAAATACTAGCCTGCTGCCCTGGGGTGGGGTGGGGCGCAGTGGTGATTGACAGGGCAGTGGTCCCAGGAGTTCTTATAGGCTGGGGTGGGGGACACTGGCCTGCTGGCCTGTGTTCCTTGAGGATGTGGGAGGGATAGGGGACCACAACCACCCTAGTTGAGCTCAGGCAGGGTAGGGCGGGAACACTGGCCTACTTCCCTGGATCCCTGATCTGCCCCTGGGAGGGGGAGTGGTGGCACCTGACTTATGGGGGTCAGGAAGGCTAGGAGGGCACCTGACCAGTGATGGGGATCTGGCCAGTGAGGGAGGGGTCTGACTAGGGATGAGGGTCAGGCAGGCCCCCTGGGATCTGATGTGGCTCAGCAGGGCCTCCCCAGTACTGGCCAGGTGAGGGAGGAATCTGACCAGTCACTCAGACCAGCAGCATCCACCGCGCCTCTGGGTGGCTCACCCTGGGCTCTGGCTGGTAATGGTGGGCATCCGAGCAGTCAGTCAGATCGGCAGGGTCTGCTGGGCTCTGGCTGGTAATGGCAGGCATTTGGCCAGAGGTTTGGGTCACCCCCGCCCAGGAGGACCTAACCAGTGGTGGCCCCTGTCCTAGAGCATGGGAATCAGTGGATTACCTATATTTTCATCCACCCCCTCCCTCTGGCAGCATGCAAGGACCAGAAAACCCTTTAAAAATCTTTTAAAAGCTTAAAAATCTTGCTTTTACTTCCCTGTAAGGTGAGACGAGGTTAGGCAGACGCCATCCTGACCAGAACCCCCTCAATCTCCTTCATTGATTCTTTTGATTTTTTTTTTTTTTTGGTTTCTATTTCACTAATTTCTGCCCTAAACTTTATTATTTCTTCCCATCTACTGACTTTTAGTTTGCCTTGTTCTTCTCTTTCCAAGGCCTTAAGGTGAAGCATTAAATTGTTTACTTGTGAACTCTCTAATTTCTTAATATAGGCACTTAGGGCTATAAATTTCCCTCGTAGGACTGCCTTCATTGTGTCCCAAAGGTTTTGGTATGTTGTCTTCTCATCATCATTTGATTTTATGAATTTATTGATTTCCTTTTTAATTTATTCAATGACCCATACATCATTCAATAGTGTGCTGTTTAGTCTCCATGAATTTCTGTATGCTCTGTAGTTTTTCTTGTTGCTGATTTGCAGTTTAATCCCATTGCGGTCAGATAACGTACAAGGGATTATTTCAATTTTCCTGTATTTTTTAAGATTTGATTTGTGTCATATTATATGGTCTATTTTAGAGAATGTTCCATGTGCTGCTGTGAAAAATGTATATTCTGCAGCATTTGGATGGAATGTTCTGTATATATGTGTTAGGTCGATTTTTTCCATGACATCATTTAATGCATATGTCACTCTGTTTATTTTTTGCTGGTTAGACCTGTCAAGTGATGAGAGTAGGGTATTGAAGTCACCCACCACTATTGTGTTTGGAGTTATGTCTGACCTTAAGTCTAATAGTGTTTGTTTGATGAAATTGGGAGCCCCCATGTTAGGAGCATATATGTTTAGGCTTGTAATGTCCTCCTGTTGGAGTGTTCCTTTAATCAGTATAAAGTGACCTGCTTTATCTTTCCTCACTAATGCTGGTTTGAAGTCTATCCTGTCAGAAATTAGGATAGCAACCCCTGCTTGTTTTCTATGCCCATTTAATTGAAATACCATTTCCAACCTTTCCCCTAAGAATGTTTCTATCTTTTATTGAGAGGTGAGTTTCCTGGAGGCAACAGATGGCAGGATCCTGCTTTTTAATCCAGTCTGCAATTCTGTGTCTTTTGGTTGGGGCATTGAGGCCATTGATATTGAGAGTTATTATTGAAAGATATGTATTTATTCTTGCCATTCTTCTTGTTTTGTAGTTTTTCCTGTTTTCACTTTACTCACTTGTTTTAACTGTTGAGTATGGTTTATTTTTTCCTATTTACTGCTGTGTGTGTTTTGCTTTCTCTTCAGTGTGAAGGATTGCTTCAAGTATTTTCTGTATAGATGTTTTGGTTGCCATAAATTCCTTTAGCCTTTTTTTTTTTTTTTTTTTTTTGTGGAATGTCCTTATTTCTCCATCAATTTGGATAGGTAGTTTTGCAGGATAAAGTAATCTTGGTTGACAGTTTTTATCTTTCAGACCTTGGAATACATCATGCCAAGCCCTTCTGGCTTTTAAAGTCTGTGTTGAGTAATCTGTTGTGATCCTGATGAGTTTCCCTTTGTATGTCACTTGTTTTTTTTTCCCTCTCTAACTGCTTTCAATATATTTTCTTTGGTTTGTGTGATTAGTAGTTTAATTTATAACATGGCAAGGAGAAGATCTTTCTATGTTTTGTCTCTTTGGTGTTCTAAAAGCTTCTTGAATCTGCATTGGCATTTCTTTCCCAATTTGGGGAAACTTTTCTTCTTTGATTTTGTGGAAAACACCTACTAAGCCTCTGGATTGAAATTCTTCTCCTTCTGCTATACCTTGAATTTTTATGTTTGATCTTTTCATAGTGTCCAGGATATCTTGGAATTCCCATTCATATCTTTCTATTTGCTTGTCTTTCTCTTTGTTGGACTGTATTAGGTCTGCAACCTGGTCTTCTAGTTTAGATATTCTGTTCTCTCCTTCATCCATTCTACTGGTGAGACTTTCCACAGATTTTTTTTTTTATTTCACTGACTGTGTTCTTCAGAGCTAGGATTTCAGCCTTGTTTCTCTTCAGTATTTCTATTTTCTTACTCATGTGCTGTAATGACCTTTTTATTTCATTAAGCTAGTTTCCTGTGTTCTCTTTCAGGAGTTTGTTTTCTTCTTTAATTCCTTTATGTTCTTCTCTGATTCCTTTCATTTCTTCTTTCATTTCTTTGGGTATATATAACATCATTCTTTTGAAATCTTTGTCAGGAATTTCATCTAAAACAGTCTCATTGGTGAACATTTCTGATGAATTTGTAATTTTTGGTGGGATTTCATTGTCTTGATTCTTTGTGCTTCTTGTATTATAATGTAGTGATTTTGGATCCTGGATTGAGTTGATGCTTAGCTTTTCTATTTATCTGTAATGTTCTTAGATGTGGTGATCCACCTTTATATACTTTCAGGATATGAGTTTAAGGTGCCCAATGTAGCACTTGTACCCAAATCCAACCTCAATAGTAATCCTAGATGTTGAGTTTGCTTTTGCTAAGCAAGTATTCTAGTGGATTGGGTGGGACAATATACTGGCAAATACTAAACTTCAACTGAGCAAAATACACATTCAATTAAAACTATCACAGAGTATACAAGTGTGGGGATTAAAACAAACAGTTTTATAAGGCCCAAATCCCTAAGGGTGTGTGTTGCTCTACACCCTTAATCCTGTCAGCTAGCAGGTAGAGAATTCTGTTCTGAATTGGGTTCTAGGTCAGCCTGGATCTGGATCAGACCCTGCCCCCAATAGTGACAAAAACAAAAGACAAAGGCCCTATAAATCTGTAAGTATTGAAGGCAGCAATATCCAACACCCCGTGTACAGCTTATTTGAAAATGGTAAAGCCAACCACAAATATGTAACCTTGTAACCTGCCCTGACATGGAAAGAGAGATTAGCAGTTCCAATGCAGGCCTATGTATGTACCTTTTTTTTTATCAGTCAGCCAGCCTCGTTACCTTTTGGTATGGCTTCCATTCTCACCAATGCTGAGTGCCCACCTTGTTTCCTCCATGTTGTGCTGTGGAGCTTGAGCTAGGCTCAGCTGTGCTGAATGCTGCAGGGAGCTGAATGCTGCAGGTTCATAGTCCTTATGGTTGAGGGATGGGAGAGTTCAGAAAGCCTGTAGTTGCTCATACTGTTCCCCTGTATCTCTTTCAGTAGCTCAGCAGACTTTTCTTTAGATTTCTGGGCTCTGCAAGGAGGCTTATGAGGTTGGAAAGTCCCCTTGTTTGGTATCTGCTGCTGCTGCTAGGCATGCCTGGTGGGTGGTGCCTGGCATGCAGATCTTGCAGATTGGGGCCATGGCAGACCAGGGTTGCTGAGGACTGGGCCACAAACTCAGTGGTATTCTGGCTGTCTCCTGCTTCTTCGCTGTGTCTGGAGAAAAACTATTCTGCACTTTTCAGAAGAAGGGTGTATTTTGATGTAGTTTTGCTTAAATTCCTCCCTGATCTGGTTTGGCATGGCTCCTATGCCACCATCTTACCTGGAAGTAGCCTTGTCTTTTGAATTTTAAAGGAAATATTTTCAGTATTTCCCCATTCAGAATAATGTTGGCTATAGGTTTGCCATATGTAGCTGTGGTTATTCTTTTTAAATTTATTTTTATTAGATATGGACATACTTAGTATGTAAACAACACATATTGGTACCATTCTTTCCCTCATCCCTGCCCCTTTACTGAAGAGTCCCTCCTCCTTAGGGATGTAGGTCAACCCCATTGGGGATTGTGGGTCATGCATTGTGGGGGCAGCAGTCAGTTATAGGGGGAGGCAATGTCTCTGTGCATAATGTCCAACTTGTGGCTCTAACAATCTTTCTGTTCCCCTTTCCACAAAATTCCCTCAGCCCATTTTGGGTGCATTTTAAGTCTACTTCAGTGACAGGCTTTTAGGAGCCTCTGGATCTCTGCTTTGGTAGGTGTTGAGTGTTCTCAGGGTCTTTCTACTTTACTCTTGTGCTGATATCAGGTTCATCAAGAAAGCAGAACTCTTGCTCATTTCTGCAGTTCCTTTGTGGTTTCATCTGGGGCTGGGGTGAAGTGTTCTGGGCTGGTTATCTCCTTAGTTCCTGCTCCCATCTAAAGTAGAGAAGCATAATCTCCAACAGAGAGTGAAGTGAGCACCACTTAAATGGGATAACAATTATTAATTTAGAGAAAATTTAAAGGGTGTAGACCCTCTTATAGTCCAACATTAGTGGGAGCTTGACATTGGAAAGCAAAATTGTTATCTGGATATGATTCTGAGTTGTTTCCCAGGTCCAGATATGGCTTCATTTTCACTGAATAGATCTGTTAGCCAATCCAAGAGCATTTGGTCACTCACCATGCCTGTGTGCCACTATTGCACTTGTGTGAGCATCATGCCAGTTTGTTTGCTATTGTGTAGCTTAGACTTTGAGTTGCTTGGACAGATGTTGGCCACTTTTCCATTGTAGCTCAGGTAGCACCTTCTAGCACTAACTGTCTGGGGGCAGGGTCTCTTCCAGATTCCAACCAGGTCTCTTCATGGTCCATGCCAAAAGTGTATGGTGTGTCTTCAGCAGTAGGATCTTATCATTAACCTCTGGTGGGTAATAAAGTGCTCTGACAGAAGTCTGTCTTGTTTGTTTTGGGAGACCTTGTAGGTCTCTCAAATCAACAGCTCATTGTGGATGTTAACCACATCCTGGTACAGGGAATTACAGGCCAGTGCCAAGGGAAAAGAAAAAAAAAGGACAGGAAAAAAAGAAACAGGAGAAATTTAAGATTAGGCTTCATCTAACCCTCTTCACAGCCCTTTGATTCAGGTGCTCCTCCTAAGGTCCTGTTGAGAGTTCAACCTTATAGTCTAACTTCTAGAATATATATTTCTATGGTACCAGTTCAATTTGGGTTCAGTTTTGTGTTCACCCACCCTTCCTCTTCCCCCAAACCCTCCCCTCCCCATTCTCCAAGCCTCAAAATGCCATTCATGTATGCCACCAACTCAGGCTGATCCAGGTTGGAAACTGCAGATGAGTGGGACCATGTGATGATTGCTTTTCTGTGATTGTGTGAGTTCATTTAGTATGATCTGTTCCAAGTTCGGCCATTTATCTACAAATTTTATTGTGTCATTTGTTCTTACTGCTGAGTAGAATTCCAGATATACCACGTATTGGTTATCCATTTGTCTAATGATGGGCACCTGGGCTGATTCCAGTTCTTACCTATTATAAATTGAGCAGCTATAAACATGATTGAGCAAATATCTTTGAACTGATGTGTGGACCTTTTAGAGTAAATGCCCATTAAGGTAATGGCAGGGTCTGTTGGTAACCCTATATTCATCCTTTTCAGGATTCTCCATATTGATTTCCATAGTGGTTGTACCAGTTTACATTCCCACCAACAGTGAATGAGTGTTCCTATTTCTCCACATCCCCACCAACATTTCTTTTCTTTTGATTTTTTAATGTTTGCTATTCTTACTGGGGTAAGGTGGAATCTCATAGTTGTTTTAATTTGCATTTACTTAATGGTTAGGGATGTTGAACATTTTATTAAGTGTGGGTTAGCCATTTGTAAGTCTTCCTCTGAGAATTCCCTACTCAGTTCTCTTCCCCACTTTTGGAGTGGGTTGTTTGATCTTTTATTGTTTAGTTTTTTGAGTTCTTTCTATATTCTACATATTAGGCTTCTGTCAGTTGTATAGCTGGCAAAGATTTTCTCACATTCAGTGGGTAAACTATTGGCTCTGCTTATGGTATGTTTGTCTGTACAAAAGCTTTTTAGCTTTAGGAGATCCAATTGGTTAAGTGCTTGCTTAATTTCCTGGGCTACTGGGGTTTTGTTCAGAAAGTCTTTTCCCAGTCCTGTATCATGGAGTATGCTCCAATTTTTTTCTTCCAGTAGTTGAAGAGTTCCAGGTCTTATATTGAGGTCTTTAATCCATTTGGACTTGATTTTTGTGTATGGAGATATGAGTGGGTCTAATTTCATTTTTCTACACACAGTTATCCAATTTGTCCAACACCATTTGTTGAAGATGCTATCTTTCCTCCAGTCTACATTATTGGCACCTTTGTCAAAGATCAAGTAGCTGTAGTTACTTGAAGTACCATCTGGGTCTTCAGTTGTTCGATTGTTCTATCTTTCTGTTTTTATGCCAGTGCCATGCTGTTTCTGTTACTATGGCTTTGTAATATAGTTTTAGATTGGGTATGGTGATGTCTCCAGAGGGTTTTTTTTTTAATGAGTATATGTTTGGATATTATTGCTTGTAGTAGAATTGTCATTTTCACAATATTAATTCTACCTATCCAAGAGCATAGGATGTCTTTCCATCTTCTAAAGTCCTCTAAGTTTCTTTCTTGAGTTTTTTAATGTTTTCATTATATATGTATCTTATATCCTTGGTTAGTGTTATTCCAAGGTGTTTATCTTTTTGTTGCTATTGAAAATGGGCCAGCCTCACTGATTTCTTTCTCTGTATATTTGTCCTTTGAATATAGAAAAGCTACTGATTTTTGTGCATTGATTTTGTATCCTGCCACTTTACTGAAGGGATTGGTCACCTTTAGAAGTTTTGAGATGGAGACTTTCAGGTAACTTATGTACAGGATCATGTTATCTGCAAATAGGGCTAACTTGACTTCTTCCTTTCTAGTTTGAATCCCTTTTATTTCTTTCTTCTGCCTTATTGCTTGGGCTAGTACTTCTAGTACTATGTTGAAGAGCAGTGGTGAGAGTGGGCACCTCTGTCTTGTTCCCAAACTCAGTGGGAACTCCTTGAGTCTTTCCCCAAATATTATTTGGGCTTTAGGTGCTTTATATATAGCCTTTATTCTGTTGAGATATAAACCTTTCATGCCTATTCTTTCCAGCATTTTTATCATGAAGTGGTGTTGTATTTTGTTAAAGGCCTTCTTTGCATCAATTGAGATGATCATGTGCTTACTGTCATTAAGTTTATTTATGTGGTGTATTATATTGACTGATTGCCATATGTTGAACCATCCCTGCATCCCTATGATGAAGCCTACTTGGTCAAGTTGGATAATGCTTTTGATGTGTTGTTGAATTTGGTATTCAAGGATTTTGTTCAGGATCTTTGCATCTAAGTTCATCAGGGATAGAGGCCTATAGTTTTCTTGTTGCACCTCTGTCTGGTTTTGGTATTAGGGTGATTCTAGCTTCATTAAAGGAGTTGGGGAGGATTTCGTGGTCTCCTCTTATGTGAAACATTTTGAGAAATATTGGTTTTAGTTCTTCAATGAAAGTTTGATAAAATTTTGCTGAGAATCCATTTGGTTCTGGACTTTTCTTTTGGGGGAAGTTTTTATTACCTTTTCAATATCTATGATGTGATAGGAGCTCTATCTACTCTGAGTTTAGTTTTAGTAGTTGGTAGGTGTCTGGGAATTCATCCATTTTTCCAGATTATTAAATTTTGTGGAATAGATGTTTTGGAAGTGTGTGCTGAACATTCTTTCAATTTCATTGAAGTCTGTTGTGATCTCTCCTTTTCATTTCTGAGTTTGTTAATTTGAGACTTCTCTTTTTTTTGCTTGATCAAATTGGTCAGTGGTTTGTCAATCTTGTTTAATTTTTTTCAAATAATCAGATCTTCATTTCATCAATTTTTAAAATTGTTTTCTTAGTTTCCAATTCATTAATTTCTGCTCTAAACTTGATTATTTCTTTCCACCTGGAGCTCTCCAGGTTGGATTCATCTTGTTTTTCCAGTTCCTTTAGGTAGACAGTTAGGTTATTAATTTGGGATCTCTCTGCTTTTGTAATGAAGGCTTTTAGCACTATGAATTTTCCCCTTAGGACAGCCTTCATTGTGTCCCATAAGTTTTGTTAGGTTGTGTTTTCATTACCATTCAATTATAGGAATTTTACAATTTCTTTTTTTATTTATTCCATGACCCATTCATTGTTTAAAAGTGTGTTGTTTAGTCTCCAGGAGCTGGTGGAGTTCTTGATGTGTCTCTTGTTAACTTCTAGTTTTACAGCATTGTGATCTGACATGATGCAGGGAGTTTCTTTATATTTACTGACTTTATGGAGGCACACTTTATGGCCAAATATATGGTCAATTTTGGAGAAGGTTCCATTGGCGCTAAGAAGCATGTGTATTCTGTAGAGTTGGGGTGGAAAATTCTATAGATGTCTGTTAAGTCTAGTTGATCTAGGATGTTGCTGACCTCTATTATTTCCCTGTTGATTTTTTGCTTAGATGATCTGTCTATTGATGATACTGGAGTATTAAAATCTCTATGATGGTGTTGATGTTTATTTCTGTTTTGTTATCAAGTAGATTTTGTTTTATAAACTGTGGTGCACCTATGTTTGGTGCATATATATTTATGATAGTGATACGCTCATGTTGGATCTTTCCCTTGATGAGTAGGAAGTGGCCTTCTTTGTCCTTTTTGATTACTTTTGGTTTGAAGTCTATTTTATCAGATATTAATATAGCTTGCTTTTTATTTCTCTTTGCTTGGAATATCATTCTCCATACTTTCACCCTGAGGTGGTGTCTATCTTTAGTGGTGAGCTGGGTTTCTTGAAGACAGCAGTTAGAAGGGTCTTTTTTTTTGTTTATTTGAGGTAGGGTCTCACTCTGGTCCAGACTGACCTGTAATTAATTATGTAGTCTCAGGGTGGCGTCAAACTTTTGGTGATCCTTCTACCTCTGCCTCCAGAGTGCTGGGATTAAAGGCATGCACCACCACGCCCAGCAGAAGGGTCTATTTTTTTATGCACCTTGATAACTTGTATCTTTTGATGGATGAGTTAAGACCATTAATATTTAAGATTATTACTGTAAGGTTTGAATTAATCCCTGCCATGATGTGGTGTTTTATGGGGTGTTTTCTTGTGTTTTGTACTATGTTGAACCTGATCTACTTTGGTTATTGTGATCTTCTCCTTGTTGGGTCTTGAGATTGGTTGTTTGACTGTTCTGTGTGTAGTATTCCCTGATATATTCTCTGTAGGGTTGGCTTTGTGTTCATATAATCATAGAGTTGACTTTTTTCATAGAAAGTTTTCCTTTCACCCTCTATTATGAGGGATACTTTTCCTGGGCAGAGTAGCTTGAGTTGGAAGCCATAGGTTTTAGACTTTGAAATGTTCCATTCCAGGCCCTTTTGGCTTTCAGGGTTTCTATTGAGAAATCTGAGGTAATTCTGATGGGATTGCCTTTGTATGTAGTGAGTTGTTTCTCTCTTGCTGCTTTTAGCACTTTCTCTTTGTTTTCATTGTTAATAGTTTTAAAAAACTTTTTAGTATTATTTTTATTTTTATTGACAACTTCTTTAATTGTAGACAATATCCCATGGTATTTCCCTCCCTTCCCCCATTTCCCCTTTGAAACTTCACTCTCCATCATATCCCCTCCCCCTCTCAACCAGTCTCTCTTTTCAGTTTGGTGTCATGATCTTTTCCTCCTATTATGATGGTCTTATGTAGGTAGTGTCAGGCACTGTGAGGTCATGGATATCCAGGCCATTTTGTGTCTGCAGGAGCACGTTGTAAGGAGTCCTACTCTTTCTTTGGCTCTTACATTCTTTCTGTCCCCTCTTCCGCAATGGACCCTGAGCCTTAGAAAGTAGGTTTGAGATGTTTCAGTGCTGAGAACTCCTCTGTCACTTCTTCTCAGCACCATGGTGCCTTCTGAATCATCCCAAGGTTGCCACCATATGAAAAGAGAAGCTTCTCTAACCAAAAGTGAGAGTAGCATTAATATATGGGTGTGGACATTAAGAGAAGTGCTTACTGGGCAGTTTGGTGAGCAGAGTATATACATTTAGCGAGACTCCAGCAGAAATTACACCCTTAGGGCTTATGACTACCCCTGTCATATGTTTTCAGTATCAGGGATGTGTTCCCTCCCATGGAGTGAGCCTCCAGTCCAATTAGAGAGCAGTTGGTTTCCCCCATAACATACATGCCACTATTGCACCTGTTGGCTCATTTGGCCTGGGTGGCCAAATTTAAGGCTTGCAGTGTTCACTGTTGAGTACCTTCACTGGTGTTTTCTCTCTCCCATTGACCTGCATGCACTGTAGGTTTTTACAACTTTCTGTCAGCTGGTCCTCATGGAGGAGGCTTTCAGCTCAGCTCCAGCAGGATTTCTCAGTGAATTTGCCACTCAAGTATGTGGATTCTTCAGCAAAATAGGGTCTTACCATCTATTCCTGGTGGGAAACCAAGGGCTTTGGCAATGGCCTATAATGTTTTGGGGGTATCTGTGACCTCCCTGGCCAACAACTCACTGGAAGGTATCCCATCCCTGGCACTGAAAAGTTTCTAGTAACAATCTACAGCTTCTGAGTGTTCCATTGTCCAGAAAAGTAGGTTTCAATATGACTTTTTTTATATCCTCTTAGATTTTGATTAGCCCTCCCTCCACCATTCCTTTAATCAATCTCTTCCCCTGACCTCACTTAGGCCTTTTGCCTTAGAGAGATTCTTCTTTGGTCCTGTCTGGTGTTCTGGAGCTTCTTATATCTGAATGGGGCTCTCTTTTGAGAGATTTGGAAAAATTTCTTCTATGATTTTGTTGAATATGTTCTCTATGCCTCTGGCCTGGATTTTCTCTTTCTGGTATACCCATGATCCAGATGCTTGGCCATTTTAGGTTATCCCACAGTTCCCTCACATTCTATTCACTTGATTTTTTGAACTTAGTAAATTTTTGGCCCCTTGATCAATTTCTTCTGTATTGTCTTCCAGGTCAGAGGTTCTGTCTTCCACATGAGTAACTCTGTTAGTGAGGGGTACTAGAGAAGTTTTTATAATCTCTATTTGATTTTTGTTTTCTGTTGTGTTATTGTGCATCATGTCCATCTATTTTCTTAAGCATGATTTTGGTTCAAGTTCTGATTTTCTTGATGCATCCTGGAATTAATTCTTATATTTGATCAAGTCTTCAATAAGCTTAATCAATTGGTTATTGAGAGCTTCTATTTCTTGACTCACTTTTAATTAATTCATATCTCTTTTGAGTGGTCTAATGTTTTCTTCAATCAAGTTAAGCCTACTGTCAAAAACTGAATGTTCTAAGAGATGATTTTGTTCAATTTCATTGATATGATTTTTTTTTTTTTGATGGTTTGCTTCCAGTTCAGCAATTCTTTTGATTAGGGTCTCATTGGTTGTTGTGTTTTTATTTTGAGATTGAATTTCTGTTGATTTCTCTGTGATTTCTTTGGAGGCTTCCATTGTAGGACTAGACACCACTGGTGGAGATCTTTCAGTTTTCTGACTTTTGCTGGCTTTTTTTTTTTTTTTGCATTGTGGTCTATCCATCTTGGGAAAACACTTTTGTCCTTGTAGGATCTTCATAGTGTGTTCTGTTTTAAACATGAACTGGATTGATATACTGGTGTACTATTGGGTTATAACCACAGATGCTCAGATTGTGGTTATTGCAGGTACATCAAAGGTACCTGGGGAACTGGGAGCTCTAACTCCTCACTTCTCTTGTGGAATACTATTCTGCACACAGGAATCATGGGTTGGGGAACCAGGCACCAGGAAACTGGAGAGTCAGAGGCAAGAGGCCTGCTCCTACAGTGGCCCATGCACTCTCTGACTCAGGAGAATAGGGATGTTAGTATCCAGGGGCCTGTCAGGATATCAGAACAAAAGGCCTGTTTCCATAGCCCCATACAGGGACCAGGCCTCTCCAAGCCAGCTCCCGGGGGGAACTACCAGGACCAGGAAACTGGGAGAACCCCTGGGGTTCAAGTATCTGGCCTACTCACTCCACGCTTGTTGTGTACACCCTCTGGCACTGGGTATCAGGGAATGGAGACCCTTTATTTTGTTGAAAAGGAGGCAAATTTTTGTCCTTTGGCCTGTGCACCCTCTGAATCAGGTGAACATGGATATTAGTACCCAGTGTCCCATCAGGATACCAGAGAAAAAGGCCTGATTCTACAGCCCACACAGGGACCAGACCTGTAGGGAATTGGGGGGAGCCAGGAAGCAGGAATCTGGCTTACTCACTCCATGCTGCCACGCCCTGCCCACTCACTGTCTGGTGCAGGGAACCCAAACCAGGGAACTGGGAGGTGCCCTAGCCATGGTTATTTTGAACTATGTTCCATCTATTCCTAATTTTCATCAGGAAGAAATGTCACATTTTGTCAAATGTCTTCTCTACATCTTTAGAGATGATAATATGATTTCTGTTTTTTGGTTTATTTATATGGTGAATTATATTTATTGATTTATATGTGTTGAACTAATTTTGCATCCCTGTGATGAAACCTACTTGTTCATGATGTATAATCTTCTCAATGTGTTTTTGAACTATGTTTGCAAGTATTTTATTAAAAATATTTGGAGGTAAGTTGGATGATAAAAGTGCATATGGCAAGGACATATACACAATGGTGACAGAGAATACATACATCAAAATTTGATGATTCACAATTTCATGCAGGATATAGCTATACAAAGGGTTTAACTTCCCTATGCCTTTTTGTTTCTCATTTTTTATTTTTATTTTATTTTAGAGAGAGCGTGAGAGAGTATTGGCATGCCAGGGCCTCAGCTATGCAATCTAACTCCAGATGCTTGTGCCACTCATTGGGCATGTGCAACCTTGTGCTTACCTCACCTTCTAGCATCTGGCTTATGTGGGATCTGGAATATTGAACATGGGTCCTTAGGCTTCTCAGGCAAGCACCTTAACTGCTAAACCATTTCTCCAGCCCTCCCTCCTATGCCTTTTAATCCAGCTCATTTAAAAATATTATAAAACGTTTTTCATTTTTTTACATTTAATTTCATATGAATTTCCTAAATTTAAAAGTATACTCAACATTCACACCTTAGTGCTTGTACTTACTCTAAAAAGACACTCATGGTTGATGTATGATGCTTTAAAACTTCCCCACTCAAGGGCTGGAGAGATAGTTAAGGCACTTTCCTGCAAAGCCAAAGGATCCAGGTTCAATTTCCCAGGACCCACAGAAGTGAGATGTACAATTTGGCACATGTGTCTTCAGATCATTTGCAGTGGCTGGAGGCCCTTATATGCATATTCTCTGTCTCTATCTGCCTCTCTCTCTTTCTCTCTCTCAACCTCAAATAAAAATATAAAATATAGAAAGGGCTGGAGGGATGGCTTAGGAGTTAAGGAGTTTGTCTGCAAAGCCAAAGGACCCAGGTTAAATTCCCCAGGACCCATGTTAGCCATATGCACAAGGTGGCACATGCACCTGGAGTTCGTTTTCAGTGGCTAGAGACCCTGATGTGCCCATTCTCTCTCTGTGTTTCTCTCTCCCTGTCTTTCTTTCTCCCTCTTCTCTCTGTCAAATAAATAAATAAAAATAAAAATTTTTTAAAAATTAAAAGAAAATCAAAACTTCCCCAGTCAAGAAAAGTATTATGGCTTTCCTAAAACAAGGATAAAACAAAGCAAGGGGTTCATAGCTGAGGTATAATAGGTACTCCAGCAACAGATTTAAGAAATATAGGCAAGGGTATCAATCGTGTCATATAGGGAAGCCATGACACCATAAATGCCACCAATGTGATCCCCAGGCTTTTGCTGCCTTTCTCTCCTTCTTGGCCATTCTGCCTTTGTAACAGTCCAAGGATCTGCCCTGCCACTACCTGTGCTCATTTCAATCTTTAGTGCTTGCTGTTTGGCAACCAAGAAAACATTACTGTAAAGAATGATTATAGCAGGGCAGGTTTGAATAATAAGAGAAAAATCTATCAAAACGAGTCAGCTTTCATCAGTGAAGTTTGGTTGACTGGGTTGTTGATACTTCTTTTTCACTTCCCCTGTTAGGTTTGGAGGTGTGCTGGCTATCTGTGTTAAATATGGCTGATTCATTTCTAAGCCTTCTTTGCTCTTTTATTGTTGGGTGTTCTTACACATATTCATGTGGATGGGTCTCTTTTTGGTTCCTCTCTATATAATATGCCTTTAAGATTTTTTTGTAGTACTGATTTGGTTATTGTTTAGTTTGAGTTCATCTTGGACTACCCTTATTTCTACTTTATTTTTGAAATATAATTTTGCTGGGTACAACACTGTTATAAATTTATAAGTTGTTTGCTTTTATAGCCTGAGATAAATT
The DNA here is from genome assembly GCA_036365145.1 of Orientallactaga sibirica. Taxonomy (NCBI): domain Eukaryota; kingdom Metazoa; phylum Chordata; class Mammalia; order Rodentia; family Dipodidae; genus Orientallactaga; species Orientallactaga sibirica. The sequence goes on along the minus strand of JAEOAD010000005.1, from coordinate 47,598,768 downwards.
GTTCAATGATTTTCTGGATTTTAGTCTTCCTAAGGAAAGATCTGCAGTTATTCTGATGTTCTAGTCTTTGTATGTGAATTGGCATTTTCCTCTCAGTAGCTTTGAGTATGGTTTCTTTACAGTTTTGACATTTGACTGTGATGTGTTATGGAGAGGTTCTTCTCTGGTCATGTGTTTGGGGTTCTAACTGTCTCTTGTGTTTGCATGTTCATTTCTCACTCACTCTAGGTTTGGGAAGGTTTCTGCTATGATTTCATTGAATAAGCCTTTAATTTCTCTACATTTTATCTCAGCCCTTTCTGGCTCATACGTTGAAACTGTTGGTTTCTTCAGCATATCCCAGACTTCTTGGACATATTGTACATGTTCCTTGACTTTTTTTTCTTTATATGTGTCTGTGAATTATTATCTTGAATTTTAGTTCATCTCTGGAATTTGATCTTCTGCCTATTATTAATGTTCTCTGTTGTGATTTTTATTTGGGTGATTGTTTCTTTCTTTTCTAGAATTCATGTTTGGGTTTTTTTTTTTTTTTGGTGTTTCAAATTCCTTGCTGAATTTACTCTTCATGTTTTAGATTTTTCCTCCAGTTAGCTTACAGTTTCATTCACTTTGGAGACTATCTTGTCAATATCTTCAATGGATTTCCTTACTTCATCTGATTATTTTAGCTTTCTGTGTGGTCACTGATCTTTTCCAAAAGTAGGATGCAGTATTTTTTCTCTAACATTCACTCTATCTCCGTGGTTATGGCTTCCCATCCTAATGGAATTATCAAGTGGCAATGGATGGGAGTGGGTTGATTCCTCCTATTCTTTATGCTCCTTCCTTGTGTTTTTCACTTCTGATCCAGATTTACTTGTCCCTTCTTTCCTGTACTAGTTAGTGGTTTTGGTTTGTCTTGTCCTCTTTGGGCATACTTGCAACCATTTTACTACTTACTGTAGGGATTACCTCTTATTTATCAATCAATATGATTACACTTAGCTCCTGAAGACCTTTTTCTGTTATCCTTGTGACCATTTGTGGAGCTTACCCAAAGAAGATGAACTCATACTGGCTGGAGATGTCCTGTGTGGGCCAAGCGGGTGGACTGGGAACAAGAGCCTTCCGCTGTTAGTATGGCGACTGAAGTACCTCATTGCAGGCCAGAGGCCCAAACCTGTCTTCTGCCTGCCTATATGGTCAGGCAGAAATGCCTGTTCTTATTGCACTGGAGTCCTGGAGGTCTGTATGGTTCTCATGGCACAAGTCTGGCTGCTTGCTTCAGCAACCATGTGTTCAGGAATCTTGGAAGTTTGTGTTGGACCAATCACACAGACCTGCATCGTTGCTTCAGTTGGCACTGAAACCTGGGGCCCTAAATGTTGATGTGCATCAGGGCACACAAAGGTCTGTTTGCCCACTTCCATCCATGCTAGGGTTAGGATCTGGGAGGCCAATGTGGAGTAGGGCTCATAGACTTGGCTGGCTGCTTCAGCCCACTCTGGGGGCAGGGGTCCTGAAGGTCAATGAGGCTGTCTGGTTCCTATCAAGCTGCAAGCTTGGATCCTGGAGGTGTGGCCCATGACTTACTTTGGGATTATGGATTATGGCACGATAAACACATTGTAACCCTTAAATATCAGAAGTCTAAGAAGACCTTAATATACTTGGGCTGCATCACATGTTAGTAACAGTATAGTGTTGGTTGCTCATTCTCATGATGGGGAACTGAAACTTGATGCTGTTTTCCACTGTGGTGATTAGGATGTCCTTATTTTTCTTGAAGTTAATAGTTATCTTTATTTTACATTTTCTTGCTTTTCCTTATGAATATTACTTATCCATTTCTTGATTTTATTTGTTTCTCAGTATAATATTTTACTTTCTCTTGACATCAATTTCCCTTTAAATAGGATGGTTTCTATCTGCATATGCCACACATATATCACCTGGGAAATTCTCTTTGCCTTTTTATTCTCATTAGACTTACTATGTTTGGGATTTTATATTTTCCTGTTTTCCCATTTACTTTGTGCTTTTAACAGATCAGATCCTTCAGAAGGTTCATCTGAGGCTGGGGATATAGCTCAGTTGGTGGAGTGCTCTATTAGCATGCATGAGGCCTTGGGTTTGATGCTGAGTACCACATAAGCTGATTATAGTCATATATGCCTGTAATTCCAGCTTGGAAGATGAAGGCAGGAGAATCAAAGGATCAAGGTCATGTTTGACCTAGCTAGTTTAAGGCTAGCCTGAGCTATAGACCCTGTCTCAAAAAAGGCATCTAGGGCTAGAGAGATGGCTTAGTGGTTAAGGCACTTGCCTGCAAAGTCTAAGGACCCAGGTTACATTCTCCAGGTCCCACATAAGCCAGATGCACAAGGTGACACGTGTCTGGAGTTCGTTTGCAGTGGTTAGAGACCCTGGTGTACCCATTCTCATTCTCATTCTCTCTCTCTTTTTCTCTGCTGTTATCTCTGTCTCAAAACTAAAAAATAAAAAGGCATCTGATGGAAAAATGATGCAATATCATGAGGCTCACTGATGTATATTCTTTTTTTTTTTTTGAGGTAGGGTCTCATTCTAGCTCAGGTTGACCTGGAATTCACTCTGTAGTCTCAGGGTGGCCTTGAAATCACTGTGATCCTCCTACCTCTGCCTTCCAAGTTCTGGGATTAAAGGCATGTGCCATCACACTTGCTGACTTCCCTATATTACTTTTTTGCTTTCATATGATTTGATTTTTTAATTTTAATTTGGAAAAATTTCACATTATTTTCTTTACTAATAGGAAGTGCACACCAGGCTTTATGGAAGCTTGTCACACACTCTACTCTTGAGTTATTCCTCCAGCCTAAGTGTTTGCTTTTAATTCAGCTTGGGAAACTAAAGAGCTGAGTAATAGCTTTGAGGAGGTTGATTGTGTTTGTTCATTTTGATCTTCATGCAAATACAAACTTGGAAACCCTGGTGTGCATGACTGGCTCTTTCTCCATTTCCTTTCCTTTTCTTTTCTTTTCTTTTCTTTTCTTTTCTTTTCTTTTTTTCTTTTCTTTTCTTTTCTTTTCTTTTCTTTTCTTTTTTTGGAGAGAGACAGAGAGAGACAGAGAGAGACAGAGAGAGACAGAGAGAGAGGGAGAGGAAGACAGATAGAGATGGGTGGGCCAGCAGCCTCTTAGCTGCTGTGAACCAAATCCAGATGAGTGCGCCCTCTTGTGGTCAAGTGCGGCATTGTGCCCTTGCATCACTGCATCTGGCTAAACATGGGACCTGGAGATTGGAATCACTGGAGATTGGAACCAGCATTCTTAGGCTTAGGGGGCAGGCGCCTCCTGCCTCTGCAAACAAACTCCAGATGCATGTGCCACTTTGTGCATTTGGCTATACATGAGTACTGGGGAATGGAACCCAGGTCATCAGAATTTGCAAGTAAGCACCTTTAACCATTGAACCATCTCTAAAGCCCTCATTTTCCTTTTATGGATACGTTTTTGCTTGTTATTCATCTAAATTTTCTCTTTGATTATTACTTTTAAATTTATTTACTGGGAGTGTAGTTTTTGAGACAGGTCTTGTGGTATAGCTCAGTCTGGCCTAAAATATAGTATGTAGATGAGGCTGACCTTGAATTTGCCATTCTCCTCCCTTTGCCTCCCAAATTCTGAGATTATAGGCTTATGCCACCATGTCCTGTACTTTATTTTCTACCCAGAAGTAAAGGATGGACTGAAAACTGTAAGTGATGGAGTGGGGAAAGAAAAAAATAAACGCTTACATCAGAAGAGGCTTGATATTATTTAATACCAAACAACTCCAAATCTCACTGGCTTATAAAGATGGTTGATTTATTTCTCATACCACATTGTGTGTGTGGGGGGATACACACATGTGTACTTCCTCTCATATTAATACACTACTTGCAAAAAATAAATTAATAAAACTATACATTCATATTAAGCTAGGGATGCAGGTTACTCAATGAGGTGAGAAATGTGATTGACTACTAGAGATTAAATTTCAGCTTCTTGGGCAGTTTTCATGCCATTTTCCTTTTATGACTCCTTATTGTCATTTCCAGGATTCTAGATCCACCAGTTCTGATGCTTCTAAAATTTCTGAAGTGTAAACAGGACTTTTGCCATTTTCCCTGTATGACTGCTAATTGGTTGTCTTCTGCACTTTTATTTCTATATTTGTGTGTCTGAATTTAAAAAATATCTATTCATGCTTTTGTTCTTGCACTTATAGAGGGGCCAATTTAAAGATGTACATTCAATGCACAGATTATATGTAGAACTCAAACAATTATGATTTTTTCAAATATATAGACATTTAGGTGGACAAATATTCTGTGATTTTCATTCCATTTATTTAATTTATGCCTTTGTGTGTACAAACATACATAGTTATGTTTACATATAACTTTTGGGTGTATGTGTGGACATACATATGGACATGCACATATACATGTTTGTTGGAGGAGAAAGCACAACTTTGTATATTACGGGAATGACTTCCACTTCTCTTTGAGACAGAGTCTCTCATTTCCTTGGATCTTACCAATTAGGCTAGACTGGCTAACCAGCAAGCTCTAAGGATCTTTCTGTTTTTTCCCGCCTAGTACTGGCATTACAGATGTATACTGCTATGCCCAACATTATATCTGTGTAGCCATCAGCTGCATGAAGAATTGGAGCCACTGTGGCATCCAGATACCATGTTCCAGTATATTAGCATCAATTATGGAGGCAGGAGAGAACATTGTTAGTGCAAGTTTTGTTAGAACAGCAACATCACCTTCCTGCTGTCTATATTATGCCTAGGAGTTCAGGGTAATTCTCTCACATATGCTTATCCAGTTCCTCCAGTGATTTTTTTTTTCCTCAGTTACCCAAGTGCTGAGATTACAGATGTGCACTACCAAGTCCAGTTACATTATATTGTGCATTTAAAAAAGAAAGTTGTCTCACATATTCTAAATTATATAATTGTATGAACAAAAGCAAGTGTGAAATGTTGCAAGTAGTATGTGAGAGTTTTATAATTTTTATTAATTTTTAAATTTTAAGTGCCCATCTTTCTTTCTTACCTTTGTTGTTTTGAGAGAGGATCTCATGTAGCCCAGGCTGGCCTTTGATTTTTCTATGAAGCTGAAACTGACCTTAAATTCCTTACCATCTGCCTTTACCTCCCAAGTGTTGGGTTTGCAAGAATGTGCTCATGCTCCTGACTTGCATTGTAGTTTTTATTTAAATATTTTAATTTAATTATTAGAGACAGAGAAAGGAATGGGAGAGAGAGAGAGAGAGAGAGAGAGAGAGAGAATGTGACATGCCAGGATCTCTAGCCACTGCAACCAAACTCCAGATGCATGTGCCATCATGTGCATCTGGTTTACATGGGTCTTGGAGAATTGAACCTGAGTCCTTAGGCTTTGGCCTTAACTGCTAAACCATCTCTCCAGCCCTGCATTGTAGTTTTTAGCTTTACTAAGTTAAATGTTAAAACATACCCTCACATTCATTAGTTAAACATTTATTTATCTATATTTATTTCAATATATAGTGTATATATAGGAATACATATTGCTAAGCCTATCAGATGAAGAGCTCTATATATGAAGATTACTGCCTATTGTAGAAAGGGGATCATTATTTTGTCATGTAAAGTATCCAATTAATGCAACATTGGGTCACTTGAGTTCAAAATTACTCTAATTAATATATCACTGAAAGGATGGAAAGGCTGAGTATACCCATTAAAAAAGATGTTATGCAGTTTCTTATTTCTGAAAATGGTGGTACAGATAATTCAAATGATCTTTACTTGGAAAACAAAACATAATGGACAAAAATAAGAAAGAACTAAAGGCACAGTACAAAGCACACATAAATAACCCCAATTGGGCTGGAGAGATGGCTTAGTGGTTAAGTGCTTGCCTGTGAAGCCTAAGGACCCCGGTTCGAGGCTGGATTCTCCAATACCCATGTAAGCCAGATGCACAAGGGAGCACATGCATCTGGAGTTTGTTTGCAGTGGCTGGAGGCCCTGTAGTGCCCATTCTCTCTCTCTCCGCCTCTTTCTCTCCCTGTCTGTCTGTCACTCTCAAATAAATAAATAAATAAAAATAAAACAGAAATAACCCCAATTGTGAATGGAAACCTCTATTAGAGGCATAAACAAGAAGAAGCAACTTCTAATGACCTCAGGACATTTGAAAACTTTTATACTTGGCTTTGATCTGAAGCTAAAAGGGATTAAATAACTATAAATTAACATTTGAGGGCTCCAGTATTTCAACATATTATAGAATGATTCTCCTCATATCAAGGCATCCTAAGAGGAGGTTACATTAACCTCCACCAAATTGTTTGTAAACACCATAAAATCCAAATCTCCAACTTCAGGAAGTTTAGAAGTCTTGTTGGTATTGAGTACAGCAGAAAAAAGAAACAAATAGAAAAGGAAAGAAAAGAAGCTTGTGGCCACACATTGGTCCTTGTATGTATTTATCTTTTGAAGATATATAATTGTGTTGCAAGGAACTTAGAGTCATACATTTGATTTGTGATGAAAGTTACTTAGTGGTGGATCCCTATTGATAGTGCTCTTGGTAAACTATCTGAAACAAATGAAAATCCATTTTGAATGATGGTCCAGACAATCTACTCTCTGACATATCACAAATATATGTATTTATTTTTATTTTTTATAAGGGAGGGAGTGAGAGAAAAATAGAGAAAGGGTAAGTATTGGCACACCAGGACCTCCAGCCACTCTAAGAAACTCCAGATGCATGCACCACTTTGTACATCCGGCTCTTATATGGGTATTGGGGAATGAAACCCAGACCATCAGGCTTTGCAAGCAAATGCCTTTAACCACTGAGCCAATTCTCCAGCACCCACAAATACACTTAAAAGGAAAACCAACCATATAAACCACCTTAGCAGTTCCAATACCTAGGCATAAACCTATATGAATTGAAAACATGTCCACAAAAATACTGGTAAATGAATGTTCACAGCAGCATTATTCATAATAACTCAAAGTGGAAATACACCAAGATGTCCACCACATGATGAATGGACAAAGTGTGGTTCATTCATACAGTGTAATATTAGCCATTAAAAGGAATAAAGCACTGATGTATGCCATAACAGGACTGACCTTAAAAATATTATGTTAAGTGAAAGAAGCCAGACACATAATGGTACACATTATTTGAGTCTATATAAAATGTCCAAAACAGGTAAAGATAAAAAGTTGATATGTGTTTGCCAGGAACTAGAGTTGTGTGTGGATGGGGAAAGTGAGGTAAGGGGGTACCAAGTTTCTTTTAGGGGTGGTGGAAGTATTCTAGATTTAGGTAATGATAATAATTATACAACCCTTTGAATGCATTAAAACACTGGGCTCTTTTGTAAGGGTGAATATAATGGTTCGTTAATTATATATTAAAACTTGAGAGGCTTATATAGAAAGAAATATTCATGGAACAAGAATGATCCTTCTCTCTCTTTCTGTGTGTGTTTTTGTTATATAGATGCATGCACGTTGTGCCTACTCATGAAGAGGCCCAAAGCATATGTTGGGAGTCCTTTTTTATCATTCTCCCATCTTATTTCCTTGAGACAGTTTCTCATTGTGCCTGGAGCTCCTGCCAGCGAGCTTCAGGTGTTCTCCTGTCTGTCCTTTTGAAGGCTGGGATTACAGTCATGTGTGACCATACCCTGCTTTTAAAAAAATATTATATTTATTTATTTATTTGAGAGAGAGAAAGAGAAAGAGGGAGAGAATGGGTACACTAGGGCCTCTAGCCACTGCAAACAAACTCCAGACACATGTACCACCTTATGTATCTGGCTTAAGTGAGTACTGGGGAACTGAACCTGGGTCCTTAGGCTTTGCAGGCAAGTGCCTTAACCACTAAGCCATCTCTCCAGCTCCATGACCACATTTTTACATGGGTGTTGGGTACTGAACTCAGGCCCTCAAATGTAGCAAGTGTTCATATCCACTGGGCCATCTTTTCAAATCTTAAAAAAAATGCTACATCTTTTAAAAACATTTTAATTAATTTATTTGAGAAAGACAGACTGAGACAGAGAAAGAGAAAGAGATAGAGACAGAGAGAAAGAATGGACACACCATGGCTTCTTGCCATTGCAAATAAACTCCAGGTGCAAGCACCACAAGTACCATGTTATGTATATGGTTTTGCAAGCAAGTACCTTTAACTACTAAGCCAACTCTTCAGCCTCAAATGAGCCTCTTTTAAAGTGAAGCTATGATACCAAAACTTAAAATTCAGCTAGGAAGATGCAAAAATAGTTTGAAGGAGGTCTACTAGAATCTATATAAATAAATACATGAGATAAAAAAAATAAGCTAGGTGTGGTAGTGCACACTTTTTTTTTAATTCCAGCAATTGGGAGGCAGGGGTAAGAGGATTGCTGTGAGTTTGAGGCCAGTCTAATACTATAGAGTGAGTTTCAGGGTAGCCTGGGCTATAGTGAGACTTTATCTCAAAAAAAACAAAAAGAAAGCCAGGCATGGTGGCGCATGCCTTTAATCCCAGCACTCGGGGGCAGAGGTAGGAAGATCGCCGAGAGTTTGAGGCCACCCTGAGACTACATAGTTAATTCCAGGTCAGCCTGGGCCAGAGTGAGACCCTACCTTGCAAAAAAAAAAAAAAAGAAAAGAAAAGAAAAGAAAAGAAAAGAAAAAGAAAAAGAAAAATTAAGCTAGCACTCACCTGTCCTGTTGGCCCCTGAGAAGCTGAGGTGGGAGGATCTCAAGTTCAAGGCCACCCTGACATAACATACTGAATTACAAGATAGCCTAGGGTATATAGCTACATAGTCCCTGTCTCTAAAAAGAAAGAAAAAGAAAAAATGAATATTCAACAACTTACTATTAAGTAACCGATAGGTCAAGGATAAAAGCAATAAATTTAAAAAAATGCTTTTCCAAACAAATTAAAATGAAATCCAGCAAAGGCAGTACTAAAAGGGAAGCTAACATCAGTCAAAACCTGCATTAACAAAAACAGCACAACCCAGAAGATCTCAAAGAAAGCTGCCATCGTATTTCAAAGGACTAAAAGAACAAACCCAATTTAAAATTTGAAGGAAAATATATGTCAGAGCAGAAACACATGAACTCAAGGTTAAATAACTTCCCAAAGGTCAATAACACAAAAAGCAAGCTCTTTGAAAAAATAAATACAATTGACAAACCTTTTGGTAGACTAAGCAAACAAAACAAAACAAAAACTAAAGATGAAACAAGAGATGTAACAACTAAGACCACAGAAACATAAAGGATTAAGTTATATATATACCAACAAATTTTCTATCCTATAAACATGAACAAAATATTGGAGAAATCTGAACAGCAAGGATATTATAGCAGTGATTCAAAATCTTCCATTAATGAAAAGCTCAGAACCAGATGATTTACTAATGAGTTCTAACAAACATTTAGAGAACTCATGCCAGTTCTGAAATTATTCCAAAAACCTGAAGAAGCATGAATTCTTCTGAACATATGCTATAAAGGCTAGAATTATTCTGATACCAAAACAAGACAAACACACACACACACACACACACACACACACACACACACACACACACTACAAGCCTATACCCTTGGCAACCATGGTGCAATTATCCTTATAATAATTAATGTACATATTTTATTTATTTATTTTCTTGGCTTTTGTCTTGTGTATTGAACCCAGGTACTCATGTATGCTAACATATTACTCCCCTTGAGGTACACCCCAAACTCTAGTTTATATATTTTAGAATAATGACAATGAAATGTTTTCTTTTTTATTTTTAAAATACCATATATTTTTCAGATTTTGGAAAGGTGAAGGCTGGGAGGTAAGGGGAGATAGAGTGGGGAGAAGAGAAGTATACCATGTGGAGCCCAAAAGCCCACATGTAGCCCAGTAGTCCATGTGACCAGATAGGGATCTGGGAAAAAAGCATGGAAGGAAAAGAGAAAAGAAAGTTCAAGGAGCTCCTGCAACTTGGGAAGCTGGAGGAGATAAAGAACCCATGCGGAGAGTAAGGGTTAGGGGAGCTCTCCTGGCTGGGGCTAACGAGCCCAGCCAAGGGAAAAACTCACACACAGCTGGAAGTTCCCAAGTGATCAGACAGTAAGAGAGTGAAATGTTTCTAAGAGGTAGAAATTAATAATTTGTATCCTTTTTTGTACTTCTGTATGTATGAGTCATGTGGGTATATGTCATATTAAAGGCAATCATTGTTTCCACAACAAAGCATTTATTATGATTAGTCCTAGGTCTAAAAAATTTGCCTGTCATTTTTTATTTTTTTATTTTATTTTTGAGAGAGAAAGAGGGAAGGAAGGAGATAGAGAATGGGAATGCCAGGGCCTTTCAGTCACTGTGAATGAACTCCAGACACATGCACCTCTTTATGCACATGTGCGACATTGCACTGTGTCACTATGCCTCTTGCTATGTGGGACCTGGAGATTCGAACATACATTCTTAGGCTTTGCAGGCAAGTGCCTTGACTGCTAAGCCATCGCTCCAGCCCATTGCCTATTATTTTTGATTGAACAGATCCAGTCATTTAGAATAATAGCAGGTGGTCTAGTTTAACTATATTAACTTTGAAATAAAACACTCAATTTAGCAATTTAGAAGCATTTAGATTAAACAATGGTTCATTTGAAGAAAGAAATTAGTTTTTGAAACCACACCATAAAATACAAGAGTTTATAAGATTACTAAAGTATTTGCACAACTTAATATTTTAAAATGGAGTCATCATTTGTGATATCATTAGATAATTTATCATGGTCATAATAATCAGAAAGTTTGGATCACAATTACCTTGATCATAACAACATACCAGGAACCCGAAAACATTTGTGACTTCCAAAGATGAGAACAAAGCAAACACAACTACCAAGAACATTTTGCTGCTATTGTGGGAAACTGCACTATGTAAGATAGCTAAAAAAAAAAAAATGTGGAGAATGTTTTACAACATGTAATAGCAATAAATGGTATATAAATATGACAGTTACTAATGTGTTAATACCTAACCTCTTTTGTGAAGTAAAGGGTTGGGAATTTAGAGATACATCCATGATTACTATAATTCATCAATGTGATTAAAGGTGGATTTGCAATCAAACTTGAAATTATTCCCAGACATGGAACTTTCTTTTATTTTCCTATAGGGACCCTGACCCAAGAAGTTGTGAAGTATGGCTTTAGTATGTTTTTATTTTTTATTATTATTTTTACATAGAATACTACAGTTAGTCCAATATATTGTTTATTAGGATTCAGCATTAAACATTTTTGCTTTCTCTGTTTTGAAAGCCTATAAAAGCAACTTATGTATCTGCAGATGCTTGCTCCTCTTTCCCTTCTTTCCTTCTTTCCTAACTTCTCCTAGCTCCTGCCCTCCCTCCTCTCTTTTCCTCCTGTGGTGCTGTGGGGACGCCCAGGGTCTCTTGGATACCTATACTCCACCATTGATCCCCATCTCTAGCATCAATATATTTGCTGTAAATACTTTAGTTAGCATCTCCAAGTGATTATGAATATTGTCGTGCATAATAACATCACCATAACTACAAAACAGCACTAAATCCATTTCGATAACACCGATGAAACAAAACAGGAAGTACAGACTGTATTTTCTCATCATCATAGTAGCTGGTAAAGACTCTAAACAGACTGAGAAAAGCATGAGAAATGAAAATGTAGCCTCAGCAAATCTCAAATCCAAAGGAGAAAAATGACCTGCAGTTTAGAAAGAACACCAAAAGTATTTAAAACTCAAACAAATTATTTCATTGAATATTGAACCCCAGGCTATTCTGAAAGTTCTCCCTTTCCTGCACATTTGTGTCATGAATTTGAAGATTGGGGATGATGGGCTTCAGGAATTTGAAGTCATTTGTCCCCATACCTCCAGTCAGACACACCTCATACTGGTAGCTGTGGGACAGCGTCCCCTCACCGTTGACGTCTACTAGGTGTCCAGGAAAGTGACCTTCAGGCAGAGAGCAGCCACCCAGCGAGGACGCCCCGCTCCTCCTGCACAGCCTGACCGCCACCAACACGAGCACAGAGAAGAGGAAGAGCGAAGACACAGACGCCAGGGCGATGACCAGGTAAACAGTGAGTGCGTCGGGCGGCGGCGCCTGGTCGCGCGCGCCCTCAGCCACGGGCAGGTAGGGCTGCGAGAAGCCATCCACCAGCAGCACGTGCAGCGTGACGCTGGCCGACAGCGGCGGCTCGCCATTGTCCTGGACCAGCACCAGCAGCCTGTGCCTGGGCGCGTCGCGCTCGCTCAGCAGCCTGGCGGTGCGCACCTCGCCATTGTGCGCCCACACGCTGAACAGCCCGGGCTCAGTGGCCTGGAGCAGCTGGAAGGACAGCCAGGCGTTGCGGCCTGAGTCGCCATCCACCGCCACCACCTTGGTGAGCAGGTAGCCGGGCTCAGCCGCCCTGGGCAGTAGCTCGGTGCAGGGCACGGACGCGTTGTGCGGCGGGTAGAGCACGAAGGGCGCGTGGTCGTTGGCGTCTAGCACCAACACGCGCACCAGCGCCTGGCTGCTGAGCGCGGGCGAGCCTTTGTCGGCGGCGCCCACGCGGAACTCGAAGGCCCGGAGCGTCTCGAAGTCCAGCGCGCGCGGGCGAACAGCTGCCCTGTTTCCGCGTGGATGGACAGCAGCGAGGAGAGGGCCAGCTGCGGGTCGTGGTCGTGGTTGCTGTCCTGGGGTGGCAGCAGAGAGTAGGTGATCTGGGCATTGGTGCCTGAGTCTCTGTCTGTGGCGCTCACTGTGCCAATGTGCAGGGCGGGGCTGTTGTTCTCTGGGACCAACAGGGTGTAGGAGGTTTGGGTGAAGGCAGGGGCGTTGTCGTTCACGTCGGACACCCGCACTGTTATGTTGTGCTCTGTTTTCAGCCTGGGTGTACCCATGTCTGAGACCGTGATGGTGATGTTGTACTCCTCTCTGCTCTCTCTGTCCAGTGCTCCTTCTGTGACCAAAGTGTAGAAATTTTCTAGGGTGGGTTTTAGAAAGAAGGGTAGACGGTCTTGAATGGAGCACATCACTTTACCATTGTTTCCAGAGTCTGGATCAGAAATTCCAAAAATGGCGACTGCAGTCTCTGGGGAGTTTTCTGGAATGTCACTGACCAGCAATGACATGGTCAGATCAGGGGCGTTGTCGTTTATATCCATCACGTTTATGGCTACTGTGCATTTTCCTGTAAGACCTCCCCCATCTGCAGCCTCAATTTCCATGCGATAGGATTGAATTTCCTCAAAATCCAGCCGTTTTTTCAATCTAATTTCTCCTGTGTCTGTATTGATTTCAAAGGCCTGAATGACCTGATTTGAGGATTGGAAAAATGAGTAGGAGAGCTCCCCGTGTGTCCCAGCGTCTAAATCTCTAGCAGAAACCGTGATGACAACGGAACCCACAGGGCTGTTTTCTGGAACCTGCACCTGGTAGACGCTCTGAGCAAATTGTGGGGCATTATCATTGATGTCCATGACCACAATGAGAACCTGGGAAGTCCCAGTCTTGCGGGGTGACCCACCATCAAGTGCCAAGAGTGTTAATGTGAGTTCAGGCTGCTCCTCCCTGTCCAGTGCTTTGTCCAGCACCAGCTCTGGGTATCTTCTGCCATCGCTGTGATTGCGGGTGAGAAGGTGGAAATGGGAGTTGCTGCTGATGATATAGTTCTGAACTGTGTTGCTTCCTATGTCCAAATCTTGTGCTATTTTCAATGGAAAGAGGGTCCCAGGATGGCTGCTTTCCAAGACCTTAAGGTGGATTTCATTTTCTAAGAATTTGGGGGCATGGTCATTTATATCTTGAAGCTGCAGTTCGCCTTGAATAAACTGCACTGGGTTTTTCAGTAACACCTGGAATTGCAGTATGCAAGGGTCGATGTCCCCGCACAACTCCTCCCGATCCAATCTTTGTTTTAGCAGCAAATTTCCAGTCTTCTGGTCCAGCTGAAAAAGCTGTTTATTCCCTTTGGAAAGAATCTGGGCACCCCTTAGGACTAGATCTCCTAAGCTCAGCCCCAAATCATCTGCTAGGTTGCCCACAAAAAAACCGCTCTCTCTCTCCTCTAGAACAGAATACTTCAAGGGCTCACTGCCCACCTCCCACAGCAGTAATAGGAAAATAATGGCGGTCACTTGCCTTTTCTGTGGTGCCTTGGGGAGCGGTGTCTCCATCCTTCCTTGGGTCCAAAAGATACAGCAATTAGTCCCAAAAGAATTTCTCTGCAACCAACTCAGGAATGTTGGCATCGTGATCTTGAGGGTCTCTTTTTCTTTTACAACGTCTCTTGACACAGGTATATCTACCTCTCCGAAATGTAACTCACTTCCTTTGTTAAGTTGCCAGAAACAGCTCTGCTTTTACTCACCGAGGCTGCAGTTTTTGACTTTCTTAGCCTACAGCGCCACCAAGCGTTGCATTTTACAACTTCAGATAATTTTCCTTTCGAAGTACATTGTAAAGGCTAAAATGCATTGCCTATATTTTAGGTTAAAGAATTTTATATCATATTCCTTTTTCTTTAAGCCCCATTGAGATAACTAATAGTAGTTGTTATATAAAGACTGTGCATGTTCACGGTCCTCATAATGGTATAAATTCAGCACACAAAACTGCTGAGAAAAGTCACTTATTTAACATTTCCTGTCCACACACTCATGTAGCTTTGAAGATAACAGCATGAGTGGAGTACAAAACTTCTTGTTCTTAGATGTTTCAGATATTACCAAATTACTAATTGGTTCCATTTATGAGATAAATATGACTTAAAATCCAGTTTCTGCTCCCAAATTGCAAAGTGGCTGTAACTCATGAAATAAAAATATGATTTCTGTTAGACTATGGGATATGCTATCTTAGGGAATTTTTTCCTTCATAAATTCACTGTGTAAAGTGAAAAATGAAGTTGAAAAGAAATGACCACGTGTTGTATTAGAAATCATTTTAAACTCAGATAATGTATTTTCTACAAACATGAAGCAGAAAACAAAGCAAATGAAGTAAAAGGTATACTTCCTAATGAAAAATTTTGGGTAATTTTAAAATATCACAACTCCAACTAGAGCCTGTGGTTGAAGTGAGAATAACTGAAGAAGCAAATCATCCCAAAGAATACACCCTCTGAAGGAGGCCATGGAAAATATCTAGGAATACTAAACAGTAAATATTGTGTACCCCTATAAACCAATCGGTAAACATCCAAGAAAACACACACAAATATAGTTCCATTTAAAAAAAATTTTTTTATTGACAACTTTTAAAAAATATTTTATTATTTATTTATTTATTTGAGAGAGAGAGATACAGAAATAGGCAGGTAGAGAGAGAGAGAGAGAGAGAGAGAGAGAGAGAGAGAGAGAGAGAGTGCCAGGGCCTCCAGCCACTGCAAACGAACTCCAGATGCATGCACCCCCTTGTGCATCTGGCTTACGTGGGTCCTGGAGAATCGAGCCTCGAACCGGGGTCCTTACGCTTCATAGGCAAGCGTTTAACCGCTAAGCCATCCCTCCAGCCCTAGTTCCATTTTTGTTAAGGATAAAAATAAAATGAATGATCATCATTTTAATATAAATGGGTTTTTGATAGAAAATTTAAAAGAATGTTTTTTCATAAAACACTATAAAATATTACAGAAATGAAACCAAACATAGGCTTAACTGTGAGCATAAATGGCTTCACAATTGATAAATAATATACACACAGCATTAGAATGGAAAATCTGACATTTTAGTACCCTATTTAGGTCTTTGTTAAGTATTGTATATAAAAGCTTGACGAGAGGAAAGAAGTTTGAAAATAATATTATTGGAATTTTATAAAATATCTTTGAATCCTCAAATTAATAGATAACAAGAATATAGAATTTGTCCACTTGTGCTTTATGCTCTGTAATAATTTAGAGTGAATGGAAGGAACTTGAGCTGACCACAGTTTAAGAAGTAAGCAGTAACATAATTTCACTCACTGGCAAGGGCAAATTATTGTAGAGGAGATATTAGCATTTTCCTTTTTTTTTTTTTTTTGTTTGAGGCAGAGTCTAATTCCAGTCCTGGCTAATCTGGACTCATGGCAATCCTTCTACCTATAGTGCAGGGATGAAAGGTATGAGACACCTTGCTCAGATGATATTCTTTGTTCATAAAAACAACATTGCTGAACTGTTAATAACATTTAGGAAATGTTTATTAAGCAATTTTCATTACTTTTATATTACAAGTTCATCATGTTCTTGCATGAGGTTCACAAACTGTATGTTAATATGATGACATTTCGGTAAAGACTTATATCCACAAAATGTGTTGACTATTAGGATATACTGAAATACATTTAAGTATGTATACAAAGATATGTAAGCATCTTAGCATTTAGACACCTTTACTATTTATATTTAGGGTTACACAGCATAAGTAACTGCCTCAAACTGAGTTGTTGAAGATTAACCAATATGAACTATTCCCAATTAGAATAATTCCTATATAGCAACAGTGAAGCAACTGCAATTATTTGCTGGAAATACAACCGTAAGGACTTTGGACTATACTATTTTTCCTTTTTGGTTTTTCAAGATAGGATCTTGCTCTAGCCCACGCTGACCTGGAATTCACTCTGTATTCTCAGGTGGCTTCCAACTCATGGCGATCCTTCTACCTCTGCCTCCCAAGTGCTGGATTAAAGGTATGTGCCACCACACCCAGTTACACTATACTTTTTGAAAGATGGGATTATTTGATTTCAAACTTTACTGAATTTTTTATACTTAAATTTACAAGTACAGGGGAGTGTCAGTAATACAAACTATAAAGCATAATAGAGAAAACAGTGTGCCTCTCCAACATCTATCTAACTCCTCCAAAAATGCAAGTTTAAGAGCAGTGTCTAGTTAAAACCTGTCATTTAGTTCAGTGATCAAGAGATTGTGGAGCATGCATGTAACAATGAGTTCCACTCTCAAACATCTTTATAAAAAGTAGTAAAATAAGCATTAGCAGTATGCATCAATAACATGCATGATTAAGTTAAAAGACATTTCCAAGCTTGCTAAATACAGTTTACTACAGTATTCAATACTTAACTGACTAGAAAACTATTCCTAAGGGTGGGGCTGTCCTTCATTTTCCCCTCAGTGGTCAAAGGAGTGAAGCTGGGGATAACTGGCTTCCTAAAGTTGAACTCACCTGTCATAGAGTCTCCCATCAGACACACCTCATACTGGTAGCTGTGGGACAGCGTCCCCTCCCCGCTGACGTCCACCAGGTGTCCAGGAAAGTGACCCTCAGGCAGAGAGCAGCCACCCAGTGAGGACGCCCCGCTCCTCCTGCACAGCCTGACCGCCACCAGCACAAGCACAGAGAAGAGGAAGAGCGAAGACACGGACGCCAGGGCGATGACCAGGTAGACAGTAAGCGCTTCGGTCGGCGCCTGGTCGCGCGTGCCCTCAGCCACGGGCAGGTAGGGCTGCGAGAAGCCGTCCACCAGCAGCACGTGCAGCGTGACGCTGGCCGACAGCGGCGGCTCGCCATTGTCCTGGACCAGCACTAGCAGCCTGTGCCTGGGCGCGTCGCGCTCGCTCAGCAGCCTGGCTGTGCGCACCTCGCCATTGTGCGCCCACACGCTGAACAGCCCGGGCTCAGTGGCCTGGAGCAGCTGGAAGGACAGCCAGGCGTTGCGGCCCGAGTCGCCGTCCACCGCCACCACCTTGGTGAGCAGGTAGCCCGGCTCAGCCGCCCTCGGCAGGAGCTCGGTGCAGGGCGCGGACGCGTTGTGCGGCGGGTAGAGCACGAAGGGCGCGTGGTCGTTGGCGTCTAGCACCAGCACGCGCACCAGCGCCTGGCTGCTGAGCGCGGGCGAGCCTCCGTCGGCCGCGCCCACGCGGAACTCGAAGGCCCGCAGCGTCTCGAAGTCCAGCGCCCGCAGGGCGAACAGCTGCCCTGTTTCCGCATGGATGGACAGCAGCGAGGAGAGGGCCAGCTGCGGGTCGTGGTCTCTGTCCTGGGGCGGCAGCAGCGTGTAGGTGATCTGGGCATTGGTGCCTGAGTCTCTGTCTGTGGCGCTCACTGTGCCTATGTGCAGGGCGGGGCTGTTGTTTTCTGGGACCAACAGGGTGTAGGAGGTTTGGGTGAAGGCTGGGGCGTTGTCGTTCACGTCGGACACCCGCACTGTTATGTTGTGTTCCGTTTTCAGCCTGGGTGTGCCCATGTCTGAGACCGTGATGGTGATGTTGTACTCGTCTCTGCTCTCCCTGTCTAGTGACCCATCTATTTCCAGAGTGTAGAAATTCTCCGTGGATTGTTGTAGAAGAAATGGGAGACTGGCATCTATGGAACACATAACCTGCTGGTTGTTTCCAGAGTCTGCATCGAAAACACTGAATACTGCCACTGTAATCCCTGGCAAATTTTCAGGGACTGGGCTGATTAATGAGGACATGGTCAATTCAGGAGCATTGTCATTCACATCCATTACCTGGACAATTAAGACGCATTTTCCTGTTAGACCACCACCATCTGTAGCCTCCACATCCACATGATAAATCTGAAATGCCTCGAAATCCAAAGCCTTTATCAATCGAATTTCCCCTGTCCTTGCGTTTATTTCGAAGGGTTGGCTAAGAACATCATCTTGAAATAGCTCATAAGACACTTCCCCAAAGGATCCTGAATCTAAATCTCTAGCTGAGACTGAAATCACCAGAGATCCGATGGGGTTGTTCTCAGGGACTTGGGCCTCATAGAGGTCATGAGCAAATTCGGGGCTGTTGTCATTGCTGTCCAAAACCTGTATCTGAACCTCTGTGGTCCCTGACCTGGGTGGAGACCCGCCATCCAGCGCAGTAAGTGTTAGTCTGAGTTGGGACTGCTCCTCGCGGTCCAGTGCTTTGTCTAGCACTAGCTCAGGGAACTTCTTGCCATCACTGCGACTGCGAGTGAGAACGTGGAAGTGAGGGTCGCTGCTGATTGTGTAGTTCTGAAGGCTGTTGCTACCAGTGTCTAAATCCTGGGCCATTTTCAAAGGAAACCTCTTTCCTGGCATAGTATTTTCTGATATTCTAAGGAGCACTTCTCTGGCAGGAAACTCTGGAGCATGATCATTTATATCTCCTACTCTCAATGCAGCCTGAAAAAACTGCAAGGGATTTCCTAGCATCAGCTGGAAAGGTAGCAGGCATGGCTCCGTGGAGCCACATAGCTCCTCACGATCCAGTTTTTCTTTTAGCAGCAAAACCTGTTTCTGAAGATCAAGCTGCAAATACTGCCTGTTCCCTTTAAAAACAAGTCTTGCGCCCCGAGTAGCCAGCTCTCCCATCCTTAGACCCAGGTCTTTTGTCAAGTTACCCACAAATGAGCCACTTTCGGTCTCTTCCAGTATGGAATATTGAATTGATTCTGAATCCACCTCCCACAAAAGCATCCACATAATTAAAAGCGCCACTTGCCCTTTCAACTGTACCTTTGTCTGAAACATTTCTGTTGTTATGGCTGCTTCCCGAGGAAAAAAAATCCTTAAACACCACGTTCACCTTGACCCTTCAAAAGTCTTTGCTGTAGATTTTTAGATCCAATCTTACTATTTTTCTGGTGAGCACTTCCCTTCTGAAGGCTCTGACTTAGCAAATGTGTTTCTGTACTATTTTTTCAGCATCAGGATGAAATGGAGTTCTGGACCTGCAGAGGTTTGATTCATTCTCTTAGCCTGCATCGCCACCATGTGTTCAAACCAATAACTTCATGAGATGTTTTCAGATCAATTCCATTTTCGAAATTTGAGCTTTATACAGGCTTTTAGGTCAATCCACTATTTCTCAAAACGAGCAGGAGAACCATGTGCATAAAGGATTTCTTAGGAGTCTTTGTTTTTAAGTCAAGTCCTGGGCTTCCTCCAGATCTGGAATTAAACTGCCTGCTGGTGCCAATGGGAATCTGCACTTCAACTTTTCTTTTCAAGGGAGTTTCATAGGTACAATGTAAGAATTGTAATGCAGACTTATCATCAATGCCAATTCCTTATCAGGGCAATCGATCGTTGATGAGCGGTATAATTGCAAGAGTCTAAACAGTACATTTTTTAAATTTCCCAAGAAACACATTAATGAACTACACCAATCGTAAAAAATGATTAGCAACATGAATGCAAAATAAACAATTAGTTCTCTAAATTACATAACTCATGAATGCAATGAAGAACAAAGTTAACTTGCTGTGTGGCCATGCTTGGCCAGTAATGGGAATAATTAAGCCATTGGGAGGTAAATTGAAGACAAGAAGTCCTTATGATAGATATAACTAAGCAAACAAAATAATTTATTTATAAGATGAACTAGGAGGAATCAAATATTCATCATAAACATTTTAGAATTTGATTCCATTTTTACATGGATCAATTGGGTATGGTTTTAAGAAGGTTGCACAATTCATTCTAACTTTAAAAAATCAAATTTCTCTCATGTTAATTGCTCAAAATCTAAATACATTACCATATTGTAAGAAAATATATGCTACAGGAAAATGTCATTCAATAGCCATCTCCAACCAGGCATTGGGGTGCACACCTGTAAGGCCAGCCATTAACTGGGACACTGAGGCAGAATGACAGCAAGTTTGAGGCCAATCTGGACTATGTATAAGTTTGATGCCAGCCTAGACTACATAGGGAGACTTTGTCTCAACAAACAAAAAAATTGAAATCTAACAAAGTAAAACATTAAGCCCCTAAACTACCTCTACCATTCTCTGATAGCAATGAGGCTACTAGTTCTCTTCATGTAGATGGTGCAAAAGGTCAATTATTTTGAACAAATACTATTAAATTCAATGATGAAACATCATAACTATAAGTGACTACAACCTCACTATTTTCTGCTCAGAAAATTAAAAATGTCTTTAAGTATCTAGAAAAATATGGTTAAGTACACATATAAGATCATAAAATATAATAAACATAATTCATTTCTGATAGAATTCATATTTGTTTAGAGATAAAAATCAACTTTGCCTAAAGAAAAATGTACTTCACATAAAGGTCAAGATGATAGCAGTTTAAAAAATAGGATATATAAATTACTTCAACTCTCAGCAAAATAAATAAAGCTAAATAAAATCTAAAACCTCAACATCTGTGACCATCTTATAGCCAAAAATCACATCTTTGGAGCAAGAATAAAAAAATCATATGACAAACCTTCAAGATTTACTTGAAAAAAATCACTGAATGTGGGCTGTTTCTTGAACACATTAATAACAAAATGAACTGGCAAAGTCAAACCAACAATCATAAACATCTTAGATGAGTTTATTCACTTCCACCTCCATTTCTAAATGTTCTGTCTGAATGGATGTAATGGTTAATCTTGATTGTCAAATTGATTGAATTGAGAAGTGCCTAGAAGATTAGTAAAGCACTCCACTTGATGTTTCTGTGACAGGTTCCCAGAGAACATTAATTAAAAGAAGTAACCCACCCTGATGTAGGTGGCACAATCCCATAGGCTGGGGGCTAACAAAATCAAAGAGTTTTGAAAAGGGTGAAATACCTCTAAGGCAGGCTTTGTTTATCTCCCCTTCTTGGCCACCCTGAGGTAAGCTGCTCCACCATGCCCTCCATTCTATGATTGACTTATAATAATTATTCCTAGAGGTTTGTCAGTTTTATTAATATATTTCAAATATTCAGTTCTTTGTTTCATATATTTCTCTATTACTTTTGCTTTGAGTTTTTTTGAATCATATCATCTTTACCATTTCCTTCCTTATACATGGTTTGGGCTTAATTTTTTACATATTTTTCTAGATTAAAACTTGAAATAGCAAAGAGATAGTCAATTGTGTGAGGTCTTTATTTCTTTCCTAATTTATTCACTTCATGCTATACATTTTCCTCTTGTCACTGCTTTATCTATGCATCCCAAACTTTGATAGGTTGTGGGTTTTTTTTCAATTCAGTTCAGTAAGCATTGAAATTTCCCTTGAGACCTACTGCTTGATTCTTTCATTACTTAAAATATTTAATTTCCAAGTATTGGAATATTTTTCTTTTATACTTCCTTTATAGATTATTACTTGGAGTTAATTGTGGTTAGAGAACCCAGTCTGTATTGTTCCACTTTTAAATCAACTGAGTTTTGTGTTGTGGCCCAGGATGTGTCCTATCTTGTGTAGGTTCTGTGAGCATTTGAAAAGAATGTATATTCTGGTGTGGTTAGTTGGAAGTGTTCTACATATAGGGGTGAGATGCTATTGGTTTAGTGGTATTCAGTTAGTATGTTTCTTCATTGGTTTTACATGGTTGGTCTACCAATTTTTGAAAGAGGGACTGTGAAGTCTCTAACTATAATTATAATTGTATGCATTTTGATCCACATACCTTACAGCTCCATTGATTGGTGAATACACATTTAATGTTGTTTATTTTCTTCTCTTATCATGACATAACATCTCTCTCTTGTAATTTTGTTTACTTTGAGGTTACTTTGTCTCACAATGCAATGATCACTCTTGATTTACTTTCATTAATGTTCACAAAATATTTTCCCGTTTTTAAACTTTCAATCTTTCTTTTTTACTTTCAATCTTCTTATTTGTTTTGTTTTTTGTTTTTGTTTTTCTGAGGTAGGGTCTCACTCTAGCTCAGGCTGACCTGGAATTCTCTATGTAGTCTCAGGGTGGCCTCGAACTCATGGTGATCCTCTTACTTCTGCCTCCTGAGCGCTGGAATTAAAGGCATGTGCCACCACAACTGGCTTTTTACTTTCAGCCTTCTTTTGTCCTTGTATTTAACGTGTTTTGTAGACAACATATATTTGGTGGTAATTTATTTTTTAAGTTTTTTTGTATTTATTTATTTATTTGCAAGGAGAGAAGAGAGAGAGAGAGAGAGAGAGAGAGGGCACACGAGGACCTTAACTGGTGAGCCATCTCTCCAGCCCAGATTGTGAATATCTTTTTATTTTTTTTATATTTATTGAGGTAGGGTCTTGCTCTAGCCCACACTGACCTGGAATTCACTATGTAGTCCCAGGGTGGCCTTGGATTTATAGTGATCCTCCTACCTCTGCCTCCCAAGTACTGGGATTAAAGGGGTGTACCACTAGGCCCAGTCCAATGTATTTTTCAATTGGTATATTTAATTTATTAAAATTAAATGTAATTATTGATATATTAGAGCTTATATATGTATTTTTGCTTATTTTCTCTCCTTTTTTTTGTTTTTGTTGTCATATGGTACAGGTGATTGAACTCAAGGCCTCATGCATGCCAAGCAAATGCTTTCCCATTGAGCTACTTACTCTTCTTCAATTTCATAATTTCCTGTAGATTACAATACATTCCTTTACAATTCCATTTTGATGTATCTACTGTGGTTTTCAGGATACCATTTTGTTTGGCTCTCTCCATACTACACATTACATAATTTCCTAGTGTTATCATTTATCAGTTCAATAAATTGAGGAAAATTTACCCACTTACCCTCTTCCACTTATAATATGAGTACCTTAACTAGTTCCTTTCTATACATCTAGAACAACATCACACAGGGCTATAATTTTAGATTAGACCATGAAACATAACAGAAAATTTCCTTTAACAATTTTTTTTTCCTGTTTGTAGAGTTTTCTTCAGACAGTATAAAGATTTTGAGTATGTTTACTAATAGCAGATTCTCTTCCTAAATGATACTTTCATTGGCTGCAGGATCCTGGATTCACAGTTCATTTCTTTTAGCACTTCAAAAACATTGAGTGACCTCCTGATTTCCATAGCTTTGTATGAGAAATCTACTGTCTTTCTCAGTATTTCAAGATTTTTCTTTTGTCTTTACTTTGCAGATATTTGACTGTATTGTCTCGAACTGTGGGTTTCTTTGGGAGTTTTGAAGTTTGGGTTGGTATTCTCTCCCTCCTTTCTTTTTTCCCTTCCTCTCTCATTTCCTTCCTTCATCCCTCAGTCTCTCACAGGAGACTGAACTCAGTGCCTTTTAAGGCAAGTACATAGCCATTAAACTACACTCCTGTCTTGTTTGGCTTTTTGAATCACTGAGTTTATTCCTTTTGCCATATTTAAGAGGGCATTAGTTCTTTTTAGGTTTACCTTCTTACTTTCTTTTTTTTCTCTTGAGAACTTCACTGACACAAAAGTTTGTTATTGTCACACAGACTCCTAGGCAATGCTAAATATTTTGGTATGTATATAAAGTATGTGGCATGTGTGTGTGTGCATGTGTGTATGATACATGCATATATGTGCAGATGCACATGCCTCATGCACATGTGGAAATCAGAAGACATTGGCTATCCTCTTCTATTGCTCTTCTGCCTTATTTCCTTGGGACAGTGTCTCTCACTAAACCTGGAGTCCCTGTTTTTTAGTTAGACTGGTTGACCAAGGATCCCAAATGATGTCTCCAACATCCTTGTTTCAAGGATTACAGGCATGATATGCCTGACATTTTGCATGAGTGCTGAGGATTGAACTCAGGTCCCTTGTCCTTGTGCAGTACGTGCTCTTACCCACTGAGCTTCTTTCCCAGACCTCAGTTCAGTTTTTTATGAAGTAGGGTCTCACTTTAGCCCAGGATAACCTGGAATTTACTATGTATATTCAGGCTGGCCTTGAGCTCATGGCATTCCTCCTACATCTACCTCCTAAGTGCTGGGATTAAAGGTGTGTGCCATAACACCTGGCCTTAAATTCAATTTTTAATAAACTATTTCACTGTTAAAATTATGTGATTTCTTTTTTTTGTTGCTGTTGTTTATGTGCATTTGTGTGTGGGTGGTGGTGGGAGGGTATATGTGCTCATACAGTCCCTCATACATTTCCAGTCTTCAGAATGCTCTGGCCTACAGTGGCAAGTGTTCCATTGCTCCATTGCTCTTCTGCCCATTGTTATTTGAGCCCAGTCTCTTACTCATCCTGGAGCTTGCCTTTTACATACAGAATGTAGAAAAGATTAAGCTATAAAATAAAACAAATATAATACATGTAGAATAATGATTAAGCATATACAATAGCTAACAAATTGAATTCTGAGAAATAAACAACAGGATAAGACTAGAGATACAATTTTTAAGGGTGTAATGATAGAGATGAAATAACCCCAGAGATAAACATTATATATTAATTGTTAGAATTCATAAATGCATTGAAATGTCCAGTAAAATTAATGAAAATGATTATGATATTATTTTTAAATTTATTCTAACTAAAGAAAGAATTTACATTACCTAAAATCTGAGAAAGGGCAGAAATTATATATGTAGTATATATACTTTGTGTGTTATATATGTGAGAAAGGAGAGGGGATAAAGTGATCAATAATCAGAATGGTTAATAGTCTCATAAATTTTGAATTAAATCAATATATTGGTGATTTCAGCTTATGAGTTCTTTCTGTGATCAAACCACCATTCAAGTAAATGCATGTTTAGATGTGGAAGAGCAGAAAAGATTTTTTTTTGCAAAGACTCTTTTAGTATGGCACTTGAGAATATGTGGTAGCAGCAGGAGGAAATAAGAAGGAAAATGGATTAAGGGACCTGTCAAAGTGTATGGTACAGTGCAGGTCAGGCTCTATCCAGGCCACCTGCTAGGAGAAACCAGGAAGACTTAGCATTCTGCACAGGCCTGGCATGACAACAGCTACAGCCCCATGCCCGTGAGCAACCTGCTGCGAGATGATCTGCCCAGAGACAGGCTGTCATTGATCACAAGAAGGGAACCACCCCATACAATGATTGGCCAACCAAACCCTTAAAAACCCCTGCACTTCCCTGAATAAATGAGTCTGCAGCAGCTCTCCCTCTGCCTGCTTTCACCCCACTCCCGGTGTCTGTGTCTTGACTCCATGCCTCTCACCCCCTTCCCAGAGGAGACCATGCATCCCCTCCTGGGCTGGCCCTAGGAGGGACCCCAACATTTGGTACCTGAACAGGGACCCTCTGTCCTTCAGTGCTGGTGAGACACTCCCTCCTTGATCATCGATGAGTAGGACCCTTTCTGTTCTGTCTGCTGATAGCTGCCTGAGGGTGAGTGGGCAACCCCCTCCTTGCCCCTTTTCCTTTTGTTCATCCTTTTCCCTGGCAGAAAGGCACACATCACCACACAGTCTCAAAGCCTGTGCCTGCCCCTCCATTCTCTGTTTGTCCTGGTGAAATCACATAAGGGTCTGACCCAGTTGGCTGAGCTTTCCCAGAGACACCATGTGGGATTATGGCCATGGAGTAATGACCCACGGAAGTCTGCCACTAAGCACAAGACACTTGTGTCCTAAGCATTCTGTCCATATGTCTCAGCTGGCCCTGGCAATAGGTGTTGTGGTTTGCATGATTATCCTTTGGGCTATAATTTTTGATCTGGGTTATCATTTTCTCATTCTCCTTGATTCAGGGTTGTCACAGCCTAGCCGTCCCCCAAACACCACTATGCTGCAATGGGCAACCTCCTTTCCCATCAGAAGATTCTGCAATTGCATGCTCTTAAGGCCCTCCTCCTGCCACGTGGCTTAAAAGTGAAATAAAAGGACTTCCACGGCTTTTGGGAAGACACTCTTGTTTGAGCCCCATGGATTAGCCCCGAGAACATCTGGGACACTTCCATTTGGTCTCAGGTTCTCTTCCTTGTGAGGAAACATGAAGTTCACAATGGACACCCCCCCACCCCATTCTTTCCTATCCCCCTTGCCATAATTGCCAGACTTAAAGCCTCCTCCATGGAGGAAGTCATTTCTGCCCATAATGAAAGCTGTAAGGAGGAACTGAAACTGGCTCTTCAAACCTCATCCTTCCCAGCCCCCTCTTACGATAACTTGGATGA
Organism: Orientallactaga sibirica; assembly: GCA_036365145.1. NCBI lineage: Eukaryota > Metazoa > Chordata > Mammalia > Rodentia > Dipodidae > Orientallactaga > Orientallactaga sibirica. The sequence goes on along the minus strand of JAEOAD010000005.1, from coordinate 47,571,889 downwards.
GGAGGAAGACCAACCCTTCAATGATAAAAGATCGCCACCCCAACTGCAGCTGTGCTCACACCTGACTTCAATGATAAAAAACTAACTACCCCTCCCTCTCTTTACCCTTGGAAGGACCTCTGCCTGCTCCATCCTGGACATACCCAGGCAGCTGCCAATTTGCTGACATGCCCCATTGCCCCACCTTTCACCACCTTCCCTATTAACATAGGGCCAGATGCAACAGCCAGGCCCTGATACCCACCCTCTTTTAACACAGGGCCAAGGGTATGCTTGTGTCTTTCCAGATACTTCACAGATCCTGATCTGGATCCCTGCCAGAAATATGCATCCAGAGACTGTCTTGGTGATCAACCTTGATGAGGAGGATGATGCCAAACACCTCAGGCCAGATATGGGATTGTAAACTTATTCCCCCTTCTCTCCTTTTATCACCTTTTCTCCCTACTACCACTTCCCAGAAACCATTTTGGACAATTCTTCTTAGGCCATACTTGTTTGGTGCTGTGGGCCTAGATTCCCACACTTTTCCCAGGCTTCATTTTAGCCACTCTATTTTGCTGCATTCCTCCCCCTTCAAGTAAGTACTTCTTTTTAACCGCACCTTTGCCTTTTTGCTTATTAATGCCTCTTATGGTAATGCTACCTTCCAACCATCCATAAATTCCTTTGCAACTCCTTTGATTGCAAATTGATCTTCTACGATTAAGGACACTCAATGCTACTATTTATGGCATTAAGGGTGAGCTCACGTCAGTCACCCAACAACCTGTTTATGTTAAACCCCCCCTATTATTTTGTATTGGTCCCAACACTCAATGCCTCTGCCTTTTTACTCTTTTCTGGGGCTTTCTCAATTGCTCCCTTCTTAGTTGTAGACTGAGCCCTTGCATGACTATTCATGCTGACCTCCATGTTATTGTTAGACAGGTGCTGATTGGCTTTGCAGGTGTTTCTCCTGATGATAGCTTTACATTTATTTCTTCGACCCTTCCTCCATTCTTCTCCTGGTGGGAATCTTAGTTGTTCTCGACATCATGCTGATCCTTTTCAGATGTCTCAGAGCTTTTTCTCAGCACATCACCACCATCCAAACCAACCAGGTTCTACTGCAGGGAGCCATTTACCAATCAGAAGGGGCAACCCCTCATGAACCACCATATGATATCTTATCTGCCATTTCTCATTTGTAAACCTGTCCTACCCCAGTCTTTCTCAGGTTCTATAGTTGATTCTCATCGTGACCATTCACATGCCACAGAACCACCCCCACATGGTCCTCCAATGCCTCCTAGGTGACAGCCACAACCCCTTGGGCCTTCTCACCAGGATAAGATCCCATGAAATGGGGCAACCTAAGACAGGAACCGCTGCATGAGGTGATCTCTTGGGGCCTGGGGTCAACAATAGCTTGGCAAAAAACCATGCCACCCAGGGTCGCCAATAATAAAAACAAAAAGGAGGATATGTATGGCACAATGAAGGTTGGGCCCTAGCCAGGCTGCCTGCTAGTATATATGGCACAGTGAAGGTTGGGCTCTAGCCAGGCCACCTGCTAGGAGAAACCAGGAAGTGGCTTCTATGGATGTGGCATTCTGCACAGGCCTGGGGTAACAATAGCTACAGCCCCATGTCCACGAGCAACCTGCTGCTAGATGATCTGCTTGGAGATGGGCTGTCATTGGTCACAAGAAGGGAACCACCCCATACAACGATTGGCCAGCCAAACCCTTAAAACCCCCTGCACTTCCCTCTGCCTGCTTTCACCTCACTCCAGGTGTCTGTATCTTGACTCTGCACCTCTCACCCTCTGCCCAGTGGAGACCCTGCATCCCCTACTGGGCTGGCCCTAGGAGGGACCCCAACATCAAACAATGGATTCAACTAGAAAAAGTATGGAGACAAAGTTACAGTTTTGTACAGATTGAGAGATAATTTAACTCAAATGGAAGTAAAAAGATAAAGAGTTCAAGTTAGAAAACAGGGGAAGCTAAATTTTTTTTTAATTGAGATTTTGAAAGTATTTGAAGTTGTGGTTGAGCCAATTCATGAAGCTGAAATGGTGAATCTATGTGATCTTGATTTTAGGAACATTCCATTTTCAACAACATTACACAACATTGCATTGTAAAGAGCAGAAAAGAAAATCTTTACTGTAGACAATGACCTAACCTCTGCAAGGGGCAATATTCTGGATAGAGAGAGTCAGAACCTGACCACCTGGAGCAGCTAACAGCTATGTTTTGAATGGTAATCAGACATAACCATTTAAAAGTACAGGTTTGAGCCAGGCATGGTGGTGCATGTCTTTAATCCCAGCACTCTGGAGGCAGAGGTAGGATGATTACCATGAGTTCGAGGCCACCCTGAAACTACATAGTGAGTTCCAGATAATCCTGAGCTAGAGTGAGACCCTAACTCCCAAATCCAATAATAATAATAATATGATGATGATGATGATGATAATAATAATAATAATAATAATAATAATGTAGAAGGTTCAATCTCAGTGAGTTTGGAATGTCTTTAATCTTTAATCCCAGGATATGGGAGGCAGAGGTAGGAGAATTTTCATGAGTTTAAGGTCACTCTGAGACTACATAGTGACTTTCAGGTCAGGCTGGGCTACAGTGAAACCCTACCTTGATAAAACAAAAAAAGGGGGGAGGGGAGAAAAGGCAGAATAAGAATGACATTCATTTCATTCCCATAGAAATTAAACTGACTGTGGATAGATATTGCTCAGAGGATAAAGTGCCTGCCTGGCAATAGGAATGCCTGAGTTGGGATCCTCAGATTGCAAGTAAACGTAGACACTGTAGTGTGAGCCTCAGCATTCCCAGCACCCTATGGCAAGAAAGGAGGCATAGACAAGAGAATCATTCAGAAGCTTGTGGGTCAAGTGTTCTAGTGAGAACCAATACCCAAACATATCATTTGACCACAACAGGTGCACCATACTGAAAGTGTGTCGACATTCACACACATGAACATGCATAGACATCAAACCCACAAATTTAATTTAACTTCCCCATTCCCCTCTTCCTTCACTTACTATTCTTTTCTTATAAAGATAACATTAATATCCGACCATCTTTACTCATATATTTCATTTGTTATGAAATTTATTAGAATTTCTTTAAAAATTTGCATGAACTGAATTATGTAATACTTTTTTCTAAAACTTGGCATCAGGGCTGGAGGGATGGTTTAGTAGTCAAGGCATTTGCCTGCAAAGCTAAAGGACCCAGGTTCAATTCCCCAGGATCCACGTTAGCCAGATGCACAAGGGGGCACACACATCTGGAGTTCGTTTTCACTGGCTGGAGGCCCTGGCATGCCCATTCTCTTTCTTTCTCTCTCCCTCTTTCTCTGTCAAGTAAATAAATAAAATGAAATAAAATTTAAAGTTTTAAAAACTTGGCATCAAATAAACTTTGATATTCTAGAATATATACAGAAAACAATTAGAATATGATTTTATTAAAATAGTTCACAGCCAGGCATGCCAGCACTGCACATAATACCAAAACTTGGAAGAACAAGGTGGGAGAATAACAGCAAATTTGAGGCCAACTCAGTCTGTATGGTGAGTTTCAGACCACAGTGAGTCTTTGTCTCAACAAAACTAAAAATCAGGCTGGAGAGATGGCTCAATGGATAAGAGTATTTGCTGTACAAGCATGAGGACCAGTGTTTTGTACCCAGCACTCACGTAAACAGGGGGCTCTGGTTCAGTGAGGGACTCTGTCTCAGAGAATAGCTTGAAGAGAAATAGCAGAGGATAGTAGACATTCTTCTCTGGCTCTCACATGTGTGAGTGGGAATCTTCACATACATATAAATACACCACATGCACACATACATCCCACACCATACATAATAATGTCCTTGCAAAAAACTAACATCAGCCTAGGCGTGGTGACACACACCTTTAATTCCAGCACTTGGGAGTCTGAGGTAGGAGGATCTCCATGAGTTCAAGGCCACCCTGAGACTACATAGTGAATTACAGGTCACCCTGGTCGAGAGAGAGACCCTACCTCGAAACACCACAAAAAAACAACATGTTACAGTAATCAAAAAATACAAATTGGGATGAAGTGCAAATGCATAAGAGGGGGGAAACACCAATAGCGTGCATAGGGTAAAAATGTAAACATAAATGCTAGAAAGTAGATTGACATTTTCCAGAATTCAATGGAAAAATCCATCACAAAAGAACATCAAATCTATATCAAAAGGTGAGTGTTGCTTCATAACACGCTGAAATTCTATATCAGGGCTATTAAAGGATAAATGTGGGGGAAATCACATAATTACAAGATTTCTAAAATAATCCAAGACGATTTTGCACGACAGCAGTTTTTCTCTTCTGCCCAGCCTCTTGGGTCTGGAGGTTGGGAAATAAGGGCTTTACAAAAGTGAACTCATTTGGTACCAGCAGAACCACCCATCAGACAAACCTCATACTGGTAGCTGTGGGACAGCGTCCCCGCCCCGCTGACGTCCACCAGGTGTCCAGGAAAGTGACCCTCAGACAGAGAGCAACCACCCAGAGAGGATGCCACGCTACTCCTGCACAGCCTAACCGCCACCAACACGAGCACAGAGAAGAGAAAGAGCGAAGACACGGACGCCAGGGCGATGACCAGGTAGACAGTGAGCGCTTCGGGCGGCGTCTGGTCGCGCGCGCCCTCGGCCACGGGCAGGTAGGGCTGCGAGAAGCCGTCCACCAGCAGCACGTGCAGCGTGACGCTGGCCGACAGCGGCGGCTCGCCATTGTCCTGGACCAGCACCAGCAGCCTGTGCCTGGGCGCGTCGCGCTCGCTCAGCAGCCTGGCGGTGCGCACCTCGCCATTGTGCGCCCACACGCTGAACAGCCTGGCTCGGTGGCCTGGAGCAGCTGGAAGGACAGCCAGGCGTTGCGGCCCGAGTCGCCGTCCACCGCCACCACCTTGGTGAGCAGGTAGCCCGGCTCGGCCGCCCTGGGCAGTAGCTCGATGCAGGGCGCGGAAACGTTGTGCGGCGGGTAGAGCACGAAGGGCGCGTGGTCGTTGGCGTCCAGCACCAGCACGCGCACCAGCGCCTGGCTGCTGAGCGCGGGCGAGCCTCCGTCGGCCGCGCCCACGCTGAACTGGAAGGCCCGCAGTGCCTCGAAGTCCAGCGCGCGCAGGGCGAACAGCTGCCCGGTGTCCGCGTGAATGGACAGCAGCGAGGAGAGGGCCAGTTGCGGGTCGCGGTCGCCTTCCTGGGGCGGCAGCAGCGAGTAGGTGATCTGAGCATTGGTGCCTGAATCTCTGTCTGTGGCGCTCACTGTGCCTATGTGCAGGGCGGGGCTGTTGTTCTCTGGGACCAACAGGGTGTAGGAGGTTTGGGTGAAGGCTGGGGCGTTGTCGTTCACGTCGGACACCCGCACTGTTATGTTGTGCTCCGTTTTCAGCCTGGGTGTGCCCATGTCTGAGACCGTGATGGTGATGTTGTACTCATCTCTGCTCTCTCTGTCCAGTGGTCCCTCTGTCACTAAGCTGTAAAAGTTCTTGAATGTGGGCTTTAAAAGGAAGGGGAGATCGTTCTGAATGGAGCAAACCATCCTGCCATTGTCTCCCGAGTCTGGATCAAAAACATTGAAAACAGCAACTACAGTCTCTGGAGAGTTTTCTGGGATAGAGCTTGTGACCTTCGATAAGGTCAGTTCTGGGGTGTTGTCATTCACATCTACCACCTCGACAGCGACTGTGCATTTTCCTGTGAAGCCATCACTATCTGAGGCTATAATTTCCATGTTGAAATAGCGAATTGCCTCGAAATCCAACGCCTTTTTCAGATAAATTTCTCCTGTGCTTTTGTCTATTATAAATGTTTCAGATACATCACCACCATGAAATAGAGCATAGGTGACCTTTCCGTGTGTTCCAGCATCCAAATCTTGGGCGGAGACAGTGACAACTAAGGAATTGAGCATGCTGTCCTCAGGAACCTGTACCTCATAGCGTGACTGAGCAAACTGGGGAGCATTATCGTTAATGTCCACAACTTCAATGCGCACTGTGGTGGTCCCAGACCTGGGCGGAGCCCCGCCATCCAGCGCGGTGAGGGTTAATCTGAGCTCAGGCTGCTCCTCCCTGTCCAGTGCCTTATCCAGCACCAGCTCTGGGTATCCCCTGCCATCTCCGCGGCTGTGAGTGACAACATGGAAATTGACGTTGGGGCTGATGGTGTAGTTCTGAATGGTGTTGCAACCTATGTCAAAGTCCTGTGCTGCTTTCAGCGGAAACGCAGTCCCTGACTGGGCGCTCTCTGGGATTCTCAATAGCATTTCCCTGTCTGGGAACTCTGGGGAATGGTCGTTTATATCTGTGAGTTGCAAATCAGTTTGAAAAATCTGCACAGGGTTTTCCAGTAACAACTGGAAATGCAATGTACAGGGATCTGTCTCCCCACACAGCACCTCTCGGTCTAGTTTTTCATAAACTAGCAAATCTCCTGTCTTTACATCGAGCTGCAAGAGCTCTTTGTTTCCTTTGTAATGCATTTGAGCGCCTCGAGTGGCCAGTTCACCCACCCTCAGCCCTAGATCTTTTGCCAGATTTGCCACTAAGTAGCCACTTTCTGTTTCTTCAGGCATGGAATATTTTATTGCCTCACAGCCAACCTCCCACACAAACAATAGTATAGCAAGAAAAAGAACTTGCCTTTTCCATGGCGTTTTTGGTACAGCTGTCTCCATTATTCAGACAGGGTCCAGAAGGTGCAGTTTCTTCAAGTCGGTTACAATCCACTCAGATAGTTTGGCTCAATAAACTTGAATTAACTCTTACTAAATTCTGGTAGAGAGATGCCTTCTTTGGAGATCTGTACCCTAGATCTTACCTAAATGCTTCCTTTCAGAGAGCAATCATTTTTCTGATTCCCAGCTTAATGGCCTCCTCCGCATCTGTACAGCCCAGGTTTTCATACTCTTAGCCTGCATCGCCACCTCGTGGTCCATTTTTGCTATTGCATATTTCTGGCCTTTTCTTTCCAAAGTCATGCCTCATGCCCATATCAATATCTTTTTAATTACAAAGTAGTCTTGATTATAGCCTGCAGAATATTGGAAATTCTAACATGTTTGCTGAGTTAATTTTCATTGGAAAGAGAAACCTTTATAATGAACAAAAATGTCATGTTAATCTTAACAAAATATTTTTGAGTACATGGAGAAACCCTGTTTTAGTTGGTAATTTCATTAAATCCAAGAAATTAATGTAATGAATATCTACAAAATTTTTAATTTTTTCCAACCTATCTTTGTTTTCAAGTATGATATATAATCATAAATGGCATAAATCTTATGTGTACCACATTGTGTTTAAAAAAATAGGGCCTGGAAAAATGGCTTAGCGGTTAAGTGCTTGCCCGTGAAGCCTAAGGACCCTGGTTCGAGGCTCGATTCCCCAGGACCCACGTAAGCCAGATACACAAGGTGGCTCATGCATCTAGAGTTCATTTGCAGTGGCTTGAGGCCCTGGCATGCCCATTCTCTCTCTCTCTCTCTCTCTCTCTCTCTCTCTCTCTCTGCCTCTTTCTCTTTCTGTCGCTCTCAAATAAATAAAACATTTTCTTGAAAAAAATAAATAAACTGTATGGGGCTGCAGAGTTGGATCAGCAGTCAAGGCATTTCCCTGCAAAGCCTAATATCCTGGGTTTGATTCACCATGTAAAGCCAGATGCATAAAGTGGTGCATGTATCTGGAGTCCATCTGCAGTGACTGCAGGCCCTGGTGTGACCATTCTCTCTGTCTTTCTTCTATCTCTCTCTGCTTGCAAGTAAATAAAAAATATTAAAAAATAAACTGTATGTAAATGCAAAATATTTCCTGTTTCCATTTACTGGTTATTACTCTCCTCCATAAAGAAGAGCATTATCTTGCCTTTTTTTTTATCACAGAGTCTTTTGCCATTTTTAGAACTTGTATAAAAGGTGTCAGACAGTGTTCCTCTCGTGTCTGTTGTCATTCTTGGAACATTTTGTTTGTAAAATTGATCTGTGCTATATTCGAATTTACTTTTTCTAATTACTTCTTGGTAGTCCTCCATATGATTGTACCATTATTTGTGTACATGTACTCCAGTTGATGAATATTGGGGTTTCCACTTTGAATTTTGTTTAATAGAACTGCCATATGCATCCATACACATGTAATATGTACAAGAATATGTATATTTCATATGTCTGTATTTATGTTGAATATATTTAAAAAGTATTTAGCTTTATCAAACATTGTGAAATCTTTTGCAATAGTAATTTTACTGAAGTGTGCATGGTGGGTCACACCTGTAATCCCAGCTATGCAAAGGCACAGAACAAATAATCAGCAGTTTAAGGCTAGTTGGGGTGAGAAAGTGTGTACTCTCTCAAAAAATGCAAGGGTTAGAGATATAGCTCAAATGTAGAACACTTTCCTAGAGTACTCAAAGTCATGTGTTCAATCCCCAGTCCTATTAAAAAAGTAATATTAGCAGTGTATGAGATTTCTAGTTGCTCCATAATCTTGTCAACATTTGATGATGCCTTTCCAGTTTTAACTACCTTACTGTGGTATGTAGAGATATGTTGTAGATGTATTTCACATGTTTTTGGTGATTAATAAAGTAGCTCTTGTTTTCATATGTTTATTGGCCATTGGGATGAATGTTCTTGAAGGCTTTGTTCATAAACTTTTTTTTTTTTTTTTTTTTTTTGAGGTAGGGTCTCACTCTGGCCCAGGCTGACCTGGAATTAACAACGTAGTCTCAGGGTGGCCTCAAACTCAAGGCAATCCTCCTACCTCTGCCTCCCAAGTGCTGGGATTAAAGGTGTGCACCACCACACCCGGCTTCATAAACTTTTTTATTAGGAGCATTTGCTGGTTTGCAAGTTAGTTTCTTCTGCAGAAGTTTTTTCTAACTATATGACCTTATCCAAATATATGTATTGCAAGTATCTTTACCCATTCTCAACCTTACATTTTAACTATATTATGGTGTCTCATGAAACATTAGTTTTACCAGCCTGATCTATTAATATTTTCAATTTCTGATATCACCTTTGTGTTTTGTTTAAATCTTTCCATACTCTAAGATCATAAAATGTTTATACATTCTGAGTTATCATTTTACTTTTCACATTTAAAGGTATAATCAACTTAAAAGTTTTTAAATTTTTTTAATTTTATTTATTTTTGGAGAGAGACACAGAGAGAAACAGATAGAGAGGGAGAGGAAGACAGATAGAGATGGGCATGCCAGCAGTCTCTCAGCTGCTGTGAACAAAATCCAGATGCGTGTGCCCCCTTGTGTGCAAGTGCGGCATTGCGCCCTTGCGTCACTGCATCTGGCTAAACGTGGGACCTGGAGATTGGAACTGCTGGAGATTGGAACCAGAGTTCTTAGGCTTAGCAGGCAGGTGCCTTAACTGCTAAGCCATCTCTCCAGCCCTCAACTTAAAAGTTTTGCAAATGAATAATTTTAGGGTTCATTTTTTCCCAAGTGGCTTTGCACTGTGTCCATTCTTTATCATTTCTGAGCTTTGTCACAAATCATGTGGTCATTGGTCTGCTCAAGTCTTCTAGTTTCTCTTTGATGATCATATAATCTTATGTTCTCGTAATTATTATGGGTTTGATTTTGAGAGATAAGTCTTCCTCTGAAAAAACAAAGTTTGAAAGATTTTTAAATTCATAAAATTATGAGAAGATAGATTTTTCATAAACAATCTTCCTCATTATCAACATCCATCACCAGAGTGGTGTACTTCTAACAATTGACTATCATACATTAACACATATTTACTACTGAGACCTTCATTTCAATTAGGGTTCCTTTCATGTCCTGTGCATTCCATATGTTTGGATAAAGTTATTATAACATGCATCCACCTTTTGAGCATCCTATGGAATGGTTTCACTGTCTCCCAAGCCTTTAGTTCTACCTGTGTATCTCTTTCTCCCTCTTCTAGATCCCTGGAAACCACTGACTTTCCCAAAATGTCAGATTAATAGAATCATACAGTATAGAGTCTTTACCATTTGGCTTCTTTGACTTGCTAGTATGTGTTTAAATTTTTTTGTTGTTGTTGTTGTTGTTGTTGTTTGGTAAGTTAAGAAAGATTTATTTTATAAAAATAAATCAGACATTGAAAATAGAGAAGAAAAGCTCCTAAGGTGAGAGGACTTCTGAGCAGGCAGTCCCATATTTAACTTTTCTCAATGTCTTTCATGGGATTGATAGCTCATTTATTTGGTTGAATAATAATATTCCATTTTGTGATGTATCAAAGTCTATTGCTGCATTCATCAACTGAAGGATCTTTGTCACATCCAGCTTGACAGGAATAAAGATAGCATAAACATCCATCTGGACATAAATTTTCAGCTTATTTGGATAAACACCAAAGAGAATGACTGCTGATTACATAGTAAGGAACATGCTCAGTTTTTCAGGAAAATGACCAACTGTCTTCCAACTAGGGTCTGTGCCATTTTTTTTCATCCCAATAAGCAAAGAATGAGAGTTCCAGTTGCTCCACATCCTGCTGTGTGTTTGTACTGTCAGTTTTTCTGGAGTTTGGTATTTCTACCTCATGGTTGTGGAGTGGCATTGCATGCTATTGGAACTTCAATTTCCCTAATGCCATCGATATGGAACATCTCAAATGCTGATTTATTATCTGTTACGTATGGTTTGTCAACATGTCTGATGAAGGTCTATGACACATTTTTGCATAGAACTTTTTATTATTGGTTAGTTTTTAAAGTTTTGAGGTGTTTAATAATCATTGTTTATCAAATATGTCTTTTGGCAATATTTTCTCCTAGTGTAAGATGTGATTTTTCATTTTCTTCATAGACTCTTGTGCTAAGCAGAAAACAGTTGATTATAATCAAGTGTACATTATCAAGTCTTCCTTCCATGGATCAGCCACTAGTGTAGCATCTCCAGTTTGCTTTTAAGGTTTTATATTTTAATCTTTTAAAATCAATATTCCTGTATTAATTTCCCTTTCACTGTTCATACAAATCATCTACTCTGTTCATCAACTTTCACAAATAAATTTTGTTTAGTATCTTACTGTTTCTGTAGATTTATTTGAAGAAAAAATTCATTGCAAAATATTCAGTCTTATTCTCTCAGGAATTAAGAGATTTCCCATCCCAGGCATGGTGGAGCATGCCTTTAATCCTAGCAGTTGGGAGGCAGAGGTAGGAAGATCACTGTGAGTTCGAGGCTACCTTGAGACTACATAGTGAATTCCAGGTCAACCTAGGCTAGATCAAAACTCTATCTCAAAAAACCAAGAAAGGGAGAGAGAGAGAGAGAGAGAGAGAGAGAGAGAGAGAGAGAGAGAGATTTCCCTTAAGGGCTGGAGAGATGGCTTAGCAGTTAAGGTGCTTGCATGCAAAGCCAAAGGACTCAAGTTTGATTCCCCAGTACCCCCATAAAGCCAGGTAGCCCATGTGTCTGGCATTCATTTGCAGGGGATAGAGGCCCTGACATGCCCACTATCTCTATCTGACTCTCTCTGTATCTCTCATAAATAAATAAATAAATAAAATTTAAAAAGGATTTCCCTTAAGTCTCCCAACATGATTTAGTTTGTCTATTTTATATTTGTACTGTGCCAACTTAAACATTTATATTTTGTAGTTATGGTATGGGGTGCATTGTTTTAGAACTCTTGTATTTGTATGTTTCCTTCTCTAATTTTTTTTTGAGGTAGGGTCTTGCTGTAGGCCAGGCTGTCTTAGAATTCACTATGTAGTCTCAGGGTGGCCTTAAACTCATGGTGATCTTCCTGTTTCCTCCTCTCACTAAAGGCCCCACCAAGGGATTAGAGGCATGCATTCCACCATTCCTGGTCACATAAATGACATATAAATACTTCATAAATGGTTAGGATTAGGATTTCATTCTTTTTTTGAGCAAATGACTCTTATCTCCTCCAACTCATGGTGATCCTCTATCTTTCTGGGATTAAAGGCATAATTGACAAAACTTCATTCTTTTTGTGCAACCTCTTATCTTTCACATAATTGACATCATATAATTGAGTTTTTCTTAAATTTTAGTCTGAACTTTTTATTGTCTCAGTGGATAAAACTTCAGACTAAAATTGATTTTTTAGTTATTTAGTTTTGAGGTTATTTGAGAAATTTCAAGCATCTTCATGTATGAGATCTAATACCAATTGCTAGATTACCTAGTTCAATGACAGTGCTTAGAACCTTTAATTTTAAAGTACTAAAACAATATTTTAAATAAAATACTATTATTGCCTTGTTTCATTAATAGTCAATCAATATTCATTTATATTACTCTCTCCATTACTTCTACTTCTTCATGCAATTCTTTGATCCCTTTAGGATTGTTTTGTTTTCCTTTTTCATAATGAGTTCTACTAAATGTATTTCTTTTGGTGTGCATATGATTGTGGTTAATTCTCTCAGTCCTTGTCTGAAAGCTTCATTTTTGATGGATATATTTGCTCAAAATATGACTCAAAATTTGGTGATCATTTTCTTTTAAAATTTTAAAGACAGCATCTTTGTCTTTGTGATTTATGTTAACATGTCAGCTGTCCATCTTGCTGAGGTGCCTTTAAAATAATTACACCAGTTTTCAATGGTTGCTTAAACACCCTTTCTGGTTTTTTTCTATTTGACTTTAGTCTTGAGCAACTAGGGTGCACCTATGATTATTTTGCTTTTTACTTACCCTGAATAATTTGTGCTAAGCATTTTGAATGATTGAAGACTTCTACCAGTCTAGAAATTGTTGGTTATTATTGCCTTAAATATTGCTTAATCACTTCTTAATAACTTTTTACTGATAATTTTTTGAATTTACATAATGTATTTTGATCATAATTTGGTCTCATTACTTTCTTTTGTCCTCATTTCCCCAGATCTCTTCTACTGTACCCAACCTTCTTTGCAACTAGTCCTCCTTTTATTTTGATGTCAAGTTTTTTGCCCACTTCCATCTCCCATTATGATGTGTAGTCCTTGTACAGGGAATGGTAGCTGCTGTGTAGGCCTGAATGCAGTCACCATTTTATATCCATTAGGTAGCATTTCAAAGCACTCCTCCTGATCTTTGGCTCTTCATTTCTTTCCACCACCTCTTCATTAGTGTTCAATGAGCCTTGGAGGATATGACAGAGATATCTTATTTAGTACTGAGCTCTCAGCTGTCATTTCTTCTCAGCACTTTGATGAGTTTTGAGTCTCCTTAGTAGTCACTGCCATCTGCAAAAAAAAGTTTCTCTAACTCAAAATGTGAAAAGAACTAACCTATGGGCAAAAGCATAAATATTTAGAGGGTAATTTGATGGATATTACACATCTATTTATTCAAATTACAGTAGTAGATTAACCTCTAGGGGCCATGACATCTTCAGCCTTAGGTTTTTGTCTGTTTTTAGTAGTGTGTAACAGGCCTCAAATCTAATCAGAAAGCAGTTTCTTACCCCCATAACAGACTTGCCACTATTATACCAGTGGGCATATCTTGTCCTACTGGTGACTTGTGTAGCTTGTAGTATCTACTGCTGGATAAGACTGTTGATGACTTTTCTCCCTTGGCAGCCTGTATAGCACCTTCCAGCAAGTTGACAGCTAGCAGGGAGAGGCTTTCAGCTCAGCTCCAGCTTGATTTCTCAGTCACTGTCTTCAACAAAAGCATGTAGTATCTTCAGTGATAGTGTTTTACCACCTAGTTCTTATGGGCTTACAAGAGCAATGGAATTGATCTGTTTTTTTTTTTGAGGGCTTCAAGATCCTTCCTGAACAATGCCTTATGGGCAGGTATCCCACCCCTGGCATTGGGTTTTCCTGTAACAACCTATGACTTCTGAACACAGAATTATCTACACCTGCTGGATACTCTTCCCAAAATAGCTCTTTTAAAATTTACATATTTAAAAGTACATAACAAAAAGTAGATTTCCCTATGGCTTATTAATAACATATTTAAGTTTGGCTAAACCTTTCCCAAAACCTTTTCTCCTCCATCTTCCTCCCTGATCTCTGTTAGACCTTTCTACCACCAGTACTTAACACTTCTACTTACATATATATTCTCTCTTACATCCTTCTAGGATTAAAATCATATACATGTTAGAGTGTTTTACCAAATCCCAAATTTCAGTAATGTTCTTTTCTATGTTTTAATCATATTTTCTGTTTTTATTTAGATATTTTATATGGAATTGTCTCCCATTCCATTATCCTGTACTCCATTATGTATTACATTAACCCATTTAGTTCTATGTCAGATATTACATTTTTCAGTTATAGTATTTACATTCTAAACTTCAATTCTTCAGAGTTTCTTGTTTTCCCCATTGTTCTCTTTTTAACACACAAGTCATTGTTATTTTAACTTTCACCATTCACTCTAATATCTGGGTTTTATTGGCCATTGAGCTATGTTTTCTTCTTGGTTTTATTCATATCCTCTTGTTTTGTTGGTTTATAGTTTTCTATTGAATACTAGACATTTATTTAAAAGCTGTCCAGTATCAAGATGGTACAAAGTTCCTTCAGCAGAAATTTTCCTTTTGCTAGAACCCTGTGAAAACAAACCACCCTCATCTAAAAATATACTCTCTTCATCAAGTTTCTTTGTAGTCCTGCTAAGTACCCAGCTGGTTGGAATTTGAAGACTTGGTATATTCTTCACAGCCCCTTCCCAAGGCAGGTTCCAATTTCTAATCATTGTGCTGCAAGAACAACTTCACTCTGTTTTTAATGAATTTTTCTGGGCTGCAAATGGTTGACAAATGTCCCAAGTAGGAATATTCACCCTATGCTTGAGTCTTCCAGTTGATCACAGTTTACTGATGTACTCTGTCCCCATCACAACCTCATTTTTTTGTTTTCAGGCTTAGCACATTTTTATGGGGAAAACTGAGTATAGTATTTAACTTTTATCCCAAAGGAATTTTCTTTTTAGAAATAATAGCCCATTTAATTCTTATCATATAATGTGATTTCTGTTTCTTTTAAAAAGTTTAATCTGTCTTTTATGATTGATTTCTGCTGTCAAATAATCTATCTAACCTGCAAGGTAAATTCTACCACATATGTTTCAACCTCTTATTGTTGACGATAAAATAAGGGGAATCTTAAAGTAGTATGAGCTCCATTGCCTTCAGTAAAATTTCTGTCCTAGAACAGCATATGTTAAGTCACTATATGAGTGTGTCTAAAAGCATTAGCAAAATCATTGTAAGAGGTGCACATGTAATAGAAGCAACTGAGAAAAACATATTGAAATATGGTACATCATCAAGATATTTGCCTTCCATTCTTTTTTTGTTTTGTAACAATAGAACTGTCCTATATTTATATGGTATGTATATTGTGACAGTTACTTGGGTCTTGTTTTCTACTGGTCTATTTATAGATTGGTGGTGTATTCTAATGAATCAGGAACAGTATAGACTTATGAATATACAGAAGGATAAAGTGGATTCTTGGTGTTAAGTTTGACAAACTCATTTGTATGATTATAAAGGCTGGACTTTAGTGGCATACATAAAAAAAGTAAACTTGGAGAGGTATGAGGATTGCCATGAATTCAAGTCTGCCCTGAGACTCCATAGTGAATTCCAGGTTAGCCTAAGCTAGAGTGAAACCCTACCTCAAAAAAAGCAAAAACAAGTAACCTTGTTTTTTTCAAGTATATTGAAAATTTTCACCCAGATTACTTATATTATGCAGTCTCCTTAATTAAAAAAGAAAAAAAAAACAAAAGTTATTAAAATTGGCTACCACATACATATATTATGTTTCTGATTGTTTAATTATGTTTTCTGGTTTATTGTTGCCTAAATTTTTAAATTGAAGGCAGACTAAAAACATTCCAAGAATAACTTAAGCTGTTGTCAATTTGCCTTATTTATTTATTTTTTGGTTTTCACTATAGCTCAGGATGACCTGGAATTCATTTTGTAGTCTCAGGGTGGCCTCAAACTCACGGTGATCCTCCTACCTCTGCCTCCCAAGTGCTGGAATTAAAGGTGTGCACCACCATGCCTGGCCAATTTGCCTTTTTAATTTTTGCATGTATATGTGTTTTGTGTGCATGCACGCATGGATGTTTGTATGTGTGTGTAGAACAGAAATTAACATCAAGCGCCACCTTCTCCTCCTCCTCCTCCTTCTTCTTTCTGTTTTTGATACAGGATCTCTCAGTGAACCTATAGCTCACCAATTCAGCTAGACTACTTAGTCAACAAGCCCTAAGTATCCCTCTAGGGATCCTCCTGTCTTTTCTCTGCCTCCCAGCACTTGGACTGTACAAGGCAACCAGCATGCTGGACTTTTACTTGGGTGCTGGAGTCATGCACAGCAACCACTTTAACCCATTGAGCATCACCCCAACCCTTAATATTTTTGTCCTAATTTGTCCTTTGAGAAAAATTAATTAAGGTAAAAGTACAAGTTCTTAACCTCCACTAGAATATTTGAGATTTAAAAATATACATTAGATTATAATGAAATCATTTTACTTGCTTGTTTTTCGGTCAAAAATGTAGTGAATTGGGCTGGAGAGATGGCTTAGCGGTTAAGGCGCCTGCCTCCTAAGACTAGGAACGCTGGTTCCAATCTCCAGCGGTTCCAATCTCCAGGTCCCACATTTAGCCAGATGCAGTGATGCAAGGGCGCAATGCCGCACTTTCCCACAAGGGGGCGCACACATCTGGATTTCGTTCACAGCAGCTGAGAGATTGCTGGCGTGCCCATTCTCTATCTGTCTCCCTCTCCCTCTCTCTCTGTCTGTCTCTCTGTGTGTCTCTCTCTAAAAATTAAAAAAAAATTTAAATTTAAAAATGTAGTGAATTGTCTTAAAGTCATATCTACCTAAGTGTAAGCACATAGAAATCATACAATTTGCTCACCAGGCATTGTGAATACAGCAGAAAATAATTATTATTTAATAAAATCGCTACTGTTTCAATCAATAACAAAATGCATTGTTCAATGAACACATTAAATTTTGTAATAAAAAGCATAATATATATTTTTAATATAAGAGGTTAAAATTTGAGCATATATCCAGTTGAATTGACCTTCTAGGTTGGAAAGATTATCTGGTAGCAGAAAGTAATCATAATGAATTTTGTTCAATAAGTACATTTCATACACATCCAACTTTGACTTGATCAGAAATTCCAGTTAAGTCAAAATAACTGAAAGATACATTAAACAGCATTATAATTCAACATCAAGAAGAAAGTTTTGTTGATTAAAAACTGTCCAAATCCATCAAATAGCACAAAGCAAGATCGCTGGATGTGGTGGTGCATGCCTTTAATCCCAGCACTTGGGAGGCAAAGGTCACTTTGAGACTACATAGTGAATTTCAGGTCAGTCTGGGATAGAGTGAAACCCTACCTTGGAAAACCAAAAAAAAAAAAAAAAAAAAAAGAGATGTGAGATCAACTAAACTAATAATCAGAATTAAACAGGATAGCCAAAATCCAGGAATTATCCCTCCTTTTAAAGTAGGAGAATCTGCAGGAAAACTAAAGAAAATACATATTTTTCTCTGCTTAGAATTCTATACCATGGGAAATAAGTACAAACAAATAAATGTAATGCCCTCAAACACTCCTGAATACTCTGGTGGAAGTTAGAACATCACTGAGGGTCTGAGAGTATTTCTTTTAAAAGATTATATATCAAAGTAGTGATTGAACAGCTTTATTTTTTTAAAAAGAAGATAAATTGGAGGATATTTCTGTATAACTTTTATTAAATGATAAATAAAAATTACCCTTAGTATTGATGGAGCACTTTCAACAAAAATAAAAGTCACTAGTATATATGATGCTCAAAGCAGACAGTGTTGCAAATTTGTGTATTAGTATTTTAACACATGCAAGTTTATACAGAATTTAAGAGAAACAATTATGCTAGGTTTTATTCTCTTGCATATTCAGGAAGCTTAAGCTGGTGGTATAATCATCCAGAAAGATGAAGGTACCATAAGGAATTTTAAACAATCTTCCCTAGAAAGATTAAGTTACCTAAAAGTCAGGTAACACAAACATACAGAGGTTCAAATGTTGTAAAAAAACAAAACAAAACAAAACAAAACAAAACAAAAACAGTAAAATGATTCTGGAGATCATTAAGGAAAATCATTAAAATGGTATTTACTAATTGAGATACTACAACTAGTTATGGTAGTATTCACCAAGGTACACTCAAATATAAAGAAAACATGCAACAAATGGTATAACGAAAACCCCACTCTATATAATATCAATAAAAAGAAACGCCTCTAGAGAGATTAGGAACAAACATGTGTTGGACTAGTGGAAAAATACTTAGATAACAATACAAGCTCATAAAAGAATAGTATTGCAGTAGGAACTCCACCAATTTTTAAAATCTTTAACTATGTGAAACAATCAACTGAATGCAATGCTATTCCTACAGTTGACATTGTCCTTAAGGTCTCTCCCAGAATCCTGAACAAACAGGTTGGGGACTATGGGTTTGAGGAACTTAAACTCACCAGTCCCAGAGTCTCCTGTCAGACACACCTCATACTGGTAGCTGTGGGACAGCGTCCCCGCCCCGCTGACGTCCACCAGGTGTCCAGGAAAGTGACCCTCAGGCAGAGAGCAGCCACCCAGCGAGGACGCCCCGCTCCTCCTGCACAGCCTGACCGCCACCAACACGAGCACAGAGAAGAGGAAGAGCGAAGACACGGACGCCAGGGCGATGACCAGGTAGACAGTGAGTGCGTCGGGCGGCGCCTGGTCGCGCGCGCCCTCGGCCACGGGCAGGTAGGGCTGCGAGAAGCCGTCCACCAGCAGCACGTGCAGCGTGACGCTGGCCGACAGCGGCGGCTCGCCATTGTCCTGGACCAGCACCAGCAGCCTGTGCCTGGGCGCGTCGCGCTCGCTCAGCAGCCTGGCGGTGCGCACCTCGCCATTGTGCGCCCACACGCTGAACAGCCCTGGCTCGGTGGCCTGGAGCAGCTGGAAGGACAGCCAGGCGTTGCGGCCCGAATCGCCGTCCACCGCCACCACCTTGGTGAGCAGGTAGCCGGGCTCGGCCGCCCTGGGCAGCAGCTCGGTGCAGGGCGCGGACGCGTTGTGCGGCGGGTAGAGCACGAAGGGTGCGTGGTCGTTGGCGTCTAGCACCAATACGCGCACCAGCGCCTGACTGCTGAGCGCGGGCGAGCCTCTGTCTGCGGCGCCCACCCGGAACTCGAAGGCCCGCAGCGTCTCGAAGTCCAGCGCGCGCAGGGCGAACAGCTGCCCGGTGTCTGCGTGGATGGACAGCAACGAGTCGAGGGCCAGCTGCGGGTCGCGGTCGCCTTCCTGGGGCGGCAGCAGAGAGTAGGTGATCTGGGCATTGGTACCTGAGTCTCTGTCTGTGGCGCTCACTGTGCCTATGTGCAGGGCGGGACTGTTGTTCTCTGGGACCAACAGGGTGTAGGAGGTTTGGGTGAAGGCTGGGGCGTTGTCGTTCACGTCGGACACCTGCACTGTTATGTTGTGCTCCGTTTTCAGCCTGGGTGTGCCCATGTCTGAGACCGTGATGATGATGTTGTACTCGTCTTTGATCTCCCTGTCCAATGGTCCTTCTGTCACCAGAGTGTAGAAATTCTTGTAAGACTGCTTTACAATGAAAGGCAGTATTTCTGGAATAGAACAAATCAATTTTCCATTGTCTCCAGCATCTCTGTCTCGAATTCGGAATACAGCTATTACAGTTTCAGGGGCATTTTCTGGGACAGAGCTGGTGAGTGAAGACATGATCAGTTCTGGGGCATTGTCATTCACATCCACCACCTCTATCTCTACAGTGCCTTTCCCAGACAGGCCTCCTCCATCAGTGGCCTCGAGTTCCACGTGGTAAGATTTAATCTTTTCAAAATCCAATTTCTTCTTCAGTCGGATTTCTCCCGTGACTTCATTTATTGAGAACGTTTGCTGAATTTCATCTGATGCTTGGAACAAACCATAGGACACATTCCCATTGTTTCCAGCATCTGCATCCCTAGCCAAGACTCTAAGGACTGGGGAACCCGGTGGGCTGTTCTCAAGGACCTGCACCTCATATGGGGTGTCCACAAACTCTGGAGCATTGTCATTGATGTCCAGGATCAGGATTCGAACCATGACTGTACCAGATCTAGGTGGGTCCCCTCCATCCAGAGCCAGAAGGGTTAAGCTGAGTTCATCCCTCTCCTCTCTGTCCAGCTCTTTGTCCTGTACCAGATCCGGATATTTCTTGCCCTCACTGTGATTTCGAGTGAGGACGTAAAAATAAGAATTGGAACTGAGCATGTATTTTTGAAGCCCATTGCTGCCCACATCCAAATCCTGTGCTAATTTTAATTGAAAATGGGTGCCTGGCTGGCTGTTCTCCGGTATTTTCAAGACCATTTCCCTATCGCAGAATTCTGGAGAGTGGTCATTTATGTCTTGGATCAATAATTCTCCTTGAATAAATTCTACTGGCCTTTCAAGAAACACCTGGAAATGCAGTACACAGCGTTCAGCTGGGCCACACAGCTCTTCCCGGTCTGGTTTCTCCTTCAGAAGCAAATCTCCTGTCTGAGTATCCAGCAACAATGGCTGCTTGTCCTCCTCTGTCACAATGCGAGCGGACCTGGCAGTCAGCTCCTTAGTTCCCAAACCCAAGTCCTTGCCTACATGGGCTACAAAGGAGCCACTCTCCGTTTCCTCCAGTATGGAGTAACG
Source organism: Orientallactaga sibirica (assembly GCA_036365145.1). Lineage (NCBI taxonomy): Eukaryota > Metazoa > Chordata > Mammalia > Rodentia > Dipodidae > Orientallactaga > Orientallactaga sibirica. The sequence goes on along the minus strand of JAEOAD010000005.1, from coordinate 47,551,131 downwards.
AATAGGCTCTGTGTGAACATGAGACAAACACAGCATAAAAATAAACACCATTACTTGCCTTTTAGGATGAATTTTCTCCACGTTCTCCATGTCAGATGGTGCAGGCTTAGCATCCAATTCCTTCAGCGGTGTCAAAATGGCTTGAAATATTGAATTCGAATTTCTTCTGTGTAGGAATCTTTCAAGTGTGATTTTAATCTTACGTTCGTTTAGTATACCGTGTCCCAAGTCTGCTTGCAAAGCTTCTTGCTGGTGTTTTTGATCCTATCTTGCAACACAAAAGGGCAGGAAGCGCTCTGGAGCTCTTTATTCATAACCTTAGCCTGCAGCGCCACCCTGCGTCTTGGTTGAGCAATTAATACAATATTTTTAAGCCATTTTTTCTAACTTCTTAAAGTTTCCAAAGGAACATCAACTTTAAAAATGTATACTGTGTATGTTCTTTTTCACGCGTTTTTACTGCTTTAAATTGAGTAATTGGTAAGGTAATTTCACTAAGGTGCATAAGTCATAAGAATTTTGAGCACAAAACCAGAAGCTTTCTCAGCCTTGCTACACAGCTACAGCCCTATCTGTGGGAATTCACACCATGTTTCTACCTTGCATAATATAACTAAAGAAAATAAGTTCTCATAAAATTTCAACTTAATTCATAATGTTTATATATGTTTACTTCCAAGAAGAAAAGACTTTATGGTGATTCAAGAGTTTAAGGTGTTCTGTACCACAATATGTTGAAAGGGGTTATTTTCCAAAGGACAATGATGCGCAACTAGTAGAGTACAGTTGGATCAAGCAGTACTTTGAAAAAATCTAGTAAATGAAATTTGTAAGATTTTTGTGGAGGTAAAGGGTTTAAATTGCATTAACTTCACATAATAGATGTAAAGTCTTCTTTTTAAAAAGGAAGGAGTAGTTTAATTTGGGCCATGATTTGAGGGATATAGTACATCATGGCTATGGCTTGTGGTTGCCACTTTCACCCTCTGGATTGCAGGTTTCATATTCTTTGACAGAAGGCAATAAATGTTGACTTAAAGCATTGCGAGCACAAAACAACCAGCATTTTACTCTCCTCACAATCTTATCAGAGGACCTTCCAAGAACTTCATTTATCTTTGTGAAAACTAGTCAGATTAGAGTGTGTGTTAGAGATTGTTTACTCATTTCAAGTGAAAAATAGAGATTGTGTATAAATGAATTTCAGCACAAGTATACAGCTGTGTGATTACTCTGAAAAACTGAGACCAGTGGATGATGATGAATACAGGATTTCCTCTGCATATATATTTTATTTCTTTTAATTATCTGATTAATTTATAATTTCAGTGAAATGAGTTGTTAAAACATGCCAATGCTCTCATGTGTTGATAGTGATATGTTATTAAAAGTTCTTAAAGTTTCTTTTGCAATTCAAAATTAAGTAAAATTTAAATAATACTAACTTTATGTTAACTATTACATGGAAAATATTACCCTAAATATTTTATATGTGACTACATTATAATCCTTCACCAACCCTAAGATATTGGCATTTTCCTTTGTCATGTTTTATAAATGAAGAAATTGAGGCACAATTTGAATAACTTGCCCAAAGTTACATGTCATGTGAAATGGTAGACTTAGAATTTGAACTGTTATGTTGTGATTCCACAACCCATTCTCTTATATTTCCAAATAAAATTAGATGCATAACTTTGGAGATAATTTATCCTTGATTCATGCTTCAACCTTGGTTTGTACACATAGATATCAAGGTTTCAATTTTTATCATAGAGAGAGAGGAAGAGAATTTGCACCTCAGGGCTCCCAGCCACTGCAATTAAACTCCAGACATGTGCTCCACCTGGTGCTGTGTGACCTTGGTCACCTTGTGCAGCTGGCTTATGTGTTATCTGGAGTGTTGAACATGGGTCCTTAGGCTTCACAGGTAAGCACCTTAACTGCTGAGCTACCTCTCCAGCCCAGGTTTTCAATTTTTTTTTTATTAGAACCTTTAAATTGTTTGTCTTTCTTTCAAGGTAATGCACAACAAAGAGGGATGTTCATCCAATTCAGAAAAGGGAAGAAAAATGACTATCTTTGTTGAGAGCATCAACTAGGCAGAGAAAGACTTACATAATGAATTATTCATAGCCTTAAATATTGGACAAAAAATTTCTGGGTGCATGTCTCTTTAAATGTTATTATGTTCCAATAAATGTTATGTTATGATCAAGAACCAAAAGGAACCTAGGCAGAAGGCTCAATGGGTTGTTGCACAAGCATGAGGACCTGAGTTTTGTTCCAGCCCTCAGTACAAAGCTGGACCTAGCCACACAGTTATAGACCCAGGAATGAGGCTAGCAGAGATAGAAGATCACTGGTGATAGCTGGTCAAGCAATCTGGCACAAAACAGTGGGCAAGCATTGGGTTCAGTAAGATACTCTGTCTCAAGGAATTAATGTAGAAGAGTGACAGAGAAGGCCACCAGACTTTATTCACTGGCCTTCACATGCCTGTACATGGAGCTTTTGCATCTGCACCCTTATGTGCATAAACCACACAAGACAAAAGAAATCAAGTAAAGATGGCTTAGCAATTATGCTAGGAATTATTTCCTTAAACTATATACATTATCAGGAATATTATACCAAAAATCTAAATTTATCATAAACCTACACAAAATAAGACTTGATGAGATATAGAATGATCACCTAAAACTACCATTTCAATCAGATAAGGTATCTGGTCCATGAGGAAAATTGTTATGATTATTTTTATAATTAGTGATGAACTAAAAGATGATGCTGAAAGTACTTTTTTCATTTTAAACATTCAAATAGAGATGAAAGAGTATTTAGGAAATTAAATGACAATTAACTCCTCCCTAGTATATAAGAACTTCAAAAATCTATTGAAGATAAAAATCTGTTAAAATGTTTGTGATACATGTAATATTAAAGTTCAAAATATTGAATGCATACTTAATTTTTTGAATAATCTGTTTTAAAATAACAAAACTACTTTTTTCATCCTCATGATGACTTAGTTCTTAACTTAAAGGAGAAAAGTAGAAAAAGATTAAACCTTAATAGTTGAAACAGAAATAAACTAGTAACATGTTATTAAATGGTTTGTGGTTTGTGTTTTTGTTGATCAATTTCAGGTTTCCACAGTTTCAAGTGCTACATCACTGAACTATTTCCTCAGCCCTAAAGGCATTAGATTGTAACTAGTGTTATTGGTTTCTTAAACTACATTTACAATAATATTATTTCACATTGTTAAATCACCAACAATGAATAGCTTATAGCTTGTGGGATTATCATAAATTCTTGTAGAAGAAATCATCTTTTGTGATATTCTACTAGGCAGACAGGGATAGACACATGGCTTAAATTATGAATGAAACATCAAAGCAAGCTAAGTCATTGGCTAACCTTCCAATCTTAGATGACTTTTTAACAATCATACTCTCTCAAATGCTAATATAGGAAAGAAATATATTTGACTGGAGTTTTTTTTTTTTTTTTTGAGAGAGAGACACACGAGAGAGACAGAGAGAGAGAGAGAGAGAGGGAGAGGAAGACAGAGATGGGTGCGCCCACCAGCAGTCTCTCAGCTGCAGCAAACGAAATCCAGATGCGCGCGCCTCCTTGTGGTCAAGTGCATCATTGCGCCCTTGCATCACTTTTCATCTGGCTAAACGTGGGACCTGTAGATTGGAACCGCTGGAGATTGGCACCAGCGTTCTTAGGCTTAGGAGGCAGGCACCTTAACTGCTAAGCCATCTCTCCAGCCCTTGACTGGAGTTTTATATTAAAAATTTGTGATAGAATCTAAGACAAGTTCTGTTTTTAATATTTTTATTTATTTATTTTAAGCAAAGAGAGACAGACTGAGAGACACACACAAAGAGAATGGATGCACCAGGGCCTTCAGCCACTGCAAAATCTCCAGATGAATGTACCATTTTGTGTATCTGGCTTTATGTGGGTATTGGGGAATTGAACCCAGACCATTATGCTTTACAAGCAAGCACTTTAACTGCTGAGCCATCTATCCATCGCCATTTTCTTTTTTTGAGGCCAGGTCTTGTATATACCAGGCTGGTTTCAAATTCACTATGAAGCTAAAGATGACCTTGAATTTCTGACATCCCTACTGGGATATAACCATCCCCTGGTTCTATGTCATGCTGCGGATCCAACCCAGAGCTTCATGTGTGCTAGGTAAGCACTATACTAACTAAACTACATCCCCAGCTCTGTAACAAACTTTAATAAATAATTTTGATACATACTATGTAAAATATAGTACGTATATGTTTAGTTCATCAAGTATTCCAGTATCTAATTTCTAAAATAGAATACTGTTTTAAAATGAGGAAATGCTATTCTTTCAACCTTGGTCTTCTATTTCAGGATTGTTTTGGCTATTCTGAGTTCCTTGCCTTCTCAAATGAACTTCAGTCAGTTCGACAATTTATTCAAAATGTTAACTAAGATTTTGATAGATTACATTAAATCTGTACACCACTACCACTTTGACAGCACAATCACTTTTACAAAATTAAGTCTTCCAATCCATGAACTTTTTTATTATTTGAGAGAGAGAGAGAGAGAGAGAGAGAGAGAGAGAGATGGGTGCGCCAGCAGCCTCTCAGCCACTATGAACGAACTCCAGATGCATGCACCCCCTTGTGGGCAACTGCAGCATTGCACTCTTGCATCACTTTTTGTGTCTGGCTAAACGTGGGATCTGGAGATTGGAACCAGTGTTCTTAGGCTTGGCAGGTAGGCACCTTAACCACCAAGCCATCTCTCCAGCCCTCCATGAACATTTTATATTTATGTCAATCTCCTTAAGTTTCATTCAAAATATTTTCTAGTATTTAGCATAAGATTTTTCCTATTTAATTGCTTAAGTTTATTCCTACCTAAGTATTTTGTTCCTTTTATACTATGGGATTTTTTTTACCACCATTTTTAGATAAGAATCTTGAATTCTGTAAACTTGATGAACTTTTAAATTAATTTTAACATTTTAAAGTTTTTCTTAGTGTTTTGTACCTATAAATCCAGATCATATGTAAATATACTTCTACTTTTTCATTTACATTCTGTATAATTTTATTCCTTCTTTCATAATTGCCATGGCTAGATGTCCAGTACAATGTTGAATAGAATCAATAAGACAAGCATCCCAGTTTTACTCTTTTTAAAATTAAAAAAATCTATTTACTTTAAAAAAGAGAGAGAAAGAAGGGGAGAAAGAGAGAAAGAAGGAGGGGTAGAGGGAGAGAATGGGTGTTCCAGGGCCTCTAGCCACTACCAATGAACTCCAGACACATGTGCCACTTTGCCTCTGGTTTATGTGGGTACTGAGGAATTGAACCTGGGTCCTTAGGCTTTGCAGGCAAGCACCTTAACTGCTAAGCCATCTTTCCAACCCCCTTGTTTTACTCTTGAGCTGAAGGGAGATAAAATAAAATTTAAATCTTCCATTATTAAAAATGAAGTTATTTTATTAGTAAGGTTTATAGTAAAAATTTCTTAAGGTAAATCCTTTTTGCCTATAATGGATATTTTTCTTAAATGTTACAGGATCAGTTTTCTAACACTAGATTGAGAAGGTTTAAAGCTATATAAATAAGGAAGATTGGCATGGAGTTTATTTGTACCATATTATATTAATCTGGTTTTGATATAAAGGTATTCTAATAGTTCTATTCTAATATTATAATAATGAGTTGATAAGTAACTTCTATTCCTTTATTCTTTGAATTATTTTGTCAAATATTATTCTTTTTAAAAAATATTTTATCATTTATTTATTTATTTATTTGAGAGAGAGAGATACAGAAATAGGCAGGTAGAGAGAGAGAGAGACAGAGAATGGGCACTCCAGGGCCTCCAGCCACTGTAAACTAACTCCAGATGTGTGCACCCCCTTGTGCATCTGGCTTATGTGGGTCCTGGAGAATGGAGCATTGAACCTGGGTCCTTAGGCTTCACAGGCAAGCATTTAACCACTAAGCCATCTTTCCAGCCCATAATTCTTTACTTATGCGATAAAATTGACCAGAGAAGACATATGATTCTGGACATTATGTTGTAGATAATATTTTGAAATTCTTACTCAATAGTTTGGTACAGATATATTTTATTTCTTATTTCTACTTCATCTTTACTCAATTTTGGCAGTTTGTGTGTCTCTAGAAAATTTCCTCTTTTGCCACATGTGGTGCTGCATGCCTTTAATCCCATAACTTGTGAGGCAGAGGTAGGAGGATCACTGTGAGTTCCAGGCCAGCCCAAGACTACATTTTGATCCTGGTCAGCCTGATCGAGAACAAGACCCTACCTCAAGAAAAAAATCCCCGTGGACCTTGTTTTTCTAACTAGTTTGTTTGAAAATGCTCATAGTATTCTCTTATTGTGGGAAGGAATGTGCAGAGGAGCATGAAGATTCTGGTCACATTGCACCTGCAGTCAATAAGTGGAGAGAAAAAAAGGATGCTGGTGGTTGACTCACTTTATCTTTTTTCCTTTTTATTCAGATGGGACCCACCACATGGGATGGTACTGACCTCTAACCTCAGTATGAGTCTTCCACTGTCAGTTAAACCACTCTGTAAATAACCTCAGAAAAACACCAAAAGTCTCATTAATGCCTTCCAGGTTTCTTATTCCAATCAAGTTAACAATCCACAATTTAGCATCACTGTGATATTCAATCAGTCTCTGTTTTAATTTTGATGTCATTATCTTTTCCTCCTGTTATGATGGTCTTGTGTAGGTAGTTTCAGGCACTGTGAGGTCATGAATATCCAGAACATTTTGTCTGGAGGAGTACGTTGTAAGGAGTCCTACCCTTCCTTTGTCTCTTACATTCTTTCCGCCACCTCTTTCACAATGGACCCTGAGCCTTGGAAGGTGTATTAGAGATGTTTTAGTGTTGATAACTACTCTGTCCCTTCTTCTCAGCACCATGGTGCCTTCAGAGTCATCCCAAGGTCACCACCATCTGAAAAGAGAAACTTCTCTAACCACAAGTGAGAATAACATTAATATATGGTTATGGACATTAAGAGAAGTGCTTACTGGGCAGTTTGGTAAGCATAGTATATACATTTAGCCAGACACCAGCAGACATTACACACCTAGGGCTCATAACTACCCCTGTCATAGGTTTTCAGTATCAGGGATGTACTCCCTCCTATGGAGTGGGCCTCCAGTCCATTTAGGGAGCAGCTAGTTTCCCCCATAACAGACATGCCACTATTGCACCTGTTGGCTCATTTGACCTGGCTGGCCAAATTTAGTTTGCACTGTCCACTGTTGAGTATCTTCACTGGTGTTTTCTCTCTCTCCCATTGAACTGCATGCAGTGTAGCTTTTTCCAGCTTATGGTCAGCTGGTCTATATGGATGAGGCTTTCAGCTCACCTCCAGCTGGATTTCTCAGTGACCTTTCAGCCCAAGTATGTGGAGTCTTCAGCAATAGGGTCTTACCATCTATTCCTAGGGGAAACCAAGGGGCTTGGCAATGGCCTATATAATGTTTTGGGGGTATTTGTGACCTCCCTGGCCAACAACTCATTGGAAGGTATACCATCCCAGGCACTGAAAGTTTTCTAGTAACAATCTATTGCTTCTGAGTGTTCCATTGTCCAGAAAAGAAGGTTTCCATATGAGTTATTTATATTCTCTTAGATTTTGATTAGCCCTCCCTCCACATCTCCTTTACTCAATCTCTTCCCCTCACCTCACTTAGGCATTTTCACACCCATTAATCTGTTTTCTACTTAACATATATACAATAATATCCTATTAAGTTCCCCCTCCCTCCCTCCCTTTCTATTTCCTTTATATTCCCTTTCTAGCTTACTGGCTTCTGATACTGATTTTTATTCCTACTCACATAGAAATCCAATCATTTGTAGCTAGGATCCACATATGAGGACAAGTGACATTTGGCTTTCTGGGCCTGGGTTACCTCACTAAGTATAATCCTTTCTAGATCCATCCATTTTCCAGAAAATTTCATAACTTCATTTTTCTTTACTGCTGAGTAGAATCCCATTGTGTAAATGTGCCACATCTTCATTATCCACTCATCAGTTGAGGGACATCTAGGCTGGTTCAATTTCCTAGCTATTGTGAATAGAGTGGCAAAAAACATGGTTGAGCAAGTCTCTCTAAGGTAGTGAGATGAGTCCTTAGGATATATGCCTAGGAGTGGTATAGCTGGGTCATATGGTAGATCTATTTTTAGCTGTCTCAGGAACCTCCACACTGACTTCCACAGTGGCTGGACCAGATTGCATTCCCACCAACAGTGCAGAAGGGTTCCTCATTTTATGCATCCTCACCAGCATTTAAGGTCATTTGTTTTCATGATGGTAGCCAATCTGACAGGTGTGAGATGGAAGCTCAATGTAGTTTTAATCTGCATTTCCTTGATGACTAGGGATGTAGAACATTTTTTAGATGTTTATATGCCATTTGTATTTCTTTTTCTGAGAACTCTCTATTTAGTTCCATAGCCCATTTTTTAATTTGGTTGTTTGATTTATTATTATTTAATTTTTTGAGTTCTTTATATATCCTAGATATTAATTCTCTGTCAGATGTATAGCTGGCAAAGATTTTCTTCCATTCTGTAGGTTGCCTCTTTGCTCTACTCATTGTGTCCTTTGGTGTATAAAAGCTTTGTAATTTCATGAGGTCCCAGTGGTTGATCTGTGGTTTTATTTGCTGAGCAATTGGGGTTATATTCAGAGTCTTTGCCAAGACCAATATGTTGAAGGGTTCCTCCTACATTTTCCTTTAGCACTTTCATAGTTTCAGGTCTGATATTAAGGTCTTTGATCCATTTGGATTTAATTCTTGTGCATAGAGAGAGATAAGGATAGATTTTCATCCTTCTACAGATCCATATCCAGTTTTCCCAGCACCATTTGCTGAAGAGGCTGTCTTTTCTTCAATGAGTATTTTTGGCATTTTGGTCAAAGATCAGGTGTCTATAGCTGCCCAGACTTACATCAGGGTCTTCTATCCTGTTCCAGTGGTCTACATGTCTGTTTTGGTGCCAGTCCCATGCTGTTTTTGTTTCTATGGCTCTGTAATATATGTTAAAATCAGGTATGGTGATACCACCAGCCTTATTTTTGTTGCTCAGAATTGTTTTAGATATTTGAGGTTTTTTTTGTGCTTCCAAATGAATTGTTGGATTATTTTTTCTATTTCTGTGAAGAATGCTATTGGAATTTTGATGGGGATTGCATTAAATGTGTAGATTGCGTTTGGTAGGATTGCCATTTTTACAATATTGATTCTTCCAATCCAAGAACATGGTATGTCTTTCCATTTCCTAGTGTCTTCTGTAAGGTCTCACTTGAGTGTTTTAAAGTTTTCATTATAGAGATCCTCCACTTCCTTGGTTAGGTTTATCCTAAGGTACTTTATTGCTTTTTAATGCAATTGTGAATGGGAGTGATTCTCTGATTTCATCCTCTGTGTGTTTGTTGTTAGCATAAAGGAAGGCTACTGATTTTTGTGTTTATTTTGTATCCTGCTACATGGCTATAGGTGTTTATCAGCTCTAACAGTTTGATGGTAGAATCTTTAGGGTCCTTTATGTATAAATCATATCATCTGCAAATAATGATAACTTTATCTCTTCCTTTCCAATTTATATCCCTTTTATGTATGTCTCTTGCCTTATTGCTATAGCTAAGACTGCCAGCACTATATTAAAATAAAAGTGGGGACAGTGGACACCCTTGTCTTGTGCCTGATTTTAGTGGAGAAGCTTCAAGTTTTTCTCTATTTAGTATTATGTTGGCTATGGGTTTGTCATAAATAGCCTTTGTTATGTTGAGATATGTTCCTTCTATTCCCAGTCTCTTTAGGACTTTTATCATGAAGGGATGGATTTTTTCAAATGCTTGTTCTGCATCTAATGAGATGATCATGTGATTTTTGTCCTTCAGTCCACTTATATAATGTATTACATTTATTGATTTGGATATGTTGAACCATCCCTACATCTCTGGGATAAAGCCTATTTGGTTGGGGTGAATGATCTTTCTAATATATTCTTGTGTTCTGTTTGCCAATATTTTGTTGAGAATTTTTGCATCTATGTTCATGAGGGAGATTGGTCTCTAATTTTCTTTCTTTTTCTTTCTTTTTTTTTTTTTGTTCTATCTTTGTCTGGTTTTGGTATCAGGGTGATGCTGGCTTTGTAAAAGATGGTTGGTAGGATTCCTTCCTCTTCTATTTTACGGAAAAGTTTAAGAATCATTGGTGTTAGTTCTTCCATGAATGTCTGGTAAAATTCATCAGTGAATCCATCTGGGCCTGGATATTTTTTAGTTAGGAGTTTTTTTTTTTTTTGTTTGTTTGTTTGTTTGTTTGTTTGTTTGTTTTTTTGAGAGAGAGAGAGCGAGAGAAACAGAGGGGGGGAAGAGGCAGAGAGAGAGAGAATGGGCAAGACAGGGCCATTTCAGCCACTGTGAATGAACTCCAGATGCATGCTCCCCCTTGTGGGCAAGTGCAGCATTGCACGCTTGTGTCACTTGTGTTTGGCTAAACGTGGGACCTGGAGATCAAAGGGGAGTTCTTAGGCTTGGCAGGCAGGTGCCTTAACTGCTAAGCCATCTCTCCAGCCCAGTTGGGAGCTTTTTTTTATAACTGCCTGGATCTCCATACGTGTTATAGGTCTAAGTGGTTAATCTCATCTTGATTTAATTTAGATATGTCATATAAATCAAGGAAATCATCAATTTCTTTCAGATTTTCAAACTTAGTGGAGTATATGTTCTTATGGTATGTCCCTATGATTTCTTAAATTGCTCTGGTATCTGTTGTGATAGTGCCTCTCTAATTTTATTAATTTGTGTTTTTTCTCTCTTTTCGTCAGATTTGCTAATGGCTTATCAATCTTGTTTATCCTTTCAAAGAACCAACTCTTTGTTTTATTGATTCTTTGGATTGATGTTTTTCATTTCTATTTCATTAATTTCTACCCTAATCCTTATTATTTCTTCCCATCTACTGATTTTCATTTTACCTTGTATTTCTTTTTCCAAGGCTTTAAGGTGAAGCATTCAGTTGTTTACTTGCTTCCTTTCTAATTTCTTAATATAGTCACTTCAAGCTATAAATTTCCCTCTTAGGACTGCCTTCATTGTGTCTGAAAGGTTTTGGTATGTTGTATTCTCATTATCATTTGACTACAAATTTTTTGATTTCCTTCTTGATTTCTTTATTGACCCATTCATCATTTAGTAGTGTATTGTTTAGTTTCCATGATTTTGTGTATGATCTATAGCTTTTCTTGCTATTTATTTGTAGTTTGATCCCATTGTGATCAAATAGATTGCAAGGAATTATTTCAATCAATTTTCCTGTATTTGTTAAGATTTGATTTGTGTCCCAATGTATAGTCTATTTTGGAGAATGTTCCTTGTGCTGCTGAAAATAATGTGTATTCATCAGCATTGGATGTAATGTCCTCTATATATCTATTAGGTCCATTTGTTCTATGACCTCATTTAATCCAGAAGCATCTCTGTTTATTTTTTATTTAAGAGAGAGAGAGAGAAGAGAGAGAGAGAGAATGGGCATTCCTGGGCCTCTAGCCACTGCAAACAAACTCCAGATGTGTGTGACCCCTTGTGCATCTGGCTTACATGGGTCCTGGAGAGTCAAACATGGGTCCTTTGGCCTTTTCAGGCAAGCAACTTAACCACTAATCCATCTCTCCAGCCCCCATCTTTCTGGGATGACCTGTAAATTGGTTAGAGTGGGGTGTTGAAGTCACCCACTACAACTGTGTTTGGTGTTATCTGTGACCTTAGTTCTAATAGTGTTTGTTTGATGAAATTAAGAGCCCCATGTTAGGTGCATATATGTTTAGGATTGTAATGTCCTCCTGTTGGAGAGTTCCTTTAATCAATATAAAGTTACCTTCCTTATCTTTCTGTGGTAGTTTAAACAGATGGCCCCCAATATATTCTGTGTTTTATTAGTTTGTAGTTTACATCTGCAGCACCTGGCTGGAGGCTGTGTCACTGGGCATATCTTAAAGTGTGATGGTGGGTTTGAGATTTCAATCTAAAGATATTCAAAGTGTGCCTAGCTGGAGTTCCTGCAGTGTGTTGTGGTTTGTGAAGTTTATCTCTGTGTTTTGTCCTGTAAGAGCAATCCAGCTTCTTCTGCCATTATGGAACTTCCCTCGATCTGTAGGCTTCAATAAAAATCCCTTCCTCCATAACTGTGCCTGGTCTGGAAGTTCATCTCAGCAAACCTAAAGTTGTCTGCTACACTTTCCTAACTAATGTTGGTCTGAAGTCTACCCTGTCAGATATTAGGATAGCGACCCCTGCTTGTTTTCTAGGCCCACTTGCTTAAAACGCTGCTTTCCAATCTTTAACCCTAAGATAGTGTCTATCCTTTGTAGAAAGGTGAGATTCTTGGAGGCAACAAATTGAAGAATCCTTCTTTTTAACACAGTCTGAAAACCTATATCTTTTGGTTAGAGCATTCAGGCCATTGATATTAAGATTTATTATTGAAAGGTGTGTATTTATTTTTGCCATTTTTCTTATTTCGTAGTTCTTCTGGTTTACCTTTGCTCTCTTGTATTAAGTAGTATTTGAGTATGGTTTGTTTTTTTCCAGGTTCCTTATATGTGTGCTTTTCTTTCTCTTCAGCATGGAGGATCCTTTCAAGTACTTTCTGTAGAGCTGGTTTTGTCTTCAAATATTCTTTTAGCCTGCTTTTGTTGTGGAATGTCCTTATTTCTCCATCTATTTGAATGGATAGCTTTGCAGGATAAAGTAACCTTGTTTGACAGATGTTATCTTTCAGAACTTGGAATACATCACTCCAAGCCCTTCTGATTTTTAAAGTTTGTGTTGAGTAATCTTCTTTGATCCTGACGGACTTGCCTTTGTATGTGATTTGATTTTTCTCTCTAACTGCTTTTAATATATTTTCTTTGGTTTGTATGTTTGGTAGTTTAATTATGGTAAAGAGAGTTTCTTTGCAGGTTTTGTCTGTTTGGTGTTCTAAAGGCTTCCTGTATCTGCATTGACATCTCTTTCCCAATTTGGGGGAAGTTTTCTTCTATGATTTTGTTGAAAATGCCTACTATGCCTTTGGAGTGAAATTCTTCTCCTTCTATTATACCCTGCTTTTTTTTTTTTTTTTTTTTTTTTTTTGAGGTAGGGTCTCACTCTAGCTCAGGCTGACCTGGAACTCACTATGTAGTCTCAGGGTGGCCTTGAACTCATAGCAATCCTCCTACCTCTGCCTCCTGAGTGCTGGGATTAAAGGTGTGCACCACCACACCCAGATTTTTCCTGAATTCTTATGTTTGATATTTTCTTAGTGTCCTCAATATCTTGAAATTCCCATTCATACTTTCTTATTAGTTTGTCTTTCTCTTTGTTGGACTGTATTAGATCTGCCACCTGGTCTTGTAGTTTAGATATTCTGTTCTCTCCTTCATCCATTCTACTGGAGAGATTTTCTACAGAGTTTTTTTTTTTTTTTTTAATTTCACTGACTGTGTTCTTCTTTGCTAGTATTTCTGACTGGTTTTTCTTTATTATTTCTATTTCCTTATTTATGTCTTATATTTACCTCCTTATTTCATTAAATTGGTTTCCTGTGTGTTCTTTGATTTCCTCTTTGAGTTCTTTGAACATATTCATAATCATTCTTTTGAAATCTTTCTCAGGCATTTCCTCCAAATCAGTCTCACTGAAGGTCATTTCTGATGCATTAATACTTTTGGTGGATTTATATTGTTTTGATTTTTTGTGTTTCTTGTATTATAATGTAGAGATTTTTGCATCTTGGATTAATTTAATGCTTGGGTTTTCTAATTATCTGCAGTATTATTAGATGTATCAATCAGTTTCTTGAGTTTGCAAGGAGGCTGGTGTGAGTGGAGAATACCTTCACCTGGCTTTAAAATCCTGCAGCTCAGGCGGAGCCTGGAGCTACAGCCCATGGAACTGGTGCCACCACTGATGGAGCTGCTTCTGCCTGCTTCTGTGGGCTCTAGACACTCTGGATCTCTCCTACTTCTCTGCTGCTGTTGATAAATTATTATACACCTCACTTTTTAGTAGAAAAGTATATTTTGTTGGGTCTTTTTTTCTTTTTCTCCCCTAGGCTGCTTTGGCATGGTTCCTATGCTGCCATCTTAAGTGTAAGTCACCCCAACCATTCTTGAAAGTGTTGCTATCAAACATTTTGGCTATTGGTGAATTGTATTTATTTCTGTCAAATTTTAATTTGTTTTGGTTTTATTTTCTGATTATTTGGATACAGATTTAACTTTTATATTTTCCCAATAGAGTCACTCTTTTTTTAACAAGTTTTTTTTAATATATATTTTTTATTTTTTGGAGAGAGACACAGATAGACAGGGAGAGAGAGACAGATAGATATGGGCGCACCAGCAGTATCTCAGCTGCTATAAACGAAATCCAGATGCCTGCGCCCCCATGTGGGCAAGTGCGGCATTGCGCCCTTGCATCACTTTGCATCTGGCTAAACGCGGGACCTGGAGATTGGAACCAGCGTTCTTAGGGTTCACAGGCAGGTGCCTTAACTGCTAAACCATCTCTCCAGCCCAGAGTCACTCTTTTATCATTTAAGATGTTAATCTTGCCTCTATTTTTAATCTTCTTTTAACGATGTTTTTATTTTATTTTAATTTTTAAAAGGTTACATTCTTATATCCCCTCTCCCCACCCTTGACACAGTGATAAAGTTGAAAGCCTGGCTTTATAAAAAGAAAAATACATGATATTCTCAATTATTTTAAATTATTTATTCAATGAACATAAAGTGAGCATTCATTAAAAATAAAGCTTTGTCCTATGTGCTATAAATTCCATTGCAAATAAAATAGAAATAGTATTTTCAAGTTACTTAAAGCTTACTAAGGTTTTTTTGTCTACATTATGGGATTTCAAAATTTTGTTAAATTTCCCTTTCTTTAAAAAATTTCAAATATCAGATCAACTTGTAAATAGCATACAGTAATGGGTTTATCATCCGTTTAGATGAAAAAATGCCAGAAAAGTATTAATGTACCAATTATTCCTTTTAACTTGCACTAGATTATAGTCAGTGGAATTCCCAAAAGTAGCAAAAATAATTCATACCATATATCTGGTACCTTCTCTGGGTCCTGTGCTTAATGAAATTTCCACATAAAGAAGTCCTTGGAGCCACACATAGTGGAGCATACCTGTAACCCCAAGTTTCTGGAGACTGAGGCAGGGGCTCTGAGTTGGATGACACTCTAAACAATATGGTAGTGTAGTAGGAAAATACATTTTGGAAGGCCATCTTTAAATAAAGGGATAAATAGTTTCTGTCTATTCAGAAATAAAAATAACTTTGAACCAATAATTGGATCTAATTGTTTTCTAGCTTCAAATTGAGCCCAGATTCTCTTCTGCCATTGTGATTTTCCACTTCTCAACAATATGTAAGTTTAAATCATTTACAATTAAATTATTAATAGTATCTGAGTTGGGGATATAGATAATTAGTAAAGCACTTTCCTAGCACACCAACAATCCACATTTGATCCCAAGTGTTGCACATACACACCACTAATAGTATCTTCTTTTGTTACACCAGCACATAACCCTTCCAACTTTAGTCTCAGGCCATATGCAACAGTTTTTTTCCCAAACAACTCCCTTCAATGTTTCCACAATCAAATACTTCTTGGAGAATAAGTTAAATAAAGACAAGCTTTAAACAGAGGTCTTTACACTTTCCCCCTTTTTTAATGGAAGCTCAGTTAAATGTGAAAAGAAGAAAAAAGACAACCAAAAGAGTCAGAGGCAAATATACCTATAAAGAAGTATGAATTTTCATTTATTACTAAGGATTCATGTGTTTGATGCTCAATTACAAAAAAATGACACTTTTATTTTTATGGAGCTGGGTATTGAACCCAAGTTCTCCCGCAGGCTAAGCATGAAAGTGAAACTCTCCCACTAAGCTATACACTTAATTTAGCTCCATTTAAATATAATTATAGGGCTGGAGAGATGGCTTAGCGGTTAAGGTGCATGCCTGTGAAGCCTAAGGATCCAGGTTTGATTCTCCAGGTCCCACGTAAGCTAGATGCACATGGTGGCACATGTGTCTGGAATTCATTTGCAGTGGCTAGAGGCCCTGGTGTGCCCATTTTCACTCTCTCTCTCTTTCTCTCTCTCTCTCCCTCTTTGTCTCTAATAAATAAATAAAAATAAAATATATAAAATTTAAATATAATTATAGCAACAATTAATGTGACTGAAGATATGGTCCATCCTAAATTATTTTTCTTTCTCTGGAATATTTCTCATCTTAGGGGACATAAGTTCTCTTTCTCTTAGTCATGAGGATTCAATTATTGTAAAGTCCTAAATTTCTGTGTGAGAAAAAAATTTCCCAGTAAATTTTTATAAGGATTAAATAAATTGTTGCATAAGAATGTTTTTCCTATTTCACTCAAAATAGTCATGGTTTAAAGTCTTGGTTATTTCTAGATTTTATGCTTATTATTTGTAGCTAATTTAGTGTTTCACAAAGATACTGTTTTCTGCTTTTTAAATATTCCCAATTTTGCACATCCTTTTGTTGTTGTTGTTCTTTTGTTTTTCAAGGTAGGGTCTCCACTAGCCCAGGCTGATCTAGAATTCACTATGTAGTCTCAGGGTGGCCTTAAACTGCACATCTTTTAAACACAATGTTGGAGGCTGAATGTGGATTGAAAGTTTTATCTAAGCAGGATCATGAAAAATCAAAAAGAAAGAAAGAAAGAAAGAAAGAAAATCCCAAATCACGTCAGTTTGTAATCTTAACCACAACAGGAAACTAGGACAATATTTCCCTCCTAAGTCCATACATACAGAAAAAGTCATTATTATTCAGCAATGAATATATTCAACAGGATAAGTTATTAAATTGTGATTTGAGATTATTTGTAAATACACAAATAATATCTTTTAAAAATATATTTTATGTAAAATATATTTTATTTATTTATTCATTTATTTGAGATAGAGAAAGAGGCAGAGCTAGTGAGAGACAGAAAGAATGGGCATGTCAGGGCATCCAGCCACTGCCAATGAACTCCAGATGCATACATCCCCTTGTACATCTGGCTTATATGGGTCCTGGAGAATCGAACCGGGATCCTTTGGCTTTGCAGGCAAATGACTTAACAGCTAAACCATCTCTCCAGCCCACAAATAATACCTTAAACTACTTTGTATTATGACTAAAAGTCAATGAGTTTGGCTTTGCTTTCTTTTTAGTAAAAGAAAACAAATGAACTAAGAATGCACTGGTAAGACAGATGGAAGTTGAAAAAAGAAAATATGCTGCTATCAACGAACAGAAAACAAAGTAAAATCAAATGAGAAACCAAATCCGTAAGAAGATACTTTTAAACAAAGGAAAATGTCATAGCCACACACCTGATATTTAATTCTTCCTTAATCAAAAGCTAAGCTCTTTCAATAATTATAAATGTAATTGTAAATGAATCAGAAAGTGGGGATAATGGGATTCAAGAACTTGAACTCACTGGTCTCGGAGCCTCCAGTCAGACACACCTCATACTGGTAGCTGTGGGACAGCGTCCCCGCCCCGGAAGAATGTGGACAAAAAAAATCATTTTGGGTTACTTAAAATGGCAAATTATTTACAAATTAAGGGGTCTGGATTAGAGACTAAATTACCACCTCATTACAACTATAACTAAAGATAAGCACTGAGATTAAAACAACGTTAAAGGAGGACATAAAATGTAAAAATGAGCACAATTTGAAGTACATGCAGATTAGAAGAATTTAATATTGGTTTTGAGTAAAGTATCCACAAATGCAATGCAATATCAATTATGGTCACTAAATATTTAACCCAAAATACTGTGGAGAGTAGAATTTTCCTCTATTTCTTTCCCAGAGCATTGGGGCAAGATGTTAGGAGCCATAGGTTTCAAGAACTTGAACTCATTGGCACCAGCAGAACCTCCCATCAGACACACTTCATACTGGTAGCTGTGGGACAGCGTCCCCGCCCCGCTAACGTCCACCAGGTGTCCAGGAAAGTGTCCCTCAGGCAGAGAGCAACCACCCAGCGAAGACACCCCGCTCCTCCTGCACAGCCTGACCGCCACCAACACGAGCACAGAGAAGAGGAAGAGGGAAGACACGGACGCCAGGGCGATGACCAGGTAAACAGTGAGCGCGTCGGACGGCGGCGCCTGGTCGCGCGCGCCCTCAGCCACGGGCAGGTAGGGCTGCGAGAAGCCGTCCACCAGCAGCACGTGCAGCGTGACGCTGGCCGACAGCGGCGGCTCGCCATTGTCCTGGACCAGCACTAGCAGCCTGTGCCTGGGCGCGTCGCGCTCGCTCAGCAGCCTGGCGGTGCGCACCTCGCCATTGTGAGCCCACACGCTGAACAGCCCGGGTTCGGTGGCCTGGAGCAGCTGGAAGGACAGCCAGGCGTTGCGGCCCGAGTCGCCATCCACCGCCACCACCTTGGTGAGCAGGTAGCCCGGCTCGGCCGCCCTGGGCAGTAGCTCGATGCAGGGGGCGGAAACGTTGTGCGGCGGGTAGAGCACGAAGGGCGCGTGGTCGTTGGCGTCCAGCACCAGCACGCGCACCAGCGCCTGGCTGCTGAGCGCGGGCGAGCCTCGGTCGGCGGCTCCCACGCGGAACTCGAAGGCCCGCAGCTCCTCGAAGTCCAGCGCGCGCAGGGCGAACAGCTGCCCGGTGTCCGCGTGAATGGACAGTAGCGAGGCGAAGGCCAGCTGCGGGTCGCGGTCGCCTTCCTGGAGCGGCAGCAGAGAGTAGGTGATCTGGGCATTGGTGCCTGAGTCTCTGTCTGTGGCGCTCACTGTGCCTATGTGCAGGGCGGGGCTGTTGTTCTCTGGGACCAGCAGGGTGTAGGAGGTTTGGGTGAAGGCTGGGGCGTTGTCGTTCACGTCGGACACCTGCACTGTTATGTTGTGCTCCGTTTTCAGCCTGAGTGTGCCCATATCTGAGACCGTGATGGTGATGTTGTACTCGTCTCTGCTCTCTCTGTCCAGTGGGCCCTCTGTCACTAAGCTGTAAAAGTTCTTGAATGTGGGCTTTAAAAGGAAGGGGAGATCGTTCTGAATGGAGCAAACCATCCTGCCATTGTCTCCCGAGTCTGGATCAAAAACACTGAAAACCGCAACCACAGTCTCTGGGGAGTTTTCTGGTATGGAGCTAGTTAGAGTGGACATGGTCAGTTCTGGGGCGTTGTCGTTCATATCCACCACTTCCACAGCGACAGTGCATCTTCCTGAAAGACCCCCACCATCTGTGGCTGCAATTTCTACATTATAATGTCGACTTTCCTCGAAATTTAGTGTTTGTTTCAGATGAATTTCTCCTGTGATTTCGTCTATTGCAAAAGGATTGGAAACTTTATTGCTTTGAAATAGGGAGTAAGTGACATGCCCATTAGTTCCAGCATCCAAATCTTGGGCGGAGACAGTGACAACTAAGGAATTGAGCATACTGTCCTCAGGAACCTGTACCTCATAGCGTGACTGAGCAAACTGGGGAGCATTGTCATTAATATCCAGGACTTCAATGTGCACTGTGGTGGTCCCAGACCTGGGAGGAGCCCCACCATCCAGCGCGGTGAGGGTTAATCTGAGCTCAGGCTGCTCCTCCCTGTCCAGTGCCTTATCCAGCACCAGCTCTGGGTATCTCCTGCCATCTCCGCGGTTGAGAGTGACAACATGGAAATTGACGTTGGGGCTAATGGTGTAGTTATGAATGGTGTTGCGACCTATGTCAAAGTCATGAGCTGTTTTCAGAGGAAACACAGTCCCTGGCTGGGCATTCTCTGGGATTCTCAATAGCATTTCCCTGTCTGGGAACTCTGGGGAATGGTCGTTTATATCTGTGAGTTGCAGATCAGTTTGAAAAATCTGCACAGGGTTTTCCAGTAACAATTGGAAATGCAATGTACAGGGATCTGTCTCCCCACACAGCACCTCTCGGTCTAGTTTTTCATAAACCAGCAAATCACCAGTCTTTACATCGAGCTGCAAGAGCCTTTTGTTTCCTTTGTAATGCATTCGCGCGCCTCGAGTGGCCAGTTCATCCACCCTCAGTCCCAGATCTTTTGCCAGATTAGCCACTAAGTAGCCACTTTCTGTTTCTTCTGGCAAGGAATATTTTATTGCCTCACAGCCAGCCTCCCACACAAACAATAGTATAGCAAGAAAAAGAACTTGCCTTTTCCATGGCGTTTTTGGTAGCGCTGTCTCCATTATTCAGACAGGGTCCAGAAGGTGAAGTTTCTTCAAACTCAGATGGTTTGGTTCAATAAACCTGAATTAACTCTTAAAGAGATGCCTTTGTTGGAGATCTATTCCCTAGATCTTACCTAAGTGTCTTCTTTCAGGGAGAATTCAGCATTATGAATCCCAGCTTAATGGCATCCTGGGTATCTGTATATCTTGGTTATTCATATTCTTAACCTGCAGCGCCACCAAGCGGCCCCTTTTCACTATTGCATTTTTGTGGAACTGGGAAATAAGTAAAACCATGTACAAAAAATGAGCTCAGTCTCCAAGGTCTTTTCCAAATTCTAGCCCTGCTGTATCAATATCCTTTTAAGTTACTGTAATACTCTAGTTTTTATTTTCAGTTCTTATGTATTGGTCATTCTAAATACATTCTTGCTTTGTTAATTTCTAGTGGGGAGAAACATTTTAATAAACAAATCCAGCATAGTAATCTTAATAAAATACTTTTTCCTATATGATAAACCCATTTATGATCTTATATATGTAAAATATTTTTTCTGTGTGTATTTTCAAGGGGAGAGAGAGAGAGAGAGAAATGGGTCATCCAGGGCCTTTTATCACTGAAAACAAACTCCTGATAAATGTGCCAGTTTGTGTATCTGGCTTTATGTGGGTACTGAGGGCTTGAACCTAGGTTGTCAGTAAGCACCTTTAACAGCTGAGCCATCTATCAAGCACCATGATCTTATATTTTGATTATATCCAATAAATTAGTGATAATGAATAATCATAACATTTTAAATTTTAACAAAATTAGTTTTGTTTTGAAATATGCATCCAGAAAAAGGCACCAATCTTAAATTTACACCTTAGTAAAGGCTCTCAAAATTAATACATTCCTATTAGCAACACCTAGGTAAAGAAGTAAAATCTACTTGAACCCAAAATATTCCCTTCTCTTATTGACTTATTAGTAATCCTTCTCTACAAATAAGAACTATTCTACCTTTTTAACTACTCTAAGTATTTTTGGTTTTAAACTTCTAAATTTTGTAAATAAGGTACATCAGATTAAATAATAGTTTCCAAAGCTGAATGTGGCCATTTGGTGCTCGGTTTTTCTGGATTAAAGATAAAGACAACTTCCTAACACCTCTAGGTGGGCACCTACTACTTTGATGATCTGTAGCTGGATGAACTGATTAACTTCAACTAGTATTGACTCTTTTTTGGTAAAGGGTTTTATTTTAGACATTGTTCTAGTCTTACACAAACAATTTAATCCTGAATTTCCCCTGGGAAGTGTACACCATGTACAGGAACCCACCTTCATCCTTCTCACTCTTGTACACCTTGGACTTGGCCATTAGCATGATCCCTGTGCCTAGTCACTCTTGTCCCCAGAAGGATGAAGGCTTGATTCATATTTTGCTATAAGCACTAATTAATTATTTTGATGAGCTTGCCCATGTTGATGTGGACAGGAATGAATTTTGTTTTATCAAGGAACAGCAGCTGCTTTTTTCAGTTTATCATGTTAACTTTTATATGTATATATAATGTGTTTGGATCATAATCCCCTCCTCTAACTTCCTCTTTTTCCCATTCTCTATCGCCTCTTCTTTTCCAACAAGTCCCACCTCAGCTTTGATGTTTTTTCTCTTCTGTTTCTTTCTTTCCTTTTTTTTTTTTTTTTTTTGAGGTAGGATTTCACTCTACCCCAGGCTGACCTGGAATTCACTCTGTAGTCTCAGGGTGGCCTCATACTCATGGCAATCCTCCTACCTATTCTGCCTGAATGCTGATATTAAAGGCATGCACCTCTATACCTGGCTGATATTTTTTCTTGACATTAGTAAAGATACAGCTGAACATGTATCACAGCTTATATGAAAGTATACACGATGACATTCTTTCTACATATTGACCAACACCAATGTGAGTACTTGAATTTTAAAATATATTATTTAAAGCTGAGCATGTTATCTCACACCTATAATCATAGCATTCATGAGGCTGAGGTAGAAGAATCACTGGGAATTTAGGGCTACATTGAGACTCTGCCTTAAAAAACTACACACACAGACACACATAGAAAGAATTTGTAATCCATTAAAATGCAGATTATTTGAAGGATTGACCAAATAATAGGAATAGATTTCTAATAACTGAATAACATTAAAAAGATGAGCTTGGGTAAATAAAAAAATCAGAATTTATTTCTATTGATGCAAATTTACTTGTAATATTGATTCTTAAACTCCAAACTTGATTTAATTGCTGAGGATTAAGAAGATTCTGTCACTGGCAAGAGCTTTTTCAGATGCTGTCTTGTCTGTTTCAGTACATTCTAACTAGAAAGAACTATAAAGGTTTAGGGTACTTGCTATCACAGCCTGGAGTTTTTACTGATGATAAGATTTCCATTGGAGCTTGAGACTGAGGAATTCCTCCTGTTCTATGTGAGGGAAAACTAAATATTTTTTCCTTCTCTTATCCAGAAAAATAACCATGTCTTGGGTTTAAATTGGTAATGCTTGCAGCAAAATAAAGGTAGCACAAATGGGAATTACTTAAAAAAAAAAAAAAACAGAAAGTGTTTCAGAGAAAGGAACTATGAGAATATTTCTGATAGGAAAGGTTGTACTGCAACACAAAGACTGTCACAGCAGAAAATTGCCATTGCTTTTGTTTTTCTGTCCATTTCCTTTTGTTGGTCAACATATTGACTCTAATATGCAGCTGCCCCCAAATGATGCCAATTAGCAAGTGACTAAGACTCCTTTATAATAGTCACAAAGGAGAAAAATATTTTTCAGTCAGGAAAGCTGCTCCAACTTTCTACTTGGAAGACACATCCCTCTTAAAAAGCCTCTTACTGGACCATGTCTGCAAGACAGTGTGAAGCTGTACTTGTACCACTGGGACTCATCCAGGAAGAGGGTGGGTACCTCAGGATAATTCTGCAAGGACTCTCCAGGAAGAGCATACTTTAGGGGGTGGGAAGTAGGACAGAAAAATAACTCCCCCCAATGCAAACAGTATGGAGCACTATCATTACAGGTTTTGGCCTTTCTCAAAAATACCTTCTGGGGCTGGAGAGATGGCTTAGCAGTTAAGGCACTTGCCTGCAAAGCCTAAGGACCCATGTTCAACTCTTTAGACCCCACGTAAGCCAGGAGCACAAGGTGACACAGTGTGCAAGGTCACACATGCACACAAGGCAGCACACTCCTCTGGAGTTCAGTTACAGTGGCTGGAAGCCCTGGCATGACAATTTTCTCTCTCTTTCCCTTTCTCTCATAAAAAAGCCAGTCTATTGGGCTTGCCTCAAAAAAAAATCACTTTTGGAAATTCTGAATGGAGCTGAGCAAGGCCTGTGGATCATATTATTCACAACCTGGAGCAAAAGCTAGACAGGCGCATCTATGCTGGAGGTTGGCAAGGCACCTGTTGGTGCTGGAGACCCAGACAAAGGCAGAGATGGAGGCAGAGGTGAAGGTGAAGGAGGAGGCTGAAGTAATGTAGAGGTTAACTTTCTGTATAAGAGGAAGTTGGAGGCAATAGGGCTGTGAGAGGTGAGCTGGTCCCAGATTCTGATACATTATTGAAGTGGCTATACTTTGCTGATGAATGCTCTTCACTATTTTCAGTCACAAATAATTTTGACTTCTGTGGATCTAAGATCTTTATTTCTTCTTTCTCCCTCAGATAGGTGGTATGATCAAACTTTAGTCAGTCCTTGGTGCTGATGCTTGTGAATCTTTCTTCTCTTCATATACATCCTTCAGCAGTTCTCAACACTTCTTATCAGTTTTTGGGAATCTTAAACTGTAGCTTTTCAGAACTCATAAGTAAAACATGAATAATGGCATCATTAAGGACTGGGAGAATGTAGGTGTGCCATTTACAGGCCTCACAAACAGCAGAGAGTCTGTAATCACCATCACAGTCATGGATGGTGCAAGAGGAAAAGAATTCCCAGACACTGAGTCTTACAGTCATCTATAAATCATTTCATACAGTAAGTGGCCAAAGCAGTGGATAATACTCATTTTCCAGGGTATTGTTGATTTTCCTGAATTGTGTAAAGTAGGGCCACTAGAAGGAAGGAAGGCCCAATATGGAGTCCTCAAGGTCTACCAGCTGACAAGTGCCCTTACCCAGCATCACATTTGCAGCATGAAGATGGACATAAAGGAACCTTTTGTCATTTAGAAACTTTACTACCTCTAATATCTCCCATCCATATTTTTTATTTGCTGGAGGCCAAGGACTTGAATCTTCTTAGGATTGTAGCATTTCTTTAGGAATGGGTTATTCAGAGACTTTGAAGTTAGTTTTTCACTAAAGCCCTGATGAATCCTAGGTTTGGTGGCTCATTCCCTGAGTTTGTGGTCAGCCTGGACTATAGAGAGAGAACCTACCTCAAAAATAAAACAAAAACAATAAAATTCCTAATCAAGAAATCTGAGGATTCATTGGCCATGGCAAAGGTAGTTTAATAGGTGAAAGCATGCAAACAGGAAGGCAGGCGTTTGATCAGTCATTGAAAATCTTTATCTGACCAATACTTGTCTGGGACAAGACCAGACCAGGTTAACATTAGGTTTATTTTTAATCTCCATCAAGAAATATCTTCTAGGGCTGGAGGGATGGCTTAGCTGTCAAGGCATTTGCCTACAAAGCCAAAGGACCCAGGTTCAATTCCCCAGGACCCACATTAGCCAGATGCAGTAGGTGGCGCACATGTCTGGAGTTTGTTTGCAGTGGCTGGAGGCCCTGGCGCACCCATTCTTTCTCTCCCTTTCCCTCTTTCTCTCTGTCAAATAAATAAATAAATAAATATAAAATATTTTTTAAAAAAGAAATACTTTTTAGGCTGGAGAGATGACTCAGAGATTAAAGGCACTTACTTGCAGTGTCCTGTGGCCCAGGATCAATTCCCCAGTGCCCATGTAAATCCAGAAGAACAATGTGTTATTTGCATCTGGAGTTCTTTCACAGAGGCAAGAGGTTCTGGGGTGACCATTCTCTCTCCTCAAATAAATAGCTTTTTTTAAGTATTACTTTTTCCTTAACCTCTCACCTATGCCTTTGAATGGCTCTACCACATCCCAATTTGAGTCTAATCATCACATGGACATGTGATAACAGGCAATCTTAATTTTCAGAATACTTGCTTGCATCTGAAATCTTAACCAGCTCACAATTAGGCAACTAGTGGTTTTTGGCAATAATGTTGAGATAGTTTTCTAGTCCTTTCTCTGTCTTTCAGCTATGAATTTATGATCCATATTTCCTTTTGGGATAAAGAGGTCAGGTTAGGCCTGTAATGTACAATTTGTTCAGTAAATCACAGCTACTGTATCTTGTAACTGTTTGTCAGCTGTTTTTGGCAGAAATGCCTCTTTGTACCTGGAAGATATATTCCATGTATGAATGCAGGCTACTGGCTCATCACCATGGCTACTGTCAGTGGTACCATGTAGTCCAGCAGCACCAATAGGTCATCTTGCCACTGGCACTCCTGCTGCAGGATCCCGAGGCTCACCCACAACATTCCACAGATGTCCCACACCCTGCCACAACCCTAGCATTGCCTCTGATTACTTACTTTTTTTTCCTTCCTGTTATACATGTGACCCTCTAAGTCCAATTAGGGTTACTTGAATAAGCACGGATAATTGGTCATTTACCAAAACACATGTAACTTACCAGTGGCTATACCACTGAAGAAAATCTCTCTCCCTTCCCCAACAACCATTAACTGTCAATAACTCCTTAAGGAGTGATGATGGCCTCATGCCATCTCCCACCAACCATAATACAATGGTGATGGGCCCAATATTGTGCAGATCTCATGTAGATAATGATAGTTGCTGAGAGGTTGTAAGTGCAACAGCTATGTACATCTCTGGAAGACATTTTTCCACAGCACTCCTTTGGCTTTTACATTCTTTCTGTCCCCTCTTCACAAATATTTTCAGAACCTTGCAGAGGGTGACACAGGTGTTTCATTTAGCATTGGGCACTCAACAGTTATTCTCAGCATTTTGATGAGGTTTGAGACTCCACATTAGTCAAACTGAAAAAAGAAGCTTCTCTGACCAAAGTTGAGAGCAGCACTAACTAATGGGCATATATATAAATATTTAGAGGGGAATTTTATGGGCACAACATACACAAGAGTAGTGGCTTTCCTCCTAGGGCTTATGATTTCCCCAGCCACAGGCTTTTGACTAGGTGTTTAGTAACAGGCAGAAATTCCAGGAGTGCACTTCAAATCAAATCAGAGCAGCACGTTGCCTCCATAAATTATGTCTATTGCTCATAATTTTTCACATGTTTTCCTCTTTATTATTACAAAGTATCTCTTTTATTGCTAGAATGTATTTTCCTTAATGTCTCCTTTGTCACATAAATGAGTGAATGTAGCTGTAGTAGTTTTATTTTGTATATTTATTTTATACATATGGTCCCATTTTAAAACTTTAATCTTTTTGTGCTACCTCTTTTCTATGTCTTATGCATATCAGATAGCACAGTATCTTTTAAATCTAGTCTGATACCTTTTGTTTCAGTGACTAATTACTCTAGCTATAACGAATGTGATAGCAGATATCTTCCTATATTAAGTACAGCATAGTTTAAAAAATTTATCCTTTAAATTATGTTCTTCATTTTGCTTATTCAAACATATCTTTCTCCAACAATGTTTTTCAATTATTATTTTAGATATTATTCAATAATTTTCATCATTGATCTATAAAGATCAATTAACAATTAATTTACTACTTCCATGATAAAGCTTAGAAATATAGAACTCTTTACCTCTACATATTTGCCTTTTACATCATTGTTTTTAGACTTTTTAAGAAACTACTAGTCTTGTCTTATATAATCAATACCTAATCAATATTCATTTATATTTACCTTTCCTGTTACTTATTGACACAATTGTGTAATCCCTTTAGGACTGTTTCTTTCTGCCTAATGAATTCCATTAAAATTATTTCTTTCAGTGAATGTATGACTGTGAACAACTCTCTTTGTCTGAAAGCTAAGTTTTTCAGGATATGTTTTCTGGCAATAGAATCCTGACTGGTGACAATTTCTTTCAGGACTATTATGAATTATGTTGAAAATAAGTTCTTTATTTTACTGCAGTTCCTATAAGAGTAATATAGCATGTTCATGTGGTTGCTTAAATTTTTTTAATGCTTTTTCTCTATTTGACTTGATCTGAGCAATTTTTATGTGATTTACCCAGGTGGACTTTGATTTTTACTTCTCTTGATTGGGTTTCACTAAGCATCTCACTAGTTAATTTAGAAATTGTTTATCGTTGGGCTGGAGAGATTGCTTAGCGGTTAAGGCTTTTGCTTGCAAAACCAAAGGATCCCGGTTCAACTCCCCAGGACCCACGTAAGCCAGATGCACAAGGAGGCACATGCATATTGTCTCTTCAAATACTGCTTAACCCTTCCTTGTTCCCTCCTATCTTTCTAGGATTACAACCATATACACCTTTTATGTCTTTATTATGTCCTAAAATTCACTAATATTCTTTTCTATACTCTATGTTTTGTCTTGTTTCTATTTAGATATTTTATATGAACTTTTCTTGCCTCTGATTATTCTGTATTCCTTTATGCTTATGGCATTAATGCATTTAGTTCTATTTCAGATATTATATTTTTCAATTTATAAACTTTATATTTTAAAATTTTAATTCGTGGGGCTGGTGAGATGACTTAGTGGTTAAGGCACTTGCCTGCGAAGCCCAGGGACCCAGGTCTGACCCCTCAGAACCCACATAAGCCAGATACACATGGTGGCGCATGTGTCTGGAGTTCATTTGCAGTGGCTAGAGACCTGGTGCTCCAATTCTCTCTCTCTCTCCCTTTCTTTCTCTCCCACAAATAAATAAATAAATTTTAAATTCTCTAGTAAATTCACTTTCCTCTCATTTTCTCCATTGTTCCATATTTTAAAACATCAGTAACACACTTATTTTAATAATTTTGTCCATTCATTCTTATATCTGGATCTTCTAGGTCATATGTTTTTATTCTTGGTTTGATACATACCATCTACTTTTGTGGATGTGTATCCTGCAATTTTCTACTACATGCTAATATATATGTAAAAATATCCAGGTTGAAAATGGTGTTATCTTTCTGCAGGAGGTGTTCACCTTTTGCTCTAAGCTTGATAGAACCTTACCTACATAAATCACCCTAATCCAAAAATGCTCTCTGTGTAGTCAAAGTTCTTTACAGTCCTAATGAGCACTCAAACCTGTAGATTTTACACTTGAAACCTTGGTGCATTCTTTACAGTTCTTTCCCTTGGCAAGTCCCAATCTCTCATCTTTATATAGCAAGAAAAACTTTTAAATTTTCTCTACATAATGCTTAGTCTTAATTTTTGATTGACAAGTATATCATGCAGGGAGAAATATCCCTGATCTTGAATCCTCTAGTTTATCAAAGTTTACTGAATTTCTCTGTCTCTGTCAGGAGCTGGCAGTTTGTTCTCAGATTAGCAAATTTCTGAGGTGAAACTGACCATAGTAGTCAGCTTCTACCCATGACTTTTCTTCTCAGAAATCCTAGTCTAGTCACTCATACAATGTGCTTCCTGTTGCTTTAAAGTGATAACCTATGACTTTTAGCACAGATTCATGATTGATTTCTGCTACAAGATAATTTATTTGTTTTTAAAAATATTTTATTCAACTCTTACATTTTAATTTATTTATTTATTTGACAGAGAGAGAAGGAGAGAAAAAGAGAGAAAGAAAGAGAGAGAGAGAGAGAGAGAGAGAGAGAATGGGCTCACCAGGTCCTCCAGCCACTGCAAATGAACATCAGACATGTGTACCCCCTGGCTAATGTGGGTTCTGGGGAATCAAACCTGGGTCCTTTGGCTTTGCAAACACCTTAACTGCTAAGCCATTCCTTCAACCCTAATTTAGCTGTTTTAAGCTCATACTTTTAAAAATGTACAATAACTTTCTTAAAATATTTTTTATCTACTTATTCATTTATTTGACAGAGAGAATGAAGCAGAAAGAGAGGGACGGAGTGAAAGAGAAAGAAAGAGAGCACTCCAGGGCCTTCAGCCACTGCAAATGAACTCCAGATGCATAAGCCACCTTGTGCATCTGGCTTAGTGGGTCCTGGGGAATAGAACCTGGGTCCTTAGGCTTCACAAGCAAGTGCCTTAATGGCCAAGCCATCTCTCTTAAGCCCTCTTATAACTTTTTTTTAATTTAGAGAGATACAGACAGAAAGAGAGAGAGAGAGAGAGAGAAAAGAGGGAGGGAGGGAGAATGGGCACGCCAGTAGTCTCTCAGCCTCAGCGAATGAACTCCAGATGTGTGCGCCCCCTTGTGTGCATGTGCAACATTGCACGCTTGCATCACTTTTATGTCTGGCTAAACGTGGGACCTGGAGATTCGAACAGCATTCTTAGGCCTTGCAGGCAGGCGCCTTAACTGCTAAGCCATCTCTCCAGCCCCCTCTTATAACTTTTTATTGTAAAAGAAGATGGGGTATTAAAATGATATTACCTTCAGCAGAATTTCTCCCCTAGAACAGTATGTATTTTTAGACTCACTAGATATGAGTCAAAAACAATAGCAAAGGAATTATAAGAAATGTACACAATTTAAAAAACAAGTGACTGTCTGTCATTATCATGATATTTGGCTTCCATTCTCAGTTTTTCTTATGCAACAATAGAACTAGCCTATGTTCATAGGGTACAAATGTTATCAAAGTTACTTGGACAATTTCTGTTACTAAATTATAGTTACTACATTTCAAAGTGCTAATCTATTTTACACACAGGTGGCCAAAATCTGGTCAAGAATAATCCATACTTTATGAATTCACAGAGAGATGATGGAGGTTCTTGCTGCTCATTTGGCCAGCCCCATCTGGGTGATTAAACAAAATATATGTTTATAGCTACATTAAAGAAGTGAGTTTGAATTTTCATTATTTTTCAATATAAATATGAAAGATTAAACTAGATTTAATTTTTGGCATAATATATAAAATATATTTCATTTATAAAGATTATAACAATGGAGAAATAATTAAAATTGATTACCATATTTATGTTGCATAAGTTTATGTTTAATTCTGCTCTTAAGTTTGTCGTTCTGGAATCTTTTTAAAGTTGAATAAAGACTAAAAACTATGTTTCAAGAATAAATCAAACTATCATTATTTTTCATTTTTATTGTATTATATCCCTAGAGAGAAAAAATAAAAATACTAAAACTTCAGTGAAATAATACTAAGGAATTTAGAAATACTGCTACATTATGAAGAAAGCTTTTTAGTTGCTCATTTCCACCAAAACTTTGAGGCAGTTAATACATGAAGTTTTATAAATTTAACTTGTTAAAAGCCACATAACCAAATCACTAAACAAGTTGAACACAGTCGAAAAAATTTAGATAAATGCCCTATTGTGTATCTAACATATTAAAAATGAAAATGGTGCTTATAACACACAAACACCACTTTGGCTTAATTATAAAACAAAGGTAATTCAAAATAAGTGAAGGCTACGTTAAAAACAAAGCAGAAGGATAACTAAACATCAAAAAACCATTGGTTTTCTTGAAAAAAAAATCTAACTCTCTGTAGGTACAAAGTAACATAAAGTGAAATAGCTGAGAAACAAAATTCAGGAAAAAAATTCCCATTTTGAAAAGTGGGGAAAGCTGCAGAAAGACAGAAGATACACACTATCGTATTATACTGGACTTCTATCCACATCATAAGAAGGAGAAAAAGCAATGTAAGGCATTTAGAATCCTGAACTAATTTGGAAGAAGTTCAGATGCAGAGATTACTGGTTGATAAAAAAAAAAAAAAGGGCTACATCAAGCCAGTGACTTAATGTTTTAGTTTAATGGAAAGAATGCGAAATTATTTTCTCTTTAATTGTTATGAAATGAGAATTATTTAAAAAGTTTAACCAAGTATTTTTGTCACAAATGATCATAAATTAAAGAATCAATAGCATATACAATGCTCATGACCGGAAGTTGTACAACTTTGTTTGATTAATGTTTTCATGAAGTGCGTGTTTACATACAATTAGGAGAAACAGCTATGTTGAGTTTTATGCTCATGCTTTTCAGGATGCTTAACCTGGAAGCATAGACACCCAGAAAGACCAAGATCACATGAAGAATTTATAACTATTTAGCCCAGATAAAGTTACATGGTAAAGACAGCTATCACAAATACTTAGGATTTAACATTTTCTTAAGAGTACTAAAACGTTTAAGAAGGCAATCAATTTAAGAATTTAAACAAGTTAAAAAATTTACAATACTCGAATAACATGCTATAAGGGCAATGATTATCAAGAGATGCTCACATATGAATGGAGAATATACACATTCATACAATATCCAGTACTACTAGAAAATTCTATGTACTGTTACTACAAATCAAAAGGAAAGAACATTAGAGCTATGTGGGACAAGACAGGAAGGAGTAGT
Source organism: Orientallactaga sibirica (assembly GCA_036365145.1). Lineage (NCBI taxonomy): Eukaryota > Metazoa > Chordata > Mammalia > Rodentia > Dipodidae > Orientallactaga > Orientallactaga sibirica. The sequence continues at coordinate 47,519,276 of JAEOAD010000005.1, read as the reverse complement.
AATAAAATAACAACACCATTTCTTAAAAGAAACTTTGCAGGAAGCAGTTCATCAATTTTGAGCAATCAATGAAATACACAACGCCTAGCTGAATGCAAAGCTATTTCTGCAGTTCGAATTTTCATTAACATCTCTCCCAATGATCCCAATGTCCTGAACCAACAAGTTGGGGTTGTTGGGCTTGAGAAACTTGAACTCACCAGTCCCAGAGCCTCCAGTCAGACACACCTCATACTGGTAGCTGTGGGACAGCGTCCCCGCCCCGCTGACGTCCACCAGGTGTCCAGGAAAGTGACCCTCAGGCAGAGAGCACCCACCCAGAGAGGACGCCCGGCTCCTCCTGCACAGCCTAACCGCCACCAACACGAGCACAGAGAAGAGGAAGAGCGAAGACACGGACGCCAAGGCGATGACCAGGTAGACAGTGAGCGCCTCGGGCGGCGCCTGGTCACGCGCGCCCTCGGCCACAGGCAGGTAGGGCTGCGAGAAGCCATCCACCAGCAGCACGTGCAGCGTGACGCTGGCCGACAGTGGCGGCTCGCCATTGTCCTGGACCAGCACCAGCAGCCTGTGCCTGGGCGCGTCGCGCTCGCTCAGCAGCCTAGCGGTGCGCACCTCGCCATTGTGCACCCACACGCTGAACAGCCCTGGCTCGGTGGCCTGGAGCAGCTGGAAGGAGAGCCAGGCGTTGCGGCCCGAGTCGCCGTCCACCGCCACCACCTTGGTGAGCAGGTAGCCCGGCTCGGCCGCCCTGGGCAGCAGCTCGATGCAGGGCGTGGACGCGTTGTGCGGCGGGTAGAGCACGAAGGGCGCGTGGTCATTGGCGTCCAGCACCAGCACGTGCACCAGCGCCTGACTGCTGAGCGCGGGCGAGCCTCGGTCGGCGGCGCCCACGCGGAACTCGAAGGCCCGCAGCTCCTCGAAGTCCAGCGCGCGCAGGGCGAACAGCTGCCCGGTGTCCGCGTGGATGGACAGCAGCGAGGCGAGGGCCAGCTGCGGGTCGCGGTCGCCTTCCTGGGGCGGCAACAGCGAGTAGGTGATCTGGGCATTGGTGCCTGAGTCTCTGTCTGTGGCGCTCACTGTGCCTATGTGCAGGGCGGGGCTGTTGTTCTCTGGGACCAACAGGGTGTAGGAGGTTTGGGTGAAGGCTGGGGCGTTGTCGTTCACATCGGACACCTGCACTGTTATGTTGTGCTCCGTTTTCAGCCTGGGTGTGCCCATGTCTGAGACCGTGATGGTGATGTTGTACTCGTCTCTGCTCTCTCTGTCCAGTGGGCCCTCTGTCACTAAGCTGTAAAAGTTCTTGAATGTGGGCTTTAAAAGGAAGGGGAGATCGTTCTGAATGGAGCAAACCATCCTGCCATTGTCTCCGGAATCTCTGTCACGAATTCGAAATATAGCAACCACAGTTTCAGGGGCATTTTCTGGGACAGAGCTGGTGAGTGAAGACATGATCAGTTCTGGGGCATTGTCATTCACATCCACCACCTCTATCTCTACAGTGCCTTTCCCAGACAGGCCTCCTCCATCAGTGGCCTCAAGTTCCACGTGGTAAGATTTAATCTTTTCAAAATCCAATTGTTTCTTCAGTCGGATTTCTCCTGTGACTTTATTTATTGAGAATGTTTGCTGAATTTCATCTGATGGTTGGAACAAGCCATAGGACACATTCCCATAGTTTCCAGCATCTGCATCAGTAGCCAAGACTCTAAGGACTGGGGAACCCGGAGGGTTGTTCTCAAGGACCTGCACCTCATATGGGGTGTTCACAAACTCTGGAGCATTGTCATTGATGTCCAGGATCAGGATTCGAACCATGACTGTACCAGATCTAGGTGGGTCCCCTCCATCCAGAGCCAGGAGGATTAAGCTGAGCTCATCCTGCTCCTCTCTGTCTAGCGCTTTGTCCTGTACCAGATCCGGGTATTTATTGCCCTCACTGTTATTTTGGGTGAGGACATGGAAATGAGAATTGGGACTAACCATGTATTTTTGAATCCCATTTCTGCCCATATCCAAATCCTGAGCTAATTTCAAACGAAAACGAGTGTCTGGCTGGCTGCTCTCCAGTATTTTCAAGACCATTTCCCTATCGGAGAATTCTGGAGAGTGGTCATTTATGTCCTGGATCAATAATTCTCCTTGAATAAATTCTACTGGCTTTTCAAGGGACACCTGGAAATGCAGTACACAGTGTTCAGTGGGGCCACACATCTCTTCCCGATCTAGTTTCTCCTTCAGAAGCAAATCTCCTGTCTGAGCATCCAGCAGCAATGGCTGCTTATCACTGTCAGACACCACCCTCACAGACCGACTGGCCAGTTCCCCAGTTCCCAAACCCAAGTCTTTGGTCAGATGGGCAACCAATGAGCCACTCTCCTTTTCCTCCAGTATAGAGTAACGAATAGGTTTTGCAAGAACCTGAGACAAGAATAGCATAGTAATAAAATCCAGCACTTGCCTTTTAGGATGAATTCTCCTCAGCTCCATTTTGTAGCTGGTATAAAATTCTTTCCCAAATCACAAAGAGGTTTGGAGGAATCACCATGAAGTTGCTTAATATTAAATTTCATACACTGACAATGTGTTCATAATTCCATATTGCTTGCAAAGCTTCTTGCACGTTTTATTTTCTTCTTTGTGTCTGGCAGCACAAAAGAACGGAGTCTTTGGTGCTTTACTCTTATTCACAGTCTTAGCCTGCAACGCCACCCTGTGTCTTGATTAAGGAATTAACAATTTTCAAATCAATGATCCTTTCGGAAGTTTTCAAATGATAGCTGTTTTAAAAGTGTATAGGATTTTCACAATGGTGGTGATACTTTAAGTTAGGTAATAATAAGTCAATGCCATTATATAGCATGAACTTGAATAATCATGCACACTACGGATTACCTGTAGCCCTTAAAATATTGGAGGAAATGCCTTAGTATAGTTTTCTTCCTCTCTTTCTTTCTTTCTTTCTTTGTTTCTTTCTTTCTTTCTTTCTTTCTTTCTTCTTCTTTTTGCATATTCACATGTGTGATGGGACTACAGATGCTGCAAATGAATGCCATTCAACTTTATGGGTACTGGGGAATTGAAACCAGAGCAGCAAGCTTTGCAAGCAAGTGCTTTTAACCACTGAACCATCTCCCCAGCCACTTATATAAAGATCTTTTAAAAACATCATATATATATATATATATATATATATATATATATGGATAGATAGACATGTGATATTTAATTTTTCAAGTCTAATTTATTTTGTTTGACACAGTGATCTCTAGTTTCATCCATTTTTCTTTAAGTGACATTATTTTATTCTTTATAGTTGAAAAAATGCTGTTGTCTATATACAGCACATCTTCTTTTCTGTTCATGTTGGACATCTATGGTGGTTCTGTATTTCATTATTATAAATAATGCAAAAAAAAAAGTGTGCATCTCCAAGGATCTCTGTGGCTGCTTACTTAGATTGCTTTTGGTGCATACCCAGGAGTCTTGTAGCTGGATCTATGGTGGTAGCTCTATTTTTATTTTTTTGTTGTTGTTAGAATCTCCCACATTGATTTCCACAGTGGTTTCTCAGTCTAACATTCCCACCAGTAGTACATAAGGTTACACCTTTCTCCAATTTCCCAGCAGTATTTGTTGTACATTTTATGGACAATATCTTTTCTGACTGAAGTGAAATAAAATCTTACAGCAGCAATCTCACATGGACTGGCAAAAATAATATTATGAAAATTTCTATATTACTAAAAGTGATATATAGAATAAGTGCAATCCTTGACAAAATCCCAATGATATTCTTAATAAGACTGGGGAAAAATCTAGAAGTTATGGTAATAGCACAAAGCAATAAAATAGACCAGTGGGATTGACTAGAGTACCCAGAAATTAACGTGAACAGTACAACTACCTAAGTTATGACAAATGTACCAAAAATATACAATGGAAAATTAATAGCCTTCTCAACAAATAGTGCTCGGAGAAGTAGATGTCCAGATGTATAATAATAAAATCAGACCCATAATTTTACCCTGCAAAATTAATTCAGAATAGAGCAAATATGAATATAAAACCTGAAACTCTGAAACTGCTAGAGGAAAGCATAATGCAAAAGTTAAAGATATAGGCATAGATAAAACCTTTTGACAAGGACTTTAATAACATAGGAAAGAATGTCAAGAACTTAGTGACAAATGAGACTCTATGAAATTAAAAAGCTTCTCCATAGCCAAGGATTCAATAAATAGAGTGAAGATGCAGCCTAAAGAATTTTTAGTAGTTTCTCTGGGAATTAAAACTAACATTTTATGCCAGCTCATTGTCAGCAGTACATTGCTTCTATACAATCCTGACCCCATATTTGTGGTGTATTATCAAGCAACATTCATTTTTACTAATTGCATAGCCATGAACATAGTTCAAAGCTCCATCCTTTAAATCAATAAGTTCAAAGACACCATAACACACTGACTTATATTCAAATATATGTAGTTAATTTTATGATGCTTTTATTTCTTTTTAAAATATTTTATTTACTTATTGAGAGTCAGAGAAAGAGGCAGGTAGAGAAAGAATGGGTATACCAATGCCTCTAGCAACTGCAAACAAACTCCAGGTATATGTGTTACCTTGTGAATCTGGCTGGGGAATCAAACCTAGATCCTTAGGCTTCACAGGCAAGTGCCTTAACTGCTAAGCCATCTCTCCAGCTCTGTTTTCATTTCTTTATGAAGATTTAAATTACTGCAATACCATTTTCTTTTATTCCAAACAATTAAGTATTTTTGGTAAGGAAGGTTTGATAGCAATGGATTCAACAGTTTTTATTTATGTGGTAATGTCTTAGTTTCTCTTTCATTTTGGTGTGTATAGACTTATTGGCTGATAGTATCTTTCAACACCTTAATGCATCATTTCACTATTGTCTAGTTTCCCTGATTTCTATGAGAGACCAGTTGTTAAACTTATTGAGAATAACTTGTATGTAGATAGTCATTTCTCTCTTACTACTTTCAGTATTATCTTTTTCATCTTTTTCTTTTGCAGTTTGATCATGATTTATCAAGGAATTGATCTCTTTGAGTCTATCCTAGTTGTGGCATATTGGTCTCTTTTGATGTTCATATTAATATTTTTCATCAAATTTGGAAAGGTTTTTCACTACTTTGTTTCAATTCCTCTTTTGGTTATTTTTTCATTGTCCTCTTTCTGGGACACAACTATGTATGTATTAGTATTATTAAACATGTTTCACATATCTCTGAGACTGTACATTTTTGAATGCTTCATTATGCTGCCTCTATGTTCTCTACCAATTACCTATCTTTGTGGTCCCACATCATTTACATGATTATAGCCACTTTTGATGTGAAGGAATGTCAACCACAAGCTCTTTTTGTGTCATGAGAATATGAAAAATTCGTTGGGAACTTTAGCTCTCTTTCTGCTAGTTATGAGTATCCTGGAAAGTTCTATATAAGAGGAGAATTTTTTTAGAGAGAGAGAGAGAGACAGATACAGAGAGAGAGAGAGAGAGAGAGAATTGACACACCAGGGATTCAGCCAATGAAATCATCTCCAGATGCTTGCACCACCTAGTGGGCATGTGTGACCTTTGCACCTGCCTTACTTTTGTGTGTCTGGCTAACATGGGATCTGGAGAGTCAAACTTGGGGACCTTAGGCTTCCCAGGCAAGCACCCTAAGCACTAAGCCCTCTCTCCAGCCCAAGAATCTTTAATTTTTCTATTTCACTTGCACTAGCCATAAAACTTAATGTTTTGGTTACTTCTAGATTTTCTTCTCAGTTGTAACAAATCTAGACTTTTGTAATTATATTGTCCTCTTCCCTTTAAAACTTTCCATTTATCCTTATATACCTTCTTTTAAATACAGTACTATACTTAGAATTTAGGTATGTATTGACAATTTCTAAATGTTAAAAATTATTTTATTTGAAAGAGAGAAAGAGAAAGGCCAATAGAGGAAAAGAGAGAATGGGTATGCCAGGGCCATCATCCACTGCAAACAAACTCCAGATGCATGCATCACCTTGTGCATCTGGCTTACATGGGTCCTGGGGAATCAAACCTGAGTCATTTGGCTCTGCAGGCAAATGCCTTAACCACTAATCCATCTCTCCAACCTTGTATTGACAATTTTTATCCTATTAAAATTATAAACATGTTAATTATCATATTATGACCTGAATGAAGCAACCAAACAAGAAGCCAAGAAACTACTTAACATATAAGTCACCATACATGTGGCAAGTACCTGTTAATAACACAGTAGAACTAAAAGAGGATAATACATTTATTTTAAGATGTTTATAGATCATTTGTCAAGTCTTACATTTACAGCTCAGATTAACAAACCACATTGCCATCCCATCACAGGCCTCACTAAATAATGTCTAATGCAAATTGGAAATTAGACTCAGCTACTAAAAATGGCTTCTGTTTATTTTTTGCAATAATTGTGAATATGCTTTTAATAACCCTAAAGAGTATTAATTGGGAATAATTTGCTATATTCATCTACATTTGGGCCAAATTGAATGTATATAATCTAAAAAGTTTATACTTGCAATTGCCAATAAAGATAATTAATTAGGTATATTACCTTTTAAGGCACTACAACCCTAAAATATGGTACTATACTACAATTTAAGGAAAACATAATTTTTATCCTTGAATTTCACAAAAAGCTACTATAGGAATAATATAGAACAAATCATATGAGTTTATTCTGTGTTATAAATTGCAAAATTGCTGATTTGGAATGCTGTCTACTACATTGCTTTCAAACATAGCATTGAGTTATTAAATAAGCACAACTTTAATCACAATAAAACACAATTAACTTTTTTGCCCCTAATAGCAAAAGCAAGTGAAGGGGCTGGAGAGATGGCTTAGCAGTTAAGGTGCTCGCCTGCAAAACCTAAAGACCCATGTTTGATCTCGCTTCAGAGCCCACATAAGCCAGACTCACAAAGGTGAGGCAAGCACAAGGTCACACATGCCCACTAGGTAGTGCATGCATCTGGAGTTCAATTTCAGTGGCTGAGGTCCTGGCATATCAATTCTCCCCCTGTCTCTCTCTGTCACTCACTTGCTCTGGGTCTCTCTAAAAATAATAATAATAATAAAAATAATAAATGAAGTACTGGAACTGCATTGGTAATGTGAAATAGATAAAAATAAAATATGAATGGATTATTATGCAACTATATAACAAAATCAGTACATAAAACTCCTAACAAGTAATATCTTTGATTTATAAAGAAGTATTTATAAACAAAATCTAGTTTTTTATTCTTCTGTTTCTAAATCCTAGTCTATTTCTGTCACTGAAATGTAATAATTCTACTAAGTACCTTTAATCAGTCATTGGGAATACAAATAATAATTAGATTTATTATATAACATTAGCAGCATGCAAAAAGCGTGTATAGGTTATTTTCTTTTTTAAAACTTTTAAAAATATTTTATTTATTTATTTTGAGAGAGAAAGAGGCAGGGAAGAGAGAGAGAGGGAGGGAGGGAGGGAGGGAGGGAGGGAGGGAGAGAATGGGCACGCCAGGGCCTCCAGCTACTGCAAACGAACTCCAGATGCATGCGCCCCCTTGTGCATCTGGCTTATGTGGGTCCTGGAGAGTCAAACGGAGATCCTTTGGCTTTGCGGGCAAATGCCTTAACCACTAAGCCATCTCTCCAGACCTGTATAGGTTATTTTCTAAAGAGAAGTGACACCTCCACTTGGCAAAACAATTTTTAAAAAAGCTTTCCACAAATTAAGAAAAGATTCAGTAGTTCACTGTCAATATTTAGCTGAATTCTAAACTATTCCTGAAACGGGCTTGCATCATTGACTTTCTCTGAACTCTGAACAAGGAAGCTGGGGATAATGGGCTTCAAGAACTTGAACTCATTTGTCTCAGTACCTCCAGTCAGACACACCTCATACTGGTAGCTGTGGGACAGCGTCCCCGCCCCGCTGACGTCTACCAGGTGTCCAGGAAAGTGACCCTCAGGCAGAGAGCAGCCACCCAGCGAGGACGCCCCGCTGCTTCTCCTGCACAGCCTGACCGCCACTAACACTAACACAGAGAAGAGGAAGAGCGAAGACACGGACGCCAGGGCGATGACCAGGTAGACAGTGAGCGCGTCGGGCGGCGGCGCCTGGTCGCGCGCGCCCTCGGCCACAGGCAGGTAGGGCTGCGAGAAGCCATCCACCAGCAGCACGTGCAGCGTGACGCTGGCCGACAGTGGCGGCTCGCCATTGTCCTGGACCAGCACCAGCAGCCTGTGCCTGGGCGCGTCGCGCTCGCTCAACAGCCTGGCTGTGCGCACCTCGCCATTGTGCGCCCACACGCTGAACAGCCCTGGCTCAGTGGCCTGGAGCAGCTGGAAGGACAGCCAGGCGTTGCGGCCCGAGTCGCCGTCCACCGCTACCACCTTGGTGAGCAGGTAGCCCGGCTCGGCCGCCCTGGGCAGCAGCTCGATGCAGGGCGCGGACGTGTTGTGCGGCGGGTAGAGCACGAAGGGCGCGTGGTCATTGGCGTCCAGCACCAACACGCGCACCAGCGCCTGGCTGCTGAGCGCGGGCGAGCCTCGGTCGGCGGCGCCCACGCGGAACTCGAAGGCCCGCAGCTCCTCGAAGTCCAGCGCGCGCAGGGCGAACAGCTGCCCGGTGTCCGCGTGGATGGACAGCAGCGAGGCGAGGGCCAGCTGCGGGTCGCGGTCGCCTTCCTGGGGCGGCAACAGCGAGTAGGTGATCTGGGCATTGGTGCCTGAGTCTCTGTCTGTGGCGCTCACTGTGCCTATGTGCAGGGCGGGGTTGTTGTTCTCTGGGACCAACAGGGTGTAGGAGGTTTGGGTGAAGGCTGGGGCGTTGTCGTTCACGTCGGACACCTGCACTGTTATATTGTGCTCCGTTTTCAGCCTGGGTGTGCCCATGTCTGAGACCGTGATGGTGATGTTGTACTCGTCTCTGCTCTCTCTGTCCAGTGGTCCCTCTGTCACTATGCTGTAAAAGTTTTCTACAGATGGCTTCAGAATGAAAGGGACATTGTTTTGTATACAACAGAACACTTTTCCGTTGTCTCCAGAGTCTAGATCAGAAATACTGAAAATGGCCACTACAGTCTCTACTGAATTTTCAGGGACAGGGCTGTTAACTGATGACAAAGTCAGCTCTGGGGGGTGGTCATTCACATCCACTACCTGAACTAGGACTGTACATTTTCCTGAAAGACCTCCACCATCCTTTGCCTCAATGTCGACTTCATAAGTATTGATTTCTTCAAAGTTCAAACTTTTTACTAGTTCTATATCACCAGTGATGGGATTTAGTTGAAAAGTTTTGAGAATTTCTTCAGAAGCAAGAAAAAATTCATATGATATCACCCCAAAATTTCCTGCGTCTAAATCAGAAGCTGATACCTTGGCAATGACAGAGTTAAGAGGGCTGTTTTCTCGAATTTGAACCTCATAGAGTGACTGTGCAAATTCTGGGGCATTGTCGTTTATGTCTAAAACCATGATGTGGACCTGGGCTGTCCCAGACCGTGGTGGAGATCCACCATCCAGGGCTGTGATGGTTAACCTGAGCTCTGGCTGTTCCTCCCTATCTAGCGCTTTGTCTAGTACCAGTTCTGGATATTTTCGTCCATCTCTGCGACTGCGTGTATGAACATGAAAATGGGAATTGGGGGAGATCGTGTAGTTTTGGAGACTATTTTTTCCCACATCCAAGTCCACAGTATTTCCCAAAGGAATTACTGCTCCTGTTGGAGAGCTTTCGAGGATTTTCAGCCTCATTTCACTTTCAAAGAATACTGGAGCATGGTCATTTATATCGATGACCTGGAGCTCATTGGCAATAAACTGCAAAGGATTGTGCAGTAAAATCTGAAAATGTAGTACACAGGGCTCCATGAGACCACATAGCTCCTCCCGATCCAATCTCTCATCCAGATGTAAGTCACCCGTCTGTTGATTGAGCCGAAAATACTGTTTGTTCCCTTTGGACACAGCCTGAACCCTTCTTGTGGCCAGTTCCTCTAGCCTCAGCCCCAGATCCTGTGCCAGATTGCCTAGTAAAAAGCCACTCTCTCGTTCCTCGGCCACAGAATAGCGTTTGGACTGAGACCCAACCAGAAAGCTACCCAGAAAAACAAAGAGAAGCAGGACTTGCCTTTGTTTAAGAAAGCACTCCTCTCTGATCTCCATTGTACTCCTGCAGTGCTCTTCCAAGTAATGCCAAGCCAAAGCCGAACCTCAGATGTCGCTGGGAATATCAAAGTCTTTTACTTTTGTGGTTGGCCTCAGGAATTATGTTGCCAGAGGCTTAGATTTCCTTCCTTGCTTAACAATCTGCTCAGGTTCATTACTCCTAGTTGAATGCACTGGGTCTGTGAGTCTGCACATTGAATATCAGTCTTAATAAGCCTTTTTTAGTCAACAGCGCCACCATGTGTTCGTTCACAGTTTTAAAATCTTAGAAAAAGGATTTTGTCCCTTTTTTTGTTGTAGTTTTTGACTTGTGGTAACATTTGTGCCCTTTACAAAATTAATTGACACCATGGAGGCATTAAGTGCCACTTAAGTTAAATGAACACAAACTAGGCAAGTACAACACTCTAAATGGAATTAATTGTTCTTGATTAGAGTCCTCATTTACATGATTTTGTAGACATGTACACATGCTAGATTATTACCCACTGTAATTATTACCCACAAATGTAAAATGGATTTTGTCTTAAGTAACATGCTTAACTATCCTATTTGTTATTATATTTTTCCATTTTTAGAAGTATGTATGAGTTGCATTTATAGTAGGAAAACTGAAGTCAAGTGGTAAAAAATATAATTGCTTCCATATTTTCACTCTCAAGGAGTACTTAGGAATGATTTATTCTTTTACTTATAATAATTTAATATTTATTATTTTAATATGTATGAACTTATTTCCATAATTATTGTATATGTAGAAGTTAAGCTTATGGTTAGTGGTAGCATGACAATGTCTGCAAATCTTAGTTTTACATTGAATGGGGTGTGTAGATTTAAAATAGATCTTCAAACATTGTGAAAAGAGTGATTTTAAAACGTACTGAGTGCAATGAATATATGCAATAAGGAGGCCTAATGTAATGGGGGCGGTTATTAGGAAAGTTTTTCAAAAAATTAATCTAGACAATGAAGAATAGAAAGTATACCAGGTGACTGTACAATATGTGAAGCTCTGTCAGAGTAAAGCATAAAAGAAGGAAGGACAATGTACCAAGATCTTAGTGTCTCAAGAGTAAATGAGAAGAGGTGGAGTGGTACAATCCAGGCCAAGCAATGGTACTTGCATTTTATTCTAGGAACAAAAGGAAGCTGCTGTAAAGTTGCAGGAAGACAAATGAAGCAATGCCAATATCATGGATTCACTCTAGTTTCTTTTGTATTTCTACACAGTTATCAGGGATCCTGTATTCTGGTTCTTATATTGAGCTTACTTCTAATGTTAGAAATACTAAAAATAACTACTGCACTTCTAGAACATTATGTTATTGTGTTTCTTAATAACTGCATGGTATTGAAATAGGTGATGTCATCCGGTGTGACTTAGTCAGTCTCCTATAGCTAATAAAGTGGTTGACCGGAGACTTTTGATCCCAAGATGGTCTTCATTGTCACCACTAATTTCAAAATGACATTTTCAAATTTTATATTATAATTTAATAGCAGAACTCATTAAAATGATATAAACTTAATGATAGTTTGAATAAAGGTAAGATTTGAGATTTCTTTTTTAGGGTCTATCAGAAATTCAAATGCAAGGAGTGAAGAAAGTTGGATGAGTCATATGAGTAACGTTAGAAGCATATTATAAAATTAAATATCCCATTTTATACATCTATGTTATTTAAGTCAGTGGCTAGAAGAGGTGGCAGTAAACAATAAAAGGAAAGTTTTTTTTTTTAAAGGAACACTAGGGACTTGATAACTGTATACTGTTTGAATAGCAGTGATTAGTTCAATCAAAGTAAAATTGTATTATTCAGTGTATCTCAGAGAGTAGGTAATTTCAGCAAAGGTTTTTTTTTTCATTGAGTATTTTTGCATATCTAAGCATCACTGTATGAGATGAAATAAGAACACTCTTTCAGTTTATTCAAAAATTTAAGCAATAATTATGAAATAAATTTGTACTTACACATAAACATGACACACTGAGCTACAGGATGAGAACACGTTTAAAAACTTCCAAATTTTTAAAAAGAGGTTGGAGAGATGGATCGGTGCTTAAAGTGCTTGCTTGTGAAGCCTAAGGACCAAGGTTCAATTCCCCAGTACCCATGTAAACCAGATATACATGGTGGAACATGTGTCTAGAGTTCCTTTGCAGTGGCTGGAGGCCCTGGTGTGCCCATTCTCTTTCTCTCTCCTTCCCCTCTCTCTTTCTCTCTCTATCTGCCCCTTCCCCTCTCCCCTCTCTCTCTCTCAAATAAATAAAAATATTTTTTTAAAAAAGGAGTGTTTAGTTAAGGGAGATGAAGAAATGAGTCAATCACAATGGAACATTCAGAAGCCATAGATTGTTACTAGAAAATTTTCAGTGCCAGGGATGGGATACCTTCTAGTGAGTTGTTGGCGGGGGGTGGGGAGAGGTGTCACTGATAGCCAAAAACATTACAGGCCATTGCCAAGGCTTTTGGTTTCTACCAGGAATAGATAGTAAGACCCTATTGCTGAAGACTCCATATATTTGGGCTGCAAGGTCACCAAGAAGTCCTGTTGGAGCTGAGTTGAAAACCTCCTCCAGGTAGACTAGCTGATAGAAAGCTAGAAAAAGGTACACTGTGTGCAGTAGAGAGAAATCACCAGTAGATATACTCAACAGTGGACACTGCAATCCTTAAATTTGGCCAGCTAGGCCAAATGAGCCAACAGGTGCAATAGTGGCATGTCTGTTATGGGCAAAACCAACCACTCTCTAATTGGACCGGAGGCCCACTCTATGAGAGGGAATACATCCCTGATACTGAAAACCTACAATTGGGATAGCCATGAGCCCTAGGGATGTAATGTCTGCTGGTGTCTGGCTAAATGTATATACTATGCTCACCAAACTGCCAAGGTAAGCACTTCTCTTAATGTTCATATCCATATATTAATGCTACTCTCACTTTTGGTTAGAGAACCTTCTCTTTTCAGATGGTGGTGATGTTGAGATGACTCAGAAGGCACTATGGTGCTAAGAAGAAGTAACAGAGCAGTGAACAGCACTTAAACATCTCTGACACACCTTCCAAGGCTCAGGGTCCATTGTGGAAGAGGTTGTGGAAAGAATGTAAGAGCCAAAGGAAGGGTAGGACTCCTTACAACGTGCTCCTCCAGACACAATATGGCCTGGGTATCCATGACCTCACAGTGCCTGACACTACCTACACAAGGCCATCATAATAGGAGGAAAAGATCATGACATCAGAATAAAAGATGGACTGATTGAGAGGAGGAGGGGATATGATGGAGAGTGGGGTTTCAAAGGGGAAAGTGGGGCAAGGGAGGGAATTACCATGGGTTATTGTCTACAATATGGAAGTTGTCAATAAAAAAAACTAAATGTGGGCTGGAGTGATGGCTTAGTGGTTAAGGCATTTGCCTGCAAAGCCAAAGGATCCTGGTTTGATTCTCCAGGACCCACATAAGCCAGATGCATGTTAAGCCAGATGCACAAGTGGGCGCATGCATCTGGAGTTCATTTGCAGTGGCTAGAAGCCCTGGTGTGCCCGTATCCCCCCCACCACTCTCTCTCTCTCTCTCTCTCTGTCTCTTTTTTTCTCTCTCTCAAATAAAAAATATTAAAAAATAAACTAAATTAAAAATTTTTTAAAAGAGAAATAAGTCAATCAATAAAGTGCTTACCCAGCAAGTGTGAATACTTGAATTCAGATCCCCCAAGTCCTGCCAATGCTGAGTACATTGGCATGCACCAGCCTGTAATCCCAGCACTGGGGAGTTGGAGACAAGGACATGCTGACTATCTAGTTTATCCCAATAGTGAGCACCAGGTGCAGTGAAAAAGTGTACCTTGGAAATGAGGTGGTGAGTGATTAAGAAGACATCCAATATTAGCCTGTGGCACGCATGTGCGCACGTGAGCACACACACACACACACACACATCTGTATATACATGCACCCACACACATTAATAAGCATGCATGCATACATGCACATACTACATACAGACAAAACAAGCAAAGAGAGTGTTAAATATAGATTTTTTTGTTTTGGTTTTTCAAGGTAGGGTTTCACTGTACCTCAGGCTGACCTGGAATTCACTATGTAGTCTCGGGGCGGCCTTGAACTCACAAACTTATGGTGATCCTCCTACCTCTACCTCCCAAGTGCTGGGATTAAAGGCATACACCACCATGTTCAGAAAAACAGAGAATTTTTGAAACACTATTTGAATTAGAAAACATGAAGAATTAGAACATTCTCTTAAAATTGCTAGATACATACTATTTAACTCCAGATTAGACTAGCAAGTAATTTTGGCAGAAATTTATTATTTATAATTTGAACGTTTTTGGAGGAATACAACAATTGGGATTTCTTAAAGTAGGTAAGTAGATATATCTAGGAGTGTGCTAAGTTATTAATAATTATGTTAACAATTTGGCTAATATGAGTTCACAAAATAAAAGTTATGCAAGCCTAAGAGAATAGCAAATATGTTTAAATGTATTACATCAAAACTATTTGTATGTTGTAACTTAAAATTAGTCTTCAGAAAACACAAAATTTACTTTCAAACCATAAATTAAATAAAGTTATGAGATGGATCAAAATCAGGCACAATCATTTAGATTCATTATATGACAAATCCTATGTATTTAGAAATGCCAACAACATGCAAAGAAGTGGAATGTGATAGATATATCTAAATGAGAAAACACATCGCCACTGAACAAGAGTAAAGAAAAAAAAATAACCAGATTCCCACAAATTTAGACTCAGTAGTTTTTTGTCAATACTTAGCTGAATTCTGAACTATTCCGGAAACGGGTGGGGGGCTGCATGATTCACTCTCTCTGAACTCTTGAGCAAGAAAACTGGGGATAATGGGCTTCAAGAACTTGAACTCATTTGTCTCAGAACCTCCAGTCAGACACACCTCATACTGGTAGCTGTGGGACAGCGTCCCCGCCCCGCTGAGGTCCACCAGGTGTCCAGGAAAGTGACCCTCAGGCAGAGAGCAGCCACCCAGAGAGGACGCCCCACTCCTCCTGCACAGCCTGACCGCCACCAACACGAGCACAGAGAAGAGGAAGAGCGAAGACACGGACGCCAAGGCGATGACCAGGTAGACAGTGAGCGCGTCGGGCGGCGGCGCCTGGTCGCGCGCGCCCTCGGCCCCAGGCAGGTAGGGCTGCGAGAAGCCATCCACCAGCAGCACCTGCATCGTGACGCTGGCCGACAGCGGCGGCTCGCCATTGTCCTGGACCAGCACCAGCAGCCTGTGCCTGGGCGCGTCGCGCTCGCTCAGCAGCCTGGCGGTGCGCACCTCGCCATTGTGCGCCCACACGCTGAACAGCCCTGGCTCGGTGGCCTGGAGCAGCTGGAAGGACAGCCAGGCGTTGCGGCCCGAGTCGCCGTCCACCGCCACCACCTTGGTGAGCAGGTAGCCGGGTTCGGCAGCCCTGGGCAGCAGCTCGATGCAGGGCGCGGACGCGTTGTGCGGCGGGTAGAGCACGAAGGGCGCGTGGTCGTTGGCGTCTAGCACTAGCACGCGCACCAGCGCCTGGCTGCTGAGCGCGGGTGAGCCTCGGTCGGCGGCGCCCACGCGGAACTCGAAGGCCCGCAGCTCCTCGAAGTCCAGCGCGCGCAGGGCGAACAGCTGCCCAGTGTCCGCGTGGATGGACAGCAGCGAGGCGAGGGCCAGCTGCGGGTCGCCGTCGCCATCCTGGGGCGGCAGCAGAGAGTAGGTGATCTGGGCATTGGTGCCTGAGTCTCTGTCTGTGGCGCTCACTGTGCCTATGTGCAGGGCGGGGCTGTTGTTCTCTGGGACCAACAGGGTGTAGGAGGTTTGGGTGAAGGCTGGGGCGTTGTCGTTCACGTCGGACACCTGCACTGTTATATTGTGCTCCGTTTTCAGCCTGGGTGTGCCCATGTCTGAGACCGTGATGGTGATGTTGTATCCGGATCTGGTCTCCCGGTCAAGGGCTGTGTATGTCAAAAGAGTGTAAAAGTTCTCCACCGACGGTTTCAGGAAAAAAGGAAGATCATCCTGGATGGAGCAAATCATCCTGCCATTTTCTCCTGAATCAAGATCTGAAACACTAAATACAGCAATTATGGTTTCCTGCAAATTTTCTGGGATCTCAGTGGTAAGTGTGGAGATGGTAATTTCCGGAGCATTGTCATTCAAATCCATTACTTGAACATAAACCACACAACTTCCTGAAAGGCCTCCACCATCTATAACCTGAATATTTATTGTGTAATCCTGAATGGATTCAAAATCCAGTTTCTGTGCTAATAGGATTTCTCCTGATTTCGCATTTATTCGAAATGTTTTTCGAATGTCTTCAGAAGCTTGGGAAAACACATAAGATATTTGTCCATAGGTTCCAATGTCTGCATCTTTAGCGGAGACAGTAGCAACATGGGATCCAACAGGACTGTTTTCTGGGACCTGCACCTCATAGCGAAGCTGTGAGAACTCAGGGGCGTTGTCGTTGGTGTCCAAGACCTCAATAAGAACCAGAGCGGTGCCAGACCTGGGTGGACTCCCACCATCCAGTGCTGTGAGTATTAATCTGATTTCCGATTGCTCCTCCCTATCCAGTGCCTTGTCTAGAATCAGCTGTGGTAATAGTACTCCCTGAGGACTGTCTTGTAACTTGAGGTGAAAGTAGAAATTGGGACTGATTGTATAACTCTGGAGACCGTTGCTTCCTACGTCTAAGTCTTGGGCACATTCTATCAGAAAAGTGGTCCCTGGAGCAATGCTTTCTGAAATTTTCAAATTTATGTTTTTGTCTAAGAAAACTGGAGAATGATCATTTATGTCCCTAATCTGTAGCTCAGCCTGGAAAAACTGCAAGGGATTTTCCAATAACATCTGAAAAGGTAATACACAAGGTTCCGTGGGGCCACACAGTTCCTCCCGGTCCAGTTTCTCATTCAACAATAAATCCCCCGTCTGCCTATCAAGCTGTAAATTCAATTTTTTCCCTTTAGAAAGGACCCGGGGACCCCGCACAGCTAATTCCTTTACCTCCAGCCCCAGGTCTTTTAACAAGTTAGCCACAACAAAGCCATTTTCCGTTTCCTCGGCCACTGAGTAGCGCCTGGGCTTGGAACCAGCCTGCACTAATCCCAGCCACACAAAGACTAGCAGGACTTGCCTTGGTTTTAGAATGCGCTGCTTCCCCTCACCAGCCTCCATCGTCTTCTGGTCTCCTAGCAAATCGCTCCAGCTCCGTCTCACGTCGTCTCTGACTCTAGTTCCAAGTATCTTGCAGGCACTGGGATAACCCAACAATCCTGAGGCCCTTGATTTTCCCCGAGCAACTGCCTTGGAATGCCTCTTCTTCCTTCTAGCTGAATGTCTGGCTACCAGAGTGTCCGCATTTAGCTCTGTTCTTGTCACTTCTGAGGCTGCAGCGCCACCCTGCGTTCTTTTAGAGGATTTATTTTCTCTAAAGCAAAATTCCAACACTTTGTTTCCAATTGATATCTAATTGACTATTTTCTTTTTTTTTAAGTTATGAAAGGCGTTTTAATAGAGAGTAGACGTAAGAGAAAGTAGAAGTCAAGCTGAAAAGCTCCAAATCTGAGGCTTCCCCTAAAGCTTGGAAGGTCTCTAAAGAGAAAATACATAAATTAAATATTTTTAGTGTGTGATTCCCATTACATCAATGTTTTATATGGTTTCAAAAGGCTTTCGTTTTATCAATAGCGACATAGAAAACATGAAAAATTACCCGAGTTTCTTTGAAGATCCAAATGAGCCTGCGAAGAAAATTAACTTTAGGAAACTGAAAGGGTGACCTCTGCCCTAAGATGCAGTAAAAAGATTTTGACTAGAATTTTCCCAGTTTTTATTCAAAACTCATTATATTCTTACTTGGATAGTATTTGTGCTACCACTACTACACTCAACTCCAACTTAAAAGTTTCAGAGGCCGAATAATAGAACAGAATTTATGAGAACATTCTAGTGAACATTGAAATTGTCTCATTTATATTTCCCCCTTGCATTGTGCCAAATTCACATCTCCTTGAAATCTGTTGTGATTAAGTCACATGAAAATCTCAAAGAGCAGTTAGTTTCTTGTTGTTATTTTTATTTTCCTTACTAACAGAAAATAGCATATTAGTATAACCTCAATTCAACTACACTACATCAAAGTTAATAATTTAATAATATAAAATACCTAGTAAATATTACAATTTTCACAATTATCTTTTTAAATTATCTCTAAAATGATGGTGTATTAAATCAGGATTCAAAAAGTATATATGTTACATTTCTTGTTAGGCTTTTAAAGTTATTTTGTAATATTTTATTTATTTATTAGAGAGAGAAAGAATGGATGTACCAGGGCCTCTAGCTCACTGCAGATGAACTCCAGACTCATGTGCCACTGTGTGCCTTTGGCTTATGTGGGTTCTGGGGAATTGAACTTGGGTCCTTAGCCTTCACAGGCAAGTGTCCTAACCACTAAGCAATCTCTCCAGCACTTTTAAAGTTATTGCCTTGTATTTTAAAATACCCAATAGAAAGAAATGAGTTATCCAGCCACAAAGAGACATGGAAGAAACAACTTCATATTGCTGACTGAAAAAAAGCCAATTTGAAGAGTCTATGCTTATTTCAACTATATGATATTCTGCCAAAGCAAAATTGTAAAGATGCTTAAGATGTCAGTAGTTATATGGAACAGGAGTGTGAGAGTAAGAAGATAAAACACAAGTGATTTTTAGGACAATGGAAATTTGTTTATTATACTATAATGGTAGATAATGACATTAAAAATAAAAACTGAAGCCGGGCGTGGTGGCACACGCCTTTAATCCCAGCACTTGGGAGGAGGCAGAGGTAGGAGGATCACCGTGATTTCAAGGCCACCCTGAGACTATATAGTTAATTCCAGGTCAGCCTGAGCCAGAGTGAGATCCTACCTCGAAAAACCAAAAACAAACAAACAAAAAAACTGAAGGAACCATACAACAGCAGTAAATCCTAGCATGAAGATTTTACATTAAATCTACAGATTTTAATAAATAATAAGGTGTCACCAACATTGGTTCAACAGTTTTATCAAATAAATATTCCCTACCAAGGAAATAAATTAATAATAGAGGAAATTGATGAAAGAGAAGAGATGGGAACTATCAGTACAATCCAATTTTCTATAAAACCTAAAGTGGCTCTAAAATAAGGTTTACTAAAGTAAGTTAAGATAGATGTATTTGGGTACTGTGTATGCATATATGACAGGAAAGTAGAAGTGAGACTGTTTAGGAGAATAAAGGAAACTAATGGACTGAAAAGGGTGAGTGGAAGAGTGTACAGGGAGAGTGTACAGGAGCATGTACCAGGGAATATGCTCAAATTATATCATATTTCATATGAAAATGACCTTATTAACTCAGTATCATACATAACAAATTTAAATTTAAAAAAGGAAATTTGTAAAATTATATATTTTTTAAAGTTTGCATTTTGAAATTTTTCACATGGTTGAAGGATTAAACGATGTATATTTAATGAACACATCTCTACCTTCCATCCAGACTAAATAGCTGTTTATACTTTCATATTTGTTCCATCCTTCTGTTATTATACATATATATGACCTATGTTTTTCTAGTTAATGTTAAAGTTACACAGATAACTTACTTCACATTTAAACATTCAGAAGACATTTCATCAATATAAGGATATTATTTCCACCTAATCATCATACTACTATCACACTTAAGAAAATAAAAATAATAATTCCATATTATCATTTAAAAGCTAGTTCCTAATGAATGTTACTAGTCATCCTTCCATTAACTCCTCCAATTTTTTCCAACTATTATAAAAATTCCCATTCACTGTTGAGTTTCCCTTACAAACACATGTATGTTCTTAACCACTTATACTAATGTTTCAGAATCTTTGTATTTTAACTAAGTTCTATTATTTTATTGGGTGTTGTGACTATTTTCTGTAGAATAGTATGAATCTCCTATGATATTAAATTTATTGTAAACTATCCAGACCACTTGTTATATAGGGTGTCCTATAGCCTGGAGTTGTTTCCTCATGGTGTTATTTGTTAATTTATCTCCTTTATTTCCAGAAGACTATAATGGATGAAAAGTAACAATGACATAATATTTTTAAAATAATAATTAGTGATAGTAAAAGTAAACACATGTTGAGGATACATCACATTAGTGTGGCCTTTCTTATTTTTATAAAGTGTAATTTAATACTTTTGGTTACCACAATATAGTAATTACAAAAAATAAGAAGAAAGCCAGGCAAGGTGGCGCACACCTTTAATCCCAGCACTCGGGAGGCAGAGGTAGGAGAATCACCAAGAGTTCGAGGCCACCCTGAGACTACATAGTAAATTCCAGGTCAGCCTGGACTAGAGTGAAACCCTACCTCAGAAAACAAAAACAACAAAAAAAAAAGAAAAAGAAAAAGAAAAAAAAAAAGAGTAATCATGGGGATTCATATGACTATTTCCCCAACAAACAACGTGGAGATATCCAAATTTCTACACCCTGGCAACAGAGAGAAATCTCCAGCCCTTCTCCATGATTTTCAAATGGCTTTATTTCATTCAGCTCTCTGGTAGTAAAAGAAATAAATACTTGGGATCCTTGGGTTACAAATACAAAATGCATTAGATTTATTGTTGGCACAAACAAGTTTTCCCTAATTTGTTAACAAAAATATTTTTTGAAGCTCAAACAAAAAGATTTCAAAATAAAGGCAATTCCAGTAGAGAAAATAAAGGCATTGTTATTCTCTTCACACTGTTCAAATGCAACTAGTGGTTTAGGAAGAGATATTTGAATTAACATGTTCATATTTTTGTTCAAGGAGAATCAGTATAGTTTTCTAATAAACATTATTCCCTTGAAAACTCTTGACCAAGCATACCATGGACTGTAGCATGATTTTGTGTCTTTGTGTACTTCTTTTTCTCTTTCTCTCTTATGTGATATATGACATTCCCCAAGAATCTCAGACATTTTCTTTCTTGTTTGTTTGTTTGTTTGTTTGTTTGTTTGTTTGTTTGTTGTTCAAGGTAGGGTTTCACTCTAGTCCAGGCTGACCTGGAATTCCCTATGTAGTCTCAGGGTGGCCTCGAATTCACAGCGATCCTCCTACCTCTGCCTCCCAAGTGCTGGGATTAAAGACATGTGCCACCGTGCCTGGCAGACATTTTCTTTATTGTTGTTAAAATGGGCAAATACTTTGATAAGTTTTGGCAATTTAGCATATTATTGTATTTTAGTGCAGAACACAAGCAAAATTTCACTTTAAAAAGACAATATGGCTATGTGCTTTCTAACTGTGAAATACATCATGAAAAATCATATGCAATGAAGAAGTTAAAAGATGTAGAGAACAAAGAGTATAAGAGAAACACAAATTAAAATCCCAAACAAGGGCTGGAGAGATGGCTTAGTGGTTAAGGCGCCTGGCTCCTAAGCCTAAGAATGCAGGTTACAATCTCCACGTCCCACATTTAGCCAGATGCAGTGACACAAGGGTGCAATGCCTCACTTGATCACAAGGGGGCGCACGCATCTGGATTTCATTCACAGCAGCTGAGAGGCTGCTGGCGCGCCCATCTCTATCTGTTCCCTCTCCTTCTCTGTCTCTCTCTGCGTCTCTCTCCAAAAAAAAAAAAACCAAAAAAAAAACCCAAATAAAATCCCAAGCAATTAACTTGGATACACTAAAGAAATACACATATAATATCACATTGCAATGCTTATTTGGACACATATCATGAAAAGGAGTGGGTATACAATACAGAAGATTACTTAGACCACAGTAATGAAAAAGTAGATACTTAGTAATCTAAAACTTTCCCTGGAGTTTGTCAAGATGTATCCGGTAGAGCTGAAGAGATCAGAAGTGATGTAAGTCTGAACATGGAGGGCATAATCTTAGCTCGATTACTGTTTCTAAAAAATCGGGTGATTTGGGAACTTTCCTGTCTAGTGGTAACAGTTATAAAAAAAGGTTATAAAAAAGCTGTGACTTAAGTCTCTGAGCAGCTGAAAGAACATAAAGGTCTTTTGTATGTGGCCTCTTGTCACATCACATATTTCTTTTGGCATCAAATGCAACGTGGAAGATGTATTACCAATCTCACAAAATGCTATTATCCACACCAACACTATGCCCCTTTGTCCAATGGGGATACTGCCTATTTCCCTTATACAGAACTCAACACTTAGTGGCCTTACAATTCAGGGATTTTAGAGGAAACAAACCCTTTGTATTCTTTTGTTTGTTTATTTATTTATTTATTTATTTATTTATTTATTCATTTAAGAGCGACAGACAGAGAGAGAAAGAGGCAGATAGAGAGAGAATGGGTGTGCCAGGGCCTCCAGCCACAGCAAACAAACTCCAGGTGCACACACCACCTTGTGCATCTGGCTTATGTGGGTCCTGGGGACTCGAGCCTCAAACTGGGGTCCTTAGACTTCACAGGCAAGAGCTTAACCACTAAGCCATCTATCCAGGCCCCTTTGTATTCATTTTCATGGAGTCATACATCATAATGAGTAGGTTACTTGAATGTTTTTCTATGTCACTATGGCATTATGTTACTAAAGCACTTACTATATTCTCATGCTTGATAAGTGGCAAGTACTTTGGTAACAATAAAGACACAGTTATATCATGTTTTATTTTCATCTTATAGAACCTCCAGATCTTTGACAGTGATGATACACTTATTGCCGACTTCTACTGAAGGCCTGAAGGGAAGGTGGTATTATGAAAATCAAGGATCTATTTGTTTCTCCTTTTTATACCTAGACATGGAAATCAGAAACCATGAACTCAACAGGCTCCTCGGGATGTTGATTATGAGTATTAAGGGTAAACTATCTTTTATATGAAGAGAGTACATTACTCAGTCTTTCATCTCAGACTCTCCACTGTACATTATCATTGCCTTAAAATTTATGAGACTTTGGTAGTAGGTTTTTAAAAGTCAATATATATGTTTTTTAAAAAGTCAGTCAGTCTTTGGTAGCCCAGAAAACACTTTATCTATATTACATCTTACATCTAATATCTGACAGAAGACATCATGGCCAGAGAGGGAAATGTGTTTTTTTTTTGTAATTAGTACTTTATAATATAATATCTGAAACTTTGGAAAGACCAATTTTTATGGTTTAAATATGTTATAATCTTCACTTCCAGCTTGATTGGGTTAAGAGATATCTAGAAAATTAGGAAAGTAAAATTCTAAGTATGCCTGTAAGGGACATATGACATTTTTAATGTTTCATATTCTCCAGAAACAAAAAATATTGAGAAAGGCAAATGCAAAAAAAATTTTGTATTTATTATTTAGTATATTGATAACAATGATTATGAATTAAATACTGATAAATAGGTCTATTTGATTTTTTTAAATTAAATTAAATTTATTTACAAGAAAAAGAGAGACAGAGAGAATGGGCACACCAGGGCCTCTAGCCACTGTAAATGAACTCCAGATGCATGTGCCACCATGTGCATCTGGTTTACATGGGTTCTGGGGAATCTAACCTAGGTCTTTAGGCTTCACAGGCAAGAGCCTTAACCACTAAGCCATCTCTCCAGCCCATGACTCAATTTTAATAATTGAAAAAAGACATGACTATATCTCCCAGAGAAAATGAGAGTCAAAAACACTTACACAGGCTGGAGAGATGGCTTAGCAGTTAAGGCGCCGGCCTCCTAAGCCTAAGAACCCGGGTTCCAATCGCCAGCAGTTCCAATCTCCAGATCCCACGTTTAGCCAGATGCAAAGTTATGCAAGGGCGCAATGCCACACTTGACCACAAGGGGCGCACGCATCTGGATTTCATTCGCAGCAGCTGAGAGGCTGCTGGTGCACCCATCTCTGTCTTCCTCTCCCCTCTCTCTGTCTCTCTCTATGTCTCTCTCCAAAAAAAAAAAAAACCACTTACATATTATCTTTTCTTCCAGTATAAGTTTTTTTATTTTTTAATATATTTTTGTTAGTTATGTATATAGTATATGTACAGCCATGATGGTACCATCATTAGCCTTCTCCATGTCCTCCCCCCATGGGTTATGTGGGTTTTACCTTATGCAGGTAGCCATCAGTTATGCAGGAGAAGCAATGACTCTGTTTATAATGACACATGTCAAGACTCCAACAATCTTTCCTCCCCGTCTTCCATGAGTTTCCCTGAGCCATGTTGGGTTCATTTTAGGTCTATTTCAGTGATGAGGTTTTGTGAGTCTCTGTGTCTCTGGATATCTGATTTGGTAGGGGTAGAGAGTTCTTTGTGTCTATCTCCTTCACCCTTGTGCCTGTACCAGGTTCACCAATAAAGCAGGACTCTGGCTCATTTCCCCTATAACTCAATGGCTTCATCTGGTGCCCTGATGTGGTGAGATGGGCTGATTCTCTCCTTAGGATTTGTGTCAATCTGAAAAAGAGAAGCAGATTCTCCAACAGAGAATGCAGTCAGTACAAGATACATGGATAACCATTATTATTTTAGAAAGAATTTAATAGGTGTCCCTCTTATATCCCACTATTGGTGGGAGCTTGATATTGGAGAGTGGGCTCATTTTTGGATATGGTTCTGACTTGTTTCCCATTTCCAGGTATGGGTTCCATTCTACTGAGAGGATCTATTAGCCAAATCTAGAGCTATTGGTAACCTACCATGGCTATATGCCACTACTGCACTTGTGTGAGCATCACACAGGTTGTTTGCTGCTGAGTAGCTTAGACCACGAGTTGCTTAGACAGATGTTGGTCGTTTTGCCCCAGTCACTTATTTAGTGCCTTTTGACACTAGACAAGGTAACTGTCTGGGGACTGACTCTCTCCCAGATTCCATCCAGGTTTCTCCATGTTCCATCTGAACAGCATATGTCTATTTGTATTTTATTTTATGTTACCTAAACATTTTATTGACAACCTCCATGGACCCTGATCATAAAAATCTCCAGCCCAGTTTCTTTGTCCATCCTCCACTATCTCCTTCCACTAAACCCCTTCTTCTTTCCAACTATTCCTTCTATTTCAATGTTATTTTTATTCTCATATTATTCGGGTCTTGTGCAGGAAGTGACAACCATGTGAAGACATAAATACAACCATCACATTGTGACTGGAGGAAAGCATCCCAAAGCACTCCTCCCCATCCTTTGGCTCTTACATTCTTCCTACCACCTAATCTATATGGTCTCTGAGCAATTGAGGGTGTGATAAAGATGTCCCATTTAGTGCTTATGGTAGATTAAATGAGAGACCTGCTAGAGGGGTCATGTCACTAGGGGGTGTATCTTGGAGCCCACCCCTTAAGGTGTGTTTTGGGGTGGATCTGAGTCCAGCCCTATGGGTATGTTCAGAGCATTTGGAGCTCTGGTTGTTGGTGTTTGATGATGTTGGTGTTTTCTTGTTGCAGTTGTTTCTCTCTCCTTGGGTCTGTGGAAGTATGCAGCTTCTCCCACCATTTATGGAGTTTCCCCTGGATTTTCAAAGCCTGAAATAATCCCTTCCTCCAATAAGCTGGGTCTGGTTTGATGTTTGTCCCAGCAATGAGGAGCTGATTTTAATAGTGCTAAAAATTCAGCTATTACTTCTCAGCATATTGATGAGTTTTGAGTCTCCCCAGTAGTCATCTTCAGAAAAGAGAAGCTTCTCTAACCTCTAACCAAAAATGAGAGCAAAATTAATAGATAGGCCATCTATTTCTTATATCTCACCACCTCCTATGACTCCTTTCTTACTTTCCAGCCTCCATATACACTGTTTCCAACCTAAAAATAGAAGTAAAAAAAATAAGAGTCCAAAATGTTCATGTGTGAAAGTATAGTATTTGTCTTTTTGTGTCTGAGTTACCTCACTCAGTGTGTTATTTTCCAGTTCCATCCATTTTTCTGCAAATTTCATAATTTCATTTTTCTTTAGTAATGAATAATATTCCATTGTGATTTATTTATCACATTTTCATTTAGGCTGTCCCACTTCTTTGATATTGTGAAGAGCACAGAAATAAACATTGATGAACAAGGACCTTTGTAGTCATGTGTAAAGTACATGCCCCAAATCTGGATCATATGATAGTTCTGTTATAGCTGTTTGAGGAAGTTCCATACTTATTTCTGTAGTGGTTGTTATAGTTTACACTCTGGCTAGCAGTGAGGGGGCCTCTTTTTCTGGCAACCTTGTTAGCACTGTTTTCATTTGCTATTATCATTATTATTACCAATTTTTGGAGTGAGAATCTCCAAGTAGTTCTGATTTGCATCTCCCTGACCCCCTAAGAATGTTAAATATTTTAAAAATATTTATTAGCCATTTGTATCTCTTCTTTTGAGAACTGTCTGTTCAGTTCCTAGTACATGTAAAAAAAAAATTTATAATATTTATTTATTTAAGAAAGAGAAAGAGAGAGGGAGAAAATGGGCATGCCAGGGCCTCTCCAGCCACTGCAAAAAAAACTCCAGATGCATGCACCCCTTGTGCATCTGGCCTATGTAGGTCTTAGAGGATAAAACCAGGATCCTTTGGCTTTTCAGACAAACATCTTAACCACTAAGCCATCTCCCCAGCCCTTGTAGCACATTTTAATTGACTTATTTAAATTCTAGATGCATATCTTTTTGAGCTCTTTGTATATTCTAGATATTAATCCTCTGTCAGATGTGTAGTTGTAAAAAGGTTTCTCCCATTTTTCAGGATGCCTCTTTGCTTGATCCACTATTACCTTTGCTGTATAAATGGGTTTTTGTTGTTATTGTTATTATTGGTGGTGTTTTTTTGTTTTTTGTTTTTGTTTTTGTTTTTGTTTTGGTTTTGGTTTTGAAGTAGGATCTCTAGCTCAGGTTGGCCTGGAATTCACTATGTAGTCACAGGATGGCCTTAAACTCACAGAAATCCTCTTATCTCTGCCTCTTGAGTGCTAGAATTAAAAGAATATGCCACTACACCAAGCTTACAAAAGCTTTTTAATTTCATAAGGTGCTGCTTACCAACTTCTGACCTTATTTCATAAGCAATCAGGTTCTTATTTAGAAATTCCTTACCTTGGCCTAAATCTTATAGTGTCCTCCCTACTTTTTCCTCTAACAGTTTCAGGTCTTATGTTAATATCTTTTATCTTTTTTGAGTTGATTTTCATACAAAGTGAAATGAAAGATAGGAATCTACTTTCACTGTTCCATGTATAGATATCCAGTTTTTCAAGTAGCATTGGTTGAAGATGATGTCTTTTTCCAGTGTGCATTTTTGGCATCTTTGTAAAAAAAAATTGTGGCTGTAGTAGTTTTATATGGACTATGGGAGTTTAAATATGATGCTCCCCATAGAATTATGTGCTTGATCATTTGGTCCCTAGCAAAGTGGGATTATTTGGGAAGGATGATGAACCTTTAGGAGGCAGAGCCTTGCTGAACGATGTCACTAGGTACAGGCCTTTAGGTGTTTTAGCACTCCCCATACACTGTTTTCTTGCCCCACTTTCTCCCTGATAATGTTTAGATGTGATTCTGGCTTCCTGTTCCAGACTGCCATGTTTTCTCTCCTAAGTTGGATTTTACCCTTGGGAATTGGATGACAAAACAAATTATTTCCTTCTCTAAGATGCTTCTGGTTGACTATTATGACCCAGAAATAGCTTAGCAGCTTAGGTACTTGCCTGTGAAGCCTAAGGACCCATTTTTGATTCCCCAATACCCATGTAAGCCAGGTACACATGGTGGTGCATGAGTCTGGGGTTCATTTGCAGTGACTAGAGACCCTGGTACACCCATTGTCTCTTTCCTTCCTTCTTTCTATTTCTCTGCCTCTTTATCTCTCAAATAAAAAAAATAAAATAAGAAATGTGAGAAAATTTTAAGTTCCTGGCACAGAAACTGAAGTAAATTCAGCTGCAATAATTAAATAGATTACCTAAGACCATTAAAGATAAGCCAGTTGCTTTACATTGTGACAATAAGAAAGATCTACTGAGGGCAAGACCCAACCCACTGAATACTGAAATACGTCTCTGTTGGGGTCCCTCCTAGGGCCAGCCCATGAGGGACCACAGGATCTCCACCAAGTAGGAGGTGAGAGCCACAGAGTCACGACACAGGCTCTGGGAATTGGGTGGAAGCAGGCAGAGGGAGAGCTACTGCAAACTCCTTAATTCAAGAAAGTGTAGGGGGTTTTAAGGGTTTGGCAGGCCAATCATTGTATGGGGTGGTTCCCTTCTTGTAACCAATAACAGCCAGTCTCTGGGAAAATCATCTCACAGCAGGTTGCTGGCAGGCATGGGGATGTAGCTGTTGTCATGCCAGGCCTGTGCAGGATGCCATGTCCACAGAAGCCACTTCCTGGTTTCTTATAGCAGGCAGCCTGGCTAGGGCCTGACCTGCATTGTGCCATATAGAACCTCCTTTTTGTTTTTATTATTGGTGATATTGGGTGGCATGGTTCTTTGCCAAGCCACTGTTGACCCCAGACCCCAAGGGATCATCACATGCAATGGTGTCTGTCTTAGGTTGCCCTATCTCATGGGGTCTTACCAGTCATTGACTACCCACCATCCTGGTGAGAAAACCCGAGGGGCGTGGCTGTCACCTAGGAGGCATGGGAGGGCCATGTGGTGGTGGTTCTGTGGCATGCGAATGGTCCTAGCGAGCAAGAATCAACTATAGAACTTGTAAAAGACTGGGGTAGGACAAGTTTACAAATGAGAAATGGTGGATAAGATATAATATGGTGGTTCACTAGGGTTTGCCCCTTCCAATTGATAAATAACTCCCTGTAGTAGAACCTGGTTTGTTTGGATGGCAGTGATGCGCTGAGCAAAAGTTCTGAGACATTTGAAAAGGATCAGCATGATGGTGAGAATAACTAGGATTAGCCAGGGTTGAAGAAAGAAATGTAAAGTTATCATCATAAGAAACAGCTGCAAAGCCAATGGGCGCCTGTCTAATGATAACATGGAGGTCAGCATGAATAGTCATGCAAGGTCTCAGTCTACAACTAAGGAGGGAGCAGTTGGGAAAGGACCTGAAAAAGAGTAAAAAGCAGAGGCATTGAGTGTTGGGACCAAGACAAAATAATATGGGGTTTTAACATAAACAGGTTGTTGGGTGACTAGTGCCATAAATAGTAGCATTGAGTGTCCTTAATGGTAGCAGATCAATGCAATCAAAGGAGTTGCAAAGGAATTTATGGCTGCTTGGAGGGTAGCATTACCATAGAGGCATTAATAAGCAAAAGGGCAAAGGTGTGGCTAAGGAGAAGTATGTGCTTGAAGGGGGAGGAATACACTGAAACAGAGTGGCTAAAATGAAGCCAAGGAAAAGCATGGGAATCTAGGCCCACCGCACCAAATAAATATGGCCTAAGAAGAATTGTCCAAAATGGTTTCTGGGAAATGGTAGTAAGGAGAAAATAGATAAAGGGAGAGAAGGAGGTGTAAGTTTACAGTGCCGTAACCAGACTGAGGGGTTTGGCATCATCCTCCTCATCAAGGTCAATCCCTGAGTCAGTGGCTGGACGGAAGTTTTTGGCAGGGATCCAGATTGTGATCTGTAAAGTTTCTGGAAAGACACAAGCATACCCTTGACCCTGTGTTAAAAGAGGGTGGCATCCCCTCCAGATATTAGTCAGAGGATCCTTTCAACAGACTAAGGGTAAGGGTTTTGTGGTTGGTTGGGATCTCCAATGTTTATAGGCCAGGGAGAGTCCTGTCTCATCAAAGGTGAGAAAATTGAGGATGAAGAGAGCTTCTGCCAGGGCCAAGTGGGGATCTTTGGGTGACATAGTAGACTTTTGTTTTATAATTAGTTCCTTCAGAGTCCAGTTAGCTCTCTCCACTATGGCTTGTCCTTGTGGGTTGTAGGGGATCCCAAGGGAGTGTTTGATTCCCCAAGATTCTATGAAGGATGTGAATTGGGCAGATGTGTATGCAGGGCCATTATCAGTTTTAATTGACCAGGGTACACCCATGACCAACATGGAAGTTTTTGTCACCTTAGTGACATGGGACACCTTTTCCCCCAAGAAAGCAACAGCAAAAGTAAGCTTAGAGTAAATGTCCATGATGACATGGACATATTTGAGGTTACCAAAGGAAGGTATGTGGGTAACATCCATCTGCCAGATAGAATTTGGGGTAAGGTCTCTAGGATTGACTCCTTGAGGTTGTAGGGGGCCCAAAGGGGCTAGGAGGGTGCATGCTTTAACAGGTATGGGTTAAAAGTTTGCATTAACTAAGCTAGATCTCGGGATATAGGGTTCACAGGTTAGTGGGGGATACATGGAACATTTTGTGTAAAAGTCTAGCTTGTTCTAAAGGTAGCAAGGAGGAGACAGCAATAAACTTGTCTACCTGTGAATTCCCATTGGCAATAAAGCCAGGCAGACCAGTGTGTGAGTGAATGTGCTTAATAAGTCTGAAGGTGGATGTCCCATTGTAAAAGGACTTGTTCAAAGTAGGAGTCAACACCAGATTCCTGGGCCACCTTATGGGTGAGAGCCAGATCAGAGAGGGAGGTGGGGTACCAGGGCCTGGCTGTTGCATCAGTCCATATGTTAACAGGGAAAGCAGTGAAGGGTAGGGCAATGGGGAGTGTCAGTAAACTGGCAGCTGCCTGAGTGTGTCTAGGATGGAGTGGGTGGAGGTCCTTCCAAGGGTAAAGAGGGGGAGGGGTGGTTGGTTTTTTATCATTGAAGGCATGTGTGAGTGCCACTGCCACAGGCAGCAGTTGGGTGGCCGTCTTTTATCATTGAAGGGTTGGTCTTCCTCCTCATCCCAGTTATCACAACAGGGGGCTGCCAGATGTTGGGGTCCCTCCTAGGTCCAGCCCAGGAGGGATGCCCCTCCACTGGGCAGGGGGTGAGAGGCATGGAGTCAAGACACAGAAACCAGGAGTTGGGTGAAAGCAGGCAAAGGGTGAGCTGCTGCAGACTCATTTATTCAGGGAAGTGAAGGGGTTTTTAAGGGTTTGGCTGGCCAATCATTGTATGGGGTGGTTCCCTTCTTGTGACCAATGACAGCTGGTCTCTGGGCAGATCATCTCACAGCAGGTTGCTCACAGGCATGGGGCTGTAGCTGTTGTCATGCCAGGCCTATTCAGGATGCCATGTCCACAGAAGCTACTTCCTGGTTTCTTCTAGCAGGCGGCCTGGCTAGGGCCTGATCTGCATTGTGCCATACATGTCTCTAATCCTCAAAGATCTGCATATAGAGGCTGGTACAACTATGTTTCATAGGTGCAAGGTTTCATGCAAATTTAACAGCAAAATGTGGCAACACTGCCCACCTGGTACTGGTTTTGGAAGAATTAAATATATAAGATTGAGGGATATATGCAGTATTGCATCACTATTCCAGACAGCTGCTGAGGCTAAGACATGTGAGATTAGGACAGAGTCCCTGCAAGGAGGTCCTGTAAGACCACCATGTGAAACTTGAAAGTGAGCCATAAGTTGGGCTTAAACATAAGGGATGTTTAGAGACACAAGGACAATGGGGCCTCTTCCAGATAAACTGTGGGCTTATGGAAGAGTCAACCCACTATAGAGGCCACAGGTTCACAGCTGGGGTTGTTCAATGGAGCTTCCCAGACCTTTTGAGGCCCAGAGAATTTCATGAGGAGTCACAGATAATGGACATGTAGTAGGATTTGGTATTTGAGTTTCAATCTTTCTTTGATACAATCTTTCCTTGCTATGTTCTCTTTCCTTTCTTCTGGAATGGGAATGTTAATCTTGTTCTATTATATATCAGATTGTTTTAATTTTACAGACTACACAGTTAAGAGTTTGTCTTGGGAGAGTTAATCAAAATTTAAGATGTCATGAATAAGCCATATGAAAACCTACTACTTTGATAGCTAATAATACATATGTTAAAAAATGAAGAGTTTGAGCAGAAGTATCCTGTGAAGGTAGATAATATTGTTCCCAGAAGCCGTAGATTATTATTGGAAAATTTTCAGTACTAGGAATGTGATACCTTCTGGTGAGTTCTTGGCCAGTGCAGTGCTTACAATGTATATGTCCCCCATAGACTCAGGTATTTCATTAAGATTGTAACTTAGGTCTCCAGCCCCCTGGCTAGATGAGGTGTCACTGGAGGGTGGATCTTGGGATCCAGCCCAAAGGTGTGTTTTGGGACAGATCTAATTCCATTCCAAAGGTTTGAAGAGCAGTCTGAGCTCTGGCAGGGTCCCTTCTTGCTGCTTTTTGGTATTTTCTGGCTCATGATGGGTTTTTTTTTTCTATGCTTGGATCTATGAATGGGAGCCAGCTTCTTATGCCATTACTGAAACTTCCCCTGGATTCTGTAAGCTTGAAATAAATCCATTCCTGTCATAAAACTGTGTTTGGTTGGATCCTCATCCCAGCAACATGGAGCTGTCTTCTACAGCCAAGAATGCCCTTGGTGCCCCCAAAACATTATAAGTTATTGCCAAGGCTCTTGTTTGCCCAACAAAACTAAATGGTGAGACTTTATTGCAGAAACATTCACATTTGTGGACTGAAGGTCACTGAGAAATCAACTGGAAACCTCTCCCTATTAACTAGCTGTCAGGATAGTGGAAAGAGCTAGTCAGCATGCAGCATTTGGGTAGAAAAAAGTCATCAATGATTTTAATCAGCAGTAGATCCTGAAAGCTCTATGGCTAGCCTGCCAGGCAAAATGTGCCAATTAATACAATGGTGGAATATCTGTATTAGGGGGAAAATAATTGCTCTCTGATTGGATGTGAGGCCTGATCCATGGGAGGGAATTCATGTCTGATACTGAAAAACACAGTCAAATGACTAAGGCAACTGGAGAAGTTGGGACTCCAAGGGATCTTAGCCACACAGCATCCAGCATAGCAGATTGGAACTGACCCAACTAACCTATCTGAGCCCACAGTGCAACAAAGAGGGAACCATGTGGGAACTCAGCATAGGTGAGACCAGAAGCCACCCCCCAAAATAACAACACCTACTTATCCAAAGCCAGGTATATAGGCTTGCACTGGAAGTGCTATATGTACCTTCCATGTCAGAACAGATTATGTGTTAGATTTGGTTGATCAATTTTGGTAGGCTTTACCACTGTTGTTTATTTTTTCAAGGTAGAGTATCACTGTACTTCAGGCTGACCTGGAATTCACTATGTAGTCTCAAGGTGGCCTTGAACTCACAGCAATCCTCCTACCTCTGCCTCCCAAGTGCTGTGATTAAATGCATGACTGTGTTTTGGGGTTGACTTTTATTGCTTTTGATATTTCCTGATTTAGAGTGCCTTTTGTCTTTTTCTTCTGTCCTTGGGGGCAGGGTCTCACTCTCATCTAGCCTAACCTGGAACCTATTATAGACTAAGAATATCAGCCTTGGAGTCAAAAGGATTAAGGGTGTGAGTCAACCCAGACCCTTAAGGACTTTGGCTTTGTTAGATTATCTGTCTGTTTTAAGCCACACTCTTTCATAAATACTCCATGCTGATTTTGATTATGTACATTTCTCAGTGGGATTTTAGAATTTGCCTGTATATTGCTCCACCCAGCTTAGTAGAATATCTGCATAGCAGGCAAATCTAATACCTAAGGTCACTTCTGCTGTTACTCTGGGAGTAATGTGAGCCACACCTGAGACCTTAGGCTCCTACCCTGAAGATATATAATTTCTGATTTGCACATCTAAGAATAGAGTAGACAATTAGAAAACCCAATCATTGGATTGACTCAAGATACAAAAATCTCTACATTATAATACAAGAAACACAAAACAATGAAGGCAGTATAATTCCACCAAAAATAATAATTCCATCAGAAATATCCTCCAGTGAAACTGATTTAGAAAATATGCCTGACAAAGGATTCAAAAGAATGATTATAACTGTGTTCAAAGAAATCAAAAGAATTAAAGAAAAAACAAACTTCTGAGGGAATCGCAAGAGAACACAGGAAATCAAGTTAATGAAATAAGGAGATCAATATAACACATAAGTAAGGAAATAGAAATACTGAAGAAATACCAGTCAGAAATACTAGAAATAAAGAACACAGTAAGTCAAAAACTATAGAGGGCTGGAGAGATGGCTTAGTAGTGAAAGCACTTGTCTGAAGAGTCACAGGACCCAGGTTCGATTCTCTAGGATCTAAGTAAACCAGATGTACAAAGTGGCATATACATCTGGAATTTGCAGCGGCTGGAAGCCCTAGCATGCACATTCTCTCTCTATCTGTCTCTGCCTCATTCTCTCTCTCTCTCCATCTCTCTCAAATAAAATAAAATTTAAAATTCTGTCAAAAGTCTCACCAACAGAATGGATCAAGGAGAGGACAGAATATCTAAACTAGAAGACAAGGTAGCAGATATAGAACAGTCCAACAAAGAGAAAGACAAACTAATAGGAAGGTATGAATGTGAATTTCAAGACATTTAGGACAATATGAAGAGATCAAATATAAGAATTCAGGGTATAGGGGGCTTAGGAAATGCCTTAGCAGTTAAGGCATTTGCCTGTGAAGCCTATGGACCCTGTTTCAATTCCCAAGGACCCACATAAGCCAGATACACATGGGTCTGGAGTTCATGGGCAGTAGCTGGAGGCCCTGGTGTGCCCATTCTCTCTCTCTATCTGCCTCTTCCTCTCGCTCTCAAATACATAAATAAAATATTTTAATAAAAAAATTTAAAAAGAGTTCATGGTATAGTAGAAGGAGAACAATTTCACTCCAAATGCCTAGTAGATATTTTAAACAAAATCATAGAAGAAAATTTCCCCCAAATATGGAAATAGATGCCAGTACAGATACAGGAAGCATTTAGAACACCAAACAGACACAACCAGGAAAGAACTCTCCTTATAATTAAACTACTAAACACACAAACCAAAGAAAATATATTGAAAGCAATAAGAAAGAAGCATCAAGTCCTATAAAGGCAAGCCCATGAGGATAAGAGCAGATTACGCAACACAAACTTTAGAAGCCAAAAGGGCATGGAATAAAGTGTTACAAGTTCTGAAAGATAACTGTCAACCAAGATTGCCATACCCAGCAAAACTATCCATCATAATTGATGGAGAAATAATAACTTTCCACAACAAAAACAGGCTAAAGGACTATAAGCCAAAGCTGTACAGAAAATACTTGAAGGGATCCTCCACTCTGAAGAGAAAGGGAAGCACATACATGAGAAAGCAAGAAAAAATAAACCATATTCAAATAATTGTTAATCCAAGAGAGTACAGGAAAAACAGGAAGCACTACCAATCAAGAAGAATGGCAAGAATAAATACATACCATTAAATAATACCTCTTAATGTCAATGGCTTGCAGACTGGATTAAAAGGCAAGATCCTTATGTTTGTTGGCTCCAGGAAACTCGCCTCTCCATAAAAGACAGACATTATCTTAGGGGGAAAGGATGGTGAATGGTATTTCAAGCAAATGGGCCAAGGAAATAAGCAGGTTGCTATCCTAATATGTGACAGGATAGAATTCAAACCAACATTACTTAGGAAAGATAAATAATGTCACTTTAGCCAGGCATGGTGGCACACACCTTTAATCCCAGCACTTGGGAGGCAAAGGTAGGAGGATCACCATGAGTTCAAGGCCACCCTGAGATTACAAAGTTAATTTCAGGTCAGCCTCCTGGGCCAGAGGGAGATCCTACCTTGAAAAACCAAAAAAAAAAAAAAAAAGTCATTTTATATTGATTAAAGGAACAATTCAATAGGAGGACATTACAATTCTAAACATGTACACACCTAACATGGGTACTCCCAATGCCATCAAACAAACACTACTAGACTTAAGGTCACAGGTAACACCAAGCACAATTGTAGTGAATGACTTTAATACCCATTCTCATCAATTGACAAGTCATCCCAGAAAAAATAAACAGGAGCATAAGTATTAAAAGAGGTCATAGAACAAATGAACCTAACAGGTATCTACAGAACATTCCATCCAAATACTGCAGAATACACATTCTTTTCAGCAGCACATGGAACATTCTCTAAAATAGACTATATATTAGGACACAAAGCAAACCTGAAGAAATACAGGAAAGTTGAAATAATTCCTTGTACTCTATCTGATCACAATGGAATTCAATTACAAATCAACAGCAAGAAAAACTATAGAGCATACAACACAAAAATCTTGGAAACTAAACAGTGCACCACAGAAAAATGAATGGATCATTGAAGAAATCAAAAAAAAATTCAGAATCAATTGATAATCAGATCACAACATACCAAAACCTATGGGACACAATGAAGGCAGTCCTAAGAAGAAAATGTATAGCTTTAAGTACCTATATTAAGAAATTAGAAATGTCACAAATAAACAACTTAATGTACTTATGTAAGTATATGAACAGATTACTGGGGGTACAATGGCCTAAGTGAGATCAGGGGAAGATATTTAGTAAAGAAAGTATAGGAGGAAGATTAATAAAAATTTAAGATGTTGTGAATAAGCCATATGGAAACCTACTTCTTTGGATAATGGTGTGCCCAGAAGACATAGATTGTATTAGAATGTTTCAGTACCAGGGATAGGATACCCTTCAGTAAGTTGTTGGCCAGGGAGATCCCTGATATCCCAAAACATTACAGGCCATTGCCAAGGCTCTTGGTTTCCCACCAGAATTAGATGATAAGGCCCTATTGCTGAAAAATTCACATGCTTGTGCTGTAGGTCACTGAGAAATGAAGCTGGAGCTGAGCTGAAAACCTCCTCCCTGTCGATCAGCTAACAGAAAGCTAGAAAAAGCTATACTGGGCTGAAGAGCTTGTTTAGAGGTTAAGGTGCTTGCCTGTGAAGCCTGGGTACCCATATTTGACTCTTCAGGTCCTACATAAGCAAGACACACAAGGTGACACAAGCACACACAGTTGCACATGCACACAAGGTAACTCACACATCTGTAGTTCAATTACAGTGGCTGGAGGCCCTGGTGTGGCAAATCTCCCTCCCTCTCTCTCTCTCTCTCTCTGTGTCTCTCTCCTCTCATAGTCTGTTGGGCTTTCCTCAAAAAATGTCTATGCTGCATACAGTCCTATAGGAGACAGATGTCATCAACTGTGGTAAACAGCAATGGACATTGCAAGCTTTAAGTTGACCAGCCTGACCAAATGTTCCACCTGGCCAATAGTGGCATATTTGTTGTGGGGGAACCAGCAACTCTCTGATTGGACTGGAGACCCAATCCATGCGGGGGAAATACATGCCTGGCACTGAAAACTTAGCCAAAGGCCTATGGTGGGGGAGGTCATGAGCCCTAGGGGAGTAACAACAGCTATTGTATGGATAAATATATATATTATGCCCACTAAACTGCCCTCTAAACACTTTTCTTAATTTCTATACCTATATATTAATACTACTCTCACTTTTGGTTAGAGAAGCTTCTCTTTTCAATGGCAAAGACCACTGGGATGACCCAAAAGTCATCATAGTGCTGAGAAGCAATGACAGTGGAGTGTTCAGCACTGATATATCTCCATCACACCTTCCAAGGCTCAGGTTATATTTCCAAAAAGGTGACATAAAGAATGTAAGAGCCAAAGGAAGGGTAGAACTGCTTATAATGCAATCTTCTAGACACAAAATGGCCTGGATATCCATGACCTTGCAGTGCCTAGTACTACCTACACAAGATCTTCATAATAGGAGGAAAAGATGATGACATCACAATAAAAGAGAGACTAATTTAGAGGGGGAGGGGATATTATGGAGGGTGGATTTGTGAGGGGAAAGTGGGGGTGGGGAAGGAATTCTTATGGTTTATTGTCTACATTTATGGAAACTTTCAATAAAATAGTTTTTTTATAAAAAAAGACTATGGCTAAGGAGGTTATAAGTCCTAAAGGGGAAACTACTACTGTTTTCTGGCCAAGTGGATATATTATGGCAACTAAACTGCCCTTTAAATACTTATGTTTATACCAATATATTAATGCTACTCTCAGTTTTTGTTAGCAAAGCTTCTCTTTTCAGATAGTGATGACCACTGAGCTGACTCAAATGGCCAAAGTGCTGAAAGAAGTAACAGTGGAGTGTTTAAGCACTAAGCCACCAAAGCTCAGGGGCCATTGCAGAAGAAGTGGCTGAAAGAATGTAAGAGCCAAAGGAAGGGAAGGTCTGCTTACAAAGCCATCATGACTACAGATTGGCTAATGCTACCTACATAAGACCTGTATCATAGAAAGAAAAAAAATGATGGCATCAAAACAGAAGAGATACTAGTTGGAAAGAAAAATAAATTCAATGGAGGGGGTATGGGGGGGAAGAGGAGTATTAGGAGATTATGATCATGGTATATTGTCTATGTATATGGAAGTTGTTAAAAGAGTTTGCCTTGAGTGATAGATGAGTCTTTGACTTTGGATTTTTGAACAGTGTTAGAAGCATTAGAGACTATGGGGACTTTTAAAGTTGGCCTGAATTGGGGCTGGAGAGAAGGTTCAGCAGTCAAAGACTAACAATGTGAGTTTGATTCCTCTGTACCAATGAAAAGCCAGATGCACAAAGTAGCACATGCATCTGGAGTTCATTTGAGTAGCTGGAGGTCCTGGAGAACTCATTAATTCTCTCTTTCACTCTCTCTCTGTCCTTGAAAATAAATAAAAATATTTTTAAAAAAATTTTAAAACAGTTGATCTGAATTCATTTTGTTTTTATATTTTTATTTTGAGAGAGAGAGAGGGAGAGAGAAAGAAAGAAAGAAAGAAAGAAAGAAAGAAAGAAAGAAAGAAAGAAAGAAAGAAAGAAAGGAAGAAAGAAAGGAGAGAATTAGTGTACCAGGGCCTCAGCCAATGCAATTGAACTCCAGACACTTGCACCACCTAGTGGGCATGTGCGACCTTGTGCTTGCCTCACCTGTGTGTCTGGCTAACATGGGATCTGGACAGTAGAACATGGGTCCTTAGGCTTCACAGGCAAGCACCTTCACCACTAAGCCATCTCTCCAGACCCTGAATTCATTTTGCATTGTGAAATGGCCATGGGTCCATGGAGGCCAGGAACAGAATGTGTTGGCTTGAATGTGATGCATTCCATTGATTCATGAGTTTGAGACCAGTGATGGACCTTGAGGTGTTACAGCCTGGCCTTACTTGTTCTCATTTTCTCTTCTTTCTCCCTGTTGATGTAATGATGTAATGCCTGGTTTGAACATGTCATGCTTTCTCCACTCTACTCTTTAGAACTGAAAGCTGAAGTAAACTCTTCCTAAGTTGCTTCTGGTCAAGAAATGAACAAGCAACTCATACATGCATCTTTCATTCTATTTAATTAATATATGTGTCTGTTTTGTGCCATCACCATGCTATTTTTACATGCTTACTATGGCTTTGTAATATAACTTGAAATCAGATATGGTAATGCATACAGTATTGTTTTTTTGCTCAGGATTGCTTTGGATATTTGGGGTCTTTTGTGTATCCATGTGAATTTTAAGACTGTTTTTCTATTCCTATAAATAATGACATGGGAATTTTGATTGAGATTACATTGACTCTGTGGATTACCTTTGGTAATGTGGTCATTTTACAATACTAATTCTTCCAGTCCACAAGATGGGAGGTCTTCTTGTCTTCTAGAATCTTCTTCAACTTATTTTTTTCAGAGATGTAAACATTTTACTTTAGAGGTCTTTCATTCCCTTGCTTAGATTTATTCTAGGGTTTTTTTTTTTTAGTCTATTGTGAATGGGATTTACTCCCCTAATTTTTCTTAGTATGTTTTTCATTAAAAGAAATAGGAAGGCCACTGATTTTGTATGTAAATTTTATATCCTACCATTTTGCTGATAGTGTTTAGCACTTCTGGGCTTTATATGGTGGCATTTTTAGGATCTCATGTATAGAATCATATCATCTGTAAATACAAATACTTTTACTTCTTTGCTATTTGTATCACTTTTATTTCTTTGTCTTCTCCTATTGTTCTAGCTAAGACTTTGAATATGGAGAGAGCAGACATCCTTGTCTTATTCATTATTTTAATGGGTATGCTTTGAGGTTTTTTTTTCTGTTTAACATGCTGTTTACTTTAAGCTTACTGTATATAGCTTTTACTATGTTAAGATATTCCTCCATCTCATGTCTCTCCAAGTATTTTGTTATGAAGAGACAATGGATTTTTACAAAGGGTTTTCTGCATTTATTGAAATGATCATATCAGTTTTGTTCAAGGGTCCATTTATATGGTGTATTGCATTTATTGATTTGCATAGGTTGAATGATCTCTGCATGTTTAAAATGAAGCCAACTTGATCATGATGAATGGTCTTTTTTTGAGAGAGTGAGAGACATAGAGAAACATATATATATGGAGAGAGAGAATGGGCACGCCAGCAGCCTCTCAGCTGCTGTGAATGAACTACAGACATGTGTGCCCCCTTGTGGGCAATTGCAGCATTGCACCTTTGCATCACTTTGCATCTAGCTAAATGTGGGACCTGGAGAATCGAACAGGCGTTCTTAGGCTTAGCAGGCAGGCACCTTAACTGCTAAGCCATCTCTCCAGCCCATGAATGGTCTTTTTGATGTGTCTCTGTATTTGATTTGCAAGTATGTTGTTGAGAATTTTGCTTCTTTTTCCTTAGACATATTGGTAAATAATTTTATGTATCTTTATTTGGTTTGCATATTAAAGGAATGCTGGCTTCATGAAAAGCGTTTTTAAGTGTCCTTTCCTTTTCTGTTTTATGGAATGATTTAAGAAGTATTGGTTTTAGTTTTCTTTTGAAGATCTGATAAAATTCTATAGTGAATCCATCTGAACATGGGCTTTTTAAAGTGAAGAGAGCATTTTAGCTTTTAAAAAATTTGAATTAAAGCTGAGCTTGGTGGCACACACCTTTAACCCCAACCCCGCAGAGGCAGAGGTAGGAGAATCACCGTGAGTTTGAGGCCACCCTGTAACTACATAGTGAATTCCAGGTTAGCCTGAGCTAGAGTGAAACCCTAAATCAAAAAAACAAAAGAGATTGGATTATTTTTGAATATTTAGTCATGCTGTTTTTGTATGTCTCATTTGTTTCTTCTCTCTTCCACAATAATGTATATTGCCTTTTCCATTTTGCTTTACTAGAAAACTAGTTTTTATTCAATTCCCACCTATTACTAACGTGCCAGGATTGAGTCATTGAATACATTACCTTAAAAATCATTGCGATAATTCAGCTAATATTTATCCAGTATCTGAATAAATATATGTACTGATTTTTTTTCTTCTTTTTTTTCTTTTTCTTTTTCTTTTTTTTTTTTTTTTGAGGTAGGGTCTCACTCTAGCTCAGGCTGACCTGGAATTTACTATACAGTCTCAGGGTGGCCTCAAACTCATGGCAATCCTCCTACCCTCTGCCTCCCTAGTGCTGGGATTAAAGGCGTGCACCACCATGCCCGGCACACATGTACTGATTTTTATTAAATACTGGTAGAATGCTTGCTAAAAACATTGCACTAGAGAGTGATTCCTTAAGATATACACAAGAATTGTCATTATCTCACATCTTTGTCAGCATTTTATATTTTCTAGTTTTGTAACTTTTCTCATTTTGCTGAATATACAAGTGATTTTATCTTTAACTTCTATTCTTATAATTACTCATGAGTTTGGGTATTTCATCTTCTTTTCTGTTCTTATGTAGTATTCCATTCCTTTTAATGTGTAGAAAATAGATGTAGTTTATATAATATAAAATGATGCCATCTTTCTGTCTTTTAAGTACTTTATTTGCATAAGTACTTTGTGAATTTTAAATGGCAATTTTATTTTATTTATTTGTTTGCTTGCATTTTTTTTTTCAGTAGGATCTCAATGTAGGACAGGCTACCCTCAAATTCACTGTAGTAGATGACAACCTTGAATTTTTTATCATCCTGCCTTCAAGTGCTGGAATTATAGGCATATGTCACTACTCTCAAATTCATTTGTTGATTTTAGACATTGTAGATATTTTCCCCATTCTGCTAAGTTATTTTTTCCTGTTGTGTCATATTTGAATAGAAACATTAAAATATTGAAGTTAATACATAAGGGTTTTTTTTTGCTTTATAATATGTACATTTTGTCTTTTGTTTACTTTTTTTTACCTTAGGTCACAAGGGCACTGTCTTTTTTTCTGGTAGTTTTATTACTTGATGATCCATTCATTCATTTATTTTTTCACTGTTGGGGTTTGAATTCAGGGCCCCACACATTCTATGTATATCTTAATCAAGGTAGAGTCCAATTTTATATGGTATACAATTACCTAAGGTCATTTTTCTCCATTTATGAGCCATTTTTGTTCTTATATCTGCTAAGTTATTCCTATTACTTATTGCCTTTGATGCCAATTTCATGATATCTC
This sequence comes from Orientallactaga sibirica, assembly GCA_036365145.1. NCBI lineage: Eukaryota > Metazoa > Chordata > Mammalia > Rodentia > Dipodidae > Orientallactaga > Orientallactaga sibirica. Next base: position 47,476,656 of record JAEOAD010000005.1, on the reverse strand, counting down.
AATTTCTTTTGTAGATTTAAGCTCCTTGTGTTATTCTATTGTTGATTTGTACTCTCTTGTATAATACTTTTATTACTTTAGTCTTTTTCATATCTTTGCATTTGATAGGTTTTGAGGCTGATGTGTTTGAACACTGGGTCCTCACTTTTGCACTGAGATAGACAATAGCTGAGGAAATTGTATCACTGAAGACAGCCAGGCCTTAATGTGTCATAGCCTGGCTCCACTACCTGTCTCCTCTTTGTTTCCCTGCTGAAGATGTAATGTGAGCTGTCATCTCACACTTCTGCTGTCATGCCTTCTCCAACAATGACAGGATGTATCCCATTGAACTGTGAGCCAAAATAAACTTTACTCCCTTAAGTTGTTTCTTGTCAGGTATTTCATCATAGAAATAAGAAAATTAGAACAAACTCATCTTGTAGCTTTTGTTTTAAGGGATAAATTAGTTATTTGTTGAAGTATATGGTTATCTACTTCTCAGTAGTTATATATTAGAAGGAGTTAATTCCTCAAAAATATATCTGGAATTTCAATGAGATTATTCTGAAATTATATAACTCAATGTAGCTAATAGGATTTTTTGGTCAAGTCATCCCATGCAAATATTTTTCCACTTTTTAAAGTCATTTTATATAATTCATGAACATTCATGAAATTTAGTTTTTCCTCAAAATCATTTTATAAACATTTTATTCATTTACCTTCATAGATTTTGTTATTAGAAATATATTTTATTTATATAAATATTATCTAGTTTGTTATTACTATATGATGGAATATTATTTTTCTTGATTAATACTGTTTCTAGCACGTTTGCTATTGTTTTAAGGCACTTAACTTTGCTGACCATTCTAATGATTTTTTTCAGAGATAATTATTTCATCTGCAAATGTCAGCACTTTTATTTCTTTCCTTCCATATCTTACACCACTTAAGGATTTATCAAGATTTATAGCAGTGGCCAGGAGGAATAGTTTGCTCTATTAAAAAGTAGTGGTTATGTAGTACACATTCCTATTTTTCCTTATTCAGTTATTCCTTCTTTTCTTTTTTTCTTTTTTGAGATAGCATCTTACTATGTAAGCCAAATTGTATTCAATTTGTGAAACTCAGTCACTTAAGTGGCAAATGTTTGTCACCATACCCTTCAGGCATTCATTTTTAAGAAAGCTTCATCTTACTAGTAATGTTTCTAAAGTTTACTTATTAAGTATAATATATTGCAATATGTAAATATTTTTAAAAAGAGAGCTGATGATGTAGCCAAGTGGTAGATTATATGCTAAGTATACATGAAACCCTATGTCCAATTCTAAGTAAATATGTATTTCCTTATATCTCAATTACACATAAATATTAAACATTTTCCTGTAATTATTGTTTATTAAAAATTTATAAACTATAAATCCATACAGATTGAGGTTGTTTTTAGAAAAATAGGTGTGTTGTTACCATTTCTGTTCTTTTTAAAAATAATACTTTATTTTTTTAAAAATATCAACATAAGAAAGAGTTTTTATTGAAATGATCCCAAATCAACATATGCTTTCTCATTTGAAATATTCCCCCTAGAAGTAGAATAAATAATAAATGGCCATCCAGATGTTGGACTTACTAAACTACTTAACAGAGAATTTATATTTGAGGCAGTTAGCTGTAACCAAACCTCAACTGTGTTTTTATTTGTTTTCTTTGTTTTTTTTAAATTTAATTTATTTATTTGAGAGCGATTGAGAGAGAAAGAGGCAGAGAGAGAGAAAATAGGAGCATCAGGGCCTCCAGCCACTGCATACGAACTCCAGATGCATGTGCCACCTTATGCATCTGGCTTACGTGGGTGCTGGGAAATTGAGCCTCGAACCAGGGTCCTAAGGCTTCACAAGCAAGTGCTTAATCGCTAAGCCATCTCTCCAGCCCTGTTTTCTTTGTTTTTTATTGACAACTTCTTTAATTGTAGACAATGTCCCACGGTACTTCCCTCCCCCCACTTTCCCCTTTGAAACTTCACTCTCCATCATATCACCTTCCCCTCTCAATAAGTCTCTCTTTTAAGTTTGATGTTATGATCTTTTACTCCTATTATGATGGTCTTGTGTAGGTAGTGTCAGGCACTGTGAGGTCATGGATATCCAGGCCACTTTGTGTCTGGAGGAGCACATTGTAAGGAGTCCTACCCTTCCTTCAGCTCTTACATTCTTCCCACCCCCTCTTCTGCAATGGACCCTGAGCCTTGGAAGGTGTGTTTGAGATGTTTCAGTGCTGAGCACTCCTCTGTCCCTTCTTCTCAGCACCATGGTGCCTTGTGAGTTATCCCAAGGTTGCCACCATCTGAAAAGAGAAGCTTCTCTAACCAAAAGTGAGAGTAGCATTAATATATGGGTGTGGACATTAAGAGACGTGCTTACCCTGGCAGTTTGGTGAGCATAGTATATACATTTAGTGTGACACTAGCAGAGTTACACCCCTAGGGCTCATGACTACCCCGTCATAGGTTTTCAGTATGTATTCCCTCCCATGGAGCATGCCTCCAGTCCAATTAGAGAGTGGTTCATTTCCCCCATAACAGACATACCACTATTGCAACCATTGGCTCATTTGGCCTGCCTAGCCAAATTGAAAGCTTTCAGTGTTCACTGTTGAGTACCTTCACTGGTGTTTTCTCTGTCCCATTGAACTGCACACAGCATAGCTTTTTCCAGCTGTTAGCTGGTCCACATGGAGGAAGCTTTCTGTTCAGTTCCAGCAGGATTTCTCAGTGACCTTGCCTCCCAAGTATGTGGAGTCTTCAGCAATAGGGTCTTATCATCTATTCCTGGTTGGGAAACCAAGGGCTTTGGCAATGGGCTATAATGTTTTGGGGGTATCTGTGACCTCCCTGGCCAACAACTCACTGGAAGGTATCCCATCCCTGGAACATATGGTTTCTGAGTGTTCCATTGTACAGAAAAGGAGGTTTCCATATGACTCATTTATATTGTCTTAGAATTTGATTAGCCCTCCCTCCACATTTCCTTTACTCAATCTCTTCCCCTGACCTCACTTAGGCCTTTTTACCCCCATTAATATGTTCTTCTATTTACATATATACAATACCATCCTATTAAATCCTCCATCCCTCCTTTCTATTCCCTTTATATCCCCTTTCTAGCTTACTGGCTTCTGCTTCTGAGTTTTATTTTTACTCACATAGCTAGAATCCACATATGAGAGAGAACATGTGATGTTTGGCTTTATGGGCCTGGGTTACCTCACTAAGTATAATCCTTTCCAGATCCATCCATTTTCCTGCAAATTTCATAACTTCATTTTTCTTTACCACTGAGTAGAACTCCATTGTGTAAATGTGCCATGTCTTCATTATCCACTCATCAGTTGAGGGATATCTAGGCTGGTCCCATTTCCTAGCTATTGTGACTAGATCAGCAATAAACATGGTCGAGCAAGTATCTCTAAGGTAGTGAGACTAGTCCTTAGGATATATGCCTAAGAGTGGTATAGCTGGGTCATATAATAGATCTATATTTAGCTGTCTCAGGAACCTCCACACTGATTTCCACAATTGCTGGGCCAGATTTCATTCCCACCAACAGTGTAGAAAGGTTCCTCTTTTTCCACATCCTTACCAGCATTTATAGTCATTTGTTTTCATGATGGTAGACAATCTGACAGGAGTGAGATGGAATCTCAACATAGTTTTAATCTGCATTTCCCTGATGACTAGGGATGTAGAACATTTTTTTAGATGTTTATATGCTATCTGTATTTCTTCTCTGAGAACTCTCTATTTAGTTCCCTAGCTCATTTTTAATTGGGTTGTTTTATTTCTTATTATTTAATATTTTGAGTTCTTTGTATATCCTAGATATTAACCCTCTGTCAGATTTGTAGCTAGCAAAGATTTTCTCCCATTCTGTAGGTTGCTTCTTTGTTCTCTTCAGTGTCCTTAGCTGTACAAAAGCTTTGTAATTTCATGAGGTCCCAATGGTTGATCTGTGGTTTTATTTCCTGAGCAAATGGGGTTATATTCAGAAAGTCTTTGCCAAGACCAATATGTTGAAGGGTTTCCCTACTTTTTCCTCTAGCACTTTCAGAGTTTCAGGTCTTATATTAAGATCTTTGATCAATTTGGACTAGATTCTTGTGCATGGAGAGAGGTAAGTATTATTTTCATCCTTCTACAGGTACATATCCAGTTTTCCCAGCACCATTTGCTGAAGAGGCTGTCTTTCCTCCAATGAATATTATTGGCATTTTTGTCAAAGATCAGGTGGCTATAGCTACCCAGACTTACATCAGGGTCCTCTACTGTGTTCCATTGATCTACATGCCTGTTTTGTGCCAGTACCATGCTGTTTTTGGTACTATGGTTCTGTGATATAGGTTAAAATCAGGTATGGTGATACCACCACCATGATTTTTGTTGCTCAAAATTGTTTTAGATATCTGAGGTTTTTTGGGCTTCCAAATGAATTTTTGGATTGTTTTTCTATTTCCATGAAGAATGCTGTTGGAATTTTGATGGGGATTGCATTAAATGTGTAGATTGCTTTTGGTAGGATTTCCATTTTCTACAAATTTCATTGTGTCATTTTTTTCTTACTACTGAGTAGAATTCCATCTGTAGATATACCACATCTTGGTTATCCATTTGTCAGTGATGGGTTGATTCCAGCTCTTAGCTGTTATGAATTGATCAGCTATGGTTGAGCAAATATCTCTGAACTGAGATGTGGAGCTTTTAGGGTAAATGCCCAGTGAGGGAGTAACAGGGTCCATTGGTAACTCTATAATCAACCTTTATAGGAATCTTGATATCACTTTCCATAGTGGTTGTACCCACTTACATTCCCACCAACAGTGAATGAGTGTTCCTTTTTCTCCACATCCTCACCAACATTTGTTTTCATTTGATATTTTGATGTTTGGTATCTTTATTGGGGTAAGGTGGAATCTCGTAGTTGTTTTGAATTGAATTTACCTAATGGTTAGGGATGTTGAACATTTTATTAAGTGTGTGTTAGCTATGTGTAAATCTTCCTCTGAGAACTCCCCATTCAGTTCTCTGCCCCACTTTTGGAGTGGGTTGTTTGATCCTTTATTGTTTAGTTGTTTTGTTGTTGTTGTTGTTGTTTTGAGGTAGAGTCTCACTCTAGCCCAGGCTGATCTTGAATTAACTATGTATTCTCAGGGTGGCCTCAAACTCACAGCAATTCTCGTACCTCTGCCTCCCAAGTTCTGGGATTAAAGGCGTGCACCACCACACCTGACAATTCTTTAGTTTTTTTATTTCTTTACAGATTCTAGATATTAGGTGTGGTAGATCCCTCCCCCAATACATTTACTGTTTTATTAGCTCGTAATTTGCATCTGCTGCCACCTGGCTGGAGGCAGTGTCACTGGGCAGATCTTCGGGTCCAGCCCTAAGGTGTGGTGGTAGGTTTAAAATTCCAAAGATATATAAAGTGACTAGTTCCACCTTAGTTCCTGAAGTGTGCTGTCTGGTGTGGCTTTTGGCATGGGGCTTCTCTTTTTCTCTGAGTAGAGCTGTGACAACAGGTCAGCTCCTTCTGCCATTATGGAACTTCCCTTGAATCTGTAAGCTTCAATAAATATCCCTTCCTCCATAACTGTGCCTGGTCTGGAAGTTCATCTCAGTGAACCTGAAACTGTCTACTATGGAAATTAGTTTTTTGTAGGTTCTGGATATTTGGCTTCTGTCAGTGGTATAGCTGGCAAAGATTTTCTCCCATTAAGTGGGTAATCTATTTATGGTATGTTTGTCTGTGCAAAAGCTTTTTAGATTCATGAAATCCCATTGGTTGGGTGCTTGTTTAATTTCCTGGGATATTTGGGTTTTGTTCAGGAAGTCTTTTCCCAGTCCTATATTATGGATCATGCCTCCTATTTTTTCTTCCAGAAGTTGAAGAGTTTCAGGTCTTATATTGAGGTCTTTAATCCATTTGGAATTGATTTTTGTATATGGAGATGAGTGGATCTAATTTCATTTTCTACATATGATCATCCAATTTGTCTGACACAATTTGTTGAAGATGCTTTCTCCAATTTACATCATTGGCACCTTTGTGAAGGATCAAGTAGCTGTCCTAAGGTCTGGGTCTTGAATTCAGTTCCATTTGTCTATGTTTCTGTTTTTGGCATTATGGTGATGCTTGCTTCGTAAAAGGAGGATTCCCTGGTCTTTGATTAGGTGAAACAGTTTGAGAAAAATTGGTTTCAGTTCTTCAATTAAGGTTTGATAGAATTTGCTGAGAAGCCATCTAGTCCTGGACTTTTCCTTTCAGGGGAGGTTTTTGATTATCTTTTCAACCTCCGTGGATGTGATAGGTTTGCTTAGGATATTAATCTGCTCTGAGTTTAGTTTTGGTAGGTGGTATGTGTCTGGGAATTCATCCATTTCTTCCTGCTTATTAAATTTTGTGGAGTAGAGGTTTTGGAAGTATGCCCTGATGATTATTCCAATTTCATTGATGTCTGCTCACTCCATGCCATGCCCACCCACACACTATCTGACACAGGGAACCCAGAACAGGGAACTGGGGGAATACTTTATTTTTAATTATTTATTTGTAAGCAGAGAGAGACAGAAGACAGATAGAGGTGGGGTACACCAGGGCCTCTAGCTACTGCAAACAAACTCCCGATGCATATGTCAGTTTGTACATCTGGCTTTATGTGGGTACTGGGAATCAAATCCAGGTCCTTAGGCTTCTTAGACATGTGCCTTAACCACTGAGCAATTTTCCAGCCCCATTTCTCCAGCCCCATTTCTGGGTTTTTTTTTTTTTTTTTTTTTTTTTGGTTTTCTGAGGTAGGGTCTCACTCTACCTCAGGCTGACCTGGAATTCACTGTGTAATCTCAGGGTGGCCTAGAACTCTTGGCAATCCTCCTACATATGCCTCCCGAGTGCTGGGATTAAAGGTGTACACCACCATGCCTGGCTCCATTTCTGTTTCATAATGGTAACTACCTATGAAAAATTTCCATGACATTGTGTATCAATTTGCCATGTCCATTTTTATATAATTTGAATAAATTTTCACATAATATTTGTGGTAGTTTGAATATATGTCCCCCAATATATTCATTGTTTTATTAGTTATAGTTTGCATACGCAATCACCTTGCTAGAGGCAATGTCACTGGGGGCCAGTCTTGAGGTGTGGTGGTGGGTTTGAGATTCCATTGTAAAGATATGCAAAGTGTGCCTAATAGGAGTTCCTGAAGCTTGCTGTGGCTTGACTGTAGTTTTGCTCTGTGTGCTATGTGCCTGGTGGGTTTTTCTCTCTCTTTCCGTGTCCTGTGAGAGCAGGCCGCTTCTCCTGCCTTTATGGAACTTCCCCTGGATCTGTAAGCTTCAATAAATAATATCCCTTTCCTCCATAACTGTGCCTGGTCTGGAAGTTCATCTCAGTGAACCTGAAGCTGTCTGCTACAATATTTATTTAATTACTACATTATTTATAGTTACTGTTTTCTACTCATATTTATATTTACCATACTTTTTCTTTTTCCATTTTGACAATTCTTTCTATAAGCTTTTCTGTTATATATTTTAAAATATTTATTTTATTTTTTTATTATTTGAGAGAAGGGGAGAGAGAGACAGAGAAAGAAGGAGAGAGAAAGGAGAAAGAGGCAGACAGAGAATGGGTGCTCAAGGCCTCCAGTCACTGCAAATGAACTCCAGACACATATGCCCCCTTGTGCATTTGGCTCACGTGGGTCCTGGGAAGTTGAACTTGGGTCCTTTGGCCTTGCAGGAAAATGCCTTAAAGGCTAAGCGATCTCTCCAGCCCTCTGTTATATATTTTTACAAAATGACTGCATCTGCTTTGGGTAATCTCTTACATTCATTCAAATTTCAGCAATTTCTACCCTTGTCTTAATTTCTTATTTTACCTATTTGCCTTTTCTGATTTTAATGTTTGAATTCATTTGATCTTAATGTTTATTTTTTGACAGTATATTTAAAACCAGATATTTCCATCTAAATGCTACTTGTTTCTGCCACACAAATTTTGGCTCATATTTTATTGTTGTTGAGTTCAAAGAATATTGCTATTCTTTTAAGTATTTCCTCTTCAAATTTAAATATTATTAAGTTATTTAGCTTTCACTAGATTGAATTTGTTCAATAAATATTCTGTAAATTTTTATACACTTTCTAACAATGTAGCCCTTGCTGGCCTGGGACTCATTATGTAGAAGATAGTGATGATCTTCTCACCTCTTCCTCTGGAGTACTAGAACTTCAAGTATATGCCATTACACTGGTATGCAATTCTTTTTTGCATTTTAGTAGATATGTCTGCTTTGGTTACTTGAATTACTTGGCTTTTCTTTTGTGGACTAGTAGGGATCAATTTTCAAGATAACACTATATGTGCTCCAAAAGAATGTATTTTCTCTGTTGTGATGGATTTCCTTCTCTTCATATGGTGTTTTATAAATTGGATTTTTCAGATATTCAGATTTCAGATATTTTTTACTTGTTTGGACTATAAATTTCTCAGGACTAGAGAGATGGCTTGGTGGTAAGGTACTTGCCTGAGAAACCTAAGGACTCATGTTCAGCTACCCAGATCCCACATAAGCCAAGCACACAAATTGACACATGTGGGCTGGAGAGACTGCTTAGTGGCTAAGGCATTTGCCTGCAAAGCCAAAGGACCCAGTTTCAATTGCCCAGGACCCATGTTAGCCAGATGCACAAGGAGGAGCACGTGTCTGGAGTTTGTTTGCAGTGGCTAGAGGCCCTGGCATGCCCATTCTCTCTCTCTCTCTCTCTCAAAATAAATAAATAAATAAATAAATAAATAAATAAATAAATAAACAAATTTTTTTAAAAAAATCAACACATGCACAATGTTGCACATGCACACCAGGTGCCACATGCATCTGGTGTTTGATTACAGTGGCTGGAGGCCCTGATGTACCAATTCTCTCTCTCTCTCTCTCATGCTCTTGCTCTCACTATTGCTCTCTTTCATTAAAAAGGGGCAGTCTGGGCTGGACAAGATGGCTTAGTAGTTAAGGCGCTTGCCTGCAAAGCTGAAGGACCCCGGTTCCATTCCCCAGGACCCTCGTAAGCCAGATGCACGGGGGGGCACATGCATTTGGAGTTCGTTTGCAGTGGCTGTAGGCCCTGGTCCACCCATTCTCATCCTCTCTCTCTCTCTCTTTCTCTCTCTTTCTCTGTCTCTCTCTGACTCTCTCTCTCTCTCAAATAAATAAATAAATAAATAAATAAATAAATATATTTTTTAAAAGGGGTCAGTCTTTTGTGCTTGCCTCAAAAAAGCGAACTATAAGTTTCTTAAAGGCATATATACCTTATTGTTCATTTATCTATGGTTTTTAAATTTTCTTGGTTTTCTTATATATCTTATGACTGTACATTTTCAAGGTCATTATGTCTTATTGTTCTATATTCCTTTTTGTATTTGCCTGAAGTAGCATACTGAATAAAATAACCTGTTAAAAGTTATTCTGTATCTTATTGAATCAATAAAGGAGTGTAAGTTTTGATCTACTCGAATGTGACCATTCTTTCTAACACTTGTTAAGAATCTGTCTCTTGTAGACTTCAAACTTGTAGGTCTTGGGTTTCTTATTGACATTTTATTGATAGCTCCCATAATTGTAGACAATAAACCCCGATAACTTCTTTCCACACTTCTATACTCCCCTCTCAAATCCACTCTCAATAAAATCTCCACCCCTTTCAGTTAGTCTCCCTTTTATTTTGATGTCATCTTTTCCTCCTATTATGAAGGGCTTGTGTCAGGCACTGTGAGACCAGATGGCTTATTTGTAACATCTCAAATTTTTAATAACCCTCCTCCTACCCTTTCTTTACTCAATCCCTTCCTCTGACCTTATTTAAGCCATTCCACCCCTGTTCTTCCACTTACATATATACAATATGCTCCCCTTAAATCCTCTCCTCTTCACCCTCCTTTATATCCCCTTTCTAGCTTTCTGGCTTCTACTACTGGCTTTTACTCCAACTCACATACAAATCTAAACATCTGTACCTAGGATCTACATATAAGAGAGAACATGTGGCATTTGACTTTGAGCCTGGTTACCTCATTTAGTATAATCCTTCCTGTATCCATCCATTTCTCTGTAAATTTCACAATTTCTATTTGCTTTACTGCTGAATAGAACTCAATTGTATAAATGTACCATATCTTCAATATCAATTCATCAGTGGAAGGACATCTAACCTGGTTCTGTTTCCTAGCTATTGTGAATAGAGCAGCAGTAAACATGAATAAGCAAGTATCTCTAAAGTAGTGAGAAAAGTTCTTAGGATATATGCCTAGGACTGGGATAGCTCGGTCATATGGTTAATCTATTTTTAGTTGTCTCATGAACCTCCACACCAATTTCCACACTGGCTATACCAGTTTACATCCCCACAAACAGTGTAGAAGGGCTCCTCTTTTTCCATATCCTCACCAGCATTTATTGTCATTTGTTTCCTTGATGATAGCCATTCTGACTGAAGTGAGATGGAATCTCAAAGTAGTTTGAATTTGCATTTCCCTAATGGTTAAAGGTGTAGAACATGTTTTTAGATGTTTATAGGATATCTGTATTTCTTCTTTTGAGAACTCTCTATTCAGTTCCACTATTTTTGATTGTGGTATTTGATTTCTTATTATTTAGTTTTTTGAGTTCTTTGTATATCCTGGATATTACTCCTCTGTCAGATGTATAGCTGATAAAGATTTTCTATCATTCTGCAGGTTGCCTCTTTGTTCTATTTACAGTATACTTTGCTGTGAAAAAAGCTTTTTAATTTTATGAGGTTCCCAATGGTTGATTAGTGGTTTTAATTCCTGAACAACTGTAGTTATATTCAGAAAGTCATTGCCTAGACACATATATTGAAATGTTTCACTTACTTTTTCCTGTAACAGTTTCAAAGTTTCATGTCTGAGAAGCCAGACAAAAACAGAATGGGAAAAAAATTACAGGTCAATCTCCCTCATGAACACAGATGCAAAAATTCTCAACAAAATACATGCAAACAGAATACAATAATACATCACAAATATCATTCGCCCTGACCAGGTAGGTTTTATCCCAAAGATGCAGAGATGGTTCAACATGCACACAAACTGATTAATATAATACAGCATATAAATGGACTGAAGGACAAAAATCACATGATCATTTCAAGAGATATATTAAAAGGCATTTGACAAAATTAAACATTCTTTCGTGGTAAAAGTCCTAAAGAAACTGGGAATAGAATGAACATATCTCAACATAATAAAGGCTATCCAAGAAAAACCTATAAATAACATTATACAAAATGGGGAAAACTTGAAGCTTTTTCACTAAGATCAGGAACAAGACAAGGGTGTCCACTGTCCCCACTTTTATTTAATATAGTACTGGAAGTCTTAGCTATAGCAGTAAGACAAGAGATACAAATAAAAGGGATACAAATTGGAAAGGAAGAGAACAAATTATCATTATTTGCAGATGATATGATTCTATTCATAAAGGACCCTAAAGACTTTACCAGTAAACTGTTAAAGCTGATAATCACTTTAAAACAGTCAAGAGAGAAATCACAGAAGACAATAGGAAATGATAAGGCATCCCATGTTCTTGGATTGGAAGAATTAATATTGTGAAAATGTCAAATTTAACAAAAGCAATCATATTTAATGAAATCCCTATCATAATTCCAAAGACATTCTTCATCAAAATTGAAAAAAATAACCTAAAATTTATTTGGAAGCACAAAAAGCTCAAATAGCAAAAACAATTCTGAGCAACAAAAATAAGGCTGGCAGTATCATCATTCCTGATTTTAAGATATATTACAGTCATAGTTACAAAAAACACATGGTACTGGCACAAAAACAGACATGTAGATCAATGGAACAGAATAGAAGACCCAGGCAACTACAACCATCTGATTTTTGACAAAAATGACAAAAATGTTCTTTGGAAAAAAGACAGCCTCTTTAATAAATGATGCTGGGAAAACTCATGATATGCATATATATGGATGAAGATCCTTGTCTCTCTCCATGCACAAGAATCAAGTCTAAATGGATCAAAGACCTAGATATCAGACCTGAAACTCTGAAACTGCCAGGTCTTGATTTTTATTTATTTATTTATTTGTTTGTTTATTTGTTTATTTATTTATTTATTTATTTTTGGAGAGAGACACAGAGAGAGACAGAGAGAGAGAGAGGAAGACAGATAAGAGAATGGGCACGCCAGCAGCCTCTCAGCCACTGTGAACGAACTCCAGATGTGTGCACCCCTTTGTGGGCAAGTGTGGCATTGAGCCCTCACATCACTTTGCATCTGGCTAAACGTGGGACCTGGAGATCGGAACTGATGTTCTTGGGCTTAGCAGGCAGGCACCTTAACCACTAAGCCATCTCTCCAGCCCTATTTTTATTATTTATTTATTTATTTATTTATTTATTTATTTATTTATTTTTGTTTTTTTGAGGGAAGGTCTCACTCTAGATCAGGCTTACCTGGAATTCACTATGTAGTCTCAGGGAGGCCTTGAACTCATGGTGATCCTCCTACTTCTGCCTCTCAAGTGCTGAGATTGAAGGCGTGCACCACTACACCCGGCAGTCTTGATTTTTAATTAAATATTTGATGAATAAGCTGAGGTTATGTGTTCTTTGTGTAATTCCTGTTATTTTGGTATCATATTTTATAATTTCTACATTTCAGCTATCACAATTTAAAATTTCTGTGTGTGTGTGTTTGTAAGCCATAAGTGTGTGTGTGTGTGTGTGTGTGTGTGTGTGTGTGTGTGTAAGCCAGAGATCAACATTAAGTATCTACTTCAGTTACTCTCCACCTTATTTTTTCTGAGACAGGGTCTCTCACTGAACCTACAGAGCACCATTTTGACTATAATGGCTAGCTAGCAAGCCTCAGGGAATCCCCTATCTCTACCTCCTCACCTCTGAAATTAAAGTTGCACTTCAGGACACCCTAGTTTTGCATGAGTGCTGTGTATCTGAACTCAGAACTTCATGCTTGTGTGGCAAGCACTTTACCAACATAGTTATCTCATATTTATCATTTTAAGTTTCCTTTTTTGACTCGTATTGACTAGGTATGATTTTCTTTTGATGGTTAGAAAATCATGCATTTTACTGTTACTTTTTCTGGTCACTACTGCCAAATTATTAAGACTCAAGCTTACATTTTCTTTAGCCATTTATTAAAATGTATGAAATCTGGTAGGCATTTTCCTTGATATATGAATTCTGGGTCTAAGAAACTTAATGAAGTGAAGTCTGTTTCAGGAACTGCTACAGTATAACACTAGTAGTGGCAATATTACCAGTTCTGGGGAATTTTTCTTCAATATTCTTTTCATGAACAAAGGTATCAGAGAGAGTACACATCTGAAAATACTTTCATTCTAAACTATTTGCCACTATACACTGAAATTTACTGGCAATTCTCACAGATGCTAGTATATGACTATTAGCTCTTTTTTGAGTTAGTCTTTTCCAAAAACCAGATCCATATATGGCTTATGCTCCAGTGTTGAAAACAAGAATTCTCTTGTCAGTTTGTTTCTTGTTTTTCTGTATATAATATGTTCTTTATGTTGGTCATTAATACTTTTTAATTTCTCCACAATTTATTTAGGCATAGTTTTCCCCTATCCTGTTTTGTACTCTAAGGCCCTTTCCATTTAGAGGCCTTCTTCAACACTCTTTGGTACTTGGACATTTATGTTCATTATTTCTTCAAAAATCATTCTCACTTTTCATAATCTTATTTTCCTGGAGCACCAGTTTTATACATTGTAATTTTTTGTTCTTTACATTCTTAATTTTTAAATACATATGCTACTTTTTTCTTATTCTAACTTCTAGATAATTTTCCAAAGTGATCTTTTGATATACTAAGTAGTTCACTAGCCTTTTCTTTTTCTCTATTAGCTGTTTTTATTATTTATATTCAAAATAACAATAATATCTTTTGGTGTGTGTAGGAGTGTATGTAGTATGTGTGTATGTGTGTGTGTGCAGATAAACATATCCCATGCACACACATGTCAAGTCCATGGGAAGACATCAGGTATCCTTGCTTCTCTGTCCTATTTCTGAGACAGAGTCTCTCACTGAACCTGGAACTCTCCATGTTTCACTTAGACTAACTGACCAAGGAGTATCAATGATCCTCCAGTTTCTGCCCCACTTAGTGCTAGAATGTCAGGCATGTGCAGCCATATGTTTTAATTTTTGTGCGGGTGTCAGGGATTGAACTCAGGCCCTCACGCTTGTGCAGAAAGTGGTTTTATCCACTGAGCCATATCGACAACCCAATAATTATATTTTAAGCCTAATATCTCAACTTTTAAAATCCATATGTAGCTCTTATGTTATATAGATTATTTTTCCTTAACTTCACTGTGCCTGTTTTAAATTCTTCAGTCAATAATTATGAGCTCAGTTCAGATAGAATATATAATAGTTTTTCTTAAGTTACTATTTATAATGTTTTTTTTCTTAAGTAGGTATGTTTTCAAATACATTATTTTGGGCCAATGTCATCAGTTGCTCTTTCAAATAATATGTATAGGGAAGAGATATGGGACAGACCTTGTCTGTGTAGCCAAGATATGATAAGAAAGGAGAGGATGTGCTCTAGGGTGGAAATACCTAAGCATCAGAGAACCATAATTAACCACTATTGTCTCATAGTTCTGTAATCATAAAAAGCCTTCAGGTTTGGACCTCATTTTCCACTCACCTTCTCTCGGGAATAACAGTTTTATAAACAGTTACAATAATTTATAATTTTCCATCACTTTCCAGTTGAAAGAGGGATAAGAGGAAGACTGAATGTCCAAGGCTAATCTATCACTATTTAATACAAACTTGACCCGAGTGGAGATTCTTCATTTTTCCCCCATGTTGCCATCTGTGATCTGAACTGTTGCCACTTGTTTCCAGGGAGCAGACAGGTATTCATTGTCCAAAGGCAAAGATGAAAGATTTATTTTATTTTTTCATACAACAGACATGATATCTTCAAGTACTTCACAGCCATCACTAAGCCTCAGCACCCCAGTTTCAAACAGCCCTCAGTTTCCCTGGGAATTTTTTTAATTGTTTTGCCATTTCCTAGACTTTATAATGTTTTGACATATGAGTCCTTCATATGGATCTTGAAGTAGAGCAGAGACATGGTCCAAATATGTATATGTTAGCCTCATCAATTTGATCAGGGAATTCTTTGTTATCTCACCTCTCAGAATTATTTCAATTTTATAGAAACATAACCAATATCCTAATAATAATATCGAAAGTCTCATCTCTAAGGAGCTAAAGACAGTTAACTGAATACTGGCAGAGGAAGGGCATTCTTTTCCATGTCATAGCCATTGGTAAGTGGTGGAAATAAAAAGGACTACAGTGAGAGAGGAGGGGTAAGAGAAGATAATATGAGGAGCATATAATGAAAATACAATATATAAAAAATTTTAAATATAAATATATATGTATGAAAGTTTCAAAAGACAAATAATAAAAAGCATCAACTCTCAAAAATATTTAAAGATGCTCTATGCTCTGCACTATCTAACATTGAGTTAAGTGTGAATTGATTATGTAAAAATAAATAAACACATTTGTGTGAGTTACTTTTTCATTGATAAGACAAAATACCTGACCAGTTGCAACTTAGGAAAAAAGGGTTTAATTCCACTTATAGTTCCATTGTGGTGGGGAAGGCATGGCAGGCAGAATTAGGAAGTGGTAATTATCCCAGCACGCAGGAAGCAGCAGAGAGTGGACTTACTGCTGGACTTAGGACAGTCCCCAGTGATATACTTTCTCTAGCAAGGTTCCACCTCCTAAAGCTTCCTCAACCTTCCATGACAAGTGGGAATTTAGTATTCAAGCACATAAGCCTATGAAAGCATTTTACATTCAAACCACCACAACATTATCTCATTAGTATTCAAATTTGCATTCATTTTCAATAAATGGTAAAAATATGTGTTTAAAAAGTGATACATTGATTGGAAATTAAACTAAAACTGAAGAATGAGTGTACAAATTAGTCACTTACTTTGAATATACTAAGCTCTACAGAAAATAGATATAGGAGATATGTATGATAAATTCTGCTTCAAGGAATAAGACAATTTCATCCCTATAGAGAACCACAAAAACAACATGGATATGGATATGGATATGATAAAGCCATATATTTATTTATTTACTTATAGTATAATTACATAAAATCAGATAAACCAATTCCATTTCTAATATATGTTTAATTTCAGCATATAACTCTATTTTAAATAGCATCTATATTATATAGCCTTATAAATACATAGAGGTATGCACAATAATTTTTAAGTTTTTATGTTTAATATCTATTAATATCTATTTGTTTCATGCCTATAATTAAAATTTTAAATCCCATTAATGTATTTACCTTTAATGTTAAAATGTTCTTTGTGAATAAGTCTTAGTACATTGAAAAAATTATGCTTGATTAAAATGATCTCACATGTATGATTAAAATACTAATTTTGGTCAAAATGTGTTCTATGTAAATAATCCAGCCTTAAAAGTCTACTCTTAATATCACCCTAAAAGAATTTGTTAAATAATAAAATGATAATCACAATGTGTTATAACTTATCAAAGTAAGCTTCCATGGCAAACTAAGCATATGGGAAGAGTAACATATTACTCATAGAAGAACTTTAATTAATGCTAAAATAATCAGCAAAATAGAAAATTGCTATTAGAATGATATAATATTGTCTCAGATTTGTGTATTTTCAAAGGATGTTCTTCCAAGTATTTATTAAATTGCTAATTGGAAAAAAGTAACTTTATAATAGAAAAACTTGACAGACATTATATTAACCAAGTGATTAAGATTAATGTCACCTTAGGACTGGGGCTGTAGTTCATCAGTAGAGCATTTGTCTAACATGCACAAGGTCTTGGGTTGGATCCCTACTAGTAAAAAAAAAAAAAAGATCAACATCACCCTAACACTAATAATCTATGCACACTTGAAACTGGAAATGTAGTAAATATTATATTCTTTGCCTTTACAGTAAAAAGATTAACATTACCAATGTTATGACATATTGATAATATAACTTGCTGATATGATATACTGGGGATGGTATATAATTTCTGTGGTATGACTCCCAATTAATGCACAACCTCAGTCTAATCATGAAATAAACAAAAATAAACCCTAGAGACAAAGGGCCATGGAAGGACATTAGGAGCATGATTGGTGATATCTTAATAAATTCGATAGTACATTTAATAGTATTGTATCAGCATTAATTTCTTAATTTTGATGCCTGTACTATGGTTATATAATATGTTAATAAGAGACAAGCAAGATTAAGGGTATAGAGATATTAACTTTCATAATTTTGTAAGTCTAAATTGTCTTATAACAATAAAAATTTTTAATGAACATAAATTATTTATAACTTGAAACCTTCCAGTAGTAATGAAGATTTAGAGTCTGGAGAGATGGCTTAGCAGTTAAGGTGCTTGTCTGCAAAGCCTAATGACTCAGGTTTGCCTCCCCAATACTCATGTAAAACCAGGTGCACAAGGTGGCACATGCATCTGGACTTTGCCACTGAGGCTCTGGTGTGCCCATTCTCTCTCTCTCTCTCTCTCTCTCTCTCTCTCTCACACACACACACACACACACACACACACACTTTCTCTCTTTCTTTTCTCTCTACTTGCAAATAAATAAATAAAATTTTAGAAATTTAAATTTATACATGGCAAATAAAAGAAAATGGAAATCATTTTCTAAATCAGATAATAGCCATAATTTTTAAGATGTTTATCATGACCCCTTTGTATAAGACATTCTTCAAAGCTCTTGGGTGGTATTTTTGAATAAACATGAATTTTTCTGAAATGATTTGAGTTTTTGGAGTGAGTAACCATTCTATTTATATTCTTTATCTTTCTGACGGAGACTTGGACTTAATATCAGCTAGTGTACAGACTTCTCTCCAAATCCAGATGGATTACATCTGTGCATTCAGTGAATTAATAAAGAAATGGTTTTAGCTTTAATTACCAGGTATAATTGGAACTTCATGAAACTTGAAGTCTAGGGAAAAATTAAACCAGATCATCATTTAATTCAGGAGTTTTCAAATCAGAAGTCAATGACAATTTTCACTGGTCTAAGGCAAAAATAATGAAAACAATGTTTACAAATCTATGATTATTGCTGATGGTTCACAATAGCCGAGTTAGACAGTCAGCCTAGATGTCCATAAACAAATGAACTTATAAAGAAAAGTAGGCTTAAAGAATAGCAAAATTATATCATTTTCAAGAAAGTGGATAGAACTGGAATGGTCATGTTAAATGACAAGCCAGTCTCATAAAGAAAAGGTTCACATGTTTTCTCTCATATATGTAATTGAAAATGTCATGAAAATAAAGACAACTAGGAATATGGAAGGGAGAAGGAGAATAATAAAAAGTAATCAAGTGAGTTAATATGATCAAAATATCTGTACATAGAGAAATGCCATTGTAAAACCCATTAATGTGGTTTTCTGAGGTGTACCAGTCACTCAATTCAATACAGACAGTCCCAGACTTCTGATGATCCAACTTAAGACTTTTTGATGATGTGGATAACAATAAAATTATATACCTTAATTTGAAGAATAGTTTCCTTCATAGGACTGTGTTAAAATATAATTTCTCTTGTGAAATAATGGTGATACAAAGTGTAAGATTTTATTTCATTTAACATGGAAAAAGAAAAAGTTGGGCTGGAAGGATGGCTTAGCAGTTAAGGCGTTTGCCTGCAAAGCCAAAGGACCCAGGTTCAATTCCCCAGGACCCACGTTAGACAGATGCATAAGGGGACGCATGTGTCTGGAGTTCGTTTGCAGTGGCTGGAGGCCTTAGCACATCCATTCTCTCTCTCTTTCCCCCTCCCTCTCTCTCTCTCCCTATTTCTCTGTCAAATAAATAAATAAAAATAAAATATTAAAAAAGAAAAAGTTTACAAATATGTCTCATCTCTATTCTGTGTTGTATATATGTGTGTAAACATTGCTAAATACATTGGAACACTAGTGTAATTTATGCAGAAGAGACCTTTACTCCCAATGAACAAGCACTATTATAATTAAACTTAAGGAATATAGTAAGAAAAACTTCATTGTTATTCTACATTTGCCTCATCTATTCTCAAAATATTAAAGAAAATATTAAAGGCACTCATAGGTTATATCAATTAGACTCTAAGCATCTTTGATATTTAAAATAGCCAAATGGTGGTGTTAAGTATCATAAATCTAAGGATAAAGCATGTATCCACAAATATATGTGGTATATTTAACAAGTATTTTATCAATACTACTGTAACCTTAAAACTATTGACCCTTCCAGTATGAGAGGGAAGAAGATGCATGTACTATGAGTCTGAATTTGCACATTTTTTGAAAAATATGGCACATAGTTAAAGCCTCATTTAATGAAATCAAACTTTTGATCTTAAAGACACAGTAGTATTAGTAGCATCTCTGAAATACACTAATGCTTTAATATTAGTTTTTGTTAACTTTAAAATGAGAGCACCTAAAATGATTTATGAAACAATAAACAATGATGATAAAAATAAGCCTAACTATCTTCTCTACTCCAACTAATTATATGTGTCTGGATATGAAAAACAGATAATAATAACTATTATTAAATTTATATCTAAAAATTCTCTAGAACATTCTTGAATTGAATCTTTAGCTTTATATCTGTCTTTACATTTACAAATAAATCAAAGCATCTTTTTTCCTTTACCCTTCCTTTTACCATGGGTAAAGACCACCATCATTAGACACTGCCATGTTCATGAATGATGTCATGAAAAGTTTTTTGATTCAGAGATGATCTCCACTCATGAGGGACAAATAGCAAAATTCCTGAATAACAAACTACATCTCTACTTGTCAAGCCTCATTATTTCTTAGTATATCAAAACTGGAAGCTAGTTCTTTTCCCTACACATTTATGGCTTTCTATTGGAAAATGAAGGAAAAGATAATCAGCTATTATGGAAGTAGGCATTTTCTGGGCTGGGACCAATGAACTTCCCAGGGAAACATGAATAATGGCTCATTTATCATTTGCCTAACACCCAATGACATTTCTCTAAACAAAAATCCAAATTCATATATGATCTGAGAATCAGGATAATTATTTTCTATCAATCTAAGCCTCAACCTGAGTTTCCGATTTTCATCAAACTAGATGGATGCTCCTCGGTCTTCTCTAAAGTTGGAGTCCATTATTATTTTTGTTTCAATTAGGATGTAGTTTTTTGTATACCAGCTATGGTATGCTTCTCTCATCTCATGAGGGTTGCTAATGAAAACTACATATAGTCATTAGGTGTCTGGGCATGGTCCTCTGAACCCTGGGACCTATTCTTGGTAGAATCTGGAGCTAAGCTGGAGCCATTCTCTGTTTTTACCTCTCCAGTAGCATGGGGGAAAGGGAAATTGGGCATAAATCGCTTAAGAAACCGGAACTCACTGTTGCCAGTTCCAGTGGCTGAACACATATCATATGGACAAGGCTGGGATATGGAGCCATTTCCTCTTCCTGGTACCAAGTTATTAGGGAAATTACAATCATCATAGAAATGCTCTTGAACTGTGAAGTTGTCTTTATGTTTAATCTTCTGGTAGATGTGTATAATGGAGATCACTGTGACAAAGAGGAGAAAAACAAAGGAGAGCACAGCCAGAGAAATGACCAAGTATTTTGTGATTGGATTTACCTGTCTAGAATGCTTGGATGGATCATGGAACTGCAGGTAGGGCTCTGAAAAGCCCTCTACCAGCAGGATGTTGAGTGAGGCAGATGTGGAGAGAGCTGGTTGGCCATGATCCTGAACAAGAATGATCAGTTTCTGCATCATGGGGTCTCTCTCAGATATCTTCCGCATCGTACGGATTTCCCCATTTTGTTCTTGCACAGAAAATAACCCAAGGTCAGTAGCTTTAAGTAGATGGTATGAAAGCCAAGAATTCTGTCCCGAGTCACCATCAACAGCCACTACTTTGGTCACCAGGTAGCCTATATCTGCAGACCTGGGCACCAGGTCATTGCAGGGCAAAGTGCCATTTTGCAATGGATATAAGATCATTGGGCGATTGTCATTGTCATCCAGGACAACCACTCTGACAGTAACTTGGGTGCTCAGTGATGGAAATCCTCCATCAGTTGCCTTGACCACAAACTGGAAGTTCTGAATGGCCTCATAATCCATGATTCTCAGTGCATAGAGCTTCCCATTGTCTGAATTTATGGAGATGTAAGCAAAGACTGATAGATCTCCACTTTTTGGAGGCAGCAGGGAATATGTTATTTGGGCATTCTCACCCAAATCTAGATCCTCGGCATGGACTTTGCCAATAAAAACTGCAGGACTATTGTTTTCTCGAACCGTCAAGATGTAGGAATCTTCTTGAAACACGGGAGGATTGTCATTAATGTCAGATATTAGTACTTCTATCACAGTCTCTGTGGACAGCGAGGGTGGCCCAGTATCCATGGCAACAAGGGTGATATTATAGCCTGAGACACCCTCCCGATCTAAGCTTCTGTCAGTGACCAGTGAGTAAGAATTCCGGAATGTAGGTTTGACTATAAAGGGAAAATCTTCTCTGAGGAAGCAGGTGACCTTTCCTCCCACCCGAATGTCTCTGTCTCGGATAGTGAAGAGGGCTACTACAGTCTGTAGTGGCGAGTCCTCTGGGAGAGGACTGGACACCGAGGAGACCATCACTTCAGGAGGATTGTCGTTTACATCCACCACTTCCACCAAGACTTTGCTGTGGGCAGAAAGGCCCCCTCCATCTGTAGCTTGAATATCAATGTCGTATGTTTCTATAGCTTCAAAATCTAAAGGCCCTCCCAGTCTAATCTCTCCACTTTGAGAGTCAATATGAAATGTCTGAAGAATTGCTTCTGGATTTTGAGCTAAAGAGTAAATTATCTGTTTGTTGGTGCCTTCGTCCAGGTCCGTGGCAGTCACCACTACTACCAAAGAGCCATTGGCGCTGTTCTCTGGAATCTGGGCGCGGTACACCAAGCGGGAGAACTGGGGCACGTGGTCATTGACGTCCAGAACCACCACTCTGATGAAGGCGCTGCCAGACTTGGGCGGGGACCCACCATCTACAGCAGTAATCGTCAAATTGACTTCAGGCTGCTCCTCTCTGTCAAGGGGTTTATCCAGCACAAGCTCTGCATATTTAGGCCCGTGGCTGCGGAAGCGGGTGTGCAGGTGAAAATAGGCATTTGCGCTCAGGGTGTAGTTTTGGAGACCATTGAGTCCCACGTCCAGATCCTGGGCACTCTGCAGAGGGAAGCGTGAGCCTAAGGGGGTGCTTTCCGGAATCTTTAAAAGAGGCTCCTTGTTTAGAAAAACCGGGGCATTGTCATTAATATCAAACACCCTGACTTCCGCACGGAAAGACTGCAGTGGCTCTGCCAGGACAATTTCAAAGTGCAGAACGCATGGGTCAGCTTTGCCACAAAGTGCCTCACGATCCAGTTTCTCTTTCACGAACAAATCTCCTGTCTTGCGGTGGAGCCGGAAGTGTGACTTGTTGCCCTCGGAAACCAGCCGCGCCCCGCGCGCAGCCAGCCTTCCTACCTCTAGCCCTAAGTCCTTAGCCACGTTGGCCACAAATGAGCCGCTCTCCATCTCCTCTGCCACAGAATAGCGGATGGTAGCCGCCCCTCCCACAGACACACACCAGAAAAGGAGAAAAGATTCCACTTGCCTGCTTCGCAAATATTTTCTGCGCGCACCTGCCATCGCGTCTCCTGGCCTGGGTGCCACTTTAGGCACTTTCACTTTTGCTCAGCTAGCTGCTGCCCGCGGGGCTCTCGGGTTACTGACCTCTACCCGCAGCGCACCCAAAGGCTATCTAGTGGGATACCAGAGCCAGCAAAACTGTTTTGCACTTGAAAGAAAATGCGTGTTGAGCAACTCAACTCCCCAGTCTATTAGTGTATTAATAGATATGTTCTCATTCCAGAGTTGGGCAGAGGCTGGAAGTTTGTTGCTAAAGCAACGAAAGACTCACTGTTAATTCCCTTTCAGGGAAAGGAGGAAAAGGGCCCTTGGGGATTGAAAAGCCAATGAAGATACTCGCTCAAGCTGAAGTCATTGTATCTGCTGCCGAGGCCCCAGCCTAGGATCTCCTAGGCTGGAGCCTCGGCAGCAATGGGCAAATAGCAGTGAGTTAAACTCTGCCTACACACACCAACTAGAGATCAAAGAAATGGCAAAGGGTGCCTGCATTATGTTCTGAAGCCCAGATGAAACTTGTGGGGAAACAGGGTGTGAGGAAAAGGCAGGAGAATGTGGAAAAAGAGGTAAACAGGGAAAGGGAAGAGGACAAGCAGATATCCTTCTGGAATCTGAGGGCTAATGGAAACATTAAGAATATCGGCCAACTGGCCTCTTGCTTTCCACCCAGAACCCTCAAAGTCTTAGGAAGCAGCTGACTGTCTCTTATGATTATGGTGGGAGTAATATTCATTAGATATGATTTCTACAAACTGGAACTGTGACAGTGTTTTACACTAATTATCCAATTTAATCATCACCTCTATGAGAAAAGTATCATTATATTCTTAAAATATGAAGGAACTAACAGAAGAGACTTTTGTCATACTCCAAGATTTCAAGCTTAGTAATCATTAGAGATACTTATTACTCAATATAATTTTGTCTGACTCAAATTCTATGCTCTTAACCTCTATATTGTTTTGTTTCCCAGGTAATGTGGTGGATAAATCAAATAAAAATAAATGTAGGATTTTGAATTTTAAAACAGAAAGATGAGATGTAATCTGCTTCACCCTAGTTTTTGAACAGCTGAGGAAACTAAGTCCCTGGGTTGGAGATTTTCAGTGGCAGAGCACTTGCCCATCATGCATGAAGCCCTCGGTTCAATCACCAGTACTGTAGACAAACAAACAAAAATCCCAAGTCACCAATGATGCAATATAAAAACAAAAACTTGTCTTCAGGCACCTTCTAATGCATGCTGTCAAAAGCATTTGATTGTCCATTGGAACTCAGCATCTTACAGCCTAGATGTTATAAAGTTATTGACTCTTAAAAGAAGCCTAAACCAGATTTTCCAAGTGGCAACAAAGTGAATGAAAAAAAAAGAATATAGAATATTAATCATAGTGGTACTTGCCTGTAATCCTAGCATTTGGGAGACAGAGACAGGAAGATAAGGAGTTCAAAGGCAGCCTTAACTAACTACCAAATTCAAGGCTTCCTATGCTACTTTATAAAGCCTTGTCCCAAAAACTAAAAATGGAGCTGGAGAGATGGCTTAGCAGTTAAGGTGCTTGCCTGCAAGCCTAAGGACCCAGGTTCAATTCCCCAGTACCCATGTAAGCCAGGTGTGCAAGGTGATGCAGGAGTCTGGAGTTCGTGTGCAGTCACTAGAGGCCCTGGCAAGCCCATTCTCTCTCTGTGTCTCTCTCTTTCTCTCTCTCTTTCAAATAAATAAATAAAATATTTTAAAAAATAAATAAAAATAGATCAGGCCTGGTGGCGCATGCCTTTAATCCCAGCACTTGGGAGACAGAGGTAGGAGGATCGCTGTGAGTTTGAGCCCACCCTGAGACTACGTAGTGAATTCCAGGTTAGCCTGAGCTAGATTGAAACTCTACCTTGAATAAATTAATTAAATAAATAAATAAAAATGTATGCAGGGCTGGAGAGATTGTTTAGTGGTTAAGCTCTTGCCTGTGAAGCCTAAGGACCCATGTTTGACTCCCCAGATCCCACATAAGTCAGAAGCACAAGGTGACACAAGCACGCAAGGTCACACATGTGCACAAGGCAGCACACGTGTTTGGAGTTCAATTACAGTGGCTAAAGGCTCTGGTGTGCCAATTCTCTCTCTCATAAAAAATGTATGTAAAATATTAATAATATCCTGACATAATTAATGGACCTCTCAGCTTCTATCAGATATCTTAAACTTGGCATAAGTAAATCCCTAAATTGCTTATTTTTGTTTCTCCTTACAACTACATATACAGTATACATTAAACGGGCCTTTGAATCTGGTTTCTTTCTTTCATTGTTTAGCTGAATGTGAAATTGACATTGTTCATTCATTTCCACTACCACTTTATAGAAATCCAGTACTGTCAGTGCCATCAAACCTGTGGTTAAATGAAGTTGCATTTACCAATTTATGGAAGCAAGGAAAACTG
This sequence comes from Orientallactaga sibirica, assembly GCA_036365145.1. NCBI lineage: Eukaryota > Metazoa > Chordata > Mammalia > Rodentia > Dipodidae > Orientallactaga > Orientallactaga sibirica. The sequence goes on along the minus strand of JAEOAD010000005.1, from coordinate 47,451,304 downwards.
CACACCATTGAAAATCATGGGACACTTCAGTAGCAAGTTCTTAGGAAGAATATGCAGTATTTAGCTATGTGTTGAGTGATTTGGGAGATATTTGAGATATAACATTGATCTGGATGGATTCTGACTTAAGTAGAGTTAATCTGTTTATCACGTGAATAATTTTCCAAAAGTCTCAGCATGATATCATCTCTTAATATCATGTAATTAGAATAAATATCAGCATGAGTTTTGGAGAGGACAAACCATATAAAATCCTAGCATTTTTCCTTACTAGTTTTCTAAACATTTGCAACCTGGTAGGTGTATATATTCATATCTCATTGTCTTTTGAACTTTTATTTCTCTGATTATTAACCTTTGCATTTTAGTTAAAATTTGGTGTATATGTATATATGGTATATGCTTACATGTGTGCAGATGTGCATGCCTCGTGCACACATGTGCAAAGTCCAGACAAAGATATTAGGTGTCCTCTTCTATTGTTCCTCTTCCTGAGGTGGAGTCTCTTGCTGAATCTGGAGCTTCCTGGTTTTTATTAGCCTGACTGAGTAGGGAACCCCAGTGATTCTCCTGTCCTTGTCACCCTTAGCACTAGGGTTACCAAAATGTGAAGCCTGGTCAGCTTCTTATATAGGTGTGGGGGATCAAACTTGCTTGTGCAGTAAGTGCCTTTACCTGCTGAGCCATGTTCCCACCTCCCTTAACCTTGTTTTATAGTATGAACCCAGGTCTTTGTGTATGCTAGACAAGCATTCTACCAGGGAGCTAGATCTCCAGACCCTAATTATTAACTATTGATGATATAGGGCATTATTACTTATATTTTTAGTTATCTGGATTTGGGGGTGGGGAATTTTTGCTCAGTTCTCTTCCCCATTTTTTTGCATTGGATTGTTTGTCTTTTTCCTGCTGATCTGTAATAGTTCTTTACATGTTGTGAATTTAGATCATGAATATATCTATGTGAATAGAAAAAGAGGGCTGGAGAGATGGCTTACTGGCTAGGACACTTGCCTGTGAAGCTTAATGACTCATGTTTGACTCTTCAGATCCCATGTAAGCCAGGAACACAAAGTGATGCAAGCACACAAGGTTGCACATGCACACAAGGTGGCACATGCATCTAGGATTCGATTACAGAGGCTGGAAGCCCTGGGACATCAATTATTTCTCTCTCTCTCTCTCTCTCTCTCACACACACACACACACACACACACACACACACACACACACACACACATTTAAAAAGTCCAGTCTATTGGGCTTGCACTAAATAAATAAATAAATAAATAAAGACCTAGCCAATATATGCCTACAGAGAAAAACCTTGATCAAATAAAAAACAGTTTGTTAGCATCCTAAAAAAATTGCCAAAATCTTTCTAAATTTTATTAAGACTATAACTCTTCAGATTAAAGTAGTTCAGTGAACCCAGACAGAATAAACATAGTACGTCCATATAAAACCAATTTTATATTGTTTAGGTGTATGTATATATGATAAAAATAGTAAAGGTAAGATTTACCAAAATTCAAGACAGTTGTTATTTATGAGGAGAAGGACCAAAAAGCTTCTAACATATTAGGAGAAATTTTCACTTAAGTGATCTAAATGGTAAACAAGTATTTGTTACTATTTAACATATATATGTAAAATTTTGAATACTACAATGAATATAAAATTAATGAAGTTTATCCAGTCTCCTTTTGTTACTTATAATAAGACAAGCCATTTATTTTTAACTCATAATCCTGCCTCCACCCCATGAGTGCCATGTTTATAGCTGGGTATAATCATGCCTAATCAACACATGCTATTTTGTTGTTATTGTTATTTTTTTTGCAAAAGAATCTCACTATGTAGCCCAGACAAGCTTCAAACTCATGGAAATTCTACCATAGCCTCTCAAGTGCTGGGATTATAGTTGTGAGCCAATACACCCAGTTTTCATTTCCTTTTCTTCCAAAATTTTTATTATGTACAAAGCAATGGATTTTTATTAACAACATGGATTAATTTGGAGGCTATTATAATAATTGAATTAGGAAAGGTACAGAAATGCTACTTTTCTATTGGATCCCTCTGAGCTTTAATCTTTTTGGTTAACTCCTAGGAAAGTTAATGATGTAGTTAAATTCCAAAATTTTTAATTTTCCCTTGAAAATCTTGAGACCTTTAGATTCAGTGTCACTTTGAAAAAGTCTTTATTCTTTGCAGGCAAGGTTAGAACTGAAGCCTGCAGAATAAATCTACAGCATTTTAATTTATTATAACAAGATCTTTGCTTATAATCTAGATGTTGTGAAGAGGAGAAATAAATAGCTAGTAAATGTCACCAAGTTTTAAGTGAACATCCATTCCAAAACAATAAGTAATAAGTTTCAAACTTAAAAAAAACTTATTTTGAAACATTTCGTCCATTGAGAAGATTTATAAGAATGCTCATAATTTCTTTGCTTATAATCTAGATGTTGTAAAGAGGGGAAATAAATAGTCATCAAATGACATCAAGATCTGAGAGAATATCCATTCAAAAACAATAAATGTTGAACTTCAAAAAAAAACTCATTTTGAAATATTTCATCCATTGATAAGACTTAAAAGAATTCTCATGATTTCTTGTAATTTATACAGTAACTGAGATTAATCAAAGTTTAATCAACCATTTTTTCTTTTCCTAAAAGACCATAAACTTTACCTTGCCAGGTTATGAGAGGCAGAATATCTTTATTTAGTGGTTTGCTTTGAGAATTGGCCAACCAAAAGGACCAGGATTTTTCCTGTTAAAATAGCATGATTATGCAATCTACTCACTCTACCTCTTTGTCCAACTCCCATACAAAGATCCTTCTAATCTTGTTTACTCCTCCTCATGAAAATGTTTTCCTGGGGGCTGGGGAGATATGTCAGCATCTAAGAGCACTTGCTGTACAAGAATGAGAGCCTGAGACCACCTTAGTTCAATTCCTCAATACCCACATTTAAAAAAAAAGGCTGGGCATGACCATGCATGTCTATAACTCCAATCCTTGTGGGGCAGAGACCAAAGAATAGCTAGGATTCTAACTGAAAATGCTCCTGGTTGAGGGATAGACTGTATCTTAAAGGAAACATTGATATAAATAATAAAAGACACCCAAAGTTCTCCTCTCGCCTTCACATTCCCATGGGGTATGTACATCTGCACACACCTGTGCATATATCACATACACATCATATCACACATGACAGGCCAAAAAATATTTTTCCAGCCAGGCGTGGTGGCACACGCCTTTAATCCCAGCACTCAGGAGGCAGAGGTAGGAGGATCGCCATGAGTTCGAGGCCACCCTGAGACTACATAGTTAAATTCAGGTCAGCCTGGGCCAGAGTGAGACCCTACCTCGAAAAACCAAAAAAAAAAAAAGTTTTTCTGTTTTGATTTTGAGATATGAAGATTTGGGGGTATGGGGTCTACCTAGAAGAAGTACATTACTTTCCTTTACCTAAGTCTAGATTTATTTGCAGGGGAATAGCATAAGAAAAATAAATAACCATATAAACTTCACCTGTATTTATTTACTTTACTACACTTGTACACAGTCTCATACATATGGTATATGTAATATATTGTTATATAATTGATATGCATATATACATTATTCAAAATATTTATCTCTCCTTTAACTTTTTTGATAAGTCTTATGCTTATTTTTGAATTATAATTATTAATGCATACAAATTAATTGTACTAATAGTACTATTTTTATATAAATTCATATATCATGCATTAATCAGGTCCATCCACTCTTCTGCCCCTTCTTTTATTCTTAACCCTCCCTCTTTCCTTACCTTACCCCAGTTGTCTCCCATGTCTATAAAGTTACCTATTAATTTTAAGATCATTATACCTCTGACCTATGGATGTTGAGTTTAGCATTGAAATTGCTTTGATCTCACAGTGGGCTAACTGTATGTTTCTACTTCTTGACTTTGTGTGTGTATACTTGTTATACATAATGATAGGTTTCATAAAGACATTTTCATTAACTCCCTATTCCCTTCCCTTTCCCTCTCCCTCTTGCAGCTACTTTCATTTCATATATATAATTTCAGATCTAAATATGAGAGAAAATGTGATATTTGTCTTTATTAGTTTGATTTGTGTTTCTTAATATAAAAATCTCCAGGTGCATCTATTTTTCTAAAATGATACAATTCCATTCTTTATGGATGAGTAAAACTCCATTCTGTATATATGACATATTTTCTTTATACATTAATCTAGACTGATTCCATAATTTAGCTATTGTGAATAGTAATGTGCAGGCAACTTTATCATATGTCATCTTCCATTTTGGGGGAATGTTCCTAGGAATAGCATAGCTGAATCATGTAGTAGTTCTATTTTCAGGAACCTCTGTACTAATTTTTCATAGTGGCTAGACTAATTTTCATTCTCACCAGCAGTGAATAAAGGTTTTCTTTTCTCCACATTGCCACTGGTATTTTTAAATGATAGCCATTCTGACAGAGGTGAGATGGAATGTCAATATAGTTTTGATTTTCATTTCTTTGATAGCTAAGGATATTGAATATTTTTCATGTGTTTATGGGACATTTATATTTCATCTTTGATAACTGTCTATTCTTTTAATTGCCCATTTATTCGTAGGATTGTTCAGGAGTTAGTATGTACTATTTTTGATTTTTTTATATACTAAAGATATTAATCTTCTGTTAGATTTAGTCAGCAAAGATTTTTCTTCCATTCTGTGGGTTGTCACTTCCCTTGATTATTTCCTTTGCTGTGCAAAATCTTTGTAATTTTATGCAACCTACTTGTCAATTCTTAGGATTATTTCCTGAGCTACTACAGTTTTATTTTCAAAAAGGTTTTGTCTATGCCTGTATCTATGCCTACATAATTATCTCCACAGTTTCAGATTAAGATATTTGATCCATTTTATCTTAAATTGACTTTTGTACACTGAGAGATGGAAATCTCATGTCATTATTTTCCTTTTAATTTTTTTTTGAGGTAGCGTCTTCCTTCCTTAGTCTCAAGATGGCTTCAAACTTTCTGTGATCCTCCTACCTCTGCCTCCCAAATGCTGGGATTAAAGGAGTATGCCACCACACTAGGCTCCATTCCATTTCTTGGCTTTGAACTTAATCATGTGAGTTGTTTTATTCAGTAGGATGATAGTAGAATGTGTGGTTTAATAAGGTTCCCAAAAAAGAAATGTTGAAATCCTAACCCCTGGACCTTGTGAATGTGACATTATTTGGAAATAGGATTGTCCAAATTTGATGAAATGAAAATGAGGCCATACTTGACTAGTGTGGGACCTAAGTCCAATGACTGGAGTTCTTATGATGAAAGAGATTTGCAGACACATAGACACACAAAGGGAAGAAAGCCATGTATGATGAGATTATAAAAATGTTGCTGTTGGGCCAGGTATGGTGGCACACACCTTTAATCCCAGCACTCAGGAGGCAGAGGTAGGAGGATCACTGTGAGTTCAAGGCCACCCTGAGACTACATAGTGAATTCCAGGTCAGCCTGAGCTAGAGTGAGACCTACCCTGGAAAAAAAAAATGCTGCTGTCAGCTAATGAAGATGAATCAGTACTACCAGCCATCAGAAAGTAGAGAGTAATTTGGAAGGATCATTTCCTAAACCTTCACAGGGTGCAAGACATTACCAACATCTTGATTTTTTAAATATTTTGTTCATTTATTTATTTGAGAGAGAGAGAGAAAGAGAGAGAGGGCACACCAGATCCTTCAGCCACTGCAAATGAACTCCAGACACATGTGCTACCTTGTGCATCTGGCTTACATGGGTCCTGGGGAATAGAACCTGGGTCCTTTGGCTTTGCAAGCAAGTGTCTTAACTATTAAGTCATCTCTCCAACCTGACACTGACATTTTTAAAGAGTTGTATGACATTATATTTCCTTCATTTTCCTTTTTTTCTTCTTCTTCTTTTTTTTTTTTTTTTTTTGGTTTCTTGAGGTAGGGTCTCACTCTAGCCCAGGCTGACCTGTAATTCACTCTGTATTCTGAGGGTGGTCTTGAACTCATGGCGATCCTCCTACCTCTGCCTCCCAAGTGCTGGGATTAAAGGCATGCCCATTTTTTTAAATTAAATCCAAGTTGAATGTTTTGACAAAATGCCCAATAGGTGATGTTATGTCTCTTTCAATGTATCACATTAGGAGGCAAATGATGTCATTCTATCCCCTTATTGATAACAGTAATTTGGTGTTTTGGTTATATAATGGTGTCCCTTATATTTCTCAGTTAGAAAGGTATCTTTTAGTTCTTTTTATAATTAGTGAGCTTTGGAGAAAAGTCTTGAAGAATACTATCAAGTGGTTGTCAACATGTATGGATAGTGCTTGCCTTGAACTAGTACATGCTTCTAGTTGTGTAAATAACCCATATATATATATATATATATATATATATATATATATATATATATGCATATACATACATATATATAATGTATTCATGCTACTTATACTGTTTGGCATGTGTATGTGGTATGCATGCATATGTGTTTATATGTGTGGGCACACATATACAACTGCTCATGCAGCAGACCAGAGGTTGACATTGGGTGTCCTAAGTTTATCTCCATCTTGTTTTTCTGAGAAAGGTTCTCACACTGAACCTAAAGGTCAGTGATTGAGCTAGACTGTCTATCCAGCAAGTACTAGGCTTGAAGTATAGTAGTGCCACCACTCCCAGTATTTTTACACGGACTCTAGAAATCCAGACCAGGTCCTCATGCTTGCACGGCAAGCACTTTACTTACAGAGCCATCTCCCCATCCTGGTACTTAGTACTTCTGATCCATTAATGTAGATTTCTTAATGTCTTTCTTTCATTTTATGTTATTTCCTTTTCCACAACATGAAAATATTCGTTTTTGGCAATGTATGTCTAATATATGTCTTCATTTTATGTCTTACAATGTACATAAAAATTTTTGGAATTATACTATCATAATAAAGTATATTAGTATATACTATACAAGTACATGCAATATGTCAGTATATGTTAGCATACTATAATGTAGTATCATAATAGAGTATATTATAATTATACTATTATGCTACACTAAAAATGCTATGGATTCTAGAGCATGAGGAAGAAACTTACTAGGTAGAGAAGGAACCTTGAAAATTAGCTGTTTAATTTTTTGCCATTGCTTTGAGAATGTAACAAAGTAAATGTTAGAGTTAAAATGGTAAAGTCAAAAACACTGAGAAAACAAGAGGGCTTGCAACTGGGTATGAGACAGCCAAACTTACCAGATAAGAGGAAACAGAGATCTTTGGAAAAAACAACAAACCCAGTCTCAACACTCTGCAACTTGTCCCCACAAAGCCTCCACCTTGTATTTAATTCTTTATTCTTTTCATTCTTGATACTATTTTGCTTTTCCCTTACAGGTCATGCAAGTAGATGCTTAACTCTCTTTTGCTCAGTCAGCAAAACACAGAGGAGTGTGAAAAGTTTTCAGAATAGAAAAGAGACAAGTGGACACTTTGTGAGGATTGATGATTGGGCCAGAACTTCAGTTCTCCATATCACAGTCAAGTCATTTTAAAGATCAACTTATTTCCTTAGCCAGAAAGTCTTATAAGCCCCAAGACAAAGAAACTCATTGGCTACTTACTTTCTTGGAACCTCCTCTCTGTTGTAGAGTGCTTTTTATTTTTGATCTTTCACTTTCCAATAGGCAGCCTGTCTTCCTGCCCCCACACACAAACACATATGGAATTTTCCTTTAGGAAAGCTCTTCTCTCTGCATTTCCTATATAATAAAGTGTGCTTCCTCTCTACAATGAGCTTTTTTCTCTATAAACTTGCTTTCTCTCTGTAGTAACATTTCTCCTTTAAAAATCCATCCTTTTGTCTATGAAATTAATTTCTGAATCTTCAAGAGGAAGAACATGGACCATTGACACAGTGGAGCTTGGATGGCTATTGAGAATCTTGTACTTGAGTTAAGCAAACATAAAAGCTGAAATGAAATAATGCTCTCAAGGAACTGTTTCATTATTAAACTATTAGTTGAATGTTGGTTTTTGAAAACCTATTCAAGTAGACTGAAGAAATGTAGTTAATTAATGTCATTATTGTAGGAATCTATGGCATCTTTCTTCAATCATCATTAGAGTCACAGATGATACTCCTATAACAAGACAGGAATAACAAGCAAAGATGTAACAGATTTCTTTACCCAAGGATTCACATGATGTGGGAGTCTTCAGAAACTAAAACTTGAATCCAGTGTCTATGTATTGATGTGTTGGGAATGAACAGGCATATGGAAATGTAACTGGACAGAAAGGGTATACTCTAATGTTAATAAATTAAGGGGGGACCCTAGAAAGCCCTGTGCAGATTTTTCTTGGCCTCTCAGTGGAGTATTCATTCCTCTGAGGTATAAATAGGACCCCTTTGAAATGAAGATCTTATGAACAATTTCCTACCAGGCAAGGTAAATCAGAAAATTTTCTTCTTCTTTGCCCTCATACAGAAAGCCTGCAGTAATACTTCTAAGTTTTGTGGCTTACTTTGAGGAAAAGGATTTCTAGTTTCTATGACCCATATTGGAGAAGAGGAATTATCATTCTCCTACCTTGCTGTAGGGGACAAAAGGAGCAGAAACTGAAAGGCAGAAAGGCAGAAAGACTATATTCCTGAAGCCTTTCAATCTCCTCCAGTTGGAAGTATTCAGGATGCCAAAGCATTATACTTTAAAGTGTTATTTTTGATACCCAAACTGGGTAAAAATGTTTTTACACCATAACCTATTATTTAAGACTTAATATTTACTATTTATAAAATTAGCTCAGATTTAATTACCCTAACCTTTATGTAAAATATATTGTTTTTCATTTATTTACCTCTAAATCATAGGTTTAAATATTTCTGAAATTGGTCAGCTGATAATTTTTTCATTATTATCAACATTCAGATCACTATAATATCACTAGAATACTGGACAATCTCCCATTATTTGATGGCAATGTTAATAAACACATTAATATCTGGAGTCTCCTATTCTTTCATTTATATATGTACTGCTTAAGCCTGAACCAAAAAACCTATTATCAGGAGCAGATATATTTTTCAATATTGAGGTTACACCTGAAGTTTTAAAGCTGACTACTATTTTAGAATTTTATTTTTGCACTGTGTTCCTTTATGCATTGGGGGAGGGTTGTACAGTTTGGCAGGAACAAGATGTTTTGTGGGACAGAGGTCTTTCTTTACCAACTCAGCTTATTGCAGCTGCTCTTGGTCCCCCATCTGTTGCTTTGTATGACAATACCTTTTATTGTTTAAAATGCACGTGTGCATATAATATTACCTTCTCCCAGAGTAACATAAGAAGCCATAATATAAACCAGTACTGTAATAGACTAAGTTCATATTACAGACTTATTTTGAACAGATGTTTTTTGTGCCCAAATTCATTCTTCTGTCTATAATGGTAGCATCGGCTATAGGTGGTTTTCCATGAAATCTGAAACTGAAAATTTTTCAATTTGATGAAATAGAGACTAGATTAGCATGACAATTATCTCCCTCATTAAACTCTCTCATCAATTTTTACATTTTTGAATTGAAGACAGTGAAACTAAGAATCTCAACTTCACTGAAATAATATTGTTCACAATAATATTTGTTTTGAACCTTAAATCATAAATGATAATTATGTTAGGATCTAAAGGATCTTGTCAGTAAGGATAAATAAGAATGCCAAATGATAATTGGATAGGCTGACAAAGCTGAGTGTACCTCCTAGAAGTATGTGTTTTACCTTTTTGAGAATAATTTTGATAAATTTGTTTGAGAGAGAAATTTACTTTACTCTCATTTTTCTGGGATTGAATTACACTAAAACCCATACATATGAAAATACAGTAAAATTCTACCTATAAAAGTGAGAAGGATGATATCAAACTAATTGGGAAGAGGTTCTCATTAAAAACAGAAATTTGGTAGTCAATTGGAATTTGGACCTGATAGCTTTTAAAAAAAAAAAGTAGCCTCCTTTCCATGCATTTTTACTTTTAAAAGTTAAGTGAGGTGTGCCATTTTATCTTTTTTCCTTGTTTGTGTCATATATTAAAGGATAAACATAAGAAGCAACTTGAGGATTCCTCATCAGGTTACATATACACATTTCACACTGACTTAATCCTGACTGTGTAAAAATGCAGACCAAAAGCAATAAGCATACTAAAAGTTCCTGTTTCAAATTTTCTCATAACTTTTATGCTAATCACAAAAGAAAATTAAACTAAATTTCTTCCGTCTATAATCTTAACACTTTCTAAATATTAGCACAATTTTTGTTTTAGAAACAGATCATAGCAGAACTCCTGACTAAGCTTCTTTGAATGTGTTTGACTAACAAGACAGTTTTCTTAGCAATTACCTTATTTTAGTGTTGCAGTAAATATTTCTAAATGACTGTAGAGATAATGTAAATATTTAATAAAAAGATGTATTGAAAAATGCTTGGAGACATGTAAACATAATTGTATTTTTCTTGGGTGGAAGTGACAGCATTCTAGAAATTTACCATTCTTCTATATCCCTCAATTGTCTTAAAAATTAGTAATGTCTCTCAAAGCCCACCTAATGAGTATTCAAATCCAAAATTGCTCTAATTTATATTTTCAGAGTTTAGGGTCTCAATTCAAACTAACTTTTCTCATCTACCAGCACTTTCCTTATCCACCACCAGATGGCAGATGGATCCGCACTTCGGAGCGCGCCCCCGGCCCCGCCCTACCGGAAGCTGTCATGTAAAGACAATCTCCCTAGCCACGCCTGGAGTTCAGCACCCCGGACGCGGACAGCGACACCGCCCAGTTTAGTCCCATGACTCGCTGCAGAGATTTTCACCTGACAAAGGAATCAGCCAATTGAGTGGTTCCTAAAGGCGCGTGACTGGTTCAGCACTTACAATGCCAGAAGTGCAGGGGGGGATATGGACCCCTTGACGTGAAACAGCCTGGCAGTGGAATTAGCTGACATTAAATGATACTTCGCACTGTAAAAATCCAGTGATTTTTTCCCCCCTCTTGCTCCATTATCGGCACGGCCATGAGTGCCTCGTCGCTGAGATCTTGCTGTGGGGCGGGCGCTGGGTGACCTAACCTCCGGGCGATGGTTTATTCCGGCCACGGGCGTGAGCCTGCAGAGGCGGGGCCCGCCGGGGAGATGGATGGCGCCCAGAACTTCATCTTGCACAAAGCTACCTGCCTGTCCACTTTCTGGAAACGAGCGTGGAGACAGACTGCTTTTACTCGGTTTCCAGTTAGTGAATCTTGGAAACAGAAACAGCAGCTGTCATTTTGTTCCCTTGACATTATTCTTAGGCAGAGAGACAGGCGTGGTGGCTGTGTAGGTGTCATTTTTCCACAAGTGACGGTTTAGGTGTCATTTTTTTTTCCAGTTGCCTAGCTAACTAATTACACAAAAAGAGCACGTTTGGGGGATTTGATTTCGCGGTTTGGAAGGGCAAAAACCCGAGAATGGATGAAAATGGGTACCTGGAACTGGGGGTTAAAATCAATATAATTAAATCTCAGTGCTAGAGGAGCAGATGGGGCTAAAGACTAGCAAATGGCTATATCTGTCAACAAATGTGGTCAAATGAAGCCTAATGTTAGTTGTGATTTATCCGTATTAAATAAAGGAATTGTTCTCTCCCAGTTTTGACTGCGATGATTCAGCTCTATCACCAGCAGAGGGCGAGCCTACTGCAGTTTTCGCCTCGTAGACACTCCCTGTCCTCCCTTCCTCTATCCCCCGACCCCCGGGAAATTAATTTAATAGCAACCTCGTCAAATATAGCCCAAGTCGAGGAAGGTGTAGTAGCAGGAAAGCAGCGCACAGGACTTGGCTGAGCGCCCGCCCTTGTCAGCCTTGGATACGCATACGCGGCTGCGCTGAGCTCTCCACAGCACGTAAACCCTTGTCCTTGGCTGCGTGCGGAGGGTTTTGCAGTGGTTGTTGAAGGAGGAGAGAGGGATGAAAAGCAACCTCATCCTCAGAAACATAAAGTATTTGGGGGTCACTGCTTCAAAAACTTGAAAAGGGCCAGAAGTAACCCAGTAAGACAACGTATGTAAATTCAAAAAGTGAAGGAAGCATTTTACTTCTTGGAGCCAGTAAGTGCTGTTTCAGAAACCAAAAGGGCTCTGCTCTGGCTTTGCCACGCCAGGAACCAACACTAGAGGAAAGAAGAGAAAGGGAGGAGGTTAGTGCAAGGACCAAGAGTTCTGGATGAATGCTCTTTTAAAGACAATAAGCAAAGCCAGGCAGCCGAAAGGGAAAGACAATGAAAGAAGGTCTGTCAGAATGCAGGGCAGAGCAATACAGCATGCAGCACAAAGTTAATTTACTGTTGGGCGGAGCCCTCCTCGTTTGCTGGTGGGGCACATCACTGGCTCCAGTGGGACAACTTACCTTGGATTGTAGCGTCGGGTTTTGCAGAATCTCTCTGGGAAGGCAGCCAGAATTGCTATTAATTGGACATGCCTTTCCCTGCACATATTTATGTCTCAGCATTCATCTAATTCTGTTTCAAACTAGTAAAATTATTTTTTCTGGAAACCATTAAACTAAATCTTATGCATCATTGTGTTTTCTCCCCCAATCATTAAATTTCTGTAAAGCCTGTGTTTAAAGGACAGCATTTCATTAGTCAGTGCTCTTCACAAAAGAGTAGGACACTTCTGCAGATTTAACCAGGTGCCTTGCTAATGCACGGTAAGAGGTATGTGCTCTACGAGTGAGCTACAACTCTAGCCCAATACTTTCCTACAGTTGATATTGAGTATGACTTTTTTCTTACTCAAGACATTTTAACAGTACAGATCAACACTTTTCAGAAAGCATGATTTTGACTTCACATTTCATAATTAATTTTGAGAGTGCTTTACAACATACTTGGATTTCAGTAGCATTTCTTCGGTAAAGGAGCACTTGTAAATTTGGGATGAATTTCATTCATGTTGCACCACCTCTTTGTGCATCTGGCTTTTTATAGGTAGTGGGGATTCTAACCTGCGCTGTCAGGCTTACAATCAACTACTAAGCAATTAACCACTAAGCAACAATTAACCACTAAGCAATTTCTCCAGACCCTCAAATTTCAAATTGTCAGTAAAAACGTTTTTAAAAGGAAAGCTAAAACTTACAAAGCCCTTGCCCATGGGTATAAAAGCAGCAATAATTGCTGATGAGAAGAGACTCTCAGACCTACTGAGATTCCTATGAGTCATACATGAAGCTCCAGGGTGCAGCTTTTGTAAATTGTCACCCATACTGGAGTGGGATTTTTAGTGATGCCACTGCCTTTGAGTCATCCATGCACCTATAAGCAACCCATTACCTTTGCCCTATAGATAAGCTCAAAACACTTTGGTTTGACAAAAAAAATATCAGAAGCAGGATAGACTATATAAGAAAGGGATAGTAAATGGGCTAGAAAAATACTGTACAGTTGTCAAGCAACATTAAGGGCCACATGAGATTTATAATCACAAAAGCAAAGTGAGAAGAGCTAGAAATGCTATGGTGTTTTCTCCTCCCACATCAATCTATGTGAACATGTGTAGGCAACTTGGGGTTTATTAACATTTGGACTCTTATAAGCAACTACATTAAAGTGACAGAGGATCAGGGAATTAAGGATGTATAAAATGGAATGATTGACCACAGATTTTTAACTAGAAAAGAAATAAATGTGGTAGGAATTATAAAATAAGGTAAGACTAATGGATTTTATGTAACAGAGTGATTGAGGTTTTTGAAGTTAGAGTCCTAGAGGTATTGAGTTAGAAAAAAATGGGTGGATAGCCAGAATATTTGATGCCAAGTTCTGCTATCAACTTTGAAAATAGCCTGTTCCCCTTGGACCACAGCTGAAGTAGCCTCTGTATGCTTTCCAGGCTGACCTTAATAAAACACTTCCTTAAGTGATTGTGTTCCATCAGGGAACTCCTTCAGTTTAGGCTCTCTTCCTTCCTATGAATTTGGTCTTTCATAATAGTGCTTTTTGATGAGTGGGGTTTCCCCCTCAGGGCATGCTTCCTATTGTCAGTGCAGCATAACTTTCTCTTCAATGGTGCTGATTTCTTTTATGATTACAGCTACTTTCTCAACACCACCCTGAACATTATCCTGTCTTGAGATTTTCTCCACTAAACAAATGAACTCCAGACACTTGCACCACCATGTGCATCTGGCTTACATGGGTCCTGTAAGCCAGCTCTCCAACCAAATTAGTCTTTTATGTTTGAGTTCTATATCATTCAAGTTATCAGTACATGGACAAAATGCAACCACTTTCTTTGACAGCATGTAACATGACCTGCCCCTAGCACATTTCCAGATGAAGTCCTTGTTCCTTTCTTCATGAGCAGTGCCTCCAGTGTCTATATTTCAGTGTTCTTGTCTTATAAGTTACAATTTGAATTACCCATTGTAGCAGACAGCTTCAGGTTCGCTGAAATGAACTTCCAGACCAGGCACAGTTATGGAGGAAGGGATATTATTTACTGAAGCTTACAGATCCAGGGAAGTTCCATAATCGCAGAAGAAGCTGGTCTGTCTTCACAGAACCAGACAAGAGAGCAAAAGCCACCAGCCACACAGCATAGCACACTTTAGGAACTCCTATTAGGCACACTTTGAATATCTTTACAATGGAATCTCAAACCCACCACAACTCCTTAAGAACCATCCAGTGACATTGCCTTTAGCAAGGTGGCTGCAGATGTAAACTATAAACTAATAAAACACTGAATATATTGGGGGCCATATATTCAAACTACCACATGCATTATGGTCTTTTAAACATTCAAGGGCTCACTTCCATATTCCTCCTGGAACCAGTTCCAGAGGCCCACAAAGCACAGTTATGTTTATAATAGCCAACAGTCCCACTTCTTTGTCCAAATTTCTGTATTACTTTCTTTCTCATTGCTGTGACAATATACCTGACCAAAG
Source organism: Orientallactaga sibirica (assembly GCA_036365145.1). Classification (NCBI taxonomy): domain Eukaryota; kingdom Metazoa; phylum Chordata; class Mammalia; order Rodentia; family Dipodidae; genus Orientallactaga; species Orientallactaga sibirica. The sequence continues at coordinate 47,436,259 of JAEOAD010000005.1, read as the reverse complement.
ACAACTTTAGAATGGAAGAATTTATTTTATCTTACAGTTCCAGTCCATTATGGAGGGAAAGGAGTTTGAGGCATCTTGACATATTCAGTCAGCAGTGAGGAAACAAAAACCAATAAATGCTGATACTCAGCCAACTCTCTCTCCTTTTACCCAGAATCCCAGCCCATGGAATGGTGATGTCCATGGTTAAGGTTAATCTTACCACCTTAATTAACTTAATCAAGGTAATTTCTCACATACATGCCCAGAAGCCAGATCCCTGGGTAATTCTCTGTTATATCAGGTTGATAATCAAGATAAATTATAACACTGATTAAACATCTTTATCAGGCTTCAGATGGGGTTGGTAGTAGAGATTAGTAGAGGATCTGATACTTGGAGGTGAGAAGGTCAAGGGATGGAGACATTGGGCTATTAGCAGAAACACTATGCAGGCACTGAAAATACCATGAACTAAGGATGAAATAGAACTGGAAAAACTAACAAGGAGTCAGCCATCAAAAAATCCTCAGGAAATAAAGGTGATAGGAGTCTGTAGACAAATGCTTTATACACCGGTGATTTGTAATAAAGGCTGATGGAAGGAGAGCCCAAGATGAATGTTGTCAGGACCAAGCAAGGCAGAATAATCCAGACATATGAAAGAGGAGGAAGGAAGAGAATTTCTTATTTTTAGGCCCAGTGGTATAAAGACTAAGAATAAAATTTAGCTATGTTTTGAGAAGAATAGATTGAGATACTGTCCTCAGGAATAATCAAGTTACAGTTAAATATAAAAGCAATTTTTCATAAAAGGTTGAATATCTTAGGAATTTTGCTAGTTATATAATAGAAAGATTTCAGGAGTTGAGAAAGATTAAGAATAGCAAAATAAAAAATCTAAGGCACATGGGAATTACTCACTGAGTGCCAAGAGATGATGAGGAAGTTCTGCACTTTTGGAAACTAATATAAACCATGAAGTTAATTTTTAATATTCCATGACATATAGTGGCAATATGATAGGTGAGAGGTATTGAATACTTCATGTCAGAAATAGTCAGTATGCTGGGGCTCTCAGCTAAAATCAGTATATTCCTTTAATCATAGGGCTAGGCAGAGACTCCTTTCAGTGTGTGTGTGTGTGTGTGTGTGTGTGTGTGTGTGTGTGTGTGTGTGCGCGCGCACACACAGAGATGCACATGTCCTGTGCACACACATGTGGAGGTCAAAGAAGGATATCTGGTGTCTTCCTCTTTCCATTTTCCACCTTGTTTTCTAAAGAAAGTCTCACTGAATCTGGATCTCACTGTGACTAGCTAACCAGTGAATCCCATCCATCCTTTCTGTCTCTGTGTCCCTTATCCTTGAGGTTATGGGTGTCCATGGCCATGCCTAGCATTTTTGTATGGGTGTGGCAATTGTACTTAGGTCCTCATCCTTGCACAGAATATACTCTTACCCTCTGAGTCAACTCCCCAGCCTAAGACTTTTTTTGTCCTTTGCCAGTGCAGCTATGAGACCACTGATGATGGGTAATTACCATCTAGTAAAATAAATTTTTTCCAATGTCTTTGAGTATTACCCATAGCAGGAGGAACTAAGGATCTGGCTTTGCACCACGCTTGAAATCAATCTCCATCTGAAACTTGCTGCTCAGAAGATGAGAGCATAGGGATGAAAGCCAGTCTGATCTGACCATTCTGTCAGTTCTCATGAGTAAGTGGCCTGTGGGAGCCAAAGGCCAACAAGGATGATTAAAAATGAGCACTGAGCTGAAAAATGTTCATGTTTTCCTATGAGTATTCTTGAAGTACAAAGTTCACTTGGAACTTCACAGATGAATTTTGTTTTGGGTTCATAACTTGGATACATTCTATCACTGAGATCAGAAACACAATGGCCTAATCAGTAACCGAGGACACTTTGAAACATCCTAATATTTAAAAGGAAATTAAAAATAAGTCTAGCTAGCTATCAATGTTAAAAATCACAAACAGACACACACATACTGAGTCACTGTAATAATTCTCTGGTGTTAGTCCACTGAGTCTCTGCAAATTCAATTTGGTATCAAATAACAGCCTATTCTTCTCTGCCACAGTGGTTGTCTGAAGCTGATGAGCAGACAGATAGCATATTAGCTATGGAGGAGAAGAAAGATGTGCCCTTATGTGACATTTTGTTTTGTAAAGTCTGGAAATGTATATGTCATCTGCTTTTATGAGCAACACTAACCAAAATTAAAGGCTTTTGCAGTGCTGTCTTTTCTTAAATCACTTTAATTAACTAAGGGTTTGTATGCCCAAGTTTACCTCTGGATATGCCCCTATTATTTACAAGTCACCAGACTGGTTTTGCTTCTTTTCTTCATCTAGTCAAGTGAAAAATAAAACTGTCCAAAAGAGTTAAAGAGGATTTTTAAGTCATGGCTGATTTATGTCTTTCAGTGTTGACCTGCAAGTTGGAAAATGTATTCTCTTTAGTTTCAGTCTATAGCTGAGAGGCAGGCTGTTCCTCTCAGAAGATACCTCACTTCTTTCATGAAAGAAGGGAGTCAGAGACAGGTATGAAATTCAGAGTGGGGCCTATGGGACTGTAAATAATATCTTCAAAATGAGCCAGGTTCATTTGTAAATGTGTGTGTGTGTTGTTGTTTTCAGGTGGAGCTCACCAATTCAACAGACTGGCTGGCCAGCAAGCTCCAGAGTTTCTCTTGTCTCTGTCTCTGTCTCTGTCTTTGTCTCTGTCTGTCTCCCAGTGCTGAGATTACAGGCATGCAGCAGCCTCATCCTTCCACAGCAAACATTTTACCAACTGAGCCATATTCCAAACCCCATGGAATTAGGTTCTTAGAAGAACATAATGTACCAGACAAAAGAACAACCTTTTAAAATAGCATGCTAAGGTAGCATTAGGGAGTTAATTCATCTTGGTACCAATTCACCTCAAGTCAATTCTCCTGGTGTCAATTTACTAATTAGTTCATCTAAAATTAACATTTTCAGGAGCAATATACCTCAATCCTAGCTGTGTTAGGCAATTCTGGGGAAATATTTAGATGCAGTAATACTCATACCACAACCCAAGAGAGTCTGAATTTTTTCACTTGTGGTGAAGCCTAAGCATTGTCAGATAAAATACTGAAAGTCAGTTAAATTTGAACTTCTGAAAAAAAATATTATCCTATATTATACCCCAAATATCTCATAATACATACTTCTATGAAAAAATGTAGTCACTTTTAATCTGAAAGTGAAATTTAACCAAACATCTTATTTGTCTTCATTAAACTTGGAAACTCCACATGTAACTCAAACCCAGACAGAATTACAAGAGCTTTAGTGTATGTAGCTCACTGAGATTGGACTAACATGTTAGTTCCTAAGGGACTGTTGCAGTCAGGTTTGCTTTGCTGGCAGAAATCACCCAATCAAGAGCAGCTTGTTGGAAAAAAGGTTTATTTTGGCTTACAGGCTCAAGGGGAAGCTCCATGATGGCAGGGAAAAAGATGGTATGAGCAGAGGGTGGCCATCACCTCCTTGCCAACATCAGGTAGAAAACAGCCACCAGAGAGTGTGCCAAACACTGGCAAGCGGAAACTGGCTATAATATCAATAAGCCTGCCCCCACTGCCTCCAGTAGACATTAGTTCCTAAATCTCCATTAGCTGGGAATCTAGCATTTTGAACACCTAAGTTTATGGGGAACACCTGAATCGAACCACCACATTCTGCCCCTAGCCCCAATAAACTGATAACCTTTCACGATGTAAAATGCAATGCATTCATCCAACTTTAAAAGTCCCCATTTTTACCAATCCTAATGATGTTCAAACATTCCCATAGTCCAAGATCTTTTAAATGAAACATAAGACCAAAAAATCCCCCCAAAACCCATAATGGCACAGAATGAACATTCACACTGCAAAAGATGGCATTGGGCATAGCAAAGAAATATTCATCCAGTACAATATTTAAACAGGACAAACATCAAACTCTGTAGCTCCAAGTTCAACAACTTTAGTCAGTGTCAAGTCTCTAAGTCTGATAATTCTAACCAGCAACAAGTCTCTGGAGTTCCAATTCTGCCCCTCCAGCTAGGCTATGCACAGTCCTAGAAAACTTCATCCAGGGCTGGCAACTCTCCTTAGCAGCTATTTCATGGTCCTGTCATCTCTCTGGGTCTCCACTGCAGCCCATGATCCATCCTCATGGCTTTATGGGGTCTCGATGCAGTCATCCAACAAACCTGCTTCACACTGCCCATGGCAGTTTCCAAAACACAAGACCATGTTGCAAATTCAATGACCTTCTCTTTCCTGCATTTCTATACTCAATAATGCCAGGTGGGGTGCCAATTTGTTAATCCATGGGGGTAAATATAGCAGACTTTGAAGAGCAGGACACTCCTTGCTCATTCTGGCCCCTTCAAAAGACTGTATTCTTTCTGTTGTCCCTATGCAGATCAACTGGCCCAATCTCAATGGTTGTAAACTCTCATAGAATTGAAGCTGAACAGGCAGCAGTTTGGGCCCAAAGATTTCATTTTTATCTGTGCCATATCCCTCTGCTCACATCAGTCTCTTTCTATGAAAAGCAACCCTACCCAAGTTCTTAGGACATGGGCAGAATAGCAAGCCTCTCACATAAACTGCTTCTAGCCCAGTCAAGGCAAAGCTGTCTCACCCTCCAAGCCAAACCTCACAGTCCACAGTTCTTACTGCATTCAGGTCTTTCAACTATGACCAGGATAGTACATCAAGCTGTGCTTACAGCACTTCAAGGTGTCTCCTAAGCCAAGGTTTCAAATTCTTCTGCATTCCTCTTAAAACTCAGCTCCAAAAGGCCAAAGCCACACAGTCTGGTGTCTAGCAGCAATCTCACTCCTCTCTAGTACAAACTTTACTGTTGCAGTCAGGTTCACTTTGCTACCAGAAAACACCCAACCAAGAGCAGCTTGTGGGAAAAGAGTTTATTTTGGCTTACAGACTTGAGGGGAAGCTCCATGATGGCCAGGGAAAATGATGTCATGAGCAGAAGGTGGACATCACCTTTTCACCAACATCAGATGGACAACAGCAACAGGAGAATGTGCCAAACACTGGCAAGAGGAAACTGGCTATAATACCTATAAGCCCACCTCCAACAATACACTGCCTCCAGGAGGTGTTTCCAAATTTCCATAAGCTGGAAACCTAGCATTCAGAACACCTAAGTTTATGGGGAACACCTGAATCAAACCACCACAAGACTGAAATCTTTCTATTATTTTACATTTTTAATATATATTTTTTATTTATATTATTCTGATTTTAAGTTCATAGTATTGGTTTTTAAAAATATTTTAATATATAATTCTTCATATGAGTCATCAAATTTAACCATGTTAAGTATGTACTTTTGCTATTCACTGTCATTTTGTATTCTTCTATTTCATTTGTTATTAATTTTAAGAACTCATTTTATACATTTGTAGTCATTAGTCTTTTTCTACAATATGAAGAGTAATATATAGTCTTGTGTAACTTCAAGATGGGGGCACATTCTGAGAAATATGTTGCTGGGTGATTTTTTTTCAATCAAAGGTCATGGAATGTACTTTAACAAACCTAGATGGAATAACTAACTATCACATGCATAAGTTGTATAGTATAGTCTATTACTCCTAACCAAAACTACTTGTACATTGTATTACACAATGGTAAGTATATGTATATGTATATATGTGTGTGTGTATGTGTGTGTGTGTGTGTGTGTGTGTGTGTGTGTGTATAGTAAAATTTAGGACTATAGGAATTTTCAGCTCCATTATAATCTTGTGAGACTACCATTGTATAATACAGTGAGTTGTTGACTAAAATAAGCTATGCAGTACATGACTGAATTTTGACTTTTGATTTTGTTTCTGATGAATTTTGCAATGCAATTTTTAAAAATTAGGCAAAAATAAGTGTTTTCTTTTTGTCTTATAGCATCTTTCTTCACATTGTTTTTACAAAGTTCAACAATTTTTTGTGGCAGAGGCAATACCTCTAAAAATCCCTTCTCTTTAGAGAACATGAATTTTAGTTGTTTACATCTAGTTTGAGCCATGTGACCACGTTGTTTGTGTGTGTGTGTGTGTGTGTGTGTGTGTGTGTGTGTGTTGTGTTATGTAATAAAAATGTTAAGAGTCCACAAAATCTCTTCTTCCTTCTTGCTGCTGAGTCTTTATAATCTTTTCCAATTTTTGTTGTGGTAAAATGCACATAAAATTCACCACATTAACTGATTGTTTATAGTGATTATCAATTGGATAGAACCTAGAATCACTTGAGAGGAATTATATTGCTCTCTGGGAATGCCTTAAAGGATTTTCTCGGAAAAGTTTATACACCAAAATAAATTCAAGATAAAGTAAAATATATCTCATGGAGAGATCCACAGGGGTGAGAGATAATAAAGCTATTAAAAGTAAATGTGGGGGCTGGAGGGATGGCTTAATGGTTAAGGTGCTTTCCTACAAAGCCAAAAGACCCAGGTTCAATTCTCCAGTACCCAGGTAAGCCATATGTACAAGGAGGTTCATGCATCTGGAGTTCGTATGCAATGGCTAAAGGGCCTGGTGAGCCCATTTTCTCTGTGTATATCTCTTCTCTCTCTCTCTCTCTCTTGCAAATAAATAAATAAAATAAAATTTTCCTCTCTTCATCAGGTACTTAAGTACTTTTATTTTACTTTCTTAAAATGATCTAATTTATATCTATCTCTTCAATCCAAATGACATTTATGAATTTTTTGTATGGTGTAGATAAAAAGATTATGTTTCACTTCAATCTACCTACATTTCTAAGTTTACTTTTTAGTCCTCTTCTTTCTCCAGGCCTTTTTCTGGGCTTCCTGTACTACTTGCTGGTGAGTACCCTGTTGCCATTATGCTTGGACATTGGAACTCAGCTTCATCAGCTCTCTAATGTAAAAACCAGCAACTCTCCAGGCATCCTCCAGGCCTTCATGACCAGATTGTTCAGTCTTGTAGACTGAACAGCTTTTGAGTTTTCCTACTGTCCAGCCTACAGCTATCCATTGTTGGACTGCCAGCCCATGTCCTGTAAGATAATCCACTAGTATCCCCTTCATTCTATCAGTTCTGTTCCTCTAGAGTACCCTAATTAATACAGTCACTGTGCCCAGAATAATATGTGGGTGCTGGGGATCTGAACACAGGTCTTCATGCTTGCATAGCAAGCACTTTGTCCACTGATCTTTATCCCCAGCCCTAGCCCTACTTTTAATGAATCTAAGTATATTTTTAAAAGAGCAAACTTATATGTCCTGTATGATATTTATTGAACTGGAAAAATTAAATTTTAACCTAATTAACCTAATTAGGTAGGGCTGGAGAGATGGCTTAGTAGTTAAGGCATTTGCCTGCAAAGCCTAAGGACCCAGGTTCAGTTCCCCAGGTCCTTCGTAAGCCAGATGCACAAGATAGCGCATGCATCTGGAGTTCATTTGCAGTGGCTAGAGGCCCTGGCACATACTCTCTCTCTCTCTCAAATAAATAAATAAATAAATAAATAAATAAATAAATAAATAAAATATTTTAAAGAAATTATGAAACAACAACAAATTACATAGAAGGTACTCACATGTTTGCTTGTTATGAATACTAAGAAACACAACCAAGTCTACCTACTGTAGCCCTTAGTTATACTTACAGAAACATTCTCTAGAAGAAAAAAAAATTACATGAAAGTGAATCTACATAATCTTTTTTAAAATATATTTTTATTACTTATTTATTAGAGACAGAGAAGGAGGAAGAGACTGAACAAGAGAGAGAGAGAGAGAGGGAGAGAGAGAGGAAGAGACAGAGAGAATGGGCGTACCGGGGCCACTGCAAATGAAATCCAGATGCATGTGCCATGATGTGCATCTGGCTTATGTGGGTACTGTGGAATTGAACTTGAGTCCTTAGGCTTCACAGGCAAGCACCTTAACCACTAAGCCATCTCTCCAGCCCCATCATGTAACTTTACTTTTAAAGCTTGTTAAATTTCTATATTTGGAGTTTCAATCATAATCTGACTTTCATTGGAGGTGAGATGTTAAAATAGTTTAATAAGGAAAATATGTGAAGAAGAGAGAAGAGGAAAGAAAAGGAATAGGGAAAAGGAGGATGAGTAGCAAAGAGAGTTGGAAAGAAAAATGACAAGAGAGAGAGAAAGCCAGGCATGGTGGTGCATGCCTTTAATTCCAGCACTCAGGAGACCGAGGTTGGAGGATTGCTGAGAGTTCAAGGCCACTCTGAGACTACATAGTGAATTCCAGGTCAGCCTGGGCTATAGCAAGACCCTACCTCAAAAAAAAAAAAAAAAAAAAAAAGAAAGAAAGAAAAAAAAGAAAGAATAGAAAAAGAAGAAAAGAAAAAAGAAAAGAAAAGAGGGAGACAGAAATTGCCAGTCAGTAAGAATGAGCTTTGGTGCTCATTTAACAAAAGGGAGGCTCAAACTTTTAAGTGCCCCTCTGTGCCTGATACTGTTCTAAGCTCTTTTAAAGTATTAGTTCTTTCACTTAGTTCTTTCTTGACATATAGTTAAATACTAGTATCAAAGTTTACTTTGTTAGTATTATTAACACATATTATCAACTTTTTCAAATAAATATAATACTTACAAAAATTAGGCTCTAGTCTGCTATTTGGAAAATTGGTCATATTTTTATTCATATCCACACGGAACTAGGCTCAATGACATGTGGGATCTTATTCAGGAAAATGGAAGACAAAGCCTTGCATTGTCTTGTTTGGCCATTATGAACACTGGAGGGTGTATCTCTAGAGCCAAAGCAGTTGGTCCTCTGTGCTTGATGGTTTCTAAGCTCCTGATCTAGCAAGCCCCTTGGGACACAGGCCTAATGCACTGTGTTCTTTCAATGAAATGTCAAGTCTGCATTTATTACAGTAATTATCCATTGCATAAATATATAGACTGAACATTGATTCTGAGATCACACACTGTAATCTATCTGATACATCCACTGAGCCAAATAACACCATCAATTTTTCACACAGTTTTAAAGCCAAATTTCCTGCTTAGATACTTAAAAGTGTCTTGTATTCTGATAAATAGTTGACTCCATAAGTTAGGCCAGTCAAATAATAGTTTTCTAATGGAAGAAATGGAAAAGTATGCAACTTTATTATGATTAAAGAAATGTAGCTGGGGATGTGGCTCAGTGATAGAATTTTTGCCTATGCATGATGTTCTAGGTTCATCCCCACTATTACAACAAAATTTGAAAATGAAAATTAAATGCTAAGCCTTTTCCTAACATTCCTTCAAAAATGAGGATGATGATATGCAAGGTGTAGAAATCCTCAAACTATTAGTAGAAATGTACTTCATATGCACGGCTAGTTTTAAAATATACCTGAAATGTTTAACATGTATGCCAATTTACTTATTCCACTTTAAAATAATCCTGAGAGTCTAATATGCCAAAAATACTCAAACAATGTACACTGTAGCACTTTTTGTGGTAGTAAAAAATTTAAAGACCTTCAATATCTATCAATAGGGATCAGATTAAGTAACATATAACCATATCATGAAATTCTATGCAAATAATTTAAATGATTCATATATATGTAGGGGCAAACAAATTATAAAAAGCAAGAGTAGTACTAGCTTTTAGAAGTATATTTATTGAAAAATGTACCTCCAGCCTTCTGAAGCTCCACCTCATGAGATTGGGGTGATTTATTTAATTGGAAAATTGAGGAAGAATCAATAGTTAAAAGTTGACTAAGGGCCGGGTGTGGTGGTGCACGCCTTTAATCCCAGCACTCATGAGGCAGTGGTAGGAGGATGGCCATGACTACAAGGCCAGGCCAGCCTGAGACTATATAGTGAATTCCAGGTTACTCTGAGCTAGAGCAGGACCCTACCTTGAAACCCCCCAAAAAAAAGAAAGAAAGAAAGAAAGAAAGAAAGAAAGAAAGAAAGAAAGAAAGAAAAAGAAAAGAAAAGAAAAGAAAAGAAAAGAAAAGAAAAGAAAAGAAAAGAAAAGGGACAAAGTTGGCTCAAGCTGGAGAGGTGGTTCAGCCATTAAGGCACTTGCCTGCAAAGCCTAAGGACCCAGGTTTGATTCTCCAGTACCCAGGCAAAGCCAGATGTACAAGGTGGTGTATGCGTCTGGAGTTCATTTGCAGTGGCTAGAGGCCCTGGCATGCCTGTTCTCTCTCTGTTTCTCTATTATCTGCCTCCCTCTCTCTCTCTCAATCTCTCTAAAATATAAATAAATAAAATATTATTTTTTAAAAGTTGGATCCATTCTGCTTCTTTTTCTCCATGGAACTGAACTGACAGCTGGGATTAATAGTTCATTTTTTCTTGTCTTTGCTGCCCTTTGTGCCTAATACTATGATGGAAAAAATGACTAATTCCAAGGTTCATTTAGCAGTCACATATGACATTCACACCAATCTGTATTCTCTAACTCACCATTACCATTGCTAAGAAGAATTTTCTGCAGTGATTTTATCATATTTTCCAATTAATTCAACATCCTGAATAAGGAAGAATACTTTATTTACGGGGTACTGTCAATCAGCTACATGTATCTATATATCTATATCTACATATATCTATATCTATCTATATACCTATAAAAGATTCTCAAGTGATAGGATACATTCCAAATTCTTTTTATTGGAAATTTTATGCATATATATATAATGTATTTTGATCATAATTTCCTCCTATTACCTTCTCTTGACCCCACCTCTCTGACCCCTTCTGCTGAGCCCCTTCTTCTTCCCAACTAGTTCTACTTCCATTTTGACGCCTCTTTTTTGTTCTTGTGTGTGGATGTGATGCTCTCAGTTTAACTAGGGTTGCCTGCATGGGCATGTGAGGAGGATTATTTACCAGAGCACATGAACTGTACCAGTGGCTGTACCACTGCATTAAATGTCTCCCACTCCTCCAGCCACCATTAACTGCCTATGAGTCCTCATGCCCTCCTTCATCATCCATGACAGAATGTTGATAAGTCCAGTATTATGTGGGTCTTGCACAGGTTACAACAGTCACTGTGAGGTCATGAATTGTGGTAGTTTGAATGGATGTCCCCCCAGTAGATTCAGAAGTTTTATTCAAGCTTGTAACTTACTAGATTTCCAGTTGCCTGGCTGGAGGAGGTGTCAGTGTGGGCAGGTCCTAGATTACAACCCTAAGGTGTTACTGGGTGGTGGATCTGAATTCCACTTAAAGTTATATTGAGTACTTGAGCTCTGCCTAGATTCCCAGAGTGTGCTTGCTTTGGTGTAGTGGTTGCTTTTCTCTCTGTGTGGATCTGTGTAAAGGGGGACACCTTCTGCCATTATGAAACTTCCCCTGGATCTGTAAATTTCAAATACATCTCATTCCTCCCATAAACAGTGTCTGGTTTGAAGGTTCATCCCCACTGACGTGAAGCTATGGCATACATGCAATGGCTATGCCATGTCTCGATGACAGCATTCCACAACACTTCTCTGGCTCTTATACTTTCTGCCCCTTCTGCAATGTGCCATGAACCTTGGAGAAGGTGATATAGATATTTCATTTACTAGTGAGCACTCCAAAAACCACTTATTCTCAGGATTTTAATGAGTTTTGATTCCCCTCACTATTCACAATCATCTGCAAAGAAAATCTTCTCTAACTAATGGTAAGAATGGCACAAATTTATGGGCATAAGCACACATATTTAGAAGGCAATTGGATGGGTACACAATATATTGATTTAGTGAAACAGCAGTAGTAGTTTCCCTCTTAGGGCCTCTGACCTCCCATTAGTACCAGGTATGAATTCCTTCCATGGAGCAAGCCACAGGTAAAATCAGAAAGCCATTGGTTACTTCTATAACAGTTATGCCACTATTGAACCAGTGGGCATATCCTGCCTGGTTGACCAGTTGTGGAGCTCACAAAGTGCACTGCTAGGCAAGACTGTGGATGCCTTCTCCCCCAGTAGCCTGCATGTCACCTTCCAGAACTGTGACAGCTAGTCCTGCAGGGAGGAAACTTCCAGCTGAGTTCTATGTCTGATTACTCAGTGTCTTCAATTAAAACAAGTGGTGTCTTCATCAATAGGATCTTAACCATATAATTCTGGTGGACTACAAAAAACACAGGGAATAGCCTGTTTTGTTTTTGGGGCCTCCCTGATCAACAATTCACTGGGAGGTATCCTACTTCAGGCACTGGAATTTTCCTATAAAAACATGGATTCTAGGAGCAGCTTTATCCACCCATGCAATGTATTTCTGTCCAAACTCTTTTTTAAATTGTATTTTTAATTAGCTAACAAAGAAATAGATTTCCATAAAGCTTTTTCATATGCCTTTAGTTTTGGCTAGTCTTCTCCCCTTCTCTCTCCCCATTCCTATCCTTTCTTAAACCTTTTCATCCCCAATATTCCTCCTCTGCTTCCATGTCACATGTATTCCACTATTCCCTCTCCGTAAATTCATTCCCTCCAATTGCCCATCCATTTCTAATTTCCTGACCTCTACTGATTAGCACTCCTACTTACATACATATATAACTCATTCCAAATTCTAATGGTTCCTTTCTGCTTCAGTTACAACTTTTTCACTTTTGGACTTGTATACATCTTATTAAAAACAGAAACATGCTTATAGCCAGGCATGGTGGCATATCCCTAAAATCCTAGAACCTGGGAGGTGGAGGCAGAAGGATTAAAAGTCAAGGTCATCTTTGGCTGCATAGCAAGTTTTAGAACAGCGAGGGACAAATGAGACTTTGTCTCAATAAAAATGCTTATGTCACTTTTAGGATCAACAAAGAAAAGCCAATATTGAAATTTTATTTTGAACATAAAGAGACACAAAGGCTGGAGAGATTTCTTAGTAGTTAAAGCACTTGCCTGTGAAGCCTAAGGACCCATATTTGACTCCCCAGATCCCACATCAGCCAAGTGCACAGGGTGACACATATGCAAGGTTATGCATGTGCACAAGGTGGTGCACACATCTGGAGTTTGATTGCAATGGCTGGAGGCCCTGACACACCAATTCTCTCTCCCTCTTTCTGTGTGTGTGTGTGTGTGTGTGTGTGTGTGTGTGTGTGTGTGTCTCATAAAAAAACAAAAACAAAAAAACATTCATTCAGGCTGGGAGTGCTGGAACACTCCTTTAATCCCAGCACTTGGGAGGCTGAGGTAGGAGGATCACCATGAGTTTGAGGCCACCCTGAGACTAGAGAGTGAATTCTAGGTCAGCCTGAGCTACAGTGAGACCCTACCTCAAAAAACAAAAACAAAAACAACAACAGGTGATCGGTTTGGGAGGAGGTAGAGGAGGAGGGAGGGAAGCTCATGGGCCAGAGAGAGGGGGGCGATGGCGGTGGCGATCATGGTGGCCTGACGAGGCCCAGGCAGCGGCAGGGAAGGCCGAGGCACTTCACAGAAGAAGAAACTGAATGACTTACCCAAAGGTCAACATAGCAAGAGCTTGGAGTGGTGTGACTGGACAAAGAAATCCCCTGATGTGAGCAGGCTTCCTTCTCCCCACACCACTAGTAGCCACCACGCCAGGGTACATCCTTAAGCCCTGGCCCTCAGGGGAGAAGTAACAGGAGCCCAGAGCCGAGACCATGTGACGGCACTGGCCTTTGTCACAGCCGTCCCCACCACCCGGGCCCCAGGCCTGGCACCATGGTGTTCCGAGACCAGGTGGGCATCCTAGCTGGCTGGTTCAAGGGCTGGAATGAGTGTGAGCAGACAGTGGCCCTGCTGTCACTTCTGAAACGCATCACCCATACCCAAGCCCGCTTCCTGCAGCTCTGCCTGGAGCATTCACTTGCGGACTGCAATGACATTCACCTGCTTGAGTCAGAGGCCAACAGTGCTGCCATCGTCAGCCAGTGGCAACAGGAGTCCAAAGAGAAGGTGGTGTCCCTTCTGCTATCCCACCTGCCCCTGCTTCAGCCAGGCAACACAGAGGCCAAGTCAGAGTACATGAGGCTGCTGCAGAAAGTGCTAGCCTACTCGATCCAGAGCAATGCCTTCATCGAGGAGAGCCGCCAGCTCCTCTCTTATGCCCTCATCCACCGGACCAGCACGCTGGAGGACCACAACGCACTTGCCCTCTGGCTTGGCCACTTGGAAGAACCACTGGCTAGTGGCTTCCCCACCCAGCCAGAGCCATACTACTACTCACACCAGGGCTCAGATGAGTGGGGAGGACCTGCAGAGCTGGGCCCTGGAGAGGCAGGGCACGGTTGTCAGGATAAGCCCCCTGGGGAAAATGGACATGTACCCTTCCACCCCTCCAGCTCAGTGCCACCAGCTATCAACAGTATTGGGAGCAACGCAAACACAGTTCTCCCCTGCCAAATCAACCCTACCCCCCTGAAGCGCTCCATGTCACTCATTCCTACCAGCCCCCAGGCCCCTGGTGAGTGGCCAAGTCCAGAGGAGCTTGGGGCCGGGGTTGCTTTCACCACACGCGACCACGCACCCCTCCCGCCACAAAGCAGTGTGGCTTCCTCTGGCAGTGAGCAGATGGAGGAGCAGGGCTCAAGCCAAAACACTTTCCAGGAGGGTGGCAGTGGGATGAAAGATGTGCCCCCATGGCTCAAGAGCCTCCGCTTGCACAAGTATGCTGCTCTGTTCTCACAGATGAGCTATGAGGAGATGATGACCTTGACTGAGCAGCACCTAGAGTCGCAGAATGTCACCAAAGGTTCCCACCACAAAATAGCCCTGATTATCCAGAAGCTGTGTGAGAGGCAGAGTGTCCTCAAGTCCCTAGAGAAGGATGTGTTGGAAGGTGAGAATCTGAGGAACGCTCTTCAGGAGCTGCAGCAGATCATCATCACTCCCATCAAGGCCTACAGTGTTCTTCAGGCCACTGTGGTCACCACTGCTGCCACCCCTACCACCAAGGATGGGGGTCGTGGAGAGCCACTGCTGCCAGGTGCTGAGCCTTCCCTCACCCACCCCAGCACAGACAAGGGCACTGAGACCAAGGACCCTCCAGCTGCAGAGAACTATCCTCTCCCACCAGCTCCAGCTGCTTCTGATGGCAGTGAGCCAGCCCCAGCTCCCGACGCCGATGGAGACATCCCCAGCCAGTTTACACGGGTGATGGGCAAAGTGTGCACCCAGTTGCTGGTGTCCTGACCAGAGAAGGAGAACATCACCAGTTACCTCCAGCTCATCGAAAATGCCTGACTCACGAGGCTTTCACAGAAACGCAGAAGAAGCGATTGCTGTCCTGGAAACAGCAAGTGCTGAAGCTCCTCCAGACATTTCCACGTAAAGCTGCCCTGGACATGCAGAACTACTGGCAGCAGAAGGGCTGGGCATTTGGCTCCAACTAGCTCCCGATAGCTGGTTCTGTGGGATGGGGGTGGCCCGGCGGACCCAGCGGCAATTCCCAATGCCTCCTCGGGCCCTTCCACCTGGCAGGATGGGCCTCCTGAGCCCCTCGGGCATTGGGAGTGTCTCCTCTGAACATGCCCTCACCAGCCCCAGCCTTGGGGGCCAGGGCCGACAGAACCTGTGGTTTGCCAACCCTGGAGGCAGCAACAGCATGCCCAGCCAGAGCCGCAGCTCTGTGCAGCGCACCCACTCGCTCCCAGTCCACTCATCACCCCAGGCCATTCTTATGTTCCCTCCAGACTGCCCCCCCCACCCCTCCTGGGCCTGACCTGGAGATCAATCCCACCCTGGAATCTCTGTGTCTGAGCATGACAGAACATGCCTTGGGGGGTGAGCATTTTCTCTTTCCCTGACCCAGCTCCCACCTACCCAGCATCTCCACCTCTGAACCTCTGAACTTGGAGCCATCCTGAGGGTCCCAAGGGGAGGCTAAATTCCAGGGAGGGCCCATGTGGGATGACAGGCTACATGAGTGCCTTTCCTTGGGCCTCCCACCAGTTCCTGATCCTCCTCCCTTTCTCCCTTTCTTATCACAGATGGGACAGACAAAACCTCCACCATCTCACGGGACCTACAGCCCAGCGCACCCATAGGCTCCCCAGGCGGCGGGCGGGGGCCAACCCCCAACAGGCTTCTCAGTAGCGAGAGGGTGGGCTGGAGCACATTCTAATATTTTTCTACTCTTTCACCCTCTTAACTTTTGTTTAACATTGGCATATGCCTTGCTTACTCCCAGGCCTGTTGAGGGAATCTCGACTGAAGCCTGGGGACAATAGAGGGGGCAGCCAGGATAAAAGGGGCAAGGACTAGCCAGACTGTTGGCCCCTTCCCTCCCACATCCCCCACCTACCCATCCCACTCCTGCTGCCTCCTCCAGTACCACTGACACCTGCCCTCCCAAGGGAACAGACTCCTCCAGATATAAATAAACCCACTGCCACCTTGTACAGACTGCTCAGAAGTTCAGTGGGATGCGGGGACAGTGGGGACCCCCTGCTTACCAGGATGTCACTGGAGAGGAGCTCTCTCCTTCCCTCCACCCCTCCCCTCATTGTTCCCAAGATAGGTGCCACCTTCTTCCCCTTCCTCTTGCCCTGTTTATCAGAGGTTCTCAACAATTAATTTCTTAGGCCTATTTAAGATACATATTTATATAGTTCTTAACGGTTTTCTCTGATCATTCCCTGCCATTTTTAGAATCCCCAGGCCTCTCTCTGAGCCAGACAGTGGCAGGGGAAACCTGAGTTTTATGAGGGGAGAGGGCAGAGCCCGCCCCACCAGATCCCATTACCCCTCCCCTTCCCCCTAGCCTGGGCTCCCAGATGCAGAGGTTGAAGGTGGGCAGCCAGGGCTGTAGTGAGGTCAGGAAGTCTGTTGCCTTAATGTCCTCTTCCCACACCAACACACCCTTCTCCACTCCCTAGGTCTGTTGGCAAAAGACTTGGGGGCTAGGAATTTGGGAAACGGGATTGTCTGTATTTTTTCCCATGCCCTCTTACTTTCAAATTTTCCCACTCCCCCATTGTCATGACCTCATATAAGTGGAACACTATATCATAACTCAGAGGTGCATCCCAGCCCCAGTCACAAACCCCCTGGTCTGTTCCTGATGAAGGCTTGCGCTGGGGCCCAGGTGGAGGGATGGGATTTGGGGGTTCAAACTGGGGAAGCAGGGCCCCCTATTCCAACCTCTTCTTCCTCCCTCAACCCACCCTCTCACTGGGACATTCTCAAGCTTTTTACACCTAAAAGGAAAAAAATGTTTATTTTTAGATACATTTTATGAATAACTTTTGTTATGAATATGGCTGGTAACCATTGTGTATTTATTAAAGATACAAAATGTTGGGAAAAAAACAAAAAGAAATTGAAAACCACTGCCCTCCCTGTACTATCAAGCCCATTCCCCAGACCCTGCCCCTGCCTCCTGGTCTGTGGACCACCCCCGCTCTGAGCCCAGGGTGGGTGAAGAAGCCAGGGGGTAGAGTGGCCCTGGGGACCTGCCTCTGGTCCCTGCCTCCTCTCCCAGGGTGGGGTGTCAGGTGTATTTATGTGCCTCTTGCACACTCATCCACCTATGCAAGTCCCCACCGCGCCCTCCAGGTTTCTGTGCCTTTGCTCATCCCCTCAAGCTCCAGGGCTTCTCCAGCCCCTCCCACTAGTGGGAAGTGGGATGAACTGCCACCTGCTTGGAATCAGCTGGTCCAGTCTTGTTCACTACCCATCAGGGTGACTGACCCTGCCTGGCACTGGAAGGTGGTAAGGGACACCCTCCCCAAAAGAGGAGGCAAGAGCTGCTCCCTACCTGACAGCAGAGTGCTGGACACAGGCAGCCCCACTCTGACAGGCAGGATCCCTTATCCTCCTACCCTGCCCCACCTCCCTCCATGATTTCACTGTCCCCACCCATTTCTGTCCCCAGCCCCATTGGCAGAATCAGCTTTGAGTAACTGCACAGTTTTTCTCGCTGTTGGAGAAGATTTATTTGTTGGAGTTTCAATTGTTTAATGGTCTGGGCTTATTTTGGGAAAAAAAAAAAAAGATTCTAAAAAAAACAACAAAAACAACCAGCCATTCAGTCCATTGCATGGGTGCCACAGTGGCATGAAAAGAAAAAGAAATAAAGTATCAATAAAATACTCTATAATAAATTCAAATTCCCTCTCTAAATTATACCAGTTATGACCATCAAGAACATAATGAAATGGTGTGGTAGTTTGAATAGATGTCCCCCAATATATTCAGTGTTTTATTAGTTTGTAGTTTGCATCTGCACCACCTTCCTGGAGGCAATGTCTCTAGGTGGATCTTAAGGTGTGATGGTGGGTTTAGGATTTCAATCTAAAGATATGCAAAGTGTAACTAGCTGAAGTTCCTGAGGTGTGCTGTGCTGTATGGTTTTTGGCTTATGCTTTTCTGTCTGTGTTTGGTCCTGTGAATGCAGGCCAATTTTTTGTGCCATTATGGAACTACCCCTGGATCTGTAAGCTTCATTAAATATCCCTTCCTCCATAACTGTGCCTGATCTGGAAGTTCATCTCAGCCAACCTGAAGCTGTCTGCTACAAATGGAATTTGTCATTTACTCCTGGCGGCCTCTGATCTTGCAGTACATGATAATGAATTTACTTTGTCCAATGATAGTATGACATGGAGTGAGTCATCCTCTTTCCTCTGGATCCCAATTTTCTAATTGTTAAAGAAGTTTCTTTTAGACTTTTTAAAAACTAATCTTTATGCTGATGCTGACTATACAAGAGAGGAATTGCAGCTATTGTCAGGCTATTGAGGTTGTCTTGAAATATCTGATCTGCTCTTTTCTTGGAATTCTCATTCCCATTCATAGCACCCTAGTCAGGAGATGGTGGAACCAAAAGTGGCTACCTGCCCCTACTGATCCATTCAGTTTTTCTCTCCACATATAATTTAGAATTGGGAATTATAAATAGAAGGTTACTTTCATGGATTGCTAAAACCAAGTAAATCTAAATTTAGAACACATGGAAGAGGAGAGAGATAGGGAAGAATGAAGGTGATTAAGACAGATAATTGGAGAAGATAAATTTTGAATTATTGGGCTGGAGAGATGGCTTAGCAGTTAAGGCACCTGCCTGCTAAGCCTAAGAACTGGATTCCAATCTCCAGGTCCCACGTTTAGCCAGATGCAAAGGGACTCAAGGGCACAATGCCACACTTTCCCACAAGGGGTGCACGAATCTGGATTTCGTTCACAGCAGCTGAGAGACTGCTGGCTCGCCCATCTCTATCTGTCTCCCTCTCCCTCTCAGTCTGTCTTTCTCTGTATCTCTCTCCAAAAAATAAATAAAATAAAAAATTGAATTATTACCTTTAGTCCCTCTTGAAAGTCTAGCCTCATTCCATCCTTAGTTTCAATGATACAACTTTATTATCTTATAATAAATTGTTTTTTCTTTAGATGAAACTAAAAGAATTTCGTTTCTTAATTTGCAACTGAAGAAATCTATCCTACAATACAAATCTCTGACAGTAAAAAATGAGCTTGTCTCATTTCCCATTGAGTCCACTATTTTAACTGTGCAAAAAAGTACCTGAATAGTTTTTATTTTACATGGTGTTTAAGCTCAGCTCATACAGGGCCTCCTCCTCACTCTATAGTCATCCCAGATGAGATCTAGCACTGCCTTCCTATTCCAAATATTCCTTCCAAACATGTGCACCACTCACTAATGTTTCAGAACTCTTACCAGATAACTAACTTGGGCTATCACTCTGCTATACCCATATGAAAGATATAACAGGAAGGTATGAGTGTTCAGACTCCAAAGTCCCTGGGAAATTGGGCCCAGGTTTAGGAAGGACAAAAAGGAAGTTGATTGAGATGATCTGGACAGGTACTGTAACAGTAAAGCAATGTGTTCTTTATTTGGATAATGAATGCTGTGCACCATAGAGAATGGAATAAATCCAAGGGCTTAGGAAAGCAATTCTTCCTTGAATTTCTTCCTTTGGTAGGAAAATGTTCTAAAGCTTATGAGCTACATGACTTTATAATTGAGATTTTTAACATACAAATAGCCACTTCTGATACTTTGCTGTCTCAGATTCATTATTTGATTACACAAATAATTTGTCCTAAAGTAAAATCAGTTCCACAGGTACTAAGTTCATGTCTACTTCTTGGCTAAGATGTAATAGCCTAGAAGAAAATTAGGCTGTTTTCCACCCAGTAGTCAATCAGATTATATTAAAATATGAGTCTAACCAAATATTTTTAAACTTTTTCTGCATGTGTGTGGTATGCATGCATGTGTGTGCAGGCTCATATGTGTGTTTGTTTGTATGTGGGTGAAAGTATGTGTGTGTGTTTGTGTGTGTGCATGTGGAGGCCACAAGTCAACTTCAGTGTCTTCCTCAATTACTCTCCTCCTTGTTCTTTGAGACAGTGTCAGTGCTTGCTTGTTGATTCAGCTAGACTAATTAGCTCCTGATCCCCAGATATTCCATCTTTGTCTCCCTAGCACTGGGATTACAGTTGCATACCACCATACATGGCATTTTTATGTGGGTGCTGGGGATCAGAACTCATATCCTAATGCTTGTATAGCAAAGACTGTACCCACTGAGCAATCTTTCTAGCCCATATAAAACTTAAAAAAAAAAAAAAACATTTCATTTGTGTGAGATTAAAAGAGGCAGGTAGGGAGAGAGAGAGAATGGATGCTTTAGGGCCTCTGGGCACTGCAAACGAACTCCAGATACATGTGCCACCTTATGGATCTGGCTTTACATGGGTACTAGGAATCAAACCCAGGTCCTTAGGCTTTACAGGCAAATGATTTAACCACTGAACTATTTCACCAGCCCCCCATAACCAAACTTTTTAATTGTATTTGAGGCTCATTTTTCTTCTTCTTCTTCATATTATTATTATGATTATTTATTTGTTTGAAAGAGTGAGAAAAAGAGGCAGAGAGAGAGAGAGAGAGAGAACTTCAGGTGCTACAAATGAACTCTAGATGCATGCACCCCCCTTGTGTACATGTGCAACATTGCATACTTGCATCAAGGTGCATCTGGTTTATACGGGACCTGGAGATTCAAACATGAGTTCATAGGCTTCACAGGCAAGCACCTTAATCGCTAAGCCATCTCTCCAGCCTGAGGCTCATTCTTTCATGTATACATGACAGTCTGTGACTGGATGGAGATGTCTTTGGGTGAAAGGGAGCTTCCACTAAATTATTCTGCATAAATAAATGAAAATCAACTTCTCTAGCATTTTCTTGTCTTTCTTGTGAATGTTTGTTCCTATGTTTCATCATTTGTCTATAAATAGAACCATAATTTACTAATGAGTACTAAAAATGAATCCCTGTTCAGTCAGAGGCATATGAGAATTGTAGAGGAAGTCACAAAGTTCATAGCAACCTCTAAACTTCATCTTTGGTTACCTAGGCCAGGCTCAGGTATGAAATCTATAATTGAAAACAAGTGTTAGTTTTATATTTCTATTGGATATAACCCAAATGCCATTAAGATTGGAACATATATTAGAATTTAAGGGAAATTTTTGGCATTGATTTGAAGAGGTTTCTGTGTAAATTATAGCACTATCTATAGGATAATGACTATATAATTTTTTGTTTTTTCTTTAAAAAGAAGCAATTACATTTATGTGTATGTGATATGTACAGGTGTATATGTAGAGAAAAATAGAGAACAACTCACTTGAAGCTATTTACATTGGATATCTGTGTGAAAGATGATTGAAAGAAGATGGTTAGAAGAGTACTATTTTTTTCATAGCACGTCTCTGAATTCTTTGGTTTAATCAGAAAGAATGTGTATTCGGCTGTTTAGTGGTTAAAGTGCTTGTCTGTGAAGCCTAAGACCCAGGTTCATTTTCCCGTACCCATGTTAGCCAGATATACAAGGTGACACATGAGTCTGGAGTTCGTTTGCAATGGCTAGAGGCCCTGGCATGCCCAGTCTCTCTCTCTCTCTCTCTCTCTCTCTAATAAATAAAATAAAAATATAATATGTATTGCTTAATAAGGATTCATTAATATCACATGAAATCAAATAACAACAGTGAAAGCAAAGCCTAAAGTGGGAGCTAATTGGTCTTCCCATATAGTTTTGTACCAGTCATTAATTTTTTTTCTACTCTGCTCTTTAGAGCAGCTACTGGTTGAGTAGTTACATGAATTGTTTGAGTTCTTTATGGATAGATGATCCCAGGTCATATGATAATTGTGTAACTTAACAAATTGCTGAGCTTTATGTTTTTGCTACTTTATTTTTTTAATTTCACTTTCTATAATTTTACTTCCTCATTTCTTTATGCTGACTATATTATGGAAATAAATATACTAATGCCTTCTTAGTGGAGCTTAAACTCAAAGACAAGCTCACAGATTGTTTAAGGAAAAAAAAGAAACCTTTTAAGATTTCATATTTCAGCAGCTCAAAAGTGATTCCCATGGATCACCCTCAGGAGAACATGAAACCAACAGGCATTTTACATAACTAATTTTAACAATAAAGTTGTTACATACCACTCTGAGGCACAGTTTCAAAGGGAACATAGCACCATACTCATTCACTAAATCTCCCTTCCTAATTTTAAAAGGAGCATATGTGTATACATACCCAAGTATGAAAACAGAAGAAATAGCTTGGTTACCAGTTGTATTCTACTAGTAAACAGCTTAGCTAACCAGGGAACAATAATGGGACTAGCTCTTTCTACAAGGGCAGAAAATATCTTTTAAAAAAGTATGACTGAAAAGGGTTAGGAGTAACCAACTTGCCATTTCCTAGAGAAGCTTCTTATTTCAAGTCCCCACAAAACATTTTTGTAGTTTGTTTAATTATTTTTAACACATTTCTCAATGTTTTTGTGGTTTTAAAAATCTAGATTTAGAGATTGATATAGGATGGTGACCGTGGAACCAGAAACCACCCGTACTCCTGATCCCCCACCTACAGAAGAAGAAAAAACAGAATTGAATTAGGAGGTTGCTAACCCAGAACACTATATTAAACATCCTTTACAGAACAGGTAGGCATTCTGGTTTTTCAAAATGATAAAAGCAAAACTTGCAAGCAAACCTTCAACGGATCTCTAAGTTTGATACTGTTGAAGACTTTTGGGCTGTATACAACCACATCCAGTTATCTAATTATGCCTGGATGTGACTACTCACTTTTAAAGGGTGGTATTGAACCTATGTGAGAAGATGAGAAAAATAAATGGGGTGGACGATAGCTAATTTCATTGAACAAACTGCAGAGACAATGTGACCTCAATCACTTTTGGCTAGAGACACTACTGTGCCTTATTGGAGAATCTTTTGATGACTACAGTGATGATGTATATGGAGCTGTTCTTAATGTTAGAGCTAAAGGTGATAAGATAGCAATATGGACTACTGAATGTGAAAACGGAGAAGCTGTTACACATATAGGGAGGGTATACAAGGAAAGATTGGGACTTCCTCCAAAGATAGTGATTGGTTATCAGTCCCATGCAGTCACAGTGACTAAGAGTGGCTCCACCACTAAAAATAGGCTTGTTGTTTAAGAAGACACCTTGTGCGTATCCTCATAGGAGACTCGTCAAGCAATCGAGATTTAGAAGCTGAACCAAAGCCTCATCACAGCAGAGTGGACTGCATTTGAATTTGATTCCATCTAAATGTTACTAAGATATAAGAGAAGTATCATTCTCCTTTGTCTTGTAAGTCTGTGTTCTTTAAAAAAAAAAATTGTAGTGTCCACTATCCCAATCAAAGAATTACCTTATACACCATCCCCAGAATCCATAGATGTGTTCCTTTACTACTTTGTAATAGCTTAGCCGAATTACCATTTTAACTATAAACGCATTTTACCTTTCTACCATATTCAAAAAAGAACTTGCATTTTTATACCTTAGCTGGAAAAATACTTTATGGTTCACTTTATGCAGGAGCATATTGCTGGTTTGCATATGATAAGTACAGTTTTCTGGCAATTTCTTTCTATAACATTGTTTGCTGTACTCTTGCTGGTGGCTGCTAGTTGGGGTTTTTTTTGTTTGTTTGTTTTGTTTCCCTACTTGATAACATGAGTGAGTCTGATTGCAGTTTTTTCATTTGTTCTGCTTTTGTTTTTTTCTCATGTAACATTGGTAAGGATCCAGGAAAATGACAGAAGGTGGAATAAACATTAATTTTGTATATTCTAACTTTGGGGTTTTTTTTGTAAGTACAAAGCTTTGCACAAATTTATGCATTCCATTCAAATCAATGATATATGTTTGTGTGATTTCTTAAGCATAATTTGGATTATAACACCACAATTACATTCCTAACTAAAATTAGTATGTTTTAGTATCTTTATGCTGTATTTTAACACTTTGTATTACGTTGTTTTGCTTTGGTTAAAATGGCTCAAGTAGAAAACCAGTTCCATTCATATTAAGACAGTGTACAAAACTAAAAATAAAATGTGTACAGTGAATTGTCTTTTTAAAAAAATCTAGATTTAATATGAGAATTGTGACAGCTGCAGCATTGCCCCTTTCTGGGACAACTCTGAAGGGCTGTGGTGAAGGGAGGTCTTCACAATGGGCAGAACTAAGGGCAGTACACATGGTTGTGCATTTTGCTTGGAAGGAAAAATGGCCAGATGTGCGGTTATAAACTGATTCATGGGCTGTGGCCAATGGTTTGGCAGGATGGTCCAGGACTTGGAAGGAGCATGATTGGAAAATTGGTGAGAAGGACATTTGGGGAAGATGTATGTGGATAGAGGTTTCTGAATGGGCAAAGGATATAAAGATACTTGTGTCCCATGTTAATGCTCATCAGAAAGTGACCTCATCAGAGGAGGACTTTAATAATCAAGTAGATAAGCTGACCTATTCTGTGGATAGTGGTCAACCTCTTTCCTCAGCCACCCCTGTCATTGCCCAATGGGCCCATGAACTAATTGGCCATGGTGGCAGGGATGTAGGTTATGCATGGGTCCAACAACATGGACTTCCACTAACTAAGGCTGACCTGGCTATGGCTGCTGCTGAGTGCCAAATCTGCCAGTAGCAGAGACCAACTCTTAGCCCCTGATATGGTAGCATTCCACAGGGTGACCAGCCAGCAACTTGGTGGCAAGTTGACTATATTGGACCTCTTCCACATGGAAAGGGCAGCATTTTGTCCTTACTGGAATAGACACTTATTCTGGGTATGCATTTGCTTTTTCTGCACGTAATGCTTCTGCCAAAACTACCATCCGTGGGCTTACAGAATGCCTTATTCCGTCATGGAATTCCACACAGCATTGCTTCTGACCAAGGAACTCACTTCACAGCCAAGGAAGTACAGCAGTGGGCTCATGATCATGGAATTCACTGGTTTTACCATGTGCCCCATCACCCTGAAGCAGCTGGCTTGACAGAGCGGTGGAATGGCCTTTTAAAGAAACAGCTACAATGCCAACTAGGTGGCAATAGCTTGGAGGGCTGGGAGAGTGTCCTCCAGCAGGCTGTATATGCTCTGAATCAGCATCCTATATATAGTGCTGTTTCTCCTATAGCCCAGATTCACGAGTCCAGGAATCAAGGGGTGGAAATGGGAATGGTACCACTTACCATCACCACAAGTAACCCATTAGCCAAATTTTTGTTTCCTATACCCGCAAGCTTACATTCTGCTGGCCTAGAGGTCTTGGTTCCAGAGGGGGGAGTGCTTTTACCAGGAGACACAAAGAACATTCCACTGAACTGGAAGCTAAGACTTCCCCTGGCCACTTTGGGCTCCTGATGCCCTTGAGTGCACAGGCTGAGAAAGCAGTTACAGTGTTAGCAGGTGTGATAGCTTGAATATGTGTCTCCCAATATTTTCAGTGTTTTATTAGTTTATAGTTTGCATCTGCAATCACCTTGCTAGAGGCAATGTCACTGGGGGCCGGTCTTAAGGTGTGGTGATGGTTTGAGATTCCATTGTAAAGATATGCAAAGTGTGCCTAATGGGAGTTCCTGAAGTGTGCTGTGGCTTGACTGTAGTTTTGCTCTATGTGCTGTGTGGCTGTGAAGGCAGGCCAGCTTCTTCTGCCATTATGGAACTTCCCCTGGATCTGTAAGCTTCAATAAATAATACCCCTTCCTCCATAACTGTGCCTGGTCTGGAAGTTCATCTCAGCGAACCTGAAGCTGTCTACTACAGCAGGGGTGATTGATCCAGACTACCAGGGGGAAATTGGACTGCTCCTCCACCATGGAGGTAGGGAAGAGTATGTCTGGAGAGCCAGAGATTCTCTAGGGCGTCTCTTGGTATTACCATGCTGTTATCAAAGTCAATAGACAACTGCAACAACCCAATCAAGGCAGTATGATAAATGGCCCAGATCCTTCAGGAATAAAGGTATGGGTCACCCCTCCAGGTAAAAAACCAAGACCTGCTTAGGTGCTTGCTGAAGGTGGAGGAAATACAGAATGGGTAGTAGTAGAAGAAGGAAGTAACAAATACCAGCTAAGGCCACGGGACCAATTACAAAAAGTGGACCGTAATTGTCATGAGTGTTTCTGTCTTACCTTGTTAAGAGTGTTCATACATATTTACACCAATATTAAGATGTTTTGTTCTTCCTCTATTTCTCTATTAGGTAATTAATACTGATTAAGATCATATCGCTAGTTAACCAGTGTTGAATTTATATTTATTTTTATATTTATTATATTAGAGATTAAGCATTCCTCAAGGAACTTGCTTTGTGTGGGGGGCGGGGGGGGGGCGATTGTGTGTTTCCAGTTGTATGAGGGATAGTTGTATCATCTTAGGCAGAATTATGAACTTGTTACTGTCTTCATTTGGAAATTAAGTATGATATAAGAAGATAAAGTTTGGTGTCAACAAGAGGTGGACTTGTGATGGTTAAGTTTGTGTCAACTTGATTTGTTTAGGAATTCACAGACATTCCTCATAAGTGTGTCTCTGAGATTGCCTCTAAGAAGGATTAACTAAAGGAAGAATCCTTCCCCCAGCGTGAGCCCTTCCCCAAGAGTGGGTGGCCCCTCTCAGAGGAGGGGGCTGGTTGATAAAAAGAAGCTCTGGGAAGAAAAGCCTCCTCTCTCTCTCTCTCTCTCTCTCTCTCTCTCTCTCTCTCTCTGTCTCTCCTCCCACCTGGCTGCCGGTGCTGCTCGCTGTTCTCTGCTTGCTGCTTGGTGTTTGCTGCTTTCCAGTGTGGACTGAAGAGCAGCTTCTCTCCAGGATGCCTTCAGGCCTTCAGTGCAGGATTGGGACTGCTGAGGCATCTAGCCTTATGGACTGAGCAGCTACCGGGTTCCTTGACTCTCGGGCCTGCAACCTGCTATTGCTGGACTGTTGTAAGCTAATCCAATAAATTCCCTTTTAATACAATTCATTCTATCCATTCTGTTCCTCTATAGAACCCTGAATAATACAAGAATTGAATGTGTGTTTGCTCAGTTACATTTTATACTTTCAGGAAAATGGATGGAACTGGAAAATATTATACTGAGTTGTTAGGAAGGTTTCAGAAACCCCTACCAAAAAAAAAAAAAAAAAAATAGGCTGTCACCAGTTCTCTTAGTTACCCTCCAGAACTAGATGGTAAAGACCCTACTGCTGAAGAAAATGCTCACTTTGGTTGCAAGACACAGAGAAATCAACTTTCCTTCCTGCTAGCTAGGTGTCATAGTGCCATGCAAACTGCTGGCAGGGCGAAGGAGAGGGAATCATCACCTAGATATGGACCCTGCATGGTATGATACTGACTTGCCTGTCAAGACATGTCTACTGGCACAATCATGGCATGATGGGGTAACCAATAACTTTCAAATTGGATTTGAGGCCTGCTCTGCATGAGGGAATTCATGCCTCTTATTCTAAACCTGGGCAAAAGTTCATGGCTGAGGAAGTCATAGGCCCTATCTATAGGGAACCAACTACTATTCTTTTGCTAAATGGACAGATTATCCAATTATACCAATATATTAGTGCTATTCTGGGTCTTGGTCAGAGAAGCTTCTTCTTGAGATGGGCAGTGGATAATATGCATAGACTCATAATTGGTCAAGGTGCTGAGAATACATAACTACTGAGTGATCAGCCCTAGATGAGATATCTATATCACCTCTGCAAAGGCTCAGAGAACACCATAGAAGAGGGGACAGAAAGAATGGAAAAGCTGGAGGATAGGGAGAAGTGCTATGAGATGATATCTCCTGGATATAACATGGCCATTGCATTCATAAACTCACTGTAGCTGTAGTTACCTGCACAAGACTGAGCCCACCAACATTCCATCATGGGTGGCAGTGGGGCTCAAGTTCCCCATACCTGATGAGTTATTGGCAATTATTGGTTGCTAAAGAAGAAGGAGGAGTCATTTTCTTCAACAGTGTAGCCACTGGGAAGTTGCCTATGGTTCAATAATAACACCCTCCATACTCATGCAAATAGCCCTAATTTACACAACATGAAAGTGGGAAGAAAAAGGGGTTCAGTGGGAGGAAGTAATAGAACATAATGAGGGGTAAATGATCAAAATAATCACATATCTGTATAAAATTACTAAAAATATTTT
Organism: Orientallactaga sibirica; assembly: GCA_036365145.1. Classification (NCBI taxonomy): domain Eukaryota; kingdom Metazoa; phylum Chordata; class Mammalia; order Rodentia; family Dipodidae; genus Orientallactaga; species Orientallactaga sibirica. The sequence continues at coordinate 47,407,767 of JAEOAD010000005.1, read as the reverse complement.
TTAATCACTTTTATGAGATCCTGCTACTCATAATCTACTTAGGGGACCTATAGGCCACCAGACACTCATTGGATAATCACTTTAAAATGAGATCAATTGCAGCTCTTTTAAAGGCTGAATACTTAATTCTCCATGTGTGAGACTCTTTAGCCTGGCTCTTAAGAGAGATGCAAGCTGACCCCTCTTTCATTATCTGTGAAACTCTAGGCAACTCTGTACATATGTTTGGTGTCTGTTTTGCCCATACAAAAAGTAAATAAATAAAAAATTTTAAAGCAGCTACAGGCCTCTATTTCTCTCTGATGTTATTGTACTAGACTCACACGAGATTTATTTACTTAAACATGCAAATGACTTCAAACCCCTTTGTTCTGGCTTTCAGATAACTGATTATTGGGATGAAACAGCTATAAGCATATTGATCACATTAGCATTTACCTGGAGGACTGATTATTGTTATTCATGATAGAATGGGATGAAAATGAGGTGAGGAGTTATGAAACTGACTTCTTTTCCTCCATGGGTGAGCAGAGGAATGAATGATTAATATATTTTTCATGCTAACCCCATGTTGATTTACTTTACTATCTCTCATTCATATTTTAATCAACAATAAAAGGACTTTGAGTCTAGTATCTGTACCTATGAAAAAGAGGTAAGGAAAAGGATTATTGATAATTATAACTATTTATTGTGCTAACACCTTTTTGAGATTATATTGCTAAAATTTCCCCACAAATATAAGGTCTGTGCTATAATATTTATTACCTTCTGAGAGATGTAACTTAACACCTGAGAGTAGATTCTTGCCTAAGGTTTCCCATCTCTTTAGTGACAGAGCTAAACCAGTTTATTTGCAGGTATAGTATCTCAATTAGCTGAAACAGTCTCAATTTATATCTTGAATCCTAGAGTAATTTTAATGGCACTCTTTTCTCTTTTAAAAGTGAACTAGCCGGGCGTAGTGGCACACGCCTTTAATCCCAGCACTTGGGAGGCAGAGGTAGGAGGATCACCGTGAGTTTGAGGCCACCCTGAGACTACAGAGTGAGTTCCAGGTCAGCCTGGACCAGAGTGAGACCCTACCTCAAAAAAACCAACAACAACAAAAAAAGTGAACTAAAAGAAATTATTTGGTCATTCTATTTCAAGGTTTCTCCATCTTGGTACTATGGACATTTAGGGCTAGAAAATTACTTGTGGATGCTTTCTTGTGCATTATAGAGTATTCAGTAGTATCTCTGGTCTCTACCTATTAAATGTCAAGAGCACCCCACCCCCAAATAAAGGCTACTAAAAATGTCTCCAGATATTAACAAATGATCCCTGGGGTCAAATTGTTCCATGAGGACCACTGCATCTAAAGCCAATGCTCATAAAATTTTACTACAAAAGAACAACTTGCTACAGAACATGTGCTGTGGAGTACCCAGTGGAGTGGCTAATAGGTACTCTATACTCAATAAAAGTTAACTTCTTGGGGAAATTACTTGGATACCCAATTGTAGAGAGGTAAAAAGGCTAAACAAGAAATAAAGATGATGACTGGAGGGGCCTAGGAAAAAAGTTTGTTGCAGTTCTTATTACAGAAGACTGAAGCAGTGTACTGGGAATTGACCAGCATCCTCCAGCTATCAATTCTAGTAATATTGTGGACTGTGATTCTTGACTCCATTGGGTGTTTTGCTCTAGTCGTAAACATAAAAACCAGGATGATGCCCAAGATTTATGAAGTAAGCTTCATACTTTGGCAATTTTCTTCAGTCTAATAGCTAATGATAATCAGTGTTCTCTTTTCTCCTCTTTTTATACTTAGAAATGACCACCATTGCTTTCATACCACCATTTTCCATTTATTAGCAATAACAGAGGAAATACCAATAGCACCAATTAAAAATGAATTCACATGACGTGTTTTATCCTTACAGCTGTAATTACTAGTAACTAACATGAATTGGAAAGCACTTCATAAGTTTAAAAAGTGCTGTACAGATACAGTATAATTATCATCATTAATAAATTAGCCCAATTCTCCTAGTTCAAAAGGCACGTAAGGTCAGTTACATGGGCTTCAGTGGGGCAAAATGATCACAACCTACAATGTAGCAATGGTTCACATGTGTTGTCAACAAGTTTTACCCCATGCAATCCTGCAGAGCTGAAGTTACACACCCTTCAAAATATGGGAGAATGAAGCTAAAAGTAGACAAGACAGGTGTTTTTTTTTTTTTTTTTGAGATTTTATGTCTTTTTATAACAGACTCCTATCTCTTTTATGTTAACTGTTAAATAGATAATATAACTAATCAAACTTCTAAGTTGTGCATAACAAAATTAAAATGTCTTATTTAAGGTGACAATAAATTTTATTACTTTCTATAAGCTGATATTCCAGACAGCATTAGAATTTCAAAGCAATCTGTAAATCCAAAGAGGTCAGATTGGTACAATTTGTGCTTGCACACCCTCAGGGAATAGCTTCAGTATCCATACTAGAATTGTTACTAGGCAAAAACAAAACAAAACAACAACAACAACAACAAAAAAAAAAAAAACAGCTTTATCCATTTCTTTGCCAGCGAGTCTTGGCAAGAGACAGATCTTGGCTGACCATAAATAAAATTCCTTGAATCACCAGTATCTTGATTTAAGAAGGAAATTTTACTGTGTCTTTCATACACAAAAGCTGTTAACAATGGTTTAAAAAAAACACTAGTCCACTTTTCCACAAGTGTACAAAAGGAAATATAATGAGAGTACATTCAACAATAAAGCTTAAATTTCACTCTAGGTAATAGTTGCATTAACATTCACATACACAAGCACAGAGTAAGTATATTTCAGGAGTCTTATAATAGCATACAGCATACATATGGGAGATTGATTTCAGGTAACATCAGAGGTGTTAGTAAGAGTAGCAATTCAGAGTGTTATAGAAAAGGAAAACTAAACCAAAGAGAAGGTATTGGCTAGCACATCAAGACAAGTCACAGAATTAGAGGAATGAAAATTTGCTCACTGAATGTATGAGAAAATATTTTTCTTCAGTTTCTGGGTTTTGATATAGTTGGCTAAAGAAGGCTGTGTAGTCAAAGTGCACATAATTTTTCTTAGAAAAGACAGAGAGAGAGAGAGATCCTTTTATTTAGTATTTAATACATGCAAGAGGCAGCCCCAGAGTGACCTGAAAGAGTAAAGCTGTGATTGGCAGGTGGCCAGTATAATACAGATGTTTCAGGCAATTCTCTTAAAGCACTTCTGTAGCAGCAATGATCATTTCAATGGCTGTAGACTGAATTCTCTTTTGAGAGGAGTTTGGGGACATTGTATTTATCATATTTCTTTAAAGATTTATAGCTATAGACTTTCTCTTTTTTTAAATAAATCTATTAAACAACAAACAGCATAAAGTGAGGTGTTGGGGTTTTGTTTTTCTTTTGCTTTTGCATATGTGTTGTTGGAAAAGGATCTGACCTTTTCATAAACATTGTGTGCAAAAGAATTAGTAATAAAGTGAGCATAAGGACATGTACAGGAAACACTTCAGATCTGCGTCTGTTGCCCTGGCTGACCCTCCGTTAAACACTTGAACTGTTGGCTTGAACATGTAATGCAGAACTTAGGTATTATGTTACCCTAGCCAACAGGCTAGGAACTCCTAAAGTCTTTTCAGTGGGGGTAGTTTTGTCTGTTAGAGGGTGACCCACCTGTTACATTGAGAGATTTAGAAAGTCTGGTCCCTTTTAGAGTCACATTTTCCCTCCAGACTGATGACTGTCATCAATGTTTACTTGTCTCTTTTTTCCCAGTCCTTCTTGGGCCAGCTATTTTAAGCTGGCCCATCCTAACCAGTATCTGTTACTCAAACACTCTTGTGGTGGCTACACATACCCAGTGGCCACAAACACCCAGGCTGCTCAATCTGAAAACCTTCCAGCCTGCCCTGCAAGTGTCATGTGTCATCAAGACAGGATCCCCGGAGCACAGGGCAGAGAGTCCAACTCTCACTGGCGGGACTGGGAAGCCTCTCCTTTGCGACGGAGGAGAAAGGAAACTTGGGTCTGCTTTTTAGGTTCTGAAAACAAGCCAGAGTGGAGAGAAAGAGTTAACACCAGACTTAGGAAAGCTTTTAAGACAAAACCCGTTACATGAGATCTAGACAGACACAGGGAACTTTCTGCAGATTTCTGAGGTCTCTATAGGATAGGAGAAAGGAGTGGGGAGTTGCTACATGGGAGAGAGTTGCCATTATTACAAAAACTGGCTAAGTGGCTTGTTTCCGTTGGGTGACCTCACTGGTCACTGTTGTCAGTCGTGTTGTGCCCTTTCTCCTTTTTCTCCTGGGTCTTGTTACCCTTCTTCTTTTTCTTCTTTTTCTTGGTCTCCTCCTTTTTCCCGAAGGTTATAAAGTCGCTTTTGTCAATTTGGCTGTTAGTAGGCTCCTGGCGGATAGAGATGATTGCAGGAGATCCTGGGATAATGAATTTGTCTGGCAACTCACCGGGACCGGATTGTTTGGGATTGCTTGGTCCGTATTTAAAGGTCCAACTGTTGCTATTGACACCAGCACCCACTGGAGGGGACACCTCTCCTGCCTCTGGTTCTGAAAGACAAAACATCACAAATCAACTACTGTGAACACATGTCTCCATGCCACACTACTAGTAGGCTATGGAGAAGCTGCCCCAGACCTGAGGGGAAAGAAAGGGGGTGGAAACAAGCAGGACAGCAGATTTTTCTCACCGGAGTGCCCAGGAATCTAGCTTTCTAGCACATCACTTTAATTCTTTGTGAATAATTTCCTAAATGATATAGCTGTACTTATCTTGCTTGAGAAAAGGACAGGAAACATACTGGCTCAAAGCAGAAAATACTTTCAATGTATGGGTTAGAGAAGACTTTAGACACAAATATATTTTGACTCTTACTCTGATCAAAATAAAGATAAATTGGCTGAAATCATTATTCAATCCTAATTCTATTGTAATAATTTTGAGTAGTGTAATGGAATAGAGATGAAATGGGAAGGAGTGAGGGTATAGAAAGGCATCCTACAGTTGAAAGGTAGGAATCCTACTGTAAACTATACCTATTCAGATAAAGTATTGAGAGCCAACCTCACTTTTTTCCTAAGTATTTTTTCACTTTTGACACTTTCATACATTTTTATATTATTCCCTCTGATCTCCTCCTCCCCACTAGTACCCTTCTTTTTCCACATTAACCCCCAACTTACTTTCATACCTTTTTGTTAACCCACTGAGTTATTAGTATCACTTGCATGATCATAGATAGAAGGCTATTTACTGGGGAGCTGATAACTTACCAGTGGCTACACCACTGATAAACATGACTCCCCTTCTCCCAGCAACCATTAGCTCAATTGACTACTCTTGGAGGTGTGGCAGTCTTATAACACCTTCCTGTGTCCATGGTGAAATATTGACAGGTTCAGTCTTGTGTAGAAAACCACAGCAGCAACCTCACTTTCTAAACCAAGTCACCTTCCTTAATATGGTCACAGTATATAGGGATATATACTCATGTGATTATAAATCAATTTAATGCATGTATTAACCAAGGCACACATAAAGTATTGTGGGAATGGAGACCCTGGTGTGCCAATTCTCCTTCCCCACCCTCCAATAAAAAGGCCAGTCTGTTGGGCTTGCCTCAAAAAAAAATCAAAAAACAATCAGTAAATAAGCTAATAAAATACAGATTATATTAAAGCCTATATCCCTCTGTATTCTAATCTCATATATCCACTGCCTGTCTTATACTTCCACTTGGAAGTTTCATGTAAATTGTAAAAGAAAGAATCTGAAATCAAACTCTTGTGATTTTTTTATTTATTTATTTTATTTATTTGAGTTAGAGAGAGAGACAGATAGAAAGAATGGACATGCCAGAGCCTCCAGCCACTAAAAACAAACTCCAGATGTATGTTCCACTTTGTGCATCTGGCTTTTTGTGGGTGCTGGGGAATTGAACCTGGATCTTTAGGCTTCTCAGGCAAGTTCCTTAACCACTAAGCCATCTCTCCAGCCCCGGAAATCAAACAGTTGATCACACTCATCTATTCCTTTTTTTATCTTTCCAGTCCTGGTAGATGGTATCCCACTTACCCCAGTGCTCAAGCTATTCTTCATTTTTATTTATTCTTCACTCTTCATTTATAACCCATCACCAAGACCTGTCATTTCTGATTTTTAAGTATATGTTGGCTCTAGTCTCTTCTCCCCATTTTCACTCTTTTTAGGACACCATTATCTCATATAAACTACATCAATGGCTTCCCCCTTGTTCATGCTGCTTCTTCTTTTGCCTTTTTCTAATCTTTCACTCAGTAGCCAGAATTATTCTCATTCTTTAAGGTCTTTCTCCATTTTAAAAAAAGAAGTATAGCCTACACACAGTAAAATCCTTTAAAATAGAAATAAGATGAGATCATGCTCCTGTTTAAAATCATCCAAAGGCTTTCTACTGTCATAAAAAAAAGTCTTAAAACTCCTCTAATATGGTATGAAGATTTCTTGAATAATATGATGGTCATTATTCTCCACATCTTTCCTTTATCACTTACTATACTCAAGCCACACACATCTTTTCAGCACTTCAAACACCTTTTGGGGTGGTTTTGCTTCAAGAACTTTGAACATATAGCTTCCTTTCATGTCAAATGATCAGCACAAGCCTCAGTTCTAGTGTGTGCTTAGATGTAATCTCTTCAGAGATGCATTCTATAACCATGTGGGTGAGGCAGTACCACCTTTATCTATTGGAATCAGTCACTGTAAGATCTATAGATGCAGGGTATGTATGTGTATTCACTGATGTAATCAATGCCTAATACAATCCTGGCCCATCTAGGTATATACATATTTGTTCAATGGATGGATGAAAGGATTGCAGTGAAATGTAAAAGGGGTATCATTCTTTGGCAGACCAAACAGCTCTCCACCAATAATACTTCTGGAGCTCTTACAGATAGTGAGGTAATGCATGCAAAGTGCTTAGCACAATGTACATGCTCCCATAAATAGTATCACATATGGCTAACTATATATGGCACAGTGCTTGGGACAAGGAGGGCCACATAAGGATATTGCAAATTAACAGCAATCAGTAATGAGAGAGCATTAAGAAACTGTTTTCTCTCTCCAAAAACCCTTCCCTCAAACCTGATAGAACTGACACTCTAGCACTTGGACAATGGGACAAAACTTTTTTTTTTCCTCTACGGCTAAGACTAATTTCTTTTATATAAGATAATTTCTTTTATATAAGATAATCAAATGTGCAAGCTCAGCAAGAATATACGTGCTAAACTTTCAAATACAGGCCCTGACTCTGAAAGGATGAAAAACAAAAAAATAGATTTTGTTTTATTTTTCTGATGCTCAGGGTTGAACCCAAGGGCTTATACAGGGGCAAGTACCCTACCACCAAGCTACACTCCTGGTCCCCACAAACTCACTATGTAGCCAGAACTGACATTCCTTCTACCTCAGCTTCCCAAGTTGGATTATATGTGTGTATCACCATTCCTGGCTAGAAAGTTACAATTTTTATTATTTATTTTTATTTTATTTTATTATTACTTTATTTTATTTTTTTGTTTTTTATTATTTTATTTTATTTATTTTACTTTACTGTGGTACTGAGGAATAAACCTAGGCCTTGCACTGCTAGGCAAGCTCTCTACCACTTAGCCTAGTTCTTGTCCCAAGAAGTACTTTTAAAATGTAGAAAATAGGGCTGGAGAAATGGCTTAGCAGTTAAGGCATTTGCCTGCAAAGCCAAAGGATCCTGTTCAGTTCTCCAGGACCCACATAAGCCAGACTCACAAGGGGCATATGCATCTGGAGTTTGGTTGCAGTGGCTGGAGGCCCTGGCATGCCCGTTCTCTCTCTGTCTGCCTCTCTTCTATCTCTCTCTCTCTACTTGCAAATAAACTTTAAAAATGTTGAAAAGAGCCAGGTGTGGTGGTGCACGCCTTTACTCCCAGCTCTTGGGAAACTCTGAGAGGTAGGAGGAATGCTGTGAATTAGAGGACACCCTAAGACTAGATAGTGAATTCCGTGTAGTCTGGGCTACAGTAAAACCCTACCTTGAAAAACCAAAAAAATTGTTGAAAAGCCTCAGATTTGGTACCTAAAACTGGGCTTCAGCATCACCCAACAGTCTTTTTTTAGTTGCTTTTACAATAGCACTTACAAGACTGGGATTTTTCTTTTTCCATCCATAGCAAGGACTCAACATGAGGCCCCACACTGTTATCCAGTTCATCTTCACAGGCAATGTCTACTGGCCCAGTGAGCCCTTCACAGCAGGACCACCTGTCAACAGTTAAAACAGGCATCTTTCCATGTCACTGAGCTTTCTTGGTCTTTGCCTGGAGTCTTGGCTCTGACTCAGCCTAACTCCAAGAGGCAATCAGAGATCTATTCAGGTACGTTCCCCACCAAGTTCAACAGCTATGGAGCAGAACAAAATGTGGTTTCTTCAGTTCCTCACATGCACTGTGCCTAACCTGTTCTGATTCAAAACATCTCTGAGGTTTCAGCAGCATCTGCACTGTGACTCATTCAAGTAAAAAGATAGCTAAAGGGTCTGACAAACTAGCATTTACCTTTTAAAAAAAATGTTTATTTATTTATTTGTTTGCAAACACAGAGAAAAAGATAAGGAGAGAGACAGAGAGATAAAATGGGTGCACCAGGACCCCTAGCCCCTGCAAATGAACTCCAGATGCATGCACCACTTTGTGCATCTGGCTTTATGTGGGTACTGGGGAAGTGAACCTGGGCCATCAAGCATTGCAAGCAAGAGCCTTAACCACTGAGCCATCACTCCAGCCCCAGCATTTACCTTTTGACTAAGACAATTGAAGAACTATGGTTGGCTTTTCCTCTAAAATGACATGCTTTTGGGGTCCCCTTTGAGGAAAATGAGAAAGATAAAGACAGAGTCCCTTTTGAAGAAGATGAGAAAGGAAGATGTATAATTTTTGTTCAAAAACTCCAACCAGAGCCAGTCTTAGCAAATGATCAATCAAGGAAAGATTTCTTCTTTCACTGCTGCCTCTTTTCTTCCTTCCTTGAATCTTTCAGCTGCTTCCAGTGACCTAGCTACTCTTAGAAACAAGACTGACACAGTCAAGAGCCAAATGATTGAGAGACAGGCAGGAGGATTACGGTTTCAAAGCCAGTCTGGATAATTTAGTGAGACTTTGTCTCAAAGTTTAAAAAGTAAAAGGAGGGCTGAACATATAACTTAGTGGTAAAGTTCTTGCCTAAAATGCACAAGGCCCTAGGTTCAGTACCCAGTACTGTGGAAAAAAAATCCAACTGAATGGCCTGCTTGAAGCCAGGAAAGAGGATACAAGATCGATATTAAGCTGGTGGGTATTTGAATGATTGGAAAGAGCTCTTCTAGACAGATGACAACCCAACAAGATTTAGAAGTTGTGGGCTGGAGAGATGGTTTAGCAGTTAAGGCACTTGCCAGCAAAGCTTAACGACCCAGGTTCAGTTCCCAGGTACTAACATGAAGCCAGATGTACAAAGTGGCACATGCATCTGGAGTTTGTTTGCAGCAGCTAGAGGCCCCAGTGTACCCATTCCCATTCTCATTCTCTCCCTGCTTGCAAATAAATTAAATTTTTGAAAACATTTAGAAGTTTTAGTAATGATTAGTAAAATAATAATAATAAAAACAATGGTTTTACTTTTTTCTTTTTGGCCCTGGCTAATTTTTTCCACAGTGAATAGAAATACATCTAAAAATCAGACCAGCATAATTTTATTTTTAATTTAAAAAAATTATTTGCAAGGAGGAGGAATGAATGAGCACACTATGGCCTAGTGCCACTACAAATGAACTCCAGGTGCATGTGCCACTTCGTTTATCTGGCTTTCCATGGGTACTGGGGAATCAAATTCAGGCCAACAGGCTTTGCAATCAAGTGCCTTTAATCAGTGAGCCATCTACCCAGCCCCAGAATACACTTAAAAAAATCATATAGGCCTTCATTTTATATGTTTTAAACTGCCTCCTAGAAGTACCTGGCAAGTTTCTGTAACCCTATTATCCACTCTAGGCACTGTCCTAGGAATTTTTTTTTTTTTTTTTTTTTTTTTTTTTTTTTTTTTTTTGGCAAAATTCCCATCTCTTTTTCCTGTTAAATTAAGCCTGGCTACATGAGTACAAAATGTTGAGCCTCAGGGACTAGAAATGAATGGGAAATTAAATGTGTGTGTTTTGGGTGTGTGGGTGTGGAGGATGCTAAAGATTATGAAGCAAATGCTGGGCTTATAAGACTCACCCTCGACCCGCATTCTGAATGGCTCTTGCTGATTACTAAAGCCCAGGGGAAGTTTTCTGATTAAGATGGCTTACCCCATTTTGAGCTTCACAAAAACTATAACGAAATAGTGTGGGAGGTATGTATGGAAAAGAACTATATGAAAAAATTAACAGAATAGCTAACATCTATATATGTTTTATATTTGAGGGGAATACCACCAATGGTCACATGATTACTGAGTGGTAGAGCCAAAAACTAAATCTGGGCAGATTCCAAACTATGAGACAAATCCTGAGCTGTATGTATAACAAGGTCCTCTGAAAACCCTAAAATATAAAACAAGTACAGCAATTGTTATGGTTATTACCTGTTTTCTTACTGTCTGGGAAAGACAGGCAGACAGGGGCCTTTAAACTAGAATCTGATGAAAGGAATGGTAGTGGGGGAGGGGTGTGGATGCCAGAGTGAAGAGCTCGGAAAATCACAGCTCAGTCTTCAGGTTTCAGGCCCGCCCCTTTGCTCCGCATTCATCCCTTTGTTACCTTCTCTGCGATTTCAGGGCTGAGGTTAATAAAGAGCTTCCAGAAAACCCATCATTTTGATTAAAGCCGGGACTATCTTGCCAGACAGCACTCTGGAGCCTGCCTACCGCCCACTCTGCTCTGTCAGTGCTGTGCTAAGGCTATTAAATGATTACAGGCAAAGGCTTCCGGCCCAGCCAGCCAGCTCTCCAGGACTGCTCCTTCCCCTGAAGAGCTGTTTCTGCTGAACCTGGCTTCCCCGGGAAGAATCTGGGCATCAAAGGCTTGTGGTATGGGTTTGCATGTGAACACCCAGACGCTTCCTCTCTCCCTTTCTGGTCTCTCTGCCACCCAGTTGCTGTATTCTTTCAAGCAGCTCTGATTTCCTTTATGCTTTCTGGCATTGAGCACCCATTTCATCCCTCTTTCTAGAATTTACCAGATTGTGTAGAACTATATACATGCAAAAACCACCCACAATTAAATGGGCTGAAAATACAGGTTGTAAAACATCCTCAAAACCCTCCCTACCCTGTATCTCAATTTTGTAGGGTTTGTGGACAAACACTGTCCCTCAACTTCTGGTGACTTGGGCAAAGCTAAGCTGAGGGATCACAGTTCACAAAACAGAGGAGAATTATAGTCTGAAGCCCAAATCCTGTCTAGGATCAGAGAGACAACAGAAAAAGCTGCAGCCACCTGGGAACCAACCATGTTCAGCATTTCCCTACTTCTTAGTCCTTCAATGGACAGCAGAAAGAATTTCCACAGGAAAAAATTAATATAAACATATACTCGCCATACTCTATAAGATTTTAGAATCTGTTATCAGAATACCTCGGTTTAAGCCTAGCTACATCATGTGTTATTTGATGTTGCACTAATTAATATCTTTAGGCATCAGTTTTCATCTGCAAAGGAGCTAATAATAGCAACAACCTCAGAGCTATTGCAGAATTAAGTGTAATTATTCTTAAAGAACACATAGCATGTTATCTGACAGAAAGTAAAATCTAGTGAAATTCTACTTGTTAGTAAGATTACAGCAGCAGATTATCTGTATAAGGACGACTGATTGCTTATCATGAGTTAGGCAGTTTATTGAGCAAACAATATATTGATTTGAATAAATTTCATTTTAATTAATTATAATTAAATTTATTTAAATGTCTTTAAATTATCTTTGTTTTATAGATAAGCAATCTGAAGGTTTAAATTTCAGAGAGATAATTTGCCCTGAATTAATAAAGAAGCTGAAAAAATATTCTCTTACTGACTGCCTGGCTTAATAATCCAGTGGTTAGTTTTTTCCTTTGGCTTTTTCTTTTCTCCCCTTGGGAAGGCAGGGTGGGGGGTGGCGATTCAGAATTGAACTGGATTCACAGGCCTAGCATTTTGATTCTGAAAGAAGCTGGGGGGAGGGGGCACTGTGCCTCTGATTGGAAGTCAGGTCTGGCAAGTGAGAGGCTGAGCCCACATCCTTTCCCAGAGACTTCTGGTGCTGCTACTCGGGGTGCTTCACTCACTTTGGGTGGGATAAGCTGATCTGGGAGAGGATTTTATGGCTGTTTGGTGCCTGAGGCCACAGCTGGGCTAATTTTCAGTAATCTTGGAGAGGAAGAGAGAATAAACTTGGCATATTTTTAAAGCCACAGCTCTCGCGCTTTGTGCCCAAAATAACTCTGCCATTTCTAGGTTAAGAGTATAAAGACATCATGTGCTGTAAACCTAGATTCAAACATTGGAATGGCTGGTCTCAAATCTCTGAGCTGGCTGTCTATAGTCAGCTTGGGTGTGGTGTGGGGGGAACCTGACTTCTTTCAGTGACCCCCCACCAACCCAGCAAGAGCTCAAACTGCCCGGTTTTCTCAGCCCTGTTTCCTGGTTGCTAAGGCTCCCTAGGATCTAGGGAGGAAATTTTCCCTTTATAGCAGCCTCTTCTCAAAATTCCCTCTGCAGCTGGCTATGATACACTTTGGGGAGAAGAATGCTTACAATGTAGGTTCTTGGGGGTGGGGTCACACAGGCTTCAACTGCAATCTCATCCTCACTACTATCTGTTATATAACCTTGAGCAACAGCTTGGCCTCTCAGCACCCATTTTTATTATAAGTAAAACAAAGATAAACCACCTAATGGCTCATTGTGAGTTTTACAAAGAGACAAGACTCATAAATTACAGAGAACAATGTCTGATATGCAGAAACTCTGAAATAAAGGATAGGTATTATTACTATGTAGTATTCCTCTACAAACCTAACTCCCCTTTAATCAACCCAATCCTGGAGGTTGTACTTCTGGGAAATTTCTTGTCAAAAGACTCCAGGGATCACTGCAGACTTCCAGCTGTGAAGCTTTCTAGCTTAAATGTGGTTGCCAAGGAGAAAGGTGTTCTTCAGGGTGCTCTGAAGGAAGCAGTCTAATTAGACATGGCAGAAAGCACCATGACTAGTTATCAAAACTCCAAGGTTCAAACAGCACTTCCACCATACTTTTCAATTCTTTTCTGCTATGCTCTTGAGTTAACATTGACTTCATGGTTTATCTGTAAAGTGATTATAATAGCTTCCTTCCAGAAGCATCATTATTTGTGCAACTACATTTCTTACTCATAATAACTTAGCCATTATGCTAGGAATTAATAATATGGATATGAATTAGGAATATGGATATGGGCAGGTAACTTGTTCTTAGTTACAGTTTAATGGGAGAAAAGATGAATAAATGAATAACTGAAATAATAGTTTTAAGATTAACTGGCATAAATAGCCTTGACCTTTCTAGAGACAGTATGTGTGTACAGTGGTTAAGAGGTCAGAATTCAAAACAGACCTGCCTCAGATCCCACCTACCTCTTACTAGATGTGTGAACTTATTAAACCCTGGCTGTCTTAAGGACCTAAGCAGTAAAATGGGTATAATAATGGACTTATCTCTAAGGATGGATATATAGATTAAAGGAGCTTAAAATTGGAAAGTGCTTATACTTGGTATGTGGTTTGAACTTTGAATACATTTTTGCCATTACTATTATTATTCACAAGTAAATTATCTCTTCTCTCTGCTATAGGACTCTATCTGGCAGCTCTTAATGATGGTGTTACTGCATTAAGTGACATAACACAAGCTGGAGTTGGGGATCAAAGGGAAGTGTGTAATAAATGCAGTCCAACCACAGCTAGAATTAGTGAATTTGTTATTTTCATACCCAAGAAATCCCAATTCTAGAACTCCATTTCACATAAATGCTGTTATGAATGTGTAATATTTATGTGTATATACATCTATCTATCTATCTAATCTATCTATCTAATTGTTTATGGAGCTGGAGAGATGGATTAGTGGTTAAGGCATTTGCCTGTGAAGCCTAAGGACCCATGCTCAACTCTCCAGATCCCATCTAAGCCAGATGCATAAAGTAACACAAGCACAAGGTAGCACATGCACACTCGGTGGCGCATGCATCTTGAGTACAACTGCAATGGCTGGAGGCCCTGGCATGCCAATTCCCTCTCTCTCTCTCTCTCTTCTCTCTCTCTCTTGCTTGCTTACTCTTGCTATCTCTCTCATTAAAATAAAATAAAATAAAAAGTGAAGATACTATGATGAAACTGGATGAATAAAATATCTGTCCTTTATTAAAGAAGAATGAAGTAGGTCTATGTATACTGACTTGGATGTTTATTAAATACATAAACACACACAAAAGCACATACACAATTATATATTAGGTAGCATTTTGAGTTGTGAAAGTTTACATACTTTCAAATAAATATAGAAAAAGGTGTACATTGTTTGACTAAAAATTAATTTGAAAAATATTTAGTTAAGGGAACTCTAATAATATAAACTACAGACTTGTAGGATAAAGATTTATCAATGTGGTTTTATCATTTGTAATAAATCTACTCTTTGAGGCAGGATATTGACAGGGGGAGTAGGTTATGCATGGGCAGAGGCTCTGCATCTGCTACATTTTTCTGTGAATCTAAAACTGCTCTAAAAAGAAATTATCAGGTATAGTGACATGCAACTTTAATCCTAGCACTCAAAGGCAGAAGTAGGAAGATTGCCATGAGTTCAAGACCAGCCTGGCACTACAGAGTGAGTTCCAGGTCAGTCTGGACTACAGTGAGACCCTACTTTGAAATATTTAAAATAGAGGGCTGGAAAGATGGCTTAGCAGTTAAGGTGCTTGCCTGCAAAGCCAAGGACCCAGGTTTGATTCCCCAGTACTCACATAAGCCAGATGCACAAGGTGACACATGCACCTGGAGTTCATTTGCAGCAGCTGAAGTCTCTGGTGCACCCATTCTCTCCCCCTCTAGCAGCTTCTTTCTCTATCTCAAATATACAAAGTAAATTTAAAAGTTATATATATATATATTATCAGCTGTGCATGATAGTGCATACCTGTAATCCCAGCTCACAAGGCTAAGAAAACAGGATTTAGGGTTAAAGGCCAGCCAGGACTACATAGCAAGTTCTACGCCAGCCTTTAATCCCAGCACTCAGGAGGCAGAGGTAGGAGGATTGCCATGAGTTCGAGGCCACCCTGAGACTACATAGATAATTCCAGGTCAGCCTGGACCAGAGTGAGACCCTACCTCGAGAAACCAAAAAATAAAAATAAAAAAAAATGTTATAAGCAAATAATAATGTAATTTTATTAATTAAATTTATTTGGAAGGTACAAATAAATACAAAATTACCTCATTGAAGGAACTGAGAGAAATCAACCTTTTATGCAAATAATGCTATAATGTTTAATATATATTAATAATATAATTGTATTTTATTTCAAAATATATTACTTTCAAAACTTTCATGAAAAGAATGGGAGATAAAACAACACTACTGGTAGTAGTTATTTCAGGGGAGATAGAGAATAAGGTACTAGCAATATTTTTAGTTTGGCACTGATTTAACTTTTCATAATTTTTATTCTTTTCATAACTAATTCAAAGAAAGACCCACATACAGAGATTAAAACAAACACTATTAGTTCAACATAGCTCAAAATGCAAGACAAAATGTTACTGTCACATGGACCTGTTATAGAATTTTTGGAACCTGGTTCCCTATGAAAATGGAAGTGAAGGGCTTGCTAAGAAATAAAGAGCCTCAAGGTAGTGATAGTATGATATTAAGCCAAGCAAGGTCTTTCTTTTTCTTTTTTAAATATACTTTATTTATTTGAGAGAGAAAGAGGCAAATAGAGAGAGAGAAAATAGATGTACCAGGGCCTCTAGCCACTGCAAATAATCTCCAGATGCATGTACCACCTTGTGCATCTGGCTTATGTGGGTACTAGGGAATCAAACCTGGGTCCTTAGGCTTTGCAAGCAAGTGCCTCAACTACTAATCCATCTCTCTAGCCCCAAGGAAGGTCTTTCTTAGTATAGGGCCCCATGAAGCCAGTCTGGCCTGGACTGGAGAGACTGCTGGTTCTTCCTCTCACATCACCATACAGTGACTTCCAGAGGGTTTCATACTACCCACCTGTTCCCACCTGGAACAGTGTGAGCCATGATCATTTATGCTTAACAATAAAGGAGTTTTTAGCTTGGGTTGAGCTGTCAAACTTTTCTTTTCTTCCCTCCCCCCTCACATCACAATCTGTGCTTCTTAAAATTTGGCAGCAATCCCAGGCTCTGTGTTGCTGTGTCACTTCTCAGCCTTAAGCAACCATTTCTAGACAAGAAGTAATGTGCCTGCATGGAGGGCATAAAATGGAGACATTATCAGAACACTTCAGTAGAAGCAGGGCAAAAGAATAGAAGAATCTTCTCTACTTCCATACCTCACATTGCATACTTCAGTCCCAACCATTTAATGAAGCAAAAACATTCTGAGTCCCATATAATGTGTGCTGGGCATTGTGCTAAGTGTCAGGAGTTTTAAACTGAGTGAACATAGTTCTGCTAATGTTTTTGGATATTTGCCACCAGTGAAAAACCATCCCAAGCATTTTACATGCATTATCTATAATCTCTCCTCTTTTACATATTAATAAACCTGAGGCTTTTCTGTTGTTTGTTTGTTTGTTTGTTTGTTTGTTTGTTTGTTTGAGGTAGGGTTTCACTCTAGCTGAGGCTGACCTGGAATTCACTAGGTATTTTCAGTATGGCCTCGAACTTGTGGCGATCTTCCTACCTCTGCCTCCTGAGTGCTGGAATTAAAGGTGTGTACCACCACGCCCAGCAAAGACTGTGCAATTATTAGGTGTTCTAAGATTTCAGGCACTGTGTAATGCTACTTCCCTTAAAAATCTATGTTAATATAAGGTCAAATTTCAGCAAATTTTCCCTTCACCCTTTACTCTTCCTCAGATATGATCATATCTTGCTTGGCTTAATATCACACCAGGTTATCAGAATTAACAAAGTAAAAACAGTTTCACACTAGTCATTCATGTGTATGTATTTTTAAAGGATATTTATTTATTTATTTATGTATTTGAGGGAGAAAGAAAGAGGCAGAGAGAGAAAGAGAGAGAGAGAGAATGGGCCCACCAGGGCATCTAGCCAATGCAAACAAACTCAAGATGTATGCACAACCTTGTGCATCCAGCTTACGTGGGTCCTGGGGAATCAAACTTGGGTCCTTAAGCACCTTAACTGCTAAGCTATCTCTACAGCCCATGTGTATTTTTAAGGTTGCACTTACCTCCCCTTTAGCTCACCACTTATAGATGCATAAAATTTCCAAACTCAACTTTGTAGAAGTGAAAATATTCTTATTAGCTTATTAACTTATCTTGACATCCCATGACTGATTTTCAGATTTGGTAGGGCTAAGGAAGCTTAAAAGAATCTCCTCTCCTAAAAACAAATTAAATGATTCTCCTCTCCACTGCATAAAATGAAACAAGTTTTTAAAAGAGGATACCTAAGGTCTTATAAAATCTGAGTACCTTTCTGATCTAATCTCCCATCAGCTCTCTGTTCCAACCCACCTATCAACTGCATGCCTCCTAGTCACCCAGATCAAGCACTTCTGATTTGGGGAGGGGCATGTATTTTTCCCAATGCCTAGAATTTTTTTCTTCCCCACATCATACCTCCTATACTGCAATACTTAGTATTAAGTACCAAATAATCTCAGACATGGTCCCCTAGTTTCCCAGTTCCATCTTCAGGCTACCAAAACATCCATTATTCATGGTTGCTGATCCCCGTAAAGATAGTATAAAACATCCGCTCAGAGAAAGGTGGACCAGATTACCTAATTTACATAGAATTTGTATTGAGAACAACAGAAATTCTTCACTGGCAAGCCCTGGCAGCTTGTTTCAGCTTTCTTTCCCCTCATTGACCCTGCCTATGCACTACAGAAGTCTGGTTCTTATCCTATGACATTGTCAAATTTCCATCTTACTGCACATTTTTGCATCCCCCTACATTGAATATTTTATATATATTACCTTGAACAGAGCCTGACTTGATGGAAGTGCTTAATAAACATTTGATGTGTGTATAGAAGGTTCTAACCATATTTCAATATTGAAGCCAAGCTAAGGAAAGTACCCATGGGACGCATGCTTTGTCTTTCATTTCATCTGTGTGTGGGGGCAATGGAGGTCAGAGAGAGGGAATTGGAATAAATGAGGATTTAAAGAGAAAGCTGCTAGTGGTCGTTAGTGGTGGAATTCTAGGGACTTGCCTGAGATGTGGTTTGAAGGAAGATCTTCCTAAAGTCCTTCAATCACAACCATTTAGAAGCTTGTTCCCTGGAGTCAAGGTTGTGACCCAGAGTGAAAAAGATCAAAAAAGCTATTTTATATGAAAAAAATCCCCTCATCCTCCCAAAAGAATTCCCCAAAGAAAATTACTTGGAATCAATTTACACTTAGTCTAACAGATGGAAATTGAAGCAACACTCACCCCTGACTAAACACAGTCCCACTGATGGCAGACTGCAAGGACAGCAGTTGAACTGGCATTTCAGTTCCACACAGAGGCCATGAGGAATGCTAGCCTCGGAGGAGGTTTCATGGGTCCCCAGGCCTTATCACTGTCAACATTACAGGGAGTCAAAGTGCTCTGGAGGGGCCCTAGGCTTTGGAAGTGATTGTCTGATAGAATCTAAAGAAGGGACCTAGTGTCAGAGTAGGTTGTTAGGCAAGATGCATCTAAAAAACAAACAGACCTTGGAGTACATATTAATCCATAGCATTGAGCCCAAGCCATCCTACCTCCTATCTCCAATACAGGAAACATCATTGAGGACAAGCAGGTGAGATTAGGAATACTGGCTGAAACACACCCCAGCCCCCAACACTCTGAAACCCATACATATGGATCAGGGTCTTAACACTCCTCTTTCCCTTTATAAAGAAGTCATGGATATACATTTAATATTCCTTTCCCATAGGCACAAATGCCAGATGTAGACAATATGCACTGCCCTATTCCCTGGTATCACTCTATGAACATCGACTTTTTACCAGACATATGTCCCATGATAGACTTTTTCAAACTGGCCTATGGGCAATCCAGACTATGTCTCCTCCTGCCCCCTTCTCCCTGTCCAACCCCCAACTCTTATAACAATGTTCTTTAGCCAGGGGCACAACAGTATCTCTTAGCCTTTAACATAATAATGTAGTGGGAACTATTTTCTCCTTCTCCCCACATTTCTACCTCTGCCCATAGAGAGAAGGGACTACCCACAAAATCAATATTCTATTCTTTGGGTAGTGTGACAGGAAATGAACGTAAGAAGGAGGGAGTCTTTAGTTCTACTTCCTTATTTACTGTTCCTAGGAAAGAATAGTTTATCTAGTTGGTGAGATTACTGACTATAAATGGATTATGCTTCTTAAGTGAGCAAAGTTACTGTCAAAAGTCACTATTCTTTCATAATACACCTCACTTTAATTCTCTTCTCTGCTCCCCCCAACCTGTACATGGTAACCAAAGCAACAATTCTCACCAACGGATATGGCTGCCTTTTATCTATTTTTGTCCCTTGCATTTGGGAAATCAGAGGACCTAATAAGTTCTTCAGACTATCTGCCAATAGTAAATGAGATGGTAACACTGATCCCTTAGTTTACTCCTTGCATCTGTTCTTAATTAAGATTTGAAAAAGGGGGGGGGTGCTGAGGAAATGGCTTAACAGTTAAGGCGTTTGCCTGTGAAGCCTAAGGACCCTGGTTCAATTCCCCAGGACCCACATAAGCCAGATGCACAAAGGGGCACATGTGTCTAGAGTTTGTTTGCAATGGCTGGAGCCCTGGTGCACCCATTCTCTCTCTCTCTCTTTCTCTCTGCCTCTTCCTCTCCCTCCCTCTTAAATAAATAAATAAATAAAATATTTGAAAAAAGATTTGAAAATAAAAAAGGATTGGTCTTTCCTGGATTTGTGGTAATTTTGTTTGTGGTATTTAAAAGGGATTTAAAATCTAGTCTACAATCACTATATCCTCTTCATTTTCCCAATATGTATGTTATTTTATCTTTACCTTACTAAACATTATACATACACACAAAGCCATTTCTGCCTGAACCCCAAAGACCTAGTGGTAGGCAAAATGATGCATTGTGCTCCCACATCTGATATATAGAATCTGTGAATATGTTCATGTCATGCTACATGACAAAAGGGACTTTAATTATATGATTAAATTAAGAATATTCAGGGGCTGAAGAATGGCTTAGTGGTTAAGTGCTTGCCTATAAAGCCTAAGGACCCTGGTTCAAGTACCCACGTAAGCCAGATGCACAAGGTGGTACATGCATCTGCAGTTCATTTGCAGTGGCTGGATGCCCTGGTGTGCCCATTCTCTCTGCCTCTTTCTCTATCTCTCACTCTCAAATTAATAAATAAACCAAAAATGCATAAAAATAAATAAATAAAAATAAATTACAACCTTTGGGCTGGAGAAATGGCTTAGCGGTTAAGGTGATGCCTGCAAAGCCTAAGGACCCAGGTTCAATTCTCCAGGTCCCACATAAGCCAGATACACATGGTGGTGCATGCATCTGGAGTTCATTTGCAGTGGCTAGAGGCTCTGGTGCACCCATTCTCACTCTCCCCCCACATCTCTAATAAATAAATTTAAAAACAAAAATCCTCAGATGGAGATATTATATTGTATTATCTGAGTAACTCAGTGTATGTACAATGTCTTTGTGTGGGGAGGGGGAAGGAAGATTTATAGATGCTACATTGCTGGCTTTGAAGAAGAAATAAGGGGCTGTAGTAGTTTGATTCAGGTATCCCCATAATCTTAGGTGTTCAAAATGCTAGGCTCCCAGGTGATGGAGATTTGGGAATTAATGCCTCCTGGAGGCAGTGTATTGTTGGGGCAGGCATATGAGTATTACAGCTAGTGTCCCCTTGCCAGTGTTTGGCACACTCTCCTGTTCCTGTTGTCTATCCAATGTTGGCCAAGGGGTGATGTCCACCCTCTGCTCATGCCATCATTTCCCCCTGCCATCATGGAGCTTCCCCTTGAGTCGGTAAGCCAAAATAAACCTTTCTTCCCCACGAGCTGCTCTTGGTCGGGTATTTTCTGGCAGCAATGCAAACCTAACTGCAACAAGGGCCAAAGCCTAGAAATGGAGGTGGCCTCTAAAAGCTAAAAAAGGCTAAAACATAGATCCTTTTAAAATGACTTTTTAAAAAAAGATTTTATTTTTATTTATTTAATAGACACAGAGAAAGAGAGAGAGAGTGAGAATGGGTGCACTAGGGCCTCTAGCCACTGCAAACGAACTCCAGACCCATGCGCTACCATGTGCGTCTGGCTTACATAGGACCTGGATAATTGAACCGGGGTCCTTAGGCTTCACAGGCATGCACCTTAACCACTAAGCCATCTCTCCAGCCCCTTTAATGACTTGAGATGGGTTCACACTATGTAGCTAAGGGTTGCCTAGAATTTGAGATCCTCCTACCTAAGTGTCCCAAGTATTAGAATTACATTGTTCAGGTTGCATCTATGTGCAACCATGCTTGCTTTTTTCTTTTTTTCTCTTTTTCTCTCTTTCTCTCCCCCCAACTGTCTATTTTTGGTAGTACTGTGAATGAATAGGAGTCCTTCTACAGAGTCTCGAAAAGAAATGTAGTACTGCAACACCTTCATTTTACCTCAGTGCAACACACTTTGGGCTTATAATCTCTAAAAAAGGTGAAAATCAAATTTCATTGCTTAATATACGTAGTTTGTGGTAGCCTTAGGTAACTAAGACATGCTTTGATACCTTGAGATGGAGTGCGGCTGTTATAAATGTCAAAAAATGTAGAACTGGGCTTTGGAAGTGGCCATGTACAGAGACTGGAAGAATTATAGGAAACATTATAAAAAGACCCTTGATTACTTTAGATGGACTTTTAATAGAAAGAGATATGCATTACTTTACTAGAGAAGACCCAGAATATGTAAATTGTAATGAACACACTGTTTGTGCAAATAAGAACATTCAATGTGCTTCCAGAGAGGGCTCAGTGGAAAGGAGAAACGTGTTATTGACAACTGATGGAAAGTGGGTCCTTGCTCTGTAATGGAAAAATACATCCTAATGTTAGGCCACTGAAACCCATTTTGGACTTCTGGCCTCCAAAGCTATAAGATAATAATTTATGTTATTTTAACACACAAAATGTATGGTTAACTGTTATAGTAGTAACATGAAACTAGCACATACTCCCACAGTTGGCCTAGAACTTAGTGAAACTACTATTCCCTTCATCTGCTATGTGGGACAAAATAATAGTGACATGTTAATTTCAACATCAAGCAGACATGGATTGAAACACTGCCTCTGCCATGGTATTCATTCATGAATTCAACAAATATTTCTTAAGCATTAGTATGTAAACCTTTTACTTTATACCAGAAGATTAAAAAAAATAAAACAAAACTCATTTACCAACTGTGTGAATGTAAGGAAGTCACTTAACTCCTATGACCCTCAGTTTCCTTGTCTGAAATGTGTGAGTAATAGCATAGTTCTCTCTTATCAAAGTTGTTTAGTTATGCAATGAACATAAAGTGCTTATGTCAGAGTTCTCAATAAATAGTAAATACTGCTATTGAATCTTCTTTCCTCTTACTGTAAGACTATTTCTATGATACAAGGGGCAATGGTATAAGGAGTAACCTTAAAAGTTAATCAAAGCTGGGCATGGTGATGCTCACCTTTACTCCCAGCACTTGGAAGGCAGAGGTAGGATGATTGCTGTGAGTTCCAGGCCAGCCTGAGACTACATAGTGAATTTCAGGTTAGCCTGGGGTAGATTGAGTCTCTACCTTGAAAATCAAAAAATAAATAAATAAATAAATAAATAAATAAATAAATAAATAAAATCAACAAAGATCCTCCCTGCAGCTACTTTTCTGTGTTTTTCTTTTTGTTGTTGTTTTTGTTTCCTAAAAGGATGATTGGGTATATAGCTCAATTGGTAGGACAATTACCCAGCATGCAGGAGGACCTGAATTCAGTCCCCAATCCCCAATACTGGGGGGAGAAGGAGAGGGGGAGGGGATGGCTTTCCAAAAGACTTTACAACAAGGGAATTTCTGTATCCCTGGCTCATCATCAAACACAGAGCCAAACTTAACAGAGTCAAAGGTGTCTTTCTCAGAACTGTTTACATACTAAGAGACATTATTTTCCTAAATCCATCCTCTCTTATATGCATTTCCTTTGGTAATGCCATCCTTAGGACTGGCTTCTTTTGTCTTTTGCCCAATCTTCTCCCTGGGAGGTATATCATTCCAAGAAGGGTTAGTTCTGAGGAAGTGCTTGGACTCCATGAGATAAAGATAAAGCAGAATCTATGTCTGCTTCCTGTGCCTTTTCTGATTGTGAGTAATAAGATTCCAAGTGCTGAAACAGAGAAAGTCCCCTCTCCAGTCCACAACAATCAGCAAACTTATGACCCTTCCCTAGAGACCCCTGATCTCCAGCAGTGCTTGACCTGAATATGTTTCTCCAGATTAGGCAATGACCTTCTCAACTGAAAAGTTGACTGCCTCTGTGAAGATGAATTTTTCAAGTTCCTTCGGAATCTGGGCTGAGTGTCTTTAAAAAAATTCTTGCCATAAAAGTCCTTTACTATCACTCTGACAAGCTCCAATTTCTAGTTCACTAGCATGGATGAGGCTGAAGATAAGGATTGCTGGAGCTAAAAAGCTTAAAGGAATTACAATTTGTCACTATGCCTTCATTGTAAACCCAGGTCAGAAGTTAAATATTTTGTGTTCAAACACCTTCCAACAAAGAGTTCCCAGATCCCCAATTCTAAACAATCTTTCTCACAGGAGGAAGTGAAGGCTCCACCCTTCATTTCCCTTTCCCCACAATGCTCTCAAACAAGTAGGCTGATGTCTTTGAGCTGAGTGGGGTGGAATAATTAGTGAATTTCCCCTTCCTTTGCCCCTTTGCAATGTTAGGATCTCCCAGGCAGAAACCTGACTCTTGCTTTTGATAAGAAGTTTAAAATTTCAAGTCTAAAATTATCAGATATTTTTTGTTGTTATTTTCTTTTTTTGATTTTTTTGAGACAAGGTCTTACTATGAGGCCTGGCCTGGAACTCACTATGTAGTCCAGGATGGCCTTGAATTTGTGGCAAGACTACTGCCTCAGCCTCCTGAAATGTTGAGATTACATATGTGTGCCACCACATCTGACTTTGTACATCATGGAACAAAAGAAGAAAAAAGTGACATGACTGTGAAGAGCTGGGGAGATGGCTCAGTGGATAAGACACTTGCTGCACAAGCATGATGACTTCAGTTCAGATCGCTAGTATAAGTACAGCCAGACATAGTAGCAGGCATTTGATTTCACAGCCTTCCTACTGCAAGGTTGGACACAGAGATAGGAGAATCTTCCAGAAGCTCATAGACCAGCCCATGTGGTTTTTGCAGTAGTGAACAAGAGATTCTACCTCCAAACAAGATGGAAGGCATGACCAGCACTTAGGGCCATCCCCTGACCACCCATGCCATGTGGTATATGCATTCTCATACTCACCCACAAAACATGCATACATAAGTACACACAAAGATACACATTTAATTTAAAACTGTATGAGGGGGAAACAGTGGGAAGGAAAAGTTTAAGGAAGAATGGGACAAAGCAATGGGGGGGTGAAGAAATTGGGTAGGGGTACAGTTAGAGGAAGGCTAATCAAAACTAAGGACATAAGAAAAAGCCATTTGGAAACACTACTTTGTAAATTGATTAAAAATATAATTTAAAAAGGTTTGACATTTGAATAGGTGGATAAAGCTTCTACCAGAAGACATAGGTTATTAATAAAAAAATCTCAGTGTCAATAATGAGATACCTCTCAATGAGTTATTGGTCAGGGAGACTACGGAGGGCCCTAAAACAATATAGCCTATTGCCAGTGCTCTTGGCTACCCCCTAAAACTAAATAATAAGTACCTATTTCTGAAGGTAGTACATGAGTTGGTTATAGGACATAAAGAAATCAAGATGCTATTGAGCTACTGGCTAGCTTTCATAGTGCCGACAGGTTCTATGCAGATTGCTGGGAGAGAAAAGCTACCAACAGTCTTGTCCAGCTGGAAACCCTACATGCTACAACACTAACCTGCCAAGCAAGATGCGCCCACTGGTACAATAGTGCCATTACTGTTATGGGGGTAACTATATGACCATGACTGCTATGGTAAGGGAGGCCTCAAATTTAATCAAGGCCTTAGTGGGAAATCTATTATTGTTTGTATGCTAAATGAACAGGCTGTCAAAATATTGGTGTTTTGTGTTGGAGAGATGGCTTAGTGGTTAAGGCCTTTGCCTACAAAGCCAAAGGATCCCGGTTCGATTCTCCAGGACCCACGTAAGCCACATGCACAAGAGGGCGCATGCATCTGGAGTTCATTTGCAGTGACTGGAGGCCTTGGTGTGCCCATTCTCTCTCCCTCCCTCTTTCTTCTCTCAAATAAATAAATTAATTAAAAATATATATTAAAAAATATATATATTGGTGTTTTTACTTGTATATCAGTGCTGCTCTCAGCCTCAATCACAGAAGTTTCCTTCTATAATGGTAGAGGTTAATGCAGAGACACATAACTGATGGAAGTGACGAGCATAAGTGACTACTGTATGCTTAGAACATAAAAGGACATCTAAACTACCCACTCCACAGCTCTGGGAACCTCTTAGAAGAAAGGGTGGAAAGTCGTAAGAGTAAGAGGATGGGGGAAAGTGCTGTGGAATACTATTTTCTAGATACCACATGACTTTGGTGGTGGTTTGACTGCAAAATGTCCTCCATAGGCTTATGTGTTGGAACACTTGGTCCTCAGCTGTTTGGGAAGGTGATGGAACCTTTAGGAGGTAGAACCTTGCTGGAGGAAATGTATCACTGTGTATAATGTCTTGAGGTGTTATACTCTGACCCTACTTGCCGTTCTCTTCTATTTCTTCCTGCTTACTTGATAATGTAATGCTGGATTTCTGTTCCTGATTTGTCTGCTAATAGTGAGCAATAAGAGATCCTGCCTCAAACAAGGTGGGAGGTGGACTAGATCTACCCTCTGGAATTGTGAGCAAAAATAAACTCTTTCCTTACCTAAGTTGCTCTGGTCAGGTATTTGTTCACAGCAATGTGAAAGTAACTGATACAGTGTTATACCCATTAACTCATAGCAGTGTGGTTTCTTGTACAAGATTGACCCCACCAATACGGATGCATGCATAGGATTGGGGCTCACAAAACCCCACTCATCCCAGAGTATCTATTGGCAGTTAATGATTGCTATGGGAGATGAGTCAGGTTCTTCATTAATACAGATACCAATAAGTTGCCCAAACTCCAGTAAATAACCTCCCATCTATGATCACACAAGTGATCTTAATTAAATTCACTGGGTTACACATGTGAATACCCCACCACATACACACACTATGAAAGTAGCAAGGGGATTAATTGGGAAGAATAAGGGTGTTAGTGAGTATGGGAGAAGGAGAAGAAAGGGTAATAGGGGGGTGATTAATATCAAAATACATTATATGCATGTATTAAATTATCAAAAATAAAATTAAGAGCTGGAGAGATGGCTTAGAGGTTAAGGCACTTGCCTGCAAAGCCTAAGGACCCTAGTTCAACTCCCCAGTACCCACATAAGCCAGACACACAAGGTGGCACATGCATATGGAGTTTGTTTGTAGTGGCTAGAGGCCCTGGTGTGCCCATTCTCTTCCTCCCTCCCTCTTTCTCTCTCTCTTTCTCTCTCAAATAGATTAAAAAAACATAAAAATAAAAATTTTTAAATGTCTGATTGTTTTCTAAAACTTAGTCAAAAGTTATTTCCAGGCTGGAGAGATGGCCTAGCAGTTAAGGCGTTTGCCTGCAAAGCCAAAGGACCTCAGTTCGATTCCCCAGGACCCATGTAAGCCAGATGCACAAGGGGGCGCATGCATCTGGAGTTCGTTTGCAGTGGCTGGAAGCCCTGGCGTGCCCATTCTCTCACTATCTCACTCTGCCTCTTTCCCTCTCTCAAATAAATAAATAAAAATAAAAAATATTTTTAAAAAGTTATTTCCTCAGGAAGAAGTTTTCAGGTACCAAATTATATTTTTGTGATGTACTTGTCATATTAAAAGGATCAATGATAACCAAAGAAACTATAATGAGGCTCTATTTCCTGGTCTCATATTACCATGTGCTTCTCCATCTGCGGGATCTGAAGGAAACTGGAGCCTAGGAGAACAATTCCTGATGCGTTTTTTCTTCTTACTATGTATGTTCTCAAAATGTGTGTCAAGGAACACACACGAGATTCAATAATTTTCAGGAGGCACATAGTCTTCATTTGAGAACACTGATGTGGAAAAATTTCTTTTATGAAATGCCATGGCTCCAGCCATGACTGTATTGTGCCTAGAGCTACCAATCCTGGAAAAGTCTGTACAAGGAAAATATAAGAGGCACATAAAATACAGGGAGTATAGGAAAAAAAAACTATTTTAGAAATAATGTATCATATAGAAATATTTAACTTTAGAAAACCCAAAACATCTCCATTCCAGTCTTATTTACATGGTCAATGCAAATCTAAGGTGCAAAGTACCCTCCAAGAAGGAGATAAAGACACACAGATTGAGTCAACAAAGACTTAGGCTTCCTGGCTTCTCCCAGATTCATTCCCCTTCCCACTCCATCTTGATCCCTCCCTCCAGGTCAGTCTACAACAATCAAATTCTTTGTTTTATCATAAGCTCCATAAAGATTCACAACCTATAACTAACATAATGAGCTCTATACTCCCAGAAAGTGAAATTTCATCGTACAAGAACTGGCCTCAGCTTGAGATCACTACAACAAGCTCCACTCCCAGGCTGTCAGATGGAAGGTGAGAGAGAAGACGCTGACAGGACTGCCCCACTCACAAGATCCATGAACTCATTTTTTACCTCCTAACAAGGCTATGGACACACCTCCCAGGACTGGAATTGCCATGACAACAGCACAAGTCAAGGGTGAGCAGGTTAGTGGAACAACATGCTTTCTAAATTTTCCAACAAGGCCTGAGGCTTCACTCATGAGATGTAAAAATTCATTCTGACAGTGCTCCTAAATGGAGTCCAAAACCCTGAAGGAGCATGGTTTATTTGGGGGGAGGAATTACAGATGGAGTTTCCACTGAACCCCTCCTGGGGAGTTGGTTTTGTCAGAAACACAAAAACTCTAAGACAAATAAGAGAAGTACACATAAACTATGTCCATTTTCTACAGAGTAAAGAGATGTGACAAACCAGGACAAAAGCAATCCCCCAAGGAAATAAAGGCGAGTACTTTGTAACAACATCTCTGTAACAGCCTCCCCACAGAGACTACTCAGAATAACTCAGGTCTAAATTTTGAAGGTAAAAGTCAGATATATCCTTTTATGAAAAAAAATCCTAAAAACAGCTATTACGTACTAAACATGGTTCTCTGGCTCTGTGATATGCGGGTTCTGTATCACTTAGTTTGTGTAACAACTTTATAAAGTATACACCACCCTGAGCTACACTTCAGAGAGAAACAAAATAGAAAAGTCAATCAGTCCCAAACACATAACTGAGTGTGGAGTGGGAAAGGTCCCTCCTTCCCACAAGAATCATAAACAGATTTCTTCCTAATAGTTTTTGAGCCTCTAAACATACTAGATATCAGGAGTATTTACTCTAAACTAATTTGTTTTCCTTCTTGTTGCTGTTCTATGTATGTGGTTCTTTAGTTTCATCTAAAAGCTTCCTTCCCATATGATAGGCAAGCGTTCAAACATTGAACTACCCCCCTACACACACACCAGCTCTCTTTTCACCTCTTATTTTAGTGTGTGTTGCTGTGTGTATGTGTGTGTACGTGTCATGATATACATGTGGCAGTTAGAGGACAAACTCAGAGTGTTAGTGTTTGCTTTCCACCTTGTCTGAGATGGGCTCTCTCATATTTTTGCTGCAAACTAGCTGGCCCACAAGCTTCAGAGTTCTCCTGCCTCTTCCATTGCTGTAGGTGTGTTGGGATTAAAAACACATGTGCCACTATACATTTGGCTTTATATAGGTGCTGGGGACCCAATCTCTGATCATCAGACTTGTATAGCAAGCACTTTTAACTACTGAGCCATCTCCCCAGCCCCACCTTTCCACTGTTTATTTTGAGGTAGTATCTCACTATATAGCCCAGGCTAGCCTTGAACCTGGCAATTCTGCCTTAGCCTCCCAAATAGCTGAGATTACAAACCAGTGCCATCAAGTCTGCATCTAGATAAATTCTTAAATTTTAGGGGACATAAGGGATTACATGGAGGCTTCTTTAGACACAGGATGCTGGGAATTTCTAATCTGGTAATTCTAAGGTAGGGCCGGAGAATCTCATTTCTAACAAGTGCCTAGCTATTGTTGGTACTGTTGCACCAGTACCAACTATAGGAACTACACTTTGAGGATATTGTCAAGTCCTTCTAAGCTGAAGCTCTCTAGCTAAGCCTCATTGCCTTGGTAGCCTTCTCTACCTAATTAATCTTTTACTATTTAGCCCCAGACCCCCTGGGGTCTTGCTTCACAAGCTATAACATTATCTTTGACAGTGCTATGTGCTTTGGAATTCCCTGAGCTCTTTAGAAAATACAGAATGGTCATTCCTTGGTATCCATGGAGGATGGCCTCTGGGACCACCATAAATAAACAAATCTGTGGATTTTCAAGTTGTTCATATAAAATAGTACAGCATTTGCATGTAACATATACACATCCTCTATTATACTTTATATCATATCTATATGACTTGTAATGCTTAATAAAATAAAAATGCTATATAAATTATATTACTTAGGAAAGAATGACAAGTAAAAACGTCTGTACATGTTCAATACAGATGCATTCTTCCCACATATTTTCCATTTGTGGTTGGTTGAATCCATGGATACAGAACTTTAAGTAATAGTTGTATTTCCCACTGTAAAAACTTTAGGGTTGGGTTCTTTTGGTTGTTGTTGTTACTTGCTTTGTTTTTATTTTTGAGACAAGTTCTCCCCATATAGCTCAGTGTGACCTAAACTTAAGATCCTGCTGCCTCAACCTCTCATGTGCTAGAATTACAACCATAACTGGCTGGCATTAAATAATTTTTGAGATCCTGTGAAATATAGAAAGAGGAACCTGGAAAAACCAAATCGGCCCATTATAGCCAGTTCCCTGAAAGGCAGGGACCATTTTTCATAACCTCTTAGGATTCCCTCTAGGAACAAATCACAAGAGAGCATTAAGACCTTTTCAGGTATTCACACTGAGCAGTTAAAAAAAAAATAGTTCTAATGCCTGGTGGATAACTGGCACTTTAATACCCCCCCCCAACATAACACAATCCTCTATCCTTAAGAAGCTATAACTATATTCTGTGCATTCACTGCCTAGCTAATTTTCTCTCTGCTCAGTCTCATGTGAACCTTAAGGGAAATAAGGAAGCCCATGATCCAGGTCTGCTTACACAAGAGGCAAGACTAGACAAAAGGGGCCAGTAATCGGAATTAACCAATTTAATGCCTGACTTGTTTATCCTGAAGAAAACATCACCTGGTAATGCCTTCGTTGATCCCTTCAGAGTGTAACATCTTTACCCTAGGCTTTTGAAGACTGTAAAAACAAATGAACAATTTACCAACGAATAAAAAGAATTAAAGGTTTAAACTGCAGCAAGAAGCACAGTAAAAGCAAACCAGGCTCAGTTCCTTTATGTCTGTGGCCATGGCTATTGCAGACACTGTTATGAAAAGAACAGAAGTTGGGGAGAGGAAATATAAGAGTACATACAACCTAATGGGAATATGGCCATTAGCAATATGTTCATACAATAAAGCTCTCAATTAAAAAAAAAAAAGAACAGTAAGTTGCTGATCATAGAAAGGGTTGAGGCGCAAGTATAAGGAGACTCAGGCACAAGAAAGAAGCCTTCTAGAAGCCATTGCACTTCACTGTGAGTCATGAAGAATGACAAAAATCAATGAAAATCAGGCCTTGTTTGGGACTGTAAACAATCAGGTTTGGGAGCATTTTCCTTGTCTTCAGGGAGCAATTCATAAACTATCTCTTCATACCATCTTCAGGAGGGCAGTCTGTTTCTGTAACTACTGCATTCTAGCCACCAGGTCATCAGTCAAGGCCATATTATAGATTGTACACCACAAAAGTATCCCAGAAAAAGAATAAGAGGACTACATATTTATTAATACTATATGCCAACCACCATGTTCAGCTCTTCCTTCTCTTTTACTTGACATGAAAACTCAACAATGATGATGTTGTGACACTCAACTTATAGAAAGGGTAATTAAGAAAGTGTGAAATTTCTGTTTGCACAGCAAGTGAACTTGAGATTAGAATTCAACTCAGATTGGACTCCAAATCATACTCTTAACCTTTATGTTGTATTCTCTCCAAATAGTAAAGAACATAGTTTGAGCTCTGCAATATAAAAGTACAAAAGGACAATGCAGAAGAGGCAGAAAGCAGAGAACCTTTTTAACTTCATGTAACTGGTTAAGGAAGCATTGTAGAAAACATGGCTAGGTCACTACTGAATAACGGGAAGATGTGACCTCTATGTAGCAGTCCATGAGAACTATAACTCATGTGTCATTGTGTCAGCAAACAGTAGAGAAGGGAAATAATGGAGACTCATTACTTAACTTTGGCCAAAAAATGTGGGTTCCTTTTGAATCTGAAGTATAGACCTGGGCCAGATGCATGACTAATCAGTAGATACTCCCTTCTCACATTTATCTAAGAATTTACACCAACCAGCATGATCAATGAAAGAGAGAAGGCATTCATACTTAGTTCCTAACTCACTGAATTGAACTACAATGTTTCCATGAGAATAAGAATAACCCTGAAATCAAGGCTGGGTGACTAGGCATGACTTCATGGGATTGCATTGATGGAGTAACTCTCACCTTCTTTCGAAGCCTCCTCATTCTGCAACATTTGATATTCTAAAACCACTTTCCCCTCCCTCACTTCTTCATTGGCATGGGTGTTGCAGATTTGTTCAATGAACTATTTTATGTTCTTCCCCTTGCCATCTGGCAACATTAACTCTCTAATAAATTACTTCAACATGTGCATTTTTTTTGACTTTTAGTTGAATTGTGCAACATTCATAAATAGCAAATGCTGGCTGATTAGAATCAATGAAAGCCCTTAGAGTTGCCAGTGAAAATTATTTGAAAGGCACCTGATTATTTTTAGAAGAAAGTTTTTTTTTAAATATTTTATTTATTTATTTTTGGAGAGAGACACAGAGAGAGACAGACAGAGAGGGAGACAGATAGAGATGGGCACGCCAGCAGTCTCTCAGCTGCTGTGAACGAAATCCAGATGTGTGCGCCCCATTGTGGGCAAGTGTGGCATTGCGCCCTTGCATCACTGCATCTGGCTAAACGTGGGACCTGGAGATTGGAACCGGGTTCTTAGGCTTAGCAGGCAGATGCCTTAACCACTAAGCCATCTCTCCAGCCCTAGAAGAAAGTTTTTACATGCATATTCTTAAGTCATCTGTTATGTATATGTGTATGTATTCATTTGAATTTGGATGGATTCTTGCAAGCTAGCTACACTTTGAATAAGTGTCATATAAACTTGGCTTTGGAGCTAGACACACTTGGGTTTGAATCTTATCTCTGCTACTCACAATCTGTGTGTGAACTTAGGTATACTTCTGAACTTCTCTGTACCTCAAGATGTCAAAATTAAAATAGACATAATAAATTTTGTGCAAGATTGTCATGAGGAATAAATTAGAGCTCAGCTGTAATGTCCTTGACACAGTGTCTAGGTATATTATCTGAAAATTAGTAACTACTATTATGACCATCATGATGCATTATTAACTGAGGATTATGGTTGATGCCATTTGTAGTCTCTACAAACCCATAATCCTCCATTTCTAAAAACTGCTACAGGGATGGGTTTCCAACACTATATTTTTATTATATGACACAGCTGTAGTGATTGGGTAAGAATAAGAAAATCAAGGAAATGTGAGTTTAAGCAACTTTCCTTTGCTTACTCAGCCATTGAATTTTTGACAACTTCCATAATTATAGACTATAAACCATGATAATTACCCCCCACACTTTCCCTATCACAACTCCACTCTTTATCGTATTCCTTCCCCCTTTCAATCAGTCTTTCTTTTACTTTGATGTCATCATCTTTTCCTCCTATTATGATGATATTGTGTAGGTAGTGCCAGGCAAGGTCATGGACATCCAGACCATTTTGTGTCTGGACAAGTGCATTGCAAAGAGTCCTACCCTTACCTTGGCTCTTAACATTCTTTCCACCACCTCTTCCACAATGGACCCTGAGCCTTGGAAGGTATGACAAAGATGTTTCAGTGCTGAGCACTCCTCTAGTGCCCAGCTATTTAATTTTTTACTCAACCTGGTAGAATTTCTGTCCTGAAAGTATGTACTAGGAGTGGGTTCACATTGGTCCTCTAAACAAAAATCTGTAAGGTGCTCAAGTCTGGCAATGTGTATTTCAAGGCAGTAAAATTCAGTCTGTGGAGGATGTTGGTACTCGGGAACAAGCACTTCTGGCTTTGACTAGAACTCAAAGATGGCAATGGCTTGGCTTTGGTAACTCCATATGCACAAGAAACCGTATTGCAACTCCCCATATCTACTCCCTCCCTCTTTCATCTTTCTTTTGCTTTGAGTGCATTTCCATTGCCTTTAACCAAAAGTTCTTGGGACATGAAGCCACCAGTTCTCTGTGTGGCTAGGAGAGCCAAAGCATTTGAAAAGCACTTCATTTTGTTTGTTTGTAGACAGGGTCTTATGTAGCTCAGGCAAGCCTTGAATTCTTGATCCTCCTTCAATTCCCAATTGTTAGGATTACAAGGCACATCACCACGACTTGCTTGATTATTATTATTATTTTGTTTTCTTGAGGTAGGGTCTCACTCTACCCCAGGCTGACCTGGAATTCACTATGTAGTCTCAGGCAGGCCTCATACTCACAGCAATCCTCCTATCTCAACCTCCTCAGTTCTGAGATTAAAGGCATGCACCACCATGCCTGGCTTAATTATTTTTTAAAAGAACTGTCTGTTTTCAACTCATGATGAATACTATATATAAAGTTAAAATAGTTGTGTGCATATGGAAATCATGTTTGCATAGAAGACATCAAAAGGGAGAAGTCAACATTTCTGATCTTACAAAATAAATCATTCAATCAATTTTCCAGAACCCAAACAAGAAAAGAGAGACCCCAGCTCTTTACCTGGTGTCGCACTGGATACTGTTGGCCACTGCTGATCAGGCCCTCCTGGACCAGCCCGTAGAATGCCAGCCTCCTCCAGGTGCACAGAGCTGAATAAACATATCGACCCAGATAATAGTTAGAGCATGAATGCTTTTCTACCTTTATCTCCACCCTCAGAAATTGCTTCCACTCTGGAGAGAAGACTTCAACTAACACTTTCTGCTAAAGCTTGAACTGCAGCAATTATAGCTGAGCAGTCACCTTGCAAAGCCATTGCTGAATTACTGCCTACTGCATCACACCAGTAATAAACATGTTCTATCTTTATGGCAACTTTGGTTTTTATTAATGCCATGTGGTGCCCACTAAATCTAACAAAAGGCCCACCAGAGGACAAAAGCCATTTTAACAACTTAATGCTGATGAGGAAAACTTGTTCTCAAAAGTCCCAAACCTCCCTTACAGGTGGGTTCTATATAGTAAAGAGGAAAATGTATTGAAGTTATTTACTGATCATTATAGTATAATACATAGTAATGCTACCAGTTTGGCTATCCAATTCATTCCTGTGTGTGCATGTATAGGTGTTACCAGGGATTTAACCCAGGGCTTCATGTATCCCTGCCATTCTTTATACCACTGAGCTAAATCCTCAATTCTTTAAAAATTTATTTTAAAACAGGGTATCACTAAGTTGCCATGGCTTGCCTTGAATTTGCTATCTTGCTACATTTGCCTCCTAAATAGCTGGCATTATAGGCAAGCACCACCATATCCAACCCCAATTTATATATGTGTGTGTATGTGTACTTTTTAATTATTTATTTATTTTATTTGAGAGAAAGAGGAAGAGAGAGAGAGAGAGAACTGGCATGCCAGGGCCTTTACCCTGTGCATCTGGCTTATGTGGGTCTTAGAGAATCAAACCTGGGTCCTTTTCAGGCAAGTGCCTTAACTGCTAAGTCATCTCTCCAGCCCTGTACTTTTGTTTTATATTTTTATTTGTTTACTTGTAAGTAAAGGAAGAGAGAGGGAGAGAATGGGCATTTCAGGACCTCTTGCCACTGTAGACAAACTCCAGACACATGCACCACCTTGTATCTGGCTTTGCATAGTTACTGAGGGATCGAACTTGGGCCATCAGCCTTTACAAGCAAGTGCCTTTAACCACTGAGTCATTCCCCCAGTCCCAGCAATTAATATTTTTTAAGAAATGTTTACTTAGTACATTACAAGAGGGAGCAAGCTGGACAGTATCAGACTACCACATGCAGCCAGCCCTACTAGAGGAACCCAATTACAAACACTATAAATCTGGGTTCAGAAGAAATTAATTCATCATGAAACACTGCTAAGACATGAATTGAGAGATCTTTAGAGGCTAACAGAGAGAAAATGCAAAACTGTTCAAGGGGAGAAAGTACACTGTATGCATTTATGTATGTCTTCAGCTAATGCAGATTAGAGCTTCAAATATGTGTATATGGATGAAGGAAGGAATAAACAAGATCCTAAGTCAATATCCAAGAAAATGTTCCAAAATTGAAGGATGCTTTTTAAGTAGACCTTTGCTTATCTTTTAAATTAAATTAGTAAAATGAAACTTGGACTACTGACTGAAAGAGTTATGTGAGACAACAGATGAGGCAATCTTGAACTGCTGTGGGGAAAGACATCTCTACGTTCTTACTATATTATCTTACTCTTTGACTTCAAACAACATATCTAATAAAAATTCACCCATTAAGCTTTCACTTATCACTATTGTTCCCTCATATTCAGCCTAGAATTTTCTTTTTTTACAAATATTAATGCTATTTAAGAGTTCTTGGGTCCCAACAAAAAGTATATTAACTCCAAGTCATAAAGATGTAACAACCCACACAGGAGACTTCTCAGAAACAAAGCTATAAACAAAGTCTGAGGCTGAAAAGGTCAAGAAGCCAAGCACATATGTTGGGGGGGAAAAAAGAGTATTATTTAAGGTCCCAACTCTGTGTTCAATATATGATACTGTGAGAAAGATAAGCCATTTTAGTTTTAATTTGTATCTCATTTCTTATTCTGTTTAATGTCTTAATTGAAAACTAAACAGGAGCACATTTGTCTTTGGCTATTTTTGTTTGAAAATAGAACAAGGAAGTGATGTGCCTTTTAATATTTTATTGTAAATGTAGTTTTAAAAAAGTATTTATTTGTTTGCAAGCGGTGGGGGGAGGAGGGAGGGAGAGAGGATGGCCATGCCAGGGCCTCTTGCCACTGCAAATGAATACCAGATGCGTTTATCACTTTTTGCATCTGTTTTAACATAGATGTTGGGCATGGTGCTTTGATTCAGGTATTCCCCCATAAACTTACATATTCTGAATGCTAAGTCCCCAGCTGATGGAGGTTTCAGAAATTAATGCCTCCTGGAGGCAGTGTATTGTTGGGGCCGGGCTTATAGGTGTTTTAGCCAGTTTCCCCTTGCCAGTGTTTGACACACTCTTCTGCTGCTGTTGTCTACCCAGTGTTGCCCAGGAGGTGATGTCCACCCTCTGTTCATGCCATTTTCCCCTGTCATCATAGAGCTTTCCCTTGAGTCTGTAAGCCAAAATAAACCTTTTTTCCCCACAAGCTTCTCTTTGTCAAGTGATTTCTGACAGCAATGCAAACCTGACTGCAACAGTAAAGTTAGTACCAAGGAGTGGTATCAATTGCTGCTAGACACCTGACTGTGTGGCTTTTGACCTTTTGGAACTGCTTTGCAGGAGGAATGTGGGTGAATTTGAAACCTTATTCTAAGAGATGCCTTGCAGTGCTGTAACCAGCTTGATGGACTATTCTGGTCAGAGTTGAAAGACGTGAATGCAGTAAGAACTATGGACTGTGAGGTTTGGCTTGTGAGGGTGAGAAAGCCTGGATTGGGCTAGAAGCAGTTACTGTGAGAGGCTTACTGTTATGCCCGTGTCCTGAGAACTTGTACAGGGTTGCTTTGCATAGAAGCAGAGTGGTGTGAGCAGAGGGATATGACACAGAAAAAAATGAAATCTTTGTGCCCAAACTGCTGCCTGTTCAGCTGCAGTTATATGAGAGATTACAACAACTGACCTGCATTGGGACAACAGAAAGAATGCAGTCTTTTGAAGGGGACTGAATGCTCAAGGAGTGTCCTGTTCTTCAAAGTCAGCTTTATTCCCCCCTGGATTAATAAATTGGCACCCCACCTAGTATTATGGAGTGTAAGAAAACCAGGAAAGAGTGGGTCATTGAATTTGCAATACAGTTTTGTGTTTTGGCAGTATGAAGCAGGTTTGCTGGATGCCTGCATGGAGACTTGATGGAGCTATGAGGATGGATCATGGGTTGCAGTAGAGACCCAGTGAAGATGCCAGGCCCACAAGATGGCTGCTAATGAGAGGTGCCAACCCTGGATGAATTTTTCCAGGACTGTGAGTAGCCTAGCTGGAGGGGTGGAATTGGAACTCCAGAGACTTGTTGCTGGTTAGAATTATTGGACTTGGAGATTTGGTACTGGCTAGAGTTGTTGGACTTGGAGCTACAGAGTTTGATGTTTGTCCTGTTTAAATCTTGTATTGATTATTTCTTTGCTATGCCCAATGCTATCTTTTGCAGTGTGGCTGTGCATTCTGTGCCATTATGGGTTTTTTTGGTTTATTTTTGGTATTATGGCTCAGTTAAAAGACTTTGGTACTGGGATTGATAAAAACTATGGGACCTTTAATGCTGAAAGAATGCATTGCATTTTACATCATGGATGGTTATCAGTTTATGGGTGCCAGGGGCGGAATGTAGTGGTTTGATTCAGGTGTCCCCCTTAAACTTAGGTGTTCAGAATGCTAGGTTCCCAGCTGATGGAGATTTAGCAACTAATGCCTCCTGTATTGTTGGGGGCAGGCTTATGGGTATTATAGCCAATTTCCCCTTGCCGGTGTTTGGCACACTCTTCAGTTGCTATTGTCCACCCAATGTTGCCCAGGAGGTGATGTCCACCCTCTGCTCGTGCCATTGTTTCCCCCTGCCATCATGGAGCTTACCCTCAAGTCTGTAAGCCAAAATAAACCTTTTTTCCCACAAGCTGCTCTTGGTTAGGTAATTTCTGCCAGCAAAATGTGAACCTGACTATAACATTGGGGAACTAAACCCAATCTGACAGGCTTTGCAAGCAAGCACCTTTAACTGCTAGGCCATCTCTCCAGCCCCATCAAACGATCGTATTATTAATGCATTGCTGATATTTTCTATGCCTATTTTTGAACAATGTGAGGAAATAAATGACTAAGTCAATGTAAATCAAAGCATGAATTTTGTGTATGGAATAAGTGTCACACAAATCTAAGACTAATGAAGTTAAGTAAAAGCCTTAAAATTAAAAAACCTGGGCTAGGGCTGGAGGGATGGCTTAGCAGTTAAGGC
This sequence comes from Orientallactaga sibirica, assembly GCA_036365145.1. Lineage (NCBI taxonomy): Eukaryota > Metazoa > Chordata > Mammalia > Rodentia > Dipodidae > Orientallactaga > Orientallactaga sibirica. The sequence goes on along the minus strand of JAEOAD010000005.1, from coordinate 47,368,761 downwards.
GCTTGCCTACAAAGCCAAAGGAACCAATTTTGATTCCCAGGACCCACATAAGCCAGACATGCAATGTAGTACATGTGTCTGGAGTTTGTTTGCAGTGGCTGAAGGTCCTGGCACACCCATCCTTTCTCTCTCTCTCACTCTCTCTTTGCCTTTCTTTCTTGAATAAATAAATTAATTTTTTTAAAAACCTGAGCTGGAGAGATGGCTTACGGGTTAAGGCACTTGCTTAGGAAACCAAAGAACCCAAGTTCAATTCCGCAGGATCCACATAAGCCAGGTGGCACATGTGTCTGGAGTTCGTTTGAGGTGGCCAAAGGCCCAGGTGTGCCCATCCTCTCTTTCTGTCTCTCTCTCTCTCTCTCTTTCCCTCTCTCTCTCTCTCTCTCTCTCTCTCTCTCAAATAAATAAACCCTTAGAATAATGAACTTGAGTTAGAAAGATTACTATAACTTATGAAAAATTTTTTCTTTAAAAAAATAAAAATCCCTTAATTCAGTAACCAAAATTACTTTTGTTTTTGTTTTTTTCAACTAGGGTCTCTCTCTAGCTCATGACCTGGAATTCACTATGTAGTCTCAGAGTGGCTTCAAACTCATGGTGATCCTCCTACCTTTGCCTCCCAAAAGCTGCTCCATCACACCCAGTTTTTTCTTTTTCTTTTTTAATTTACTTGCAAAGACACAGTGTCATGGGTGGGAATAGGGAAAGAAAGGTCATTCCAGGCCCTCTTGCCACTGCAAATGAACTCCAGATAAGTGCACCACTTTGTGCATATATATATACGGCTTTATGTGGGTACTGGGGAATGGGACCCAGATCACTAGGTTTTGCAGGCAATTGTCTTAACCACTGAGTTCATCTCTCCAGCCCTAAATGGAGTTTCATTTTTAAAGCTGTATCTCATAGCTTTAGTATCTTTCAAGCAAAGCACTAATTCAACTGAAAAAGTAAAAGTTGGCACAGTAAAATATGTCTTTATTTTGCACGGCTCTACAATCAGCTCAGATACTGACAAAAGCTTAAGTTCATCTCTAATGAGTATAAAGGATTCCTCTAATACTTACTATACTACCATCTCTATAAATGTTTCTGGTTTAAAATTATGACCCAGGTGACATTTCACCAAACCAGCTACTAGTCTTGAGCCCTTCCTTGACTGCTTCTGGTTCAGAAATAGCACCCAATATAATGATCTCTGCTCATTGTAATGCCTGAGATGGTAGTAATTTATTTAAATCATTTTAATGAACTAAAACTAATTTTTCACTAATTCTACACATACTCTGTATGCTTTATCTTTAGATATTAATCTAAGTTTGGTGAAGAATAACTACAATTACCCAGATTTGGGGGAGGCTTCATATTTGGAGTTTACTCCTTCCTTAAACTTAAATCCTTTTGATTGAATAATAATTAGTTTCCTGATTCTCCCAATTTGGTTTCTAAAGGCAGTCATAAATAATCAATCTTTTATTTGGCCCTATTGCATGGACACTAGGTCAGTTCTGAGTGTAAAATCAATTACTGTCAAAGAGACAAAGGAGATAAGGCAAAATTATATGTAATTGCAGTCTTAGTGTAATGCTATTATTCTAGGTTAATCTAAAGTAAGCTAGATTTTTGTCTCCAGATATTCAATCAAGTCCCTGCACATGGCTCATCCTCTAGAGAGACCATACTACTGATGATAATAAGAAAATAAATTGATGGAGAAAACAAGGAGATTAATAGGGGTGAACTTGAATAAGGATAGCTATCAACTATTATAGTTAATAGCTTGTAACAGTCAGTGTGTGAGAGAAAAGCTAGGCAGACAATATGTGTATATACATTTCACAATGCAGCCAAGTCTTAAAGCATCAGACATGTATGAATTAGAATCTTTAAGGGGAAGACAAAGAGTGTAGGTTAAAAGAGATTAAAAAGTTAAAATTATTTCCTTATTGAAATTTGAAAAACTTTGCACGCAAACACTTTAGATTAAATAAATCCTTGTAGAAATTTCAATGCAAGTACATAAAAATCTGTCTCTGTGATTTGATTGCCATTCTTATTTTCTAATAATCAGCAGTTGGCACTGATTACTTCCAATGTTTCAAGGAATAGACATGGAGACAAAAATAACTGCATTCCCTTGGAAGAGTATTTAAGGCTTCTTAGTTTGAACATCTTCTTCTGGCCTGTGCATATACAGTTTATTTAAACAGAACCCCCTTAAATTTTCTCCTGAATGAAGGAAGGAAATACATACCTGTGCATGCCTGCTCTTAGTGAGGCAGAGTAACGCCAGTCAGGGTTGGGCTGCCGTGGCTGCAAATCACAAAGGGAGTTTTCATTAAAATAGCAAAAAAAAAAAAAAAAAAAAAAAAAAAAAAGTTCCCCCAGGATAGTGTTAATTGATTAATTGATTAGTTGTTTCATTAAATATTTTCAAGCATCTAAACAACACCACCAAATGATAAATTAAGAAACTCTAAGAATAAATTCATAATTACATACATATCATTAAATTAGCTCACATAAACTGAATGTTAAAGAAAACCATATTTAGGAATGTTATGAGGCTCAGTTTGGGCCTTGCCTTGCCCAATATACGTCTGAGCGTTCTTAAAACACCAAGGTAAGGGCAGTCTTTCTTGAAAAAGGAAAAGTTTTCACTGCTTTTGCTCTCAAACATCCTCAATCCTATATTCTAGCTCTAACAGAATACGTTCTTACACAAGTTCTGCTGGACTGCAGAGGACTGCAATCTGCTGTTAGCTTTGCAGACTGCAGCATGCTTGACCCAGGGCAGATGTGCCCAGTCATAACACCAGCAACTGATAGGAGCCTCTTCTCCTGAATAAAGAGGGACACTAGAGAGAGGAAAACAAACCACAGCAAAGTCTGACCCTGTTTTGCTACCTAGTCCTCATAAATCCACTTGCTCCACTCACAGGGCTTTACCCTCCTCATTCAATTGCTCTTCACTGGGCTTTGACAGCTTAACTGGGAGTAGCTGCGCTCTGAGAAGACTGACTCATTCTGCAGCACCTGTGTACTGGAAAGGTTTTTGTTTTGTTTTGTTTTGCTTTGTTAATTTGTCCTCTCTACAAACTGACAATTCAAAGTAGAAGCGACAAAGAGGAAGAAAATAAGAGTGCCTAAAGACTGTGAGACATTCTGTGCTATTTACAAAGTATTCAGCATTACTGGAGACAACACTACACACTACATACTATTTAGCATAAATTTCATCATGAAAAAACTTGGGATGAACATTCCTCTAGATCTGCTTTCATGAACAGAGAGTAAAATGGCCTTGTTATGAAATGCTGAAGTATAGCTAAGTAGAAAGACTGGAGAGTTGTAAGCTGTATTTCACTCTGGATTATAATTACTGTATTTAGTAAATACAAAGCTGCAGCAATTATCAATAATTATTTTTTCAAAATACCAGTAACTCCTACTCTTATCATGCAAATTATTTCATAAATACACCAAACATTCTAACAGATTCAGGGATGGCTAGGAGACACTCCAAGAACCAGTCAAGGTTCAGAAGAATTTACAACTCTGGGATTCTTTATCTCAAAGGTCCCTGACACCAGCTGCCCTCTTTGGTCCTCTTCTACTCTGCTGGCAGGGTATTCATATGCTAACTGCTTCATCCTTGGTTTTCAAGTTTGCTATGATTGTTCTATCCAAAGTAGGATAACACCACAAACCCAATAGGTCCCCACTATAAGTAGTATTCGAAACCATAAATGAGAAGCTATTTGCAAATAAACCTGAAAATATGACCAAAAAACATTTTACTAATTATCATCTGTTCTTGCCATTGCAGTACTAATATTGGCTTATCCATTGAGAGAATATTCCTTCAAGAAAAACTCTGATAAGATCAAAATACATTATATATATGCATGAAAATATCAAAAATGGAAAAAATAAATAAAAATTTAAAAAGTAGAAAGATTCTGGGGCTGGAGTGATGGCTCAGCAGCAAAGCCTAAGGACCAGAGTTCTATTCCCCAGTACCCACATAACGCCAGATGTACCAAGTGGTACATGTATCTGGAGTTTGTTTGCAGAGGCTAGACACTCTGGTGTGCTCATTCTCTCTCTTTCTATCAGCCTTTCTCTCTCATAAGTAAACAAACAAATAAATATTTTTTTTAAAAAAAGAGAAAGGTTTTCTATGATTGGGTAACACTCATGTTGAAAAATATTGCAATTTGAACTTCGGAATGAAAGCACCAGCAGCCTCAGTTTGCTGAGTGGCACAATTCTATCAAGTTTGAATAGGAAAGTCAGTTTATTATACACTTTCACTTTCTTGACAACACATTTAATTTGTCATGCTGCTGTTTTCTATAACAGTCCATAAGCAATAACACACTTCACAGATTCATTTGCCAGAAACACATTATGAGATTTCTTATAGCAATAAGATCAGACAGGGGAAAAGAAAAAAGTAATTAGTATGCTTTAATTAGCTATTCAATGCTAAACAAAGGAATAAGCACTTCTATCCTAATTCTTTCTTTGACCATATACTCTATGAAAAAGGTTGTATCTGTTTTGCTCATAAGATACAAACATCCTCAAATATTCATGAATGCAGAGCTCCTTAAAACCTAGAAGAGTTCTGATAATATTCATTGAGTTCTTAGAATGATTTAAATAAATGAACTATCACACAAGGTCAACAACATTGTACTTAAATTACAAAAAAAGGAAAAATATGGGCTTTACAGATATTATATTTGCCTAATCAAAACAAGTTTAGCTGAGTCATATATCACTAATACAAAAGTCTATATTTTAAACAAGTTTACATGGAATGTAAACTTACATAGAGAAATATATATATATTTCTCCTTGTTAACTTCTGAGTTTCAGATATTGATTTATTTTAAAACAACACAAAATTAAAAATAGTAAAGTGCACGTGGGTTTCATCCAAAATGACCAACTTTAGAAAAAGTTCAGGTTGAAAGGTAGACTATTGGTATAATCTCATCTGACCATGATTATTTAGTTCTAAAATATTTGCACATTGCATCTCAGTACTACACTGAACTTCTTTTTCTTTTCTTTCCTTCATTCCTTTGTTGCAGGTTTTCTTTTTGATTTTTCAAGATAGGGTCATGTTCTAGCCCAGGCTGACTTGGAATTCACAAATGTAGTCTCAGGCTAACTTTGAACTCACAGTAATCCTCCTACCACTGTTTTCCCAAGTGTGCTGGAATTAAAGGTGTATGCCACCATGCCCAGCTTTAGTTTTCTTTAAACAAGGTCTCATGTAGATTAGGCTGGTTCAAACTTGCTACATAGCCTTGAACTCTTATCTTCCTACTTCTATCTTCCAAGTACTGGTATTACAGACATGCACAACCACTTCTATTAGTGAAGTACTCCAGTATTTCCTGTAGTTTTAAAGCTTAGTCCTTCAGAGAATAATAGTCACAAAACTCTACTTGTGAAAAAAAAAAAAAAACACAGTTAGGTAACCCAATCCAGATGGGTGATTAATATTACTGAAGAACAAGAACTCACTTGAGTTCATATTAAAATTATAGAAAAAGTTTAATTTATTTTGCAGTGACATGATTTATGACATATTCCATAGGAATATATGCTAAAATATATGCTAAAAAAGATGAGTCACTACTTATAAGACAGATTAAAATAAAACAGATAAAAAACATTCTATGTTATTCACAAACACACATGAAGACTCCATGAAATAATGTGCTGTCTTCTCACCATGAAAATCTATGTTGAAGCCATCAATAGACTGCTCTCTGAAACCTACGATTATATGTAATATCTCCTTTTCCTTCTTAACAGGACTCTATTCAGAATGTATCCACTACAAATTTTCATAGTGATATCTTATGAACATTGATATAAACTGTGGAAGGCAGTGTTCTAAGATGGCCCCTAGCTCTCCACACCCACCATATATGCCCTACATAATTTTCAAGACTGAGATTGTGAAGAGTTTCTTTTTCTTTTTAAAAATATTTTATTTATTTACTTATTTTGAGGGAGAGAGAAAGAACTGCATATAGAGAGAACGGGCATGCCAGAGCCTCTAGCCACTGCAAATGAACTCCAGAAGCACACGCCACGTTGTGCATTTGGCTTACATGGGTCCTGGAGAATCCAACCTGGGTCCTTACGTTTCACAAGCAAGCACCTTAACCACTAAGCCATCTTCCCAGCCCCTGAAGAGTTTATTTCTGTACCTAATTTGTTGAGGTTTTTTAAGAAAGGGAGATATTCTGGTGGCACTAATCCAATCACAGGAGCCTTTTAAATTCAAGTCTAGAAGTCAGAGATAGAAGTCAGAGTGATTTGAAGCATGATGGAGATTCCCTATGTGCAGAGATTCCCTATGGTCAGCACTGAAGATAGAGTGATGGGAAAGAACCTGACAAATCTGTTTGCTGACAGTGACTGCTTCCCCCACTCTACCCACAGCTAACAGTAGGTAAGCAAACATGGGTTTCAGCCCCCAAGGAACTGAATTCTGCTAACAACTTAAATGAACTTGAAAGTAGATTTTTCTCCAGCACCACTAAAAGAGTACACAGCCCAGCCAACATGTTGATTTTAGCCTAATGAAAACTTTAAGCAGAGAACTCAATTACATAGTGCTATGGACTATGAGATTCTAAATGGATGAGGTTTTAACCACTATTTCATGATAATGCTTTTCTTTTTAAAATATTTTATTTATTATTTATTTGCTAGGAGATGGAAAGAGAGAGAGAGAGAGACATTTGCCACTGCAAGTAAACTCCAAACACATGTACCACTCTGTGTGCCTGGCTTTACATAGGTACTGGGAAATCAAACCTGGGCCACCAGGCTTTGCAAGTAAGTGCCTTTTACCACTGAGCCATCTCTCCAGCCCAATTCATGAAAATTTGTTACAAAGAAAGAGAAAAGAAATGCATTAAGGAAAATTAAAATATAACATTTAAAATAATCATTACTACATTTCATACTGGTTTCTGAGTATATCAAAATACAAAGATGTTGGACTGGAGAGATGGCTTAGCGATTAAGTGCTTGCCTGTGAATAAGGACCCCGGTTTGAGGCTCAATTCCCCAGTACCCACGTAACCAAGATGCACAGGTGGCGCATGCATCTAGAGTTTGTTTGCAGTGGCTGAAGGCCCTGGTGTGCCCATTCTCTCCTCTCTCTCTCTCTCTCTCTCTCTCTCTCTCTCTTTCTCTCTCTGTTTCTGTTGCTAATAAATAAATAAAAATAAACAAAATTTGTTTTTTTAAAGAAAGACTTCATTAAACAAATACAAAGATGTTAAACCTGAAGAAAAGCTTATATTGTCAGACTAAAGAAAACAAACCTTTACTCAGAAATATGTTTAAAAATATGCTAAACCTAAGGAATTCTGGATAGAATACTTTCCTCTGAACACAGTCATTTACAACCCTAATCCACAGAGCAGGAAAGTAAAATGAACATGACTTTAGGATATACATAATACAGTACAACAAAAAGTGCTGGGTCGGCTTGTTCTGGACACACAGCCTGCAAGTGCAGCAGCTGCTCTCTTGCATTTCCACTCCCCTGGAGCCCAGAGCTCTGACCCAGCAAGGTCTGAAAGAAACTAATGTTTTTCTTCACCTTTGCAATGTCAGATATTTCTTTGCATGTTTCAAATTCAAATTCTTGAAAGAAAAAAGCTTGCATATTTTTTAGGTTAACAGATTTAAAACACTGCTAAACTATTCTGATAGCCTCTGATTTTTTTAAATCATGACTATACATTATACTGCTCAAAATATTGCCACATTAATCAGTCAAGTTTATGTTCATGTTACAATATGCATGGAAATGTCAATCCAAGTGAGTTCCTGTAAAAGTCACATTCACAAACACCTGTTATAGAATACACATGACAGCCAGGCATGGTGGCGCATGCCTTTAATCCCAGCACTCAGGAGGCAGAGGTAAGAGGATCACCATGAGTTCGAGGCCACCCTGAGACTATATAGAATACACATGACATGAAAGTGTGACGGGAGCTACTAGGAGGAATAAATGGGGAGGAAGAGGATTAGCAAAAACAAAATATTATGAAACCCATTACTTTATATGCTGAATTTTAAAACACCTATAAAACTCCATCAAATTCAGCTAAACAACTGAGGTTGCGATGGCAATTTTTCCTCAAACATTTGCAAACTGACATCATTCTGACCTCTCATTGAGAAGAAAAATTGGTAGCCAACCAAGGCAAGTATCCAGAACTGACTCTGCTCTTCTGTCAAGTCGACAGCAGGCCAATAGACAATGTATAATCTGCCAGGCTGTGTCCCTGCAGAGTGCTCTGAGGAAGACCAGATGCCCATGTGATGGCTCATTCCTCGGTCAGAGAAAAGGGTAGGTCAATGACATCCAAGCCACAATAAACAGATTTATTCATCAGTCAGAATATGTAAAATATAAAGAGACAGAGAAGAGCTCAGTCATAATTCCTTGTAGCTAAGCAGTCTATAGGAAAAGCAGAAGAGGAAGTCACTTGAAGAAAAGCTTATATTGTCAAATAAAATAAACTTTTACTCAGAAGAATAGTACTATAACCTACATGAAAATAGCAAAACTAAACAGCCCCCTACCTTAAAGACTGGCTACCAAAGACAAAATACTGGAATGGAACTTCATAGATTAAAAAATTGGGGGGGGGGGCAAGAGGATCAGAAGTTCAAGATTATACTCAAGTACATAGTGAGTTAAGGCCAGCTTGAGCCATATTAAACCCCATTTCAAAAACAAAACAAATAAAAATAAAATTCTTGGTGTATTGCATCCATTGTGATTTTTATATATTCACCACCACGTCACTATGGATTGAGTGTAAATCTGTTCAATGGAAGAATCACCAAGCAGCAGTAAGTCCTAGAGAAAACTAACAGTGCCACCAAAGAAGGCTTAACTGGATCAGGTCACCGTGTCTGGGTTTAAGGTGAATATTCATACATGTGGTAAAAATAACAGGAGTTGGTGACTACAGATTGCTTCAATATAAGTACATGTGAAAACAACCTTAATTCCTCACTACAATTCTTCTGTAAATTCCATATGTTGTGCCACTGTTAGACAAATATGCCCAGATACTCCAAGTACCTCATTAGCATTTATAACATGAATGTACAGAATCTATCATAGAATTCAGTCTCTTTTCATGGTGAATCTGAAGGGGGTGCCAACTATTTTCACTATCATGTTTTCAGAAATCTCCAGAGAGAAATTCTGACCTGCTGCCAAAAAGAAAGAAAGAAACAAAAAAACCCTTCACTTTACAGGCAACTTATAATACATTTCAAAAATGCAAAATCTGGGCTGGAGAGATAGCTTATCAGTTAAGGCACCTGCCTGCTAAGCCCGAGAACCGGGTTCCAATCTCCAGGTCCCATGTTTAGCCAGATGCAAAGTGATGCAAGGGCGCAATGCAGCACTTGCCCACAAGGGGGCGCACGCATGTGGATTTCGTTCACAGCAGCTGAGAGATTGCTGGCGGGCCCATTCTCTGTCTGTCTCCCTCTCCCTCTCTCTCTCTGTCTGTCTTTCTCTGTGTCTCTCTCCAAAAAAAAAAAAAAAAAAAATGTAAAATCTACCAAGATTAATCAGGTATTAAGTGGTAATGTTTAATTAGCAACAAGAAAAGTCTCAGTATAAGAATAGAGATAAAAGATCTTAGTAAGCTTTGCCAATACTAAAGCAAAACAAACAAATAAACCAAATAAATATATATTATCTGGTAGTGAGATTTTACTCACTCATCCTCCCTTTGTTGTATGTTTTATGCAAAGAATTACTCTTTCCAAAAGTACTTTACTTACCCTACTAGATGAATTAATAATGGCCCAAATGCATGAATATCTCATATCAAAAAGAGTAGAGTTGGAATTTCTGTGTACTTCAAATAATGAAAAAGCACAGGCTTTGGAGTCAGAGAGACGTGTCTAATACCACTGTTAGTGGTAAGCAGTGTGGCTTTGTATGTTATATAATCTACCTATGCTCAACATTGATAAGTTTTTTTAATGCATGACTTAATATAGAATGAAATCATCTATATCAATGGCAAAGCAGAGTACTTTTTACATAGTAGGGTGGTCAGAGAGTACATATTCCTTTATTCTTCCATTCCAATATCCATCTACTTTTAATGTTGACACATGCCATTAACTCCATTCCACACCCTCCTGAGATCTGCAGAAGCTAGGGAACAAAAGAGAAAGCCCAGCATGGGGAAGTAACAGGTTGATCTAGCATTGAGGAATTTAAAAATTGAGTGATTTTGTTGCCATTTTTCATGCTACAACAACACGACTCACTCTTGCCCCATTACTACAGTAATTTCAGGAACTGGAGATCTTGGGACCCTTCACTGAATTTTGAGAAGTGTCTAGTAGATATCTGCCTTTATTAAATTTATGCACTCTCCTGGCAAAATCCTACAGGGAAAAAAAATCACTTTCTGACATAATTTTCTCCCTAGATTAAAGGTTTGTGTCTCAAAGTACCTATTAAAATGCAGGTCATTGTAAAACAAGAATAGTTCACATATCAAACTGCCCTAAGGATTCAGTCATGAAAGGGAGGGCTGGAGGTAAAACTGAGCTGTGCAGGCTTGCTCTCTGTGCTTGTATACCACCTGTAGCCCACCCCAATCCCAAAGGATTTCACCAGAACTTGTTAAACAAATGTCCATAGTGTCCTTATTTAAAGCTAAACCACTTCACAAGCTTCCAAAATCTGTGATCTAAGAGTCCTGGAAATTCTTTGATGTCCCATCTCCCTCCTACTTTATTAAACTGCAGTCTGCCTCCTGTGGCTACTCAGTATTGGTGACCATCAATCAGTTTCTCCTGAGAAATACATAATATCCATTGGAAAGTGAAAACTAAAATCTACTCACAATCAAACAAGGGAATTCTGTGTTTCTGTATTATTTTTCTCAAGATTATCATGGACTTAGGATGTAACATAGGGGCATTGGTAAATCATAGCAATATGCAAATGGAAAATATATCACAAAATACAGAAATGACAAATATCATTAATTAATTTGTACTAACTCAAAGTCCTATCTACAAAGAAATTGTTTGGAAAGGCAACCCAACATTATTTATGGAACAGAATTTTGAAATCCAAGTTTAAAGTATCCTTATTACTTCAAACATGTGTAGAGACTACCCAAACTTTCCAAACTCACCTACACACTCATGTACTTTCAATAATTTATGAGCATTCTTAATAATTATGAAGAATATGGCTTTATGCTGAGTTAAAACACAAAAATAGTAGATATACTAGCATCTGTCTTCATGTACAGAATGTGATCCACTTTCCAAGCATTTTGTATATATTGGAAACCAAATTTCAGATATAAAAAAAAAAAAAAAAGAACACATGCTTTAGATGTATTGACATTTAACTTAAAGACATGAAGGGCTTCAAAAGCCTACTTTACATCTCATCAAAACCACAGAAATTGTCAACAGGGAATTAGAAGATTATGGACTGCATTTAAAATAAATACAGGGGCACCATCTTTAAATGAATGCAGAGTGTGCCAAGAAAACAGCTAGGTTAGAATTCTTTTTCTTTTATTTCCCAGCCATAGTTTGTTCTGGCCTTCACCATCTCCACATATCCATAATCCACTCACTCTATTATCTCTCCTACCCAACCAGATAAATTGGTACTTATCCTCTTTGCCTTACTATCATTCATTTTCCTTGAAAGCCCCTAGAAGAGTGACCACATCATACAACTACAGAAAATTCTGTCTTCAGAGTGAGTTCTACATTCTATGGCTTCATCCCCTCCAATATAAATTTGCCAAGTGCCCTATCACATTAGTTCAATATGACTGAGATATGAGTTAGATAATTTTCACTGTGGACAAACAAATGTATAAACAGTAACAGTATACAGAGATGACCCCAACAGCCCTAAGGGTCTCAGAGTTTATTTTAAAAAAGGAACAGCCAAGACCAATTTCCCTATAGATGATATAGCAGAGGCCCTTTCTCCTTGAATCTCATAACTGTACTTTTTAATACACAATCCTTATTCCCAGGCCTGTTCTAATTCTCCACAGAGTTATCCTTTAGCATCAAACATGTAAGACTAATCCTCACTTCTCAAGCCAGTTTTATATCATAATTCTCCATACATGTCAAAAGAAAATGGGAAGTAAAACAATTCCCTTATGTTACTTTTTCTAGAGAGAAAACACCAGATTACCATCAGACCAGAGGCACTACTAATACGCAACTAGTTTTCCAGATAAACCCTGTTGGTGTTAGTAAGTCAGTAAAGACAACCATCTAGTATTGGGGGCGGGGGCATGAGAAAATACACGGCTTTCTGGAAGACCCCTCATCCACAATCTCACCTCATTTTGAGGAACAGACTCATTTTTGAGGATAATCAGGTTCCCAGCACTCTGTCCACTTTGGCCTGTGAGGTGCCTATTGTCAGTCACTGCTGCTTGGGTTCCCCCAGGTCCTGTTCCTGTCTGGGCCCCTGTGTTGTAAAACATGAAAGTATCACTCCCTGAGCCTGCTGTCAGGCAGGCCTTGTAGCAGTAAGTCTTGGTGAGGGAGCCATTCCCTCGAACCTCAATGAAGTGAGGCTGTACTTTGAGGCCATGTGGTATTCTGGCATCAATATTGTTATTGGCCTGTTTGTACAGTTCTGCAGGGCACCGCTCCCTCACTCCACAGAAGCCTCCACAGCATGCAGTGCCATAAGCAGTGTAGTGGTAGCACTTGATGATGCTCAAAACAATGATTGTCAAAAGAAATATAAAAGATACTGTGCTTAATGCTATTATCAGATAAAGTGTAATTTCAGAGTATGTCCGAGGACTCTTTATATGTCTCTGAGTGTCAGGGAAGATTTTAGAAACCCTGTCCACCACAGCCACTGTAATAGCCACAGAGGCTGACAGTGATGGCTCTCCATTGTCACGGACCACCACAGTCAGGTTGAAAGTGGTACCACTCTCATCCCCTATCTTCCTGGTAGTCCTAAGTTCTCCTGTGTGCAATTCTACTTTAAAGAGGTCCAGGTCAGAAGTTTGGGCTAGATTGTAAAAGAGCCAAGCATTTTGCCCAGAGTCAGAATCCATGGCTATGACCTTGGTGACCAGGTAGCCAGCAGGGGCAGTCCGAGGCACCATCTCAATGGCTGCTGATGAGTTGGTTGAGGTAGGGTACAGAATGTGAGGGGCATGGTCATTTATGTCCACCACATACACATAGGCGGTCACAGTGCTGCTCAGTGGTGGGTTCCCCTTGTCCTGAGCCTCCACAGTCACAAAGAACTCCCGAAATTTCTCATAGTCAAAGGAGCTGACAGCATAAAGGCTTCCACTGGCACTGTTAATGGAGACATAGGAGGTGACAGGCAGCCCTTGAATCTCCCTATTTAGTAGCGAGTAGGTCACCTCTGCATTCTCCTTTTCATCTGGGTCTGTGGCTTGCACAGTGCACAACAACACCCCTGGCAAATTGTTCTCCTGGATGTAGATGGAATAGGACTCTTCCAGGAAGCTTGGCGGATTGTCATTGATGTCAGAGATCTCAATCTGCAGTGTCCTCTGGGATGTAAGCTGTGGTATTCCCCCATCAGAGGCTGTCACTGTGATGTTGTAGGCTGCCATCCGCTCTCGATCTAGTTGTCCATTCACCACCAGGGTATAGGAGTTTCCAAAGCCATTCAGCCGGAAAGGTAGTGTGGCCTCCAGACCCAGGCTCACTTTTCGGTTAGAGCCTGAGTCTTGGTCATTGACACTAAGAAGAGCCACAACGGTATTGAGGGCAGCATCCTCAGGCACTGGGCTATATAGATCCGTGAGTACTACCTCTGGTGCATTGTCATTCACATCCACTATGTCCACCAACACCTTGCAGTGACCTGCCATGGGCACTGGACCCCTGTCAGTCGCCTGAACATAGATCTGATAGGAGGAAGCCTCCTCATAATCCAGCACCCCACTCACTCTCACTTCTCCCGTGGTAGCATCGATACTGAAAAGCTGCCTCTCCCGGTCTGAAGTGTAGCTGCTCAAGGAGTACCTCAGCTCACCATTGGAACCTTCATCCGGGTCAGAGGCATTCAGTTTCACCACCAATGTGCCTGGAGGTGCGTCCTCCCGTAGCTGGACACGATACGTGTTCTGGTCAAAGGCAGGAGAGTTGTCATTCGTGTCCAAGACACGAACAGAGATTTGTGCTGTGCCTGAGCGGGCTGGGCTGCCCCCGTCTACCGCGGTAAGAACCAGGTTATGCAAGGCTGCCTGCTCACGGTCTAGGCCCTTCCGCAGCACCAACTCCAGAACCTTGCTGTTCTCCTGCAGGGGCTTAAGGTCCAGCTCGAAGTGCTCGCTGGGGCTGAGCTCGTAAGTCTGCACCGAGTTGGAGCCCACGTCTGGGTCCTGCGCACTCTCTATGTGAAAGCGTGCTCCAGGTGCCACGGATTCGCTTACCTGAAGCCGGTAGTCCGGCCGCGGGAAGCGCGGTGAGTTATCGTTGATGTCCAGGATCTCCACCTCCACGGCGCTCACAGCCACAGGGTTGTGTGCCAGAACTTCCAAGCTTAGCAGGCAGCGAGGCCGCTGCTCGCACAGAGCCTCGCGATCGATGCGCTCGTTGACGAAGAGGGCTCCACTGGCCAGGTCCAGCTCCAGGTAGCGCGGGCTGGGCGCACCCAGATGGTTGATGCGCAAGCAGCCGGGCCCCAAGCGCCTCAACTCTAGCCCCAGTGCTCGGGCCACGTTGCCCACGAGCGCTCCGGGGGTCTGTTCTTCAGGCACTGAGTACCGTAGCTGGGAGGCCGCTGGGCCCGGCAGCAGTACTAGTAGCAGCAGAAACGACAGCAGCAGCAGCCAGGGCAGAGGCCTCCGGGGTCGTGGATGCTCGGTCGCCCCCTGTCTGGTACCCGCCTGCTCCATAGCCACCGGTCCCGGCGGAGGCAGCCGGGCAGGGGCCGGAGCAGCAGCTTCGGAGCCTAGCTCCACGCCGGGCCCCGCCTCCGCCTCCTTGGGCTCGAGCAGCCCTGCGCCGGCTCCCCCAGGGCTCTCGCGCTAGCACGCGCCCCGAGCCGCTCCTCCGGCAGGCCCGATCAGGGGCGCCTGGCCCTGCCGCCCCCGCCGACTCCCCATCGCCCAGCACCGCCACTCGCCTCCAGTCCCCCGGCGGGTCTCGGTTTTCTGCGACTGCGGCCGCCGCCGCCGCTCCTGGGGGAGGAGAGGAGCAGAGGGGAGGGGGAGAGGGAGGCGTGCTCCTAAGTCCGGCTCAGATGCTGCATCCGAGTGGAGGACGGCGACCCCACACCTCCCCGCTACTCCAGCCCCATCTCCTTCCCAGCGGACCCGCCGGATCCCAGCAGACCGCGGAAACACGGCCACTCCCTTCCTCCCAGCCCCCACCGTACTGCTCTCCAGCCTCCAAGGTCTCCCGCCTGCTTAACAGGTCTTGTAAGGAGATTAGCCCGAGAAAAGCTGTTAAGTCTCTAGAACTCCGGGTATCCGCGCCCCAGGAAAAGATTGCTAAGCACCATCCTAGAAAAATTAATAAATAAATAAAACTGTAGGGGACCTGGGCGGTGGCTGTAACGTTCAGGGGCAACAAACGCAGGGAAGGCGTTTGGGGGCTATTGGAATGGGGGCTGATTATCTATCTGACCCCACATCCTCCCAGCAGCATTCTAAGAACTACAGAAAGTGCTTAACACCTAGGTCAAAGGACAAGGGGATGGCAAGCCCCCCAAAAGCCTCAGGGGTTCCAGCACTCTATTCTGCCTCCAGCCACGTGCCCTTAACTTTCAGTGTGTGCTGTAGCAAATAACCATAGTTTCACTGTTTAAGATTCTCGCCTTAACCAACTGGCTCCTTGAAGCAAGAAAAACTCTTATTTGACCTGTTTTGCTCACACAGAGAAAAACAGGATTAAAAAAATTAAGGAGAAAACGGGCGTGGTCGCTCACGCTTTTAATCCCAGTACTCCGGAGGCAGAGATAGGATCACTATGAGTTCAAGGCCATCCTGAGACTACATAGTGAATGCCAGGTCAGCCTGGGCTAGAATGAGACCCTACCTCGAAAAAGAAATAAATTAAAGAGATTTTCCCCCTCATGCTTTTTTCCTAATCTTACTTAAAACCTTTTTCATTTATCACCCAAGCAAGACATTTTCTTTCAAGAGTGATTTACATTTTTTTCTTTAATGGATGACAGTGTCTTCAAGAGCCTACAAAGCCATTAAATCAAGAGAGTTACTCTTGATCTTTCCAACCAGCCTGGAATTTGAACTACATTAATGCTTTGCAAGAAAAAAAAAAATCTGCTGTTATTAAGCAAAATGTGGGAGGCCAGCAGCAGTTTAAATGGCTGCAGCTCATCTTCTGTAAGTATAAGGCTCCTGTAGGCCTCAGCACCTCTGTGCCCCTCGGGCTCAGACTCCACTTATACTGCTACAGAGGCCACACAGAGACAAAATATCTCCTGTGAACAAGAGGGCAGGAATAGAAGAGGCCTTCCTGTGCTGTGTCATTGCCTGGGCATCTTGGTTCTGAAGTCATTCTTCGCAGCCCTCTGCTCTCTCCCACTGAGGCTTCAAATCTGTTGCCCAACAAGCAAAAAGCACTCACTAAAATTTTCTTTCTTTTCTGCATCTCTCTGTATTCTTGCACTCATCCATAGTCCCTTACATCTTTTCTAACTACAAATTGGTATTAAGCCAGAGTGAGACCTGACATTTGACATGCTTTCCTCCTTGAGGGGACAGCTGAAGGAGCCAAGGTTATGGCCCTGACACCCAGATTTCAAAGGTCAGGACCAGCACATCCCTTCCTTGGACTTACCAAGTGCACTCAATAACAACATTCCACAGTCTAACCGATTTTATTCTAGCAAAATTCCAGTTTCCTATCTTTAACTGCTTCTTGTTTGTCCTCTTTGTTCTATCAAGGGTGCAGAGTAGGAAGCAATTTCCATCAAAACTATTCCTGTCTCCTTTCTAAGGTCTTTGGCTTCTCCTTCTGTCTGTATCCTCCCCAAAACATCTACCCACCCCCTTTAACTGTCTTTTTGCTGTGGTAATTTGATCTCAGGGAGCCTTAATCTCTCAAGTGCACAAATTGTAGACCTGGCCTGTGTCCTCACCCATTACTTATTTCACAAAACAAATGGCTTATAAGTGGGATCAAGTTATAAGTTGTCAGAAAAAGTGACCTTTCTTCCCCTCATCGCCTCCCAGCCCCTCACAATCGCTGCCACCACGGCCCACAGCTCAGAAAACGGCCACTGAATATTGACCATGCATGGCCCTGTGCCCCTGAAAAGATCACAGGCACTTAAGAAAGATTAAAGTGACAGAGGCTTAGTTATGTTTCTAATGAAGCCCTTGAGTGCCATGCCACAAGAGAAAAAAAAATAGGATTTGTCTTTCAACCATGTCATTATCTTGTAGCAAGAACACCTACTAGTTGTCCATTTTCATGTTTTAGAATCCTATGCTCCAACTAGCAGTTACTCCCTCAATGTCTGAGAAAGCAAACAGAGCCAGCACAATTAGTCTCCTTATCAAAGACATTGTATTAAAGAGATGGTATTTTCTATGTTTGGGACTACAGTGATTTCCTTCCTCACACAATCGTTAGAATGCGATTGCTCATGCTATTGGTAGGTACCCTTTCTACAAATATTCTTTCTAATGCTTCAGTTATATCATTATGCCTCCTTCTTTTGTACCTTAACACCTAATTGCAAAGCATAGAATTGAATACTGATTACAGAATTGGGAGGGGTAGTTCAGTAGGAACAAATGTAAAACCTGATTTTGGATCTCCAGAAACTTCATAAAGCCTGACACTGTAGCACAAGTGACTGTATTTCTAGTGTTTCTGCAGTGAGAAAGGATGTGCAGACAGGAAAAGCTCAAAGGCCAGCTAGCTTGGAAACATGGAACAAACTCTGCCTAAAACAGGGTGGAAGGCAAGGATCAACAAAGCTGTCCTCTGACCTTCACATGCACACTGTGGCACACACATGCACGCACACACACACACACACACACACACACACACACACACAAAATTAAAACAGTAGCACAGAATTTGGAGTTAGTCACACATCTGCTAAGAACTATGAGTTTACTTGTTTTAAATAGGGAAAACAATACTGAGTAAAATCCACAGGGCTACTATTAGGATTACATGAGATAATGTATGCAAAGTAATTTACACAGTATTTTCCAACCACATTCTTTTTATTTGTGGTGGTGTTATTAAATGCAATAATTTATTTTCATTGGATAACACATTGGCTGATCCTCTCTATATAGTATGGCACTTTAACAAACAGATAAGCACTGGTAACCATAACATTTAAGAAATCAGTCATAACCACATGCCTTCAATCCCAGCCCTCTGGAGGCAGAGGAAGGAGGATCACCATGAGTTTGAGGCCACCCTGAGAATACAGAGTGAATTCCAGGTCATCCTGGGCTGGAGTGAGACCTTACCTCAGAAAACAACAATAAAAAAAAAAAATCATGATGGAGATGAGTATATACCATGGTAACCTTTCCCAAAGTTTCCATTAGCAATTATTTCTAGAACTTGCACTCTGTTTTGAACACAGTAAATAGCTTCCTTTTATATCACCAAGAAAAAAGGGTTCTTCTACTGTAGGAATTATTTCAAGGGAGTTGTTTGCTCACAAAAGGTTCATCTTTTAGGACACATAGAAATATGTCAACAACTAATATGTATTGATTCCTAGACATGCTATCATCTCCAGCACCCAGCATAATACTCAGCACAGTGGTATTCAGTTTATGTCTTTTTAAATTTTTATAATTTATTTGTGCATGTATGTGCTGTTATGTCAGGGTCTCCCACCACTGCAAATGAATGCCAGTCCACTTTGATGTGGGTGGCTGGGAAATTGAATCCAGGCTGAAAGGCTTTACAAGCAAGTGCCTTTAACCATTGCATCATCTCCCTAGCCCCTCGATTAATGTCCTTTGGACAGAAAAAGTTTACAAATTAACATGTAATTCTAATATATATATATATATTCTTTTTTATGAGAAAGAGAGAGAATGAATTGGCGTGCCAGGGCCTCCAATTGTTACAATCGAACTCCGGATGAATGCATCACCTTGTGCACATGTGTGACCTTGCACCCTTGTGTCACTTTGTGCATCTGGCTTATGTAGGACCTGGAGAGTTGAATATGGGTCCTTAGGCTTTGCAGGCAAGCACCTTAAATGCTAAGCCATTTTCCAGTCCACTTGTGCTATTCTAAATAGAAATTGGTTCTTTTTTTTCTTTCTTCCTTTCTAAACCCTTATGCACTTCAAAATCCAGCCCCAAACTCACCTAATCTGTGAAAGTGTCAATTCTAAACATAAAAGTCTCATGTATCCCAGACCCGCCTCAAACTTACTATATAGCAAAGACTAACCTTTAACTTCTGATCCTCCTGCCTCCACCTCCTAAGTGTTGGGATTCCAGTGCTACTTTGTGCTACTTCCCCAGTTTACGCAGTACCAGGGATCCAACCCAAGGCTTCATATATGCTAGACAAACATTTTACCAACTGAGCTACATGCCTGAGTTGTCTTATTCTTTAATTCATCCTAACACTATTATTTTCTGTTTCTTTTATAAGCAACCTAAAAGCGGAAGCCATGTCTTATATTTATGTGTTCTTTGTAGTATAGAAAATGTTATAGACTCAATAAATATCAATTGATTTAGGTCTTATTTTTAACAAAGTCAAGAGCATCTGCTATAATCAGATGTTCCCACTTCACTGTATATGGGCAAACTGTGCCTCCTAAAGGGTAGGATCAAGAGCATGCAATGATTTTACTATGGATTTCTTTCTTTAAAATTTTCAAATAGAGAAATGAAGTAAACTATTTTCAAACTGAGGGAACTGAATTCTATTTTTAAAAAGCTTCCATATCCCAAGAAAGGCTCTGTCCAAAATTAACAAGTTATCCCTATTCCATTTTATATGAAAATTACTATTGTTGTTGTTATCATTTTGAGACAGAGTCCCATGTAGCTCAGGCTGGTCTCAAACTTGCTGTGTAGCCAAGGATGACCTTGAATTCCTGATCCTTATAACATTATGCCTAAATCTTTTAAACTTTTTCGTATTTTTTGTAATTTTATTCATCAATACTTACTATTTTGCATGTGTGTTAGTTTTACATTTGTTTCCCCTTTCTGAGACAGGGTCTCATATATCCCCCTCAGGCATCAAGTTCTCTATATTGCAACTAAGGATGATTCTGTTCCACCACACCCGGATACCTGCTAAAATAATTAATTATAAAGTAAAGACATTTCTAGCTTGTAACTAATAAGAAAAGTGACATGACTAGAGAAGAGCCACAGACAAGGCATTATGTTTGTTTACTCCTGTGCTAAACAAAAATTTGAGTCTCCCTCAATTATACTTCTTAATTATATTTGTAAAATACATCTCCAATGAGATCATTGGGCACAGCAGCAAAACCATCATAACACAACAGAATTAAGACTACAAGAAAAATACTGGCACTCAGAAAACTCCTAATTCACACACATTTTCATTTCTCTATTATTAACATCATTATAAGTCATTTTACCTTGTTTTACTCTTGGTAATTAAATGATCCATTAGGGTTTTTTGTTTGTCTGTTTGTTTGTTTGTGCTACAGGACAAAAGGACATGCTCACTAGTTTGATCAGGTTTAAGCTAACCATTACAAGGATCTCTGTCACAGAGGAAAACCTATGTTTTTCTTTCTTTTTCTTTTTCTTTTTTTTTTCTTGTTGTTGTTGTTTTAGTTTGGTTTTTGTTTTGAGACAGAATCTGTTTCATGTAGTACAGTCTAGCCTTTAACTCACTGTGTAGCTGAGGCTGGCCTTGAACTTTTTCCTGTTACCTTCACCTTCCAAGTGCTGGAATTACATGCATTCACCACTGTACCTGGTATCTAGTTTTCATAATTCCACAAAATGAGTACACACTATGCCATAAAAAGGACAAATAGACACCCCCCAAATTTAGTGTGTTTCAAAGTGTTTTTCAAATTACATTCTGAAAACCAGGAAGAGTGGTGCACACCTGTAATCTCAGCACTTGGGAGGTTCATGAGTTCCAGGCCAACCTGTGTACATAGTGAGAATCTGTTTTAGAACAAAGAGAGAGTAAGAGAGAGAGAGAGAGAAGGCTCCTGATCTTCATTCATTTCCAAAAGGAAAATAATTTCCAAATTATTATACTGTTGTTAGTGCTCAGTGGATGGAGGGGAATGCAAAAAATCCATATGAAATGATGGCTGAATGTTTCCATATAGCCCTTCCAGAAGGAATATATCAATAAATGTTTGGCTTTAACTACTGATGTAAGGAAGAGATTGTCTAAATTTTTAGCCCTGAGAAGCTAATACATTGTTGATACATGGCTGAGGTATCTCAAAATTGCTTAGAGTTAGCAAAAAGGACTCAAGCCATCTTTGCATGAGCAATAACAAAAAGTAGTGACAGGGGCTGGAGAGATGGCTTAGTGGTTAAGTGCTTGCTTGTGAAGCCTAAGGACCCTGGTTCAAGGCTTGATTCCCCAGTACCCACAAAAGCCAGATGTACTAGGGGGCACATGCATCTGGAGTTTGTTTGCAATGGCTAGAGTCCCTGGTGTGCCCATTCTTTCTCTCTCTCTCTCTACTTTTTTCTCTCTCTGGCTGTCTGTCACTCTCAAATAAATAAAATAATAAAAATAAACAAATTTTTTTTAAAGTAGTGACAGAACAAAGGCTTGAAGCAGATTATAGAATATCAATAGATCAAGTCAAACATTACTTCTCCATCAGTATTCTCAATTCTGCTGAACTAATGATTACAGATTAAAAGCTGAAACTTACTTAGAAAATATTTACCCAAATTCTTTATTTTCTTCTTTGCATAAAATGCAATGGCTAAATGGAGCTGGAACCTAAGGTCAATGAGGGAATAAGAAGCATAAAAGTAATATAAGTACAAAGCCAAGTTTCTGGACCAAATAAATGATCTTACAGGGTTCTAAAAGAATATACAGATATGACAAAAAGCCAAATTTACTATTTTTAAAAAGCCCTATTGAATTTGCTATAAATGCTTTCAAAAACTCCAGTGTTACTAGGGTGATTATTTATGAGCACTTAGAAATGAAGGCCTTCTTTCTAGGGCCTTCTTTGGCTTAACTAAAAATATGTAACTTCTAATCGACCACACAGACTTAATTTTTTCTAGATAGTTATTTGGGTCTGTAAGTTGGTAGAATCATTGATAAAATACTTCAGGTACAGTTTATCTGAAATTCATGGAGAATTATAGTTTCACCACTCATTCATGAAGACAAGATGAAGAAAGGTTACAATACAAAATGGCCCTGACAAATGGAGATACCCAAGACTCATCAAAGTGATGAGAAGTGACAGTTGAGTCATTTCCATCACAGCCTCCAGGGCTCAGGGAACATTATGGAGGAGGTGGAGTTAGGAATATTAGTGCTGCTCTCACCACTGGCCAGAGAAGCTTCTGTTTGGAGATTATTGTGGATACTAAGGAGACCCAAAAGTCACCAAGGTGCTGAAAATAAGATTGTGAGAAGTCAGAGCTCAATGAAACATATTCATTACATCCCCTAAGGCTTGAGAAACACTGGAAAAGAGGGGGTGGAAACAATTAGGAGTCAGAAGGTAGAGAAGAGTACTTTGGGATGCTGTCCTCTGGACATGAAGTGACTGGTGCATTCATGTCCTTACAGTAGATGTTGCTGCTTCCATATGACCTGCACAATATTGAACTCATCATCATTTTGACAAAGATGATGGAAGAGGCTACAAAAATAAGATATCAAAATAGAAGAAGGACTAGTTGGAAAGAGAGGGTCCAGTGGAATAGGGTTTGGGGAGGGGAACAAAAAAGGGCAATAGGAGGGATTTATAATCAAATTACAGTATATTCATGTATTAAAATTCTCAAAATATATTGCAAAGGTGTAAAACAGGTTGCAATACAATGTAGTTAGGTAATTTCATAAGCATTTGAGTGCCAATGCGTATTTATTAATGGAATACTTCAACCTAGAAAAATTCTAATGAGGACTGCAGGGAACTACTCTGTTTTATCATAGTCAGCATTTTATCAATGACTCAAGACAAAGAGGCAACAAGTGTTAAGACCAATCCAGAAGCAAAATTGAGTGCTTCTGGAACAAGAACCCCAACTGTCTAAGATAAGTCATATTTTTAATTCACTAAAATTAGTACCAATATTCCATTTGAGATTCAACACATGCCCCAAATTCTTCAGTTTGCATTTAAGCTAACTTCTGGCTTCTGATACTACCATTAAAACCTATTCCAAGTTTTCATTCATCACTTAGGCCCTCTTATTTTAATAGAAAGCTTGTTTGGCCCTGTTTTGCCTTTGCAATTCTTGAGATTTAGCCACAGAATAAATAAAAAGAGAATTTGGCAGTACAGTAAATTCTTGTTCCCAAGTCTGGTTTAGCCAAAGTATTCATTGATTTCAATAGATAGGTAGATAGATGATAGATATTAGGTACCCTGCATTTGAACTATTTTACAAGATATGACCTCAGTGCAGTCTAAACGGAAACCCAGCTTCTCAGCCCATTGTTTTTGCTGCTTAGAGCAAAAAGCCTACATGATTCTCAAAAGTTCATATATCCAAATTATCAAGTAATTTTTGGATTTTGCTCCACATCTTTTATATTCAATGTAAATATAAGTCTTAAAGAGTTAACAACTTATCTATTAATTCTGTACATTTCTAAACTCATTTAATCCTCACAATATATTAATGAAGTTGGAATTCCAACTCCATAAAGGAAAAGGGATTTGTCACAATCTTCAGGAAGCCTTTTCCCATGCCCCTTTTGCTTTTCTTTTTCTGTTTTCTGTGTGTGTGTTTATTTGTTGTTTTGCTTTGTAGATTTATGAATTGGGTTTGGGGTACAGCTGCAGGGTTTTGGATTTAAGGCTACTGGAGATTGAACCCAGGGCCTTGCATATGATAGGCAATCATGCCACTACTAAGCTACATCCTCAGCTAACTATGCCACACTTTCTAATGATCTGATATAACATCTGCTCATTACATGTGCACCCCTAGTTAAGAATCTTATCATTGGTCATAAACTATTAATTTCAAGTATTTTACATTTCTATATAGTTGTTTTTCACAATTACAAATTCCCTTTTTAGAGAATTGAATGGATCTTTTGTATAAGTTTTAAAAATAGCCTTATCAAAATCATGATGTTAAAAAAAAAAATCTTTAGCCAAGCATGGTGGCACACTCCTTTAATCTCAGCACTCAGGAGGCAGAGGTAGAAGGACCTCCATGAGTTCAAGGCCACCCTGAGAGTACATAATGAAGTCTAGGTCAGACTGGGCTAGAGTGAGACCCTACCTTGAAAAACATAAAATAAAATCCATTTTTATACACCAAACTCTTCTTTCAGTATGATGTTTTCACGTACAGTATTCTGTGTACATAGTAGGGTTTTACATATGGCTTTGATTTTCTCATCTTTTGTTACATAATTCCTAGCAGTTATATATACAACAAAAAAGGTAGATAAAAATAAATCCTCTAAATTAGCCAATGTAAGATATATTGTTTTTTATGAATATAAAATCTACCTTAAGGCATTTTGAAGAGATAATTATCTTATCAAAGTTAACTTTATTAAATCTACTTAGAAGTAGCATGCAGATTCTTCAGTTTTTCAAAAAAATATGTTTTATTTATTTATTTGTTTGAGAGAGAAAAAGATGCAGAGAGAGAGAGAGAGGGAGGGAGAGAATATGCATGCCAAGGACTCCAGCCACTGCAAATGAACTCCAGACGCATGCACCCCCTTGTGCATCTGGTTTATGTGGGTCCTGGAGAATCTCACCAGGATCCTTTGGCTTTGCAGGCAAATGCCTCAACTGCTAAGCCATCTCTCCAGCCCCAGATTCTTCAGTTTTATTTCTCTGTTTTCTCTCTTTTATTTGACAGACTAGGGAAGTATCCTATACCTTGCTGAAAGAATTGAGAAGAAAAATCTGGTTTGAGAGCCAGGCTTGGTGGTGCACACCTTTCATCCCAGCACTCGGGAGGCAGAGGTAGGAGGATTGCCATGAGTTCAAGGACTCCCTGAGCCTACATAGTGAATTCCAGGTCAACCTGAGCTAGAGTGAGACCCTACCTCGAAAAACCAAAAAAAATTAAAAATCTGGTTTGATTCTATCAACATCTCTGAACTAATGGTCACAAAAACCTTAAAGTCATTTAACTTGATGCATCTTCAATAAGCCCAGGCTGGTGTGATGTTAGCTTTGCTGCACATAATGGGAAAAATGTACAAAACTGCTAAATCAATCAGTATTTTGACTCCTTTTGACTAAATCTATTGATCAATTCTCTACTTAACACAGCAAATACACTACAATATGGTTGTAACTTTAGCATATAATCAAAACAGAAGAGGAACTAATTCAGTAGAAGAAAGAATTCAGGGTAAAAAAGGAGGGGTATTAAAGAAGTTATTGGGAGGGGAGTATACTTGAATTATATTACATTAAAGTATATAAATTGACAAATAAATAAAAATTGAAACAGAATGTTTTGATGGTTACTATCAATACATTTGCAGTAGAACTGCATAAAACTCTCTTTCCTTCTTTCTAATTCAGTGTTACACATTTTTAATAGTTGTCACCCTCGGATATCCAATATCCTCTGTAATTAAAATTTTATCATAGCCTCCCATGATTAGTTTTCTGTAGTACTCTCAGGATAACCTAGTATTCCTTTGATTCAATGATCATTAATTCATTTAAACTCTTAAGAGTGTATGAAACATTTATTCACTCATAAATCAGTGTATACACAGGACATATCAGACAGCCATGCTTCATAGGACATGTGGATTTAATATTTCTTGAGATGAGGAGTTGAGGAATAAAGAAAAAGTTTTAAATCATCTTTTCCAATGGTTAATAATTAAATCTGACAACTTGTTAAGAATGTGACAACAATTGCCAGGTGT
Organism: Orientallactaga sibirica; assembly: GCA_036365145.1. Taxonomy (NCBI): domain Eukaryota; kingdom Metazoa; phylum Chordata; class Mammalia; order Rodentia; family Dipodidae; genus Orientallactaga; species Orientallactaga sibirica. Next base: position 47,342,612 of record JAEOAD010000005.1, on the reverse strand, counting down.
GGTGGTGCATGCCTTTAATCCCAGCACTCTGAGGTAATACATGAGTTCAAGGCCACTCTGAGACTACATAGTGAATTCAAGGTCAGCCTGGACTAGAATGAGACTCTACCTTGAAAAACAAATGAAAAAAATGTGATAACAGGGGCCTGGAGAGATGGCTTAGTGGTTAAGGCACTTGCCTGTGAAGCATTAAGGACCCAGGTTTGATTCCCCAGTACCCATGTAGGCCAGATGCACAAGGGAGTACTTGCATCTGGAGTTCATTTACAGTGACTGGAGGCCCTGGCACATCCATTCTCTCTCCCTCCACTCTCTGCCTCTTTCTCTCTCAAAAAAATAAATAAAATTTTAAAAAAGAATGTGACAACAATCCTGACAAAGTCAGGCTGTACATTTCCTGATATTTATTTTCATTTTTTCTTGGTCAATTTTTGGTTTATTTTGGGGGTCAATAATATTTTTAAATATATGCTCTTGGCAGGTGTGGTGGTGCATGCCTTTAATCCCAGCACTTGGGAGGCTGAGGTAGGAGGATCACTGTGAGTTCGGGTAGCTTTATTTCTAGGTAGCCAGTTAAAGAGTCAAAGGAGGGAATAGGGCACCTGCCTGCCTGCTGCAGCTGAATCAGAGTTCAGCATCTGATCCAGCCTTTGGGATCTGCTCTCTAGTCCCTTATTGAGTCAGTTCCCTGACCCAGACCAATCAGCTTTCTCTCAGACTCACCTGAGTCTCAGGGTAAACTCCACCACAATAAGATTATAAATCGATGCTTATCAGAAGAGCAGGACTCCATTGGCTGTTCATCTCTTCTGAGCCTCCAGGTCCCTGCTCTGATAAACCTCCCCTATCTCAGCCTTGGTGTGTGTGTGGGGGGGGGTAGAACCCCTACTCTCAAGTGGGCTCTCACCCCCCTCCTGCCTCCACGTGGTAGGAGCTCTCTGTACTGTTTTTCTCTTTTCTTCTCTTAGTCTAATAAAGGATCCAAGGATAGCCTAAATTTATTGATGCATTAGCATTGGCAAGGAGCTCCAAAACTCCCATTACAATGACCAACTTTGTAATGCCTACTGAAAAAAAATTATAACTTTGTCTTGTGCAAGCAAGTGCCTTTAGCCTCTGAGCACTCTCCCCAATCCCAATAACTTTGTTTTATATAGTTTATATTCTGTGAAATTTAACACAAAATATAACCAATAGCATAGGAGGCACTAGTTAAATAATTGCAATGTTTCTACATTTTATGAAAGTAAACTTCAGTGAGATATAAGTTTCACACCCATTAGGAAAGATGTTAAAGTGGCTGAAATACCAAATGTTTTTAAGCCATTTGCCCATACCTTATTGGTGAAATGTGAATTAATTCAAATATTTTAAAAATAGTATGCAAGTTTCTTAAAACACACATCTAACACAAAACCCAGCCACTCTACTCATAGATTTCAGAGAAATAATATATCTCCATATAAAGACTTGTGCACACATGTACACAAAAGCTTTACTCATAAAAGTCAAACTCTAGAAACAGTACAAATGTCTATCAACATAGTACAGAACTCTTGCAAATGTGGTGTACAATGGGATAACCACTAAGGAAATAAAAGTAATGAACTATTGAATATACACACATAAGTGAATCTCAAAGTCATTATGCTGAATGAAATAAACTCTGAAAGATCAGATTAAACACTTTCATTTATATTGTATTATTACTTATATTATATTATATATTATTATATTATATTATATATTATTATATATTATATTATTCTAGAAAATAAAATTAATCTGTAGTGACAGAAAGCAGATCATTGGTCCTCTAGAGTCTAGGACAGAGGGAGTAATGACTACAAAGAAAAAACAGAAAACTCTGGGGATCAAAAGAAATTTAAATATGATTTCAAGAATTCACATATCAAGGCTAGGAGATGGCTTAGTGGTTAAAGACACTTGAATATCCTGTGGGCCTGCACTTGATTCCCTAATACTCACATATACATGGAGTTTGTTTCCAGTGGCAAAAGGCTCTGTTGTGCCTATATTCTCTCTATATCTCTCCCTCTCTCTCTTTTCCCACTCTGCTTGCAAATAAATAAAAATTTAAAAATAATAATTCAAATAATTCAAAAATTATAACTTAAATGGAGGTAATTTATATTGTTGACTACATTTCAAAAAGGTTGATGAGGCCGGGCGTGGTGGCGCACGCCTTTAATCCCAGCACTCGGGAGGCAGAGGTAGGAGGATCGCTGAGAGTTCGAGGCCACCCTGAGAATACATAGTGAATTCCAGGTCAGCCTGAACCAGAGTGAGACCCTACCTCAAAAAACTAAAAACAACAACAACAACAAAAAAAAAAACACGTTGATGAAGGGATGGAGAGATGGCTTAGCAGTTAAGGCATTTGCCTGCAAAACCTAATGACTTGGGTTTGATTCTCTAGTATCCATGTAAAGCCAGATGCACAAAGTGGCACATGCATCTGGAGTTCATTTGCCCTGGCACCAATTCTCTATGTCTCTCTTCTCTCTGTTTCTCTCTACTTGCAAATAAATAAATAAACTCTAAAAAATGAGGAAAATAATCACATACACTATGAAGATCATAATAAAAATTTTAAGTTCCTGAACCAATGTAGAAATTAATCTCATGTTTTTAAAATTATTATTTATTTATTTGCAAGCAAAAAGAAGAGAGACAAGAAGAGAGAATGGGTGCCAGGGCAAATGAACTCAAGATGCTTGTGCCACTTTATGCATCTGGTCTTACGTGCATGGGAGGAATTGAATGTGGGTCATTAGGCTTTTCAGCCAAGCACCTTAACATTTAAGTCATCTCTCCCAACCCAATCTTTTGTTTCTTTTATTCTGACCAAATTATCTGGAGATACTTTTTTATGCAAGAGAGAAAGAAAGAGAATTGGCATGCTGGGGACTCCAGCCACTGCAATTGCACTCCAGATGTATGTGTCCCCTTGTGCACAGAGGACAGGTTCTTAGGACATACGTTAAATTTAAGTACATTAACAATTAACTGACTTGCTCAATTTATTGCTAATCTCAGAAGATATTGTTAAATGCTTTGAAGGAGATGTAAAATGCATCTTTCTTTGTAAAATGAGATGATTATAAAACTTTTTTCTTTTTAAAATACTTTGTTTGGGCTGGAGAGATGGCTTAGCGGTTAAGGGGCCTCCAGGTCCCACATTTAGCCAGATGCAAAAGTGATGCAAGGGCGCAATGCCGCACTTGACCACAAGGGGGCGCACACATCTGGATTTCGGTCAAAGCAGCTGAGAGACTGCTAGCACGCCCATCTCTATCTGTCTCCCTCTCCCTCTCTGTCTCTCTCTGTGTCTCTCTCCAAAAATAAATAAAATGATTTTAAAATATTTAAAATACTTTGTTTAAAAAGAGAGAGAGAGAGTGAGTGAGAGAGAGAGTGGGCATGCCAGGGCCCCTTGCCGCTACAGATGAGATCTAGATGTATGTACCACTCTCTGCATCTGCCTTTATGTGGGTACTGGGGAATTGAACCCTGGGCCAGCAGGTTTTTCAGGTGTCTTTAACTGCTGAGCCATCTCCCAAGCCCCAAAAGCTTTTCCGTCTATTTCAATAGAATAGGAAAGGAAAACTATGTCTCTTATTTACTTCCTGGGTATCTATAGAACTTCTAGGTACTGAATTGGAGAATAGAGACAATTTGGCTAGATTGTTAAATTTCAATTAATATTGCACCTAATATTTTTATGTTCCAAAATAGCCCCAAATAGGGCTACCAAACATAAATCTATAACCCACAAGTGTTCTAGAAGCAGAACCAGCAGAGACTAAGGCAACAATATTCTGAATCACGATAATTTACAGAAGGACTAATCCAATATTGGAAGCTGAAATCACAAGGAGATATTTCTAGAGTGACAATAGAGAAAAGGGTTAAGAGAAACAAGGTCAATTCTGATATCTTACTTCATAACTATGGGAAATAAGCAAATGTCACTACAGAGCATCAACAGACTTGTAAAACATGAAAAGAGAAAGAAACCTAGAATTTTCTAGATAAATGCTCAAATTTGCCAAGTTATTTCAAGGCAAAACAATCTCATAATTACTTTTCAAAAAATATTTATTTATTAGGGCATGGTGGCGCACGCCTTTAATCCCAGCACTCGGGAGGCAGAGGTAGGAGGATCGCCGAGAGTTCAAGGCCACCCTGAGACTACATAGTGAATTCCAGGTCAGCCTGGACCAGAGTGAGACCCTACCTCGCGAAACCAAAAATGTATATATATATATATACTTATGAGGGAGTCAGAGAGAGAGAGGGAGGGAGGGAAAGAGAATGGGTGTGTCAGGGCCACTGCAAACAAATTCCTGAAGCATGCACCACATTAGTCATCTGTCTTTACATGTGCATTGAGGAATCAAACCCAGTTCTTTTGGCTTTGCAGGAATGTGCTTTAACCACTAAGCAATCTTTCCAGCCCCTAATAATTACTTTTAAATGAATAGAATATATAAATAAAGTAACAGAACTCAAATCCACACTGATGAGAACATTGTGCTTAAGCTGTAAGTACTCTAGTTGTGAAAATTCTGAAATATCTCCCCAGTAGCCACGAATTAAGTCATCTAAAGTAGGAAGTACATTCCTGCTCACCACCTAAGAGGCTTTAGTTCATTAGTTATCAATTCTTGTCAACTTTCTCTCCTTTGCCAACTAGTTATAAGCTTACTGTTTCTTTTATCTTTGAAATTGCTTTTACTATACTTCTGGGTGACATCATAATGACCAATCCAATGAATACTTCAGATTTCTTCTTAATTTTTCTAAAACTCTACAACTGCAACTAATTCTTTTTCTTCAAATGTTCCTCTTTCAATTTGTGTAAAGCACCCTTCCCAGGATTTTTTTTTACATCTCCTACTCTTCCTTCTCAGACTGCGGACTTTGATTCTCTTAGACTTTATAATGTGCTCCATAAGGCTCAGATCTCATCCTCACCACACATGTTATATATTGTTAATCATTCCATCTATAAGCCAGCTTCAAGTGTCTTTATTTAGATGACTCAATCTATCTTTCGACACTGGGTATAGTCATGCACACCTTTCATTCCTGAGGTAGGAGGATTCCCATCAGTTCAAAGCTACTCTGCAGCCACAGAGTTCCAGGTCAGTCTAAGCTAGAGTGAGACCCTACCTTGAAAACAAACAAAACAAAATAAATAAGTAAATTTATCTTAAGAATCCAAACATCCCCTAGTCAACAAATAAAAGTACTAAGTATATGTCTCCCAAACTGAATAAATCATTTCCAAAAACCTTGATAGATTCTACCTGGTTGTTTTTTATCTGCATTTCCCCACTTAGTTACTAACTCCTAATGGTATTCTTTGCTATCTTTATACTAAGTTCATTTGGCTCAAATCTCCAAAATTTCTTACATGGATATTTTAGTAGTAGTCTAATATCCCTTCCTCCACTCAGGTCCTATTCAACAGAAGCTATACAATTTTACTAACAATGTCTTCATGAAATTTATTTCTAGTAATGAAATGCTTACATTACTCTTTCACCTTTTTTCAATGTCTCACTGCATAGTAATTCTTAGAGATTTTGAAATATTTTCAAGAAAATTTTACACTTTTCTTTCACATCTCATTATAATTATTCCTAGATATTTATTTTTTGCAATTGGGAAATACAAAGCTGTAATTATCTGGGTACCCATCACTCAGTCACTTTTAGATGATTTAGTACAAATTGATAAAATATTTTTTTCAATAAACTTACTTGGATTTCCTAAGTACTCAATTTTCCATTCCTAGTGTTCATAGATATTAATGTAAACACAATTTATAGTTATTTTAATATTAAAATAAGTCAAATTATTATAGTCAAATTGTACATTGTTGTATTTTATAAGACCTTAAGTTGAAATCTTAAACATAAAATGTATATATATCTTAAATTTTTCATTTTATAATAAATATAAATTCACTTTATAATATACATATAAATGATTACAACTACTTTTAAATATGCATGGATAATTTTAAAGAGCTATATAAATATGCTATTGTAGTTGTATTTGGGTGGTGAGATTACAGATGATTTCTCTTTTTTTTTAAATGTCAATGATGTATATGTGATCCTATTTAAATGTTTTGAGATCACTTTTCATCCTTACTGACTCTTCTCTTCTTAGGATAAAACCTAAAATCCTAGCCGGGCGTGGTGGTGCACGCCTTTAATTCCAGCACTTGGGAGGCAGAGGTAGGAGGATTGCTGAGACTTCGAAGCCACCCTGAGACTACATAGTGAATTCCAGGTCAGCCTGTACTAGAGTGAAACCCTACCTCGAAAAACCAAAAAAAAAAAAAAAAAAATCCTAAAATCCTAAGCATTATATTGAAGAAGCTTCTAAATTTGACTCTTACTTAATTATCTAGCCTCAACTTCTACATTGTTTAGATAGATAGATCAATAGATATACATATAAATAGATATAGATATATTTTGGACAAATCAAACTATTCCCGCTGACTTCCATGTTTTCTCATTCCTCCAAGCCTTTACTGTCTTCACTGTGACTGAACTACTCAACTTCTGCTCTACTTATTTGCTTTCCAAGTTACCCATTAATTATTCTGAAAAGAGACATCCCACATGAGAGATTTCCCTGCCTGTCTGAATACTCCAACAAACACCATACTAAGTGGGATACTTCACCTCTAAGTTTCCAAGGTGGTATGTATTTGCTTCAATTTTACTTTGAATTTCATTGTGTTAGAATTTATGGCTTATTTACTGTTAGATATCTTTTAGTAATATGGACCATATTTTATTTCTCTCTACACTTTTTATTATATTGAAAATATGTACATCAAATGGAATGACTAGAATAGAGAACTATGGAAATAGTTTCATGTAAAGTAAAGCCACAAATAACACCTTTAACGAGGTTTGATTATATGAATATTTTGAGCAAAATCATGTGCTTTTTTGCTTCAAATACTAAATATTTCATAGTAGATCTTACTACTGAATTATTTTCCCAAAATCAATAAGCAATATAAATCCTCCATCAAGGTTTAGGGAAAACAAAGGTACTCTTGTTATCAAAGGAAAAGTAATTAAAATATTTTAAGTCACTCATAAAAGCATTCCAATATTACTTAGATGTTAGTCTGCTGGTGATAAAACTTTAAGATATAGAATATCAGGTAGTAGCAGCCTAAATTATTCACACCAGCCATCCTCCTAAAAGCAAGTAAATGTTCTGGGTAAAATATTAAAGCAATTCTCTTTAAAAGGCCTAGAAGTCTGACAAGAAATGGGGAACTGCTAAGGAAAAATCTGGAGGAAATCTCAACTGGAAGAGGTGAGCATGACATTGAACGTTCTTTCATTTTGAAACCATTTGTCAACACACACTTGGATATCAATCCAGATAAATGAGGAGCAAGAAAGATAGAAATTAAGAACCAAGATATACCCTAAACATAGATCTTATAGAACCTCCAAACTACATTAATCTGTATTCAAAGGACTTAATTCTATAGCTAATGGCATGTCAGAACTAAATCTACTTAGCCAGAAATGGTGACTCATACTTTTAATCCCAGCTCTTGGAAGACTAAGGTAGAATGATCTACATGAGTTTGAGGCCAACCTGAGCTATAAAGAGAGTTCCAAGTCAACCTGGGATATAATGAAACCCATCCTAAAAACAAAAACAAACAAAATTGAACCCATCTATTCTCCAGTCCACAGAACTGCCAAGGAATTTGTGCTGATAGTAACCAAACTAGAAGGAAAATAGGAAAGGAAGAACATCCCATAAATTCTGGCTAGAAACCAGACATTATGCACATCTTCAGCTGGAAACACATAGTCTATGTAGCCAAGGACTCTCACGTCTTGAGCTAGATTTAAAGGAATTTACAGGCAGTAGTGCTTGAGCACTAACAAAACAACAAAAAAATCTGTCCTTGGGCATTTACCCTAAAGGCTCCAAGCCTCAGATCAGAGACGTTTGCTCAACCATGTTTATAGCTGCTCAATTCATAATAGCAAAGAGCTGGAATCAACCCAGGTGTCCATCACTAGATGAATGGATAACAAAGATGTGGTATATCTATACTATGGAATTCTACATAGCAGTAAGGAAAGATGAAATAAGGAAATTTGAAAAAAAAAAAAAAAAAGTCAAACATGGAACAGATCATCCTCAGTGAGCTCACCCAAGCACAAAAAGATAATTTTCGCATGGTCTTGTTTATCTGTCGCTCCTAACCTGAATCCACGTGGACATGCGGCCAAACCTAATAAACACTCTGAGGCCCAGACAAGAAGGAGGGTGGGATGGAGGGAGGGTAAGGATGGGAGGGAACGAGAGGGTGGGAGGGAGGACAAGGAGGGGATACAAATTGGGACCCAAAAGGAAAAGATACTATAAAACCCTTTACTCTGAACAACAGGCTAAAACAATGATCCTTCAGCAGGCCTGCAGAGGGAACACCCAAAACACAGGAACCTGGAGAGAACATCATGAAGGCCAACTTTAATCTTGTCCTGCTTCTCTTTCTCTTCTCTCTCTCTCTCTCTCTCTCTCTCCCTCTCCTCTCTATACTCACTTTCTCTTTTATATTAACTATCTTTTTCCTCCCTCGCCTTCCTAAGTGCAGACTTATAACACCCAATGCCAGCATGGGGTTAACTTCCACAATGAACTGTTGATCTGAAACACCTACAAGGTTTCCCAAAAAAGACAGACTTCTGTCAGAATTCTTAGTGACCCACCAAAGGTTAATGGTAAGACCCTACTGTTGAAGACAGCATACGTGTGTGAGATCAAACACAGAGAGACCTGGCCAGAATCTGGAAGAAGGTCAGTCCCCAGACAGTTAGCTAGTCTAGTACCAGAGGGTGCTACACGAGCAACTGGGGGAAAATGTCCTACATTGGTCCAAATAACTTGCAGTCTAAGATACCCAGCAGGAAACAACTTGATGTAATGCTCATACAAGTGCAGTAGTGGCAAACAGCCATGGTGGGTAACCAACTGCTCTTTATTTGGCTAACAGATCCACTCAGTAGAATGGAACTCATTGCTGGAACTGGGAAATAAGTCAAAACCAGGTACAAAAAATGAGCTCAGTCTCCAAGAGCAAGATACCACCAAATGTGGGCTAGAAGAGAGCCAACGCATATAAAATTCCCTCCAAAACACATATGGTCATCTCCACTGAAGAATTTGCTTATCTTTTTTCAGGTGGACAATGAACCTGAAGGGAGGATCAGCTAACCACACCTCACCAGGGCCCCAGCTGAAACCATAGAACAACGCAGGGGAAGGGCAAGAGTTCAGCATTCATGGCGATCACGACACCAGAAAAAGGCTGAAGGAGATAAACACAGAGAACATCCAACTCCAACTAAGCCAGATATTCAGAGACACAGAGGGTCCCAAAACCTCATCACTGAAGTAGAACTAAAATGATCCCAGTGTGGCTCAGGGAAACTTGCAGAAGAGGGGGCAGAAAGATTGTTAGAGTCACAAGTTGGGGCATTATGCACAGAGACTGGGGCATACCCCCCAGAACTCTTGACTAACCTCACAATGCATGACCCACATTCCCCATTGATGAGGGTCACTTTGAAAGTGGGAGGACAGGGAGGAGGACAATGGAACCAATACTATGAATATAAAATCAGAATACTATAAATAAAAAAATATATATTTTTTAAAAAATCTGTCTTGAAAGCACTTGGATAAAGCACTTGTTGCTCAAGCTGAAGTACCTGAGTTAGACTCCAAGATTCCACATAAAAAGCTAAAATCTACACTGACTCTGATAATGCGATGGCAAGTACAGCAAAGACAATCAGAGAGATAATCCAGAGTGAGAAACTCTATCTCAAATGAGGTGGACAAACAAGGAGCAACTTGAAAGTTGTCTTCTGACTTCCACATGCATGCCATAGCATGGCACGAACACATATGTACATGTGTACACACACACACACACACACAAATAATAAGATAAAAAGTAAAAAATTCTTAATGTATACTGAAAGAAAAGTACTTTTACTAACATATTATATTTTTCCAGAATAAACATTATCACAAGTTGAAGAAAACCTGGCACCCATAAAAATACGGAGCTGTGACCAAAACCTACAACAACAAAAAAACAACAACAAAAAACAGAAAAACATTTGCAGACTTAATGATGTTAAATAAAAAAGAACAAGCTTGAAAATATGTACAAGGAATAGAATACTATAAAATATATCAGAATTGAATAATAATTAAAATTGTCTAAATAATAAACGTGATCAAAATCAAAAACTCAAGGGATATGTGAACATATAATAATTTGATCGTGTTCCCATTCCTTTATCCTTTCCCCCCTCTACCCTGCCCCCCATCACTTGAGGGCCCTCTTCTTTCAAGGAAGTCCTTTCTCTGTTTTGTTGACATGTTCCTTTTGTCCTCTTCAATATTCCATGTCAGAATGTTGATAGGTTTAGAACAGTGCATGTCTTTTGGGGGATATCAGAAAACACAGTGGGGTCATGAATGTACCAATTAGTTCATGTTAGGAGAACAGCACCTCAAGATATGCCTACACACTCCGTGGCTCTTAAATTCTTTCTGCCCTCTCTTCTGCAATGTTCTCTGAGCCTTGGAGGCCATGGTAGAAATCTTTAGTGTTGAGCTCTTGGCTCATAAATAAGAATTTTTCTACTTGATGAGTTTAGTCTCCTTAATGCCTACCACCATCTCCATAGAGATGATTCCCTAGCTAGCAGTGAGAGCAGTACTCATATTCTTTCTATGAGTACCTCTGCAATATTCCCCGAGTCCTGGCAGGTGTGGTAGAGATGACTCATACAGAGCTAAGCCCTAGTCTTTCTTTTCTTGTTGTCATTTTGATACATCTTGGGTCTCCCCAGTATTTGTGGCCATCTGTAAAAAGAAGGGTCTCCAGCCAAAGGTGAGAACAACATTAATCAAAGGGCATAAACAAACATACTTAGAAAGCTTTATGACAGTCATAAGCTCTCCATTTAGCCAAAGAACAGTGGGAGCTTCTGTCTGGGGGTCTATGACCTTCCAAGCCATAGGCTTTTTTTTGCCATAAGTTTTAAGCTCAGTTCTCAGTATCAGACATGAATTTCCTTCCACTAAGTGGGCCTCATATCCAATCAGAAAGCAGTTGATTATCCCCATAACTTATGTGCCATTATTGCACTCATGCGTACATCTTGCCTGGCTGGTTGGTTTTGTAGCTTGCAGGATCCACTGCTCATTCAGACAGTAAAAGACTTCTCTGCCCCAGCAGCTCACATAGCACCTTCTAGCTTTATGGCAGCTGTCTGGCAGGAAGATAGCTTTCATCTCAGTTCTAGCTTGATTTCTCAGTGTCCTCTAAGTACAGATTCTGGTGTCTTTAACAATAGGATCTTGCCATCTCATTCTGGTGGGTAACTAAGTACTTTGGCAATGGCTCAATGGCTTGTATTGTTGTGGGGGGCCTCATGGGCTTCTCTGACTAACAGCTCACTGTGGAAGGGTGATAGTGGGGGGTTGATCAATCTCTGGTACTAGGATTAATCTGCAAGAAGCCATGGCTTCAGAGTAAAGATTTCTCCATCCTGGCAGAGTACTTATGCCCAAGCTATCTTTCTCTTGTCTCTCTTTTTTAATTTTTCTTTTAAATAAGCTAATGAAGTAGGTTTCTATTCTACTTATTTATACTGTCTTTAATTTTGTATACAGCGCCCTCATAATTCCCTTCCCATTCCCCTGTTCTCCCTTATACCTTTCCACCCCCTGTATTCTGTCCCACCACTTGGTTGTCTAATGTCCCTTCCCCTTATCCATCCCCAATACTCTCCCCAAGCCTCATTCTAGCTTCCTAAGCACAAGTACTGACGCTTACTACAACATGCAAACAAATCTGACTATTTCAAACTAAGATCATCATATGCGAGAAAACGTGGAATTTTCCTTTCTGGGCCTGAGTCAGATCCAGTCTGTGTCTTTTTGTTGGGGAGTTAAATCCATTAACATTCAGTCATATTATTGATAAGTGTTAGTTAATCCCTGTCATGTTGATGATTTTGTAGAGTTTGATATTTTCTTGGTCTTTATTCGCTTTAACAAACTGTTCTAGCTTTTTTTTTGTTCTGTTTTTGTTGAGGTAGGGTCTTTCCCTAGCCCAGGCTGACCTGGAATTCACTATGTAGTCTCAGGGTGGCCTCAAACTCATAGCAGTCTTCCTACCTCTGCTTCCCAAGTGCTGGGATTAAAAGGCATATGACACCACACGTGGCCTGTTCTAGTTTTGATAATGTTTTTCCTTCCTGTAGCATCCTCAGTATGTTTATTCTTCTCTACAGTATTCTCTGTAGGTCTGGTTTAGTGTTTGTGTATTCATATAGCCAGTATTACCATAAAAGAAAGTTTTTCTTTATCCTGTATTGAGGGATCATTTTGTTGAGTTTAGTAGTTTGGATTGGCATTTGTGGTCCGTCAATATTTAAAATACTCCATTCCATTTTGTGGTTTTTAGAATTTCTGTTGACAAATCAGATATTATTCTAGTGGGCTTACCTTTGTAAGTAATGAAATGTTTCTCTCTTGTAGCTTTTAGTACTTTTTCTTGGTTTTCTGTGTTTAGTGTCTAAACTCTAATAAGTCATAAGGAATTACTTTTTTTTTCCTATTTGGTGTTCTGTATGCGTCATGTACCTGGGTAGCCCTCTCTTTCATAAGATTTGGAAATTTTTCTTCTATAATTTTATTGAAAGTATATTCTAGGCCTTTGACCTGAACTTCTTCCCCTTCTTATATGCCTGTAATTTGAACATTTGGTCTTTTTAAGGTGTCTCAAATTTCTCTCATGTTCTGCTAAAACTTTTATAAACTTGTCATTGATTTTGGCCTTCTAATCTATTTCCTCTACCTTGTCCTCATGTCCTAATATTCTGCCCTCCACCTGTTCTATTTTATTGGTATGGCTTTTCTTGGAGCATTTTAATTGACTTTTTATTTATTTATTTATTTATTTATTTATTTATTTATTTATTTATTTATTTGAGAGGGAGAGAGAGAAATAGGCAGGGAGAGAGAGAGAATGGTCATGTCAGGGCCTCCAGCCACTGCTAATGAACTCCAGATGGGTGAGCCCCCTTATGCATTTGGCTTTATGTGGGTACGGGGGAGTCAAATCTGGGTCCTTTGGCTTGCAACCAAGCACCTTAACCACTAAGCAATCTCTCCAGCCACTGACTTTTATTTTTGATTTATATTTTTCTTCAGCAACTACATTCCTCATTGAGTTCTACTTTCATTTCTTGGTTTGATTTTCTCATTTTTAGTTGATTCACTGTGTTGTCTTAGAATTTATTCAGGGGGTTGTTCTCATCTGCTTTGAATTCATTCATCTACTAAGTTATTTTAGTTGTTTCTCTCGCAGTTTATTCAGGCATTTGTTCATGTCCTATTTAAGTTTGTAGTATACTTGTCATGATTGTATTTTTGGATTCTTTGTCTAGAATTTACTTAAAGTAGTTCTTATTGGATGCTTCAACTATGGGTCTAGGTATTCTTCAAGAAGTACTTTTAACAGCAGCATTCACATACAAGAAAAGATTAGCAACACTGAAAATAATATATAAGAAATTACTAACTGCTAATGATTATAATCCCAGCACTGGGGAAGCTGAGGTAGGAGGACTGCCATGAGTTTAAGGCCATCCTGGACTACATAATGAGTTACAGGGCAATGAGGGTTAGAGTAGGACAATGCCTCAAAAATAATAAAAGAAACTACTGGCAAAGTAACACAGTAGTAAAAGTGGAAGAAAGAAGATAATGAGAAAATAACTTTAACATACCCAAAGGAAATAAAGACAGATAATTCTATATCCTCAGCAAAACATCCTTCCATAAAGGATGTGTAAATTTCAGAAAAACAAAACCTGTCATAGTGTAGCAGTGGTAGAAGTAGAAATAAAATAAATTATTCTAAAAGACTCAATGCACAAAAATATACCACATACTTTTAGTTTGGCTATATATTTAAGCAAATGAAAATTGTCTTAAAATATATGAAGTGAAAATTTAAAGAATTCAAGAATAAGTCATTGTTCATAACAAGATATTTTAGCATAATTTTTCTTGCAAACTGATAAAATAGGCAAATAATGAGTCAAAAATAATACAGATTATTTTGAGTAATACAACCAGTAAGCCTGGGCTAATGGACATATATAAAACACTATAACAAGAAATTTCAGAATTCCTTTCATGAACACACAGAACATTTACAAATATTGAGCATGCATAACCAGAAAATACAACACAAAACTGAAATTGAATGATATGTATCTCCATACAACAATGCAGCTGTATTCCACAAACTGATATTTGCCATTGCTATTTCTACTATTCAAGCTGTGTGTATCCTTACTAATTCTCTTGTCTCCTTTTCACTCTGTTTCTGAGGAAGGCATGTTAAATCTTCCCATTAGGATTATAAATTTCTCTATTTCCTCTTGGAGTTCAGCCATTCTTGATTAATATAATTAAAGATGGTGTAGTGGTTTGAATGTAAAATAGCCTCAAGTGTTTCTGGTTGTTTCCTTCTTTATTTCCAGCTGGTGGAGCCTTTGGGAGGAGGAGCCTACTAGAGCAGGTGAGTTTCTGGGGGTGGACCTTGGAGTTGATTAGTTTAGCCTATTGTGTGCTCAGATCCAACTCATTCTTGTTGCTGTTCTCTGTCTGCTGCAGATGTGTCATGAAGTGAAGCAGCCTCCTTTGCAATAATGAAAGTCTCCTCGAAATTCTAAGCCTGGAAAAGGCCCTTTCCTTCCATAATCTGCTTCTGATCAGGCATTTTGTCCCAGTAATGCAAAGATGATTCTATAGATGGTATTATTATACCTAAATTTATTTTTAAACTTTTATTTATTATTTATTTATCTATGAGAGAGGGAGAGAGAGGGGGAGAGGAAGAGGAAGACAGAGAGGCACAGCAGGGCCTTTAGCCACTGCAAACTCCAAGTGTATGTGCCACCTTATGCATCTGGCTTTACATGATTACTGCAGAATTGAACCCAAGTCCTTAGGCTTTGCAGGCAAGTGCCTTAACTGCTGAGCCACCTCTATAGCCCTATACTTAAATTTATGAATGTTTCATCTTCCTGGTAGATTGATCCTTTAGCTATTATACAATTTCCCTATTTATATCTAGAAGGCTTCTTGTCATTAACTATACTAAAACTGGCATTTCTATGTTTAGTTGTACTTTCCTTTTCATGCACATATCTCTGCAACCTTTTATCTTCAACTTTTGTCTTTTTTAATAAAAGTATATCTCCAATAAGTGACATATAATTGTTTAATTTCTAAGTATTTTATCTTTGTTAATTAACTGTTGAAACTGAAAAGATACACTGAAATTTAAATTTACCATCATATGATTTGTTTTGTATTATCCCATGTTTAAATTGCTATTCCCTTTTATCTTCTTTTGTATTAAATATATTTTATCTAATCTTTCTTCAATATTACATCATTTGTTATGCATTCTTCTAATATTTAAGTGGATTACTCTAGACAATATGACAAGAATCCTTGGATTATTATAAATTTTTACTTCTGCTTCTAGAACAATACAATAACCTTTAAACTTTTTAGTCTTACAAATATCTCCCATACTTTTATTTAATTCTTTTTATTTTAAGCTATACTATGCATTGTTGTCATTACCTTATTTAGTGAATATTTATCACCTTCTTTCTTTCCTTTGTTTCTATCTGTGTTCCTCCCTCTCTCTCCTTCCTTCCCCCCTTCCTTTTTTCCTTCTCTCCTTTCTTTCCTCCATTTCTATGCTTCTACTTGGAAATATTTTGCCTGAAGGAATCATCTACTATCACTATCAGCACATATGTGTTTGAGACATATGGCTTCAGTTTTGATTCATTTGGGTATATTGTTCTTGGCCTTCCCTTTTGAAGATTTTTTTCTGGGTATAAAATTCTACATTTACAAATGTTTTCCTTTAGCCCTCTGATGATGACATTTCATGTTTTCTGGCTTCTGCTTTGTTTTCTTGAGAAGTAAATTGTCACTTTTACTACTATTCATTTAAAGTAATAAGGTATTTTTTTCTGGCTGTCAAAAAAACAACTCATTGAAGAAACTAATAAAATCAATAAATCTATAGCAAAATATTTTAAAAGACAAAGCCAAACTACCAATATGAAGAATGTAAAAGTATCACTAGAATTCCTAGAAAAATAATGATAAATATTATAAACAACTATAAGCCCATACATGTTAAAAATTAAATTTAAATCACAAACTTAAAGGAAAACATTATTTTTTAAAATTTTTTATTAATGAGAAAGAGCAAGAATGTGAGAGAGAAAGAATTGGCACTCCAGGGCCTTAGCCACTGCAATTGAATTCCATATGCGTGTGCCATCTTGTGTGCATATGCAACCTTGTGCACATACGTCACGTAACTGTGTTACGGGGGTTCTGAGGAGCCAAACCTGTATCCTTAGGCTTTGCAGGCAAGTGTCTTTACTGCTAAGCTATCCCTTCAGTCCAGAAAACATTATTATTAATAAAACTGATAAAATAAGAAATAGAGCCTCTGATACTGCTATAATTATTACACACAGGGATGAATGAGATTGGTGCTTCCATAAAAGAGGATCCAGAGTGTTACTGTGCTCCTACTACAATGTGAGAAATATCAAGAAGATGCTCTTGTGTTTTATGAACCAGAAAGTAAGTCTTCATCATATATAAGTTTGTCAGTACCTTCAGCATTAATTACATTTCTCACTATTATTGATAAATATTATTGATATTTTCACATACTCAATAACTCATAATACAATATTGTCAGTATAAGCCCCATTTTCTATATAGTCAATGTAATACCAATTAAATGTAAAATAAGGGTTTTTAAGTAGATATTTACAAGCTGGTTCTATAGTTTATATAGAAATGCAAAAGGCCAAAAATAACTAAGTTAATCTGGAAGCAGAAGAACAAACTGGGAGGACTTACACAACTGTATATCAACTCAAATTTAAATTCAAAGCTACTATATGTAAGACAGGATGGTATTGACACAAGAATAGAAAGATCAATGAAATAGAATAGAGTCTGGAAACAAAACAAATGTTTGTAGACAGTTGGTTTATTACAAAGGGAGCACTGCAAAGCACACAGTAGAAAAAAAGAAGAGTTTTTAAGTTAAATAGTGCTGTACATGCAGAAAATTCAACTGGATTGACAGGGAAAAAATGAACATAAATTCCTATATTATTGTACTCTCTAATAACAATACCAGATAATTTAAGTTCTAAATGTTCACATTAAGACAACAAAGCTTCTGGAATTAGATGTAACAATTTAACTTTGACCTAAATTAAAATTAGTTACATCAGGGCTGTAGCAATGGCTTAGCAGTTAAGGCACTTGCCTGCAAAGCCAAAGGACCCAGGTTTGACTCCCACATAAGCCAGATGCACAAGGGGGCACACACATCTGGAGTTCATTTGCAGTGGCTGGAGGCCCTAGCACACCCATCCCCCTCTGTACCTGCCTATTTCTGTATCTCCCTCTCTCTCAAATAAATAAATAAATAAATATTTTTAAAAAATTAGTTACATCAAGGGCTGGAGAGATGGGTTGGTGGCTAAGGTGCCTGCCTGCAAAGCCTAAGAATGCTTGTTCAAATCTCCAGGTCCCACATTTAGCCAGATGCAAAACTGATGTAAGTGTGCAATGTCACACATGCACACAAGGGGGTGCCTGCATCTGGAGTTCTTTCACAGCACCTGAACAGGCCCTGGCATGCCCATTCTCTCTCTGCCTCTTCCTCTCTCTCTCTCTCTCTGACTCTCTCTCAAAAAAAAATTTTAATTAGTTACATCAAGTATTTAATTTCACAGCTTGGCTAGCCAGATTTCAAGTGCCCTGTAGCTGTATATTTTATATAATGCAGGTACAGAAAATTTCAACATTTGAAAGTTCCACTGAACAACAATATTCCAGAAGATAAAAGAGGCTATATCTTCATTACTTTGAAGCAAATTATGTTTTCACTAAAAGGATATAAGGAATATTTGGTTAAAAATGATAAATTGGCCTTCATCAGGAGTTTCTGTTACTCAAAAGTGAGAATGAAGGAATTAAGAAGTGATGGACATTTCTATTTGCTGCTAGGGAACAATCTTGAGTTTATATTTCTAAGTGAAAAAATCTCAAGGAAAAGAATATGTACTACATGGAATAGATGTTTGACTACTCTAAATATGCCTTGTTTATAAATTTATTGCAACCATGTCAATATTTCACATAATTACAAAATAAAATTAGAATGTAAAAAGCAAGTTTTAAATTTAAAAGCAATTTGAAACAAACGAGTCTTATTCTTGTATACAATTAGTGGCTTATCTATCTATACAGGAGAGGAACTATTCAAATATACTTTAAAACAGCAAGAAACATTGGGCGTGGTGGCACATGCCTTTAATCCCCACACTCGGGAGGCAGAGGCAGGAGGATTGCCATGAGTTTGAGCCCACCCTGAGAATACAGAGTGAATTCCAGGTCAGCCTGGGCTAGTGTGAGACCCTACCTTGAAAAAAAAAAAAAAAAAAAAAAAAAAAAAAGCAAGATAGAGTAACTTCATTGTATGTTTCTACTATTCTACTGCACACACCATAAAAATAGAAAGAATGGCAATAATATTTAGCAATCCAAGTGATAATATTTTTTAAAATAATTGTGTGTGTGTGTGTGTGTGTAGACCCACCAGGGCCTCTTGCCACTGAAAATGAATACCAGACATGTTTGACACTTTTTGTATCTGTTTTTACATGAGGGCTGGGGAATCAAACCCAAGTTGGCAGGCTTTGCAAGCAAGCACCTTTAACTGCTAGGCCATCTCTTCTGCCCCATCAAATGATTATATTATTAGTGCAGTGCTGACATTTTCTAAGCCTATTCTTGAATAGTGTGTGGAAACAAATGACTATGTCAATGTAAATCAAAGTATTAATTTTGGTTTGGGGATAAATGACACACAAATCTAAGACTGATGAAGTTGAGTAAAAACCTTAGAATTAAAAAACCTTAGAATGATGAACTTGATTGAGAAAGATTACTATAAATGACAAATTTTTCCTTAAAAAAATAAAAATCCCTTAATTCAGTAACCAAAATGCCTTTTAATCCTTTTTTATTAATTTTCAATCATACAGATAGAGAAAGAGAGAATGGGCACACCAGGTCCTCTTGCCACTAAAAACGAACTCCAGATGCATGTGATACTTTGTAAATCTGGCTTTACATGGACATTTGGGAATTGAACCTGGGACATCAGGCTTTGAAAGCAAGTATATTAACTGCTGAGCCATTTCTCTAGCTCCAAAATATCTTTGAATAAATAGACACTATAGCAATAACTACATCTATTGTCCAAATTATATTTCTTTTTAAATTCCATATATATATATATATATATATATATATATATATATATATATATATGATGTATTTGATCATAATCCTTTCTATTCCAAATTATAATTCTAAATGTTATATCCCACTAAAAAGAATGGAAGGATCCTTATAAAATGGCTGATTCCAGTTCTAGGACAACATGACTTGAAATTTTGTCATACCGGAAAGCATAAAAACACGCAAAAGATTTCACACTTAAGTTCAATTCCCTAGTATCTATGTAAAGCCAGATGAACAAAGTGGCACATGCATCTGGCATCTGTTTGCAGTGACTAGAGACTCCAGCGTGCCCATTATTTCTCTCTGTCTATCTCTCTTCTCTCTGTCATTCTCTCTGTGTGTAAATAAATGAATAAATTTTAAAAAATAATCTTTTGAGCTGGAGATATTACTCAGTGGTTAAGGCACTTAAACCTAAGGATGTGGGTTCAATTCCTCAGAACCCATGTAAGCTGGATGCACAAGGTAACACATAAGTCTGGAGTTCATTTGCAGTGGCTGGAGGCCCTGGCATGCCTATTCTCTCTCTCTCTCTCTCTTTCTCTCTCTCTCTCCCTCTTCCTCTCTGTCTCTCTGCCTCTTCCTGTCTCTCTGCCTCATAAATAAATAATAAATAAAATGTTTTTTAAAAAATAAACTTAAAATAAAGAAGTATAAACAGTGAGTATCTAGCTGACATTCTTTCAAAACTGAATGGAATGAAACAGTCATCACAAGGCAAACAATTTGATAATATTTACTGTGAATAATAAAATTCAAGATTTTAAATAAGAACTAAACTTTTGAAAAACTTGTATACATTACAGTGAGATTCCAGCCTCCTAATATTAAAAGAATTCTTAATGAGATCAGTGATTCTATAAATAAATGTGATTTTTTGTTTGTTTTTGGAGATATGGTCTCACTCTAGCTCAGGCTGACCTGGAATTCACTATGTTGTCTTAGGGTGGCCTCCAACTCATGGTGATTCTCCTACCTCTTCCTCCTGAGTGCTGGAATTAAAGACATGTGCCACCACTCCCAGCTAATAAATGATTTTTTTGTGCTGTATACTAATATATGTCCACATTTGGAAGCTGTGTATACCTCAGTGAACCAATACTTTCTAAGTGATCAATAAATCCTATTTTAAAAAGGTATATAATAGAAGGGCTTGATAAATGGTACTTTCATTTTAATTAAGTAATTTATGAAGACGGTACTGTATTTAATACATTTAATAATAAATAGAAATACTACACTAAGTAAAAATACTAGTCACATCATTATAATGAGGAAAACTAAAGAAACTAACCATGTTAAGTATCATATGCAGTAACTGACACAAAATGCTGCTGTTGGGACAGCAAATTAGTGTAACAAATTTGTTAAACTGTTGGCCTTATCTACTAAAGCAGAACATATTCACATCTTATTGCCAAGCAATTCCCACTACCAGGTATATATCCACAAGAAATGAAAATATATGCACCAAGAGACATGAGAAAATGTACACCACTGAATTGTTCATAATAATGAAGAAAATTTTTGAAAAAAGTCCTTTATGTAGTTATGGAGAAATTTGATGAATGAGTTATTGCTACACATAGTAGACTAAGTGAATGTCACAAATATAATGAGTGAAATACAAACATAACAATATTACTATACCATATGATGACATATAATTAATATGATTATTATATTATTAGAATTTCCTAGACATTTGAGCTCACAATGGTTGTGTTTCAGAAGGGAGTTATGATAGATAGTAGTGTATAGGGGTTCTGGTAATGTTTAATTTCTGCGATGGTTACATGATTATGTTGGCATGTTACTCTTCATCAAGCTTGTACTTATAGCATAGAAATTTTTCTGTATTTCATGTTTCATTTAAATTTTCAAAAATAAGATTTTCTTAAGGCAAATAATACCATGCTTAGTGGAAATTTTCTGGGTCTAAATCCATAATTAGAAATTAAGAGGGGGTGGGAAAAATGAAAGAACAGGTGGATGGGGTAGAGGGCTGAAAAACATCGTCAACAACATGGCCATTACACTCATGAACTCACAGCAGATGTGGTTTCTGGCACAAGATTAAGCCATGGATAGGTGAAGGATACATGAGATCCTATGATCTCAGCCTAACTAAGGGCAGCCAATGGTTGCTGGGAGAGAGGAGTCAGGTTCATCAGTGGTATAGCCACTGGTAAGTTGCCCATTCCACAGTAAAAAACTTCCACCTATGATCAGGCAAGAATCCTAATTTAACTCAATTGGTTAAAAAAAAAAAAAAAAGGTCTGACAATAAGTTGGGGATTAATGGGAAAGAACAAGTGTGCTCGTGGGGATGGGAGAGGAGAGGGTAATTGGAGAAATATTATCAAAATAAATTGCATACATGTATGAAAATGTAAAAAAAAGAAAACTAAGTAAAAAAGTTTGAAAAATAAATGATAAAATCTTGGATAACAGTGATTTGAGTAAAATACTAAAAGACAAACAGTAAATTGAATATCAATAAAATATGAGCAAGGGAGTAAAGAACAGAAATTAATAAAATATAATGAAAATATATAAGAAAGAGAAACCCAGAAACCTAAAGGTGGCCTTGAAAAGCCTAATATAATTAGTAAACTCCTTTCAAACCCCATCTTGAAAAATAAGAGGTGATAATAATCATACCACAATTGAAGAGGGGACTCTCACAACAGATCTGCAGAAGTAAAAAAGACTGCAAGAGTACATACATTATAAGCCAGCCTTGGGGGGGTAGAGGCAGGAGGATTGCCATGGGTTCAAGGCCACCCTGAGACTACCAAGTGAATTCCAGGTCAGCCTGGGCTAGAGCAAGATCCTACCTTGAAAAAACAAACCAAAAAAAAAGAGTACATTAGTACATTGTAAACAACTTTATGACAAAAAGCCTTAAAGTTTATATGAACTCAAGGTATTTCTAAAAATATAATTTATATAAATGAAACATTTAAAATAAAAATAGAGAGCTAAGAAAATGGCTTAGTGGAAAAAGAACTTGTCATACAAGTGAGTACCTGAGTTTAAATCCCAAGATCCCACATACAAGCCAGATGCTATAATGGCATCTGTAATTCCAGTGCACCTATGGAGAGAAAGGAGGCTGAGACAAGAGAATATCCCAGAAGCTCATGGTCCAGCTAGCCTAGCAAATACAAAACATGACAGTCACTGTTTCAGACAAAGTGGAAGGTAACACTTTAGCTTTCCTTTGACCTCCATATGGATGTCTTGGCACTTGTACACCCATAGTCAGACACCCCCCAAAGTATGAATAATTCTATTGGGGGAGGTTGAGGTATGGTTTTGCTCTAGCCCAGGCTGACCTGGAATTCATTATGTAGTCTCAGGGTAGCCTCGAACTCACAGTGATCCTCCTTCCTACCTCTGCCTCCTGAGTGCTAAGATTAAAGGTACCACCATGCCCAGCTGAATAGTTCTATTACTAATAAATATTTTTTCCTGATTTAAATTTTACACAAAAACCACAAACACAAAGAACTTCACTAGTAAATTCTACTAAACTGAAAAGAAAGCTACATCACCAGTCTTGACTAAGAAATGGTGCCAAAGAAAGAAGAAAGGGAGTTCAAGGCCACCCTGAGACTACCAAGTAAAATCCAGGTCAGCCTGGGCTAGAACAAGACCATACCTTGAAAAACAATCAAAAAGAAAAAGAAAAAAGAAAAAGAAAAGGAAAGAAAATAAATAACCAATCAACCAAGCAGACAAAGAAAATGTTCAACTAGTGATTTGGATTTTCCAACACAAGTCATCCCATTAAAGACCCTGAATGCAGTTGCTTCAGTACCCATAATGTATTCGTGGTCTCCCCTGCTACAGAATGTTATGATATGTGGAAGTTGGCAGCATACTAGCCACACCAAAGCAGCCTAGGGAGGGAAATAAACAGAAGCACAGCAAAATACACTCTTCTACTGAAAAGTGAAGGTGTATAAGTTATAATCAACTACAGCAGAAAAGCAGGAGAGAGCAAGATCTTCCAGAAAGGAGGAAACTGGCCAGAATCACCCTAAGGTGCCAGCAGCCCTAATCCAACTAGAAATAGCAACCTCCCTGTAGACAGGATTGAGGGTATGGAGCAACACACACCCTTAAGGACTTTGGCTTTACTAAACAATCTGTTTGGTTTAATCCCCACACTTAAATATTCTGTGCAGGTTTTGATTGAATGTCTATATTGCTTAGTTGAATTTTAGAATTTGCCAGTAATTTGCTTCACCCAGTCTAGTATAACACTTGAATAGCAGGCACACTCAACACCTAGGATCACTTCTGCTGTTTCTCTTGGACTATAAAAGCTATACCTGACACCTTATACTCTTACACTGAAGATATATAAAGTTGGATTTATATGGCTAAGAACAGTGCAAATAATTAGAAAATCCAAGCATCAAATTAACTCAAGATGCAGAAATCTCTACATTATAATACTAGAAACACAAAAACTCAATACAATATAATCCCACGAAAAATTATAAATTCATCAGAAATGACCTCCAGTGAGACTGCTTTAGATGAAATGCCTGACAAAGATTTCAAAAAAAAAAAAAAGATTATATCTATACTCAAAGAAATTAAAGAAAAAATTAAAGGAATCAAAGAAGAAAACCAACTCCTGAAAGAATTCCAAGAGAAAAGAGGAAACCAACTTAATGAAATAAGCAGATCAATACAAAAAAAATGGATAAGGAAATAGAAATAATGAAAAACTACCAATCAGAAATACTAGAAATGGAAAACAAAGTAAGCCAAATAGGAAATTCTGTAGAAAGCCTTACCAGTAGAATGGATCAAGGAGAGGACAGAATATCTAAACTAGAAGATCAGGTGGCAGATCTAATACAGTCCAACAAAGAGAAAGACAAACTAATAGGATGACATGAATGGGAATTTCAAGACATTCAGGATACTATGAAGAGATCAAACATAATAATTCAGAGCATAGTAGAAGGAGAAGAAATTCATTCCAAAGGGATAACAGATATTTTGAACAAAATCATAGAAGATATAGATACCTATAGAACCTATTTGGCCTATAGAAGGCCAAACAGACAAAATCAGGAAAGAACCTCTAACCATAAAATTATAATTAAACTACAAAACACACAAAGCAAATGTGATGGTTAAGTTTGTGTCAACTTGATTTGTTTAGGAATCCACAGACATTCCTCATAAGTGTGTCTCTGAGGCTGCCTCTAGGAAGGATTAATCAAAGGAAGAATCCTTCCCCCAGAGTGGGCGGCCCTTCTTGGAGGAGGGGGCTGGTTGATGAAAAGCAGCTCTGGGAAGAAAGGCTCTCTCTCCCACCTGGCTGCCAGTGCTGCTCACTGCTTACTGCTTGCCGCTTAGTACTTGCTGCTTGGTGTTTGCTGCTTTCCAGTGTGGACTGAAGACCAAGGTGGACTGAAGAGCAGCGTCTCTCCAGGACACCTCCAGGCCTTCAGTGCCGGATGGGGACTGCTGAGGCCTCCAGCCTCATGGACTGAGCAGCTACCGGGTTCCTTGACTCTCGGACCTGCAACCTGCTATTGCTGGACTGTTGTAAGCTAATCCAATAAATTCCCTTTTAATACAATTCATTCTATCCGTTATGTTCCTCTAGAGAACCCTGACTGATACAGCAAAGAAAATATATAGAAAGCAGTTAGAGAGAAAAATCAAGTCACATACAAAGGCAAACCCATCAGGATAACAGCAAATTACTCAACAAAAACTTTAGAAGCTAGAAAGGGTTGGAATGATGTATTCCAAGTTCTGAAAGATAGCAACTGTCAACCAAGATTACTTTATCCTGCTATCTATTCAAATAAACAGAGAAATAAGGACATTTCACAAAAAAAGCTGGCTAAAGGAATATATGAAGACCAAACCAGCTCTACAGAAAATACTTGAAAGGAACCTCCATGCTGAACACAAAGAAAAGCACACACACAAGGAACCTGGAAAAAACAAGCCATACTGAAATACTAGTTAATATAAGAGAGCAAAGGTAAAACTGGAAGAACTACAAAATAAGAAAAATGAAAAAAAATAAATATATATCTTTCAATAATAGCTCAATATCAATGGCCTCAATGCCCCAACCAAAAGACACAGGTTTGAAGACTGAATTAAAAAGCAGGATCCTTCAATTTGTGCCCTCCAAGAAACTCACCTTTCCACAAAAGATGTACTCTATCTTAGGGTGAAAGGATGGAAAATGATGTTTCAAGCAAATGGGCCTAGAAAAAAATCAAGAGTCACTATCTTAATATCAGAAAGGGTAGACACGAGACCAAAATTTGTTAGGAAAGATAATGAGATTCACTTTATAATAATTAAAGGAACACTCCAACAGGAGGACATTACAATCCTAAACATACATGCAACAAGCACTATTAGAATTAAGGTCACAGATAACAACAAACTTAGTTGTAGTGGGTGACTTCAACACCCCACTCTCAACAATTGACAGGTCATCCCAGCAAAAAATAAACAGAGACGCATCTGGATTAAATGAAGTCATAGAACAAATGGACCTAACAGATATCTACTGAACATTTCACCCAAATGCTGCAGAATACACATTGTTTTCAGCAGCACATGGAACATTCTCTGAAATAGACCATATGTTAGAACACAAAGCAAATCTTAACAAATACAAGAAAACTGAAACAATTCCTTGCATTCCATCTGATCACAATGGGATTAAACTACAAATAAATAGCAAGGAAAGATATAGAACATATACAAAATCATGGAAACTAAACACTACACTACTAAATGATGAATGGGTCAATGAAGAAATCAAGAAGGAAATTAAAAAATTCATAGAATCAGGGCTGGAGAGATGGCTTAGTGGTTAAGGTGCCTGCCTACTAAGCCTAAGAATGCCCATTCCATTCTCCAGGTCCCAGCCTTTTAGCCAGACATAAAGTGACATAAGGGAGCAATGCTGCACTTGCCCACAAGGGGGTGCACATGTCTAGAGTTTGTTCACTGTGGCTGAGAGGCCACTGGCATGTCCACTCTCCTCTCTCTCTCTCTCTCTCTCCAAAAAAAAATCATAGAATAAAATGATAATGAGAACACAACATACAAAAACTTTTGGGACATAATGAAGGCAGTCCTAACAGAGAAATTTATAGCTTTAGGTGCCTATATTAAGAAATTAGAAAGGTCACAAATAAACAACTTAACGCTTCACCTTAAGGCCTTGGAAAAAGGAGAACAAGGCAAACCAAATATCAGTAGATGGGAAGAAGTAATAAAAATTAGGGCAGAAATTAATGAAATAGAAAGCAAAAAAAGCAATCCAAAGAATCAATGAAACAAGGAGTTTGTTCTTTGAAAGTATAAACAAGACTGATAAATCCTTAGCAAATCTAACCAAAACAAAGAGAGATGAGACACATATTAATAAAATTAGAGATGAAAAAGGCACCATCACAACAGATACCAGAGAAATTAAAAAAATCATAGGGACATACTATAAGAACATATATTCTAACTAAGTTTGAAAATCTGAAAAAAATGGACGATTTCCTTGATTTATATGACCTACCAAAATTAAATCAAGATAAGATTAACCACTTAAATAGGCCTATAACATCTATGGAGATCCAAGCAAAATTTTTTAAAAGTCTCCCAACTAAAAAAAGTCCAGGCCCAGATGGATTCACTGGTGAATTTTACCAGACCTTTATTGAAGAACTAACTTCAATGCTTCTCAAACTTTTCCATAAAATAGAAAAGGAAGGAATCCTACCAAACTCCTTCTACAAAGCCAGCATCACCCTGATGCCAAAACCAGAGAAAAACAACAAAAAAAAAAAAAATTTCAACCAATCTCCATCATGAACATAGATGCAAAAGTTATCAACAAAATACTGGCAAACAGAATATAAGATTATATCAGAAAGATTATTCACTCTGACCAAGTAGGCTTTATCCCAGAGATGCAGGAATGGTTCAACTTATGCAAATCAATAAATATAATACATCATATAAATAGACCAAAGGACAAAAATCACATAATCATCTCTATTGATGCCGAAAAAGCATTTGACAAAATCCAACATCCCTTCACAAAAAAAGTCCTACCAAAACTGGAATAGAAGGAACATATCTCAACATAATAAAGGCTTTTTATGACAAACCTACAGCTAACATAATACTAAAGGGAGAAAAACTTGAAGCTTTTCCACTAAAATCAAGAACAAGACAAGGGTGTCTACTATGCCCACTTTTATTTAATATAGTACTGAAAGTCTTAGCCATAGCAATAAGGCAAGAGATACACATAAAAGGGATACAAATTGGAAATGAAGAGAGCAAATTATCATTATTTGCAGATGATATTATTGTATACATAAAAGACCTTAAAGACTATAGTAGAGAGTTGAGTTTCAAATGGAGAAGTGGGGGAGGGAGGAATTACCATGGGTTATTGTCTATAATTATGGATGTTGTCAATAAAAAGTAAATTTTAAAAAGAAGAGATAAAGAAAAAGATACTTGCTTCTAACTTTTTCATATGATAAGCATAAACTTGTTATCAAATTTTGATAAGAAAAGAAAATGACAAATAATCCTCAGTTGATGAACACAGGATGTTGTATGGCACAATGCAGGTCTGGCCCTAGCCAGACCGCATGGCAAAAGAAACCAGGAAGTGGCTTCTGTGAACATGGTGTCCTGCACAGGCCTAGCCTGACAAGAGCTACAATCCCAGGCTCACAAGAAACCTTCTACGAGATGATCTGTCTGGAGACCGGCTGTCATTGGTCACTAAAAGGGGGCCACTCTATACAATGATTGGCCAGCCAAACCTACACTTCCTTGAATAAACTAGTTTGCAGCAGCTCGCCCTCTGCTGCTTTCACCCAACTCCCAGAGTCTGTGTTGTGACTCGGGGCCTTTCACCCCCAACTCGGCAGAGACCCTGCAGTCCCTCCTGGGCTGGCCCTAGGGGGGACCCCAACAGTATGTAAAAACACATTTTTAATTGGCTGTTTTTTAAGTCTAAACAAAACAGATCTAGACTTTGTTTAAAAACTTTAAAGAATGACCACAATGGGCCTGGATACAAAGATTATGTTTCTGAAGGTATATCATTTGGGTTCCACTACAAAAAACAGGATATATGTATAGGAACAGCCCCAAATTTGGGTGAGATAGAAAGAAGGCTTTTTTTTTTCTTCCTCTGCAACATAGTTTGTGATTGCATACTCATTTCTAATTTCAAAATGTGTTCTAGATAAATAAATAATAACCTTGTGAGGCTATAGTTTGAAGAGAAATTAATCCTTCTGTTTTCATGAATGCAATATAAAAGATACATTTAAATTATTTATGCCTTGAACCATTCTCTCATTTTATTAATTAAAATGGGGACAAAGGAAGTGGTCACTTCCATCTTTTTTTCTTTGTCTCACCTTAGCCCAGGCTGACCTGAAATTCACCATATATTTTCAGGGTGGCCTCAAATGCACAGCAATCTTCCTACCTAAAGTACTGGGATTAAAGGCATGCACCACCACATCTGGCCTTAGCTTATCTTTTTAAATTACTCATCAACATGGACTGGAGAGATTTCTTAGTGGTTAAGGCACTTGCCTGAAAAGCCTAAAGAGCCAGGTTCGATTCCCCAGTGCCCACGAAAAGCCAGATGCACAAGGTGGTGCATGTGTCTGGAGTTTGTGTGCACTGGCTAGAAGTCCTGGTATAACCATTTATTTTCTCTCTCTCTCTCTCTCTCTCTCTCTCTCTCTCTCTCTCTCTCTCTCTCTCTCTCTCTCTCTCTCTCTCTCTCTCTCTCTCTCTCTTACTCTTTCTCAAATAAATAAAATAAAAGATTTAAAATTACTCATCAACAAACTGCTCACGTCTCAAAATATCTTAGTCAATATTCTGGACTGTATTTCATATTCATTTGATGTTCTGCCAAATGGTAATATTTCTGATATTCCTATAATATGCATTTGAGCAATATAAAAACCTTTTAGCAATTTAGTCAACACTCATCCCAACCCAGCTAAGTGAATTTACTTTAGACTTTGGAATACTGTTTTCCTCTAACTGAAACATTGAAGACAACAAAAGTCAACAGATATCTAATATTATCGGATATATTGTCAGTGTTCTCCCACTCATGTACTTCCCAGGTATTGCTTTTCTCTTATATTCACCCAAGGCATAATGCTATTTTTCTTTCTTTTTCACTGACTTATGGTTCCCTATTATACAAAATAAAACTCACTGCCTGCATTATGTGTATGTGTTGTGTATGCATGTGTGTATTTTGTGGGGTGCACATTGAGACGCACACATGTGTGCATGGGTGCAAATGAAGATCAGAGGTCAATGTTAGGCATCTTTCTCAATTGTTCTCCATCTTATTACAGGGTCTCTCACTGAATCCAGTGTCCACTAATTCAGCTAGACTAGCAAGTCCTAGGGAGCCTTCAGTCTCAGTCTCCCCAGTGGTAGAATTACAGGCATATGGTACCATGCTTTGATGTGGGTTCTGGGGTTCTGAAATTAACTTCTCATGCTTTCATAGCAAGCACTTTTCCTACTGAGCCATCCCTCCATTCCCTGTTAGGCTGTTTAAATGAGTTGTTTGAAATATTACTGTATTCCATGTACTATATTTCTTAGTACTCCATGTACTGTTTCTTAGTACTCTAAAGTTGTTTAAAGTGTGACTGTCAGTTTCAAAGAAAATCTCTAACAGCCTAAAATGCCAAAAACATTCTATTACTCTGTATGCAGATAAATTTGCAAAGCAGAAATATCCCATACCCTGTCTCCTGGCAAAAAGAAACCTGTTTCATTCTGAAACAATAATATACTAACATAGCATTGGTATGTCCAAACTATTATGTTTCATATAGAATACTTATTAGAGGCCAGTTGTATGATGTTTTCATTCAGTTTTACTACATGAAAATATGTTAGCTAAAACTGCCCACACTTAAATTGTAAGTGGCAAGTAGAAATTTACATATTGTAGGAACCTTTTTTAGATACCAGCCTAAAAATTAGATCGTCCATCAAGAATCTTAACGGAAAACAACACAGGACACATGTCTATTTGTTGCACAGTAGATCCATTCTGTTTGTGTTTGTTAAATATTATCAGTAAGAGAGATATGATTTCCTGGCTTTCTTAAGCTGATATTTTTGAGTATTACAAACTATGTCAACATATTCTATAAAGGTACACCAAAATGAGAAGGGTTTAGAATTGAACAAATTATAAAAAATTCATATCAATATATGTCATATGATTCAGCTTAGTATCTGTTACTTAGCTTATCATCCATACAAATTTTAAAATGTGGTGAAAGAGGGGCCTTTTACTCTACTATTATTTTTGTTTCTTCTTTTAAATAGCTCATTTTTCTTATATTATATTTCTTCTTATGACTTATACACATTTCACATTTCTAGTCAAAAAGTATTTCTCAAACAATTCCTGACTTCCAGACTTCATGTCATCACTAATATTTTCATCCCTTTGTTACAGAAACCAATGGGATAAAGTAAATAGATACGTATTATTGAGAGTTGAAGCATTCCCATATTAAATGCATTGATATTTGTAATGTCAATGCTGGAGTGCACTAATTATTTTCCTTAAATTTAACTGAGATTTGTATAGGTAGCATTTACTGTAAATTTCACACTGTAGTGATGTGTTTGACTCTATTGATTCCTTTGCAGAACTGGACAGCTGCTTAACCTCAGAATATAGCATTGGGACTTTTTAATGCTAGCTAGTTTTAAATCTGAGAATCCCTCTGGTGTGTTGCTTTATTAGTACATGGCATGAGGAGGAAGTAATCAGTGAACCATTATATTTGGAAATAACCATTATAAAGTTGTTCACCATATATACATATGTGAAGTAGGAAAGTTTAAGTTTTTTTCTGTGTTGAACAGTGTTACCTACCATTCAGTTCATTATATGCATACTTATTTATTCATTCAATAAACGTATATTTTATATTAGGTTTATAATATTATGTGAAAATATTAAATATACAAAATTATAATAGGTAGAAATATATTATATTTGCAGCTAACATTATTATTTGAGAAATATCTTAAGCCTTATTGCTTAGAAGAGTAAATCAAGGAATACTACATTTTCACTCCCTATTTACTGCATCCATGATTTCTATGAGAAGCCACAAAGTAAGTATAGAATACTTAGTAACAACATAAAAATATTATTCTGACCCTATTCAAAAAGTTTCAAAATGACAGAAGGTATAGAAAGTATTGAATTGCTTAACTTTTATTAGGCATATTACCCTCAAATGTGGTATTTGCTTAGTGTAAATTTGGCTTCCAAAACAAATAAGAAAATTAAATCCAATGGACTTTTAATAGTAAGTGTACCCTTGAACACATAAATATTTCTGACAAGATTACTCACTTTCTTCTTTGTGAAATATATTAATAAAACACAAACTAAAAGTTGTCAAGTCCTATAATTAATAGTATTATCTTCTTCATATCAGTATGAGTAGATATTCTGAGATATATTTATAATTTCTACATTTACAAAACATTGCCATTTTGGAATGCCTTTCTCAAAGAATATGCCATAATGGTATTTGTAGAAAGTCCAGGCTAAGGAATATGCCACATTTGCCGGGCGTGGTGGCACACGCCTTTAATCCTAGCATTCGGAAGGCAAAGGTAGGAGGATCGCCATGAGTTCGAGGCCACCCTGAGATTACATAGTGAATTCCAGGTCAGCCTGGGCTAGAGTGAGACCCTACCTTGAAAAAAGAAAAACCGAAAAAAAAATAAATAAATAAATAAGAATATGCCACATTTTATAAATGATGTGTCATTAAAGATTCAAATCAAATGGATCTCAGTACAAAGCCCGCTTTGATTCCCTCCTGCCCATCCAGATATTCTTTCATGGGTTCTCTCTTCCTTCTATGAACACCACTGTAATTTATTTTTACATCTCTTGTGGTTGTCATCATTTTTATAATGTATCATAATGGTTTGAATAAATGTTTCCTCTTCCCTATTTTGCTCATTGTGTGCAAACACATCATTTTCATTTTAGCTATCAGAGTGCCTTACACATATTGGTTGCCCAAGAAACATTTTATAACTTTATTATCTTTACTTTTAGATATCTATGCTATATTAATCTTATTGTTTTAATAGCTTTTAATGTTTTACCCTTGTTTCTCAAGTATAAGCTATAAGGGATGGAGAGATTTCTCAGTGGTTAAGACACTTGCTTGCAAAGCCTAACTACCTGAGTTCAACTCCCTGTACTCATTTAAAGCCAGATGCACAAAGTGGTACATGCATCTGGAGTCCAGTTGCAGCAGCTGGAGGCCCTAGCATGTCTATTCTCTGTGTCTCTCTTCTATCTCTCTCTCTCTGTTTGTAAATAAATAAATAAAAATATTTTTAAAATAAAAGTAATCTGGGAGTTGTGGCACACACCTTTAATCCCGGCATTTGGGAGACTGAGGTAGGAGGATCACCGTGAGTTCAAGGCCACCCTGAGACTACATAGTGAATTCCAGGTCATCCTAGGGCTAGAGCAAGACCCTATCTCAAAAAGCCAAAAAAAAAAAAAAAAACTATAAACATCTTGAAGCCTAGGACAATACTCTAACACATTTATAATCCCAGAATTCTTGACACAGGGTATACTGAGAAGTGCTCAATTCAATTGGTTAAATGTTACCAAAGGCTCATCTAAGAAACTTTTAGAACATAGAAAGAAGCCATCTCCTAGTCAGAGGAGTTAAATCCCATAAAGTTTGCTTACCATGGCATTGACATTTGCATGATCCCCTTTCCTATTCCGAATCTGAATACAGGATATTGGTAAGTTCAGTCCTACACCAGTGGCAAGATTTCTCAGGTCAGCAACATTGTATTCTCTGTGTAAGAGCAAATTGTTATTGTCAGAACCAAGACCCAGAGAGGCCTGATAGAGATATGTCTGTGAAAGTCTCTCAACTGTAGTGACATCTATTGTAGCTGATGTCATACAAGGATTAGAAGCCATCATCCTTCCATGCCTCATGTCTTCTGAAAAGTGACAACGGCTCTGAGAACAGCAGTCTGGGCTCTGGCTCAGCTTGACACACACAAAGAAAAATAAGCACCCCAGAAATAAAAAGGAAACACAGACCAGTGCAATTACTAAGTACAAGTTCCGGGTGGAAAGCTGTCCTCCTGGTTCCCAGATACCTTCAAAGTCTGGAAGAACCTGAGGAGCAGAATTACTCAACAGCACACCCAGAATAATAGAGGAGGATAGTGGTGGGTCTCCATGATCCTGGACCACAACCACTACCCTCTGCTTAATTGCATCAATGGGAAGAATTAGGCGTGCTGTACGCAGCTCTCCCATATTGGCTGAAATTCTAAAAAGGCTAGTGTCAGAAGCCTGAGAGATGTGGTAGGAGAGCCAGGCATTGGAGCCACTGTCTGAATCCTCTGCTACCACTTTTGTGACCAAGTGTCCAGCTCTAGCAGAGCGAGGCACAATTTCCACTGGGATAGAGCCATTTCTAAGCAAAGGGAACAAGATGTCTGGAGCGTTGTCATTCCTGTCTACCACAAACAAGTTCACAGTCACTGTTGCACTTCTTGGAGGACTGCCACCATCTCGGCCTTCCACTTGAAAGCAAAAGCCCCTGAGCTGCTCAAAGTCAAAGGAAGTTATGGCAATAATATCCCCATTGGATGGTTCCACTGCCACCAAGCTGGAAGCTGGTATCCCCTCAGAGATTACATCCAACAGCTTATAAAAAACAAGGCCATTCTTCCCCAGGTCTGGGTCCTGGGCAAACACGTGGCCTAAAGAAACTCCAGGGTTATTGTTTTCAGCCACAAAAAGTTCCTGTTGTGGTTGAGAAAAGTGTGGTGTGTTATCATTCACATCAGCAACTGACACTGTGAGTGACCTTCGGGTGCTTAATGGGGGTGAGCCACCATCTGAGGCAGTGATCAGGACCTGGTATTCATTTGCTTGCTCCCGGTCCAGGGGCCCGTCAGTCAGCAGGGTGTAGTAGTTATCAAAGGAAACTTTCAGCTGAAAAGGGCCTTTACTGGACATGCTACAAATGATCCTGCCATTGGAACCAAGGTCTTCATCCTTTATACTGAGGAGAGCAATCACTGTGCCAGAGGGCGCATCCTCAGGTATTGGGCTGAAGAAGGTCATGAAGTCCATCTCTGGGGCATGATCGTTCACATCAGTCACCTGTACCAGCAGTTTAGTAGTGCTAGCTAGACCAAAGGAACCTTCGTCTCTTGCTTCAACATAGGCCTCTAACAGTGTTTCAGGTGGACCTAGGGAAGCAGCTACCTGCACCTCTCCACTCTTAGGATGCACATGAAAGAGATGTCTCCGCTCTGCTAGGGTGCTATTGCTTAGAGAGTACCAGACTTCCCCATTGGATCCTTCATCCAGATCCCAAGCCTGAACTTGGAATAACACAGTCCCATTGGGTGCTGTCTCTGGAACCTTGGTGCTATATACAGAGTGCTCAAATACGGGTGCATTGTCATTTGTGTCCACCACGATGATGGCAACTTGAGCGTCTCCTGAGCATGCAGGCAGCCCACCATCCTGAGCCGTGAGCACGAGCAAGTGGGTGTCGCGCTGCTCTCTGTCCAATGCTTTCTCCAACACCAACTCAGGGTATTTGCTGCCATCGACCCGGGACCCCATGTCCAGGCGAAAGTGCTGGTTGGGGCTTAGGCTATAGCTTAGCAGTGCGTTGCTTCCCTCATCCGCATCTTGGGCATTTGGGAGAGTAAAACGGGCTCCGGGTGTCAGGAACTCCGGAATGTGCAGCTGCACGTCTCCAGCCGGGAAGATGGGTGAGTTGTCATTGATGTCCAGGACGTGAACACGCATCTTGTGCAGCTCCAGGGGGTCCTCGAACATTAGCTCGTATGTCAAAATGCAAGCAGCTTTGGTCCCGCATAGCTGCTCGCGGTCGGCCGGCTCTCGAACCACCAAGCTGCCGCTGCCCAGGTCCACCCTGAAGAAGGGCTCGCTGCGGCCGGAAAGGAAGCGCAAGTTCCTCAAGGACAGGGCGGCCGCTGACAACTTCAGGTCCGCTGCTACATTGCCTATTGCTACGCCCGGTTCGGTCTCCTCCAACACCGAGTACTCCAGCCCCAGCCGTCCCGCCGCGGCGCCCCAGAACAAGCACCAACAGAGGACCACCACCCCCCAAGCCAGCATCCTCCCTATCGCCGTCCACACTCCAGCGGCGGTGACCTGGGACCATGCTCCGGACTCCCGGGGAGCACGAGTCACGGCCGCTGCAGGGGCAGGATAGACGCTGGACGATTTCCTGGGCTGGCGGGCTGGACGCTGCACTTGGGGCAGGGCCGCGGTCTGGGGGTGCGGAGGGGCAGCGCCGCCTAGGGGTGAGGAGCGGAAGGCACCTGCCACGGCTGCGGAGGCGCTGTCTCAACTCGCTCTGGCTAGGAGCGAAGTCGTACTCAGCGCGGGGCGGGACGTTTACACGCCTTGTTTTAAATGACGTTTCCCAGGTCAACGCCCCTAGGCTGCCCGGCGCCTGAACTCCACTGCCTCTTCCTAAATAAAGACCGCTGGTAACCGGGGATGGACCCTGCTGGGCGCCTCCCGCCTACGGAGAGTGGAGCATCCACTCCCGGGCAGAGGGACCACCGACCCCCTGCGAGGCGGGCTGGGAGGGCGGGTCTCCGCGCGGAATTGTGCACGCGATGGGCCACGCCTTCCAGGCGTAAGGAAACAGGAACCCCCGAACAAAGCCCAGTGGTGGGCTTCCTACCGGTTTCCCAGTCGCTCTGCTGCGGGATAAAGTCTCTACCGCACCCCCTAAGTGTCAGAACCTGCCAAGAATAGTTCAGTAGAGGCCACCAGGAGGGCTCGCTAAGGAACAGTGTGGGTTTCCAACTTCCTCCAGCCCCAGGCTTTTAAAGGACCAGAAACTCCGAGACTTGACAGCTCGTCCCCAAAGAGGACGTGTAAGGTGTGGAGGAGACAAAAAGGCACTTATTCTCCAGAGCTTGGCCAGGACTCTGGAAATTCCTCTGTAAATGTTTAGAAAATCCGCAGAGGGCAGGCAAATGCCCATATTCCTCTACCTTCTCTTTTAACTCAGTCGTCTGCACGGAAGTCAGAATGGTGATAATTGTTCTCTAACAAATGCCTCCAAATGCTACCTAGCAGCCTACAACCAGTTGCTTTCCCTGAGAGGTGAGCTGAAAAGACTGGTTTAATCGAATATTAAACACCAAATTCCTCTTTCAAGATCTTTGTTCAAAGGCCTCAAGAATCAACATTTGAAAGACAAAAGTTGAGCACAGATCCAAAAAAAAAAAAAAAAAAAAAGTTCCCTGAATATTAGATTTTTCTGGTCAGAGTTGCCGAAAAGTATAATTTTTGAAGGTACTGCATGTATAAGTTAATCACATATTTATTTCAACTTTAGTGTATGTTTGAATATTTCCATAAGATTTTCAAATTGCTGACTTACATACGAAGAAGGACAATTCTAGCATTCTCTTTTTAAGATCCAAAGTGGGACTGACAACCAGTTTTCCATTGAGTACCAATTACTTTCCCTGAACACCACAACCCCATTCCTTATCTCCTCGGGGACCTAGAAATGACAGGAAGTAACATTAGGTGGTGAAAATGGTAAATATGTGCTGCCTAATTTGCCTTTATAAATTAAGGAACCAAGTCTCAGGCAAATTTAAAGCAAGAAACATACCTGTCCAGGTAGAATCACAAGTGTAGACATCAGTAGAGAACAACACAGATTGAGAAATGGCCCAGAAAAATAATTTATGATTCACCAAATTTTAAAGCCAAGATGAATTATTTGCCTCCATGCCAGAGATAGGATTTATACTTCTTTGTCTAAATTTAAACAAAAAAAATTTTTTGAAAAAATTAGTTTGCTAGCAGCTCTGGAATGGAAAATTATTCTTTCCATTTTCCCATTCATTAGCAATAGAAAAAAATACAGCTGGAGAGATGTACCCAACTTTTGGAAGGTTCCTTTAATTTTTGACCTGAAGTAAAGACTGGATTTTGGAATTCTGAGCTGAGTCTGGAAGGACAGTATGTGGATGTAACTAAGGTGTGAGGAAAAGGAAAACTCATGCAGAACATTAGCATGGAAAAAAATTCCCCAAACTCTCCCTTCATGTACTTCTCAGAGTTTTGCTTTTCCTTTTCCCCATTTCTTTATGTGAATTGTCACTGACATCTATTTTCAAAAGATTTCATTTGTGTCATGAATAAATGGATAGCTCACACCTACTGGGATCTGTCCTACTATATGCTTCCCTAACTCTCCACATAATATTGCTTTCTTATTTGAATAAACTAGAATTTGTGGGGAAGCGATATTTAAATAAAAAGAATATCCCAAAGGTGAAGGTCAAATATACTTGCTGTTTGGATAAGATGTCCAAATGAACATTATGAGACTGACGTGCTGCCTACTGCATTAAGAGGGTGACTCCAAATGAACATTAAAATCCTGAATTAATAAATTTTTTAGCAGAACTTTTCACTTTTTAGAGAATTTTTATAATTTCTCCTAATTCAATCATTTCCAAACTTTTATTTAAGTGGAAGTATGCTTAAAGTAGAAAAATAAGCAAAAACATAATCCTAATTTCTACTTAGGCTCTACTGCCCATACTAGTATTAGCTTTAAATTCAAAAGATTCATAGCATATTAGACAAGCTTTTATTAGAGATCTCCAAGCCAATAGTAAATCTGATAAAAACAAAAAAGTCTATCAGTAAAGAATACTATACTTTAACCCAATTTTAAAATTGTACTTAAGATTGTTCTCTGAGAATATTTTAGGTACTATGTAAGCATCATCTTCACATTTAGATTTTTTTTAATTTTTACTAACAAATAATTAGGTTTCATATAACGTTTTCAAATAATTATTTTATTTCCCCTTTCTCCTCCTACATTTAGCAAATTTTAATCTTGTAAGACAGCTTAAGCAAGTATCGTAATCAAGTCAGAGTGGGAATTCTTTGAGGGTAGAAATCTATATCATTTACTTCTGTTTCTCAGGTTTTAGCTAAATTACAGGTACATAAATTATTCTTACTATGTAGCATCCTCTTGTGTCATTTTTCTTTTACTTAAATGCTTGACCTATAACAAATCACTATGGAATTTCTGAAGATTTTCCACTCAGAAGCTAGTTTTTCTACATGGCATATGGTATAACCTTTTTTCCTGCACAAGCATGAGACCAAGAGGGGCCTGTGATTACCCAAGTTCAAATCTTCCAGAACCCACACACATTTGTAACCCCAGTCTCGTGGGAAGAAGAGACCACAGAATCACTGGGGCTTGCAAAAAAGAAGAAAGAAAAACCCAGCAAGCTCCAGAAACAGTAAGAGTTTCTCAAGGAAAAACAGGCAGGTGGTGATGCAGGGGGATGTCCTCTCCTCTGGTCTCCACATGCACACAGGGCACCACACCAACACATACACATGCATACACCACACCACACACACTAAACACATGCAAAGAAAGGTGAAGATCTAGTCTTTTTTTTCCCTAAATACCGTATGTATGATGATACAGTCCAAAATTGCAGTTTGGGTCTGGAGAGATGGCTCAATGCTTAAGGCACTTGCCTGCAAAGCCTAATGACCTGGGTTCAGTGTTCCCACATAAAGCCAGATGCACAAAATGGTGCATACATCTGGAGTTCATCTGCTGTGGCTAGAGGCCCTGGCCCACCCATTCTCATTCTCTCTCTCTCTCTCTCTCTCTCTCTCTCTCTTTCCTCTGTCTATCTTTCTCTGCATGCAAATAAATAAAATAGTTTTTTAACTTGTAGTATGGTTTTAAGGCAAACTACCTTCATTTCCCACAAACTGTCATTGATGCCTCTAGCTAAAAGCAACCTAGTTCTACATTCCTGGAAATCAAAATTTAAGGTTTATTTGTATCTGAAAAAAAATTTGAATGATGCCTTTGGATTTTTCTCATTTTTTATGAATTTCATTTCTTTGAGAAGTATGTTAGATCTTCTTTTTCTATTTCAAAGCCATACTTTCTAAGATTGTTAAATGATTTATTAGTTCCAATTTATTTTTATCAACTTTCTCAAATGTTTTTTCTTAGTTTTATTTTGGTTTATTTATTTGTTTGTGTGTAGGGATTTTATGCAGTGCTGGGGACAAAATGTAGGGCCTCACACAAACCAAGTGGTGTTCCACTAAACTATACCCCCAGAATTCTTATTCTTGACTATATGACAATGATCTTTTTACTGATCTCAGTGTGGCCTTACTTCTGTGATTAATTTACATTTCTCTTCCATTTACTTCACAAATTGTGTCAGCTCAGTTTTCATGATATTTGGTAGTCTTTTAATTTTATCCTTGAAATTCTAGAATCAATTAAGTTATTTATTCTCTGAGCCCATTTAAAATTAAGCTTGGTGAACGGGAGAAAATATTTGCAAACCATACATTTGATAACAGGTTAATATCTGAAATACATGAGGAACTCAATAGAAAGAAAATAAATACCAATTAAAAATGGGGAAAGGGGGCTGGCGAGATGGCTTACCGGTTAAGGTGCCTGTCTGCTAAGCCTAGGAACAGCAGATGGATTCTCCATGTCCCACTTTTAGCCAGATGCAAAAGCGATGCAAGGGTGCAATGCTGCATGTGTCTGGAGTTCGTTCACAGTGGCTGAAAGGCTGCTGGCGCACCCATTCTCTCTCTCTCTCTCTCTCTCTCTCTCTCTCTCTCTCTCTCTCCCTCTCAAAAAAATGGGGGGGGGCTGGAGAGATGGCTTAGCAGTTAAGGCATTTGCCTGCAAAGCCAAAGGATCCCAGTTCAACTCTCCAGGACCCAGGTAAGACAGATGCACAAAGGGGTGCATGCATCTGGAGTTTGTTTGCAGTGGCTAGAGGCCCTGGTGTGCCCGTTCCCCCTTCCCCCTCTCTCTGCATCTTTCTCTCTCTCAAATCAATAAATAAATAAAATATGAAAAAAGTTTAAAAATATATTAGCGGTTAAGGCGCCTGCCTCCTAAGCCTAAGAATGCTGGTTCCAATTTCCAGGTCCCACGTTTAGCCAGATGCAAAGTGACGCAAGGGCCGCACTTGACCACAAGGGGGCGCACGCATCTCTATTTCGTTCGCAGTAGCTGAGAGACTCCTGGCACGCCCATGTCTGTCTTCCTCTCCCTCTCTCTCTGTCTCTCTCTGTCTCTCTCCAATATATATAATTTTTTTAAATGGGAAAAAGGAAGCTTAAAATGTAGTGCAATGGTAGAGCACTTGTCCAGCACCTCAAAGGATCTGGGCTTGATTCCAGAACTGCCCAAAGAGGTGAGGCAATGTAAAGGATTTGAAAAGACACTTCTCAAAAAAAGACATACAAGTGGCTAACTTGTATATAAAAAGTGCTCAAAATCACAATCACCAAATAAATGCAAAGTAAAAGCATAAGATATCATCTCATACTAGTTAGAATTGTTATTATCAGAAAGATGAAAGAGAGCAAATGCTGATACAAAGTACAAAAATGCAAACCAAAAGAAAAAAGAAAATGAACATTTAGGAGGGTTTCCATGAGCTCAAGGCCAGCCTGGAGCTACAGAGTGAGTTCCAAATCATTCTGGGCTAGAGTAAGACCATACCACAATAAATGAAGGAAGTAGAGAAATGGAAGTCCCTGCATACTATAGGAGGAAATATAAACTAATAGAGTCATTATGGTAAACACTATGAAGGTTCTTCAAAAGAAAATTACCAATAAGGGACTAGGCCACTGAGCACAAGTCCCCACTGACCAAGTCATACTCTGTGCCTAATCCAGAATAGCATGTAGACTGCCCCCCACACACCTGCCTGAAGGAGTAACTGATAGGCTCCAGCCCCTTCCCCTCCCTCCAAACCCAGACACACATAGAATGTAGACTTCCTGCCCATGCCATCCCAGAACAAGGAGGACCAGTCAGCTCGGTACAGGCTCCAGGTAAGTGCCAAACCCAGATGTGCTTGTAAGCTACCTAGGGAAAGGAAGACCAGGGCACAGGTCCCAGTGAGCCCTTGATAGATTCCCCCCTGTGCCCAAACCAGATACACATGTAAGCAACCCATTCTGGAAAACAGAAGTCCTGGCCACTAGGCACAGGAGCCCAGAGAGCATACAACAGCACCCTCCCAAAAACCTCTCCACCCACCCAACCCAGATGGGCTGTCCATATGGAGGAGGAAGGCCAACCCACTGGGCACATACCCCTACCACTACTCCAGTAGACCACCTAGAGTAGTCCAGGCCAAGGCCAGGGCCAGTGAGTTTGTGATCCTGATGTCTCTCTGTTACTGGAGCTCCAGCTCACCCTGTGTCCCCAATGGAGCCTCTGTTGCTATATTCTCAGCAAAACAAAGGGATTACCTCCAGATGGGCAAAACCCAACGCAAAACAAATAACACAAGAAGCCAAGGCAAGATATCTCCACCAAGAATGCCTAGTCTGAAGTGGAAGTCTCCAAGGAGAACTGCTTTGAGGAAACTCCACAAAAAGATTCCAAAACACAACTAACATACACTAAAAGAGGATATGAATAAACAACTAAATGAAATGCAAAAGAATCAACTAAAAGAACTCAGTAGACATCTGAATCTGAATGGATTCAAAGAGGACATGAACAAATGCATGAATGAATTTCAAGCAGATAACCAACAAAACACAATGAGAAAGCCAAGCTAAGGATGGAAAGTTGAACACAATAAAAAGAGACACTGAAGGAATGAAAATAAAAAATGAAATATTTCAATTAAAAAGCTACAACGGGGGCTGGAGGGATAGCTTAGTGGTTAAGGCATTTGCCTACAAGGCCAAAGGACCCAGGCTCGATTCCACAGGACCCACATTAGCCAGATGCACAAGGGGGCGTGTGTCTGGAGTTCTTTTGCAGTGGCTGGAGGCCCTGGCATGCCCATTCTCTCTCTCTTTATCTCTCTCTCTGTCTCTCTCTCTTTTTTAAAATAAATAAATAAATAAAAATAATTTTTAAAAAAGCTACCAGGGAGCTGGAGAGATGGCTTAGTGGTTAAGACATTTGCCTGCAAAGCCAAAGGACCCATGTCCAACTCCCCAGGACCCATAAAAGCCATATGCACAAGGTGGCACATGCACCTGGACTTTGTTTGCAGAGGCTCAAGGCCCTGACATGCCCATTCTCTCTCTCTCTCCTCTCTCTCTCTCTCTCTCTCTCTCTGCCTCTTTCTCTCTCTCCCTCTCTTTCTCAAATAAATAAATAAAAATAAAATATTTTTAAATGAAAAGCTACCAAGAGCTGGGGCATACCTTTAATCCCAGCACTCATGAGGCAGAGATAGAAGGATTGCCAAAAGTTTGAGGCCACCCTGAGACTACATAGTGAATTCCAGGTCAGTCTGGGCTAAAGCAAGACTCTATAGTGAAAAACAAAACAAAACAGAAAAAAACGTTACCAGGAAAGCCATGCAATAGAATAGCCCATGTGAAAGACAGGATATCAGAACCTGAGGACAAGGTAGAGGTAAAAGATGAGGAGGCAAAAATTTTTAAAAGACTCAAAAACAATGTAAGAGGAGAATATGAAAGAAATATGGGAACACCTTAAAAATAACAAACATTCAAATCATGGGCATACAAGAAGGGGATAAAAATCATAGACAATATCTTCAATAAAATTATGGAAAGAAATCCCAAACCTTATGAAAGAGAAGCCCCTCCAGATATAAGAAGCATAGAGAATGCCAAATAAACATGACCAGAAAAAAAAATCTCTATGACATAGTAGAGTTAAAACATTAAACAAATAAAACAAAAAAAGAGTGCTAAAAGCTCATCAAGGGGAGTATTCAACAAGATATTACAATCATAAACAAATATGTGTCAGACATGGGTGGTGAGTATTTTTTATTTTTTTATTTTAGAGAGAGAGAGAATTGGTGCCTAAGGGCCTCAGCCACTGCAATCGAACTGAAGACACTTGCAGCACCCAGTGGGCATGTGCAACCTTGTACTTCCCTCACCTTTGTGCATCAGGGTGGGATTTGGAGAGTCCAACATGGGTCCTTAGGCTTCGCAGGCAAGCGCCTTAAATGCTAAGCCATGTCTCTAGCCCAGTGGTGCATACTTTTAACTCCAGCACTCAGGAGGCTGAGATAGGAGGATTGCTCTGAATTCAATAGCCACAGAGTAAGTTTCAGGTAAGTTTGTGCTAGAGTGTGACCCTACCTCAAAAAACATAAATACAGGGCTGGAGAGATGGCTTAGCGGTTAAGGCGCTGCCTCCTAAGCCTAAGAACGTTGGTTCCAATCTCCAGGTCCCACATATAGCCAGATGCAAAGGAGTGCAATGCTGCACTTGACCACAAGGGGGCGCACACATCTGGATTTCATTCGCAGCAGCTGAGAGGCTGCTGGTGAGCCCATCTCTATCTGTCTTCCTCTCCCTCTCTCTCTGTCTCTCTCTGTCTCTCTCCCCAAAAAACATAATAATTAATTAATTAACTAACTAACTAACTAACATAGATGCACCAACCACAGATGCACTGAAGTTTATAAAGCAAAATCTAGTAGACATTAAATCAGAAATAAATCCCAACACAATAGTAGTGGGTGACTTTGATAACACACTATTATCAAAAGATAGATTATCTAAACAGAAACTACATGGAGAAACAATGGATCTAAATGCCAAAACAGATCAAACAGACTTAACAGACTTCTACAGAACATTCCCTCTAAACTCTCTGGAATACACAT
The DNA here is from genome assembly GCA_036365145.1 of Orientallactaga sibirica. Classification (NCBI taxonomy): domain Eukaryota; kingdom Metazoa; phylum Chordata; class Mammalia; order Rodentia; family Dipodidae; genus Orientallactaga; species Orientallactaga sibirica. The sequence continues at coordinate 47,298,181 of JAEOAD010000005.1, read as the reverse complement.
TCTCAGCAGCTCATGGAATATTTTCTAAAACAGATTATATATTAAGATACAAAGCAATTGTCCAAAAATTTAGGAAAATTGACACTTATTGTATTAAGTCCAACGACATGTAATAAAGTAGAAATCAATAGCAAGAGAAATAACTGGAAATTGAACAAAACACTAATGAACAATGAGTGTGTTTTTGAAGAAATCAAGAAGGAAATAAAAATGTTCCTAGAACTGAATGAAAATGAAAACACAAAATGACAAAATCTTTGGGACACAATGAAGGCAGTCCTAATAAGGAAGTTTATAGTTCTAAATTACTATATTATAAAAATAGAGAGATCTAAAATAAATAACCTACCAACCTAGCTGGAATCTTTGGGGAAAAAATACAAAACCAAATGTACTAGACGAAAAGAAATAATCAAGATTAGGGTAAAAATCAATGAATTAGAAATACAAATAATGTCAAAAAATTGATAAACAGCTGGTTCTTCAAAAAGATAAACAATATTGATAAACACCTGGCCAAATTAAACAAAAGAAAGAGAAAGAAACCTCTAATCAATAAGATTATTATAATAAGTAATTATTATTATTTTACTTATTTTAGTATCAATTTTACTTATTATTATATTATCTTAATATTAATTTTACTTATTATAATGAGTAAAAAAGAAGATATTGCAGCATATACCAATAAAATTGAGAGAATCATAAGGACATACTTCAAAATCCTGAATTCCATCAAACTGTAAAATCTGGAAGAAATAGATGAATTTTTTGACACATATGATCAATGAAAGTTAAACCTACAGTTTAACAACTAGTGAGATTGAAGCTGTAATCAAAACTCTCCTAACAAAAAACAGTCCAAGCCCATTCACTGCTGAATTCTACCAGATCATGATAGAAGTGAAACCACTTCTTTTCAAGATAATTCTTTCTTTTCTAAAAAAAAAAAAAAAGATTTTATTTTTCTTTATTTATATATTAGAGATAGAGAGAGGGAAAGAGAGAGGGACAGTGAGAATGGGCAGACCAGGGCCTCTAGCCACTGCAAATGAACTCCAGACACGTGCACCCCCTTGTGCATCTGGCTGATGTGGGACCTGGAGAATCAAAACGGGGTCCTTAGGCTTCGCAGGCATGAGCCTTAACCACTAAGCCATCTCCTCATCCCCTCAAGATATTTCTCAAAATTGAAAAGGAGGGAACCCTCCCTAACTCCTTCTATGAAGCCAGCATTACAATAATACCAAAACCACACAGAGACACACACACAAAAAAATTATAAATCAATCTCTCCAAGAACTTGGACATTAAAAAATTCTCAATAAAATTCTTACAAGAGACTGGGTAAATGTCTCAGAGGTTAAGGTGCTTGCTTGCAAAGCCTGATAGTCTGGGTTCAATTCTCTAGTACCCACATAAATCCAGAATCCAAAGTAGCACATGCATCTGGAGTTCATTTGCAGAGGCAAGAGCCCCCCCCTCTTCCTTGCAAATAAATAAATAAATATTTTTTAATTCTTGAAAATTGAATTCAGGGACACATCAAAAATATCATTCACCTCAATCAAGTAGATTTCATTCCAGGGAAGCAAGGATGGTTTTATATGCAGAAATTGATAAATGTAATACATTATACAAATAGACTTAAGGAAAGAAATCAAATGATCATCTCAATAAATGCAGACAATATCTTGATCAAAATACAACATTTTTTCATGATAAAAACACTGGAAACACTAGGGATAGAGGGGTCATATCTCAACATAATGAAAACCACACACAAAAAACAATATCATACTAAATGGGGAAAAACCTGAAGCATTTCACTAAGCTCTGGAACAAGATAGAAGTGTCCACTCTCCCCACCACTATTTACCATAGTATTTGAAGTCTTAGAAGGATAAGACAAGAGAAAGAAATAAAAGCAATACAAATTGGGAAAGAAGATGTCAAGCTAGCCTTATTTATAGATCATATGATTCTGTATTTGGGAGCCCCTAAAGTCCAGCAAAAAAAAAAAAAAAAACTCCTACCATTGATACTTTCAGCCAAAGTGGCAGGATATAAAATTAACCCACAAAAGCCAGTAGTTTTCTTATCTACTTATGATAAGCATACTGAGAAAGACAGTGATAGTACTGTTTACAATAGTCACAAAGTTAAATATTTTGGAATATTTTTATCAAAGGAAGTAAAGACCTCTACAATGAAAACATTAAAACACTGAGGAAATCAATTGAGGAAGACACTAGAAAGTGGAAAGATCATTCATGCTCATGGGTTAGAAGAATTAATAGCATAAAAATCAACATCCTACCAAAAGAAATTCATAGATTCATCCAATCAACATTCCAGTCACATAAATGGAAAAATAATCTTAAAATTTATATGAAAACACAAAAGAAGGATAGCTAAAATGTCCTCAGGAAAAAAGAATACTGCTGGTGGTATCACCATATCTGATCTTAACATATACTACAAAGCCATAATAATAAAAATTAGCATAGTATTAGCACAAAAACAAACACATAGATCAATGGAATGGAATAGAAGATTCAGGGGTAAGGTGAAGTTACTACAGCCACCTGTTCTTTGACAAAGAGCCTAAAAACATACACTGGAGAAAATATAGCATTTTCAATGATCCTGAAGAAACTGGATAACTACATGTAAAAGAATTAACCTAGATCCTCTTCTCTCATTCTATACAAAAGTCAAGTGCAAATGGATGCAGGACCTCAATATAAGACCTGAAACTGTGAAACAACTGGAAGGAAAAATAGGGAGAACATTCTATGACATAGACAAAGACTTTCTGAATAAGACTCCAGGAGCCCAAGGAATAAGACAAACACTCAACCAATGGGGATCTCTTGAAACTAAAGTTATTGTACATCTAAGCAATCCATTAAAATAGTCATCAGACAGTCTACAGAATGGAAAAAAAAAACCTTTACTGGCTATACAACTGACATAGGTTTAATATCTACAATTTATAAAGAATGCAAATTTGAAAGACAAAGAGGTTCAATGGAGGGTGGATTTGCAAGAGGGGAGAATGCAGCTGGGGGAGGGAATTAGTAAAGTTTATTGTCTATACTTATAAAGCTGTCAATAAAAAGTATTTTTAAATGAATGTAAAAAAGAACTAAGCAATAAAAAAAATCAATCAACCCAGTCAAAAACAAGGCAGGAAATTGAACAGAGAGTTCTCAAAGGAATAAATGCAAATGGCCAATAAACATCTAAAAACAAGTTCAACAACCAGGTGTGGTGGCACATTCCTTTAATCCCAGCACTCAGGAGGCAGAGGTAGGAGGATCACCATGAATTCAAGACCAGACTGAGACTACATAGTGAATTCCAGGTCAGTCTGGGCTAGAGTGAGACCCTACCTCAAAATAAAAGCATATCTGGGGATTATTTATAAAGGCTAATCATCAAAGAAGTTTATACTTGAAAGAATTGAACTTATCCTATCTAGGAAAAGAGCAGAGAGGAGTTTCAGAGTTGCCAGTGGTCCATGCAGAGGTGGCATAATGATACCTATTGATAAGACAGATAACATTTAAGCTTCAAAAAAGAAAAACAGAACATCAGAGAATATATGGCCTCTAGCCACTGCAAATGAACTCCAGATGTATGCACCACCTTGTGCATCTGGCTTATGAGGGTCCTGGGGAATTGAATTGGGTCCTTAGATTTCTCAGGAAAGTACCTTAACCACAAAGCCATCTCGCTAGCTCCTAAGGATGGTTTCAATAAGTACAGTAGAAACCTACTTCTTTATTAGCTAATCAAAAGATGTAACTTTCTACAGAGAGAGAGAGAGAGAGAGAGAGAGAACACAGACGTACCAGTGGGGGCAGAGAAAGCTTTACCCTAAATCCATAGGCTGTTGCTGTAAATCTAAGGGCTGTAGATTGATCATCCTCCTCCCTGCCACAGTGAGCTGTTGGTCAGGGAAGTCCATGAGGCCTCCAAAACAGTGAAATCTATTGCCAAAGCACCTGGTTATCCACCTGAAATACATGATAAGACACTATTGCTTAAGACTTCACAGGCTGTAGTTGCAGGATATTGTGAAATCAAGCTGAAGCTGATATGGAAGCCATCTCCCTGCCAGATAGATGTCATAGTGCTATGCGAGCTACTGGGGATAAAAGTAATCAAAAGTGTGAAGAAACTGTGGATACTACAAGCTACAAAATCAACCAGCCAGGCGAGATGTACCTATGATTGCAGCAATGACTAGTTAGAAAGAAGGGATTCGGTGGAGCAGTGATAGAGGATGAAGTGGAAAGGTTGAGGGAGGGGATTAGGGTCATGGTATATTGTGCATATGTATGGAGGTTGTTAATAAAAAGTTTCTTAAAGTCTAAATTGTCTGATTTTGGCTTAATATCTGTGGTAGTTATAATGTATGTCCCCCTCCCCCCATAGACTCAGTTGTTTTATTAAAGCTTGTCTCCAGCTGCCTGGCTGGAGGAAGTATCACTGAGGGGCAGATCCTGGTCCAGCCCTAAGATGTTACTGGGGGCAGATCTGAATTCAAGGCCAAAGTTATTCAGAGAGGATTTGAGCTCTGTCTGAGTTCCTGCTACTTGCTACAGTTCCCTGCAGTTTGCTTTCCATTTGTGCTTAAGTGTGGTGCTGGATGCTGGTGGTTTCTCACTGCTTGGATCTGTGAAAGGGGGCCAGAGCTTCTTCTGCTATTTGATGGAACTTCCCCTGGATTTGTAAGCTTGAAAGAAATCCCTTCTTCCCATAAACTGTGTCTAGTTTGGAAGTCCATCCCAGCAATGTGGAACTAGCTGACTACAACAATATCATTTAGCAAAAATAACAGGATTTTAATTTGGAAAACTATGCAAAATGATTTGCAGACAACTTGTCTCCAAAAGGCTCATATGTTGAAAGCTTGTTTTCTGATATAATAATATTGACCAGTGATAGGACCTTTATGAGATGAAGCCTTGTAGAAGGGGATTATGTGATGGAAACCACCTGTCAGCATTAATGTCCATCTTCATCTTGCAGTTCTGAGGTAGATTTCTTGGAACTGGATTAGTTTCCATGAGATCATGGTAAAATGCCAATTTGGCTTCCTCATCTCTCTGTAACTTTCTCTCTTACCATGAGATCTTTCCCAAAGGCACTCCTACTTTCCACCATGAAACCATTGCCAGAAGCTAAGCACATGCTGGTGCCATTGGTCTTCAGTTTTCCAACCTCCATAACTTTGAGCCAAATATTTTAAGCAATTGAATGAACAATATATAAAAATGCATTGTTGGACCCATAACACATAGGAATATAACAAATTTGCCAATTATAATACAAAGTAAGTGGGTAAAAGAGTATATATCAGATGAAGAAATGAGACCATGTGGTAACTCAAATCCATAGGAACATAGGAATAGAACAGAAAATGGTAAATAATAAATACTACAAATATGTACTTAGGTTGTGTGCATGTGTGTGTGTGTTCATGAGTGCAGGCATACACATGACACAGCATGTGTTTGTAGGTCAAAGCAAAACTTTAGGTATCAGCCTTATCTACCTTATTTGAGGTAGGGTCTCTTGTTTCAGTGTTCACTGCAGTATTTGCTGGGCTAGCTTGTCCACAAGCCTCCATTCTCTCTCTAGGCTTACTGGAATTACAGACACTAGTACTACAATGTCAGACTTTTACATGGGTTCTGTGGATCTGAACTCATGTACTTAGGCTTGTATGGTATGGTAAGCACTTTATCCACTGAGCCATCTCTCCAGCCCCATGGTTGGTTTTATATAAAGCTTTTCTCTTTCAACATCCCTAAAATTTCACAATGTAGTATTTATTATAACAATGTTTTGTTGGATCTGTAATATATAAAGAGGTATGTTTGGTTTCATGCAGATACTGTAATAAATTACCATATACTGGGTGGCTTAAGTAATAATTTTCTCCTAGCTCTGAAGAAGTCCAAACTCTAGCTGTTGGCTAAACTACATTCTCTCTAAAGGGTCTAGGAATATTCCATTCCTTATCTCTCCAGATTCTGATGGCTTGTGGTACTACTCTGATCTCTGCCATGTCTTCACATGGCTTCCTAATCTGTATGCATGTCTTCTCTTCTTCTGTCTTTTATAAAGATATTATTGGTTATTGAAATTGGCGTTTACCTAGAAAAGTCATTTTATGATCTTAAGTAAAGACTCAATTGAAATACACTTTAATTATTTTTAATGATTATTTTACAAAAAAGATCACAGCTTCCAGTAATCAGCATGTGAACATATTGGGGGCTACAATTCAAACCAACACAAGATGTATTAGGATTAATAATAACTGAAAAGGGAGATAATGCTATATAGAAATTTTTATATCTCACTAGAATCAACTTAACATGAATCTAAAGCAGATACTGATAAGCTATAATGTACATGGCAAGCTCTAGAGAAACCACTGTGAAAAGAATTCACATCAATTAAATTTTGTGAAAGAAGTTAAATATGATATCCTAAAATAATCAAAAGAAGTCAGAAAATGAAGGCATAAAAGAAAATTAGGACATATGTAAAAGCAGAAAATGATAAACATAAACCTAATTATATCAATGTCATTAAATAGCATTAATTGAATGGATTAAAAATCCTTTCAAAAGGAAGAATTATGAAATAAGATTTAAAAAAAATCAAGATCCTTGGGATGGAGAGATGGCTTAGCAGTTAAGGCACATGCCTACAGAGCCCAAGAACCCTGGTTCAATTCTCCAGGTCCCACGTAAGCTAGATGCACATGGTGGTGCATGAATCTAGAGTTCGTTTGCAGTGGCTACAGGCCCTGGCACGCTCATTCTCACTCTCCCCTTCACTCTGTCTCTAATAAATAAATAAAAATAAAAGATTTTTTAAAAATCAAGATCCTACTATATACTTTTCTATGGGAGACAACGTATTCAAAATTACAAATTGAATGAAAGTAAAAGGAGTGAAAAACATTGTGTAACCAACAACCAAACTATACTAGAGGGCTACCCTAAAGATACAAAATTAATTATAATGTGGCACAGAGATTTAATCCCAGCATTTGGGAGGCTGAGATGGGAGTTTGAGTTCAAGACCAGTCTGACACTACATGGTGAATTCCAGGTCAGCCGTGGCTAGAGTGAGGCACTATTGGGGTCCCTCCTAGGGCCAGCCCAGGAGGGATGGCAGGGTCTCTGTGGAGTAGCAGGTGAGAGGTGTGGAGTCACCACACAGACTCCGGGAGTTGGGTGGAAGCAGGCAGAGGGCAAGCTGCTGCAAACTCGTTTATTCAAAGAAGTGTAGGGGGTTTAAAGGGTTTGGCTGGCCAATCATTGTATGGGGTGGTCCCCTTCTTGTGACCAATGACAGCCTGTCTCCAGGCAGATCATCTTGCAGCAGGTTTCTCCCAAGAATGAGACTGTAGCTATTGTCATGCCAGGCCTGTGCAGAATGCCATGTCCACAGAAGCCACTTCCTGGTTTCTTCTGGCATGTGGTCTGGCTAAGCCCAACCTGCATTGTGCCATACATATCCTCCTTTTTGTTTTTATTATTGGTGATCTTGGGAGGCATGGTTCTTTGCCAAGCCATTGTTGACCCCAGACCCCAAGGGATCAACAGTGCCTGTCTTAGGTTGCCCCATTTCATGGAGTCTTACCCATCATTGACTACCTGCCATCCTGGTGAGAAAACCCAAGGGGTGTGGCCTGGTTTCTTTTAGCATGCGGTCTGGCTAGGGTTCAACCTGCATTGTGCCATACAAGGCGCTACCTTGAAAAACCAAAAAAAGGGCCTGGAGAGATGGCTTAGTGGTTAAGTGCTTGCCTGTGAAGACTAAAGACCCCAGTTTGAGGCTGATTCACCAGGATCCAAGCAAGCCAGATGCACAAGGGAGCGCACACATCTGGAGATCGTTTGCAGTGGCTGGAGGCCCTGGCACACCCATTCTTTCTATCTATCTCCCTCTTTCTTTCTCTGTCGGTCACTCTCAAATAAATTTTAAAAATTTTAATTAAAAATTAAAAACCAAAAAAATCATTTGGGGCTGGAGAGATGGCTTAATGGTTAAGGCACTTGCCTATTAAGCCTAAGGACCCAGGTTTGATTATGCAGAACCCATGTAAGTCAGATTCACATGGTGGCACATGCATCTGGAGTTCATTTGTAGTGGCTAGAGGCCCTGGTATGCCCATTCTCTTGCTCTCAAATAAATAAAAATAAATGAATAAATAAATAAATAAATATTTTTTAAAATAAAAGGAACTTTAAAAAATATTATTAGGGATAGAGAAATGGCTTAGCAGTTAAGGCGCCTGCCTGCCAAGCCTAAGAATGCCCATTCAATTCTCCAGGTCCCACGTTTAGCCAGACACAAAAGTGATACAAGGGTGCAATTCCACACTTGCCCACAAGGTGGTGCACATGTATGACGTTCATTCACAGTGGCTGAGAGGCTGCTGGCACACCCATTCTCTCTCTCTCTGCCTCTTCCTCTCTGTCTCTGTCTCTGTCTCTGTCTCTCTCTCTCTCTCTCTCTCAATCTCTCTAAAATAAAAAAAAATTTAAAACATTGTTAGAAATAGGAAAACAGGGCTGGAGAGATGGCTTAGCAGTTAAAACAGTTGCCTGCAAAGCCTAAGGATCCATGTTTAATTCTCCAGATTCCACATAAGCCAGATGCACAAAGGTGAGGCAAGTGCAAGGTCACACAGGCCCACTGGGTGGCACAAGCATCTGGAGTTCAATTTCAGTGGCTGAGGCCCTAATGTTCCAATTCTCTCTTTCTCTATCTAAAATTTAAAAAATTAAAGAAAAACATTTTACAATGATGAAGGGGTCAATTAGTAAGATATAGTGATGGTAAACCTATATTCACCTACAAATACAGCACAAAAAATGTGAAGCAAACAATAAAAAATAAATGAAGGGAAAAGGAAACAATTATACAAAAATGAGTGAAAACATTAAGACTGTATTTCCAGTAGTGAATAACAAGGTGACTTTCAACAAGGAAACTGAAGAATTGAACAACACTATAACTCAACAAGATCTAAAATGTATCTGTCTTTATTTGGGTTCCTATAACAAAATGTCATATGCTGGATATCTTATAAACAATAAAAATTTATTACATAGTTTTTGATTATGATAGTTTAAATGTGTGTCCCTCGATAGACTCAGATGTTTTATTAAAGTTTGTAACTTGGATTTCCAGCCACCTGGCTGGAACAGTGTCACTAGAGGGTAGATGCTGGGGTTCAGACTTAAGGTGTGTTTGGGGGTAGATCTGATTTCAGACTAAAGGTATGCAGAGTAGTCTGAGCTCTGCTTGGGTCGTTGCTGCTGGCTGTTTGGTTGTGTCTTTCTGCTTAGTTGTGTCTCTCTCCTTCCTCGCATAAACTGTGTTTGATTTGGAGGTTCATACCAGCAACATGAAGCTGTCTACAATATTGGTGTTAGGAAGTCCATAATCAAGGCCTCAGATTTCTTGTCTAGTGAATTCATAGATAACACGAATTCACTAGACAAGAAACTAATATATTGTGCACACAGTACTATCAGTGCTCCCTTGTTTCCTAAAATGATCAGCACTTAAGAGGCAATTGTTGGGGTTTTTTTACTTTTATTGCAGTTTCTCTCTTCCTTTTTTCTTTTTTAAATTAAATTTATTTATTTATTTATTTATTTTGGTTTTTTGAGGTCCTGCTTGAGCCCAGGATGACCTGGAATTCACAATGTGGTCTCGAGATGATCTTGAAACTCACAGCAATCCTTCTACCTCAGCTTCCAGAATGCTGGGATTAAAAGTGTGCACCACAACACCCAACAGAGAAAGAGAACAAGAATGGGTGCACCAGGGCCTCTAGCCACTGCAAATAAAATCCATGTGCATGCACCACTTTGTGCATCTGGCTTTATGTGGGTATGGGGGAATTAAACTCAGATCATTGGACTTTATGTACAAGCACTTTAACAGCTGAGCCATTTCTCCAGCCCTGTTATTGTATTTTCATACTGGCCTTTCACTTGATAGTGATTGATCTTATAAACAGTATTGTACTCTAGGGGAGTACTTATAACTGAGCCTGGTGTCCTGAACAGCAGCCCAGTACAGGAAACTGATACTTCAACTCAGTTATAGCCTAGCCCCTCTTGAACTTTGCAAACAGTTCCTTTGAAAGAATAAGGTTAACTTAAAATTTATAAAATCAACTCACAACATAAACCCAGATATAAAACCCCCAATGCAGAAACAAGAAACAGAAAAACAAACAAGAAAACATGACTCCTCCCTCCAAAAATTACCAATCCTACATTAATGACCTCCAAAGAGAATGAATTAGACACATAATTCAATATAATTATAATAAATATGTTCAAAGAAATCAAAGAGACCATAAATAACCATGTGAATGAATTCCAAATATAGCTAAATGAAATAAGAAAGCCAATACAGAATATGATGGTGGAATCCAATAATAAGATAGAAATACTGGAGAAAAACCAAACTGATATGCTATAAATAAAAATTTCAACAAGTCAAATAAAAGGTTCTTTGGAAAGCCTAATCATTAGAATGGATCACACAGAGGGCAAAATATCAGGGTATGAAGACATGGTAAATTAACATTCATTTGTGGCAAAGATAAATTAACAAGAAGTTAAAGAAAGAACATTTGAGATCACTGGAGCACTATGAAATGAGAAAAACTATGAATTTATGAGCATAAAAGAAGGAGAATAATGTTATTCTAAAGACATAGAAAACCTTTTCAATAAAATCACACAAGAAAATTTCCCAAATCTAAGGCAAATCTAGTCATGGGAGACATTTATATTATGAGACAAGGCAAAAAGGAATCTCTTCATATCATGAATAGTTAAAACACTAACTATACAGAACAAAGAATGTGTATCAGAAGTCTGCACACAAGTTCCAACTCCTTGTACTCTTCTCCCACCTATGCTGCCAACACTGTTGCATATAAGACCACATACACCATCCTGCCCCATGTTGGCCCTCCCCTACTTCCCATGAGAGCTACATAGAGGAAATTCCAGGCAAAGAATTCAAAGGCATAATTATGAATATGTACAAAAAAATTAAATAATATATGAGTAAACATCTGAATGAAATACAAAAGAACATAAACAATTGAATGAATACAGAAACAAAAGGAACAAATACCTAAATAAAACCCAAGAGAATACACAAAAAAAAGCTAAATTAGATGATGAAATCAAACCAGGAGATGAAAATTAAATCCAATAAAGAGATATAAATGCTGAAGAAAAACCAAAGGATGCTGACTTAAAAATGAAATGATGTTGACTTTAAAAAGGCAACAGCCAAATAAAAAGCTTCATAAAAAGCCTTACCAATAGGATGCACTATGTGGAGAATAGAATGTTAGGGTTCAAAGTAAAGAGAGAAGAATTAGATTGTTTAGACAAAATAAATGATAACTTCAAAAAACATATAAGAGACATTTAGGACACATGAAAAAGGCAAATTTATGAATAATGGACAAAGGAGAACTTCAAGCCAAAGGAATAGAACATATGTTTAATAAAATTATAGAAGAGGGGATGGAGAGATGGCTTAGCAGTTAAAGCATTTGCCTGCAAAGCCAAAGGATCCTGGTTCAACTCTCCAGGACACACATAAGCCAGATGCACAAGGGGTGCATGCATCTAGAGTTCGTTTGCAGTGGCTGGAGGCCCTGGTGTGCATTCTCTCTCTTTCTCTCTCTCTCTCTCTCTCTCTCTCTCTCTCCTTCTTTCTCTCTCTTAAAAAAATAAAAAATATATTTAAGCCAGGTGTGGAGGTGCACTCCTTTAATCCCAGCACTCAGGAGGTAGAGGCAGGAGGATCACAGAGAGTTCAAGGCCACCCAGAGACTACATAGTGAATTCCAGGTCAGCCTGGGCTAGAGTGAGACTCTACCTTGAAAAATAAAAAAATATAAAAATTTTTTGAAGGAAATTTCACAAATATATTAAAAAGGTACCTATCCAGAGGTATATAGAACCCAAATAGACAGGACCAGAAAAAATACTGTCCATGTCATATAATAATGAAAACACTAAGTACACAGAACAAAGAAAAAGTACTGAACACCACAAGAGAAAAAATTCAAGTCATATATAAATACAGATTCATAAGAATAGTAGCTAATTTTCCAATTGAAACTCTAAAAATCACAAGGGCTTGAAATGATATATTTCAAGTATAGCTGCAAAGCAAACTAATATACCCAGCAAAATTATTTCTCATGATAGAATGCAAAAGAAATATTTTCCATGACAAAAGAAGGTTAGAGGAATTTTTAGTCACTTTTTTATTGACAACTTCCTTAATTATAGACAATATCCCATGGTAATTCCCTCCCTCCCCCCACTATCCCCTTTGAAACTCCACTGTTCATCATATTCCCTACCCCCCTCAATCAGTCTCTCTTTTCATTTTGATGTTATCATCTTTTCCTCCTATTATGATGGTCTTGTGTAGGTAGTGTCAGGCACTGTGAGGTCATGGATATCCAGGCCATTTTGTACATGGAGGAGCACATTGTAAGGGGTCCTTACCCTTCCTTTGGCTCTTACATTCTTTCCACCCCCTCTTCCACAATGGACCCTGAGCCTTGGAAGGTGTGTTTGAGATGTTTCAATGCTGAGCACTCCTCTGTCCTTTCTTGTCAGCACCATGGTGCCTTCTGAGGTGTCCGAAGGTCACCACCATCTGAAAAGAGAAGCTTCTCTAATCAAAAGTAAGAGTAGCATTAATATATGGGTATTGACATTAACAAAAGTGCTTAGTAGGCAGTTTAGTGAGCATATACGTTTAGCCAGACACCAACAGACATTACACCCCTTAGGGCTCATGACTACCCCTGTGGTAGGTTTTCAGTATCAGGGATGTATGCCTTCCCATCAAGCAGACCTCCAGTCCAATTAGAGAGCAGTTGATTTCCCCATAACAGACATGCCACTATTGTACCCATTGGCTCATTTGGCCTGGCTGGCCAAATTTAAAGCTTGCAGTGTCCACTGTTGACTATCTTCACTGGTGTTTTCTCTCTCCCTCATTGAACTGCATGCAGCCTAGCTTTATCCAGCTTTCTTTCAGCTGGTCCACATGGAAGAGGCTGTCAGCTCAGCTTCTGCTGCATTTCTCAGTGATCTTGAAGCCCAACTATGTGGAGTCTCAAGCAAAAGGGTCTTACCATCTATTCCTGGTGGGAAACCAAGGTTCTCAACAATGGCCTATAATGTTTTGGCGTTATCTGTGACCTCCCTAGCCAACAACTCACTGGAAGGTATCCCATCCCTGGCACTGAAAATTTTCTAGCAACAATATATGGCTTCTGAGTGTTCCACTGTCCAGAAAACTAGGTGTCTATATGACTTACTTATATACTCTTAGATTTTGCTTAGCCCTCCCTCCACCTTTCTTTTACTCAGTCTCTTCCCCTGACCTCACTTAGGCCTTTTCAGCCCCATTAATCTGTTCTTCTACTTACATATATACAATACCATCCTATTAAGACACCCTCCCTCCCTTTCTATTTCCTTTATATCCCCTTTCTAGCTTACTGGCTTCTGTTAGTGAGTTTTATTTTTACTCACATAGAAGTCCAATCATTTGTAGCTAGGATCCACATATGAGAGAGAACATATGGTGTTTGGCTTTCTGGGCCTGGGTTACCTCACTAAGTATAATCCTTTCTAGATCCATCCATTTTCCAGCAAATTTCATAACTTCATTTTTCTTTACTGCTGAGTAGAACTCCATTGTGTAAATATGCCACATCTTCATTATCCACTCATCAGTTGAGGGACATCTAGGCTGTTTCCATTTCCTAGTTATTGTCAATAGAGCAGCAATAAACATGGTTGAGCAAGTATCTCTACGGTAGTGAGATGAGTCCTTAGGATATATGCCTAGGACTGGGTCATATGGTAGATCTATTTTTAGCTGTCTCAGGAACCTCTACACTGATTTCCACAATGGCTGAACCAGATTGCATTCCCACCAACAGTGTACAAGAGTTCCTTTTTCTCTGCATCCTCACCAGCATTTATGGTCATTTGTTTTCATGATAGTAGCCAATCTGGCATGAATGAGATGGAATCTCAATGTAGTTTTAATCTGCATTTCCCTGATGACTAGGGATATAGAACATTTCTTTAGATGTTTATATGCCATCTATACTTCTTCTGAGAACTCTATTTAGTTCCATAGCCCATTTTTTGATTGGGTTGTTGAACCATCCCTGCATCTCTGGGATAAAGCCTACTTGGTCAGGGTGAATGATCTTTCTGATATATTCTTGCATTCTGTTTGCCAATATTTTGTTGAGAATTTTTGAATATATGTTTATAAGGGAGATTGGTCTCTAATATTCCTTTTTTGTTCTATCTTTGTCTGGTTTTGGGATCAGGGTGGTGCTGGCTTCATAGAAGGAGTTTGGTGGGATTCCTTCCTCTTTTATTTTATGGAAAAGTTTAAGTAGCATTGGTGTTAGTTCTTCCATAAAGGTATGGTAAAATTCACCAGTGAATCCACCTGGGCCTGGACTTTTTTTAGTTGGGAGATTTTTTTATTAACTGCTTGGATCTCCCTATTTCTTATAGGTCCATTTAAGTGGTTAATCTCATCTTGATTTAATTTAGGTAGGTCATATAAACCAAGAAAATCATCCATTTCTTTCAGGTTTTCAAACTTAGTGGAGTATATAGTATGTCCCTATGATTTTTTTAAATTTCTCTGGTATCTGTTGTGATGGTGCCTTTTTCATCTCTAATTTTATTAATTTGTGTCTCTTCTCTCTTTCTATTGGTAAGATTTGCTAAGGGTTTATCAATCTTGCTTATCCTTTCAAAGAACCAACTCTTTGTTTCATTGATTCTTTGGATTTTTTTGTTTTATTTCATTAATTTCTGCTATAATCTTTATTATTTATTCCCATCTACTGATTTTTGGTTTGCCTTGGTCTTGTTTTTCCAAGGCCTTAAGGTGAAGCATTAAGTTGTTTACTTGTGACCTTTCTAATTTCTTAACATAGGCACTTAAAGCTATAAATTTCCCTCTTAGGGCTGCCTTCACTGTGCCCCAAAGGTGTTGGTATGTTGTATTCTCATTATCATTTGACTCTATGAATTTTTCTATTTCCTTCTTGATTTCTTCATTGACCCATTCATCATTTAGTAGTGTATTGTTTAGTTTCCATGATTTTGTGTATGCTCTGTGGCTTTTCTTACTATTTATCTGTAGTTTGATCCTATTGTGATCAGATAGAATGCATGGAATTATTTCAATTTTCCTATATTTAAGATTTGCTTTGTGTCCTAATATATGGTCTATTTTAGAGAATGTTCCATGTGCTGCTGAAACAAATGTGTATTCTATAGCACTTGGATGAAATGTCCTGTATATATCTTTTAGGTCCATTTGTTCTATGACCTTATTTAATCCATAAACATCTATGTTTATTTTTTGTTGGGATGACCTGTCAATTGGTGAAGGCAGGGTGTTGAAGTCACCCACTAAAATTGTGTTTGGTGTTACCTGTGACCTTAGTTCTAATAGTGTTTGTTTGATGAAATTTGGAGCCCCCATGTTAGATGCTTATATGTTTAGTATTATAATGTCCTCCTGTTGGAATCTTCCTTTAATCAATATAAAGTGACCTTCCTTATCTTTCCTAACTAATGATTGTCTGAAGTCTACCCTGTCAGATATTAGGATAGCAACCCCTGCTTGTTTTCTAGGCCCATTTGCTTGAAACACTGTTTTCCAACCTTTCACCCTAAGATAGTGTCCATCCTTTGTAGAAAGGTGAGTTTCTTGGAGGCAACAAATTGAAGGATCCTACCTTTTAACCCAGTCTGCAAACCTATGTCTTTTGTTTGGGGTATTCAGGCCACTTGATATTAAGAGTTATTATTGAAAGGTGTATATTTATTTTTGTCATTTTTCTTTTTTTGTAGTTCTTCCAGTTTGATCTTTGCTCTCTTGTATTAACTGGTATTTGAGTATGGTTTTTTTTCCAGGTTCCTTATATGTGTTCTTTTCTTTTTCTTCAGTATGGAGGGTCATTTCAAGTATTTTCTGTAGAGCTGGTTTTGTCATCAAATATTCCTTTAGCCTGCTTTTATTGTGGAATATCCTTATTTCTCTGTCTATTTGAATGGATAGCTTTGCAGGAAAAAGTATCCTTGGTTGACAGTTGTTATCTTTCAGAACTTGAAATATATCACTCCAAGCCCTTCTGACTTTTAAAGTTTATGTTGAGTAATCTGCTGTGATCCTAATGGGTTTGCCTTTGTAGGTGACTTGATTTTTCTCTCAAGCTGCTTTCAATATGTTTTCTTTGGTTGTGTATGTTTGGTAGTTTAATTATAATATGGCGAGGAGAGGTTCTTTCCAGGTTTTGTCTGTTTGGTGTTCTAAAGGCTTCCTGTATCTACATTGGCATATCTTTCCCAATTTGGGGGAAGTTTTCTTCTATGATTTTGTTGAAAATACCTGCTATGCCTTTGGAGTGAAAGTCTTATCCTTCTACTATACCCTGAATTCTTATGTTTGATCTTTTGATAGTGTCCCGAATATCTTAAAATTCCCATTCATACCTTCCTATTAGTTTGTCTTTCTCTTTGTTGAACTGTATTAGATCTGCCACATTGTCTTCTAGTTTAGATATTCTGTCTCTCCTTCCTCCATTCTACTGGAGAGATTTTCTACAGAGTTTTTTATTTCACTGACTGTGTTCTTCATTGCTAGTATTTCTGACTGGTTTTCCTTTACCATTTCTGTTTCCTTATTTATTTCTTGTATTGACCTCCTTGTTTCACTAAATTGGTTTCCTGAATGTTCTTTGATTGCTTTGATTTCCTATTTGAGTTCTTTGAACATATTTATAATCATTCTTTTGAAATCTTTCTCAGGCATTTCCTCTAATTCCTTCTCACTGAAGATCATTTCTGATGCATTAATACCTTTTGGTGGATTTATATTGTCTTGATTTTTTGTGTTTCTTGTATTATAATGTAGAGATTTTTGCATCTTGGATTAATTTAATGCTTGGGTTATCTAATTATCTGCAGTATTATTACATGTATCAATCAATCTGATATTATATATCTTCAGGGTAGGAGCTTAAGGTGCTAGTTGTGGCTCTTACACCTCTCAGAATAACCACAAAAGTGACCCTAGGTGTTGGGTTTGCCTGCTATGAGAGTATTCAAGTAGGCTGAATGGAACAAAATACAGACAAATTCTATAAATTTAACTAAACAATGTACACATTCATTGATAAACAGCGCAGAGTATTTATGCAAAAGTAGATATTATGACAAACAGATCCTCTAACAAAGTCACAGTCCCTAAGGATGTGTGTTGACCTACACCCTTAATCCTGTCAACTGAGAAGCTACAATTTCTGGTCTGTAGAGGGTTCCAAGGTCAGCTTGTGACCAAGTGAAACCCTTCCCCCAACAAATGGCAGAAGAGGAAACAAAGGCACTACAAATCAGGAAGCAACAAATGAGAAGCCCAAAATATAGCTTATTTAAGAATGACAAGTCCAACCATCCATCAGATTTAACATATAATTTACCATGACATGGATGGTGCAATTACCCCTTCCAATGCAAGCCTATACACCAGGCTTATTTGGCAGCTACTGGTCTAGTGTAATCCTAGTTACCTTTTGGGATGGCTTTGGTCTCAGCTATGCTGCATGGCCACTTGGGTTCCTCTTTGCTGTGCTGTGGGCTCAGGTAGGATGGCTGGGTCAGTGGGCCGCTTCTCTGATCCTTCTGGGTGCTGTGTAGGTGGGCTCCCTTCCCCAGGTCTCTAGTGCTTGCTGGCACTTGTGCTGGAGGTGGGGAAGGGGAGGCTGTGGATGGAAGTTGAAGTCCTCCCACTGGTCCTCATGAACTTCTTCCCCAGAAACTGCTCCATTTGTCTCTGCCATCCTCCTTTCATGTTTCTTGAGTTTGCAAGGAGGCTGGTATGAGTTAAAAATCCCCTCACATGGTTTTTTTCCTGCAGCCCAGGCCAAGCCTGCCAGCTGCTGCCACATAGAACTGGGGCCTGCCACTGCTGGAGCCACTTCTGCCTGCTTCTGTGGGATCTAGATGCTCTGGATCTTTCCTAATTCTCTGCTGTGGTTGATAATTTACTATACACCTCACTTTTTAGTAGAAGAGTGTATTTTGCTGTTTTTGTTTGTTTGTTTGTTTGTTTTTTGCTTTTTCTCCCCTAGTCTGTTTTGGTGTGGTTCCTATGCCACCATCTTAACTGGAAGTGGCTAGAGGAATTTATGTCCCCTGTGCCAGCTTTACAAAGGATAATGGAAAGAATATTTCAGACTGAAAAGGATAAAATATTCAGGAGGTTAGAGAAGAACATAATTCTACAATAGTAGGTAAGCAAAGAAGACCCAAAAGAACTTCAAAGACCACAAAATCATCAACATTACAAGAATTAACTCACATCTTTCAATTGTAACACTGTATATTAATGGTCTCAATTCCCCATGAAAAGGTATAGACTAATAGGTTGGATCAAAATTAAAAATTCACCTTATTTCTCTCTTCAAGAAACTCACCTCACTACCAAAGAAATTCACTGTCTTAGGGTGGAAAGATGGAAAATAATAAGCAAATGGAACCAAGAAAATAGCAGCTATCACTATCCTAATTTATGACAAAATTCTTCAAATCAAAGATAGTCAGAACAGATAAAGGACATTTCATAATCATCAAGGGAACAGTCCAACAAAAGGACATTACAATCCTAAATATATATGCACCAAATGTGGAGACACTCAACTTCATACAAAAATACAACAAGACATGAATTCATAGATTAACCCCAACACAGTTATACTATTGTGGCTTCTATATACTAGTCTCCTTGATTGGCAGGTCATACAGGAAAAATAAATAAATAAACAGAGAAACACTGAAACTAAATTGCATCATAGAGCAAAAAGATATAACAGGTGCATATAGAACACTCAACCCAAAAACTATTCAAAACAAATTCTTTTCAATACTCTGTAAAATAGATCATGTATTAGGACAAAAAAGCAAGTCTCAAAAAATTTAGGAAAACTGAAATAACTCATTTTACTTTGTCTGACAAGAATGGAATAAAATCAGAAATTAATAATAAGAAAAACTACACATAGGAAATACACAAATTCTTGTAATTAAACAAAACACTTCCAAATAAGAATGGATCATTAAAGAAATCAAGAGAGCTATTAAAAAGTCCTTAGAATTGAATACAAATAAAAACACAACATACCAAACCTATGGCATAAACTGAAGACAGTCCTAAGAGAGATTTTCTAGCTGTAAGTTTATACATTACAAAAGTAGAGATCTCTCAAATAAATAAGTTAGTGATGTATCTGAAGACCTTGGGAAAACAATAACAAGCTAAATCCAAAAGTACTAGATGAGAAGAAATAAGATCAGGACAAAGTCAATGAAATATAAATTTTAAAATAATAATAATAATTCATGAAACAAATATTTGAATCTTTGAAAAGACAAACAAGATTGGCAAACTCTCACAAAAATTAATGAAAAGAAAGAGATCAAAATCAATAAGATTAGATATGAAAAGGGAGATATAATATCACATACCAACAAAATTGAGAGAATCATAAAAACCTGTATTTTACCAAACTAGAAAAATCTTAAGAAATGGGTGATTTTCTAGATGCACATGACAAAGTCAACATAAATATTTTTAAAATATCTATGCTGGGCTGGAGAGATGGCTTAGTGGTTCAGGCGCTGCCTGCTAAGCCTAAGAACGCTGGTTCCAATCTCCAGCGGTTCCATTCTCCAAGTCCCACGTTTAGCCAGATGCAAAGTGATGCAAGGGCGCAATGCCGCACTAGCCCACAAGGGGGTGCACACATCTGGATTTCGTTCACAGTGGCTGAAAGACTGCTGGCACGCCCATCTCTATCTGTCTCCCTCTCCCTCTCTGTCTGTCTCTCTCTCTCTCTCTGCCTCTCTCCAAAAATAAATAAAATAATAAAATATCTATGCCAAGCAAAAATATTGAAGCAGTAATAAAAATATCCCAACCCAAAATAGAAATGAAAACAATGCTTCTAATATTTTTCCATGAAATAGAAAAAGGAAGAAACACTCCTAACTCCTTCTATGTTATTAGTATAACACTAATCCCAAACTAGATAGAGACACAATAAAAAAAAAACTATAGACCAATACCCCTGAGGAACATAAAGAGAAACATTCTCAAAAAAGATAGTTGAAAACCAAATTCAAGAACATTTAGGAAGATCATTTACCTCAATCAAGTTGGCTTCATTCCAGATATGCAGAGATGGTTCAACATCTCTAAATCAATAAATGTAATATATCACATAAGTAAACTCATGAAAAAGGCATAAATTAATGACCAACTCAAGAAATACAGAAAAGGCCTGTGACAATATCCAACATCCTTTGAAGATAAAAACACTGGTAAAACTAGAGATACAGGAAACATATCTCAACATAAAGGCTATATATATCAAACCTATATCCAAAGTCATGCTAAATGGAGAAAAACTCAAAGGATTTCCACTAAGATCTGAAATGAAACAAGAATGCCTAATCTCTCCAATTTATTGAATATGCTGCATGATGTCCTCGGTAGATCAATAAGAAAAAAGAAAAAAATAATAAAATGAATGCCCCTTGGAAAAGAAGAAGTCAAACTATCCTTACTCGCAGATTATATTATTCTATGTATAAGAGAATCTAAAACCTTGACCAGAAAACTCTTAGATCTGATAAATACTTTCAGCAAAGTGGAAAGATACAAAATTGACACACACACATACACACACACAAAAAAAAAAAACAGTAGCCTTCTTATATGGCAAACATACTGAGAATGAAATTAAGAAAACAGCCCCATTTACAATAGCTACAAAAATATAAGTATATTCCTGTCCAAGAAAATGAAAGGCCTCTACAGGAAACAGTTTCAAACACTGAAGAACAAAATTGAGGAAAACATCCAGGATGGAAAGATCTCCCGTGCTCATGAATTGCAAAAATTAATACCATGAAAATTCCCATCTTACCAAAAGTAATATTCACTACAATCCCAACCAAAATTCTGGTACAGTGCTTCACAAAAATGGAAAACACAACCTTAAAATTCATATGGAAGTACAAAAACCCCTAGATAGCCAAATCTATTCTCAAAAAAAAAGAATACTGTGAAGGAATCATCATACTGATTCAAGTTATACTACAAAGCTATAAAATAGCACAGTACTAGCACAAGAACAGACAAATAGGTTCATGAAATAAAATAGATGATCTATGTATAAATCAAAGAAGCCAAAAATATGTGTTGAAGAAGAAAAGAATTTTTAACAAATGGCACTGGGAAAAATGGATATCGCCATGTAGAAAAAATAAATTGCACTTTTACTTAACCCTGCACAAAATCAACTACAATTGGATCATAGGCCTCAGTGTAAGACCTGAAACTAAAATGTCTATGGGAAAAAGTAGAGAGTACACTTTAAGATATAGACATAAGGGGAACTATGTGAATAGGGCCCGGGTTACTTAGGACCTCATGAAACTAATCTATTGTACAGTCAAGGAAATCATCAACTGAGTCAAGAGACATCCTACAGGATGAGAGAAAATCTTTGCCCAGCTATATATCAGACATAAGATGACTATCTAGACTATACAAAAAATTCAACAAATTAAACAGCAGGAAAAGAACAACCTAAGTGTTCTCTAGGGCTGGAGGGATTGCTTAGTTGTTAAAGCACTTGCCTGAAAGCCAAAGGACCCAGGTTTGATTCCCCAATACTCACATAAAGCTTGATGCACAAGGTGGCACATGCGCCTGGAGTTCATTTGCAGTGGCTAGAGGCCCTGGCATGCTCATTCACTCTTTCTTCTCTAATGATCTCTTTCTCTCCCTTTCTCTCTCTCTCTTTCTCTCTCTCTCTCTCTCTCTCTCTCTCTCTCTCTCTCTCAAATAAATGAAATATTTTTAAAGTGTTCTTAAGATAGTTCTCAAAAGAATAAACACAAATCTCCAAAAATAAGTGTCCAATGTCCCTAGTCATAAAGAAATGAAAGCTAAAACTATTTTGAGATTTCATCTCATTCCAGTCAGAACAGCGATCATCAAAAAAATAAATGGCAACAAAAGCTGGTAAGGATGTGGGGGAAAGGGATGCTTACTCACTTCTGGTGGGAGTGTACTTGTACAGCCACTAAGGAAATTAGTTTGGAGGTTCCTCAAAAAGTTTAAAATGGAGCTATCATAGGATCTAGCTATGCCACTTTTGGACTTAGACCCAAAGGATTCTATTGTTTTACTACAGGAATAGTTGCAAATCCATATTCATTGCTGTTCTATTCACAATAGATAGGAAATGGAACCAGCTTAGATACCGATCAAGTTATGAACAGGTAATAAAAATGTGGTGCATTGTGCAATAGAATTTTTTCAGCTTTAAATAAAAGCAAAATTATAAAATTTGGAGGAAATGGGAGGAACTGGAAAAGCTGTACTAAGTGATGGAACTCAGACTCAGAATCACAAATACTGCACATTCTCCCTCATATGAATATCCTAGCTTCAGATTGCTAGAACTGTGAGTACAATTTGCACTTTCTTCAAAGACAAGGACTTGAGACAGTTGCAACATGTTTGCCCCACCCCAAGCCATAGAACCCTGGGTTGTCCCAGGTATGGACAGAATGAAGCCCTAACCCTGTTCAACATGGACTGTTGAGAAGTGGTTTTGCATCATTTATTTTCCTTTGACTCATATGGGTTGAATGTAACCACTACTATTGTGGACAAAAATAAATAAATAATAAATAGCTGCAAAGGAGAAATACCCATCAGAATAAGAGTATATTTTTCAACAGACTTTTAAAAGTCAAGAGCTTTGAATGATGTATTTCAACTTCTGCAAGGCAATAGCTCCCAACCTAGACTACTATACCCAGCAAAACTGTCTGCTATAATTTAAAGAGAAAGAAAAGCTTTCCATAACAAAAAGAGGTTAAAGAATTCAAGACCACTAAGCCAGCTCCACTGAAGATACTGGAAAACATCTTTTGGACTGATGAAAAAGGTAAACATATACATGAAGCTACAGGAAGGAATAAGTGATTTTAAAAATAGTAGTTAAGGGGCTGTAGAGATGGCTTAGTGGTTAAGGTGCTTGCCTGCAAAGCCTAAGGACCCATGTTTGATTCTCCAGGTCCCATGTAAGCCAGATGCACAAAGGTGAGGCAAGTGCAAGGTTGCACATGTCCACTAGGTGGCACAGTGTTTGGAGTTAGATTGCAATGGTTGAGGCCCTGAATTCTCACTCTCTCTCTCTCTCTCTCTCTCTCTCTCTCTCTCTCTCTCTCTCTCTGACACAAAAATACTAAAACAGTACGTAAGCAAGTGAGGAATAAAAATATGCCAAACATCATAAAATAAACAACATGACAGAAATTAATTCACACCTTTTAATAATAACTCCATTAGTTTAAATCTCTTCAATCAAAACACAAAGGCTAGCAGATTGTGTAACAATAAAAAAAGATCAATCTGTTCCTCCCAAGAAACTCAACTTACCACCAAAGATACTACTTCATCATAAAAGGATAGAAAAAGGTATTCCATACTAATGGAACTAGAAAATAGCATATGTAACTGTTTTAACATCTAACAAAATAGACTTCAACCCAAAACTATTCAGAAGAGATAAAGATTACTTCATATGGTTAAGGGAACAATCCATCAAGAGGGCAATATAATTCTAAATCTATACATACCAAACACATGTACCATCATGTGAACACCAATTTCACAAAATAAATACATGAAATATAAAACCACAGATAAAGCCCAACTCAAAAATAGTTGGTGATTTCAACACTCCACTCTCACCAATAGACATATCATACCAACAATAAATGAACAAAGAAACTTCTGTGTTGCACAGCATTATATATCAAATGGACCTAAGAAACATCTATAGGTAATCATATATAAGCATTGCAGAATATATGTTCTTAGAAGCCATTGAACTTTCTCTATAATAGATCATACAATAGGATATGAAGCAAGTCCTAATAAATATAGGAAAATTGAAATGACTTCTTGTATTCTATCTGACCACAATGGAATAAAACTTATTCCATGTATAAATAGATAAATTTATAAAAATATAAATCAAGAGCAAGAGAAACTATAGAACATGCACAAACTCATGAATATTAAAGAACACAATACTGAATTATGAATAGGTTATCATGTGAATCAAAAAGGGAAAACATTCCTAGGATTGAACGAAAATAAGAACCTATGGGATATAATGAAAACAGTATTTAAAAATAAATTTAGGGCTCAAGGTGCATTAAGTTTAAAAAATCATAGAGGGCTACAGATGGAACAGTGGTTAAGAGTACTTGCTGCTTAAGCATGAGAGCCTCTCACACCAGAGAGCACTGGTTCAACTCCCTAGAATCCATGTAAAAAGTCTGGTAGTAGCCACACATGTCTATAACTCCAGTATATGGGAGTAGAGACTGGCAAATAATTGGGACTCACTGACCCACAGAACCTCTGGGTTGAGGGAGAAATCCTGTTTCAAGGGAAGTACATAGATGAGTGATAAGAGAACACCCAACATTATACTGTGGTCTCAACACACACAGCATGGGGAACATAAATCTTAACCCACACTTTCATATATCAAAAATCACACAACACATGTCACACACAGCACACATACCCTACATACAAATGCATGAGAAAAATCATAGGGATCTCAAACATATAGCTTAGTGATAATCTTTTGGGCTTTGGGAAAAACAAGAACAAAACCAAACCTAAAATCAGTAGACAAAATAATTAAGATTGGGGCAGAAATTCATGGAAAGGAAACAAAAACAGTATAAAGAATCAATGAAACACAGATTTGATCTTTGAAAATATAAACAATGTTTACAAACAGTTAAACTAAAAAAAAAAAAGATAGAGAAGACCAACATTAGTAAAATAATAGATGAAAAAAATAATTATAACAGATATCAATGAAATTCAGAAAATTATAAGGATGTTATTTATATTCCACTACACTGGAAAGGCTAAAAAAATAGATAAATATCTAGATGCATATGACCAACCAAAATTAAAACAAGGTTGAGAAACAATTTAAACAGATTTGTAACAAGCAATTACATGAAAGCAGTGATAAAAGATCTCCCAACAAAAAAGAACAATCTTAGTTGGAATCACTGCTGCATTCTACCAGACCTCTAAACAATAAATAATACCAATGCTTCTCAAACTATTCCATGAAACAAAAGAAGAAATACTATCAAACACTTTTTACTAAGCTAGTGTTACCCTAACACCAATAAGAAAATGAAGGCACAATAAAAAAGGAAAATTGTGTTAGTGGTCAAGGTGCTTGCTTGTGAAGCTTACGGACCAAGGTTTGATTCCCTAGTACCCACATAAGCCAGATGCACAGAGTGGTGCATGCATCTGGAGTTTGTTTGCAGTGGCTGGAGGCCCTAGTGAACCCATTCTCTCTCTTCCTCTCTCCCCCTCGCTCCCTCTATCATTCTCTCTCTTAAATAAATAATTTTTAAAAACTCTTTTGGTTTTTCAAGGTAGGGTCTTACTCTAGCCCAGGCTGACCTGGAGTTCACTCTGTATTCTCAGGGCGGCCTCAAACTCATGCCAATCCTTCTACCTCTTCCTCCTGGGTGCTGGGATTAAAGGCATGCGCCACCACACCTGGCAATAAACAAAATATTTTTTAAAAAGAGAAGATGGGAAACTCAAAAGGATGCTTCAGAAAATAAAATGAATAGTGACAAATGTTTTTAAAAAGGAAAATTATAGAACAATCTCAATGATGGACAAAGATGGAAACTTATTCAATAAAATACTTACAAAGAAAAGTCAAAATCACATCAAAAAGATAATTTACCAGGATAAAGTTTACCTCATTCCAGAGATGCAGAGATTGTTCAACATATTCATATCAATAAATGTAATATATACATAGACTCTGGGACAAAAGTCACATGATCATCTTAATAGATGCACAAAAGGTTTCTAACCAAACCCAACATATCTTCATGATAAAATCCCTAAGTAACTAATAATAGAAAGAACATGTCATCACAATAAAGGTTATATAGAATAAACCTATAGCTAGCATTATTGGCAGGAAACTCAAACATTTCACCTAAAGTCAGGAACATAACATTTTCCACTTTCTCCAGACATCTTATATAGTGCTTGAAATCTTAACTAAAACCATAAGCCCAGAGAAGGGAAAAAAGGAATTCAGTTAGAAAAAAAGTGAAAGAACCTTCACTCTCAGATTATTCTATCCATGACACCATAAACACTCCACCAAGAAACTTCTATAACTGTTAAGCACTGTCAGCAAAGTGTCAAGATACAAAATTAGCATGCAAAAATCACTTGGTTCCTATATACCATTAAAAATGTGCCAAAAAAGAAATTATAGAAACAATTCAATTCACAGTTTTTTCCCAAAAAATCTTAGAATAAATCTAACTAAGGAGGTGAAGGGCTTTTATAATAAAAACTTTAAAATAATTAATTCTTATGAATTGGAAGAATTGATATTGTGAAAATAGTTATCTTACCAAAAGTAATCTACAGTTTCAATCCAATTCCTATCAAAATTCAAATGTCTTTCTGCACAGAAATAGAAAAAAATCTTAAAATTCATGCAGAAGCACAAAAGAGACTGGATGGCCAGAGCAACTCTGAGCAAAAACAATAATGCTAGAGATATCACTGTATCTGATTTCAACTCATACTATAGACCCATAGTCACTAAGCATGATACTGGCACAAAAACAGATACATAAATGAATGCAACAGACTAGAAGACCAGATAAGAACCCACCTAGCAATAATCACATGATACTTGATAATGATGCCAAAACTATACATGGGAAAAAAAGATACCCTCTTCAACAGATGATACTTGGAAAACAATATCCACAAATAGAAGAATGAAACTAGCTTCTTGTTTCATCTTGCACAAAAATCAACTCCAAATGGATCAAAGACATCACTATAAGACCTGAACTCTGAAACTGTTGGAGGAAAAAGTAGGGAAACACTTCATGATATAGTTTATAGGCAAGGACTTTCTAAATACAACTGCAATCACTAAGAAAATAAGGCTGATAATTGATAAATATGATCTGATTATGGACATAATGTGGCCAGCTATCTTATACTCCTGCCAGTATTTTATTACAGAATGAGAGAAGCATCTAATACAGCACCTATTGAATACATGAAGTGTTACTTTTATGTAGATTTAGACAACTACTAAAAGAGTTTTAAGTAATGATTAGAGTAGATAAACTGAAATATACAGTAATAAAAACCAAACGAAACATAAAAGACAACTAAGAAAATGAATATACAAGTTGTGGAGTTAGTTGATAGTAATCAAAACATATCAATAATAGCCTTCAAATATGAAATTAAATTATATAAATTTAAAATCAGGGCTGGGAAGATGGCTTACTGGTAAAGATGCTTGCCTGAAAACCAGAGGACCCAGGTTAGATTCCCCAGAACCCATGTAAGCCAGATGCACAAGGTGGCACATGCATCTGGAGTTCTTTTGCAGCAGCTAAATGCCCTGGCGTGCCCATTCTCTCCCTCTATTTGCCTCTTTCTCTCTCTCAAATACATAAATTAAAAAATCCTTTACAATTTTTAAAAAATAAAAGCAGAGGTTTTCAGATTGAATTTTATCTCTTCTAAAATTATTTTATGTATTTATTTATGAGAGAAAAAGAAAATATAAGCATACCAGAGCCTCCTGCCCATGCAAATGAACTTTAGACACATGCCAATTGGTGCATATGGCTTTATACAGGTTCTGGGGAATCAAACCCAGTCCATCAGGCTTTGCAAGTAAGTGCCTTTCACCACTGAGCAATCTCTCCAGCCCCATAGAATTTTTTTTTAATTTTTTATTAACTTTTTAATTTTAATTATACATTCATGTTGGTGCCTCCTCCTGTCCTCCCCCCGAAAGAACCATCCTCATTGGGGAATGTGGATCGTGCATTGTGGAGGTAGCCATCAGTTATGGGGAAGAGGCAATGTTTCTGTGCATAATGACCCAACTTGTGACCCTAACAATCTTTCCATGCCCTCTTCTGAGAATTTTCCTGAGCTATGGCCAAAGGCCCTAGTGTGCTCATTTACATTCTCTTAACCTGATTTCTCTCTCTCTTTTCTCTGCTTGCAAATAAATAAAAAATATTTTAAGAAGAAAATATCTACAATTATAATTACAGACTGCAAAGCTACCTCTAGGTAATTCATAGATCAAAAAGGCAAAAAACCTGCCAGAATAGCTCTAGAAATCAACTGAGTCAATTCACATTTAAAGAATACCTGATCCATAACACTTAAGAAAACATTCTTCTCAAGTTGACATAGAACTTTTACTTAGATGGATCATATTCTGAGATACTTTTTTAAAAACCTTTAAAGTTGCAACCAAAATATAATTATCTAGGAATCAACAATGACTGGAAATTTCCAAATATTTGAAAATTTGCACACTTCAAAATTATAGATGATAGATAGATAGATAGATAGATAGATAGATAGATAGATAGATAGATATAGATACAGATGATGATATATATATATATGCACATACATAAAGTGAAAATGGAAAATACAACCTATCAAGTTTACAGGATTCATAGAAAATACTACTTGAAGAGTTACTTGTAGTTTTAAATTAATATATTTGGAAAGAAGATCTAAAACCAATAACAAAAGTTTACACTTTAGGAAACTAGAGAAAGAAGAACAATTTAAGCCAAAGGCATTGACACAAGAAATAACAAAGCTTAGAGCATAAGTCAAAGAAATTGAAGATAATAGTAGAAATCAACCCAAAGAGTGGGTATATGAAAATGTCAATAAAGTTTTGATCTACTTCCAGCCAGCTACAAGAGAAATATAGAGAAGACATAAATTAGCATGATCAGGAATAAAAAGTCATTATTACTGATACTTTGAATTGAAATATCACAAAAGAATACTGTGAACAATATCATGTCCACAAATTTATAATTTAGATGAAACAGACCATTTCCTGGGAAGACACAAATCACTAGAATTCACATAAAGAAAAATGAATAATCTTAATACTATTAAAGTAACTAAATCAATAATTTTTTAAAGCACCAAAACCAGATGGTTTCACAGGTGAATTCTAGCAAAGATTTAAAGATGATATTTAACCACAATCTTTCCTAGAGAATAAAAGCAGGAATAACATTTCTAACATTCTATGTTGCCCACATTGTACAAAAAAACAAAATCAGATCAAGATATTACAAGAAAGAAATATTAAACACTTAATTGCTATGAACACTAATGTTTCATCTTCAAAGCTCCATTACATGGCCTCATGGGTTGTTGATGCAAAGATTTCAACCCAGCCCCACATCACTCAGTGGCCATCTCCAGAAATATGTGTGCTTCTTGGCCCACTCTTTGCTGCATTTGTCATATCAGTACAAGGTAAGCTACAAAATTTGTTAATCCAAGGGGGAATTAAGCCAACTTTAAGGGCAAGAAACCCCTTCAGCCTTCTCCCTTCAGGACCTCTCCTTTCAAGAGACTCAGTACTCCTCCTATGTCCCAATGCAGGGAACTGACCCAATCTCAATGGTAATAATCTCTCAAACAATTGAAGCTTAATTGTGCTGCAGTTACCAGCCCAAAACTTTCCATTCTTTCTGTGCCAAATTATGTATCTGTCATATCCTTCCATGTTTTTCCCTCTGCCAAACATACAAGTCCATTACAAATTCAATTTTGGTCAAGTTCTCAGAACACAGGAATAATACAGCCAGAATATCACATGAACTGCTCTAGTCCAGTGCTAACTAAGTCCTTTTTCCCTTCTGAAACCTCATAAGATAAGACTTCACAGTACACCTTTCTATCTGCATTTAGGTCTTTTTAAACTTTCCTCCAATGTTTCCAAGGGAAGCCACATGGTCAGCAAGGTTGTACTCATCTTAGCATATGACACAAATGCTGACCCACAGAGTGAGTTTCTTCCAAGTCCCTAAAAGTTTCTTCTAAAACGTTGCAATTGACCTTAAAATATATATATAGAGAGAGAGTTTCTGGGTATTGTGGTGCATGCCTTTAATCCCAGCACTCAGGAGGAAGAGATATGAGAATTGCCATGAATTCAAGGCTTCCCTGAGACTACACAGTGAATTCCAGGTCAGCCTGAGCTAGAGCGAGACCCTACCTCAGAAAACAAAACTAGATAGATAGATAGATAGATAGATAGATAGATAGATAGATAGATAGATAGATAGATAGATAGATAGAGTTAAATTTTGGCTACCTACTTGGCCTTAAGAACTCAAAAAGAAAAGTATAGCCAAGAAGTAAAGTGCTTACTCACCCTGACATTTGTGCCATTATCAAATTCATTTATTATTGACAATTTTTTACAAGATCTATAAAAACAGACATAGACCATGACAGACACCACTGTGACACTTGATGAAGAGCTTTTTGTTTGTTTGTTTGTTTGTTTGTTTTTTTTTTTGTTTGTTTTTCGAGGTAGGGTTTCACTCTAGCTCAGGCTAACCTGGAATTCACTATGTAGTCTAAGGGTGGCCTCAAACGCACAGCAATCCTCCTACCTCTGCCTCCCAAGTGCTGGGATTAAAGGCGTGCACCACCACGCCTGGCAATGAAGAGCTTTAGAAATTGATTTCTGGATCTTCATGATAAAATATCAAGTGTTGTTTTAACTTTATCTCCTCTTGTTTATGGTCAGATAACACTCAGATGGTCTGGTGATTCCATCTACCCCCTCAATTACTCTCTAAGGCTTGAAAGTCTACAAAAATGAAAACCCTAAAGAGTTCAAATTTTACTCAATGTGCTTCCCTCTAGTGCCTTGCTTTTATACATTCACGCCAACATTTTCTTCCAGAATTGTTGTCTCTCACTCTACCAATACACTTTCTGGGTCCCTTAGATAGACTCACTAGAGAAGCTTCCTAACTGCCACTCTTAGCTCAAAGAAGCCAGAACAGTCAACATCCAAATTCCTTAATTGCAGTTAGGATTGCTTCTTCAGAGGGGGAATGAGGTAGTTTGTGGTGACTGGACCACAGAAAGTAAAAGCAGGGAATGTCCTTGAGCCTGCATGTGCATTCTACACTTTTCTAGAGGTCAGAGAAGCATCTGCCTTCTCCTTATCTCTTGCCTAATGGAGTTCCCTAATCAGTCTTTCCATAAAAAAAACCTGAATCCCTCCCTAAGAAGCAGTTCCCTTTTCCTAGAATTAAGATTCTTTAAATAATTAAACCTGAACCTGGCATTGTGGTTAGTTATCTCAGCCCCAAAACTTGGTGTCAGGGCTGGTTAGTTCAGCCCCCATTCAGAACCTATAAATGATCACAATTTGGGTCTCTAGGTGGGCTTTACCCTCTCCTGCATTTTCATGGGCAGGAGTTCTCTGTAGTACTGGTTTTATCTCTGCCTGCTTTCCCATGGGGAGGAGCTCTTCATACTCTCCTTCCTTTTCTTAATCCAATGAAAATCTCTCAAATATTAAAAGAAACACTTTACTCAAACAGATCCATCAAGCACTGTTTACAGCACTGCAAGGCTTCTCTAGTCCAACGTTCTATATCCTTCCTTATTCTTTCTACATATCAGTTCCAAAAGACTAAAAATCACATAGTACGGTTTACTGCAATCATCCCACTTCTTGGTACCAATTTTCTATTACAGTTACTTTCTTGCTGCTGGGACAAAACACCTGACCAAAAGCAGCATATGGGAAGAAAAGATTTACTTCAGCTTACAGTCTTGAGGGGAAGTTTCATCATGGCATGGCAGAGGAGAGGGTTGGCATCACATTTTTCCATAGTAGCTGGGAGGTAGCAAGGGCCGGCTGGCTCAGGCTGGGGGGATTAGGCTATAACACCCCAAGTCCCCACGTCCTACTCCAGATGATACACCTCCAGTAGCAAGGCTTTACTTCCCAAATTGTGACTACTTAAGGATTGAGTTTGAGAATTAATCACAAACACATGAGGCCATGTGGGACATTTTATATTAAAGCTACTACACAGAGGATTGTGAAGGAAAGTGCTTTGTTTCCTCCTGATTTCCTGGCACTGGAGATTAACCCGTTGCTCAATAAGAAGATCCCTAATTAAAACTGGAAAAGATATCCATCAAACATTCACCAATGACACTACAGAAATAAAAGAAAGATGAAAAAGCAAGGCAATAAAACTCTTACCACCACCCCCCTACAAAAAATCCATAACTCTTCAACTTCAAAGATACTGAAATAAGTAAAGGATCCAGATTAAATTCACCAGTACCCACATAAGCCAGATGCAAAAACTGGCACATGCATATGGAGTTCGTTTGTGGTGGCTAGATGCCCTGGTGCACACACTCTCTGTCTCTCTCTGCATGCAAATAATAAATAGATAAATAACAAAAAGAATTATTTTAAAAAATATATATAGGCACTACCTTAGTGGGAAAGGATATAAAATGGTATTTTAAGCAAATGGATCCAAGAAACAAGCAAGTGTTCCTGTTCTGATATATAACGGGATATACTAACATTAGTCAGAAAAGATAAAGAAGGTAACTTTATACTGATAAAGGAACAAACTAACAAGAAAACATTACAATTATAAACATGACTATGCCAAACATGGGTGTGTCCAATTTCATTTATGCAAATAGTACTAGATGTAAAACCACAGTTTAACTTCAACATAATAGTAGTAAGTAACATCATCCTGGCAAAAAAAAATAAGCAGAAAAGGATCTGGATTAAGTGACATCATAGAACAAATGGATGTAGACAATATTTACATCCCATCCAGAATCTGTGCAATACACTTTCTTTTCAGTAGTATGTTGAACTTTCTGTAAAATAGATCATATATTAGGGTACAAAGCAAATCTCAATAAATATAGGAAAATTGAAGTAAATTTTTATATCCCACCTGATCACGATGGAGTTAAACTATTAATCAATAGCAAGAGAGATTATAGAACATATACAAACTCATGGAAATTAAACAATACACTCGAATGGTAAGTTGGTCATTGAACAAACAAAGAATTAAATAAAAATATTCCTAAAATTAAATGATCATGAAAACACAAGATACCAAAACCTAGGGGATACAATAAAGGCAAGTTATAGCTCAAAGTGACTATACAAAGAGATTAGAGAGATCCCAATTACATAATTTAATGGTAGACCTTATAGACACTTAGAAAAGAAAATTATGCCACAGTTAAAATCAGTTCTGCTGGAAAGAAACAATAATCATTTTAGGTGATAAGATGGTCTCTTTTGGGAAGAAGGAAGTGTTTTAATTAAGAAATCATAAAAGGGCTTGTGGGGTGCTAGACATGTCCTAGTCTTTGAGGTGAAATTATTTTTTACTTCTAAATATCTATTAAGACATATATATGCACATAATAATTTTCAGTAAATATGCTATACCTCATAATCAAAATGTTAAAACACAGAGATAACTAGTAAAATGCATACATTATTAAAAACAAAAACTTCACTAGGACTCCTAAATTAGAAGGGGAAGGTAAAAGGCTTCATTGGATCAAATAATCAAAATCAGAGGAGTAAAAGAGGTAATAAAAAACTAAATTAATGAATAAGCATTGAATAAAATGAAAGAATGTATCACACTAAACATAAATGATATAGATTCTACACTAAGACAAAAGTCTTTAGCACATTAATGTAAAAGGGAATATTTAGGGCTGGAGAGATTGCTCAATGATTAAGGCACTTGCATATAAAGCCTAACAACACGGATTTGATTCCCCAGAACCCATGTAAAGCCAGATGCACAAAGTGGCACATACATCTGGAGTTTGTTTGCATCTGCTAGAGGCCCTGGCTCATGCTCTCGCTCTCTCACTCTCTCTCTCTCTCCAAATAAATAAATAAAAATATTTTTTAAATAGTTGAGTGTGGTGGCACACACCTTTAATCCCAGCACTTGGGAGGCAAACGTAGGAGGACCACCATGAGTTCAAGGCCATTCTGAGAATACATAGTGAAATTCAGGTCAGCATGGACTAGAGTGAAACCCTACCTCAAAAAAAAAAAAAAATTATAAAGGAATACTTAGCTATACACTTTTACTAAGAAATTACTTCATATGATAAATAAAAGTTGAAAGCCGGGCATGGTGGCGCACGCCTTTAATCCCAGCACTTGGGAGGCAGAGGTAGGAGGATCGCCAAGAGTTCGAGGCCACCCTGAGACTACATAGTTAATTCCAGGTCAGCCTGGACCAGAGTGAGTCCCTACCTCGCAAAACTGAAGAAAAAAAAAGTTGAAAATCCAGACATATTAAAGTAGATTCTAATTTTAAGATATCATATCTGTTGATATTAACAGCAGGTTCTTTGGAATTTAAACTTCAAAGAAATAGCTAGGGCAGAAAGTTATTGTGCAATGATAAAGAATTATGTATGGTGTTCTGTTTTGTTCTTCCCTAATGTAATGGTTTATCTTGTTAACTTGATGGCATTAGGTATCACAATGTAAACAAGCCTATGGGCCATGTATATGAGCAAGTCCCTATATTAGGTTAACTGAGATGGAAAGATCCACCCTAATTGTGGGTGATATCAATCCATGGGCTAGGATTCTGGACTGAACAAAAAGGACGAAGTGTGCTGAGCTCCAGCATTCATTGGATCAAATAATCAAAATCAGAATCTGCTCTGTTTCCTAACTCTGAACTGAATGTGACCAACTTCATTCTCCTGCTGCCATGCCTTTCCCACCATGATGAACTATATACCCTTAAAGTATAAGCTGAAGTAAACCATATATCCTTAAACTACTTTTGTCTGGTTATTTGTTGCAATGATAAAAGGGAAGTACTATACATGATAAGCAATAAAATCCTGCAATAATAGTTAAAGAAAAATGGAAAACAAACAAGATGATTCTAAGATTGTCATCATTTCACTATCTGGAAATCATTTCCAGGATGCAATATAGAGAGAAGAAATATAAAACCCAGTGACTTCACTTCATGGAGGAAGCAGTTGTCAAGTTCAAAACCCATAGAAAATAGAATTTGCAGAGAATATAGAAGGACCTGTTCAGAAAAAAAAGAGCCCTGGATACCTGCAGTGAGCTCTTCTTTAATATTTAGTTAAAACCAATTGCACATGCATTGTCAAAGTCAGGAAAAGAAAAACCTAAAATTAATGAGTAGAATAATTGTGAGAACTCACACAGAACTAGAAATGTTCCATATTCCACCAAAGAACAATAGCATTAGGTAATGTTCTCAAGAGAATGTTGCAAAATTAGTCCTACACTAAAACTCATTCTAGCTATGCACTAACAGCACTTCTTAAATCAATCCCTAAAAGGAACAACTTGGCCCCAAACACCTTAATTTCATGTCCAAACTAAGTCCACTATCTTTAAAGTGGAGTTTTTCTTTTCTTTTCTTTTTTGAGGTAAGGTCTTGTTCTAGCCCAGGCTGACCTGGATTTTTCTATGTAGTCTCAGGGTGGTCTCAAACTTACAGCAATTCTCCTACCTCTGCCTCCCAAGTGCTGGGATTAAAGGCATGCATGAGATTAGCTGAACCTCACTGAGCCTCCACTGCAGCCGCCGCCACCACCCAAACAAACAACAACAAAAAAATAAATAAACGGGGGACTTTCCAACCTCATCAGTCTCCCAGATATCAAAGAAAAGTTTGCTGAACTACTGAAAGAGCTACAGGAGAACATGGTGAGCTACTACAGGCTTCCTGAACTCTCCCATCCCCCAACAATCAGATCCCCAGTGAATTGGCAGAAATCAGCAACTAGCAGCAGCCTGTACCACATCACCAACACCAGACCCAGTACAGCTGAGCCAAGCTCCACAGCCAGGGAATGAGATGGGCACTCAGCATTGGTGAGTTTGGAAGCTACACCAAAAGGTAACAAAGGCCTGCATTGGAAGTGCTAACCTCTCTTTCCAGGTCAGGGCAGGTTATGGGTTACATATTTGTGGTTGGCCTTACCATTTTCAAATAAGCTGAATATGAGGTGTTGAATATTGCTGCCTGTAATACTTTTGGACTTAAATGGCCTTTATGTTTTGCTTCTGTCATTATTGAGGGCAGAGTCTGATTCCTAGCTGACAGGATTAAGGGTGTGGGGCAACACACACCCTTAGGGATTTTGACCTTATAAGACTGTTTGTTTCAATTCCCACACTTGTATGCTCTGTGTTCATGTTAATTGAATGTGTATTTGGCTCAACTGAAGTTTAGAACTTGCTACTAAATTGTTCCACCAGTCCACTACAATACTTGCTTACCAAGCAAAGTCAACAGCTAGGATTACTTCTGAGGTGGACCTGGGTACAAGTGCTACACTTGGCACCTTAAACCCATATCCTGAAAGTATATAAAGGTGGGTCTCCACACCTAAGAACACTGCAGATAACTAGAAAACCTAAGCATTAAATCAATCCAGGATGTAAAAGTCACTACATTATAATACAAGAAACACAAAGAATCAAGACAATGCAATCCCACCAAAAATTACAAATCCATCAGAATTGTTCACCAATGAGACTGTTTTAGATGAAATTCCTGACAAAGATTTCAAAAGAACGATGATATCTATACTCAAAGAAATGAAAGAAGAAATAAAAGAAGAAATGAAAGCAATACAAGAAGAAAACAAAGGGAATTAAAGAAGAAAACAAACTTTTGAAAGAGATTACAGAAAAACAGTTTAATGAAATAAAAAGGTCATTAGAGGACATGAATAAGGAAATAGAACTACTGAAGAAAAACTAGGCTGAAATCCTAGCTCTGAAGAACACAATCAGTGAAATAAAAAACTCTGTGGAAAGTCTCACTAGTAGAATGGATGAAGGAGAGGACAGAATATCTAAACTAGAAGACCAGATGGCAGACCTATCACAGTCCAACAAAGGGAAAGACAAGCTAATAGAAAGGTATGAATGGGAACTCCAAGACATGCGGAACACTATGAAAAGATCAAACATAAGAATTCAAGGTATAGCAGAAGGGGAAGAATTTCAATCCAGAGGCTTAGTAGGTGTTTTCTACAACATCATAGAAGAAAATTTTCCCCAAATTGGGAAAGAAATGCCAATGCAGATACAAGCATTTAGAACACCAAACAGACAAAACCTAGAAAGATCCTCTTCTCACCATGTTATAATTAAACTACTAAATACACAAACCAAAGAAAATATATTGAAAGCAGTTAGAGAGAAAAAGCAAATGACCTTCAAGGGGAAATGCATCAGGATCACAGCAGATTACTCAACACAAACTTTAAAAGCCAGAAGGGCCTGGAGTGATGTATTCCAAGTTCTGAAAGATAAAAAACTGTCAACCAAGATTACTTTATCCTGCAAAGCTTTCTGTCCAAATTGATGGAGAAATAAGGACATTCCACAACAAAGACAGGCTAAAAGAATTTATGGCAACTAAACCAGCTCTACAGAAAATACTTGCAGGAGTCATTCATGCTGAAGAGAAAGCAAAACACACACAGCAGGAAATAGGAAAAAAAATCATACTCAACAGTTAGAACAAGTGAGTAAAACGAAAACCAGGAAGAACTACAAAACAAGAAAAATGGTGAGATCAAATACATATCTTTCAATAATAACTCTTAATATCAATGGCCTCAATGCCCCAACCAAAAGACATAGACTTGCAGACTGGATTAAAAAGCAGGATCCTACCATCTGTTGCCTCCAGGAAACTCATCTCTCATTAAAAGATAGAAACATTCTTAGGGTGAAAGGTTGGAAAAAGGTATTTCAAGCAAATGGGCCTAAGAAACAAGCAGGGGTGGTGAGGTGGTTTGATTCAGGTGTCCCCCATAAACTTCAAGTGTTCTGAATGCTAGGTTCCCAGCTGATGGCAACTTGGGAATTAACACCTCCTGGAGGCAGAGTATTGTTGGGGGCGGGCTTATGGGTATATAGCCAGCTCCCCCTTGCCAGTGTTTGGCACACTCTCCTGTTGCTGTTGTCCACCTTATGTTGACCAGAGAGTGATGTCCACCCTCTGCTCATGCCATCGTTTTTCCTGCCATCATGGAGCTTCCCTCTCGAGCCTGTAAGCCAAAATAAACCTCTTTTTTCCCACAAGCTGCTTTCAGTCGGGTGATTTCTACCAGCAATGCGAACCTGACTGCAACAGGTGGCTATCCTAATTTCTGACAGGATAGACTTCAAACCAACATTAGTAAGGAAAGATAAAGCAGGTCACTTTATACTGATTAAAGGAACACTCCAACAGGAGGACATCACAATCTTAAACAAATATGCTCCCAACACGGGGGCCCCAAATTTCATCAAACAAACACTATCAGACTTAAAGTCAGAGATAACTCCTAACACAATAGTAGTGTGTGACTTCAATACCCTGCTTTCATCACTTGACAGGTCTACCCAACAAAAAATAAACAGAGAGACATCTGCATTAAATGACATCATGGAACAAATGGACCTAACAGATATATACAGAACATTCCATCCAAATGCTACAGAATATACATTCTTCTCAGCAGCACATGGGACATTCTCTAAAATAGACCAAATAATAGGACATAAATCAAATCTTAACAAATACAGGAAAATTGAAATAATCCCTTGTATGCTATCTGACCACAATGGGATAAAACTGCAAATCAGCAACAAGAAAAACTACAGAGCATACAGAAATTCATGGAGACTAAATAGTACATTACTGAACGATGTATGGGTCATTGAAGAAATTTAAAAGGAAATCAAGAAATTCATAGAATCAAATGATGATGAGAATACAACATACCAAAACTTTTGGGACACAATGAAGGCAGTCCTACGAGGGAAATTTATAGCGCTAAGTGCCTATATTAAGAAAGTGGAGAGTTCACAACTAAACAATTTAATGCTTCACCTTAAGGCCTTGGAAAGAGAAGAAGAAGGCAAACCAAAAATCAGTAGATGGGAAGAAATAATAAAGGTTAGGGCAGAAATTAATGAAATGGAAACCAAAAAAACAATCTAAAAAATCAATGAAACAAAGAGTTGGTTCTTTGAAAGGATAAACAAGATTGACAAACCCTTAGCAAATCTGACCAAAAGAAAGAGAGAAGAGACAAAAATTGATAAAATTAGAGATGAAAAAGGCAACATCACAACAGCTACCAAAGAAATTCAGGAAATCATACGGACATACTTTAAGAATATATATGCCTCTAAGTTTGAAAACCTGAAAGAAATGGATGATTTCCTTGATTCACATGACCTACCAAAATTAAATCAAGATGAGATAAACCATTTAAATAGACCTATAACAACCACAGAGATCCAAGCAGTTATAAAAAGTCTCCCAACTAAAAAAAGCCCAGGCCCAGATGGATTCACTGCTGAATTTTACCAGACATTCCTCAAAGATCTAACATCAATGCTTCTCAAACTTTTCCATAAAATAGAAAAGGAAGGAATTCTACCAAAATCCCTCTACGAAGCCAGCATCACCCTGATACCCAAACCGGACAATGACAGATCAAAAAAAGAAAATTATAGACCAATGTCCCTCAAGAACATAGATGCAAAAATCTCAACAAAATACTGGCAAACAGAATACAAGAATATATCAGAAAGATTATTCACCCTGACCAAGTAGGCTTTATCCCAGAGATGCAGGGATGGTTCAACATATGCAAATCCATAAATGTAATACACCGTATAAATGGTCTGAAGGACAAAAATCACATGGTCATCTCAATAGATGCAGAAAAGGCATTTGACAAAATCCAACACCCCTGCATGGTGAAAGTATTACAGAAACTGGGAATAGAAGGAACATATCTCAACATAATAAAAGCTATTTATGACAAACCTACAGCCAACATAATACTAAATGGGGAAAAACTTGAAGCTTTTCCTCTAAATTCAGGAACAAGACAAGGGTGTCCACTTTCCCCACTACTATTTAATATAGTACTGGAAGTCTTAGCCATAGCAATAAGGCAAGAGACACTCGTAAAGGGGATACAAATCAGAAGGGAAGAGATCAAATTATCATTATTTGCAGATGATATGGTTCTATACATAACAGACCCTAA
This sequence comes from Orientallactaga sibirica, assembly GCA_036365145.1. Taxonomy (NCBI): domain Eukaryota; kingdom Metazoa; phylum Chordata; class Mammalia; order Rodentia; family Dipodidae; genus Orientallactaga; species Orientallactaga sibirica. The sequence goes on along the minus strand of JAEOAD010000005.1, from coordinate 47,257,855 downwards.
AGACTCTACCAGCAAACTGTTAGAGCTGATAAACACTTTTAGCAATGTAGCAGGATACAAAATAAACACACAGAAATCTGTAGCTTTTCTATACACTAACAACAAACATGCAGAGGATGAAATTGGGGAATCTCTCCAATTCACAATTGCCTCAAAAAAATAAAATACCTTGGAATAAACTTAACCAAGGAAGTGAAGGATCTCTACAATGAGAACTTTAAAAAACTTGAGCAACAAATTGCAGAAGACACAAGGAAATGGAAAGACATCCCATGCTCCTGGATCGGAAGAATCAATATTGTGAAAATGTCAATCTTACCAAAAGCAATCTACACATTTAATGTGATGCCCATTAAAATCCTAATAGCATTCTTCACAGAAATAGAAAAAACAATACTAAAATTCATCTGGAAACAAAAAAAAACCTCAAATAGCCAAAACAATTTTGTGCACCAAAAATCAGGCAGGTAGTATAACCATACCCAATTTTAAGTTATACTACAAAGCCATAGTAACAAAAACAGCATGGTACTGGCACAAGGACAGACAGGTAGATCAATGGAACAGAATAGAAGACCCAAATATTAATCCAGGCAGCTACAGCTACCTGATTTTTGACAAAAATGCCAAAAATATTCATTGGAGAAAAGATAGCCTCTTTAACAAGTGGTGCTGGGAAAACTGGACATCTGTATGTAAAAAGATAAACATAGATCCTTCTCTCTCCATGCACAAGAGTCAAGTCCAAATAGATCAAGGATCTTAATATCAGACCTGAAACTCTGAAACTGCTAGAGGAAAAGGTAGGGGAAACTCTTCAACATATTGGAATAGGCAAGGACTTTCTGAATATAACTCCAATTTAATCAGGGAATAAAACCACTAATCAACCACTGGGACCTTATGAAATTACAAAGCTTTTGTACAGCAAAGGACACTGTGAATAGAGCAAAAAGATAACCTGCAGAATGGGAGAAAATCTTTGCCAGCTATACATCTGACAGAGGATTAATATTCAGAATATACAAAGAACTCAAAAAACAGAATAATACGAATTCAAACAACCCAGTTAAAAAATGGGCTATGGAACTAAATAGAGAATTCATGGAAGTTGAAATACAGATGGCATATAAACATCTAAAAAAATGTTCCACATCCTTAGCCATCAGGGAAATGCAAATTAAAACCACTTTGAGATTCCATTTCACTCCTGTCAGAATGGCTACCATCAAGAAAACAAATGACAATAAGTGTTGGCATGGATGCGGAAAAACAGGAACACTTCTACACTGTTGGTGGGAATGTAAGCTGGTCCAGCCATTGTGGAAATCAGTGTGGAGGTTCTTGAGACAGCTAGAAATAGATTTACCATATGATCCAGCTATAGCACTCCTAGGCATATATCCAGAGGACTCTTCTCACTACCTTAGAGATACTTGCAAAACCATGTTTATTGCTGCTCTATTCACAATAGCTAGGAAATGGAAGCAGCCTAGATGTCCCTCCACAGATGAGTGGATAATAAAGATGTGGTACATTTACACAATGGAGTTCTATTCAGTGGTAAAGAAAAATGAAATTATGAAATTTGCAGGGAAATGGATGGATCCGGAAAGGATTATACTAAGTGAGGTAACCCAGGCTTGAAAGCCAAACGTCACATGTTCTCTCTCATATGTGGATCCTAGCTACCAATGTATAGACTTGTGTGTGAACTGGAACCAAAAATAGGTACCAGAAACCAGTAAGCTGATAAAAGGCTATAAGGGAGGGAGGAAAGGGAAGGACTTAAGTGTATGGTAATGCACATATGTAAGTAGAATAACTGATTACAGGGAGGGGAATGGCCTAAGCGAGGCCATGGGAAGAGAATGCATAAAAGAAGGGCAGGAGGAGGGTCAATCTAAACTCAAGATATTGTGAATAAGACATATGTAAAATTACTTTTATGAATAAGGGCATGTCTAGAAGCTGTAGACTGTTACGAGAAAATTTTCAGTACCTGGGACGGGATACCTTCCAGTGAGTTGTTGGCCAAGGAGGTCCCGGTAGCCTCCAAAACATTAAAGGCTTTTGCCAAAGCCCTTGGTTTCCCCTGAGAAACAGATAGTAAGACCCTATTGCTGAAGACATCTCTTGCCTGAGAGGCAAGGTCACTGAGAAAGCAAGCTGGTGCAGAGCAGAAAACCTTCTCCCTGTAGACCAACCAACTGAAAGCTGGAAAAAGCTGCACTGCACACAGCGTATGGGAGACAGAAGCCATCAACAGTGAAAACAGTGGACGCTGAATATTCAAGCTTGGCCAGACAGGCCCAATGACTGAACGGGTGCAATAGTGGCATGTCTACTCTTGGGGTAACCAACTGCTCTATAATTGGACTGAAGGCCCTCTCTACGGGAGGGAATACATACCTGGTACTGAAAAACCTAAGTAAAAGTCTATGGTAGGTGAGGTCATGAGCCTTAGGGGTATAAGCCTGCTCTTGTCTGACTAAATGTATATATTATTCCCACCAAGCTACCCTGAATGCACTACACTTAATGTTCATATTCACATATTAACGCTACTCTCACTTCTGGTTAGACAAGCTTTTCTTTTCAGATGGCAATGACCACTGGGATGACCCAAAAGGCAACATAGTGCTGAGAAGAAGAGATAGAGGAGTGCCCAGCACTGAAACACCTCTGTCACACCCTCCAAGGCTCTGGGACCATTGCGGAAGAGGGGTCAGATAGAATGGAAGAGCCAAAGGAAGGGTATGATCTCTTACAATGCAACTGCCCAGACAGAAATTGGCCTCGATATCCATGACCTTGCAGTGCCTAGCAATACCTCCGCAAGACCCTCAAAATGGAAGAAAAAGATGATGACATCAAATTAAAAGAGAGACTAATGGAGAAAGGGAGGCAATATGATGAAGACTGGAGTTCTAAAGTGGAATGGACAGAGGGGAGGGAAATATCAGGTGGGTTTTTTTTTGATGTAAGTATAAAAGTTGTCAATAAAAAATAATAATTAAAAAAATACAAAACAAAACAAAAAAAAGGCGTGCACTACCATGCCTGGCTTTAAAGTGGAGTGTTTCAACAGCACCATAACTAGTATTTTTGAGCTGCGTAATTCTTTGTTGTGAATGGCTATCCTATGATTTTTAGAATGTTTAGTGTTAACTGTAGCATAATTAGTAGAATTCTTCATCTTGATCATTAGATGCTAGTAGCAATACCCCAAATATAACAATCAAAAATATATTCAGGCCTACACAAGTTATCTCCAGGGAGAAGGAAAAACTATCCCTGAAAATATACATAGTCTAACATATACACACATGTGAACACCTAACACTGTAAAATTCACAATATCTAGTATCTGATAAAAAAAAAAGTACCAATGTTGCATGTGGCAATGCACACCTTTAATCCCAGCACTCAAGAGGCAGAGGCAGGAGGATCACTGTGAGTTCAAGGCCACCCTGAGACTACAGAATGAATTCCAGGTCAGCCTGGGCTAAAGAGAGACCCTATCTTGAAAAAAAAAATCACCAATCATATGAAGAAGGAAATAATACCAGTATCGAAATAAAAATCAATCAACATAGCAAGCCACGTAATGACAAAGTATTATAAATAGCAGACAAGAGTCTTAAAGTATCAATTATAAATATACATATAAATGCAATATAGACAAAAAGGTAAGCATTATGTGTGGATAAGTAAAATAAAATTTTAAACATCTAAATCAAAGAAATATATTTAAAATTGCAATATGATAGTCTCCAAAATGAATGAAACATTGAGTAAGTTGAAAACAAAATTCATAAATGTAGAGGAAAAATCAGCCATGAAATTGAAATGCTTGAAAAGAACCAAACAGAAATGTTGAAAATCAAAATAATGATCAGTCAAATGAAAATCACATCAGAAAGCATCACCAACAGACAATATCATGCAGAAGAATGAATTTCAGGGATAAAAGACAAAGTTGTGACAATAATACATGAAGACTCATATTTTAAAATTAAATAATATGACCAATATTTTCGAGAAGTCTGGGAACTCAAGAGATCAAACCTCAGAATACAGGGTATAGAAGAGGGAGAAGATTTGAATGCAAAAGGAATTGATTGACTATTTAATGATATTACAACAGAAAATTTCCAAAGACCTAGAGAAAGAAATTAACATCCCAATATAAGAAGCATTTAAAACTCCCAATAGACATAATCAAAGAAGGACCTCTGCTTAGTAGAACACAGTAAGGATATCAAAAGTATAAAGTACAGGGCTAGAGATATGGCTTAGTGGTTAAGGTGCTTGCCTACAAAGCCTAAGGACCCATGTTCAACTCCCCAAATCTCATATAAGCTAGATGGACAAGGTGATGCATGTGCAAGGTATCACATGTGCACAAGGTGGCGCATGTGTCTGGAGTTTTATTACAGTGGCTAGAGGCCCTGTTATACCAATTTATTCTCCCTCCCTCTCTTTCTCTCTCTCTCTCTCTCTCTCTCTCTCTCTCTCTCTCTCGAGCATTGTGCTCTCTCTCATAAAAAGAGCCAGTGTGTTGGGCTTGCCACAAAAGAAAAAGTACAAAGAACAGAAACAATGCTAAAAGCTGTAAGTGAAAATCATCAACTCACAAAGGCAAGAATATTAGAACAACCTTAGATTTTTTCATCAGCAAACATTAAAGCCAAAAATTAATGGAATATATAAATCACTGCCAAGTGAGAATGATATAAAGTTATCATTCAAAATTGAGGGAAAGATATTTCAGTACTAATACAAACTAAGCAAGCTCTGTAGAAAATACGGAAAGGAATTCTATATAAGAAGGATAGCCCTATCTGAGAGAACACATGACAGGATATACTTCAGGAAAGAAGTAGTTGAAGAAAGCATTGAGAAAAACTAATCATACTTAATACAGTAAACTCTCAGAGAAAAAAAGAAAAGAAAGGCCAATAATCCATCCAATGAGAACATCACCCAGAAGAATATTAGTAAACAGCAAGCCTTTTCAATAGTAACCTTAAATATAAATGGCCTCAATTCACCAATGAAAAGATGCAGACTAAATGGTTGGGTTATAACAACAAGATGAAAAGATCTGTCATCTTCAAGAAACATGCTTATTATCAAAGATATGAAAAACTGAGTATAAAAGGATAGAAATCAAACTACTAAGAAAAGCCATAAACAAACAGCAGTAGCTATTCTATTTCAGATAAAGTAGACTTCAGACTAAAACTTGTCAGAAAAGAAAAAAAGTGAGCCAGGCATGGTTGCACACACCTTTAATCCCAGCACTCAGGAGGCAGAGGCAGGAGGATCCCCATGAGTTCAAGGCCACCCTGAGACTACATAGTGGATTCTAGGTCAGCCTGGACAAGAGTGAGACCCTACATCAGAAGAAAAAAGAAAAGTGGACATTACATATTAATAAAGAGAAAAATTCATTAGGAAGATATAGCAATTGTAAATATGTATGCACCAAATATATTCATAAAGAAACACTAAAAGACATAAATATTCACTCAAGTCTTAGCACAATAATAATGAGAGACTTCCAAAATTTAGCAAAGAAATTTCACAGCTATACTACCCCAGTGATCAAATGGCTCTAAAAGTATTTCACTCAACAAATATGTAATGCACATTCTTCTCAGCAGCACATGGAACCTCCTCCAAAACTGATTACATAGTAGCCACAAAACATACTTTGATAAATATTTAAAATTTGAAGTAATATCTTGAATCCTGTCAGACCACAGTGGAATAAAACTAGAAATCAATGCAATACACACTACAGAAGCTAAACAAAGTTGGAAACTGAACAACACATTTTTAATTAACAATGTTTCATTGAAGAAATCAAAAATGAAACTTAAAAATTCATATAAATAAATTAAAATGGTACTACAACCTACCAGGCCCTCTTGGATACAGGATAAGCAGTTCTAAGAGGAAAGCTTATAGCTAAAAGTGCCCAAAACAAAAAAATTGGAGAGATCTCAAATAAACAGCCTAATGTAATGATCCACTTCAAAGCTCTAGAAAAACAAAAAAACAGTCCAAAACCCAGTAGACAACAAGAAAATAATTAGAGCAGAAATTAGTGAAATATACATGAAATGAACAATACATAGAATCGTTCAAATGAAGAGTTGGTTCTTTGATAAAGCCAAAAAGATTTATAAACCTTTAGCCAAACTAATAAAAAAGGAGAGAGAAGATACAAAAATAACAAAATCAGAGACAAAATAAAATGGTTACAATAGACCCAAGTAAAATCTAAAACACTATTAGAGAATACTTTAACAGTTTATATTCCAAAAATCTGAGAGATCTAAAAGAAAACAAATTTCTAAACTCATATAACCTACCAAAGTTAAAACTGGAAGATATCAATAACTTAAACAGACCCATTTGCAGCAATGAGATTGCAGTTGCAATTAAACATCTCCCCACAAAGAAAAGTCCAGGTGGATTCACAGCTGAATTGTACCAAACTTTTAAGAAAGATCTCAAAATTTTCCACAAATAGAAAGAGAAGCAAAGGTACAAAATTCATTCCATGAAGCTAGTAATATCCTGATTTCCAAATCATATAAAGATACAACAAAAACAAAACTGCAGACCAATTCCTCTTATGAACATAGACACAAAAATTCTCATCAAAATACTCACAAATTTAACTCAAGAGCACATTAAGCAGTTCATCTGTCATGACCAAATGTCTTTCATACCAGCGATGCAAGGTTGGTTCAACAAGTCAATGACTGTTTATACCACATAAATAAATTTAAGAATGAACTCATGCATGCTATTTAAGTGTTCTATCATATGATCATCTCAACTGATACCTGATAGAAATAATATGATCATCTCAATTGATACAGAAAAATCACTTAATAAAGTTCAACATGCCTTCATGATGAAAAACCTGGAGAAAGGGAAAATAGATGAAACATTTCTCAAAATAACAGGCCATATATGGCAAGCCAATAGCCAATATTATACTAAATGGAGAAAAACTGAAATCATGTCCTCTATAATCAGACATGCATGTCCATTCTTGTCACTTCTTTCAATACACTTCTCAAAGTCCTAGCTAAAGCAGTAAGACAAGAAAATATAGAAGGAATAAAATATAACACAAAGAGGTTAAACTATCAAATTTTCTGATGACATGAGTCTATAAATGATCCTGTAAATCTACCAGAAGCCCCATAGAACAAATAAATACTTTCAGTAAAGTTTTAAGTTACAAAATCAGCATACAAAAACTTTCACACATACCAATAATGAACTCATAGAAAAAGAAATCAAGGTTAAGGCATTTGCCTGAGAAGCCAAAAGACCCAGGTTCGATTCTCCAGGACCCACTGGTGCACAAGGGGACGCACACATCTGGAGTTCGTTCACAGTGGCTAGAGGCCCTGGTGCACCCATTCTCTCTCTCTCTCTCTCTCTCTCTCTCTCTCTCTCTCTCTCTCTCTCTCTCTCTCTCTGTCTAAGTCAGAAAAAGAAATCAAGAGAAAATATTCTATTTACAGTAGCTCCAAAAATCATCAAGTACCTAGGAATAAACCTAACCATGGAGGTGAAAGATCTCAACAATGAAAGCTTCAATACACTGAAAATAGAAACCAAAGAGGATGCTAAATTATTGAAAAACCTTCCACGTTCCTGGATTGGAAGAATTAATATGGTGAAAATAACTATGTTACCAAAAGCAATCTACAATGCAATTTCCATAAAAATTCAATGAAAATATTCAATGACATTCCTCACTGACCTGGAAAAAAGAATCTGAGAATTCATATGGAAATACAAAAGGCCACAAATAAGCAAAGCATCACTAAGGAGAACAAACATTGCTGGAGGAATCACAATAACTGATTTCAAATCCTATTACAAAACAATAGTGACAAAGACAGTGTGATACTGCAAACAGACATACAGACCACTGGAACAAAATACAGGACCCAGAAATAAGCTCATATGACCTTGGCCACCTAACTTTTGACAAGCCAAAAACATTCAGAGAAAAAAGACAACCTATTCATCAAGTGGTGCTGGCAAAACTTGATATCCATCTGCAGAAAAATGAAATTAGATACATATATTTCATCATGTACAAACATTAATTAAAAGTGGATCAAAGATTTAAAACCTGAAATTGCCTGAGAAAAATATAGGCAATACACTTTAAGATATGGGTATAGACAAAACTTGCTGAACAGGATTCCAGTAGTATAGGAAGTAGACCCAAAAACTAACAAATAGAACTACATTAAATTAAAAAGTTTGGGCACAGCAAAACAAACCATCAGCAAAGTTAACAGTCAGCATACAATTTGGAAGAATCTATAGTAGTGATAGTTCAGACATGGAGCTGATAGTCAGAATTTATAAGGAACTGCAAAAATTAAATGCACAAAAAATAATAACAGCCAATCACAAAGTGAGCTAACAAAATTAGCAGACAGTTCACAAAGGAAGAAACACACATGGCCAATAAGTATTTTTAAAAGTGCTGGACATCTCTAGACAACAGAGAAATGCAAATTAAAACTATTATTTAGATATCATCTCACTCCAGAATGACTATAATCAAAAAAAGCTGACAATAAAGGCTGCTAAGGCTATGGAGTAAAAAGATCCCTTATCTACCACTGCTGGGTGTGCAAACTAACATAACCATTGTGGAAATCACTATGGAAATGCTCCAAAAATTTAAAAATAGAATTTCCATATGACCCAGCTATACTACTCATGAGTATATATCCTAAGGACTCCACTACACAAATGCACATCCATATTTGTTGTTCAATTCACAATAGCCCGGAAGTTGAATAAGCCTCTAGGCCCACTAACAGAGGAATGTAAATGAAAATTATATATATATATTTCAGCAGTAAATAAAAATTAAATTATAAAATTGGCAGGAAAATGGATACATATGAAAGAATTATATTAAGTGAGGTGACTCAAATTCAGAAAGCCCAAAACTACATGCTTTCTTTGATATGTATACTCTAGCTTAAAAGGGGGAGTAAATGTGGGTAAAAACTTAAAAATATAGAATAGTGACTAAGAACAGATAATAAGAGATGTCAAAGAAGGGTAAAATGGCACATGTCATATGTAAACAGAAAGAAGAGAAGGTACAAAGGGAAATATGGGAACCAGGAAGATGAGGGGAAAGAAAATCAACTAAAACAAATTTTGAGTTAAAGTGTCATAATGAGGCTGGAGAGATGGCATAACAGTTAAGATATATGCCTGTGAAGCCTAAGGACTTAAGTTTGATTCCCCAGGACCCATGTAAGCCAGATGCACAAGGTGACACATGCATCTGGAGTTTGTGGTGGCTGGAGGCCCTGGCATGCCCATTGTCTGTCTCTCTCTCTCCCTCTGCCTCTTTCTTTCTCTTTCTAATAAATAAATAAATTAAATATTTTTAAAAATAAACTGTCATAATGATACTTTTTGCTAAGTAAAATTAAACAAAATAAAATAAAATACTCAAATCAAATCCCACAAAGACAAGAAATGTACTATCTAAAATTTTAAAATATACTAGTTAAAATTAACAAATGTAGCCAGGCATGGGTGGTGCACGCCTTTAATCCCAACACTCAGGAGGCAGAGGTAGGAGGATCACCATGAGTTCAAGGCCACACTGAGACTACTTAGTGAATTCCAGGTCAGCCTAAGCTAGAGTGAGACCCTACCTCAGAAAAACCAAAAAAAAAAATAATAATTGATTGATTAATTAATTAATTAACAAATGTGGAATCACAAAAAAAGGTGAGTTAACTTGAAAAGAGATACTAATAAGAGCTGGTAAGATGGTCCAGTGGTTAAATAAAGATGCTTGCTTGCAAAGCCTTCAGGCCATGGCTCAATTCACCAGTACCCACATCAAGTCACATGCACAAAGTGGTTCATGCCATCTCCAGTTTTTCCCCATTTGCACTGGCATGCTCATGTGCACTCTCTCAATTAAAAAAAAATCTTTAAACAAAAAACAAACAAAGCTTCGACTACCCATGGGACAATATCAAGCAATCCAATATATGTGTATTGAAGTGCCCCAAGAATGGAAGAAAAATGATGAAATATGGCTGAAATTTTCACAAATTTAATGAAAATGATAGCTCCACTGAGTCAAGAATATCAGCAAACCACAAACATAAAGAAAACTACATTCAAGCACATACTAAACACTTGTAAAAATTAGTGATTTTGAAAAAAAACGTATTTTAAATAGTAACCAACCCTGGGAAGTAAGGAAGGGATGCATGTACAGAGAAATGAGGTGAGAATGAAGCTAGCCATCTTCTGATCAGAACCTATGCAAGCCAGAAGACAACAGAATGATGCTCTTTAAGACTTGCCCTGTGTGGTGGTGCACACCTTTAATCCCAGCACTCAGCAGGCAGAGGTAGGAGGATCACTGTGAGCTTGAGGCCACATAGAGAATTTCAGGTCAGCCTGGGCTAAACCAAACCAAAAAAAAGTCAACTATATCCAGCAGAAACACTTTTCATGCCACCTCATACTGGGGTGCCTAGATGACAACAAAAGACGGGCAAAAAAAGATTGTTTGTTTGTTTGTTTGTTTGTTTGTTTGTTTGTTTGTTTGCACTGTGCAAAAAGGCATTTCTAACCAAGGGTGGTGGCTCACACCTGTGATCCCAGAACTCTCAAAAGGCAAAAGAAGGAAGACCAGGACTTGGAGGTCAACCTAAGCAACCTACATAGTCAGATCCTGCTTTAAAATAATCAAAGAGGGGCTGGATAGATGGCCTAGCAGTTAAGCACTTGCCTGTGAGCCTAAGAACCCCGGTTTGAGGCTCGATTCCCCAGTACCCATCTAAGCCAGATGTACATGGTGACACATGCGTCTGGAGTTCATTTGCAGTGGCTAGAGGCCCTGGCATGTCCATTCTCTCTCTCTCTGTCTCCCTCTCTCTCTTTCTCCCCCCCCCCCGCGCGCGCGCTCTCGCTCTCTTTCTTTGTCTCTAATAAGTAAATAAATAAATAATAAAATAATAATAAATATAATAAAATAATTAAAAAATAATGATAATCAAAGAGCATGTACACGAAAAGTTGTGAACTTGTTTAAAAACATGAAACTAGGAAGGGGTTGTTTGGGAAGAAAGGATTTAGTAGAAGTGAGAGGAGGATAAGAGGAGGGTGAATATGATCAGAATCCATTATATACATGTATGTCAGGTAACAAATGTATGTAGGTATCTGTATAAAGTAAATTAAAAGGCTAAAATTTTAAGTGATAATTCACTTCATTACAAAAATATTTTGTAAAATATTTAAGATGGTGTGGTGTGAATTTTTTGAAAATGTTAAACACAGACACAAACACATTTCAAGCTATTAAAAATACTCAAAAGGGGGTCTGAGGAGAGGACTCAGTGGTTAAAGTTGCTTGTTTGCAAAACCTGGGCTCTAATTCAATTTCCCAGCCATATATATTAAGCGGGACAGGCATTCATTTGCAGCGGCAAGAGATGCTGGGACTCAGAAAAACATTTTTTTCCAGTTTTGACACGTCATTATAGCTTCAGACAAAATTTGATTATTTAAAAAATAGGCACAATGGCAGCAATGAAACTACTAAAGATAGTGAGAATTAGAAAATATTAAGCAAAATAAGAGATTTAACAATTGGTATAAAAATAATATCAATAAGGAACTGGTAGACTGGTTAAACCAGTCGTGTTTTTCAAATCTTTAAGATTACCTCTTTTAAATGGTCTACCTGCCCTTCTCCCTGGCATGTTTCTTCTGCAGAATCCAACACTGGAGGGACACCTGGGCTGAAGGCCATGAGGTCGGCCCCAGAGCACACCCTGTGCCTCCTCTGCTGAGAGTACGACCAGCTGCCCACAGCGCTGGAGCACACCAGCACCGGCTTGCCAGGACCGCATGCGCCCTCCGTGGATGAAGCCGACGAGCACCGCAACGCCACGTACAGCAGCAGCGTGAGCACCAGAAGGCTGGACACCGCGCAGATGGCCACGATCAGGTACACGTTCACGTCCACCAGCGACGCCTCCCGGCCAGCGGCCTCCACTAAGGCCCGCGAGCCCGACGGGGCCTTGGGCGCCTGACCACTGTCCACCAGCGACAGCAGCACGGTGGCGGTGGCCGTCAGCGCGGGCTCGCCATGATCCTTCACCAACACCAGCAGGCGCTGTCGAGGTGCATCCGCCTCGTCCAGGGCGCGCGTGGTGCTGATCTCGCCCGTGTACAGCCCCACGCGGAAAGGGCTACGCGCGCCACCCGCCTCTGGCTGAAGCTCGTAGGACAGCCACGCATTGTAGCCAGAGTCAGCGTCCACCGCGCGCACCTTCGTCACCACATGGCCCGCGCCCACTGAGCGCCACAGCAGCTGGCTCACACCTCCAGCCTGCACCCCGGCCACGGGCCCCAGCAGCGCGGGTGCGTTGTCGTTGTCGTCTAGCACGAACACCTGCAGCGTCACCTGGCCGCTCAGAGCGGGCTCCCCAGCGTCGTGCGCGCTCACCTGGAAGCGCAGCAGTTCCAGCTCCTCGTGGTCCAGAGGCTGCAGCGCGTGCACCTGGCCGCTCTGCGCGTGCACCGACACGTAGCTCGACAGCGCGCGCTCGCCCACGCGCCGCTCCACCAGCGAGTAGGACACGCGCGCGTTCTCCTGCGCGTCCGCGTCCGTGGCCGACACCGTGAAGATGTGCGCGCCCGGCGGGTTGTTCTCCTTCACGAACACCGTGTACTCGGCCTGCGCGAACGCGGGCGCGTTGTCGTTCACGTCTGCCACCTCCACCGACACGCTGGCCGTGGCCCACAGTGCCGGGGTCCCTCTGTCCCTGGCGGTCACCACCACCTCATAGCCAGGGGTGGTCTCGCGGTCCAGGGCGCTGTCCAGCACTAGCGAGTAGTAGTTCTTGAAGGTGGACACCAACTTGAAGGGGACGTTGGGCGTCAGGGAGCAGGTCACCTGCCCGTTCGCTCCAGAGTCAATGTCGGATACGCTGATCAGGGCGATGACAGTACTGGGCTGAGTGTCTTCTCTGACTGGAAGCGACAGAGAAGTAATTGTTACTTCTGGTGCATTATCATTTATATCTAGTATTTCCACCAAAAGGGTACAATGACCTGTCATTGGAATGTTCCCTTTGTCAACTGCTTCCACGGATATTTCATATAGTTTCGTTTCTTCGAAATCCAGTTTGCCTTTTGTACTAATTTCTCCACTGTTGGGATTTATTTTAAATGCATGTGCCACCGCAGGTGGCACAGGCCTTCTGAAGGAGTAGATTATGTCTCCATTTGTGCCATCATCCGGATCTGTGGCATTTAATTTGATCACCAGTGATCCATTACGTGCGTTCTCTGACACTCTAACTTTATAAATGAACTGATCAAATCCTGGGGCATTGTCATTCACATCCAGAACCGTGATCAGTAGCTGAACCGTGCCAGTCAGCTCGGGTTTACCCCCGTCACTAGCTGTCAGTATTAAACTATGTCCCTGAATCTCCTCTCGATCTAATGTTTTCCTTAACACAAGCGACAAGGAAGAAGTTTGCTCCAGGTTGTTCTGAGTGTCCAAAGCGAAATAATCGCTGGGATACAGTCGGTAGGTCAAGGCGGAATTTACTCCAATGTCTGCATCGGATGCGCCATCTAGTGGAAATCTAGTTTCTGGAGGTATAGATTCTGCAATGGTTATACTTTTATTACTTTCAGGGAACACTGGCGGGTTGTCATTAATGTCCCTCACCTCCACCTCCACATGGAACACCTGCAGAGGCCTGTCCACGATCACCTCCAGGTGGATGCCACACTCCGCGCTCCGCCCGCACAGCTCCTCGCGGTCGATCCGAGAATTCACAAACAAAATGCCATTCTGCACATTCACCTCCAGAAGGTCCCCGCGCTCCTTGGACGCCACCCGGAACAGGCGCGGCACCAGCTCCGCCAGCTCCAGCCCCAGGTCCTGCGCGATGCGGCCCACGAAGGTGCCGTGTTTGGCCTCCTCGGGGACCGAGTAGTGGAGCTGGCCGCTCCCTGTCCCCCAGGCGGCGAGCAGCAGACAGGAGAGCAGCAGACTCGGGGATCCTGAGACACTTGGCCAGAAAAACAGCATGGTGTCTTCGAAAGAATTCTGAATTATCTACAATGTCCAGAGAACCTTGACTGAAGTTTCCTCCCAAAGACCAATTTAATGGCCTCCTAGTACGGAAAATCTCGCAATGGATTTCCCACTCACCTGCAAATTTCTAAGAGCAGACGCCGTGGATTTCTTTGCAAAAATGTTTTCAGTGAAGAGCGACACCATGCGCTTGAATGTGTAAAGTGTAGCAGTCCGTATTTTCCAGTAATATATAAGGCTTTATTTCCTTGCGCTTTCTGGCTTTTTTTGTTGCAAACATGGAATTGAAGATTAAATGTTTATCCTTCTGGAAACAATGAATCGCGTTCAGCATTATATTTTACTTCACAGTTGGTTGCTTTGTTACATTTTTTCCAGAAATTTATTTTTATATCTATAGACTTCTATGCAAAATTTTAAGACAAGGAGAATATTATACATTTGGTTTTGGACCAGTAGGTTTTTAGTTCTCGTTGTCGTGTAAGCTTCAAAGGTAATATCCTTTTCCTGTAACATTTTTCCAAGACTTTCTCACACAACAGCCATTTACTGTAAATGACAACTTTTTAAATGTTTTTATTTATTCATTTGCTTGAGAGAGAAATAGAGAGAGGGAGAGACAGAGAGAAGCAGAGGGCCTCTGTCCACTGCAAATGAACTCCAGATGAATGTGCCACTTTGTGCATCTGGCTTACATGGGTACTGGGGAATCGAACCTGGGTCCTCAGGCTTCACAGGCAAGCACCTTAACTACTAAGCTGTCCCTCCAGCCCCTAAATGACAACCTAGTGATCACAGAAGAATAAAACAGATGAAGGTGGAAGATGTTGTTAAGTGAGATACCAAATTTTAAATAATATGCCATATATGTAAGTTTCTCCCAAAGGGTGGATAAACTATTGGTGTTTTAAAAGAAATGACCACTCAATTGTGTGAGTTTGTATGTGTACATGAATATACAACAACCTATACACAATAATGTTTTAAGTTTTCAGTTTGCTTTGTAGAAAGCTTGTCAAGAACTAATACACTATGTATTTAGTATATTTAAACTAGTGCCAATTGGTCAAACTTCCCATTTTCCCTATTGCATCTTACTTCATCACTATGAGAAAACTTATTATCAGTTAAATTGACTTAGATTTTTTTTTTTTTTTTTTTCGAGGTAGGGTCTCACTCTAGCTCAGGCTGACCTGGAATTAACTATGTAGTCTCAGGGTGGCCTTGAACTCTCAGCAATCCTCCTACCTCTGCCTCCCGAGTGCTGGGATTAAAGGCGTGCGCCACCACGCCCGGCTGACTTAGATTTTTATGTATGTAACAATAGATACACAAAGATTACTACATCTTTAGGAGGAAAGACAGGAAGAGAATATTACCTTTATCTGTAAATATGGCAACCAAGTCATGAAGCTTCAGGACAAATAGTACCATGAAAAAATCTATCAGCTCCAGTAATTATCTTGCCTGCTCTCTGCACAACTCTATAAAAACTGACAATTGGGTCCATTTCTATACCTCTTCTTCCTTCTCAGAGTTTGCATGGATAATTTGTATTTTCTTGCCCTCATGATCCTCTCCTCTATGATTTTACTCACATGCTTATTTCTTTTTTAATTTTTATTTATTTTTGGAGAGAGACATAGAGAGAGAGAGAGAGAGGGAGGGAGAGGGAGAAGGAGACAGATAGAGAATGGGCGCGCCAGCAGTCTCTCAGCTGCTGTGAACGAAATCCAGATGTGTGCGCCCCCTTGTGGGCAAGTGCGGCAGTGGGCAAGTGCGGCATTGCGCCCTTGCGTCACTTTACATCTGGCTAAATGTGTGACCTGGAGATTGGAACCGGGTTCTTAGGCTTAGCAGGCAGGCGCCTTAACCGCTAAGCCATCTCTCCAGCCCACTTAATTCTTAATATAGGAATGGTCCTTGATTCTTTCTAACTCTTCTTATATGGCAGGCCCTTCATACATCTTAAGACTCAGAATTTGTGGATATTACTTTATGTAGCAAATAATGTGGTTAAATTACAAAGAGTTTGACCTTGAGAATCCAGATACTCTGTGTAAAACAAAAACACACAGAGGTGAAAACATGAAGAAGGGGAGGAGGCAATGAAACCATGAAGGAACAGATTGAAGTGGTACAGCCACAACCCAAAGAATGCTGACAGTCATCAGAGACCAAAAGAGGCAGAGAATGGATTCTCCCCAAAAAACTTCAGCCCTGCTAACCCCATTATTTTGAACTTCTGGCTACCGCAAGTGTAGTGGCACATGCCTTTAATTCCAGCACTTGGGAGGCTGAGATAGCAGAATCACTGTGCATTCAAGGCCAGCCTGAGACTACATAATCAGTTCTGGGTTAGCCTAGACTAGAGTGAGATCCTATCCTGAAAAGATAAACAAAAACAAAATTTGTGTATGAACTTTTGGCCAAGAAAAACTGTGAGAGAACTAAACCTTCTCTTATACCTGTCTATGCACATTAGTTAGAGCAACCTCAGGAACCAACACACCTGCCTACCTAAGTTCCTTTCTTAGACATGCTATGTTTCATTTCTTGGGCTTTCTTGTGGTAATTTTATCTTTACATGGATTTATATTTTTCCTGAAGGAATGATTTCCCAAGCCCATACATATATTTTCCTCTGAGTTCTAGGCCATTTATATTTCTAGTACTTCTACTGCCCACTTGAAAAAGTGCTGTTTCTTGTACTTCTACTGCCCACTTGAAAAGGTACTATTTCTAGTACTTCTACTGCCCACTTGGAAAGGTACTATTTCTAGTGCTTCTACTACCCACTTGGAAAAGTACTATTTCTAGTACTTCTACTGCCCACTTGGAAAGGTACTATTTCTAGTACTTCTACTACCCACTTGGAAAAGTACTATTTCTAGTACTTCTACTGCCCACTTGGAAAAGCACACAGAAACCATTTCTATAACACCGTTAGACATCTTGTTTAAGGGCAATCTGGTCTTCCCAGTTAGCCCAAATTTTAAGAAGTGTTTAATCTCCAACTTTTTGTTTGTTTGTTTTTCTCTTACAATTTGCATTGAATCAGTCATGTCTACCCACTTCTAATTTGCTAGCGCCTCTTGTCTATACAATCCATTTCTACCACCATAGGTTAAGTCTCCATTACTTGCTACCTAAATTATCATAGAAGAATCTCTACTAGCTTTCCTGTCTTCTCAGTCCCCCCTGCTCTAATCCTTCAAGTACACATTCACCAGCGAAAACAAAGCTCATTTATTCATACTTATCTTCTATCCAGCAGAACCTTACTGCTGAAATGTTAGCTATGCTTCAAGGTACAATTGAATAACTTATTGCCTAAGCTCTGTAGCCAATTTCTAAAATGTGGGAATGCACAGGCAATATATTTCAATATCATAGATTCATTAAAATTAGTCATTGAACATGTACATTCTATGTTGAATATGATGTGAAATATACTTTAAATTTACTTTCAAGATTTAGCTGATAATAGGTAGTAGTATATCATAATGAGTTTGGAATCCTCCAAAACTAGGTTTTAGCCACTTCTCACTAATTATGTGGCTTCAGTTTTCTCATCCATAAAATGGGAATGATAATTTGCTGTATCTGTAGTATAGACTTCAAATAAGAATTCATTAACATGATTCAATTAAAGACATTACTCAAGGCCTGGAAAATGACAGGGATAAATAAATACTTATTTTTTTTTAGATAAAAATGTTGTTAACCAGAACAAGTGGTGTGCTCCTGTAATTCTAGCTACACAGGAAGCTGAAGCAGGAGGATCACAAATTTCAAACCAGCATGGGCCATGAACGAATTTCGAAACAAACAAAACAAAATGATGTAATTAAGGATGGGGAAGTAGCTCAAAGGTAGAGTGCTTCCTTAGCATGAACAAAACCCAGAGTTGGAACCCCAAAACCACAAAATAAACATTCCATTAATGATAAAATGTACCATTATTTATGTGTGAAAGAAAACAGCCAAGTGAATTGTTTTAAATCTTCAATTATAAGACACATCTTGATTTAGGTGATGTTTAAATATTTTTAAATGGATAAGTAACTTTATTCTATGTATATAAAAATAGAACAATTTCAGTCTCGCTTTAAATAACAAACTTGATGTGAAAATGACATTTATTCATCTTAGAATCAAAGAAAATTCATGTCTTTCTTATTAATATTACTACTGCTATTGTACGTAGAACATAATGTTATAATATCTGAAATACTAAAATTAGCATGGTGGTTAAAAGAGCTATATTAGTTCTCCTAACATCAGAGGAAAAAATAAAGCATGTATTTTGAGGTATTTTGGAACTACTTGAGCTATTCTTATAATTCAACAGTAATTTTGAAATTATAACTAATTTTTAAAAGTAAGAGTTATTGGGCTGGAGAGATGGCTTAGCGGTTAAAGCGCCTGCCTGCTAAGCCTAAGAACCCGGTTCCAATCTCCAGGTCCCACGTTTAGCCAGATGCAAAGTGACACAAAGGTGCAATGCCACACTTGCCCACAAGGGGGCGCACACATATGGATTTTGTTCGCAGCAGCTGAGAGGCTGCTGGCGCGTCCATCTCTATATGTCTCCCTCTCCCTGTCTGTCTCTCTCTGTGTCTCTCTCCAAAAATAAATAAAATAATAAAAACAATTTTTTTAAGTAAGAGTTATTAAATACCTGGATAATTTTAAAACTAACATTCTATTACTCTTAAAGGCTAATTGTTTATAGATGTTAACAATCAGAATATGAGAGGAAAGTTTTAAGGCGTGATCCAGGACCTCCAATATGTCTACATAACTTATTCACTGAGTAATGAATGAGAATTCAAACTAACCAAGTAGCACCAAATCAGAAAATATGACAAATAGGTAGTTTAAAGGACGATATTGGGAAGAATATCAAGAAAAAAAAAAAAGGACAGTCAGCACTTTAAACCAGGTTATTAAAAGAAGCAGAAATACATAAATAATATCAATGACTTACATCACTGGAAGGATTTAAGCAATCTTCTCTAGAGGGAGGTAAGCTGGGGCTGAAGGCCATGAGGTCAGCCTTGGGCGGGCCTTCCCCAGAGCACACCCTGTGCCTCCTCTGCTGAGAGTACGACCAGCTGCCCACCGCGCTGGAGCACACCAACACAGGCTTGCCAGGCCCGCACGCGCCCTCCGTGGGCGACGCCGCGGAGCACCTCAGCCCCAAGTACAGCAGCAGCGTGAGCACCAGCAGGCTGGACACCGCGCAGATGGCCACAATCAGGTACACGTTCACGTCCACCAGCGACGCCTCCCGGCCAGCAGCGTCTACCAAGGCCCGCGAGCGCGATGGGACCTTGGGCGCCTGACCACTGTCCACCAGTGACAGCAGCACAGTGGCGGTGGCTGTCAGAGCGGGCTCACCGTGGTCCTTCACCAGCACCAGCAGGCGCTGTCGAGGAGCGTCCGCCTCGTCCAGGGCCCGCGTGGTGCTGATCTCGCCCGTGTACAGCCCCACGCGGAACGGGCTGCGCACGCCGCCCGCCTCTGGCTGAAGCTCGTAGGACAGCCACGCGTTGTAGCCAGAGTCCGCGTCCACCGCGCGCACCTTCGTCACCACGTGGCCAGCGCCCACTGAGCGCCACAACAGCTGGCTCACGCCTCCAGCCTGCACCCCCGCCTCGGGCCCCAGCAGCGCGGGCGCATTGTCGTTGTCGTCCAGCACGAACACCTGCAGCGTCACCTGGCCGCTCAAGGCGGGCTCCCCCGCGTCGCGCGCGCTCACCTGGAAGCGCAGCAGCTCCAGCTCCTCGTGGTCCAGAGGCTGCAGCGCGTGCACCTGGCCGCTCTGCGCGTGCACCGACACGTAGCTCGACAGCGCGCGCTCGCCCACGCGCCGCTCTACCAGCGAGTAGGACACACGCGCGTTCTCCTGCGCGTCCAAGTCCGTGGCCGACACCGTGAAGATGTGCGCACCCGGCGGGTTGTTCTCCTTCACGAACACCGTGTACTCGGCCTGCGCGAACGCGGGCGCGTTGTCGTTCACGTCCGCCACCTCCACCGACACGCTGGCCGTGGCCCACAGTGCAGGCGTCCCACCGTCCCTGGCGGTCACCACCACCTCATAGCCAGGGGTGGTCTCGCGGTCCAGGGCGCTGTCCAGCACTAGCGAGTAGTAGTTCTTGAAGGTGGACACCAGTTTGAATGGGACGTGGGGCGTCAGGGAGCAGGTCACCTGCCCATTAGCTCCAGAGTCACGGTCAGACACGCTGATCAGGGCGATGGCAGTGCCCACCTGAGCATCTTCTGGCACCGGGAGTGATGCGGAAGTAAGTGTTATCTCAGGGACATTGTCGTTCACGTCCACAACTTCCACCAGGACCATGCTGTGACCTACCATGGATGGAATCCCTTTATCTACTGCATTGATTTGAATTTCATATGCATTATTCTCTTCAAAATCTAGTCTCCCATAAATTCTAATTTCACCTGTATCTGGGTTTATTGAAAACATACATTGTTCACTTGTGGGCAAAATCATTCTGATTTGATAAGAAATTTCTCCATTGGAGCCTTCGTCTAGATCAGAAGCGTTTAGTTGAATTACTCTGGTGTCGTTTTCGACATCTTCAAGCAACACTACTTTATAACTAAGTTCATCAAATTCTGGTGCATTGTCATTCACATCCAGGATGGTTATTTGAATCGGAACTGATCCCGTTAGCTCCGGTTTGCCACTATCAATGACCGTCAGCAATAAATTAAGTTCTGATGTTTCCTCTCTGTCTAATAACTTCCGAAGAACTAGTATAGGTGATACACTTTTATCCTTTTTTGTTATTGTTTTAAGCGCAAAATACTCGTTTAAACTTAGCATGTAAGTCAGAAAAGAATTTACTCCAATATCCGCATCAGACGCGCCCTCTAGAGGCACTTGAGTGTCCAGAGGCGCAGATTCAGAAATAAGTACCTTTTGTTCCCTTTCTCGGAACACTGGCGGGTTGTCGTTAATGTCCCTCACCTCCACCTCCACATGGAAAACCTGCAGCGGCCTGTCCACAATCACCTCCAGGTGGATGCCACACTCCGCGCTCCGCCCGCACAGCTCCTCCCGGTCGATCCGAGAATTCACAAACAAAATGCCATTCTGCACATTCACCTCCAGAAGGTCCCTGCGCTCCTTGGACGCCACCCGGAACAGGCGCGGCACCAGCTCCGCCAGCTCCAGCCCCAGGTCCTGCGCGATGCGGCCCACGAAGGTGCCGTGTTTGGCCTCCTCGGGGACCGAGTAGTGGAGCTGGCCGCTCCCTGTCCCCGAGGCGGCGAGCAGCAGACAGGAGAGCAGCAGGCGCAGGGATCCCAGAACTACGTGCCCTGGAAACACCATTGCAGACGATGGCCTCCTGATTGTCAAGTTTAAGACAGCACTTACGTGAGATCTTTGGTGAGCTATCTTCCTGTTCTGTATTTATTCAGTAAGTTTTATATTGTATTCCAGTGAATCCGCAGTAGATTCTGTTTTGTGAATGGTAGGAATCTGGGTGGGAAGACCAAAAAAAAAAAAAAAAAATCTTTTCCCTTTTTGGGTGTATAGCGACATCATGTGACTGCTTATGTAAGTACAAGAAAGATCCTTAGAGTCTTGAAGCTATTTCCTGGGTCACTGTAACTCAACTTTGGGACATTTCCATGCTATGTACTTGATGTATGCGGTACCATCGACAAAATACAAATACTGTCATTATTTTGTGACTTGAAGACTAACTTCCCATTCAAAATTTATCTTGAAATAAGGTGTAGCAAAAGCTACTCTTTAGCTACCATTGAGAATAATATATACCTATCATTCACCACTGCCCATCTATGACTTAGAATTCACACTGTTTAAATGACTTTTATTCTCCACAATACTTTGTTGTAGAACTTATATAGAAAGTCAATAATTCCATAATTTTTGTTTGTTTGTTTGTTTGTTTGTTTGTTTTGATTTTTTTTTTGAGGTAGGGTCTCACTCTGGCCCAGGCTGACCTGGAATTAACTATGTAGTCTCAGGGTAGCCTTGAACTCACAGCGATCCTCCTACCTCTGCCTCCCGAGTGCTGGGATTAAAGGCGTGCGCCACCACGCCCAGCAATAATTCCATAATTTCATAAAAGAAAATCAAAATATTTCCATGAACTAAACTATACTTTATGTTTATATAATGTTTTCTCGTTCGATCCAATAATCTAATTCATCATAAACATGTAATTTGTCATTTTGGGGGGGTGCTGCTTAAATGTAATGACTTTTAATATAACTGTCCTCACTCCCTATTTTAAAGAAAGCACAGATAGCAATTCTAGAAACTTTTATTCTGGCAAGATAGGAGTTTCATGGAAAATCAACATTTCCAAAATTCACAATATTCTAAGGTGGTAATGGAATGCCAATAAGTCATGAAGAGTCTTGGAGCCCAGACTTATTAACTAAAAGCAAAAGAATGTAAAGTTGATGGCATCATTTTTGTTTCTAAATCTTTCCTTTCACATGAGATAGTAGTTAGCCAGAATATACTTTTCAGAACATTGCAATGGACACTATGATGCAAAAGGAAATCAAAATGCCTTTTGTAATTGTATTCATTAATTCAAGACTAGGTTGTAAATAAACACAAATAAGCATCTACAAGACACTGAAAATAGCAAGTATAGATTTTATAAGTTCATTAACATGCAAGTCAAAATCTTTAAACCAATAATTACTTGACAGTCGTTTTGCATATAGTAATTAAGGGAAACTAAGATGACACCTTTACATGACCAGAAAGATAGCAACTGAGAATGGATCCAAAATGGAGGGATGGCTTAGCAGTTAAGGTGTTTACCTGCAAAGCCAAAGTACCCAGGTTCGATTCCCCAGGACCCACGTAAGACAGATGCATAAGGTGGCACATACATCTGGAGTTTGTTTGCAGTGCCTGGAGGCCCTAGTGTGCCCATTCTCTACCTCCTTTCTCTTGCTCCCCCTTTGTCTTTTTATCAAATAAGTAAAATAAATAAAAATAAAATATTAAAAATAAATAAATAAACTACAAAACTAGCTCAATTGATCAAAAATATTTGAATTTTAGGGGTGGAGAAATGGCTTAGAAGTTAAGGAATTCGCTTTTGAAGCCTAAGGACTCATGTTCAAGTCTCTAGGTCCCACATAAGCCAGACACACAAAGTGATGCAAGTGCACAAGGTTGCATATGCACACAAGGTTGGGCATGAGTGCAATGGCTGGCTGGAGATCCTATTGCAGCAATTCTCTCTTTCTCTCTCTCAAAATAATTACAAAAGAATATTTGAATTAGCTAGACTTTGTGGTGCATGCCTTTGATCCCAGCACTCAAGAGGCAGAAGTAGGAGGATCACCTTGATTTCAAGGCCACCCTGAGACTTCATAGTGAATTCCAGGTCAGCTTCAGCTAGAATAAGACCCTACCTCAAAAAAGAGTTGAATTTTAATGCTATCTCACTAATTATTTAAATTATCAAATATCACCAAGTTTATTCATTTGACAGTTTTTTTAGATGAGCCCAACAGACTGCCTTTTTATGCAAGAGAAGAGAGAGAGAGAATTGGTGCAACAGGACCTCCAGCCACTGTAATCGAACTCCAGATGTGTGTGCCCCCTTGTGTGCATGTGCAACCTTGCACACTTGTGTCACTGTGTGTCTGACTTACGTGGGACCTGGAGAGTCAAACACAAGTCCTTAGACTTCTCAGGAAAACACTTTAACTGCTAAGCCAACTCTCCAGCCCTCATTTGACATTTTCACTTACAAAAATGCCAACATACTAGGATTGCTAAGGAAATTTATGAAAAAAAATGTCCTATGGTCTTCAAACATTGGTAGACATTACTAAATTATTAAGCAGAAAAATCTAAGTTTATTTTTAATACTTAAGTGAATAAGAAAATATGCTGGAATTACAACTTTACACAAAGAATGAAATTCTGACAGTAACAGTAAACATAAAGGGCTGGAGAGATGACTTAGTGGCTAAGGCACTTGCCATGAAGCTCAAGGATCCAAGTTAAATTCCCCAGCACCCTCATAAACCAGATGCACAAGGTGGTACATGTATCTGGAGTTTGTTTGCAGTGGCTAAAGGCCGTGGCATGCCCAATCTTTCTCTCTCTCTCTCTCTCTCTCTCTCTCTCTCTCTTTCTCAAATAAATAAATATAAAATATTTAAAAGAGTAAACATAAATATCTATAAAAGTTAAATCTATAAAAGTTTAGGTGTTTGGAATTATCTAAAATAGGCATTGGCTATCATGTGATATAAAAGTAATTATTATAAGAATTCAACTTGCAATCAATTTACTCCAATGTCTTTAAAATTAAATTCAAATAACCATGCATTACCAACTACCTTCATTTAGAGGTAAATTATAATGTATGCCCTATGTAATCGTCACATATGTCATCTTGACAGTTTCATAAACAAAAGATTGAGTCGCTTTTCAGTTTGAAGCATTTTATATCTTGTGCCTACTTTTGAATACTTACAGAATATTTTAGCCAATGAATATTGAATATAAAGTTCTTAGGTCAAGTTTCAAAAATATTTTTGTTTACTTGAGAGAGATACAGAGGGAGGAGGGAAGAGAGAGAAAGAGAATTTGGCTTTGTCAGGACCTCTTGCCATTGTAAATGAACTCCAGACTCATGCACTGCTTTGTGTATCTGGCTTTATGGGGGTACTGGTAATTGAACCTTTGCAAGCAATAAGCTTTAACTACTTAGCCATCTCTCCAGCCCCTATGCTGGAGTTTTAAGAAAGAGTATGAGTATAGAACCCTCCAGGATGTGGTGCTATGTGGTGTGTAACTTTAAGAGGAAATGACCTTGTCTGATCCCCAAAAGCATATTTTATTCTGCCACTCCTGAAAGTCACAAAATTAGACATCAAACTGAAAAGAGAGACTGATTGAGAGGGGGAGGGAATATGATGGAGAGTGAAGTTTCAAAGAGGAAAGTGGGAGGAGGGAGGGAAATAACATGGGATATTGTCTACAATTAAAGAAGTTGTCAATAAAAATAATTTTAAAAAAAGAGTCACAAAATTAGAAGAATAACCTAGAGGTAAATGGTCTTTGCTAGACTCTTCAGAAATGATTATACGATAAGGAAAGAAAACTTCACAAGCAATAGACATAAGGCATTTATAAGCAAAAGAATTAAATGTGATATTAATGGAATGATAATTATCAGTATGCACTCCTACAACTGGTTTTTTTCCTAGATAAATTTTTAAAACTTACAAAAGAATACAAATGAGCAGCTATTATAAGCACATAAGATGACAATTAGTAAGTGTACATGGTTCTTTAGAAGTTTAATTTAGAAGTGTAAAACAGTCAATACTATTTGAATATGTAGTACTTAATTAATCTCCTGTCCTTTCATGGGAAAAAATCAAGAACAGACAATTATCAATTGTAGCACCATATCAGAATATAAGACTAGATTTTTCTCCAAATAATTTGGAAATAGGTTTTACCACAGTGGTAGAGGCAAAGCTAAAATTATGTGAGGGATAACAGTTTATAGTGGACATTTAATGATTTTTTTAAGTAAATCAGTTCAGAGCCAAAGAATAGAGTTGGTGTGTTGGTGCAAAAGATACAAACAAATGTGAAAATATCAAAGCAAAAGGTTGCTAACAAACATGAGCAGATCTAAATAACCTGCTGTGGTTGTCCTTACCACCTAGAAGAAGTATGGAAAGCTTCTGTAAAATAATTATTTCCAGTCAAGTGACAAGAGAAGACATTTTGGCAACTTCTTTTTAAAGTTTTCTAACAAAAATTGGAGGAAAACAGACACTTCCGACCAAAAGAAACATGATCACATGACTCTAAAAGACTGGATATATGTTCCATCTGGCATTTTACTGGTACAGGTTATCCTTTGAGACAATATTCACAACACAGAGCATTCATTTCCAAAAAGAATTTTTTTTTTTTTTTTTGGTTTCTCGAGGTAGCTCAAGCTGACTGGTATTCACTATGTAGACACAGGGTGGTCTAGAACTCACAGCGATCCTCCTACCTCTGCTTCCCAAGTGCTGGGATTAAAGGCGTGTGCCACCATAACCTTCATTTCAAATTTTTCATTTAAAAGACTTAATTCTAAATATTTAAAGTTCACGTAAAGAAAGGGGGGAATGTGCAGAAAACTCACCTGACCAGGTTGGTTTGTTCCTGACTCCTCCCTTTCCCTTTCATCTCTGTCCAGACTGGGCGGTAAGCTGGGGCTGAAGGCCATGAGGTCCGCCTTCGCCAGGGCCTCCCCAGAGCACACCCTGTGCCTCCTCTGCTGAGAGTAAGACCAGCTGCCTACCGCGCTGGAGCACACCAGCACCGGCTTGCCAGGCCCGCACGCGCCCTCCGTGGGCGACGCTGCCGAGCACCGCAGCGCCACATACAGCAGCAGCGTGAGCACCAGCAGGCTGGACACCGCGCAGATGGCCACAATCAGGTACACGTTCACGTCCACCAGCGACGCCTCCCGGCCAGCGGGGTCCACCAAGGCCCGCGAGCGCGATGGCTCCTTGGGCGCCTGACCACTGTCCACCAGCGACAGCAGCACAGTGGCGGTGGCCGTCAGCGCGGGCTCGCCGTGGTCCTTCACCAGCACCAGCAGGCGCTGTCGCGGCGCGTCCGCCTCGTCCAGGGCACGCGTGGTGCTGATCTCGCCCGTGTACAACCCCACGCGGAACGGGCTGCGCACGCCGCCCGCCTCTGGCTGCAGTTCATAGGACAGCCACGCGTTGTAGCCAGAGTCCGCGTCCACAGCACGCACCTTCGTCACCACGTGGCCCGCGCCCACTGAGCGCCACAGCAGCTGGCTCAAGCCTCCAGCCTGCATCCCCGCCACAGGCCCCAGCAGCGCGGGCGCATTGTCGTTGTCGTCCAACACGAACACCTGCAGCGTCGCCTGGCCACTCAGGGCGGGCTCCCCAGCATCGCGCGCGCTCACCTGGAAGCGCAGCAGCTCCAGCTCCTCGTGGTCCAGAGGCTGCAGCGCGTGCACCTGGCCGCTCTGCGCGTGCACCGACACGTAGCTCGACAGCGCGCGCTCGCCCACGCGCCGCTCTACCAGCGAGTAGGACACGCGCGCGTTCTCCTGCGCGTCCGCGTCCGTGGCCGACACCGTGAAGATGTGCGCGCCCGGCGGGTTGTTCTCCTTCACGAACACCGTGTACTCGGCCTGCGCGAACGCGGGCGCGTTGTCGTTCACGTCC
This sequence comes from Orientallactaga sibirica, assembly GCA_036365145.1. Taxonomy (NCBI): domain Eukaryota; kingdom Metazoa; phylum Chordata; class Mammalia; order Rodentia; family Dipodidae; genus Orientallactaga; species Orientallactaga sibirica. Next base: position 47,230,416 of record JAEOAD010000005.1, on the reverse strand, counting down.
GCCACCTCCACCGACACGCTGGCCGTGGCCCACAGCGCAGGCGCCCCTCCGTCCCTGGCGGTCACCACCACCTCATAGCCAGGGGTGGTCTCGCGGTCTAGGGCGCTGTCCAGCACCAGCGAGTAGTAGTTCTTGAAGGTGGACACGAGCTTGAAGGGGACGTGGGGCGTCAGGGAGCAGGTCACCTGCCCGTTCACTCCAGAGTCGCGGTCAGACACGCTGATCAGGGCGATGACAGTGTCCACCTGAGCGTCCTCAGGTATTGGGAGAGACAGGGACGTCACCGTGACTTCAGGGGAATTATCATTGGTGTCTAAAATTTCTACCATGACTGTACAGTGACCTGCCATGGGAGGATTCCCCTTGTCTGTGGCCTGCACCTCGATTTCATAAAACTTATTTTCTTCATAATCTAAAGTTCCGTTGACCTTCATGTCTCCGTTATTTTCATCTAGTGTAAATAAGGGTCTTCCTTTGGGATTAATCGACATCAGAGAGTATGTTATCTCCCCGTTTAATCCTTCGTCTCTATCTGTGGCATTTAACCTTATAACCAGAGTTTCTCTGGGGGCATTTTCTATCACTCTTACCTTGTATTCCAATTGATCAAACTCTGGGTCATTGTCGTTAACGTCCAAGACTTGAACAAACAGCTGAACTGAACCAGTGAGCTCAGGCTTTCCCCCATCTGTGGCGGTCAGCAGCAAAGTAAGTTCCGGAGTTCTTTCCCTATCCAGAGACTTCTTTAAGATAAGCGACAGTTTTTTAGTATGCTTACTATTTGTTGGTGATTCTAAGGAAAAATACTCATTTTGATTTATTCTGTAGACCAATGCCGCATTCTCCCCTATATCCTCATCAGAAGCTCCCTCTAGCGGAAAACGCGACTCTGGTTGCTTAGACTCGTAAATCTGCAGCCTTTGTTCTCCGAAAGGAAACACTGGAGGGTTGTCATTAATGTCCCTCACCTCCACCTCCACGTGGAAAACCTGCAGAGGCCTGTCCACGATCACCTCCAGGTGGATGCCACACTCCGCTCTCCGCCCGCACAGCTCCTCCCGGTCGATCCGAGAATTCACAAACAAAATGCCATTCTGCACATTCACCTCCAGAAGGTCCCCGCGCTCCTTGGACGCCACCCGGAACAGGCGCGGCACCAGCTCCGCCAGCTCCAGCCCCAGGTCCTGCGCGATGCGGCCCACGAAGGTGCCGTGTTTGGCCTCCTCGGGGACCGAGTAATGGAGCTGGCCGCTCCCTGTCCCCCAGGCGGAGAGCAGCAGACAGGAGAGCAGAAGACGTCCAGTGTTCGATCCCCTTCTTTGAAAACCTAACATTGCATAGGAAATTGTCTTCCAAAATAAGACTCTTCACACTTACAGTACCAAATACTTCAGTTCTGGCTAAAAATCTCGCTGGGTTTTTGATAAGTTTGAAGAGATCCTTTTAACAGCATTCAGCTTGATAGAGTCGGTCTTCTATGAGGAGCGCTGGGCTGTTCAGAACAATCTATGGACAAATTCTTTCTACCAAGTAAAGAGCGACACCTTGTGCCTGAAATTGTGAGTACTGTGTATATCCTTCCCCCAAAACTTTCATTCTTTTTATGCTATTCTTCACCAAAGAATTCCAACTGCTTATTTATGAAACATTCGATTTTAAGTTATATTGAAACTGAACATATGTGGAAATATACTTTATTTTCTGAATAATATCAAATTAAATTCACAGTTTCACAATTCACATATACTTATAAAATTATTATTTATTTGTCTAAACCCTTGAAGGTAAGCTTTATGAAGAAGTAGAAGTGAACATTTCCCGAACATCTTGTTTATCATGAGTCGTTTTAATTTCGGTCTATCTTGTTACTTAGCTGCTAGGAAACTCAACTGAAAACAAAAATCTTTTGCAGTGCTGGAGCTTGATTTTGTGTGGTGGTGGTGGAAGTGTTTTGGATTCTGTTTGGTTTTGCTTAATCTAGGACCTTGTGCATGCTAGGCACATATTCAGCCACTGAGCTCAGGATTCAAAGAAAACATTGAAGTTTGATAATATCAATTTTCAATCTTCCTGTCTTTTATTACATGCTCTTATCTGTAAACTTGCCTTCTCTTAACTTAAAAAAATTAAATTGACTTGAACAAAGTTATGGGGTATGAGCAATGTCCTGATATATATATATCTCCTGTATAGTGATCAAATTAGGGTAATTAATATATCCACAACCTCAAACATTTACCATCTCTCTGCAACAATACCTTAGAAATCCTCTCTTCTATCTATATTGAAATATATTATACTATTAGCTATGTCATGTGTCTCTTCTTCAGTTCTGATTCCATATTATTTATATTTAATTTGTTTTATTAGAAGTTACTGACTTTATATCTTTGCAGAACAGTAAGAAAGTGATCAAAAAGCAAATAATAACATTTTCAAATTTTCAATTTAAAATAAAATTCACAAATGAAAATTCTGTGGCTCTAGATGAATTTAGTATATGATACATATGATTTCTCACATCAGTTTCATTGTTAATAGTATGAGATATCAAGATGGCTCTTTATATAATAGTCAATAATATGACAGAAGTAGCCTTTCAAACCACAAAATGAATGTGTTATCAGTGGAATTAAATAAAATCACCATGAAAATTTCTGTACAATTCTGTCATTTCCATGTAACCAACATTACTTTTCTTAATCCAATCAAGATATACTCTTGAGCTGGGCATGGTGGTGCACGCCTTTAATCCCAGCACTAGGGAGGCAGAGGTAGGAGAATTGCTGTGAGTTTGAGACCACCCTGAGACTACACAGTGAATTCCAGGTCAGCCTGAGCTACAGTGAGACTCTATCTTGAAAAAAAAACAAAAGAAAAGAAAAGATATACTCTTGAAAGTGGTTCTGGTTGAAGAATTTTGAGATTTTGAACATGAATTCATCCAAAACAAGGTGATTATAGAGATATATCTACTAAATGCCAAAGGTGCTTACAATACAGAAAATAACCAAGCTTTTCAACTCAATGACAAATCACCTCAGAGTTTTTTAATGGAATTTCATACAATGCTAAATTTAAAAAATAGAATTATTGAGGTTAATTTTCATTTGCTAAAGATGTAATTTGTTTGAGTGTTCTTTGTATTTTCATATCCAGTTAGAATTTAGAAGGAAAAAGAGATGAGACAACAACTTTAGAATAGAATGTTCAGTTTTCAGAATAAGTTCAATGATTTTTTACTATTTCATTATGTAGGTTGTGGTTTAAGAAATGTTTGTTTGCTTGATTTTGAAAGGCAAGGGCTTACCTGTGTGGTTCATGATGATTTTGAACTTTTGGGGTCAAGTGATATTCCTGCCTCCATGTTAAATAGTTTTGATGGTTCAACTATAATCTAAAAATATTCTAATGACATGTGAAATATGATATGATAATACTTCTTGGTTAACATTTTCTTGGTTTTGAGTTTTAAATGCATATATATTCTATTAATATAATATTTTGTTCCATAATTTTAATCTACTCTTCTCTCAATATTATAGCACTAGAACTCTTAAAAGTAATGTACTTTTATGTTAAAATTTGAAGACACTGACCAATAAACTTTTATGACATGCAGTTCTGTTGTTCACCTGTAAAATTTGACAACATAATAGTAAATTGAATAGGATATTTTATGTGTGTCAGATTTATTAAGAACAAAAGTAAACTACAAAGCCGGGCATAGTGGCACACGCCTTTAATCCCAGCACTCAGGAGGCAGAGGTAGGAGGATCGCCGAGAGTTCGAGGCCACCCTGAGACTACATAGTTAATTCCAGGTCAGCCTGGACCAGAGTGAAACCCTAACTCAAAAAAAAGCCAAAAAAAAAAAAAAGCAAACTACAGATTTCTAACCACTTTGTCATAGGAATTAGGAATTTGACACGCAATGTGGAATTTTCCAAGGTAAAGAAATCAATATAATAGTGTACTCATGAAAGATGAGGATAACACATATTTGAATTAAAGCAAGATTTTAAGCTTAAGTGTTAATTTCCAGTAAAAAGTGTTTTGTGAACTCATAAAGTGACACTGGGTAAACCCAAATGACAAAAAAAAAAAAAAAAAAAAAAACTAGATAAAAATGTGTCAATCAATGACACATTTTTTGCATTTTTGATGTCATAGTTCTTGTAACCAACATTTCAATCAACCCCAGAGAAGACATTATGCTCCCATTGAACTAACCTTTGGGAGTGAGATTTACATCTGGCTACAGACTAATGCCAAGAAGTCACATAAAAATCATTGTTAATGCCAGTTGTAGTGGTGCACACCTTTAATCCCAGCAATTGGAAGGCAGAGGTAAGAGGATAGCCATGAGTTTGAGGTCACCCTGAGATTATATAATGAATTCCAGGTCAGCCTGGGCTAGAACAAGACCCTACCTCAAAAAAAAAAAAAAAACTAATTCAATCTGATTAGTTTAAAGACACACCTGTGGATCCTGATAGTTATATATATTAGAGTCCACCTCATCCACTAATATTTCATGAGATCTAATAGTATTATTTCTTGAAAACACAAAACACAGAACTGAATTTTGAAGCCATTTTCAGAACCTCATGTAGTTCTTCTAAATCATACTTGAAGTTCATTATCCAAGCACTGTACTAACAAAATTGTAGAATTTGCTTAATGCTCTATCATAGTTTATTGAACTTTACAGAAGTATTTTTCCTCAAATCATTTTCCTAGATGTCACAAGCCTTTTGGTCAAAAAAAAAACACACTGAAAAATACAATCCAGAAAGATGTACACACATTTAAAGGCTCTCGTGGAAATAATTTGACGCATAACTAATAAAGTATAAATTGTAAACATTTCTCAAATTTTTTGTCATGTTCATCATCACTTATATACATTCAAAACACTATTATTACTACAAAAAATAATGAGGGTGTATTTGTATATAGCACTGGATATTGTTGTTCTGAAAGAATGCTATGACCCAAAATCTTTGAGCTTTTTCATTTATTAATTAATTCTAATTTATATCTCTTCCAAAGAGCTAATGCATAGTTCTCGTGTAGTAAGTCTTAATTATTTATATATGGAATAAATGCCTATCTCAATGTGAAATTGATTAAAATAGATTAATATGGTTCATTTGTATAGCCCTTTATAAATTATTATGAGGATTAAATGAATAATTTTAGTATCTTCCTACCATTTCTAATGAAGTAGATATAGCTTATACAGTGGTTTGGTATACAATAACCAATAGTTTGGTTTTGTTCTTTAGCTATAAATAAAGAGACTTCAGTGAGATAAATTAGACCACAGGAAGATTTTCCTAATATTTAACTTTATGGTAATCATCCTAAACTTCATTATTTAAAATAGACATGACCCTTAATAACTTTTTAGCATTTCTATTCACTTTACACTATCTACATCATGGCTCTCTTCCCTTATTTAAACATAACATGTACAAGTTATTTATTCTCAGAGAATTAAAGGGTATTTCAGTTGTAATTAGAACTCAAAAGAACAAAATAAGATGGAGATATGACTCAGCAGTTAAAACACTTGCCTACAAAGCCTAAAGACTGGGATTTGGTTTCCCAGTGCCCATGTAAAGCCAGATGCACAAAGTGGTGCAAGCATCTGGGGTTTGTTTGCAGGGCCTGAAAGCCCTGGGCACCCATTTTCTCTCTCTCTCTCCCTCTCTCTCTCTTTCTGCTTGCAAATAAATAAATAAAAATTTAAAAAGAGAACAAAATAACCTTCCACATTATTTGATATATATCTTTTCATTTCTAAACATAAATTGTCCTTAAGGAATAAAATTTGCATAAAAATTATATTGAGGGGGAGGGGAGGGAAATATCAGGTGGGTTTTTTTGTATGTAAGTATAAAAGTTGTCAATAAAAAATAATAATTAAAAAAATTATATTGAGACAAAAACAAACATTCAATGTATATAGAGAATACTTTGTTCATTTCTGAAGTGTGACTAATACTGTAGTCGTCAGGTGGCATTTTATGGGTTTATGCATAATTTTTTTAAATTAATGTCATTTTTAAGAGGATGCAGTTTAGTAAACACAAGCTGTGTTCATAGTACTTGAGAACACTATCAACTACAAAGCACAAAGAAGTATGGATTTTCCTACCCTAAACTATGACCACACAACCTCATGACAAGTACCAAGAATAGAAGAAAAATAACTACAGTTTATAACCAAAATCAAGCAAATTTCTCAAATAAGTAGAAAGTTCAAATTAAAAGGAAAGGGAGAAAGAATGAGTGCAAATAGACAATTGAGCAGTCTTGACATCATATTAGAAAATAACCAAAATATTGTCTACCTAAAGAAATAGAAGACCATAAAGAAACTGTGCTTGAAAAATGCAAGAGGAATAATAAGAAATAAGACCAAGTCCAAAGGCAAGACTAAAACTCTACCCACTGTAACTGCCATCTCAAAAAGCATCACACTGGAAATTAAACTATAGAAAATGAAATGGTTTCATCCAGGCATGGAGGGGCACGCCTTTAATCCCAACACTCATAAGGCAGAGGTAGGAGGATTGCCCTGAGTTCAAGGCCACCCTAAGACTACATAGTGAATTCCAGGTCAGCCTGGGCAAGCAAAACCCAATTCAGGGAAGAAAAAAACAAGAAGGAAGAAGAGGAAGAGAATGAGAAGAAAGCAAAGTAGTTTCAACAAAGCTCATAACCATCAGTGACAGAAGATTTTATATAAGTTAAGAATTTAAATTACATTGGAAAGAAGGATTCAGTGAAAATGGTATGGGGAGACAAATTAAACTAATACCAGAGGATTATTATCAAAATTAAGTACATGCATGAAAATTGCTAATAAAAAGTTTTCTTAAAAGAATTTAGGGATGGGAAGATGTCTCAATGGTTAAAAGTGCTGGCTTGCAAAAACTGCTGGCCTTGGCTCAATTCCCTAGTACTCATGTAAAGTGAGGTTCACAAAGTGATGTACAAATTTGGAGTTCATTTTCAGAGGCAAAAAATTCTGGTGTGTTTCTTTCTCTCTCTCTTTTTTTCCCCCCTCCTTCCTTCACTCCCTCCATCCCTCCATTTCCCTCTCTCTAACCCTCTCTCACTTTGCAAATTAAAAAATAATACTTTAATAATATTTTATTTATTATGAGAGAGAGAGGGGCAGATATACATAGACAGAATGGGCATGTCAGGGCCTCCAGCCACTTCAAACTCCAGACACATGTGCCACCTTGTGCATCTGGTTTTACATAGGCATTGGAGTATTTAACTTGGGTCCTTTGGCTATTCCAGCAAGTGCCTTAACCTCTAAACCATCTCTCCAGCCAAAGAAATAATATTTTTAAGAAAGAACTTAAATATACTTTAAACTCAAATTCTAAATTTAAATATCATTGTAATATTTTTGAACATACAATTATACGGACTGGATGATAGGTATGGGAAAAGGGGATGAACGTGTTGCAATGTTAAAAACTGGATTTGAGGGCTGGAGAGATGGCTTAGCAGTTAAGGCATCTGCCTGCTGAGCCTAAGAAGGACCTGGAGTTCCAATCTCCAGGTCTCACGTTTAGCCAGCTGCAGTGACACAAGGGCGCAATGCCACACTTGCCCACAAGGGGGCTCATGCGTCTGGAGTTCATTCACAGTGGAAAAAGACGCTGCTGCCAAACCCATTCTCCCTCTCTCTCTCCCTCTCTCTCTCTCTCTCTCTCTCTCTCTCTGTGTGTGTGTGTGTGTGTGTGTGTGTGTGTGTGTGTGTGTGTGTGTGTCTCAAAAAAAACTGAATTTGAGAGCTGAAGACATGGTTTAGCAGTTAAACCAGGTAAGCCAAATGCACAAGGTGGCACAGACATCTGGAGTTCATTTACAGCAGCGAAAGGTTCCAGCATGCCTATTCTCTCCCTTTCTCTCCCTATCTGCGTCTCTCTCTCTCTCTCTCTCTCTCTCTCTCTCTATCAAATAAATAAAATTAAGTTTAGAAAAAATAAGTTTGAAAAGTTAATACGACTCTTGCCTATACCCTACATTTCCCATCATGATACTTGCCATCTTCTAGTGGACTTCGACTTCCTAATTAGAAAGAAAACACGTTGGCTCATTTTATTTCATTATTAGTATCACAAATATTAGTAGATAACATTACTAAATAATATTCGTGATACCTGTAATGAAAGTGATGGAGATTGCTGGTTTTCTGGCATGTTTGAAATGAGACTTCTCAAGAGAAAGGCAAAAACGAATAAATGAAGCAGTGACTACAGAGTAATAAATTGATAAACAACACGAGTGACATCAATAGGCATAGAATATATGCCAGGATTACTATACTTACATTCTCAAAGATCTCTTGTTGGGCTCCAGTATCTCCAGAACCCAAACCAGGAGGAACACTGGGGCTGAAGGCCATGAGGTCGGCCTTGGGTGGGGGCGGGCCCTCCCCAGAGCACACCCTGTGCCTCCTCTGCTGAGAGTACGACCAGCTGCCCACCGCGCTGGAGCACACCAGCACCGGTTTGCCAGGCCCGCACGCACCCTCTGTGGGCAACGCCGTCGAGCACCGCAGAGCCAAGTACAGCAGCAGCGTGAGCACCAGGAGGCTGGACACCGCGCAGATGGCCACGATCAGGTACACGTTCACATCCACCAGCGACGCCTCCCGGGCAGCGACGTCCACCAAGGCCCGCGAGCGCGATGGGGCCTTGGGCGCCTGACCACTGTCCACCAGCGACAGCAGCACGGTGGCGGTGGCCGTCAGCGCGGGCTCCCCGTGGTCCTTCACCAGCACCAGCAGGCGCTGTCGAGGCGCGTCCGCCTCATCCAGGGCCCGCGTGGTGCTGATCTCGCCCGTGTACAGCCCCACGCGGAACGGGCTGCTCGTGCCGCCCGCCTCCGGCTGCAGCTCATAGGACAGCCACGCGTTATAGCCAGAGTCTGCGTCCACCGCGCGCACCTTCGTCACCACGTGGCCCGCGCCCACTGAGCGCCACAGCAGCTGGCTCAAGCCTCCAGCCTGCACCCCCGCCACGGGCCCCAGCAGCGCTGGCGCATTGTCATTGTCGTCCAGCACGAACACCTGCAGCGTCACCTGGCTGCTCAGGACGGGCTCCCCCGCGTCGCGCGCGCTCACCTGGAAGCGCAGCAGCTCCAGCTCCTCGTGGTCCAGAGGCTGCAGCGCGTGCACCTGGCCGCTCTGCGCGTGCACCGACACGTAGCTCGACAGCGCGCGCTCGCCCACGCGCCGCTCCACCAGCGAGTAGGACACGCGCGCGTTCTCCTGCGCGTCCAAGTCCGTGGCCGACACCGTGAAGATGTGCGCGCCCGGCAGATTGTTCTCCTTCACGAACACCGTGTACTCGGCCTGCGCGAACGCGGGCGCGTTGTCGTTCACGTCCGCCACCCCCACCGACACGCTGGCCGTGGCCCACAGTGCAGGCGCCCCTCCGTCCCTGGCGGTCACCACCACCTCATAGCCAGGGGTGGTCTCGCGGTCCAGGGCGCTGTCCAGCACCAGCGAGTAGTAGTTCTTGAAGGTGGACACGAGCTTGAAGGGGACGTGGGGCGTCAGGGAGCAGGTCACCTGCCCGTTCGCTCCAGAGTCGCGGTCAGACACGCTGATCAGGGCGATCGCGGTGCCCAGAGGGGCATCCTCTGGAACCGGGAGGGATAGCATCGTTACTGCTAACTCTGGAGCATTGTCATTGATGTCCAAAACCTCGACCAAAACTGTGCTGTGACCATACATTGGCGGACTACCTTTGTCAACTGCCTCTACTTGAATCTTCCATAATTTAGTTTCTTCAAAATCTATCGTTCCATTGACTTTGATTTCTCCACTGGATGAATCAATATAAAAAGAGACTTTTGTCTTAGAGGAGACATCTGTTGCAAAGGAATAAAGAATGTGACCGTTTGAACCCTCATCTAAATCCGAGGCGTTAAGTCTAATCACCAGGGTACCATTTCTGGCATTTTCCACTAATTTCGCCTTATAGACTGCTTTGTCAAACACAGGGGCATTGTCATTTGCATCCAGCACGGTGATGTGTAACTCCAGTGTTCCTGTCAGCTCAGGTTTGCCGCTGTCACTTGCTTTAACCACCAAGAGAAGCTCCGAAGCTAGTTCCCTGTCTAAAGGTTTTTTTAACACTAGTTGGAGCGGTTTCACCTGTTCATCATTGGTTGGCACATCCAGTGAGAAATACTCATTGGGGCTCAGTCTATAAGTTAGAAGAGCATTAGCACCCACGTCTGCATCCGACGCGCCCTCTAGTGAAAAATGAGAGTCGATAGCTCTGGCTTCCGAAATAAACATACTCTTTTGTGTAGCTGGGAACACCGGCGGGTTGTCGTTAATGTCCCTCACCTCCACCTCCACGTGGAAAACCTGCAGCGGCCTGTCCACGATCACCTCCAAGTGGATGCCACACTCCGCTCTCCGCCCGCACAGCTCCTCCCGGTCGATCCGAGAATTCACAAACAAAATGCCATTCTGCACATTCACCTCCAGAAGGTCCCCGCGCTCCTTGGACACCACCCGGAACAGGCGCGGCACCAGCTCCGCCAGCTCCAGCCCCAGGTCCTGCGCGATGCGGCCCACGAAGGTGCCGTGTTTGGCCTCCTCGGGGACCGAGTAGTGGAGCTGGCCGCTCCCTGTCCCCCAGGCGGCGAGCAGCAGACAGGAGAGCAGCAGGCGCCGGGATCCCAGGTACAGTTCCATAGCTAAACCAGACTAGTCTCTTTGCGATCTTCCTTTTGATGTCTTACTGCGAAAGTTCCAGATAATCTTCAAGATATGGGGTCTGTTTATAGTCTTTAAAGCTCAGAACCTTGGAGCTTCTTTCTCTTCTGAAAACGACTTGGTTTTCTTGTTTAAAAAAAATACTATTGTTGGAGAACAACGACATCCTGTGGCTCAACGTGTAAGTGCACTTGGTTTTACACTGACTTACCTTGCTGCTTCCTGAATACCTTCATATTTGCACTTGTGTTTCTTGTAGGTTTTTAGTTCATTCCCACTGTGTGACAGTAACTCACAATTATAATTCCAAGAATGGTTTAGTCCTGTATATAGACAAGAGGGCAGACTACTGCATCAGCTATCCTATCATGCGTAGGAATATGAAAAAATTATTTGTATCATATTAGTGATTTGGTTTTAAAAGACATTTAAAAATATCATTTTGGAATGAACTTTTATAGAATTTATTCCTAATATTGTAATTCTGTCTGCTTAATCCTTTATTGTGCTAAATAGAAGTGAATGAAAAATAAACACATTTCGCCACAATCAAGAACTAATTGTAAATGGACACCCAAAGTAATCAGGCTTTATATAAAAGTGAGTTTCAGTTTTCATTTTAACATATTTTAAAGCTGTGACTTAATGATTATAAATCTGTCAAAGATTTATAATTTAAGTACCACTAATTATTTTTATGATGAAATACATGAATCCTAAAACAACATATATCATTTTGAAAAGATCAGGAAAATTTTCAACCTGTTGAGCTGACTAAATTTTTAAAAAATGAGATTATTAAAACATTTTTATAAGAAAAGTTTTTAATATCCTCATGTTTCCTGATTGAAATGATCCATTCTCCTTAGGAATAACTTCATAAATAAAGGTTCATTCAAATTTTGGTTTGAAAATTTTCTTCATCAATTAATTACATATAAAATAAAATTTGTAGATTCAAAATTAAATGTGTGTGTCTATATGTATGAGGAAGTCACAAAACTATATCATGGGATTATGAAATGGAAAGAAGATATTTTAAGGCAGGTGGGAAATTGAGTAAAAGGAGGGGTATGAGTGAGGGAAATGGGAGAGAGAAAGACATAATGACACTTATGTATGAAGATGTCATTATGAGGCTATTACTTTATACATAGTCCTTAAAATTAACTCAAAATCTAATTTAGACTGGAGAGATGACTCAGTGGTTAAAGAAAATTGCTTGCAAATCCTGACAGCCCAGGTCTTATTCTCCAGTACCCATGTATTGCCAGATGCACAAAGTGCCACATGCATCTGGAGTTCATTGGCAGTGAAAAGAGGTGCTAGCATGCCCGTTCTCTCTCTTCCCCTCTCCTCTCTCTCTCTCTCTCTCTCTCTCTCTCTCTCTCTCTCTCAAATGAATAAATATAACCTGGAGACAAACCTGGTTTAGTGACTAACACATGTAATCATAGCAATCAAGAGGCTAAAGCGGGAAGATTGCTGTAAGTTTGAGGTGTACATAAGTGAATTCCAGGTCAGTCTGGACTACAGAATGACCCTGTCTCAAAAAAATAGGATAAAATTATAAAATGTTGGAGGCCAAATCAAGATGTCTTCAATTTGAGGTTAAAATACCTCTTGAAATTTGTATAACGATATTGAAATTATATGAATTTAAATTATTACTACTGGATACATGAATGCACTGTAGAGGTGAGATTTTATTGTTAATATGAGTTCTTAGTAAGGGAAACAATGATAATTTGGCAGGATAACAAATAGTCAGGGATAGCATATATGGCATGCTAAGGGCCTTATATTCAATCCCCAACACCAGCAAGTGTATGATATTTAAAAAAATATGTTCAGAGAACTTTTCCAATTATCTGACTATAAGGTGTATATTTTATAACTGTATTTGATATAGCAACAAATATATTTTAACTGTTAATTAATTTGTCATTTATAACCTCTAAGATTTAAAGTGGAGGCCACCATGTATCAGCATTGACATTGAAGACAATACCCTGTCAAGACTATAATTATATTTTTGATAATGTTAAAGTTGAATAAATATTTTCAAATTTAGGGCTGGAGAGATAGCTTAGTGGTTAAGGTTCTTGCTGGCAAAGCCAAAGGACCTAGGTTTGACTCCCCAGTACCCACATAAAGCCAGATGCACAAAGCAGTGCACACATGTGGAGTTCATTTGCAGTGACTAGAGGCCCTAGTTTGCCTATTCTTTCTCTCTCCATCTCTCTCCTCTCTCTCTTTCTCAAATAAATAAAGATTTCTAATTTTGTTACAAGCTATTTATGAGACACAGACTGAATAACAAGTTCAATCTTTATAATAAAGGGGAAAATCATGAATTGCTAAGGAACAGAAGTGACATGAAAAAGTAGTCGTATTGATAATGTTAGTATTAATAAAATAAGAAATGAAACCATGAGCATCAAGTAACATACGGTTTCAGAAAAGCATAATTGTATACAGTAGTTTTGTTACAATGTGTTCGTGGTAGCATTTCTGATAACCCAAAACATCCTAGTTCAGGATGACTAGGGCAGTTCAGTACACATATTATTACTGGAAAATATTTTAAGAGTATAATTAATTCAATGTTTCCTTCCCGGTTTTAATATTAATTTGGGCTAAAACAAACCCTTTCAATCTTCTTAAAATTAAAATTTATTTTCATAGGATGCTTTCCTAACATGCACAATGTTTGAGTTTGAACTCTAGTGTCAAAAGAAAGATAAGGTTTTAAAGATGATTTTAAGGGGGCTGGGAGGATGGCTACAGGTTACAGGAACTTCCTTACAAAGCCTGCAGGCCCAGGTACAATTCACCAGCTATCCAAATATAGCTGTATGAGCATTCCTTTGCAGTTTCAAAAGACGCTGACTTGCCACTCCCCCACACACACACTGAGAGAGAAATAAAAACTTTTAAATGTTTTTCAAATGTTTTCTATTTTCAAATATGATCATAACATGTTCCTCAAAGTGAGTGAGCTAATCGTGGAATATAAGCAAAAACCAATGCTGATAAATGTGACGATTGAGAAGGGCTATTGGATAGCATGTAAACAAATATGAGAGACATTTTCTTTTAGAAAGTTAATATACACTAACACCAAGACCAATACTACTAAAAAATTATATTAAAGTATTAAAGTGGGCTGGAGGAATGACTTAGCGGTTAAAGCATTTGCCTGCAAAGCCAAAGAACCCAGGTTCGATTCCCCAGGACCCACGTTAGCAGGATGCACAAGGGGCACACGAGTCTAGAGTTCATTTGCAGTGGCTGGAAGCCCTGGTGCGCCCATTCTCTCTCTCTCTCTCAAATAAATAAATAATAAAATATTTTTAAAAAATAAATAAATAAATAAAGCATTGAAGTATTTCAATTAATACATATGATAAGAATTCTTTTCTGCTAACTTGCCAGTCTAACTTGCAACACTACTAAGAGACAGGTCTAATAACTGAATATTGAAGTTCTACTATTCCATTTCAGTTTTTGTATTCTGTGTAATCTACACATAATACGCAATAAAAATACACATTTCCACTGAGAAAGTGAAAGTGATCAGTTCAGATTTTTGTGGATGTAATTATGCCAAAGGAAATTTAACTTAAAAAGATTTTAAACACTGATCTTACAAACATTTGTAATATGAGGAGTGGACATGAAAATAACTTATTTTGTGTGTACCCCAAATATAATAGTTCTATTCAAAATGTAAATGTGTTAAAAATAAAATTACATTAAATTTTGAAGTACCAACAAAAGTATACACAATGAACATGGACAACATAAAATGATCTTATAGAATACATTACATTACAAAGCATTATTAGAAAAGTTGGACATATATTCAGAAAAAAGAGTATTCTAGAAAATATATTCTATACCACAAGAAATAGAAAATATTTTGCACCAAGCAAAGTGTGAAAATAAAGAGTAATGACCCACCTTGTCAGACTCTTTCCCTGCAATAGACTGATTTTCCATTCCAACCTCTGCCACTGGACATGGAGGAAGACTGGGGCTGAAGGCCATGAGGTCGGACTTGGGTGGGGGCGGGCCCTCTCCAGAACACACCCTGTGTCTCCTCTGCTGCGAGTATGACCAGCTGCCCACCGCGCTGGAACACACCAACATCGGCTTGCCAGGCCCGCACGCGCCCTCAGTAGGCGACGCTGCGGAGCACCGCACCGCCACATACAGCAGGAGCGTAAGCACCAGCAGGCTGGACACCGCACAGATGGCCACGATCAGGTACACGTTCACGTCCACCAGCGACGCCTCCCGGTCAGCGACGTCCACCAAGGCCCGCGAGCGCGACGGGGCCTTGGGCGCCTGACCACTGTCCACCAGCGACAGCAGCACGGTGGCGGTGGCCGTCAGCGCGGGCTCGCCGTGGTCCTTCACCAGCACCAGCAGGCGCTGTCGAGGCGCGTCCGCCTCGTCCAGGGCGCGCGTGGTGCTGATCTCACCCGTGTACAGCCCCACGCGGAACGGGCTGCGCGTGCCGCCCGCCTCCGGCTGCAGCTCGTAGGACAGCCACGCGTTGTAGCCAGAGTCCGCGTCCACCGCGCGCACCTTCGTCACCACGTGGCCAGCGCCCACTGAGCGCCACAGCAGCTGGCTCACACTTCCAGCATGCACCCCCGCCTCGGGCCCCAGCAGCGCGGGCGCATTGTCGTTGTCGTCCAGCACGAACACCTGCAGCGTCACCTGGCCGCTCAGAGCGGGCTCCCCCGCGTCGCGCGCGCTCACCTGGAAGCGCAGCAGCTCCAGCTCCTCGTGGTCCAGAGGCTGCAGCGCGTGCACCTGGCCGCTCTGCGCGTGCACCGACACGTAGCTCGACAGCGCGCGCTCGCCCACGCGCCGTTCCACCAGCGAGTAGGACACGCGCGCGTTCTCCTGCGCGTCCAAGTCCGTGGCCGACACCGTGAAGATGTGCGCGCCCGGCGGGTTGTTCTCCTTCACGAACACCGTGTACTCGGCCTGCGCGAACGCGGGCGCGTTGTCGTTCACGTCCGCCACCTCCACCGACACGCTGGCCGTGGCCCACAGTGCAGGCGCCCCTCCGTCCCTGGCGGTCACCACCACCTCATAGCCAGGGGTGGTCTCGCGGTCTAGGGCGCTGTCCAGCACCAGAGAGTAGTAGTTCTTGAAGGTGGACACGAGCTTGAAGGGGACGTGGGGCGTCAGGGAGCAGGTCACCTGCCCGTTCGCTCCAGAGTCGCGGTCAGACACGCTGATCAGGGCGATCGCGGTGCCCACCTGAGCATCTTCTTTCACAGGGAGAGACAAAGAGGTAACAACTATTTCGGGTGAATTGTCATTCTCATCCAGGATTTCCACTAGGACAGTGCAATGACCTACCATGGGTGGATTTCCTTTGTCTGTAACATCTACCTGAATTTCATAGTTGTTACTTTCTTCAAAATCAATACTGTCTTTTACTTTTACTTCTCCAGTCTTTTCATTTATTAGAAATTTCCTTCTTATGACTGGAAGGACCAAAGAGCTAAATGAATACTCCAGTTCCCTGTTTATTCCTTCATCTGTGTCTGAAGCATTAAGCCAAATTACCAACGTTTGGTTCTCTTGGTTTTCATACATCTTCACTTCATAAACGGGTCTATCAAATACTGGAGCATTATCGTTAGCATCCAACACCAGGATCAACAGAGAAACTGATCCAGTATTTTCAGGTTTTCCTCCATCAGTTGCAGTTAGTAACAAGTTTAGCCGAGGATTTTCTTCTCGATCCAGCAATTTTCGCAGAACAAGCACGGGAGATTTACTTTTGTCTTTTTTACTTATTACATCAAGAATGAAAAATTCGTTTGAACTAAGTTTGTAAGTAAGCATTGAATTCTCCCCAACATCTGCATCAGACGCTCCTTCGAGTGGAAATCGAGAGTCAAGCAGTCTAGATTCGGGTATTAAAATCTTTTGTTCTGTTACAGAGAACACAGGCGGGTTGTCGTTAATGTCCCTCACCTCCACCTCCACGTGGAAAACCTGCAGCGGCCTGTCCACGATCACCTCCAGGTGGATGCCACACTCCGCGCTCCGCCCGCACAGCTCCTCCCGGTCGATCCGAGAATTCACAAACAAAATGCCATTCTGCACATTCACCTCCAGAAGGTCCCCGCGCTCCTTGGACGCCACCCGGAACAGGCGCGGCACCAGCTCCGCCAGCTCCAGCCCCAGGTCCTGCGCGATGCGGCCCACGAAGGTGCCGTGTTTGGCCTCCTCGGCGACCGAGTAGTGGAGCTGGCCGCTCCCTGTCCCCCAGGCCGAGAGCAGCAGACAGTAAAGCAGAAGACGCTGGGATCCAGGGTCTGCCAATTTGAAGATCGTCACTGCACCTCTCTCTTGTTTTACAGACCCGTTGATATGCCATCTGGAATGCACACAAGCTCTCGTATTTCCGATTCGGTTTCCTACTTTCATTTTTTTTTTTTAAAGAAATGGCCGAGATCTCCGGATATAGCTTCTTCCTAGTACTTGAGAATCAACCAATTGGTTCTTTGTTCTTAAGTGACATATTTTGTGGACGACAGCGACATCCAGTGGCTTAAATGTGTAAGTATACTTCTATGAGCTCAACTTTTCATTCTTTCGCATCTTTTATTTCTATTTTCAGGGAACCTTATCCCTATGGGATCTCAGAGCTTCATATCACAGCTCTTTGGTCTATAATCATGTTTGCTGTGAATCCATGTGCAAGTTTTTCTTTAACATAAAACCACAATGAAGTAATTCCTTCTTTAATGACATGATTATCAGTAGCTAAAATTCAATTTTAAAATGAATTTAATATTTACATATTACTAAGTGTTCAGGTATTTTCTTGTGTACTATATAGTATGGTAAGTGCCAATTCCTTCAGTTTCTAATACTGAACTCACTTTTCTCTGGTGTTATTTCAAGATTAAATAAACTTTATTGTGACAGTAATTTAAAAACACTAATTCCAGTTGTCTGTGAGGTGTTTGTGATGGCCCATCATCACTGGAATGCAAAGAGATCACCAAATTCAGCATCAACCATTTCTCCTCTCCCATTTTTATACTTTCCTAGCAACATGTAACTTTGATTTCACAAACATGCAGCCTCTCCATCATTCACTTTCTACATTCATACCATTGTTATAATGCTAATATCTTATGTGTGAGCATGCTCACATACGCGTGTGCAGGTTATGCTATATTAAATTATAGGATGCTACTTTAAGACTATGTGCATCATGATTAACAATTATTCTCAGACCTCAGTTTGGTCAGATTTGCTTTCAGGATGCTCAAAACCAAATCTAGTTCCTCAGGAAAATTTCTTTCTAGGGAATACTGTCACTTTCCAATGTCTACATTATGGATACTACTCGAATTTTTTTCTTTAAGAAAATAGATTAGTTTACATGAGACTAAACTTCATTTTATGATATCTTACATATAAAATAGGAACTTTAGTTATCATTTCAAATATATGACTGATGCTTTCAGAATATGCTACAAGAAAGTCCTTTTTTTCTGTTTTTTTTTCCCAAAACTTGAGTAATCTTTGACTTATGGTTGTCAAACCTATGTCTATCAACATGTATTACTTTGAATAAAGACTTATACTATAGGACTGGAGAGATGGCTCAGCGTTTAAGGCACTTGCTTGACAAGACTGAAGGCTTGTATTTCATTCCCCCAATACCCATGTAAAGCCAGATTACAAAGTGGTGCATGTGTATGGAGTTCATTTGCTGTGGCAAAAACACTGGATTTGCAGTTATTTTTACATTCCATGTACCATTTGAGGTTGGGTTCAAATACTTGATTATTGATGTACACTGAGGGTATGTGCCAATGTCATTTTCCCCCAAGACAACTCTGTATCGTGGAGCAAATATTTTTGAGGATGTACTGTGACTTCCATAATTATAAAATTTATTCCTTGTTATGAATTGGCTATATTGGTGTAATTTGTAATTCAGCCTTTGATATTAATCATTTGGGGGGGGTTCAAGGTAGGATCTCATTCTAGCCCAGGCTGATCTGAAATTCACTATGTAGTCTCAGTCTGCCCTTGGACTCACAGTGATCCTCCTACCTCTGCCTCCCAAGTGCTGAGATTAAAGATGTGCACCACCATGCCCACATATATTAATCTTTTATTTTGTACTCTTATCACATTTAGATTTTTGAGGCATTGGGGATACATGAGTGATCAATATATGTTTGGGGTTTATTCAGAATCATGAGCAAGAGATCCAGAAAATTTGAGACTGAAGGCTAAGAAATTTAAAATGAAGTGGTGATAGCATGGAACACAATTTGTTATTTTGATTAATGCCTGATATTGTATCCTTCTGAAGTAACATTACTCAATTCAATCCAGAATCATGAATCTATAAAGAAGCTCCTTTATGCCAGCTCTTCCAAAATTGTTGGTTTATCTGATATGAATTAGAAAAACATAGCTTGGACTGAACAATCAATTCACAGAACCACCGATCTGAACCTCAGGAATGACAATGGAGAAAGATAAAGTGTAGGAACATAAAAGGTGCACAATCTCATATGAAGATTTCTGAATTATGGAAGGAATGTTGAAGAAAAAGTAACTTCTCATCTATAGGAGAAATTTTTAAAATCCAAACTTTCAATATCAAGACAATTCAGAAGATTAAATTTTCACATTGCAAAACTTTATCACTAAACCCAAAGAACTTAGTTTCTCTGTTGAAAAACCATTTGAAGAAAAAGCTTAACCATGAGGAGGCATTTTCTCAAATGTAAGAAAAGAAATACACTACATACAAATTCCTGATTGTAAAAAAATTATTAATCAACTTTTTCTTAGGATTCATATTGTCAATAGTTTAGGGATTTAATCTGTACAAATGAAAGTGAGGGTCACATTTACACTTTTTGGTGTGATTTGATATCTAAGTGTAGAAATGGTCTTCTAGGATTTACTGGTCATTATTTATTGATGTAATGGGTGTTAAATAGTGTGTCAAACAACCAAATATGAAAAGTCCCCATGCAGACAATTACAGAGGAGAGCAAAGGTTTAATTATGACCAATAGAATCAGATGAAAACACAATGTAATATGTAGAACTGGATAAATGTTGGAGTACTGTCAGTGCTTAATAAAATACTAGCAAATACAGTATGATGCCTAATGGTTATCAACTGCTGTAACAACATAATATCGATCAGCAATTCAATGCTACTCATCGCAGATTCTAATTATAACTAAATCAACACTTAATAAATGTTTCCCTCAGGTACAGATCATGGTTCTTATTTGCGATTGCTGAAACATGAAAGACTGATCCAAGGATGGACATTATCTACAAATTTTTTAAAACCCTGATAGAATTGCAGAGAAAGAAAATCAGCATTTAAATACAATAATGAGGTAATAAAATTTTAGCAAAAGAAGTAATATCAAAAGAAACAATAATATAAATGAATAAAATACAATGAAAACTCACCTTCTCAGAGACCAAAGAAGCAAGTGGCTCCCCTGATTCAACCACAGATCCAGGACATGGAGGTAAGCTGGGGCTGAAGGCCATGAGGTCGGCTTTGGGTGGGGGCGGGCCCTCCCCAGAGCACACCCTGTGCCTCCTCTGCTGCGAGAACGACCAGCTGCCCACCGCGCTGGAGCACACCAGCACCGGCTTGCCAGGGCCGCACATGCCCTCCGTGGGCGAAGCCGCCGAGCACCGCAATGCCACGTACAGCAGCAGCGTGAGCACCAGCAGGCTGGACACCGCGCAGATGGCCACAATCAGGTACACATTCACGTCCACCAGCGACGCCTCCCGGTCAGCGGCGTCCACCAAGGCCCGCGAGCGTGACGGAGCCTTGGGCGCCTGACCACTGTCCACCAGGGACAGCAGCACGGTGGCGGTGGCCGTCAGCGCGGGCTCCCCGTGGTCCTTCACCAGCACCAGCAGGCGCTGTCGCGGCGCGTCCGCCTCGTCCAGGGCGCGCGTGGTGCTGATCTCACCCGTGTACAGCCCCACGCGGAACGGGCTGCGCGCGCCGCCCACCTCCGGCTGCAGCTCGTAGGATAGCCACGCGTTATAGCCAGAGTCCGCGTCCACCGCGCGCACCTTCGTCACCACGTGGCCCGCGCCCACTGAGCGCCACAGCAGCTGGCTCACGCCTCCAGACTGCACCCCCGCCTCGGGCCCCAGCAGCGCGGGCGCGTTGTCGTTGTCGTCCAGCACGAACACCTGCAGCGTCACCTGGCTGCTCAGGGCAGGCTCCCCCGCGTCGCTCGCGCTCACCTGGAAGCGCAGCAGCTCCAGCTCCTCGTGGTCCAGAGGCTGCAGCGCGTGCACCTGGCCGCTCTGCGCGTGCACCGACACGTAGCTCGACAGCGCGCGCTCGCCCACGCGCCGCTCCACCAGCGAGTAGGACACGCGCGCGTTCTCCTGCGCGTCCAAGTCCGTGGCCGACACCGTGAAGATGTGCGCGCCCGGCGGGTTGTTCTCCTTCACGAACACCGTGTACTCGGCCTGCGCGAACGCGGGCGCGTTGTCGTTCACGTCCGCCACCTCCACCGACACGCTGGCCGTGGCCCACAGCGCAGGCGCCCCTCCGTCCCTGGCGGTCACCACCACCTCATAGCCAGGGGTGGTCTCGCGATCCAGGGCGCTGTCCAGCACCAACGAGTAGTAGTTCTTGAAGGTGGACACGAGCTTGAAGGGGACGTGGGGCGTCAGGGAGCAGGTCACCTGCCCGTTCGCTCCAGAGTCAAGGTCAATCAATCCTATAAGAGCGATAACTGTCCCCAATTTTGCATCTTCTTTAATTGGGAGCCAGAGCGTTTTGATAGTCAGCTGTGGGGCATTGTCATTCGCGTCTAAAACTTCAACAAAAACTGTACAGTGACCAGCCAGTGGTGGAAAGCCTTTGTCAACTGCCTCTAATGGAATCTTGTACGTTTTACTTTCTTCAAAGTCAATAAGTCCTACCACTGTAATTTCTCCACTCACAGCATCTATGTGAAACTTGGATTTTATATCTGGGGAAACATTTCCAGAAAATGAATAAATAATGTCCCCATTCAAGCCTTCGTCCAAATCTGAGGCATTCACTTTAATTAACAATGTTCCATTTGGGACGTTTTCTAGTAATTTCGCTGTATACAGTGATTGGTCGAAAACTGGAGCATTGTCATTGGCATCCAGCACCGTGACGAGTAACTGGACGGTGCCAGTCAGCTCTGGTTTGCCTCCATCCGTGGCCGTGAGCACTAAGTGCAGCTCGGGAGCTTCTTCCCTGTCCAAAGGTTTCCGTAATACAAGCCCGAGAGGTTCCACCTGCTCGTGGTTGGGTGGTACATCCAGAGAGAAATGTTCATTGGGGCTCAGTCTGTAAGTCAGCACAGCATTGACACCCACGTCTGCATCCGACGCGCCCTCTAGTGGAATCCGAGAGTCAGGCAGCCTGGATTCCGGAATAAACAGATTCCTTTGTGTAGCTGGGAACACTGGCGGGTTGTCATTAATGTCCCTCACCTCCACCTCCACATGGAACACCTGGAGCGGGTTGTCCACGATCACCTCCAGGTGGATGCCACACTCCGCGCTCCGCCCGCACAGCTCCTCCCGGTCGATCCGAGAATTCACAAACAAAATGCCATTCTGCACATTCACCTCCAGAAGGTCCCTGAAGCCCTTGGAATCCAACTGAAACTGACCAGGCACCAGCTCTGGCAGCTGCAGCTCAAGATCCTGCGCGATGCGGCCCACGAAGGTGCCGTGTTTGGCCTCCTCGGGGACTGAGTAGTGGAGCTGGCCGCTCCCTGTCCCCCAGGTCCCGAGCAGCAGAAGTGAGAGCAGTAGATGCCTGCCCTGTAGGTCCACGCCACTTGAGTACAGCATTTCAAGCGCTTGATCTGTTTCTAGTTCTTTTGAATTTTCTAAAAATGAAACGAAATCATCTTGCTGTCTTAATTCCATCCTCTTGTGTTCGCCATTGTTCATCACAGAGCAAGAAACAGCTCAGAGTCTTTTCCCGTGGATAGAGGTGAATGTACTTTTCTTGAATCGGAGAAAATACTGAAGCCAAGAGTGCCACCAGGTGGCCCAAAGAGTAAGTACACATTCCATGAATAAACTGCCCCATTGACTTGCAAAACTTCATTTCATTCTCTGAAGTTTTTGTTAATAACTAATTACTATTGAAATAGAAGAGCATAGAGTTCTCCCTGGAGGCATTTTTAGTGAACTGATATCTAAAAGGTTGGTATGGTCATAACTACCTCCTGAGAAATCTCTCCATGAAAGCTTTTAATGATGAAAATTAAGTAGTAACAAAAGTTATCCGTTATACAACCATAAACTTTAAATTTGACCATAATTTGTTTTGTTACCCATGATCGCCGATATTCCTGAATTTAGGACTCTGTTGTAACTGAAAACTCCACGAATCACTAAATATAGTGAATCTAGGAGCCCAGAAATCTACTGATTAAAAGAATTGCAAGTACTTGATCTTTTTCCAATTTGCTTAAATTGTCTCAAAATGAACTGAAATCATTTGATTGCTTTAGTTCCACCAGACTCTGTTCTCCATTGTCCTTCACAGAGTAAAATATAATGAATACTTTCTTAGAAAGGCTA
The DNA here is from genome assembly GCA_036365145.1 of Orientallactaga sibirica. Taxonomy (NCBI): domain Eukaryota; kingdom Metazoa; phylum Chordata; class Mammalia; order Rodentia; family Dipodidae; genus Orientallactaga; species Orientallactaga sibirica. The sequence continues at coordinate 47,206,992 of JAEOAD010000005.1, read as the reverse complement.
AAAAATAGTATGAAACAAATTAAATATACAAAGACTAAAACTAGTATCAAGTGACATTAGTTTCAATCAAAGAAAATATTGTATATTCTGAGGAAATCAATCAGGAAATATAAGCATTTGAAGTAGTTTTCTTAGTTTCATGAATTGAAGATGTTTCAAGTATCTTGATAATAGAATTTGATTTAATATCTTATATAAGGAGAAAATGTTTATATGTATTTCTCTTTATTAACATTCCTAAAATCTGTTCTTGGCAGCATGTTGCTGGCTTAATTCTTTTCAATCATTACCATTTGTAGACAGGCACCTTAACCTCTGAGTCATCCCTCCAGCCCCAATCATGACCATTTGTGAACAATGATTTCGTCTTAGGAATGTCTGGTACAACTTGTACTGCTTCTTTTCGTTATTCATTTTAATTTCATTATATTTACATTTGGTACTTAGTGAGAGTTCTATTTTTAAATGTATCCTCAGGATTCCTTTTCTGCCTAAGTTCTATTTAAGAAGAACTCTCTTTTTTTTTTTTTTCTTTTTTAGCTAGCATATCTATTTATTTTTTCTCTGTTCATTTTTTATTGACAACTTCTATACTTACATACAAAAAACACATGATATTTCCCTCCCCTCCCCCCATTCCACTTTAGAACTCCAATGTCCATCATATCCCCTCCCTCTCTCAATTAGTCTCTCTTTTAATTTGATGTCATCATCTTTTTCTTCTATTATGGGGGTCTTGCGAAGGTATTACTAGGCACTTCAAGGTCATGGATATCGAGGCCAATTTCTGTCTGGGCAGTTGCATTGTAAGAAGTCATACCCTTCTTTTGGCTCTTCCATTCTATCCGCCCCCTCTTCCGCAATGGGCCCTGAACCTTGGAGGGTGTGACAGAGGTGTTTCAGTGCTGGGCACTCCTCCTTCCCTTCTTCTCAGCACTATGTTGCCTTTTGGGTCATCCCAGTGGTCATTGCCATCTGAAAACAGAAGCTTCTCTAACCAGAAGTGAGAGTAGCGTTAATATGTGAATATGAACATTAAGTGTAGTGCTTTCAGGGCAGCTTGGTGGGAATAAAATATACATTTAGTCAGACAAGAGCAGGCTTTATACCCCTAAGGCTCATGACCTCACCTGCCATAGACTTTTGCTTAGGTTTTTCAGTACTAGGTATGTATTCCTTCCCATAGAGAGGGCCTTCAATCCAATTATGGAGCAGTTGGTTACCCCAAGAGTAGACATGCCACTATTGCACCCGTTCAGTCATTGGGCCTATATGGCCAAACTTGAATATTCAGTGTCCACTGTTTTCACTGCTGATAACTTCTGTCTCCCATATGGCTGCATGCAGTGCAGCTTTTTCCAGCTTTCAGTTGGCTGGTCTACAGGGAGTAGGTTTTCTGCTCAGCACCAGCTTGCTTTCTCGGTGACCTTGCCTCTCAGGCAAGAGATGTTTTCAGCAATAGGGTCTTACTATCTGTTTCTCAAGGGAAACCAAGGGCTTTGGCAAAAAGCCTTTAATGTTTTGGAGGCTACTGGGACCTCCTTAGCCAACGACTCACTGGAAAGTATCCCATCCCAGGCACTGAAAATTTTCTAGTAATAGTTTACAGCTTCTAGATGTGCCATTATTCAAAAAAGTAGGTTTACACAAATCTTATTCACACTATCATTAATTTAGATTGACCCTCCCCCGCCCTTCTTTTACACATTCAAGAAGAGCTCTCTTGTAAGTTCTAGTCACTCTTACAAAATGAAAATTGATTAAATCTAGACTTTAGTCCTTTGGGATCTAAAGGCAAAATTATAAAACTATTAGCCAGGCATGGTGGCACATGCCTTTAATCCCAGCACTCGGGAGGCAGAAGTAGGAAAGGCGCCTGAGTTCAAGGCCACCCTGAGACTGCAGAGTGAATTCCAGGTCAGCCTGGGCTGGAGTGAGTCCCTACCTCGAAAAAAAAATGAAAAAAATTGTAAGACTATTGCTAGTTAATGATATGATTGGTTATCAAATGAAATGCTAAATGTCATAAAATACCTGATCAATTGTCTTTGTTAAACCAATTAAACATGTAAGAGAATTCAGTCAAGTCATACTTGAGAGCCAGGTTCATTTAAAGAACATGACAAGTGTGACAGTAAGATCATTTTCACAAAGGAAAAATCTCCATATTCTACTCAAATAATGTAATAAACACAAGCATATAAGAAGAAAAAGGTGCTTAAAATTGAGTGCTAAAGTTGAAATGATGTGTTTTATGAGAGGTTTTCTTAATAGACAAATAAAATGTTAGACTGGGACAGGCTTTATGAAAAATGTACAATCAATACAAAATAACCTGTCTTCAGATTACCTTCAATTGTGCAAAAGGTATAAAATGTGGCCATAAATGATTGCCCTACTGGTTCATAAATTATAAAGTAAAAATCATGTTAATAACATACTATAAGAATCCATAGACCCAAAAGTCTTTCATTTATGTCTGTTAATTCTAGCTATTCTCTCCAAATATCAAGGCAAGAGAAAAATAGTCACAAGAAGTGAAGGGGGGTAAAACTAAAATTAAAAAGTTGAAAGACAACAAAAAAGATATGTCAGAATTTCAAACACTTAATATAATAAACAAAATATGTGCACATGAACTAATGAATCCTATTATATCCTGAGTATTCTGTGTAACGAAGAGGCATAAATCATTTACTTGTTCCACATGAATGGAATTACTGAACACAATATTCCTGGTACAAATATTTTCTGTGGAATCATATTAAATATAATTTAATGTAAAAATGTTTGTTGTCACGGTGGATATAGTAATATAGTTTAAAGCGTGGGCCTTGCACATGCCATGGAATATTTTTGTAAACAGGTTTTTTTTATTTGCAAAGAAAGTGAGAGAGATTGAGAAACAGAGAAGAGAGAGAATGGGCACACAAAGGCCTCCTGACACTACAAAGGAACTCCAGATGCATAAGCCATTTTGTACATCTGAATTTAGATGGATATTGGGGAATAGCACCCAGGTCAGCAGGCTTCACAAGCAAATGTCTATAACCACTGAGCAATCTCCCCAGCACCTCAAATGCAAAGATATTATTTTACTAAATAACACATAATTGCAGGACTAAAAGCAATTATTAGTCTGGAGAAATGGCTTAGTGGTTAAGGCATTTGCTTGTGAAGCCAGAGGACCCAGGTTCAATTCCTCAGGACCCACGTAAGCCAGATGCACAAGGGGCACATGCATCTGGAGTTCATTTGCAATGGCTAGAGATCCTAGCATGCCCATTTTCCCTCTGTGTCTCTCCTCTCTCTCTCTCTCTCTCTCTCTCTCTGCAAAGAAATAAATAAAATTCCATATATATATATAAATTATTAACTAAAGAAGGATGTTCCAAAACTGTTAAATTGTTGGGAAAAATGTAAAACTTCTCCAATAATGAAAGAAAAGTAAACTATCTTGGAAGATGAAACTTGCTAGCACCCAGGAGGCTGAAGCAGGAGAATGGTGAGTGCTAGGCCAGCATGGATTACAAAGTTACACCCAGTGGCACACAAATAAAAAGGAAGAAAGAAAGAGTAACAGTTTATAAAAGATATGTTATTGAAAGCAAAATACCACATTTGTTTACTCCCCATTATACTTTTGACTGGCTTTTAAGAAGATTGATGAATAATTTAAAGTATAATTTTTTTTCCAAACAGGCCAAGTGTCATTTATTTCTTGACATCACTCACACGCAGCAGAAAGCGCACCTGGCTTCACAATGGCAGCGGCCGCGCTCCGATTACAATACAGCAAGGGCAGGGTTCCGCGAAATGTACATTTATACACTTCATAAGTTACAGATGGCTATGCTACGACTTGAACCCCACTGACTAGACCATTTGTATTTGATCTAATAAAAATGTACCCAATCATTTAAAAATGGCCACTGGGGAACAGGCCAGTATATAAAATCTGTCATGTAAAATTTATTACCTTTTAAAAAATAATGGTTTTCAGACTTCAAACCTTTGCTATTGAATCATAATATGGATACACACTATGGTAGCAAGAAACAAAAATTTGCTATACTTTTAGCAACCTGGCTAATTTAAAATAATGTTCATAAAGTATAACATTTTTGTTAAAACAGCCAAATTAAATCTTCTCTTTACACAGTTGTTAGTCTGCTTCCAAGTCACCCTTCCCCCAAATCAATCTGAGACTCACTGAAGTATTTAACTCAAACCTCCATTTGTACCTTCGAAATGCTGACCACAGAGCCCCCTCTCACTCCATGGATACCACAAGACCCGGGCTGAGTCACTGCCATCCCAGAAAAGGACAGGCCCCTGTTCCAACGTCCTCTGCAAACACCCATCTGGCCATCCTCACACCTCAACAAAGGCAGCCACGCCATAAATACACTGTGGTTTGTTCTCACCAGTCAGTGTCCACAAACTACCTGTTGTAGACTCTCTCCTTTTTAGATTTTTCCAGGGCTTTGTCCATCGTTTTCTCATTACCCCCCCCCGACATTTGGGGCAGTACCACTTCCCCTTTGGTTTATGATTGAGTCCCACACACGAGAAGTGGAACCACTCGATGGGACACTCGTCGTTGTCACAGCCGATCATCTCTCTGTAGGAGACCTGATTGCACAGACAGTACGTGGGCTCGTTGGGGTCGATGGGAAGGTCTGCAGGGGACGCCTCCCTCTCCGCTTTGGCCTTGGAGCTCTTCTTCTTCTTGGAGGTCTTTGCTTTCTTCTCCTTGGGCGTCCCAGAGGTGAGGTCGTCGTGGTCGTGATTATTGGACGCTTTCTAGCGGTTCTCGTTGTTCCGCTGCCGCCGGGACCTCTTGTTGTTGGGCTTGTCGGCCTGCGTGATTGTCTCGTTCTTCGACTTATCCTGGCCTCCCTTGCCACTGTTGCCAGTGCCGTCACTCATCTCCTGGTGGGCCTCGAAAAGCTCCACATGACTGTCCACCTGTCTGGTGCGGTTCTCCACCAGCTCCACCATCTGGCTTACGATCTGGATCTTCTCGTCGCCCAGCTCCTGGCTGCGGATCAGGGCTCTCTGGATGCAGTGCAGCACTCGCTTTTTCTGGGTGCCATCCATCTCCCGCCGGAACTTCTCATAATAGTCATCCAGCTCCTTCAGGATCTCTTGGTATTTCGCGTTGATCTCCCGCATCAGCGAGACATTTCTTTGCAGGTCGAAAGGCAGGGACTCGATGGAGTCCAGGTAATCCTCCACATAGTTCACGAGGTGGATCTGCTCCCTGCTGGCAGGACTCAACATGGTTCACCCCGGAGGTCCCCGGCGACTCGCGCGGCTTTCCGATTCCTGCACCCCCCCCCGCCCCGCTCAAAACAGCACTGCAAAATGCAAAGCGCTCGCCCTCCCGCCGCTCGGCCCGGCCGGCCGGTGGTTACAGCTGCCGGCCCGCCGCGCCGCTTCGGGGCCGCGGGGACCCCGGGCGCGGGCCCCGGTGCCAGAGGCAATCAGGCGCAGCTCGGCTGGCGGTGCAGGCCCCCTCCCAGGCCGCGGGCGGTGCGGGGGGCCGCGCGTACGAGCGCGCACACACCCGGAGAAGGCTGAGCACCCCGGTCGCCACCACCCACTCGGCACCGGTCTGGAGAAGGGAGGTGGAGCGGGGCCGGCAGCGAGAAGGGCGCGCTCCGCCGCCTGCCGCGCCGCACTTGTCCAACGTGCAAAACCCAAATCTTAAAGTATAAATTTTTGAATCGGAATTATTGTATTTTTGAAGAGTAAAATGACTGACACAGGAATAAACACTCTAGACATTTGAGACTACCAAAACTAAAATCTAGATAAATTAATATCATAAAATTAATTAAAATAAATGTAAGCACAGAATATTTTAAATCTGTCTTTTCAAGGTTGCTATGTAGAAGTTAAAAGTTTAGAGCATAACTTTGAAAAATGAAATGCTTGAGGGAAAGCATTTCTCAAAGGGTCTAAGTACAAAGGATTTCACTACAATATTGTCTGTATAGCTGATGCTTTCGGAGGATAAAATCAATATTCTATATCATAGCTAATTACCTGATGACGACAGTGCAAGAACATAACATCTGGTGCACTGATAATCAGTATATTGCAGGTAACTTGAATAAAACGACTATCAGGCCCGACTAGCAGAGTTCAATATCAAAAATAATAATAATAAATGAAAAATATCCTAAGAAAACACAGAAATGAACTAGATAAAAAATTTAAACTAAGATAATGTAGTGGTACAGTTTGCATCTTAACATATTAATAAATGTAAGATACATTAAAAGAAAATTCATAAATGGGTCAGCAGAATTAAAGATTCTAAAAGGAACAAACTTACTTGAAAGCTATGGTCATTTAAATTTTGCCGTTCGCTAATAATTTCTGAAGCTGGACATGGAGGAAGACTGGGGCTGAAGGCCATGAGGTCAGCCTTGGGTGGGGGCGGGCCCTCCCCAGAGCACACCCTGTGCCTCCTCTGCTGAGAGTACGACCAGCTGCCCACCGCGCTGGAGCACACCAGCACCGGCTTACCAGGCCCGCACGCACCTTCGGTGGGCGACGCCGCGGAGCACCGCAGGGCCACGTACAGCAGCAGCGTGAGCACCAGAAGGCTGGACACTGCGCAGATAGCCACAATCAGGTACACGTTCACGTCCACCAGCGACGCCTCCCGGTCAGCGGCGTCCACCAAGGCCCGCGATGGTGACGGGGCCTTGGGCGCCTGACCACTGTCCACCAGCGACAGCAGCACGGTGGCGGTAGCCGTCAGCGCGGGCTCGCCGTGGTCCTTCACCAGCACCAGCAGGCGCTGTCGCGGCGCGTCCGCCTCGTCCAGGGCGCGCGTGGTGCTGATTTCACCCGTGTACAGCCCCACGCGGAACGGGCTGCGCGTGCCGCCCGCCTCTGGCTGCAGCTCATAGGACAGCCACGCGTTGTAGCCAGAGTCCGCGTCCACCGCGCGAACCTTTGTCACCACGTGGCCCACGCCCACTGAGCGCCACAGCAGCTGGCTCACACTTCCAGCATGCACCCCCGCCTCGGGCCCCAGCAGCGCGGGCGCATTGTCGTTGTCGTCCAGCACGAACACCTGCAGCGTCACCTGGCCGCTCAGAGCGGGCTCCCCCGCATCCCGCGCGCTCACCTGGAAGCGCAGCAGCTCCAGCTCCTCGTGGTCCAGAGGCTGCAGCGCGTGCACCTGGCCGCTCTGCGCGTGCACCGACACGTAGCTCGACAGCGCGCGCTCGCCCACGCGCCGCTCCACCAGCGAGTAGGACACGCGCGCGTTCTCCTGCGCATCCAAGTCCGTGGCCGACACCGTGAAGATGTGCGCGCCCGGCGGGTTGTTCTCCTTCACGAACACCGTGTACTCGGCCTGCGCGAACGCGGGCGCATTGTCGTTCACGTCCGCCACCTCCACCGACACGCTGGCCGTGGCCCACAGCGCAGGCGCCCCTCCGTCCCTGGCGGTCACCACCACCTCATAGCCAGGGGTGGTCTCGCGATCCAGGGCGCTGTCCAGCACCAGCGAGTAGTAGTTCTTGAAGGTGGACACCAGTTTGAATGGGACGTGGGGCGTCAGGGAGCAGGTCACCTGCCCGTTCGCTCCAGAGTCGCGGTCAGACACGCTGATAAGGGCGATGACAGTGCCCAGAGGGGCGTCCTCGAGGACAGGCAAGGATAAGGACGTGAGCGCAATCTGGGGCACATTGTCATTTTTATCCAGTACTTTGACTAACACAGTGCAATGATCCGCCATCGGAGGATGCCCTTTGTCTGTCGCGTCAACGCGGATTTTGTATAAATTTATTTCTTCAAAATCCAAATTCCCTTGAATTATGATCTCTCCAATGTTAGAATTTATGTTAAAATTATCAAGAACCATGGGTGGGACGAGGCTATTAAAAGAGTATGAAATTACCCCATTTGTTCCTTCATCCGGGTCAGAAGCATTCAGTCTAATAACTGTTGTTCCGATGTCCGAGTTTTCCAATATTCTCACTTCATACTCCGACTGTTGGAAAGTAGGCGCATTATCGTTCACATCCAGCACGGTGACCAGCAGCTGAACAGAGCCTGTGAGTTCGGGTTTGCCTCCATCCGTGGCCATGAGGACTAAGTTATGTTCAGGGATTTCCTCTCTGTCCAAGGATTTTCTTAACACGAGCTCGACCTGTTTATTCTCCTCGTTCTTCGAATTCACTGTTAGTGTGAAGTAATCATTAGAGTCAAGCCTATAGGTTAAAACTGAATTGGCTCCAATATCTGCATCAGAAGCGCCCTCTAGCAGAAACTTAGAATCCAACATTCTGGATTCCGAAATAAACAGCTTTTGTTCCTTTACTGGGAACACTGGAGGGTTATCATTAATGTCCCTCACCTCCACCTCCACGTGAAAAACCTGCAGCGGCCTGTCCACGATCACCTCCAAGTGGATGCCACACTCCGCGCTCCGCCCGCACAGCTCCTCCCGGTCGATCCGAGAATTCACAAACAAAATGCCATTCTGCACATTCACCTCCAGAAGGTCCCCGCGCTCCTTGGACGCCACCCGGAACAGGCGCGGCACCAGCTCCGCCAGCTCCAGCCCCAGGTCCTGCGCGATGCGGCCCACGAAGGTGCCGTGTTTGGCCTCCTCCGGGACCGAGTAGTGAAGCTGGCCGCTCCCTGTCCCCCAGGCGGCGAGCAGCAGACAGGAAAGCAGCAGGCGCCGGAATCCCAGGCCTCTGCGCCCAGAAAACACCATGTCAAGTTCCAGGTTTGTTGCTATGATAAAATCTTGCCTTGATGGAAAGATGAGGTATTGTTCATTGGGAATTTTTTAATCCAGTTCCGCAGCAACTGCCATTGTTCAGTGTTGTAGGAGACTGACAGCCCTGTCTTGTCTTTAGAGCTTGGCTAATCAGAATTTAGTAGACAGCGACATCACGTGGCTTCATTGTGTAATGATTTCCAAAATTTAACCTCAGCAATATGTGGGTTCTTCTAAACCATAATTATTTTCGTTTCTTTTATCACCCTTTAATTGTACATCTGTACCTTTGTCAGAAGCATATGTTTATATCCTGTAGGTCCTATGTTAATTTGATTTCAGTACAGAAGCTCTTCATAGGGAAATACCTTTCTTCCCAATATCTTAAATACTCATATCTATTAGTAATGTGTTTAAGTAGGAATTGACTATGTCGTGAATATTAGAAATACAAGCTCTCCTCCATGCTTCTGTGTAGAAGGAATGTGTTCATACTTATCTAGACATTGTAATATATTATTCTGTTTGAATAATTCTGTCTTCATTTTGTCTCAAGTCTTGTGAATTCCTATTAAATTGACTTGATTCGATTAATGTCAAATTTCCTAAACTATTTTGCCTACTAAAACAGGGAAGATGGAAGTGAGTATTCTTTCAATATTCAGCATCTCTGTAGCTTTAAAATCGGCCTCTTGCAGCATTTCTTTCACAGAGTTCTCTCTGCCACCAAGAATCCTAATTGCATGTCCACTGCAGGTCTTCATTGGATCTTCATTTTTCTTTTCTTTTTAAAAATTTTTAAAAATATTCTATTGTTATTTATTTATTTATTTGAGAGAGGGAAAGAGAGAGAGAGAATGGGTTGCCAGGGCTTCCAGCTACTGCAAATGAACTCCAGATGCATGAGCCACCTTGTGCATCTGGCTTACATGGATACTGGGAATTTAACTGAGGTCCTTTGGCTTTGCAGGCAAGTGCCTTAACCACTAAGCCATCTCTCCAGCCCCGGATCTTCATTTTTCTACTGCTCCAAAAACGCAGATATTGTCTGACATTACGACTTCAGCTTTTTATATTTTGAGCCTGTTCTTAAGGGGCTTTGTAAACTTAAATGTCTTCAAATTAGATTGTTTTTGAAATATATTTAAATTCATAACTACAAACCTTATTTTCACATTCTACTTGATATTTTGTTATTCCCTAACAAGTCAAGACAAAACAATTGGCAAAAGTCAAAAGAATTGCTAATCAATATTTATCACAAATTCCAAATATTTGAAAACCACAACTTCTATAGCCTAGCCATTTCCAAACTTTATTACATATATTTTTATTTTACCTTTCATGCAACATATAAATTTTCTATGCCTCCTGCCCTTTGTATATATCATTGGTTTTGTGCTTATGAGTACAATATTCATTGAATAGCACTAACATCTCCAGCCACTTTGCCTTTCTACTGGACAAGTGTCAAGACCTTAGACTCACATCAAGAGATACAATAAGCTGGGCTTGGTGATGCACGCCTTTACTCCCAGCACTTGGGAGGCAGAGGTAGGAGGAGTTCCATGAGTTCGAGGCTGCCCTGAGACTACATAGTGAATTTCAGGTCAGCCTGAGCTAGAGTAAGACCCTACCTCAAAACAAACAAACAAACAAAAAGAGATACAATAAGCCAATCTTCTTGGGTTTTCACAACATTTTCAATAAAAATCATATTTTGCAGAAAAACTGTCTCTTCCTAGATACTTTTCATTCAGTTTTTCTTCTAGTTCACTTTATCTATGAAAATTTCAGTCATCCTTCAAAGACTGCCTCAAAGGTAAGTTCTCCAAGCATTCACTATAATTGAATCCACTGTAGGATATTAATATCTCCTTTTAATTCTATATACTGATTCTCAAAGAGAAAGATTTTTCAAATAGCATGTATTCCTCCTCACTTATTGAAGATTCTGGAATACTTTTAAAAGAGTTTTTGATGTTCTTTTTTAAAAAAAAAAAAAAAAAAAATTCATTTACTGAGATATATGTTAATAGGAGTCTCCCTAAGGGCATTACACCAAATCTATAAATACTATGAGAAAAATTCCTTTAGAAAAGGTTCTTTGTTTACTCTCTGAAAACCCTCCATAAAAGATATATTTTAGCTAGAATCCTTAACATTGAAGAACGCCTTGAGTAGTTAGATTTTCATTAATGGAGTTCTAGCTGAAGGGTTTTCATTTGTAAACATAAGCATCATATGTGGCTTTTTGCTTAAGTTCTAGCAATCCACCTATTGGGAAACATAATAAACATAAAATTACTGTAACATTTTCATTGCTTCTTAGCCTTTTGACTAAGATTAGGTGTACTATAACATTTTCATTAGCTACAGGTGATAAATGTACTGAAAATTCACAGAGAACTTTCTGTGGAACATTAATTATTGATTTATGTATTGATTTAAAATATTTTCTTATTTATCTGTGTGTAAATGTGTATGGGTATGCAAAGCCTCTTGCCACTGCAAATGAATGCTAGACATCTGTACCAATTTTTGGTTTTCTGGGTGACTTGAATTGAACCTTAAGACATCAGGATTTACAAGCAAGCACCTGTAAACAATAAACCATCTTCCCAGTCTTTCCTTGCTATATTTATATTTAAAAACCTGTAGGGGCTGGGGAGATGGCTTAGCAGTTAAGGTGCTTGCCTGCAAAGCCTAAGGATCCTGGTTTTTCTCTAGGTCCCATGTAAGCCAGATGTACAAGGGGGCACATGCATCTGGAGTTGTTTCCAGTGGTTAGAGGCCCTGGCTTGCCCAATCTCACTTTCCCTCTCTCTCTCTTTCCCTCTCAAATAAATAAATATAAAAGTATAAAAATATTTTTTAAAACTGTCTCTAAATAATACTGAAGATTTTCTAAAAACAATGGAACTTAAGAAACTCTGTAGGAATATAATCAACAAAAATGTCCCATAGCCAGTACATAACTAAGAGTTAGAATTTCTGAGAAGTAATTTCCTATTTTAAAAAGGCATCATGGGGCTAGAAACATGGCTCAGTAGTTAAGGCACTTGCCTGCAAAACCTGACAATACGGGTTCAGTTTCTCAGTACCCACATAATACCAGATTCACAAAGGGTAACAGTTTATAAAAGATTCATTCGAAAGCAAAATACCAGTTCTTGTTTACTCCCCATTATACTTTTGACTGGCTTTTAAGAAGATTGATGAATAAATTAAATAAATAAAAATAAAAAGGCCAAATGTTTTATGAATACAGATTAGGATGGTAGGAAGAGAACCTGGCTTCACAAATCTCAGCTATGTCCAAAGACAAATGGCAGGGTTTTTAAAAATATTTTTAATATAATTTTTTTTTATTTTGAGAGAGACAGATGGAGAGACAGACAGAGAGGGAGAGGAAGACAGAGAATGGACCATTTGTCTTGAGCTGCTAAAAATGAAATCAATCATTTAAAAATGGTCACTGTGGAACAGGCCAGTATATAAAATCTGTGCATCACTTTATTATCTGGCTAAACGTGGTTTTCTGGAGATTGGAACCTTTTCTATTGAATCATAATATGGATACACAGGTGCAAGAAACAAAATTTGCTATCTCTTAGCAACCTGGCTAAAAAATAATTTATTTATTATACTTTTTTTAAAACAGGACAGAAATCTTCTCTTTAGAGAGTTGTTAGTCTGAGAGAAGTCACCCTTCCCAAATCAATCTGAGACTCCTGCTATTTAAAACAAACTTCAGACCATTTGTACACCTGCTGACCACAGAGCCCCCTCTCACTCCATGGAGAATTGAACCTAGGTTTCCCAGAAAAGGACACCACCGTCCTCTGCAAACACCATCTCACCAGCCTGATAAATGCAGCCACGGAGGGGGTTGTGGTTTGTTCTCACCAGTCAGTGTCCATGCTGACCTGGACTCTCACTTTGTAGTTTTTCAGGGCTTTGTCCATCGTTTTCATCATGATCATCCCACATTTGGGGCAGTACCACTTGCTTTGGTTTAATTGAGTCCCACCACACGACCCGCCCACTCGATGGATTGTTTAACAGCCGAACTAACATGTCAGGAAGACCTTTTAAAAGATATGTGTAGGTGATAATAAACGAATATAAATGGTTTGCAGGGGACGCCTTCTCTCCGCTTTGTCCACTAAACTTCCTCTTCTTTCCCTATCTTAATCTAATAAAGACTTCTAAACTTTAAACCCAGAAATGAGGTCGTCAATAAAACAGTTATAATTAACATCACCCAAACTCTAGAATTCTCGTATATTTCCTCCCAAATTCTTATTCTTACAACAAGAGCACCAAATTCTGTATGCTTATTGTCTTGTTCTTCACTGTCCTGGCCTCTGGTTGCCACTGTTGCCAGTATCAAACCTCATCAAGAGTTGTGGGCATGTGATTTTATACATGACTGTCCAAAACGAGATATTATTAAATAATCCACCAGCTCCACCATCTGGCTTTTATCAACTGGATAAGTGACAACACACCAACCAAACAAATACTTATAAATTTTAAAACTGGATGAATTTGAAGCAATTAATATTATGTTTGAACAATGCCATCCATCTCCCGAACTGAACTTCTCATAAACAGTCATAATCAGCTCCTTGAAGGAGTATGCTTATATTTTAAATGATCTCCCGCATCAAGAAAAAGTGATTTCTTTGAAGAATAAATATCTGGGACGGATGGAGTCCAGGTAATCCCAACACATAGGAGGCAGAGGTGGATCTGCTCCCTGCTGGCAGGCCACCCTGGACTCATAGTGAATTCCAGGTCAGCCTCCGATTCCTGCACCCCCTACCCCGCTCAAAACAGCACTGCAAAATGAAAAAGCGCTGCCCTCCCGCATTTCTAAATAATTTTTATAATGGTTACAGAAACAAAACCACTTCAGAAATTCAGGAGGCAAAAGGAATGGTTTAGTGTTAGAGGTGCCAGAGGCAATCAACTTTCATTATATGCTGGATTGGCAGGCCTTTGGCCATTTTGATTGTAAATATATTTTCTATACAATAAAGAATAAAATAGAAGTACTAGTTAAGGCTGAGCGTGGTCGCCACCACCCACTCCCACCGGTCTGGAGGCAGAGGGGAGGATCACCGAGGCCGGCAGCCACCCTGAGACTACATAGTTAATTCCAGGTCAGCCTGGACCAACGTGAAACCCAAATCTTAAAACCAAAAATTTTTGAAAAAGAATTATTGTATTTTTGAAGAGTAAAATGACTGACACAGAATAAACACTTAACATTTGAGACACAAAAACTAAAATCTAGATAAATTAATATTATAAAAATACAATTAAAATAAATTGTAAGAAACAGAATATTTTAAATCTGTCTTTTCACACTTGAATATTAAAATTAAAAATTTAAAGCAATGTTGAAAAATGAAATGAAACAAAATATTTCTCAAACATATAATAAAAAGTATTTCAAAATATATATTGTCTTCTTTTACAACTGATGAATTTAGAAAGATAAAATCAATATTCTATATCATAGCTAATTACCTGATGACGACCCTGCAAGAACATAACATCTGGTGCACTGATAATCAGTATATTGCAGGTAACTAATAAAACGACTATCAGTTCCGACTTAGCAGAGTTCAATATCAAAAAAAATAATAATAAATGAAAAATATCCTAAGAAAACACAGAAATGAACTAGATAAAAATTTAAACTAAGATAATGTAGTCTGAAACTTTGCATCTTAACATATTAATAAATGTAAGATACATTAAGCCTCAAATTCATAAATGGGTCAGCAGAATTAAAGATTCTAAAAGGAACAAACTTACTTTTTAAATATGGTCATTTAAATTTTGCCGTTCAAGACTAATAATTTCTGAAGCTGGGACATGGAGGAAGACTGGGGCTGAAAGCCATGAGGTCAGCCTTGGGTGGGGCGGGCCCTCCCAGAGCACACCCTGTGCCTCCTCTGCTGAGAATACGACCAGCTGCCCACCGCGCTGGAGCACACCAGCACCGGCTTACCAGGCCATGCACGCACCTCCGGTGGGCGACGCCGAGGAGCACCGCAGGGCCACGTGCAGCAGCAGCGTGAGCACCAGAAGGCTGGACACCGCGCAGATAGCCACGATCAGGTACACGTTCACGTCCACCAGCGACGCCTCCCGGTCAGCAGCGTCCACCAAGGCCCGCGATGGTGACGGGGCCTTGGGCGCCTGACCACTGTCCACCAGCGACAGCAGCACGGTGGCGGTAGCCGCCAGCGCAGGCTCTCCGTGGTCCTTCACCAGCACCAGCAGGCGCTGTCGCGGCGCGTCCGCCTCGTCCAGGGCGCGCGTGGTGCTGATTTCACCGTGTACAGCCCCACGCGGAACGGGCTGCGCGTGCCGCCCGCCTCTGGCTGCAGCTCATAGGACAGCCACGCGTTGTAGCCAGAGTCCGCGTCCACCGCGCGCACCTTCGTCACCACGTGGCCCACGCCCACTGAGCGCCACAGCAGCTGGCTCATGCCTTCCAGCATGCACCCCGCCTCGGGCCCCAGCAGCACGGGCGCATTGTCGTTGTCGTCCAGCACGAACACCTGCAGCGTCACCTGGCTGCTCAGAGCGGGCTCCCCCGCATCGCGCGCGCTCACCTGGAAGCGCAGCAGCTCCAGCTCCTCGTGGTCCAGAGGCTGCAGCGCGTGCACCTGGCCGCTCTGCGCGTGCACCGACACGTAGCTCGACAGCGCGCGCGCTCGCCCACGCGCCGCTCCACCAGCGAGTAGGACACGCGCGCGTTCTCCTGCGCGTCCAAGTCCGTGGCTGACACCGTGAAGATGTGCGCGCCCGGCGGGTTGTTCTCCTTCACGAACACCGTGTACTCGGCCTGCGCGAACGCGGGCGCGTTGTCGTTCACGTCCGCCACCTCCACCGACACGCTGGCCGTGGCCCACAGTGCAGGCGCCCCTCCGTCCCTGGCGGTCACCACCACCTCATAGCCAGGGGTGGTCTCGCGATCCAGGGCGCTGTCCAGCACCAGCGAGTAGTAGTTCTTGAAGGTGGACACGAGCTTGAAGGGGACGTGGGGCGTCAGGGAGCAGGTCACCTGCCCGTTCTCTCCAGAGTCGCGGTCGGACACGCTGATAAGGGCGATGACTTGCCCAGAGGGGCGTCCTCGAGGGACAAGCAAGGATAAGGAACGTGAGTCAATCTGGGGCACATTGTCATTTTTATCCAGTACTTTGACTAACACAGTGCAATGATCCGCCATCGGTGGATGCCTTTGTCTGTCGCGTCAACGCGGATTTTGTATAAATTTATTTCTTCAAAATCCAAATTCCTTTGAATTATGATCTCTCCAATGTTAGAATTTATGTTAAAATTATCAAGAACCATGGGTGGGACATCACTATTAAAAGAATAATGAAAATTACCCCATTTGTTCCTTCATCCAAATCAGAAGCATTCAGTCTAATAACTGTTGTTCCGATGTCCGGACGTTTTCCAATATTCTCACTTCATACTCCGATTGTTGGAAAGTAGGCGCATTATCGTTCACATCCAGCACGGTGACCAGCAGCTGAACAGAGCCTGTGAGTTCGGGTTTGCCTCCATCCGTGGCCATGAGGACTAAGTTATGTTCAGGGATTTCCTCTCTGTCCAAGGATTTTCTTAACACGAGCTCGACCTGTTTATTCTCCTCGTTCTTCGAATTCACTGTTAGTGTGAAGTAATCATTAGAGCTCAAGCCTGTAGTTAAAACTGAATTGGCTCCAATATCTGCATCAGAAGCGCCCTCTAGCAGAAACTTAGAATCCAACATTCTGGATTCCGAAATAAACAGCTTTTGTTCCTTTACTGGGAACACTGGCGGGTTATCATTAATGTCCCTCACCTCCACCTCCACGTGAAAAACCTGCAGCGGCCTGTCCACGATCACCTCCAAGTGGATGCCACACTCCGCGCTCCGCCCGCACAGCTCCTCCCGGTCGATCCGAGAATTCACAAACAAAATGCCATTCTGCACATTCACCTCCAGAAGGTCCCCGCGCTCCTTGGACGCCACCCGGAACAGGCGCGGCACCAGCTCCGCCAGCTCCAGCCCCAGGTCCTGCGCGATGCGGCCCACGAAGGTGCCGTGTTTGGCCTCCTCCGGGACCGAGTAGTGAAGCTGGCCGCTCCCTGTCCCCCAGGCGGCGAGCAGCAGACAGGAAAGCAGCAGGCGCCGGAATCCCAGGCCTCTGCGCCCAGAAAACACCATGTCAAGTTCCAGGTTTGTTGCTATGATAAAATCTTGCCTTGATGGAAAGATGAGGTATTGTTCATTGGGAATTTTTAATCCAGTTCCGCAGCAACTGCCATTGTTCAGTGTTGTAGGAGACTGACAGCCCTGTCTTGTCTTTAGAGCTTGGCTAATCAGAACTTAGTAGACAGCGACATCACGTGGCTTCATTGTGTAATGATTTCCAAAATTTAACCTCAGCAATATGTGGGTTCTTCTAAACCATAATTATTTTCGTTTCTTTATCACCCTTTAATTGTACATCTGTACCTTTGTCAGAAGCATATGTTTATATCCTGTAGGTCCTATGTTAATTTGATTTCAGTACAGAAGCTCTTCATAGGGAAATACCTTTCTTCCCAATATCTTAAATACTCATATCTATTAGTAATGTGTTTAAGTAGGAATTGAGTATGTCATGAATATTAGAAATACAAGCTCTCCTCCATGCTTCTGTGTAGAAGGAATGTGTTCATACTTATCTAGACATTGTAATATATTATTCTGTTTGAATAATTCTGTCTTCATTTTGTCTCAAGTCTTGTGAATTCCTATTAAATTGACTTGATTCGATTAATGTCAAATTTCCTAAACTATTTTGCCTACTAAAACAGGGAAGATGGAAGTGAGTATTCTTTCAATATTCAGCATCTCTGTAGCTTTAAAATCGGCCTCTTGCAGCATTTCTTTCACAGAGTTCTCTCTGCCACCAAGAATCCTAATTGCATGTCCACTGCAGGTCTTCAATGGATCTTCATTTTTCTTTTCTTTTTAAAAATTTTTAAAAATATTCTATTGTTATTTATTTATTTATTTGAGAGAGGGAAAGAGAGAGAGAGAATGGGTTGCCAGGGCTTCCAGCTACTGCAAATGAACTCCAGATGCATGAGCCACCTTGTGCATCTGGCTTACATGGATACTGGGGAATTTAACTGAGGTCCTTTGGCTTTGCAGGCAAGTGCCTTAACCACTAAGCCATCTCTCCAGCCCCGGATCTTCATTTTTCTACTGCTCCAAAAACGCAGATATTGTCTGACATTACGACTTCAGCTTTTTTATATTTTGAGCCTGTTCTTAAGGGGCTTTGTAAACTTAAATGTCTTCAAATTAGATTGTTTTTGAAATATATTTAAATTCATAACTACAAACCTTATTTTCACATTCTACTTGATATTTTGTTATTCCCTAACAAGTCAAGACAAAACAATTGGCAAAAGTCAAAAGAATTGCTAATCAATATTTATCACAAATTCCAAATATTTGAAAACCACAACTTCTATAGCCTAGCCATTTCCAAACTTTATTACATATATTTTTATTTTACCTTTCATGCAACATATAAATTTTCTATGCCTCCTGCCCTTTGTATATATCATTGGTTTTGTGCTTATGAGTACAATATTCATTGAATAGCACTAACATCTCCAGCCACTTTGCCTTTCTACTGGACAAGTGTCAAGACCTTAGACTCACATCAAGAGATACAATAAGCTGGGCTTGGTGATGCACGCCTTTACTCCCAGCACTTGGGAGGCAGAGGTAGGAGGAGTTCCATGAGTTCGAGGCTGCCCTGAGACTACATAGTGAATTTCAGGTCAGCCTGAGCTAGAGTAAGACCCTACCTCAAAACAAACAAACAAACAAAAAGAGATACAATAAGCCAATCTTCTTGGGTTTTCACAACATTTTCCAATAAAAATCATATTTTGCAGAAAAAAAACTGTCTCTTCCTAGATACTTTTCATTCAGTTTTTCTTCTAGTTCACTTTATCTATGAAAATTTCAGTCATCCTTCAAAGACTGCCTCAAAGGTAAGTTCTCCAAGCATTCACTATAATTGAATCCACTGTAGGATATTAATATCTCCTTTTAATTCTATATACTGATTCTCAAAGAGAAAGATTTTTCAAATAGCATGTATTCCTCCTCACTTATTGAAGATTCTGGAATACTTTTAAAAGAGTTTTTGATGTTCTTTTTTTTAAAAAAAAAAAAAACTTCATTTACTGAGATATATGTTAATAGGAGTCTCCCTAAGGGCATTACACCAAATCTATAAATACTATGAGAAAAATTCCTTTAGAAAAGGTTCTTTGTTTACTCTCTGAAAACCCTCCATAAAAGATATATTTTAGCTAGAATCCTTAACATTGAAGAACGCCTTGAGTAGTTAGATTTTCATTAATGGAGTTCTAGCTGAAGGGTTTTCATTTGTAAACATAAGCATCATATGTGGCTTTTTGCTTAAGTTCTAGCAATCCACCTATTGGGAAACATAATAAACATAAAATTACTGTAACATTTTCATTGCTTCTTAGCCTTTTGACTAAGATTAGGTGTACTATAACATTTTCATTAGCTACAGGTGATAAATGTACTGAAAATTCACAGAGAACTTTCTGTGGAACATTAATTATTGATTTATGTATTGATTTAAAATATTTTCTTATTTATCTGTGTGTAAATGTGTATGGGTATGCCAAAGCCTCTTGCCACTGCAAATGAATGCTAGACATCTGTACCAATTTTTGGGTTTTCTGGGTGACTTGAATTGAACCTTAAGACATCAGGATTTACAAGCAAGCACCTGTAAACAATAAACCATCTTCCCAGTCTTTCCTTGCTATATTTATATTTAAAAACCTGTAGGGGCTGGGGAGATGGCTTAGCAGTTAAGGTGCTTGCCTGCAAAGCCTAAGGATCCTGGTTTTTCTCTAGGTCCCATGTAAGCCAGATGTACAAGGGGGCACATGCATCTGGAGTTGTTTCCAGTGGTTAGAGGCCCTGGCTTGCCCAATCTCACTTTCCCTCTCTCTCTCTTTCCCTCTCAAATAAATAAATATAAAAGTATAAAAATATTTTTTAAAACTGTCTCTAAATAATACTGAAGATTTTCTAAAAACAATGGAACTTAAGAAACTCTGTAGGAATATAATCAACAAAAATGTCCCATAGCCAGTACATAACTAAGAGTTAGAATTTCTGAGAAGTAATTTCCTATTTTAAAAAGGCATCATGGGGCTAGAAACATGGCTCAGTAGTTAAGGCACTTGCCTGCAAAACCTGACAATACGGGTTCAGTTTCTCAGTACCCACATAATACCAGATTCACAAAGGGTACGTGCATCCGGAGTTCATTCGCAGTGACTAGAAGTTCTGGTGTGCCCATATTCATTCCCTCTCTCTCTCTCTCTCTCTCTCTCTCTCTCTTGCAAATAAATAAATAAATAAAAATAAAAAGGCACAATGTTTCATGAATACAGATTAGGATGGTAGGAGAGAATCCCCTATAAATCTCCACTATGTCCAAAGACAAATGGATTTTTTAAAAATATTTTTAATATAATTTTTTTTATTTTTGGAGAGAGACACAGAGAGAGACAGACAGAGAGGGAGAGGAAGACAGAGAATGGGCACGCCAGCAGTCTCTCAGCTGCTGTGAATGAAATCCAGATGTGTGTGCCCCCTTGTGGGCAAGTGCGGCATTGCGCCCTTGCATCACTTTGCATCTGGCTAAACGTGGGACCTGGAGATTGGAACCCGGTTCTTAGGCTTAGCAAGCAGGTGCCTTAACCGCTAAGCCATCTCTCCAGCCCTAAAAAATATTTTATTTATTTACTTATTTTAAAGGACAGAAAGAGAGGCAGAGAGAGAGAGAGAGAGAGAGAGAGAGAGAGAGAATGGGCATGCCAGGACCTCCTGCTATTGCAAACAAACTTCAGACACATGTGCCACCTTGCACGTCTGGCTTACTTTGCTATTGGAGAATTGAACCTAGGTTTTGTGAGCAACCACCTTAACTGCTAAGCCATCTCACCAGCCTGATAAATGAATTTGGGGGAGGGGGTTCGAGGTAGGGTGTCACTCTAGCCCATGCTGACCTGGAATTCACTATGTAGTCTCAGGGTGGCCTCAAACTCATGGTGATCATCCTACCTCTACCTCCCAAGTGCTGGGATTAAAGGTGTGTACCACCACACCCGCCTCAATAAATGGATTGTTTAACTTTATTAACTAACATGTCAGGAAGACTTTTAAAAGATATGTGTAGGTGATAATAAACGGAATATAAATGGTTTTACCCCCGCCAACCTTCTCATGAGCAGGAGTCCACTAAACTTCCTCTTCTTTCCCTATCTTAATCTAATAAAGACTCTCTAAACTTTAAACAAGAAATACGAAGAAAGCAATAAAAACAGTTATAATTAACATCACCCAAACTCTAGAATATTCATATATTTCCTCCCAAATTCACTATTCTTACAACAAGAGCACCAAATTCTGTATGCTTATGGGGATTGCCAATTCACTGTCCTGTGTCTGGTTGGTGTACAGAATATCAAACCTGTTCAAGAGTTGGTAAACATGTGATTTTATATATTGAAAATGAAAACGAGATATTATTAAATAATCTGATAGCACACATTAGGATTTTATCAACTTTGATAAGTGACAACACACCTAACCAAACAAATACTTATAAATTTTAAAACAACAGGAATTTGAATAATTAATATTATGTTTGAACAATGTGCATATAGTAGAGAACTGAAGTATTAAACACTCACATAATCATAGATTGAAACAGTATGCATATATTTTAAATGAGGAAAGTGAAGAAAAAAGTGAAGGAAAATGAAGAATAAATATCTGAGCCGGATGCCTTTAATCCCAACACTTGGGAGGCAGAGGTAGGAGGATCGCTGAGAGTTCGAGGCCACCCTGAGACTACATAGTGAATTCCAGGTCAGCCTCGGCCAGAGTGAGACCCTACCTCGAAAAACAAACAAAAAAATCTGAAAAAAGTGCAGAAGAGCATTTCTAAATAATTTTTATAATGCAGGACAGAAACAAAAACCACTTCAGAAATTCAGGAGGCAAAAGGAATGGTTTAGTGTTAGAGGTGGGGATGAGAACTTTCATTATATGCTGGATTGGATTCTTTGACATTTTGATTGTAAATATATTTTCTATACAATAAAGAATAAAATAGAAGTACTAGTTAAGCCGGGCGTGGTGGCGCACGCCTTTAATCCCAGCACTCGGGAGGCAGAGGTAGGAGGATCACCGAGAGTTCGAGGCCACCCTGAGACTACATAGTTAATTCCAGGTCAGCCTGGACCAGAGTGAGACCCTACCTCGAAAAACCAAAAAAAAAAAAAAAAAAAGAAGTACTAGTTAAGCCCTTCTTAAACTATGTTTCTGAGTAATATTAACTGGCAAACACAATTCTTTAAGGAAGGTGAAAAGAAGATATTACACAAATACAATTGGAGAAGATAAATTGGTGAAACAGAAAATTTCAATAAACCAATCTGTACACTGAATATTAAAATGAAAAATTAAAACAATGTTGAAATATATTGAAACAAAATATGTACAAACATATAATAAATAGTATGTCAAAATATATATTGAAATTCTTTTACAACAGAATTTAGAAAGATAAAATAGGACTAGGAGGCAGCCGAATTGTGCAGGGCTTCCCTAGAATGCCAGAAGCCTTAGAAAGAGAAAGCGAAATTCACTAAGAAAAAGAGTATTTAGTTCGAATTAGCAAACTTATTATTCACTAAAATACCCTATAACATAAATAACCAACTTTTCAAATAAAAAAAAAAGGTCTCTAGCCGTAGGCCAGGCCAGTCTGAAACTCCCTGTATAGACCATACTTGGACTCAACTCAAACATCCTCCAGCCTCAACCTCCTCGGTGTTGCAACTAAAGGCATGTAACAGCAAAACGAACTAAAACTCATAGTTTTTAAATATTGCAAAGTAAATGATTCAAGACTCACGTTATCTGTAGAGCTGGGACCTGAGGTAAGCTGGGGCTGAAAGCCATGAGGTCAGCCTTGGGCGGGCCCTCCCCAGAGCACACCCTGTGCCTCCTCTGCTGAGAATACGACCAGCTGCCCACCGCGCTGGAGGACACCAGCACCGGCTTGCCAGGCCCATACGCGCCCTCCGTGGGCGACGCCGAGCACCGCAGGGCCACGTACAGCAGCAGCGTGAGCACCAGCAGGCTGGACACCGCGCAGATGGCCACGATCAGGTACACGTTCACGTCCACCAGCGACGCCTCGCGTGGCCAGCAGCGTCCACCAAGGCCCGCGAGCGCGACGGGGCCTTGGGCGCCTGACCACTGTCCACCAGCGACAGCAGCACGGTGGCGGTGGCCGTCAGTGCAGGCTCTCCGTGGTCCTTCACCAGCACCAGCAGGCGCTGTCGCGGCGCGTCCGCCTCGTCCAGGGCGCGCGTGGTGCTGATCTCGCCCGTGTACAGCCCCACGCGGAACGGGCTGCGCGAGCCGTCCGCCTCCAGTTGAAGCTCGTAGGACAGCCACGCGTTGTAGCCAGAGTCAGCGTCCACCGCGCGCACCTTCGTCACCACGTGGCCCGCGCCCACTGAGCGCCACAGCAGCTGGCTCATGCCTCCAGACTGCACCCCCGCCTCAGGCCCCAGCAGCACGGGCGCATTGTCGTTGTCGTCCAGCACGAACACCTGCAGAGTCACCTGGCTGCTCAGAGCGGGCTCCCCCGCGTCGCGCGCGCTCACCTGGAAGCGCAGCAGCTCCAGCTCTTCGTGGTCCAGAGGCTGCAGCGCGTGCACCTGGCCGCTCTGCGTGTGCACCGACACGTAGCTCGACAGTGCGCGCTCGCCCACGCGCCGCTCCACCAGCGAGTAGGACACGTGCGCGTTCTCCTGCGCGTCCGCGTCCTTGGCTGACACCGTGAAGATGTGCGCACCCGGCGGGTTGTTCTCCTTCACGAACACCGTGTACTCGGCCTGCGCGAACGCGGGCGCGTTATCGTTCACGTCCGCCACCTCCACCGACACGCTGGCCGTGGCCCACAGTGCAGGCGCCCCTCCGTCCCTGGCGGTCACCACCACCTCATAGCCAGGGGTGGTCTCGCGATCCAGGGCGCTGTCCAGCACCAGCGAGTAGTAGTTCTTGAAGGTGGACACGAGCTTGAAGGGGACGTGGGGCGTCAGGGAGCAGGTCACCTGCCTGTTCTCTCCAGAGTCAAGGTCGGATACGCTGATCAATGTGATGACTTGGCCTGGCTGGGTATCCTCAGGGACAAGAAGAGACAGGGAACTAACAGTCAACTGTGGGGCATTGTCATTCGCATCTAAAACTTCAACAAAAACTGTACAGTGACCAGCCAGTGGTGGAAAGCCTTTGTCAACTGCCTCTAATGGAATCTTGTACGTTTTACTTTCTTCAAAGTCAATAAGTCCTACCACTGTAATTTCTCCACTCACAGCATCTATGTGAAACTTGGATTTTATATCTGGAGACACATCACCAGAGAATGAATAAATAATGTCCCCATTCAAGCCTTCGTCCAAATCTGAGGCATTCACTCTAATAACCAATGTTCCATTTGGGACGTTTTCTAGTAATTTCGCTGTATACAGTGATTGGTCGAAAACTGGAGCATTGTCATTGGCATCCAGCACCGTGACGAGTAACTGGACGGTGCCAGTCAGCTCTGGTTTGCCTCCATCCGTGGCCGTGAGCACTAAGTGCAGCTCCGGAGCTTCTTCCCTGTCCAAAGGTTTCCGTAATACAAGCCCAAGAGGTTCCACCTGATCGTGGTTGGGTGGTACATCCAGAGAGAAATGTTCATTGGGGCTCAGTCTGTAAGTCAGCACAGCATTGACACCCACGTCTGCATCCGACGCGCCCTCTAGTGGAAAGCGCGAGCCAAGCTGCCGAGATTCATAAATAAACATATTCTTTTTTGTAGCTGGGAACACCGGCGGGTTGTCGTTAATGTCCCTCACCTCCACCTCCACGTGGAAAACCTGCAGCGGCCTGTCCACGATCACCTCCAGGTGGATGCCACACTCCGCGCTCCGCCCGCACAGCTCCTCCCGGTCGATCCGAGAATTCACAAACAAAATACCATTCTGCACATTCATCTCCAGAAGGTCCCCGCGCTCCTTGGACGCCACCCGGAACAGGCGCGGCACCAGCTCCGCCAGCTCCAGCCCCAGGTCCTGCGCGATGCGGCCCACGAAGGTGCCGTGTTTGGCCTCCTCGGGGACCGAGTAGTGGAGCTGGCCGCTCCCTGTCCCCCAGGCTGCCAAAATTGTCATAAACAAGAGTAGCTGCCGCCTCTTCCGGTCGTATTCTTTCAAATATATCATTTCAAATCATTGATGTTATATCCTCATCAGTGAATCTTGTCTCAAAACTTGAAGGAATCGATTTATTTCTTCATTCCATTTCTGATATGCTGTCCATTGTTGTGAATCCGAAGGGTGAAAGCGTCGTCTTTCTAAGAGAAAATGATTGTCTTTGGTCTGTGGGGAGGACACCATTTAGTAGCTAAGAGCGACATCATGTGGCTCAAGTGGTAAGTAGAAATTACATTTTTAACTTTATAGTAGTAAAATGAAGTTTATTTCAAACTGATGTAAATGTTGAGTAATAGTTCTCATGTTTCTTCAGGGTAATCTTAAATCATAAATAATTTTTGAATACTTAGTGTTGACCCTAATTTTGGCTTCCTCATCCCTCAGGAAAAAAATTTTGTCTACAGTTTTAAAGATAAAACCCTAAACTAAATGGTAGTAGATTTAAGCATCTGAACAAGTTTAAATCTAAATTCAATCATTCTAAAATTCATTAAAGTCCATATTCTGAAGTCAATATCAGCAATGAAGGAAGTTCCTAGACTATCTATGGATCTACTAACTTGGGATCTCCCTAATATAAGGAAAGAACTTAGAAAGACTGTTGACCTATAAGGAGACAAGAATAAATGCAACTTTCAGATTTTTACTTAAAATGAAATATAGAAGTTTTGGGAATCTTTGAATTATGAAGATTGTATTGAGGTAACACTTATAGAATATTCTAAATATCTCTTCAAAATTTACATATCTTGTAGAAATCCTTGGTACTCATGTTTATTTATTTTTCTATCTCATCTAACCCTGTGTTTTATGAGTACATGTCTCTTCACAATCTACAATATGATTTAGGTTCCTTGATTCATAATATAAAGTTATTTCATTAGCTAAATATTAGTGTTCATCCATCACATTTCCAGAATTTCTTAAGCCAGCCTTGAAATGTTTTATCCTTTGGAGGTATATTTTACACATGTCATTTTGATGTTTCAAACCTGATTGTTCCAACTGTAATTAAAATAATTACATATCTGTTTCAATGTTCTCCCAGTTTGATATGTACATAAGTGATTTCATAATTAATTCTCTCCTTGGCTGTTGTGAACACTTCTTGTTGCACTTCAGTAATCCTTCAGTTAATCCTTATAGTCGTCTTCATGAAGCACATTTGTTACTATTGCTTCACACTTTTTCAAATGACTTTTGAGAAGAGTAAAAATTTTTAATTACTTTTGTTGTTGTTGTTGTTTTGCTTTTTCGAGATAGGGTCTCGCTCTAGCACAGACTGACCTAGAATTCACTATGTAGTCTCAGGGTGGCCTTGAACTCACGGTGATCCTCCTACCTCTGCCTCCGAAGTGCTGGGATTAAAGGTATGTGCCACCACACCCGGCCTTTTAATTACTTTTGATACTCAGTTATTCAGGAGATTCTCTTTATAATGCTTTTCTTGCCTTATCATGCTCTCCTATGAGAACCATATGCTTTAATCATAATGCATCTGTCCTCTCCTTTCAGACATATTTAGAAGTCTTCTGTGCATCCATTTAGTGAATGTTTTCTTCCACAGAATACTGATTATTATCTATCATGTCACAAGAAAAAAAATATGTTTTCTTATTACAAAACAATCAATTCAGAAGATTTCTTTCAACCATAAGAAATAAGCAGGGCTTGAGAAATGGCTTAGTAGATAAGGCACTTGCCTGAAAAGCCTAAGGACCCAGGTTCAACTCCCCAGAGTTTTTTTAAAATGTTTTATTCAGCCAGGCGTGGTGGCGCATGCCTTTAATCCCAGCACTTGGGAGGCAGAGGTAGGAGGATTGCCGTGAGTTCAAGGCCTCCCTGAGACTACATAGTTAATTCCAGGTCAGCCTGGGCTAGAGTGAGACCCTACCTCGAAAAAAAAATGTTTTATTTAGTAGTAATGGCTATGGAGTAATGGCTATGCATCTTAAGAAAGCAAGTTCTACTCAGGTTACTAAATACCATTATCTATATAAATAGTGCTCTCTAACTATTAGTATGTCCAGAAATAATTTTATCACTTTTAAGTATATAGAGGAGTATAGGTTTTTTTCATCTTGCTGCAATATTAAGTATGTGTCAAAACTACTATGTACTCCTTTTAAAAAGAATCCAGAAACTCTACTAATGATTTCTACTATTTTGAAAGTGAATAGTGAAACAAGTAGGGAGTAAAACCCCCAATTCAGTCCTCTTATAGACATTTGACAATTTTTAAATAAGGAAAAGTATGTGATTAAACTGTACCATGGTCTAGTATCTCTCTGGGAATATAAACAAAAGTCAAAATCATCTTCATGAGTCACTTACATGTCTCAAATGTCTTTTGAATAGAAAAGAATAGAAACGTTCTCCCACTGGCAAAACCATAATTTAATTGTTAACTTTGAAAGCTAATAAAAAATTATTTTCAGTGAAATAAAACATGGAATGCAAATGCTAGCATAATCTTAGAATAATTTGGCAATTGTGGCCTTCCTAGAAAGAACAAAGCAAATTTTTTTACATAAAACAAAATAGAGGGCTGGAGAGATTACTCAGTGGTTAAGGTGCTTGCCAGCAAAGCCCAAGAACCCAGGTTCGATTCTCCAGTACCCCACATAAAGCCAGATGTACAAGTTGGCACATGCACCTGGAGTTCATTTGCAGTGGCTAGAGGCCCTTGGTGTGCCTATTTATCTTCTCTGTATACATACATATAGATAGATAGATGATAGATATATAGATAGATAGATAATAGATTATGATAGATAGATGATAGATAGCTAGATAGATAATAGGACTGCTTCTCTCAACCACATAAATAAAAGTTTAAAATACTTAATCAAAATAATATAGAATTCATAATGAAAACTTTCTAACCTAAAAATAAAAAAATAGGGTTGGAGAGGTGGCTTAGTGGTTAAAGTGCTTGCCTGCAAAGCCAAAAGATCCATGTAAGCCAGATACACAGCGTGGCACACGTGTCTGGAGTCCATTTGCAGCAGTTGGAGGACCTGGTGCACTCATTCTTTCTCTCTCTCTTTTAAATAAATAAAATAAAAAATATTACTTTCCCTTTTAGAAGAAATTTAGCTAAACTTCAATAATTATTATTTGGCAAACACTGCTATAAGCTCCCAAATTATCAGCTAACAAATGTTTAAAACAATCCCCCCCCCATTATAGATATAACGGTTTATCATCGTAATTTTGTAGGTGAGATACTGAGATCCGACCAGATAAAGACTCTAATACTGCACCAAATAAAACTAGGACAGGTGGGATTCAGCAGTGGAGGATGGCATGAAGACTCTCAACACTTAGTCCCTACTGTTTGATGCCTTTCATATAAAGAAATAGTAAATACTATAAATAGTAATACAGAGAAAAATTTTAGATTCCATGAAAGAGCCCACCAAATGAGATTCAGATATAAATAGAAGAGTTACAATGTTACATAAATGCAGTGTTTTTCCTTATGTGTGTGTTTGCTTACTTATTTGATTGATTGCTGTTTTTGCCCTGCTGAGCCTACAAACTTGTACGTGCTAGGCAAGTGGATAACTGCAGAGCTATATCCCATGGCACAGAAATACAGGTTTTATATGAATTTATTTAATCAAATTTCAACTTCTCTCAAAATTCTACAGTATTTTAATCACTAATAAAATGAGTAATAACCATCAATAAGACAAAGTTATTGGAGAGTATAAAATCTCCTTATTCACTTCTTCATCTCCATCAGAAGTACTCCATCTAATAGTTACTATTCTGTACTTTAACCCTAAAGGGTTTCAAGATGCAACAACAAATAAACCCTAGTGATCCTTGAAGTAACAACCAGAGGGCTAAAATGGAAAACAAGATATGACAGGTATTCTTCCAGCAATGTATGATTTTTAAAAATTGTTACACAGTTCACAAAAGAGTGATTACCTAACATGTCTGAGCTCCTGAGTCTCAACACACACACACACACACACACACACACACACACACACACACACACCAAGCAAGCAAACGAGAAAAGCAAAGAGCATAAGTGACACAATTACATTCTGATTGCAAAGTCCTGTAAAAAATAGTATACTGAATATCATTCTCCTGGACTGGAGAGATGGTTCAATAGTTAAAGGTACTTGCTTGCCAAACCAAACAAGCCAAGGTTCTGTTTCCCAGTACCCATGTAAAGTCAGATGCAAAAAGTGGTGCATGTGTCTGGAGTTTGTTTGTAGCCACAAGAGGAACTGGTGCACCCATACTCTCTCTCTTCCTGTCTCTCTCTCAAATAAATACATAAGTCATTTAATTAAATATTTAAAAAGTCATTCTCCTGAGGCTAAAATGCAAAGAAGTGAATTCCACAAAAAAATGAATCTGAAAAACATTAGCAATGATCTTGAAAATGCAGAAGAGGACACATCTAACAAAATTTTGTAATTAAATTTTTTAATTGTGTGGTATAGAATATGCATGATGATATTTAACTGCACTGACCATTGATAAAAACAAATGAGTAGAAAAATAACAATAAAAACAAATGAGGGTTATTATCAGGAAAAATAAAACCAAAATAATAACAGGAGGGAATTAAGTCAAATTTTTAAAAAAGGAAAACATACAATAAAATTTAGAAAAGCGAAATAAACTATTATATTAATTATAAAATTTTAGACTTACACTTGAATGTCTATCTTCATTTAAATCCTGGTGATTGCCAATATTCGACTCGACCGCACAAGGGGCTAGACCAGGGCTGAAGACCATGAGGTCCGCCTTGTTTGGGGGCGGGCCCTCCCCAGAGCACACCCTATGCCTCCTCTGCTGAGAGTACGACCAGCTGCCCACCGCGCTGGAGCACACAAGCACCTGCTTGCCAGGCCCGCACGCGCCCTCTGTTGGCGACGCCGCGGAGCACCGCAGGGCCACGTACAGCAGCATTGTGAGCACCAGAAGGCTGGACACCGCGCAGATGGCCACGATCAGGTACACGTTCACGTCCACCAGCGACGCCTCCCGGTCAGCGGCGTCCACCAAGGCCCGTGAGCGCGACGGGGCCTTGGGCGCCTGACCACTGTCCACCAGCGACAGCAGCACGGTGGCGGTGGCCGTCAGCGCGGGCTCGCCGTGGTCCTTCACCAGCACCAGCAGGCGCTGTCGCGGCAGGTCCGCCTCGTCCAGGGCGCGCGTGGTGCTGATCTCACCCGTGTACAGCCCCACGCGGAACGGGCTGGGCGCGCCGCCCACCTCCGGTTGAAGCTCGTAGGACAGCCACGCATTGTAGCCAGAGTCCGCGTCCACCGCGCGCACCTTCGTCACCACGTGCCCCGCGCCCACTGAGCGCCACAGCAGCTGGCTCACGCCTCCAGCCTGCATCCCCGCCACGGGCCCCAGCAGCGCGGGCGTGTTGTCGTTGTCGTCCAACACGAACACCTGCAGCGTCACCTGGCCGCTCAGAGCGGGCTCCCCCGCATCGCACGCGCTCACCTGGAAGCGCAGCAGCTCCAGCTCCTCGTGGTCCAGAGGCTGCAGCGCGTGCACCTGGCCGCTCTGCGCGTGCACCGACACGTAGCTCGACAGCGCGCGCTCGCCCACGCGCCGCTCCACCAACGAGTAGGACACGCGCGCGTTCTCCTGCGCGTCCAAGTCCGTGGCCGACACCGTGAAGATGTGCGCGCCCGGCGGGTTGTTCTCCTTCACGAACACCGTGTACTCGGCCTGCGCGAACGCGGGCGCGTTGTCGTTCACGTCCGCCACCTCCACCGACACGCTCGCCGTGGCCCACAGTGCAGGCGCCCCTCCGTCCCTGGCGGTCACCACCACCTCATAGCCAGGGGTGGTCTCTCGGTCCAGGGCGCTGTCCAGCACCAGCGAGTAGTAGTTCTTGAAGGTGGACACGAGCTTGAAGGGGACGTGAGGCGTCAGGGAGCAGGTCACCTGCCCGTTCGCTCCAGAGTCAAGATCGGATACGCTGATCAGGGCGATAACTGTGTCCAGAGGGGCGTCCTCTCTGATTGGAAGTGAAAGGGATTTGAACTCTAAATCTGGAACGTTGTCATTGATATCTTCTACTTCTACAATAACTCTACAGTGTCCAGAAAGTGCGAGTTGTCCCTTGTCGGTGCCCTCTATGAGAATTTCATAGGATTTACATTCTTCAAAATCTATATGGCCATTTACAGTAATTTGCCCTGTAATTGGATCTATGTGGAACTTGTATTTCACATTTGGTGAAACATCAGTTGAAAATGAATAAATAATGTCCCCATTCAAGCCTTCGTCCAAATCTGAGGCATTCACTCTAATAACCAATGTTCCATTTGGGACGTTTTCTAGTAATTTCGCTGTATACAGTGATTGGTCGAAAACTGGAGCATTGTCATTGGCATCCAGCACCGTGACGAGTAACTGGACGGTGCCAGTCAGCTCTGGTTTGCCTCCATCCGTGGCCATGAGCACTAAGTGCAGCTCCGGAGCTTCTTCCCTGTCCAAAGGTTTCCGTAATACAAGCCCAAGCCCTTTTATTCGTTCATTATTGGGTGGTACATCCAGAGAGAAATGTTCACTGGGACTCAGTCTGTAAGTCAGCACAGCATTGACACCCACGTCTGCATCCGACGCGCCCTCTAGTGGAATCCGAGAGTCAGGCAGCCTGGATTCCGGAATAAACAGATTCTTTTGTGTAGCTGGGAACACCGGCGGGTTGTCATTAATGTCCCTCACCTCCACCTCCACATGGAACACCTGCAGAGGCCTGTCCACGATCACCTCCAAGTGGATGCCACACTCCGCGCTCCACCCGCACAGCTCCTCTCGGTCGATCCGAGAATTCACAAACAAAATGCCATTCTGCACATTCACCTCCAGAAGGTCCCCGCGCTCCTTGGACGCCACCCGGAACAGGCGCGGCACCAGCTCCGCCAGCTCCAGCCCCAGGTCCTGCGCGATGCGGCCCACGAAGGTGCCGTGTTTGGCCTCCTCCAGGACGGAATAATGGAGCTGACTGTTCCCTGCCTCCCAGATTGCAAGGAGCAGAAAGGAGAGCAGCAGGCGCTGGGATTCCTGGCCGCTTCCCCAAGAAAATTCCATCTCAAATGCACAGCGCTTTGCTCTGATAAGGAGTCTTGTCTCAGGGTTTGGAAGAATCTTCTGATGGTCAGTCCAGTGCCGCTGTGTCCTCCACTTTTCAGATTCCAGATGGTGGATAGGGCTTCTTTCCGGTGAGAACAACAGGCTTATGTTTTTTCTTTACTTTCTTCAGTTGGATCCATTTTCTGATAAACAGCGACATCATGTGGCTCCAAACCGTAAGTATGAATTCTGGGAACACTACTAAAAGTGCCAGGTTTTATTAATTCCTTCAATGTCGCTGAATACGTTTCCCATTTTCCAGTGACTGAATGTGCACCTTAATTTTACGAGAACATCAGTTATTTTCTACTGTGTTAATCGTTTCTCATGCAGGTTTTAAGTGTTTACACCTGTAGTTAATATATAATTTATATAATTCAATTGTGGGGTATAAATTAGGAAAATTCATGATAAATTCCTTGTCCTTCATAAAATACGGAGGATTGTTATTAATAAATGGCATTCTGCTCATCGTTGCATTTGTATTATTGGTGTTGAATCTTGAGGAGAATAGTATCTAGTGAGCTTCTGATTCCAAAAACAAGCCATTGAAAGAGACATTTGCGAATATTGTTTCAAGAAATCGAAGAATACAAGCATCTAATTGAGTGTTTTTGTTGAGTCACCTAAGAGGCAAATGTGCATGGCAGATTTCATGAGGAATTAGGAACTTGAAATAAATATATTGTGTGGAAAACATTCACTTCCCATGAAAAACAGTGATATTCTTGTTTTTGCTCTCCTGTTTTATAAACCTCTGCTTGCTCTCCAGTACCTAAAATACCTAACTTTCTCTTTTCCTATTCTCATATAGTTTAGTCAAAGATGATAATTGAATACTTCCAAGAAGATCTTCATTACAAACATACTGATTTTGTCTCCTGCTTAAGCAATAATTTTAGTAAAATAGTTACTGCATAATGTATTTTCATAAGGTATAAAAATAGCAAAATGGTTAAAATAGACAGCCAAACCAATCTAAAATGGGCTGTCAGGGTCTGAGATGGGATGGGGAGAAGAAAATGAATGTTTCTAAACTTTTCACAAGCTATTTTTTCCATTTCATAACAATTTGAAAGCTCCCTGTTCTATGCAGAATTTCATTGTCAGAGCAATTGGACAGTCATTTTACCATGTTTTATAAGCTTCAACACCAAAATTAAGTCACTTGAAGTAATTGTTACTTTAATTTCTCTCATGAAAGAATTCCATTATGTCCTCTTGAAATAAAAGCTGGGCGTGGTGGCACACGCCTTCAATCCCAGCACTGGGGATGCAGAGGTAGGAGGAGCACCATGAGTTCAATGCCACCCTGAGAATACAGAGTGAATTCCAGGTCAGCCTGGACTAGAGTGAGACCCTACCTCGAGAAACCATTAAAAAGAAATAGAGAAAAGAAAGAATGCTTTTAAATGTAATGATTTTATTTTAATACTTTAGCAGTTCAAAGGTATTTAACTAGCTTTTGCTGGATACTTATTCAATGTAAAGAATTTTCTTCCTTAAAAGGTTTTTAAATACTTTATTTTTTTTTATTTAAGAGAGAGAGAAGGAGAGAGAAAGATACAGTGAATGGGCACATCAAAGATACTGCAAACGAACTCCAGATGCATATGTCCCTTTGTGCATCTGGCTTATGTGTGTACTGGGAAGTTGAACCTGGGTCCTTTGGCTTTGCAAGCAAACACCTTAACCACTAAGCCATCTCTCCAACCCATTCTTTTCTTTCTCTTTTAAGATAGGATCCCTTGTAGCCCAAGCTGATCTTGAATTCTCTATGTACTGAGGATTACCTTGAACTTCTGGTCCTCCTGCCTCCATCTCCCATATACTGGGATTATAAACACATACAACCTATGTTGTTTGGTGCTCGGGGTTGAACGCAGGGCTTTGTGCATCCGAGGCAAGCAATCCACCAACTGTGCTAAGTCCCCAGCCTGATCAGATTTTCTTCAATTGCTTAATAAATTGTGTCAACCCAAGGTGGTCACATACTGAGAAAATATGATGTCTCATCAGTCTGTAATTTTTAGAGATGAAAAAATTATCTAAGCTATTATACTGATTAATAAATACTTTAATTTCCATATCAAGATTCCTGGTTTTACCTTAATTTTCTGTCAATTTTTGGCAGGCATAATCTCTAAACGATCCTGGCTCTTAATGGAAATTTCCCAACAAATAGATGAGTACAATATATCTTCATACACAAACAATACAGATATAGTCATAGTAGTCATTTGCCACCTGTTGCCTTTTGAACTTATGAACTTATTTCCTCCATGTTTTGTAGACCAAAACTCAGTTTAGTAAAAAGAAAAAAATCCTCTGGCTCCTTTTCTGCAAGAGCCACACTCGCAAAATTCTAACTTCTCAGACAAAACAAAAGTTAGCATGCTTTCAGATGGACCAAAAGTGTAGATTTTTTACAAAATAATTAAAGCACACTGAAAAACATAATATGTTCTTTCCCGTTCATTTTATTTTATTTTACAGACTCATTAAGTGCATAAAATAAGAATGAAACAGAAGCTAAACTTGTTTGCACATGCCTTTAATCTTAGCACTTGGGAGGCAGAGGTGGGAGGATTGCCATGATTTCAAGACCAGCCTGGGACTACAGAGTGAGTTCTGGGTCACCTGGGCTAGATTTGGATCCTGTCTCAAAACAACAAAAACAGCAGCAACAAAAAAAATCAAAAACACAGTCAATTTTGATAATAAAATTGCAAGGCCTAAAGACCACATTTGAAATAAAGAAGAGAAGCCAAGACATTAAGAAAGAACAATGGGGTTTTCATAAAGGAAACATATGAAATAAACTAGCATTTGAAAATAGATGGTTAAAGCATAATTTTAAAA
This sequence comes from Orientallactaga sibirica, assembly GCA_036365145.1. Taxonomy (NCBI): domain Eukaryota; kingdom Metazoa; phylum Chordata; class Mammalia; order Rodentia; family Dipodidae; genus Orientallactaga; species Orientallactaga sibirica. The sequence goes on along the minus strand of JAEOAD010000005.1, from coordinate 47,171,819 downwards.
ATGAATTTCGAACATTTAATTTGAGTAAATGGGTGAATCTGTGACAATTCTACCAATGTCTACTAGCAATTCCCAGATAAAAAGGTTAAGCACTTGACTGTGAAGCCTAAGGACGCCGGTTCAAGGCTCAGTTCACTAGGACCCACATAAGCCAGATGCACATAGTGGCACATGCGTCTGGAGTTCATTTGCAGTAGCTAGAGGCCCTGGCGTGCCCATTCTCTCCCTCGCCCTCGCTTTCTCTGTCTCTAATAAGTAAATAATTTTTTAAATGACCTATTCTGAAGTACTGTACTGTACAAAGAATAGCTGACCATAAGATGGAATAAAATTCTGTAAATAATGCACTTCATACATGAAAAAAATCCATTTGCATCTAAACACTTAGCAGCACAATAATCCTATTATTGTAGTTATCAATAAAACCCAAAGTTATAAATATGGATCGCATGCCTTCTATTCTCTTCAAAATTTAGTCACAAGAAAACAAGTAATTTTACTCCCAAATAGGCGAATTGAAAACTCTAGTTAGGAGGAACAAAAATAGTATAATTAACTTTTAACATATTTCCAAGACAGTGAAAATGCTGATGGTATAAACAAGAAAAGCATATTGTGGAAAGAAAAAAAATTACTCACTTTGACAGGCAAATCAATATCGCCAACCAGTTGCTCGTCTTTATCCTGGTTAATGGGACCCGGTGTAAGACTCGGACTGAAAGCCATGAGGTCGGCCTTGGGTGGGGGCGGGCCCTCCCCAGAGCACACCCTATGCCTCCTCTGCTGCGAGTACGACCAGCTGCCCACAGCGCTGGAGCACACAAGCACCTGCTTGCCAGGTCCGCAGGCGCCCTCTGTTGGCGACGCCGCGGAGCACCGCAGGGCCACGTACAGCAGCATTGTGAGCACCAGAAGGCTGGACACCGCGCAGATGGCCACGATCAGGTACACGTTCACGTCCACCAGCGACTCCTCGCGGCCAGAGGCGTCCACCAAGGCCCGCGAGCGCGACGGGGCCTTGGGCGCCTGACCACTGTCCACCAACGACAGCAGCACGGTGGCGGTGGCCGTCAGCGCGGGCTCGCCGTGGTCCTTCACCAGCACCAGCAGGCGCTGTCGCGGCGCGTCCGCCTCGTCCAGGGCACGCGTGGTGCTGATCTCGCCCGTGTACAGCCCCACGCGGAACGGGCTGCGCGCGCCGCCCGCCTCCAGCTGCAGCTCGTAGGATAGCCACGCATTGTAGCCAGAGTCCGCGTCCACCGCGCGCACCTTCGTCACCACGTGCCCCGCGCCCACTGAGCGCCACAGCAGCTGGCTCACGCCTCCAGCCTGCATCCCCGCCACAGGCCCCAGCAGCACGGGCGCATTGTCGTTGTCGTCCAGCACGAACACCTGCAGCGTCGCCTGGCCACTCAGGGCGGGCTCCCCGGCATCGCGCGCGCTCACCTGGAAGCGCAGCAGCTCCAGCTCCTCGTGGTCCAGAGGCTGCAGCGCGTGCACCTGGCCACTCTGCGCGTGCACCGACACGTAGCTCGACAGCGCGCGCTCGCCCACGCGCCGCTCCACCAGCGAGTAGGACACGCGCGCGTTCTCCTGCGCGTCCAAGTCCGTGGCCGACACCGTGAAGATGTGCGCGCCCGGCTGGTTGTTCTCCTTCACGAACACCGTGTACTCGGCCTGCGCGAACGCGGGCGCGTTGTCGTTCACGTCCGCCACCTCCACCGACACGCTGGCCGTGGCCCACAGTGCAGGCGCCCCTCCGTCCCTGGCGGTCACCACCACCTCATAGCCAGGGGTGGTCTCTCGGTCCAGGGCGCTGTCCAGCACCAGAGAGTAGTAGTTCTTGAAGGTGGACACGAGCTTGAAGGGGACGTGGGGCGTCAGGGAGCAGGTCACCTGCCCGTTCGCTCCAGAGTCAAGATCGGATACGCTGATCAAGGCAATGGCAGAGCCAAGTGCTGAGTTTTCTAACACGGGTAGCGATAGCGACTTGATGACTAATTCAGGTACATTATCATTGGTGTCCACAATTTCCACTAAAACTGTGCAGTGATCTGTCATTGGTGGAGTTCCTTTGTCTGTTGCCTTTACCTGGATTTCATACGATTTGGTTTCTTCAAAATCTATGTTACCTTTTACAGTGATGTTTCCACTGATTGAATCTAAGTGGAATTTTGACAGAATCTCAGCTGATAAGTCTGCATGGAACGAATATACAATCTCCTTATTTACTCCTTCATCTAAATCAGAGGCGTTAACAACCACTACTAGAGTACCATTCGGTGCATTTTCTAATAACCTGACTTTGTAGACAGCCCTCTCGAATGCTGGGGCATTGTCGTTTACGTCTAGGACAGTGATCGTCACCTGAGTTGTGCCAGTGAGCTCCGGTTTCCCACCATCAGTTGCCGTTATTAGTAAATGGTGCTCAGAAATGTCCTCTCTATTTAAAAGTTTTTTCAGCACAAGTCCAAGAGATTTAATTTCTTCATCATTTCTTTTGACATCCAAAGTAAAATACTCACTGGAGTCAAGACTGTAAGTCAACAGGGAATTTGTTCCGATATCTGCATCCGACGCGCCCTCTAGTGGAAAGCGCGAGCCAAGCTGCCGAGATTCATAAATAAACATATTCTTTTGTGTAGCTGGGAACACCGGCGGGTTGTCGTTAATGTCCCTCACCTCCACCTCCACGTGGAAAACCTGCAGCGGCCTGTCCACGATCACCTCCAGGTGGATGCCACACTCCGCTCTCCGCCCGCACAGCTCCTCCCGGTCGATCCGAGAATTCACAAACAAAATGCCATTCTGCACATTCACCTCCAGAAGGTCCCCGCGCTCCTTGGACGCCACCCGGAACAGGCGCGGCACCAGCTCCGCCAGCTCCAGCCCCAGGTCCTGCGCGATGCGGCCCACAAAGGTGCCGTGTTTGGCCTCCTCGGGGACCGAGTAGTGGAGCTGGCCGCTCCCTGTCCCCCAGGCGGCGAGCAGCAGACAGGAGAGCAGCAGGCGCTGAGCTCCAGGATCTTCTCGCCAAGAAAACACCATTGCCAGCCTTTTCCAAAGTTTAGTCGCTCTTACATAGATACAAAACTTTAAAAGATAATTCGAATTCCTTGTTCTTCATTTCTTAAACTCCTCATGGTTACCATTTTTTCAGAAATGACGAAAAGGATCACGTGAATGTGGAATACAGGCTGCATTTCTTTTGTGAAGAAAGAACTTGTAGTGGACAGCGACACCAGGTGGATAAATGTGTTAAGTAATAAATGGATTTACCTTCTTTTCCCTTTATGTACTTACAACTTGCCCACAATTCGTATTTTCAACTTGTAAATTTCAAATATTTAACAAAGCTTTTATCTTTTATTCAAAGGATATCCTTGGAATTATTTTCTTGCTAGCTCACCACTTTCAATTATTCTAATTTTAATGGCATACACAAAAATAGTAAGTTTGAGTACTGTTTTAACAGTAGACATCTATTGAAAATGCTTCACTTATGAAAGCCATTGTTTTGTTTCTCTTAATGGAAACATCCCATTGGATTTTCACAACAGTCGTCTAAAATAGACTTTAATATAATTTGCTCTTTTTACAAGTACATACAGATTATTTAACCTAAAAATAGGCCTTTTTTTTTTATTGAGGTAGGGTTGCACTTTGGCCCAGGCTGACCTGGAATTCACTACGTAGTCTCAGGATGGACTCAAAGTCACAGTAATCCTCCTACATCTGACTCCTGAGTGCTGAGATTAAAGGCATTCGCCACCATGCCTGACTAAAAATAGTTTTAACTGATAGTATCTGGATGGAATCTCTATCTGATTTAAGGTTATACATTCAAAAACGTGTCCTTCTGGAAAAATCAGTTCTTGAGATTAATAAACATGAAATTGTTGAGATATTGAAATATTTGCAAAGTGTATGTATTAATATACAAATAAATATATTATGTAAGTATATTTGTATGTACATATACTGTTATTTTGGCTACTGTCAACTTACAAATGGGTTCACTTATATTTATTTTTAAATTTTTTTATTTATTTGAGAGAGTGAAAGAATGGGTGCACCAGGGTGCAACCAAACTCCAGACACATGTACTAGGGAATCAAACCTGGGTCCTTGGGCTTTACAGGCAAGTGCCTAAACCACTAATCCATCTCTCCAACCCCACTTACATTTATTAATTTAGCATATATGTAAACCATTCTCTCATCATTGATTCAAGGACAATAGCCTTGTTAAATGTTTTAGCTCTTATTTACATAAAGATGTCATATTTCTCTCACTCTTGCTTGCTTGTTTCCCAGAGATTTGATCAGGAGCCTGAAACATGTAGGCAAGAGATCTATCAGAGCTACATCCCCAGACCAGGATCAATCATTTACAGTGGCGCTCTTTTTGTTTTTTAAGGGTTTATTTTATTTATTTGCAAGGAGAGAGAGAAAAAAGAAAGACCCAATGGGTGCACCAATTCCTCCAGCAGCTGCAAACAAACTCCAGACATATGCACCACTTTGTGCATCAAGCTTTACATAGGTAGTGGGGAATCAAACCCAGGTCATTAGGCAAGCACCTTAACTGGTGATCCATCTCTCCAGCTCGCCATGGATGTTCTTTTTTAAGTTTTTTGCTGTTGTGAGACAACACTGAATGATTGGAATGTTTGTTCCACTAATAGTATATTGGATTTTCCATACTATTTATGCATGAAATTTTACCTGTATATTCTATAATGTTCACAAAAAGAAATGGTTGTGTTATTAATGATCTCTGCTATGAATGAATCTTGGATATAGTCATTTAAAAGTTTTTTACTTAGTTAGGTGTTGCGGTATACATCTGGCATCCCAGGACTTGGAAGACTGAGGTGGGAGAATCATGAATTCTGGGCCAGCCTTCAGCTACACAGCAAACAAACGGGACTGGAGAGATGGCTCAGTAGTTGATGGTGCTTGGTTACAAAGCCTGATGGTTCAGGTTTGATCCCCTAGTATCCACATAATGTCAGATACAAAAAGTGGTGTATCTGGAGTTTGTTGTTTTGTTTTGTTTTTTTTTTTTTTTTTTTTTTTTGCAGTGACAGAAGGCCCTGATGAGCCCATACTTTCTCTGCCTCTTTGTTTCCCTCTCTCTCTTTCTCTCTAAAATAAATAAAAATATTTTTAAAAACAAACAAAAAAGTTGAAGGCTGGAGAGATTGCTCAGTGGTTAAGGCACTTGCCTGCAAAGCCTAACGACCCAAGTTAGATTCCCCAGTACCCATATAAAGCCAGATGCCCAAAGTGGCTAATGCATCTGGAGTCTGTTTTCAGTGGCTAGAGGCCCTGGCCTGCCTATTCTCTCTGTATCTGGGCATCATGACATAGGCCTTTAATCCCTGCACTTTTTTATATATCTAAATATCAAACATATAATTAATTTCTACTTGATTTTTAAATATTCATTTATTTATTTGAGAGAAAGAAAAAAATAGTCAGGTAAAGACAGAGAGAGAATGGGTGCACCAGGGCCTCCAGCCTCTGCAAACGAACTCCAGATGCATGCATCCCTTGTACATCTGGCTTATGTGGGGCTTGGGGAATTGAACCCAAGTCCTTAGGCTTTGCAGGCAATCATCTTAACCACTAAGCCATCTCTCCAGCCATCTACCTGATTTTTATTTGCCAAATTCATAAAGAACTAAGTAAACATTTAAGGAGTTTTGTTTGTTTTCCTGTTTTTGCAGTACTGGAAATTGAAGTTAGGGTCTTGCCCATCTATTATAGGGTAAATGCTTTATCACTGAGCTGTCCTAAGAACGTTTTCCTTTTTTGTTTTGGTTTTTGAGGTAGGATCTTGCCCTAGCTAAGGCTGACATGGAATTCACTATGTAATTTCAGGCTGGCGTTTAACTCACAGCTATCCTCCTACCTCTGCCTCCCGAGTGCTAGGATTAAAGGTGCCACCACACCCAGACCTAAGAACTATTTCTAAACAGCATGGATCTGAGAATTAAACATACAGACTAGGGCTGGAGAGATGCCTCAGCAGTTAAGGCATTTGCATGCAGAGCCTAATGACCCGAACCCATGTAAAGCCAGATGCCAAGTGGTACACACGTCTGGAGTTTGTTTGCACTGACTAAAGGCCCTGGCATGCCCATCCATTCTCTCTCTCTTTCCTTGAAAATAAACAAATAAATATTAAACATAGACTAATATTTCAATTACCATTTCGATGGTCATATCTTAGAATGTTGATTTGAAAATGATACAAAACTAGAACTTCTAAACATCATGGACTATGTATGAGATGCCTTTGACAACTATTGTGATACTGTACATTTGATTATATTTAAGTTATATTAATTAATTGAAAAGTGAATTTATAATTTATAAATATAAATGAATTGTGTTATAAATGAATTTATAACAAAGGAGTCTCTAGTACTGATTATCTGCAGATAAAAATAATACTAAAGGAGCAATGAGTTTAGAAGATTGGACCATTGTGTACATAGATATCAGTGAACAGTTTCTACTAACACCTAGGTAACATAGTCAAGAAAAATGCGCATATAATAATAAGCCCATAAGTATTTATTAGCCAATAAATTATGACTCTTGGAAATCTGGAAACAACTAAATATAATTGTAAAGGTTTATTATTCACCTGTGATAGGAACACAGTGGCTAGTGGCCAAATTCCCCATAGAACAGGTTAAGTTCTATCTGACCATTCAGACACTCTGCTCACCAGACTTAAGGAGGTGGTGGATATCTTGGGTACTCTAAATAGGATGACTCTTCCCAAGAAAGAGGGTCATCCTCATTTGTTCAAACCATTTGTGTTCTCTATATAGTCTCAGATGAGTCTTAGGAAATGCATACTTTCTATTTTGAGGCTTATCAACTCTGAGAAGATAAATTTCCAGCAAGAACAGACTCTACTTAAATGGAGTGCTAGATTTGATCCCTGAACTTCCCAACTCAAATGAAAAGAAAACCCCCATCCAAAAAAAAGTAGAACCTAGATTAAAATGGTTGGTCTAGTTTACCTGGGAAATGGCAGAAGCTATGATCACTTATTGGACCTCTGTATGTACTTCATCAAAGTGCACATGTATCTATCTGAAAGGGGGCAGCAAACAATTAAGAACCAAAATGTAGAGAATTTTAGAGAGTTTTTTTACTCCAAACATCTTCTTTTGGTTGGACTAAAAAGAAATCCTTCACAAGTACAGGTCAAGTCCAGTGTTTTAATTATACAATAAGGAAGTTTCCAATGAAAATGCAGTCATCCAATCCAGGCCTTGACTTTTGGGAAAACTCCAGTTTCACTTGGAATAATGATATTGCCAAGTAAAACTGAGTGACCTTGTGGTGATGGGAAATATAACTCCAGGCATAGAATGAGATGTCAGAAAAGTGGTCAGTCTCTTCACAGAGGGTGGTCTGCATGCACACGCTGATACTGAACAATAAGTAGTCAACCACTAGCATAGAGCCTAAGTCAGAGTGCCTGACCAACACCAGTACAATTTTAAAGTGTTGAAAATTGAAGCAGGCCAGGCATGGTGACACACACCTTTAATCCCAGCACTTGGGAGTCAGAAGTGGGAGGATCACCATGAGTTCAAGGCCACCCTGAGACTGCAAAGTGAATTACAGGTTAGCCTGAGCTAGAGTGAGACCCTACCTCAAAAAACAAAAATGAAGAAGTTCTTTGCTCTGTGAACTCTCTATTTTGCCTGAAAACTCAAGAGATTTTGCCACTATAAAATATTTATCTCTCCAAAAATAGGTTATTTTACTTTTTAATGATGAATCTAAAAAGCATTCCTTAAGTGCTGGCATATTATAATTGTCATTGGTAGATATTTTTGAAGGCACTAGCATGAAAGGATCCATTCAGGCTATATTCATTGACAAGAAAAAGCCACCTAGCAGGCAAATGCAGACACATTCTTGATCAAAGAGCAATCTGGGAAACATACAAAGTGCATAATATACTCTTGCTCTGAACATAATCTTAAGAATAAAGTGTCTAGCTTAGAAATATGTATTTATCTATGTGTTATACTAAATCCTTTAAATTCTTACATTTTTTTCCAATTGCCATTTTTAAAGTATAAGACAAGAAAAATATATGTGAAATTATCAAGTTTCTCTGAGGTGATTCTTCTTTTTGCTAAATTTTTTATTTATTTATTTGTGAGCAGAGAGAGCATATGAATGAACAAGGGTCTCTTGCCTCTATAAATAAACTCCAGATGCATGTACCATTTTGTGCATTTGGCTTTCCATGGATACTGGGGAATTAAACACGGTCCCATAGGCTTTGTAAACAAGCACCCCCAACCACTGAGCAATCTCCCCAGCCCATGAAGCATTTTTTTCAATTCTTCAAGGTACTATTGCTCAGGCAGAGATTGACTTATGAAAAAAACTGAAAGTCAAAACATTTAAGAAAATTGTTTGCATGCAAGAAATTGATCTCTAGTTCAAAACCAACATTGCGTGGTAAAATGATATAAAGTAAGAGCTGTAGGTCTAAATTATTGATACACATGATAAAGAATATCTATATTCTAAAGAAAGAGCGAAATTTTAGAACCGACCAAAAAAAGTACAAAACCCACCTTTCCTAAGTACTCGGATTCTGGAGGTTGTTGCCTTTCTTCCGCGGAATCTGGGCCTTGAGGTAAGCTGGGGCTGAAGGCCATGAGGTCAGCTTTGGGTGGGCCCTCCCCAGAGCACACCCTGTGCCTCCTCTGCTGTGAGTACGACCAGCTGCCCACCGCGCTGGAGCACACCAGCACCGGCTTGCCAGGCCCGCACGCGCCCTCCGTGGGTGAGGCCGCCGAGCACCGCAGGGCCACGTACAGCAGCAGTGTGAGCACCAGCAGGCTGGACACCGCGCAGATGGCCACGATCAGGTACACATTCACGTCCACCAGCGACGCCTCCCGGTCAGCGGCGTCCACCAAGGCCCGCGAGCGCGACGGGGCCTTGGGCGCCTGACCACTGTCCACCAGCGACAGCAGCACGGTGGCGGTGGCCGTCAGCGCGGGCTCGCCATGGTCCTTCACCAGCACCAGCAGGCGCTGTCGCGGCGCGTCCGCCTCGTCCAGGGCGCGCGTGGTGCTGATCTCGCCCGTGTACAGCCCCACGCGGAACGGGCTGCGCGCGCTGCCCGCCTCCGGTTGAAGCTCATAGGACAGCCACGCGTTGTAGCCAGAGTCCGCGTCCACCGCGCGCACCTTCGTCACCACGTGGCCCGCACCCACTGAGCGCCACAGCAGCTGGCTCACACCTCCAGCCTGCATCCCCGCCACGGGCCCCAGCAGCGCGGGCGCATTGTCGTTGTCGTCCAGCACGAACACCTGCAGCGTCACCTGGCCGCTCAGAGCGGGCTCCCCAGCATCGCGCGCGCTCACCTGGAAGCGCAGCAGCTCCAGCTCCTCGTGGTCCAGAGGCTGCAGCGCGTGCACCTGGCCGCTCTGCGCGTGCACCGACACGTAGCTCGACAGCGCGCGCTCACCCACGCGCCGCTCCACCAGCGAGTAGGACACGCGCGCGTTCTCCTGCGCGTCCGCGTCCGTGGCGGACGCCGTGAAGATGTGCGCGCCCGGAGGGTTGTTCTCCTTCACGAACACCGTGTACTCGGCCTGCGCGAACGCGGGCGCGTTGTCGTTCACGTCCGCCACCTGCACCGACACGCTGGCCGTGGCCCACAGTGCAGGCGCCCCTCCGTCCCTGGCGGTCACCACCACCTCATAACCAGGGGTGGTCTCGCGGTCCAGGGCGCTGTCCAGCACCAGCGAGTAGTAGTTCTTGAAGGTGGACACGAGCTTGAAGGGGACGTGGGGCGCCAGGGAGCAGGTCACCTGCCCGTTCGCTCCAGAGTCGCGGTCAGACACGCTGATGAGGGCGATGACGGTGCCCACAGCGGCGTCCTCTAGCACAGGCAGTGAAAGAGACGTTATTGAGACTTCTGGTGCATTATCATTGGTATCCACAAGTTTTACTGAAATTTTACAATGTCCCGACATTGCTGGGGCTCCTTTATCAGATGCAATGACCTGAATATCATAGGATTTCTTTTCTTCATAATCCAATTTCCCCTTAGTTCTTATTTCCCCTGAGGTGGGATTTATTTTGAACTTGGTTTGTATAGTGGAGGACATTTCACTACTGAGCGCATATACAACCTCGCCGTTTGAGCCTTCATCTGCATCAGTAGCATTTAACTTGATTACTAAGGTTCCGTTTGCCGTGTTTTCTAATAGTTGTACTTTATAAATTGACTGAGGAAAAGTAGGTTCATTGTCATTCACATCTAGTACCTGAATAAGTATTTGAGCAGTGCTTGTGAGCTCTGGCTTGCCTCCATCAGTAGCTTCCAGGAACAAATTCACCTCTGCATTTTCCTCCCTGTCCAGAGATTTGCCCAGCACAAGAAACAACGACTGGCTTTGTTCATCATTTGTCTGTATGTCTAGAAAGAAAAACTCACTTGGGCTGAGCTTGTAGGAGAGAAGAGCGTTTACTCCAATATCAGCATCAGATGCTCCCTCTAAAGGAAACCTTGAGTCAAGCAGTCTGGATTCAGGAAACCTGATAGTCTTTACCTCCATGGGAAATAATGGCGGGTTGTCGTTAATGTCCCTCACCTCCACCTCCACGTGGAAAACCTGCAGCGGCCTGTCCACGATCACCTCCAAGTGGATGCCACACTCCGCGCTCCGCCCGCACAGCTCCTCCCGGTCGATCCGAGAATTCACAAACAAAATGCCATTCTGCACATTCACCTCCAGAAGGTCCCCGCGCTCCTTGGACGCCACCCGGAACAGGCGCGGCACCAGCTCCGCCAGCTCCAGCCCCAGGTCCTGCGCGATGCGGCCCACGAAGGTGCCGTGTTTGGCCTCCTCCGGGACTGAGTAGTGGAGCTGGCCGCTCCCTGTCCCCCAGGTGGCGAGAGCAGCAGACAGGAGAGCAACAGACACTGTCTGACCTCTGGGGCCCCTCTCAGAGATAGCATCACTACGATTCCTCGGTGAGTTGGTCAATTAAAGGATCATATTCTGCAAAAATGTAAATGTTCTAGTCCCTGATCAAGTCCTGCGGCTTCTCTTGTTCAGCTATCTGGAGTAACAAAGGGACTCGTATATTCCTTCTTAAAGAACACTCTCTAGTAGACAGCGACACCATGTGGCTAAAACATGTTTCTACTATATTAATACTAACTCAGTGTAAACTTCAGTAATTTTAAATATAATGGCATTGTGAAATTTTCATCTCCTAATTTTAAAACTGTATATCCTGTCCCTTGACCTTGACCACTAATTTAGGTTCTTTCTGTAAGTGAAATCATACAATATTTGGTTTTTTATAATTTCTTTTTTTAGGATTTATTTATTTATTAGAGATACAGAGTGGGAGAGAGAATGAGAATGGGCATGCGCCAGGGCCTCTAGCCACGGCAAACGAACTCCAGACGCATGCGCCATCATATGCATCTGGCTTACGTGGGACCTGGAGAATCAAACCAGGATCCTTAGGCTTTGCAGACATGTGCCTTAACCGCTAAGCCATCTCTCCAGCCCCAGTATTTGTTTTTTGACTGGCTTATTTAACTTAGCATTTAGTCCTGAAAATTCATAACATTGTGGCATTTCACAAGATTTATTTCCATTTAAATGTTTTAAAATATTCTATTGTGGCCTGGAGAGATGGCGGTTAAGGTACTTGCCTGCAAAGACTAAGGACCCAGGTTCAATTCTCCAGGTCCCACGTAAGCCAGATGCACATGGTGGCGCGTGAATCTGGAGTTTGTATGTAGTGGCTTGAGGCCCTGGTGCACCCATTCTCTCTCTCTCTCTCTCCATCTCTGTCTCTAAAGAATAAATAAATCTTTTAAAATAGTCTATTGTGTGTAGATAGTACATCTTGAGTATCCATTCAACCATCATAAATGTCTGGGTTTCTTCCAAGTTTGGGCTGCTGTAAATAGTGCTGGTACCAACCTAAATATTCAAATATCTCTTGGAGACCCTGATTTCAGTTCTTTTGGAATATTACTACCTGGTCCTCTCTTAAAAGCAAGCACATAGGAATGAGAAAATATTTTATCAATTGAAAACTTCTTTCTATATGTTGCTGTTGTTTTGAGATTTAATTTTGATTTTTTTTTTTTTTTTTGGTTTTGCAAGGTACGGTCTCACTCTGATCCAGGCTGACCTGGAATTAACTATGTAGTCTCAGGGTGGCCTCAAACTCTCGGTAATCCTCCTACCTCTGCCTCCGAAGTGCTGGGATTAAAGGCGTGCACCACCATGCCTGGCTAATTTTGATTTTTGAACTGTTTATAGATGCTTGGCAGTTAATAATGCATTGGCTCTTAATTTGAATATTGTTTTTCATTTTAGGAATACTATCTTCCTCTTATATTTGAATTTTCATGAAAGGACAACAAACTGATTTCTTTCTTAAGAGTCATCTACTTGAAACTACCTTGTTTTGTTAATTCTTATTTAACTTCTTCACATTCAAAACTATAGAAAAAATACAGGAATGAAATAAAATGAATCTATGAATGAAACAGTAAACAAAATCCATAATATAGTGTCATTTTCCATTACTCTAAGCATATCACAAATTTTGTTTGTAGCTTCTTAGAGCAAAAAGAAAACAAGATAAACTGAAATTTTTTCCAATGTCCATTATAAACAGCAATGAATAGCTAGATTTTCCTGGTGCTGGAACCTAATAGTAACTTTTCTCTGAGTCCAGTACATTAAAGTACTTATTTATAGCATCTATAAACTATGTGCTTATATTTCCCATAATCTAACATGAATCCCAAGACAACTGACTTGAGTGGGAGGGGGAAGCAGAGCATAACTCATCAGCATGTTCATGAAAATTGATAATTATTTACTGGTTTAAGGAACATCAGTGTCTATACATCTCAGTAACACCACAAGGAAAATAACTTCCAATTTATAATTTCTTTCCCTCTGTTGGCCTTCTACTCATACAGACTTTTCCCATGTACCCCAGTACATAGCCAAGGTAGCTGTCAGGCACATATGACCAATTTAGTGACTGTCAACATATAGTGTCCCTTTCATAATAGCCTCACAAACATTCCTAGCTATCCCTTCTTATGGTCCAGTTTGGATGATATCTCTTTCCTTTAATCAGTAGTTGTGATGGTTCCTCTATAGGTCACACATGGATTACTTGCCCAACTTTGAAGGCAGGACATGCAAGCAGGCACACCTAAATTATATAGATTGAATGGGAGGTTCCTTGAAGGACATGGCATCCACCTAAATTCTGCTCAGTTTAAAATGATTGGACATAGCTTCTGAGTAACTATTAGAACTTTACACAGATGGGATGTAATTGGATATGTATGACACCCACCAACTCTTATAATCAGCAGCCAACACATTGACCAGTATTGACACATTAAGAAATTGTACCTAAAATCTAGAGTTTAGCTCCAAGAAGCATGGATTGCTTGAGATAATTTCTCCAGTTTTCAGAGTGACACAGATGGGGATTTAGAGGGCACTTTGAACTATTAGTCAGGAGTTCTGAGAACCTAGAATATCTCTCACTCTCTCCTAAGAGCTAGAGTCCTGTTCCCATATTTGCAAGCAGGCTGAGGAGACTGAGAGACCATGCTCAAAATAATACCATCTCTGCTTGACACTTCTTGGTATCGATAGTGGGGTAACCAGAGCTCCGAAAAGATATCCATACCCATATCCTCAAACTATGGCCTCACAAATAAGGTCCTTGAAAATAAGGTAATAGCATTGACATGAGATTGCCATAACAATCTGCTTTATTTCCAGAAAACTTGGTTAAAATGGCCAGTATTATACTGCCTTTTTTTTTTTTTTTTTGAAGTTTAGAAATATCTTACTGTGGAGCTTAAGAGAATGAAAGAAGCAGAGCTCTTGCTGTTATATGTCAGGAGGAAATCCCCAGAAATGGAAAATCCAGCCTGGTGTCTCTGAGAGGGTCTTTTATGGGCTGTAGTATCTTTTTTGTGTTAGTTTTTTTTTTTCTTTATTCAAGGTAGGACCTCACTCTAGCCAGGCTGTTCTGGAACTCTGTAGTCTCAGGCTGGCCTTGAATTTATGGTGATCCTCCTACCTCAGCTTCTTGAGTGCTGGGATTAAAGGTGTGCACCACAACGCCTGGCTGTACTGTCTTTTCTTGAGGTAGGGTCTCACTTTAGCCCAGGGTGACCTGGAAATCACTATGTAGTTGTAGGCTGGCCTTGAACTCACAGGAATCCTCTTACCTTTTCCTCCTGAGTGCTGGGATTAAAGGCATGAACCATCACACTCAAATGAGTTTTTAACTGTTACAAAACATACTACCCCTGTTGACTAGCTGTAAGGATGCTGCAAAGAGCTATGCAGCATTTTGGGAGAGAAAGTCACCAATGGAATTAGCCAGCAGTGGATTCTGCAAGCCTTACAGCTGGCCAGCCAGGCCAAATGTGCCACCTGGTACAATAGTGGCATGTCTGTTATGGGGGAAACCAACTGCTCTCTGATTGGACTGGAGGCTCCCTCCAAGGGAGAGAATACATGACTGATACTGAAAACCTAGTCAAAAGCCTATCACTGGAGAGGTCATAAGCCCTAAGGGAGTAATGACTACTTTTTTTTAGCTAAATACATATATTATTCCCACCAAACTGCCTTCTAAACACTTCAGTTTATGCTCATAGAATAATGCTACTCTCACTTTTGGTTAGAGAAGCTTCTCTTTTCAGATGGTAGTAACCACTGGAGTGACTCAAAACTCACCATAGTGCTTAGAAGAAATGACAGTGGAGTGTTCAGCACTGAAACATCTCTATCATACTCTCCAAGGCAAGCTCAGTGTCCATTGCAGAAGAGGTGGTAGAAAGAATATAAGAGCCAAAGGAAGGGTAGTTTTGCTTACAATGCACTCTTCCAGACACAAAATGGCCTTGATATTCATGACTTCAGCTTAAACTACCTACACAAGCCTTCATAATAGGAGAGAATATGATGACATAAAATGGGAGAGAGGATAAGTGGAAAAAAGAAGGGATTCAAAGGAAGGTAGATTTGGAAGGTGGGAATTACCACGGTTTATGTCAAAATTTATGGAAGTTGTAAATATAAGGTTTATAAAAACACACTACCAGGCTGGAGAGATGATTTAGCAGTTAAGGCATTTGCCTGCAAAGCCTGAGAACTCAGGTTCAATTCCCAAGGACCCTCATAAGCTAGATACACAAAGTGGCGCATGCATATGGAGTTCGTTTGCAGTGGCTGGAGGCCCTGGTATGCCCATTCATATTCTCTCTCTCTCCCTCTCTCTCTCTCTGTCTCTCTCTCTCTTCTCTGTCTCTCTCAAATAAATACATAACTAAAATTAAAAAACACGCCTTAGTACATAATTGCTCATTATTGATCAACATAGGGATCTAGAATAAAGCCTTAAAGATACCAGTGTTACTATTGTAAACAACTGGCATAGATCATTTCATTATTATTTTTATTTCTCCATGCATTTCTAGGAAAATGAGCACTAGGGTTTAGAATAGGTCTAGATCCACCAGCACCACCTTTCTCTTGAGATCTTACTTTGGTTATTAAAGAAAGTATTTAAACTTTGCTCTTGCAAATTTCTTCCATTGGAATCATTATAAATATTTAATGAAAGGCAATGAGCTGTAGTAGAACAAGCAAGTTTTTGGATATCCTGGGATTTTTTTTTCTCTTATTTTGGTTTTCAAGGTAGGATCTCACTCTAGATCAGCACACGCTGACCTGAAATTCACTATGTAATCTCAGACTAGCCTCAAAAACATGGTGATCCTCCTACTTCTGCCTCCCAAGTGCTGAGATTAAAAGCCCGTGCCACCATGCCCATCCCTCCTGGAAAATTTTAAGAAAAACAAGTAACTATGCTGAATTATGTTTCAGAGCCTTGCTGAGTAAAATAAAACTTGAGTGACACTTCACAAAATAATTGGAAGGATTCATGAGGCAAAAATAAAGAGCTTTAGGACATTTTCAGGTAAATGGGATGTCTCCACTAAGTATTTCCTAACTGCATCTGCACCCAGGGAAATGGCATCAGGAAATTATCATGGTTTATTATCCTCATACTGAATATCTAACATGACTATGTAAGTATGAAATGATTAGATATTTTAACACAGAAATTAAAGGCATCATCCAACAAATATATTTTAAACCAAATATGCTTAAAAATATTCTGTGCATTACTCACATTGAAACCTAACAATGTGGGAGGGAAAGTGATGCTTTCTGTCACTTTGTCTACAATTATTTGTGCAGGGCGTGACTTCACAAGGAAGTATTAGGTAACACATATACCTGAAAATATTTGAGCTGTTGGTATCCTGCATTGAATGAAATCAGCCCTGTGTCTACCACTTCTGAGGCCATAGGTTCCAACTCTCGACAACCACCACCCAAAATTAACACTAATACTAAAGTATTTTTAAAATATCCTACCATTTAAATAAAAGAATTACAACCATATTACTTGTTTCCTGGTTCTATTCAGCATGCAACTGAAATTATTTTAAGACAGTAAATTTGTTTGAATGTTAGTGAACAGACTGTTTTGAATTTTGAATGGCACGTAAATGGTTAATTAAATAAGTTACATTTTAAAAGTAATTTAAAGCTAAAGCTTTGGACTTACATTACCAGAAAGATCCGAATTTACTTCATGATGTTCTCTTCTTTCCAATGTGTTGAAACCTGGAGATACTCCCGGACTGAAGGCCATGAGGTCGGCCTTGGGTGGGGGCGGGCCCTCCCCAGAGCACACCCTGTGCCTCCTCTGCTGTGAGTACGACCAGCTGCCCACTGCGCTGGAGCACACCAGCACCGGCTTGCCAGGCCCACACGCGCGCTCCGTGGGCGACGCTGAGCACCGCAGGGCCACGAACAGCAGCAGCGTGAGCACTAGCAGGCTGGACACCGCGCAGATGGCCACGATCAGATACACGTTCACGTCCACCAGCGACGCCTCCCGGTCAGCGGCGTCCACCAAGGCCCGCGAGCGCGACGGGGCCTTGGGCGCCTGACCACTGTCCACCAGCGACAGCAGCACTGTGGCGGTGGCCGTCAGTGCAGGCTCACCGTGGTCCTTCACCAGCACCAGCAGGCGCTGTCGTGGCGAGTCCGCCTCGTCCAGGGCCCGCGTGGTGCTGATCTCGCCCGTGTACAGCCCCACGCGGAACGGGCTGCGCGCGCCGCCCGCCTCCAGTTGAAGCTCGTAGGACAGCCACGCGTTGTAGCCAGAGTCAGCGTCCACCGCGCGCACCTTCGTCACCACGTGGCCCGCGCCCACTGAGCGCCACAGCAGCTGGCTCACACCTCCAGCCTGCACCCCCGCCACGGGCCCCAGCAGCGCGGGCGCATTGTCGTTGTCGTCCAGCACGAACACCTGCAGAGTCACCTGGCCGCTCAGGGCGGGCTCCCCCGCGTCGCGCGCGCTCACCTGGAAGCGCAGCAGCTCCAGCTCCTCGTGGTCCAGAGGCTGCAGCGCGTGCACCTGGCCGCTCTGCGCGTGCACCGACACGTAGCTCGACAGCGCGCGCTCGCCCACGCGCCGCTCCACCAGCGAGTAGGACACGCGCGCGTTCTCCTGCGCGTCCGCGTCCTTGGCCAACACCGTGAAGATGTGCGCGCCCGGAGGGTTGTTCTCCTTCACGAACACCGTGTACTCGGCCTGCGCGAACGCGGGCGCGTTGTCGTTCACGTCCGCCACCTGCACCGACACGCTGGCCGTGGCCCACAGTGCAGGCGCCCCTCCGTCCCTGGCGGTCACCACCACCTCATAGCCAGGGGTGGTCTCGCGGTCCAGGGCGCTATCCAGCACCAGCGAGTAGTAGTTCTTGAAGGTGGACACGAGCTTGAAAGGGACGTGGGGCGTCAGGGAGCAGGTCACCTGCCCGTTCACTCCAGAGTCGCGGTCAGATACGCTGATGAGGGCGATGACGGTGCCCAGAGGGGCGTCCTCTCTGATGGGCAAAGACAACGAAGTGATAACCAATTCCGGAACGTTATCGTTTATATCCAACACTTTCACCAAAACCTTGCAGTGATTTGACATCGGAGGACTTCCTTTATCAACTGCCTTGATTTGAATTTCATAGGATTTTGTTTCTTCATAATCCAGGTCACCAATTACTCGAATTTCTCCTGAGCTGGAATTAATTTTGAATGTTTCTTGAATGTTAAGAGAAACATCATTGCCAAAGGAAAAGAAAACTTCACCATTTACACCATCATCGGCGTCAGAGGCATTTAGTGTGGTCACTAATGTTCCGTTTGCTACAGTCTCTGCTAGGTAGGCTCTGTAGACAGCTTGGTCAAACAGTGGAGCATTATCATTCACATCAAGCACACTAATGAGCAGCTGAACTGTCCCTTCCAGCGCTGGTTTGCCCCCATCAGTGGCTGTCAATAATAAATGAAGTTCTGGCGTTTCTTCTCTATCCAAAGGTTTTCTCAATACGAGCGAAAGGGATTTACTCAGCTCGTCATTTGCTTGTACATCCAAAGAAAAATAATCACTGGGGCTCAGAGTGTAAGTTAGAAGAGCATTGGTACCAACGTCTGCATCAACAGCGCCCTCTGTCGGAAAACGCGAGTCGAGCTGTCTATTTTCAGGAATAAATATCCTTTGTTCTTTGCCTTTGAAGACCGGTGGATTATCGTTAATATCCCTCACCTCCACCTCCACGTGGAAAACCTGCAGCGGCCTGTCCACGATCACCTCCAGGTGGATGCCACACTCCGCGCTCCGCCCGCACAGCTCCTCCCGGTCGATCCGAGAATTCACAAACAAAATGCCATTCTGCACATTCACCTCCAGAAGGTCCCCGCGCTCCTTGGACGCCACCCGGAACAGGCGCGGCACCAGCTCCGCCAGCTCCAGCCCCAGGTCCTGCGCGATGCGGCCCACGAAGGTGCCGTGTTTGGCCTCCTCGGCGACCGAGTAGTGGAGCTGGCCGCTCCCTGTCCCCCAGGCGGCGAGCAGCAGACAGGAAAGCAGCAGGCGCCGGGATCCCAGGCCTCTGGGACTGGAAAACAGCATCGCAAAAGCACTACAGTACACTTTTGTGCCGCTCTCACTCCAAAATCATACTCCTTGACTTCATATTTTTAATCATTTGTCTTCTTCCTATTTTTATCCTCTCTCCACGGTTAAAGAAATGGAGCTTCCTAGGTTTTTATTGATCTGTACCTCATTTCCATCCACAAGACTTTGTGGTATACAGCGACACCATGTGGCTAGTGTGAGTTTTAGATCCGTTTCAAAATACAGTTTCTACATTCATTCGCAATTTATTCATTCGCAATTCATTGGCAATGTGATCATTTTCAATTTATATTCTTTAAAGACCCGGGACATTTTAAATACCATTTGAGAGTACGTAATTTAGTATTTTCCTTCAGCTATTATCACAAAATTATTACTATCGGATTGAGAAAATTCAGGATTAATATGCTTGAATAGTTTCTCATTTGATTATTTAAAATGACTTATTGACTCACTTATTTTATTATTAAATACTCATAGCTGTATACCAAAGTAGTAACATAAATTCTCTTTGACCACTAATTTTCTCCTTATTTTGACATTTTATTTTTACATAATATGATTATCTTTATATGTAGATTTATGACTGTATTGTCTGAGTACTTAGGTATGTCATTTAAATTTTTTCTGGGGGGCTGAAGAGATGGCTTAGCGGTTAAGGTGTTTGCCTGCAAAGCCAAAGGATCCCCGTTCGACTCTTTAGGACCTTTGTAAGCCAGATGCACAAGGGGGTCCATGCATATCTCTCAAATAAATAAATATATTTAAAAAATTTTTGTGGACTACATTTAAAACTTCTTCACTGCTGCGACAGAGACTGGATGATTTCCAATACTTTACATGTTCAAACGAGGATATTTCATGTTGGTTCTTTTTATACAGCATAATGACCAACATTTTGAGCTCATACATCTGAGTTCATTATTCCAAAATCATTATTCAAAATTAAATTAGTGTCCATTGGATCTTTATTTGTACATCAAATTTGCTGCTAACCCTTTTCTGTATTAAAATCAGAAATAATGGTTATAGAATAATTACTAAGTACACATTCTGACCAAGTCATAATAGTCCACAGTCAAGATGAAAAATGTAGATACAATGCAGACTGAATTTTAAAAGAAATTATTTGACAGTAAACTATTAATAAGCCTCTCCTTCAATGGCAGCACAGATCTTAATCAGCATCCCATAATTCGATCAAAACTTGACTCAAAGTGTGGTCAAAATAAAATATCACAAATCATTTTTACAGCAATGAATTGAATATTTCTAATTTAACTACTGAGAATAAAATAACAACATATAACTTGTTTTTTAAACTCAGTTTATGGGCTGAAGAGATGGCTCAGTGGTTAAAAATCAGTTTATATGTTTTAATAGTAGTTAAATTTAAATACTTTATTACACAAGGTATGGCAATAAAAATTCATTATTATCCTCTTAGTCCAAAAATAAAGTTAGAGGTTTTCTAACTATTAATAGATTTAGACAACACTGTGGACATTTGAATGTATAACATACTTAAATATTTTTATAAATTTTAGATCCTGAAGAATGATTTGGTGGGGGGATTCCCTGGATTTTTAAAAATGTATTTATGAAAGAGAGTAGAAAAAGTGTATGGACACACCAGGGCCTCCTGTCACTGTAAATAAACTCCAGAAGCATGTGCCACTTTGTGCATCTGACTTTACATGTGGGTATTGGGGAATCAAACCCGAGCCATCAGGCATTGCAAGCAAGCACCTTTAACTGCTGGGCCTTCCCTCCAGCCCTCCCTGGGTTTTTTGCCTGATTTACTCCAGACTTCATGCTGAAGAATCTAGTAATCCAGATACATCATTGGGTACAGATAATACAGATAATAACCAAAGGCTAGAAAAACCATACCTTCTCTAGACAAAGAGCCAGCCTAGCAAGGCAAAAGCAAACATTATAGCAAAAAGGTCCACACACTCGCAAAAGTTTTGTGAAGAATCTGTATTTATACCCTTTTGAGGTACTCCAACATCCCTGCCATGGTGGTGCCAGAGAAGACCGAATGTGCATCTTGGACTTTCATTCTTGGTGTTTAGGACTCATGTGGGGACCCTAGAAAACCATGGTGCCAAGACACAGCATACTGACTTGTTGCAATTCTGCTAGGGTGACTTCAGAGGAGGTTTGGCACAGGGTCAAGACCTTCTACCAGGGGTCTGGAGGGATGAGTTAGAGGTTAATGTGCTTGCTTGCAAAACCAAAGGACCCAGGTTCAATTCCCCAGGACCCACATAAGCCAGATGCACAAAGTGGCACATACATCTGGAGTCGTTTGCAGTGGCTGGAGGCTCTGGCACACCCATTCTCTTTCTCTCTCTTCCTCTCTCTCTCTCTCTCTCTCTCTCTCTCTCTCTTCTCTGTCCCTCTGCCTCTTTATTTCTCATAAACAAAGTAAAACAGTAAAGAAAAAAGCTGCAAAAAAAACCTTCTACTAGTTGACTTTTAAAAGGCCATCCCAACTGCAGTATAAACAGAAGGTTTAAAATAGATCCATAATCTCAGAGCTTAATGTAAAAATTGCTCAAGCTTCAACAACAAAAATCACTAAATATACCAACCACTAAGTGTTGGGCCCTGCCCGGTGTGAAGCCGAGTAGTTAGCCCAGCCAGTCTTGACCTACTCCCGGTGAGGCCTAGTCAAGCTTCCAGAGCCTGTCCTTGAAGTGACTCAGCACCTAAGCTAAAACTGCCTCTGCCCAGCTGCTGTTGACGTGGTGAAATACTATTGGCCCTTACACCTTTATCTCATCCTTTTTCCCACCCTCTCTCAAAATATATAAATACCTTCCCGTGACAATAAACGGAGAGATTCCCCCCTTAGACGGTCTCCGCGACTCAATGTGGTTTTTCTCCCCGGTGTTTTAGGGGGGAGGGGTTTGAGTCGCCAACACCCGCCTTCTCGCTCAGCCTCGAGAGAAGCGGCTGGCCCGGTTCTCTCTCTCTTCTGCTCTACCTGCCGGTGGTGGAGGGAAAAAACCCCGGCATCTGGTGCCCAAACGTGGGGCACAACAACTGGTGGCCCATACGGGGACAGAAAACTACCTGAGAAACTACGTGTGAGGATTCAGAACAGACTACGGACTGGACCCTGACGTGATGAAACAAAATTCAAAATTAAGCTGACGGGCTAATCGTACTGCTGACGGGTGTATCCTCATAAGTTATGAGGTAATCTTCATATTTAATATTCTAACCTTTACTTCTATAATCTGCACTTACTTCAACTTCCTTTCTCTTTCCTTTCATTTCCGGTTTGCCGCCATTTCTAAACGGGTACATTCATGGCGGACGCACCACGTGGACAGACCTAAAGGAGACTTTAAACATTTTGCCTCCTCATTTAAATAAAAACTCCATCCCAAAAGACAAAACAAACCTAATGGGGAGATCTGCTCCCAGCTACACTGTGTTTAATTTCATCGAGCCGTCCCATAAGGACACAGGCTCACTGGCCATCATAAATCTAAATCTAAACTCAATTCTACAACATGCTTAACTATTTTTTGGGACTTTATGCTTATGTTGTACTCATATGTATTACTATTAGACAAAAAAAACCTCCATGGCGCTTGGAACAAAACTTTTGTTTTAGCCCCATGGATTAATTCAGTCCTCCTTGCCTTAATTGCCAACCTTAAAAGCTTTTCCAGGGAAAAGTTCATTTTTGCCCTTAAAAACTTCAAAAAAAGGCTAAAACTAACTTTTAAAATCTCCTTTCTCCCAAGGCCGCCACCCAAACCGCCACCGGGCAACTATCTTTTCACCTCTTTTCAGCCTGTATCTACTGCCTAAGGCAAATGGGCGTATCAAAATTCTTCCACACTAACATTCTTTGGTAAGCTTCTTGCCTCATACAGCTCCTCCCTGTAGCTTTCTGTGGATGTAAACGGTGATCAAATACAAGCTCGAGTCCCAAACCCAGGTTAGCTTTCCTGGCGGGCGTGGAGCACAAGTCACAGGTCTGCCAGGCTCCGCCGACATCCCTGCGGGGAGCGGGCCGAATAGGACGGTCCTGAGCAGTGTATCTGGCCTGGCCCGGACACTGCCCCTGCCCCGGAGCCTCTGCCTCGCCCACACCTCCAGGCGTCACTTTTGTAAAAAAAAAAAAAAAAACAAGTCGGCCAAACAGCGAGGAGACAGACGGGCAGGCTCCTAACTTGCTTTATCTTAGAAATGGGTGGGCAATCCGCCATGAGGCCATGAGGCGAGTTGCTGCCATCCCCGCCCCTTTCCCTCTAGACGCTCCCTCGATGCTCTTAGCTAAGTGTCCCGCGGGGCCAAAAGTATTTACTTTAAAAAATGAAAAAAACAGCTGGGGACATTCGTATTGCCCTGCTAGAGGTAAACAAACCTGTTTTTCAAGTCTATATGGCTATATCCTACACACCATTGTCCCACCCTTCACTGCCTTCCCATTAACGTGGGACTAAAAAGATGGATTAATGGTTAAATGCTTGCCTGTAAAGCCTAAGGACCCCGGTTCGAGGCTCAGTTCTCCAGTACCCATGTAAACAATGGCTGGAGGCCTGGCACGCCCATTCTCTCTCTCTCTGCCTGCCTAACTCAATTCATAAAACATAAGACTAAGCCCAACTAACTCAATTGGTAATACAGTGTTGGCTTGGGATTAAAGTTTTCCCTGACAGCTCTGCCCAGCTGGAGGGACAAAATTAAAATACCTAAAAACTATCAGTGTCTGGTTACTACAAAAGTTTAATAACGGCTAATGATGGTTAAATTTAAATTGTTCTAGTCTCTCCTTACTATGCCTTATACCAATTAACTTGTTTGATTTTATTATTATTGTTACTGTTATTATAAATCTATTAAAAGCCAGGGACAAATGTGGTAATTTAAATATATGTCCCTCAATATATTCAGTATTTTATTAATTTATAGTTTACATCTACAATCGCCTTACTAAAGACAATGTCACTGGGGGCCAATTTTAAGGTGTAATGATGGTTTAAAATTCCATTCTAAAGATATACAAAGTGTGCCTAACAAAAATTCCTAAAGCTTACTGTGGCTTGACTATAATAATTTTGCTCTATGTACTATATGACTAATTAATTTCTTTCTTCTCTTGTGCTTGGCCCTATAAAGACAGACCAACTTCTTCTGCCAGCATGGAACTTCCCCTAGATCTATAAGCTTCAACATCATGAAAAACTGTTGTCAGCCCTGGATTGACCCTAACAATACATGTCTCATATCTTTTCTTCCTTAATTAATCATCCTAATATTTTATTATTATTTTAGGTCATTCCAACCCATCAGATCTCCAAAACCTCACTGCTAAATGCCTTGCCATTTTACAGGTGTCTCCAGAAAAAAATTCAGACTGCCCCTCTCTTCAAAATTTTGGGCTCCATGTTATTCCTTGATACTGTTTCCCCTGTCAAACCTCAAATCCATATTCAAAAATTCTATACTTTGCCTCAACTCCAAAAGGTGCTGGGGGAAATTAATTGGATGAGGCCCTTGATACCCATAACTACTAAGAAACTGTCCCCTTTATTTGACCTCTTACTCTCTCCTCTCAGATAACCTTGCCCCCTCGTCATGAAGGTACAATGGGCTATTGATGCTGCTGTCCTAAAGAGGTTTGATCCTAACTTACCTATCTCCCTCTGTATCTTCTCTGGGGAAACATTATGCACTGCGCTGTTAGCCCAGGAAGGAGAACCCATCCAATGGATTCACCTCTCCCTTGGTGGAGTCCCCAGAGTTTACTCTATAACTAACCAGATTGCAGACTGCATTATCAAGGACAGGGACACCTCTGTCTGATTGTTTGGCACAGAGCCTCATGTCATTGTCACCCCCTTTAAGGTAACAGACTTCACTTGGCTTCAAAAAAATAACAACAGGGTTACTATGGCCCTCGAGGGGTTTCTGGGTATAATTAATTGTCACTATGGTCCTTATAAATAGATGAGCTCCTTCTCTAGGTTAAAATGGAGACCCCCCCAGACTTTTTTTATCTAAACCCAACCCTAATTTTCTTACTGTATTCACTGATGGGGGTCACTTGGGAGCTTCCCTAGTTGTTTATCCTCCCCTAAGGAGGGGAGAAAAGCCTATGCCCATAAAGTCAATCTCCCATGAGGTCACAGGATCAGCACAATTCAAAGAACTATTTGCTGTCGTTTTGGCTTTGGACACTATTCAGGAGCCATTTAACTTATTTTCTGACAGCCTTTATGTTGTTAACCTGTTACCCAACCTAATTGATGCTGCTGTCCTAAAGAGGTTTGACTATTAGACTAGACTCCAATATCATAACCCCATTGATGATTCAAGCCCACTCCCTACTTAAACAAAAAATTAACCCCATTTTCCTTCAACATCTCAGAGGCCATCAAAATTTACCAGGATTCCTCTCTAAAAAAAAAAACGATTTGGCTGACAAACTGGCCTCTTAGCCTCAATGTAATACAGTCTCAAAAGCTACACACTTCCACTTATTAACTCATATAAATTGGAGGGGCCTTAAACATAAATATCCCCATGTGCCAGTCAAGGACCTTAAAAAAATTGTCCGAACTTACAAATCCTGTCAGCCTTTCCTCCAGGTACCTCCTCTTCAAACTACAGGAGCCAATCCTCGAGGACTATGCCCTAATCACCTTTGGCAAATTGATGTTACACACTATTCTCCATTTAAAAAACTTAAATATATTTTTCTCTCAGTTAATACTTTCTCCCATGCTTGCTGGGCATCAACACATGCTGGGAAAAAAACTAAACATGCTATTAGCCATATGCTTCAATGCTTTGCCACCCTTGGATTGCCAAATCAAATCAAAACCGATAATGGTCCCTGCTTCGTAAGCAGGACTTTTATAGATTTCCTCCAAACGTAAAAAATCTCACTTTCCACAGGCATCCCATATAACCCACGGGGCCAGGCCATCGTGGAAAAATATCATCAAACTCTCAAGTCTCAATTACAAAAACAAAAGGGGGAATCCCTACCCCCACATGACCAACTAAAAAAGGCATTATTAACCCTAAATATTTTAAATTTTTCTAAAGAACATAGACACTTGTCCCCTTTTCAAAAACATTGGACCTCAGCTGTCACCTACAGCTCCATCTGGGTCAAATGGAGGGACCCATTAACTGGGGCCTGAAAGGGACCAGACCCCCTCCTCACAGCAGGGAGAGGATTTGGATGTGTCTTTCCTCAAGAGGAAAAAAGACCTATTTGGGTACCGGCAAGAGACTTAAAATATTTACCCCAACAAGGGGATGATAATAATCAACTTTCCAGGGAGTGTTTCACCCCTGAGAACTATGCCTCTGTTTCTTCCCCAGGAACAACTGAATGTGGATGCTACTAGACCCGAATGAAGCCAGAAAAGCTCCAGAAAGATTTACAGAAGAGGAGTTGGGACTTCTAAGACAACCTGCTGTAGACGAGCTTACATGGCTTTTTATCCCACCTTCTCCCTCCCCTTGGACCTCTCCTTCTTGCTCTTTACCCTACCTTCTCCCTCCCCCTGAACCCCTCCTTCTTCTTATCCTCACTCTCGGGCCCTGTGTAATTAATAAGATTACACAATTCATTCACCAACAGCTTGAGGCAATTAAACTTCATCAGGTCAAGGCACCACAGGTTTGCGACTCAAAGGCAATGGCTTTTCCACTTACTGGCTATCCACCTAACATCCCTCCCCCGCCCTCCATCGAACTAACGACGGGTAAGATCTCAGACAGGCTGAGACAACCTAAGACAGGGTGTGGAGTGGTCAACGGGCTAGAGGCATGGTCCTCAGTGACGGGTAAGATTCCCAGAGGGGGACAACCTAGGACAGAGGCCATGGCCGTCCACCGTTCTTACAAAAACAAAAGGGGGAGATGTTGGGCCCTTCCCGGTGTGAAGCCGAGTGGTTAGCCCAGCCAGTCTTGGCCTACTCCCGGTGAGGCCTAGTCGAGCTTCCAGAGCCTGAGTAGAGTTTCACGACCTGTCCTTGAAGTGATTCAGCACCTAAGCTAAAACTGCCTCCGCCCAGCTGCTGTTGACGTGGTGAAATACTATTGGCCCTTACACCTTTATCTCATCCTTTTTCCCACCCTCTCTCAAAATATATAAATACCTTCCCGTGACAATAAACGGAGAGATTCCCACCTTAGACGGTCTCCGCGACTCAATGTGGTTTTTCTCCCCGGTGTTTTGGGGGGGAGGGGTTTGAGTCGCCGACACCCGCCTTCTCGCTCAGCCTCGAGAGAAGTGGCTGGCCCGGTTCTCTCTCTCTTCCGCTCTACCTGCCAGTGGTGGAGGGAAAAAAACCACCGGCAACTAAGAAGATAAGAAACTGAATTTTAAAAGTCTACAGTAGTACCTGTTTTCGAGTTTTTTCTTCGTTTTTTTTTTTTTTTTTTTTTTTGAGGTAGGGTCTCACTTTAGCCCAGTCTGACCTGGAATTCACTATGTAGTCTCAGGGTGGCCTCAAACTCATGGTGATCCTCCTACCTCTGCCTCCCCAGTGCTGGGATTAAAAGTTTGTGCCACCACGCCCATCTCCCATGGTTTTAATTACACCTCAAAAACTTAACTAGGAAAATCCAGAAATAATGCATAAGTGATAAATTACTCACTGTTTTGAGTGGCATGGTAAAGTGTTGTGTAAATTACTCCATCCTGCCCAAAATGTGAATTTTCTCTCTGTCCTGTATATTCACACTATATATGTTATCAACAGTCACTTAGAAACCCTCTCAGTTATGAAATTTACTGTTACAGTATTGCAGTATTTGTGTTTGAGTAGTCTTCATTTTAATTAATAATGGCTACAAAAGTAAGCATGGGGGTTTAGGTTATAACTTGGTGGTAAAGTGTTTGCCTAGCATATGTGAAGTATTGGGTTTTTATCACTAGCACTGCAAAAAAACATAAGATCAGGTTGCTGGAAATTCAGATATGTCCAAAACAAGCCATAATGTGCTTGCTTTCAGTTAAAATGTAAAAGTTCTCAACCTGACTTTAAAAAATTACTTGCCAAGAGATCACATTCATATGACTTTTTGTAGTATGCAATTATAATATTATTTTATTGTTTTTGTTAATCTCTTACTAGAGCTGCAGAAGTTACCTGCTCATTACTGGGACAAAACATCTGATGAAAGCAGATTATGTGAGGAAAGGGTTTACTTAAGGTTTTTAGTTTCTTAGGAAAGTTTCACCATGGTGGCAAAAAAAAACTGACTCACATTTTCATATAACAACAGGGAGAGAGAGAGAGAGAATGAATAAGCTGGAACTGAACACCCAGTAGGCTGGACTAATAAAGCTTAAGACCTGCACAAAATGACACATCTCCTCCAGCAAGGCTCCAACTCTCAAAGTCTTTGCCACCTGGGGACTAAGTAAGAAGCTTAATCACAAACACTTGAAGATATGTGGGACATTTTTTATTTTTAAGATTTTTTTATAGTTTTATTTTTATTTATTTGAGCTTTTTTTCTCCAAGTCCTGAATTTCTTTTAAATTTACAGTAACCCAATGACAATATCCACACTTATGGGAACTACTTTTAATATCTGAAGTTCTGTTCAGTTCCTGGATTTCTTCTAAGTCTGTCTAATTGTGACCTAACCACAAAGCTGGGAACACTGCTTCTGAAGCCCATTCTCTGAGGAAAAAATTCAGTTCTAACTGGGAAAAATGACCTGAATCCAAGTATTTCAGCCTAACATAATACTAATCAGTTATAAAAATAAACATCCAAGTACCCACTTTAGGCTGAAGGAAAGGTTATAATATGTAACTTGAAAACTTGCAACTACACTGTGCAAAAATGCAAAAAGTGCGGGCTGGAGAGATGGCTTAGGGGTTAAGGCGCCTGCCTCCTAAGCCTAAGAACACTGGTTCCAATCTCCAGCGGTTCCAATCTCCAGGTCCCACGTTTAGCCAGATGCAAAGTGACGCAAGGGCGCAATGCCACACTTGACCACAAGGGGCTCACACATCTGGATTTCGTTTGCAGCAGCTGAGACACTGCTGGCGCGCCCAACTCTGTCTTCCTCTCCCTCTCCCTCTCTCTCTCTTTCTGTCTCTGTGTCTCTCTCCAAAAAAATAATAAAAAATAAAAATAAAAAATGCAAAAAGTGGGCTGGAGTGATGGCTTAGCAGGTTAGGAGCTTGCCTGCAAAGCCTAATGACCCATGTACCACTCTTCAGGTCCCAAGCAAGTCAGAGTTGCAAGGTGATGCAAGCACAAGGTTGCACATGTGTACAAGGTGGTGCATGCATCTGGAGTTTGAGTATGTTGGCTGAAGATCCTCTAGCGCACCAGTTTTATCTCTTTCTCTGTCTCACTCTCACTTTCTCACATAAAAAGGCCAGTCTGAGCCAAGCATGGCCCTTAGTCCCAGCACTCAGGAGGCAGAGGTAGGAGGATTGCCATGAGTTTGAGACCACCCTGAGGTTTCATAGTGGAGTCCAGGTCATCCTGAGCTAAAGCAAAACCCTACCTCGAACAAACAAAACAGAAAAGGCCAGTCTGTTGGGCTTGCCTCAAAAAATGCAAAAAATCAGGATGATGCTACTTAAGATATTTTTGTCTTTTTTTCTTAGAAGGATTTATATGGAAAGTTCTTAGTTCTCTTCCACTCTTCTAAATTGAAGGCAAGTTGTACATAGGGTCCATCACACCTTAACAGAAAAACCAATATCAAATGCTATACATGGCTCCAAAAAAAGGATGTGATAAGTTATAATACAGAAGCCTCTCTTATTAGGGAAATGATCAGATCTGCATCACTGTACTCAAACGTTTTCTTCTTTTTCCTTTTTTTTTTTTTTTGAGATAGGATCTCACCAAGTGGCCCAGGCTAGCCCTAAACTTCTGCTCCTCTTGACTTTAGCAATTGGGATTGCAAAGTGAGCACCACCAAATCTAGCCTGTATTTTTTAAAAACCACTCTTTCAACTAAATACAAGTTTGTGTTCAGAGGGATAGCTGATCCTTCCTTAGAAGAACAAAAAAAAGTCAAAAGCCTTCTGACTGGCCCTGGCTGGGTGGTAGACAGCCTCCTCAGCTCAGTGCACATGATCCATCAGGTGCATTTGGCTCCCCTGACCAGCCTGCCTGGGGCCCAGAGGCCAGACACCGGACATGACTCATGCTTCATTCCTCCATCTTTGCTCCTCCTCATGTCCACCCTATTGCTTTTTGAGTTCTTTGTAGATTCCAGAAATTTGACCTTTATCAGGGGTACAGCTAGAAAAGATTTTCTCCCATTCTGTGAGTGTCTATTGACTCTGTTGATAGTTTGCATGTCTGCACAATAGCTTTTTAGTTCCATGAGATGTTGGGAGACATTTAAAATTTTTTATTTTATATTATTTATTTGTGAGGGAGAGAGAAATAAAGAATGGGTGCACCGGGAACTTTACCTCTGCAAATGAACTCCAAACACATGTGCCACTTTGTGTATCTGGCTTACATGGGTCCTGGGGAATTGAACCTGGGTCCTTTGGCTTTGCAGGCACAAAACCATTTTTCCAGCCCATGGGAGACATTTTAAATTCAAACCACCACAATGCCCATTTTCTCCTCTCTCTAATATTTAAAATAAAAACAGAGGTAATATTTATTTAAGAATTATTAATAGGGCTGGAGAGATGGCTTAGTGGTTAAGCACTTGTTTATGAAGCCTAAGGACCCCGGTTCAAGGCTCGATTACCCAGTACCCATGTGTGGTAGTTTGAATAGATGGCCCCCAATATATTCAGTGCTTTATTGGTTTGTAGTTTGTATCTGCATCCACCTGGCTGGAGGCAGTGTCACTGGGTGGATCTTAAGGTGTGGTGGTGGGTTTGAGATTTGAGATTCCATTCTTAAGATATACAAAGTGTGCCTAGCTAGAGTTCCTGAGGTGTGCTTGCTGTGGGGCTTTTGGCTTGCTTTCCTCTCTCTCTCTCTCTCTCTCTCTCTCCTCTCTCTCTGGTCCTGTAAGAGCAGGCCAACTTCTTCTGCCATTATGGAACTTCCCCTGGATCTGTAAGCATTAATAAATATCCCTTCTTCCATAACATTGCCTGGTCTAGAAGCTCATCTCAGTGAACCTGAAGCTGTCTGCTCCTCCATGAAAGTCAGAAGCACAAGGTGGCACATGCATCTGAAGTTTGTTTGCAGTGGCTGGAGGCCCTGGTGTGCCCATTCTCTCTGTCTCCCTCTGCCTCTTTCTCTCTCTGTCTGTTGCTTTCAAATAAATAAATAAAAATTAAAAAGAAAAGAAAAAGAATTATTAATAAATCAAGGTAGAGGGATAGAAAGGAGTTAAATGTTCTAAATTTCACTTAAACTGGTAAAAATAATAACACCATTTTACCATATCAAGTAGATTGCTAAGATGTATAAATAACCTCATACTTAGAATAATGAATAAAAATCTATACAGAGAATCAAATGCCAAAATACTAAAATAAATAAAAGTAGAATTTAAAAATATGTTCAATTAACTTATAAGAAGACAATAAGAGAGCAGAAATAAAATAAAAGAAAAAAAGAAAACAAAATTGTATGCCTAAGCCAAAACAATAATTCTATTAAAATAAAATGATATACAATAAGCCAACTACAAGACAGATTGGAAACATGAATTTTAAAACATGAATCTATTGCATGATGTCTGTAATAACATTACTTGAAATATGACAATAACAATATAAGAACATTAAAATAAAAAGATACCTCATAGCCAGGCATGGTGTTACATGCCAATAGTCTAATCATTCAGAAAATGGGAGCAGGAGGATCTGGAACATAAGGCCAGCCTGGGCTACATAGGGAGATCCTGTCTCAAAAAATATTAATAGGGCTGGAGGAATGGCTTAGCAGTTAAGGTACTTGCTTGTGAAGCCTAAGGACCCAGGTTTGATTCCCCAGTACCCACATAAGCCAGATGCACAAGGTGGCACATGTGTCTGAAGTTTGTTTGCCCATTCTCTCACTCTCTGTCTCTCTCCCTTCTTCCTTCCCTCCCTTTTTCCCTTCCTCCCTCCCTCCCTCCTCCTCTCTCTCAAATAAATGAATAAATAAATAAAAATTTAAAAATATTAATAAATATACCATTTGAAACCACTGATTTAAGAAAATTAGGAGTACCTATCACAGAATTTAGAGAAAAGAAAAATTAATTAAAAGGGGTCAATTCCCTGGGTGTGGTGGCACATGCCTTTACTCCCAGCACTCAGAAGGCAGAGGTAGGAGGATCGGCATGAGTTCAAGGCCACCCTGAGATTACACAGTGAATTCCAGGTTAGCCTGGGCTAGAGAGAGACCCTACCTCAAAAAACAAAAAAGGGGGGTCAATTGAGGTTTGATTCCCCAGGACCCATGTAAGCCAGATGCACAAGGTGGCACATGCATCTGGAGTTCGTTTCCACTGGATGAAGGCACTGGTGTCCCCATTCTCTCCCTCTATCTGCCCATCTCTTTCTCTATCTCTCTCAAATAAGTAAAAAAAATTTAAAGGGTCATTCCTTCAAGAAAACATAGCTATTACAACCACATATGTAAAGAGAAAAGCTAATAGAAGTAAAAGAGGTAAAAACAAATATGCAATTACACTTTATGACTTTGGCACAATTGATCACTGATAAAACAATGAAAGAGTAGGTCAGCAAAGATAGATAATTCAGCAACACCCTTAGCCAATAGGAACTGATTGATGTTATCAAGCACACCATTCAGCAGCACAGAATACACATTCTACAAGTATTCATGGTACCTACTTTGTGTCATAAATCCAATCTCAAACTTGACATGAAACTATAGCATATATTTGGTGACCACATGGAATTAAGATATAAACCAACAGCAAAAAGGTTAAGAAAAATCTCTAAAGATTGTAGAGGTGAGGAATAAACCTCTAAATAATCCATTGGTCTAAAGTGATACCCCACAAAAAAAGAAGAAAATTGAATTCAAAATTAAAATTAAATAAATAGAAGGGCTAGAAAGATTGCTCAGTGGTTAAAGGTGCTTGCTCACAAAGCCTGATCATCTGGGTTCTATTACCAAGTTCCAACATAAAGGCAGATGCATAAAATGGCACATTCATCTGGAGTTTCCTTGCTGCAGCAGCAGGAGGCCCTGGCATAATATCTCTCTCTCTCTCTCTCTCTCCCCCTCCCTCTCCCTCTCCCTGTCCCTCTCCATCTCTCTCTCTCTCTCTCAGCTTTCAAATAAATAAATATTTTAAAAAAGAATTTTCTAGAATTCTACTAAGCATTTAAAGAATAATTAATATCAATTCTACAACTCCTTCCTAGAAAATAAGAGGACCTAATACTTCCCAATTCATGCTATAAATCTGAAATCTCCCTAATAGCAAAAGTAGAAAAAGCTAGTAAAAATACAGAAAAGTACCCTAATAAACATAAATTCCAAAGTCCTATACAAAACATTAGCAAAAGTGGCTGGAGAGATGGCTTAGCAGTTAAGGCACCTGTCTACAAAGCCAAAGGACCCAGGTTCAATTCCCCAGGACCTACATAAGCCAGATGTACAGAGTGGCACGTGCATATGGAGTTCATTTGTAGTGGCTGTATGTCCTGGCACAACCATTCTCTCTCCCCCCTCCTTCTCCACTTTTCTCTCTTAAATAAATAAATAAATAAAATATTTTGAAAAACATTAGCAAATAAAATTTTCTATTAAACAATAATTATATACCATAAACAAGTAAAGTTTGTTCTAGGTGTCAGTGGTTCAGTATTTGAGTAAATCATTCCCAGCACTCAGGAAACTGAGCTAAGAGGATCATTCTGAGTTCTATGGCAGTCTGAGGCTGCAGAGTGAGTTCCAGGTAAGCCCAGGATAGAAAGAGACCTTACCTTGAAATAAAACAAAATTTAATCTATATCCAATGGACTAAGGAAGAAAAGTCACATGATTCTATCAACACAGAAAAACATTTGACAAAGTACAATACCAATTGGTTATAAAATCTCTCAAGAAAATAGGTCTGGGGAGTTGGCTCAGGGAGTGTTGTGTGAGTCTGTCCTCCAAGAAAAACAACCATGATCATATTCATCAGGAACATCTGCAAACACTTGTGAAAGGTCCTCAGGGTTGTGCCTTTTGACATTTCTTCATAGATAACAGCAGTAAGGTCATCATCCCCTCACCTGAAATCAGGCATCCCTTACTATGCTAGCTGTATGCAATGATGTATATTATCACATAATTTGGAAACACAAGGAGAAAAGTTTCATCTACACAATGCTTGGAAGATTAGGGTTAGGTGCAGGATAGTGAGTTTTCAGTGCCATGGTTTCTTTGAGGTCATCCTGTGACAGTTTGAATATATGGCTCCAGAGACTCGGTCATTTTTTATTAAAGTTCCTACTTGAGCCCTTAGCAGGCACATTCCTATTAAAGAAGACATGGCATTGGGGGGGGGGGGTTGATCAAATTCCAGCCTTAAGGTATGTTTGGGGCAGATCTTCATTCTAGCAGAAAGATGTGGAGGGAGCAGTTTGAGCTCTGGCAATTCATGCTTACTGCTTTTTGGTGTTTGCTGGCTGGTGGTGACTCTCTGCTTGGATATATGAAAGGGGCCCAGCTTCCCCTGCCATTGATAGGACTTGTCCTGGATATGTAAGCCTGAAATATACCCTTTCCTCCCATAAACTGTGTCTGATTGGATGTTAATCCCAGAAACAAGGAACTGATTGCAACACATCCATACTTCCATATATAACCCCTAGCCCATCTTTGTAATTAAAAACTAATAAATTTATTAAT
The DNA here is from genome assembly GCA_036365145.1 of Orientallactaga sibirica. NCBI lineage: Eukaryota > Metazoa > Chordata > Mammalia > Rodentia > Dipodidae > Orientallactaga > Orientallactaga sibirica. The sequence goes on along the minus strand of JAEOAD010000005.1, from coordinate 47,136,868 downwards.
TTTCCAAGCTGAACTTAGGTTGAATTGCAGTTTAGTCTGTTGGTGGTGTCCTTGTCTGCATCTCTCCAGGAAAATTTTCATGCAACAGTGGGTCAAAGTGCCTGCTATGCAATCCTGACAACATGAGTTTACATCCCCAGAAGTCACATAAATTAATAAGCATCTGTCATCCCAGCCTTCTTACAGTCAGATGGGAGGAAGAGATAGGATAATTGTACATACAACAGTTAACAGCAAGAGACCAACACCCAAAATTGACCAGTCCTTCTATGAAGGTAACATTACCTTAATACCAAAACAAAGATAAAACAAGAAACATATCAAAAGCATTATCCACCTTTATCAAGCTGACTTCATCCCAGGGATGCAAGGATGGTTCTGAAATCAGTTGATGTAATACACCACATAAATAATCTTAAACACAAGAACCACATGATCATTTCAATAGATGCAGAGAAGGCCTTAAACAAAATACATCACTTCAAGATCAAAATGGTAGAGAGCCAGGCATGGTGGCACATGCCTTTAATCCCAGCATTCAGGAGGCAGAGGTAGGAGGATCGCCGTGAGTTTGAGGCCACCCTGAGACTACATAGTTAATTCCAAGTCAGCCTGGGCCAGAGTGAGACCTTACCTCGAAAAAACAAACAAAAATGGTAGAGAGACTAGGCATGGAGAGTTTATATCTCAAAATAATAAAAGCTATATACAAAGCACCTAAAGACCAAATAATTTTTAATGGGGAAAGTCTTTAAAAGTTCCCATTAGGGGCTGGAGAGATGGCTTAGCAGTTAAGGCACTTGTCTGTGAAGCCTAAGTACCCAAGTTTGATTCTCCAGATCCCACATTAGCCAGATTCACATGGTGGCACATGCATCTGGAGTTCAATTGCAGTGGCTAGTAACCCTGGGGTGCCCATTCTCTATCTCTCTCTCTCTAATAAATAAATAAAAAGTACAATATTTTTAAAGTTCCCATTAAAATCAGGAACAAGACAGGAGTGCCCACTCTCTTCAACATAATATTAAAAGTACTAGCCCAAGCAGTATGAAAGGAGAAAGATATAAAAGGGATACAAATTGGAAAGGAAGAAGTCAAACTATCCCTATTTGCAGATGAGATAATCTTATACATAAGTAACCTGAAAGACTCTAGACTCTACCATAAAACTTATAAAGGTGATTAAATCCTTAAGCAAAGTGACAGGATACAAAATCAATACACAGACATCAGTAGCCTTCCTTTTCACAACAGACAAACATACAGAAAAAGAAATAAGTAGTTTCAATAGCCATACAAAAAAATCAAATACTTGGAATAACATTAACCAAGAATGTGAAAGACCTATATAATGAAAACATAAAAACAAACACTCAAGAAAGAAATTTAGAAGGGCATGAGGAGATGGAAAAACTCCATGCTCCTGGATAGGTAGAATTAATATTGTAAAAATGGCAATTCTACTAAAAGTAATATACAGATATTCAATGCAATACCCATGCAAATTCCAGCATCATTCTTCACATAGATAGAAAAAGTAATCTTAAAATTCATGTGGAATAGCAAAAGACATCAGATATTGAAAAATATCCTCAACAAAAAAACATACCTCTTAAGGTATCACCATACTCAATTTAAAGCTATACTACAAAGTCATAGTAACAAATACAGCATGATACTGGCATAAAAACATATAGGATAATGGAACAAAATTGAAGACCCAGCCCTTAGTTCAAGTAATAACAGCTATTCAATCTTTGACAAATGAGCCAACAACATACACTGGAGAAAATACAGCATCTTCAACAAATGGTGCTGGATAAATTAGATAGCCACATGTAGAAAAATGAAACTAAGGCATTTGCCTGCAAAACCAAAGGACCCTGGTTCAATTCTCCAGGACCCATGTAAGCCAGATGCACAAGGGGGCACATGCATCTAAAGTTAGTTTGCAGGAGATGGATGCCCTAGCATACCCATTATCTCTCCCTCTCTCTCTCTCTCTCTCTCTCAAATAAATAAATAAACAAATAAAATATATTTTTAAAAAGAAAAATGAAACTAAGAGCTGGGTGTGGTGGTGCATGCTTTTACAAGGGCAATGCCTTATCCATTAAGCCACTGGGACTTCTATGTGCATGCTTTTAAACCCAACACTTGGGAAGCAGAGATAAGAGGATCACTGTGAGTTCGAGGCCAGTCTGAGAATACACAGTGAATTCCAGGTCAGCCTGGGCTAGAGCAATACTCTGCTTCAAAAAAAAAAAAAAAAAAAGTAAGAAAGAAAAATGAAACTAGACCCAGTCATCTCACATGCACAAAAAAATCCACTCCAAATGGATTAAAGACCTCAATATAAGACCTGAAACTCAAACATCTGGAAGAGAAAATAGAAGAAACTCTCCACAATATGGGAGTAGTGAAAGGCTTCCTAGTAACCCAGGAAATTAAAACAATTACTTAACCAGTGAAATCTCATGAAGCTAAAAAGCTTTTGTACAGACAAAAATACCATAAATATAGCCAATAGTCTAGCCAGAGAATGGGAGAAAATCTTTGCCAGCTATGCCACTGACAGAGACCTAATATCTAGAATCTACAAATAACTAAAAAAACTAAACAAGAAAAAAATTAAACAATCCACTCAAAAAATGGGGGAGAAAACTGAATAGAGAATTCTCAAAAGAAGAAATACAAATGGTTAAGAAAATGTACAACATTCTTAACCATCACAGAAATGCAAATTAAAACAACTATGAGATTTCACCTTTTTCCAGTCAGGATGGTTATCATTGAAAAATCAAGCAACAATAAATGTAGATGAAAATGTGAGAAAACAGGAATCCTCATTCATTGCTGGTAGGAGTCCCAACTTGTACAACCACCATGGAAATCAGTATGAAGACTCTGCAAAATAAGAAAATAGAGCTTCCAACTAACCTAGCTATTTCTCTACTGGGCATCTACCCTAAAGGCTCCACTCTTCACTGCATAGATATTTGCTCAACCATGCTTTATTCACAATAACTAAGAATTGGAATCAACCCAGATGCCCATTGTTTGATAAATGGATAATGAAGATGTGGTACTTATACACAATGGAACTCTACTCACCAGTAAGAAAAAAAAGAAATAATGAAATTGTTAGGAAAATGGACAGACTTGGAACAGATCACACTAAGCCAACTCACACAAGCATAGAAAGACAAATACCATATGTTCTCCCTCATCTGTGGTTCCTAACCTGGAAGAGCTTGAGTTGCATGCATACTTGACAGGAAACTCAAGGGACAGATAATAGGCATAGAAAGGTTTGGGGAGAGCAATGGGAGGGTGGGAAGATATACATAAAACTAAAGCCAAAATGAATTGGTACTATAGAAATCTTCTTCCTGGATTGTAGACTAAAAGCTATAACCGTCAATAGGAATATGGGTGATTGTCTGGGTAAAAAGGCCTACATCTTGAGTAGTGACCCTTGGATAAGGTCTGTTCTGGAATGTCACCCATGCACAGAAAAAGAACAATGTAACCTAAAAATAAATGGTTATCTTATGGCTTTGGGGCTAATCTTGTCCTGTTGAGATCTTATCAGTTATAATGTGGAACATCTTGAGGCTGAGACCTGTTGATAGTAATACCTGAGCTGCTGACAAACTTCCCTGTTCTCCTGTAAAATGGCAAAAGATTAATAAAATTCAAGCTTCTGTCAAAGCCTTGTGTCTCTTGTCCCTTGCCTCTAGGGTCCTGAAGCCCCGCTGGCCGGGCAATTATGGGGTTGTCTGGTAAAAGGACCCTGGAGGGGTTGGGATGTCCTCCTAAAACAAATGGCTCTGGCTTATAATTCCCAGTACCAGAAATCAATTATAATCCAATTTGAGCTGTTGATCAGAGAGACCCAAAACAAAACAAGCTTCTGTCAAAGCACTTGATTGCCTGCCTGAGGTAAAAGGTAAGGCCCTATTGCTGAAGACACCACATGCTGCTAACACAGTACATAGAGAGATCCAACTGTAATCTGGACCAAATCCAGTTCCCAGATGGTCTGCCCTTGTAGTACTGGAAAGCACTCCTTGAGTTGCTGGGGGAAATTGGCCAACAAAATTGTCAGCAAGCAGAGGACACTGCTAAATGAAAGCAACCAGCCTGACAAGATGTATACACCTGTGCAATAGTGGAACACAGCATAGGTGGGTAACTAATGGCTCTCTTATTAGCTAAGAAAGCAACTCATTGGAAAGGAACCTATAGCTGAAACTGGGAACAAATTCAGAACCCTGTGGAGACCAGGATCATAGACAACAATGAGAAGCTCCCAATAGTCTTTGGCCAAAAGAGAGGATACATCCATTAAAAGGTCTATAAATTAAAGCCAGGCGTGGTGGCGCATGCCTTTAATCCCAGCACTCGGGAGGCAGAGGTAGGAGGATCGCCGAGAGTTCGAGGCCACCCTGAGACTACATAGTTAATTCCAGGTCAGCCTGGACCAGAGTGAGACCCTACCTCGCAAAACCAAAAAAAAAAGGTCTCTAAATTAACTATACCTATCCCCTTTAACATATGCCAATCTTGCTCTCCATTGGAGAATCTGTTTTTCTTTGACAGAGGGAAGAGTGATCCAAGGACAACCAAAATACATCAACAAGACAAGAAAAGATAGCTGACTTGCTATCAAAAGATGAGCACCCCCTCACACATCAGCTAGGCCCCAGATGAAATTACAGAGATTGGTGAGATGAGCAATAATGCTGCTTCCACAGTGAGCCTGACAACCTGTGCCAGGGTGACAGCAATAGACACTGAGGACACTCAAAACACCAAAGCAGAAATCCAGAAGCTGCTGAGAGCTCGACAGTAAAGCAGACTTAAAACACATCTACCATGGCTCAGGGAATTTTGCAGAAGAGGGGGTGCAAAGATTGTAAGAGCCACAGGGTAGGAGAGAATTTCCAGAGGCATTGCCCCTTCCACACATTGACTGATTGCTGCTCTCACAAGTCATAATCCACAATAGCATGATGAATACCAGCAATTCCACTTAGAAGGACCCTCAGTGGAATGGTAGCAGGGAGAAGGGGAAGGATGGTACCAATATATGGTGTGTTGATACAAAGCTTCTATTTGCTGGGCATGATGGCACACACCTTTAATCCCAGCACTCAGGAGTTAGAGGTAGGAGGATCACTGTGAGTTCAAGGCTACCCTAAGACTACATGGTGAATTCCAGGTCAGCCTGAGCTAGAGGGAGACCTTACCTCAAAAAACAAACAAACAAAAGTTTCTACTTAATAATGGAAAATCCAGCTAGAGATATGGCTTATCAGTTAAGGCACAGCTCAAGAAAAACACAGTTTAAGAGCCAGGTATGGTGGCACACTCCTTTAATCCCAGAACTTGGGAGGCAGAGGTAGAAGGATTTCCATGAGTTAGAGGCCACCCTGAAAATACAGAGTGAATTCCAGGTCAGCCTGGGCTAGAGTAAGACCCTACCTCGAATAAAGGAAGAAAGAAAGAAAGAAAGAAAGAAAGAAAGAAAGAAAGAAAGAAAGAAAGAAAGAAAGAAAGAGAAAAACACATCTCAAATGTGCTTATCTAGTGGTGCTATTTTAGAAGGTTATGCAAAGTAGGAAGTGGCACCTAAATGGAGAAAGTAGATCATTGATTTATTCTTTCACTCTCACCCTCTTTATCTCTTTCTCCACCCATCCATCTTCCTTCATAGCTATCATAAGTTTAGCAGCATTATTTTGCCAGAACTCCCTCCATGATAATTCTATGTGAACACACTGGAGCTAGTTGACTGGAGTTTAAAACCTCTGCAACCATAAGCCAAAATAAACATTTTCTACCTGAAGATATTCATGTCAGGTATTTTGTCACAGAAATGAAAATTCTAAAACATGACATAGCTGGGCATTGTGGCACACGCCTTTAATCCCAGCACTTGGGAGGCAGAGGTAGGTGGATCGCCTGAGTTCAAGGCCACCCTGAGATCACATAGTGAATTCCAAGTCAGCCTGGACTAGAGTGAAACCCTACCTCAAAAAAAATGACATGTGAACTCATTAATATGCATTATTTTTAGATTTTATGTAGCAATTAAAATAGATTAATAAAACATTTGGCTCTGGCCTGTAACTCCCAGTTCCAGAATAAGTGCTATCCATATTGAGCTGTTGATCAGAGGGACATATGAGGTACCCAAAATAAGACAGACTTCTGTCAAAGCACTTGATTACCCACCTGAGGTAAAAGATAAGATTCTATTTCTGAAGACACCATAAGGTGCTGACACAGAACACCATGAGACCAGGCTGGAATCTGGAGGAAAGCCAGTCCCCAAGTGGTTAACCTGTTTACTGCAGGAAAGTGTTACATGAGATAGTAGGGAATGTATCCTACAATGTTGTGAGCAAACAGGGGTCAGATACTCAGAAGCCTGGAAAGTACTGCATGAGCTACTGGGGAAAAGTTGCCAACAACAGTCTGAGCAACCAGAGGTCTAAGCTACCCAGAAACAAAACACCCTGACAGGATGCACATGCCACTGCAATAGTGGCACAGAGCCTTGGTGGGTAACCAATAGATTTATGATTGGTTAAAAGATATGCTCAGGAACCCATATTTGAAATTGGGAACCAGTTCAGAATCTGTGGAGACAAAGATTATGCTCTCTATTGTCAAGTTCTCACTATCTTTGGCTACAAAAGGGATTACATACATCAAATTCTCCCTTTATTAATAGTGCTTATCCCATTTAAACTATGCTGCCTTCACTCTCCTTTGAAGAATCTGGTATTTGGTGTTTTTTTTTTTTCAGAAGGTAGTGAGACAAGAGGAGATAAACTGTCCCTCACATTTCAGCCAAGCCACAGCTGAAACCACAGAGGAATTGGGAGGCAAGCATGAGTGCTGCTTCTGTGCTGACCCTGATAATCAGCCCCAGGGTATAGGAGGCAGACCCTGGGGATACTCAATACCTACCAAAGCAGAGTTCCAGAGGCTCCTAAGATCTCATCACTGAAGTAGGCTTAAAACTCATCACTATTGCTCAGGGAATTTTGTGGAAGAGTGGCCAGAAAGTCTCAAATAAATGTCATTCCTCCAATAAACTGTGCATGGTTTGGACATTCATCCTAGCAATGTGAGGATGACTACTAAAATGGCCTAAAACCCAAAAACCAACTTGCAGTAAGCCTCTTTGGAAAATTAGTGCATTCAAAATCAGCCACAAAAAATGCTGAAACTTAGAGAGTGATGTGAATTTACATGCAAACGTCCTGAGAATGTACCAATCTTTAACACTAGGCTGATCTCTGTGATTATAACAAGGTACTCTGTAGTGAAGAGATGCCACATCACAGAGCCAATCTCTCTCTCCTACCCTTAGCCTGTGTGTTTGTTCTTCTTTATTTTGTTTTTCTCAAGGTTATCCGTTAAAACTGAATACTAACTAAAAGGACAATCATAACTGATCACATTGGACATGAAATAATGTGCAAGACACATTTGGAAAAGTCTCAAAACAAAAAAAAAAACTACTACAGTCTTTGACAATTAAAACATCAAATTCTGAAGCATTTGATGCTATCATTTGAATGTGAAATAGTCTCCCGAGGCCTATGTATTTGAACATTTGATTCCCAGTGAGTAATGGTATTTTGGAAGACTATGTCACCTTTGTGGTCTAGTTGGTAGACATAGGACATGGGACACAATCATTTGAGGGTTATGCATACCTGCAGTTTTGGTCTAGCTCTCAGTTTCCTGATCAACCAGGTTTTGCAGAATTTCCTCCTCACACTCTTATAAAATTACAGATGGACCAATTCTAATCATAATGCCTTCCCTACAGTGATGGACTATATCCCCTGAAATTGTGTACCAAAATAAATTTCTCATTCCTTAGTTGCTTCTGTCAGGTACTTGGTCACAGCAACAAGAAAAATAACTAATTTGGTGATTATCTGATTGTCATAGTTACCACATGATATCAAAATGTTAGTTTTTCAATAGAAAGACATGGTGCATAAAAAAAAACAGGAAAATCATGAATTATTCAAAGAAAAAATAAATGAAAAGAAATTATCCCTAAGGAACCCTAGCCATCCGATTCAATAGGTAAATACTTTATAATTATTCTCTTAACTAGTCTTAAATAGTTGAGGGGAAACATGAACAAATAAGTACAATAAATTAATAGAATGATAAATGTATTCATTTATGTATTCATAAAATGATAAGACAACAAAGATGCAAAAACAGAAAAAGAACTAGCCAGGCATAGTAGTGCATACTTTTAATCTCAGCACTTGAGAAGCAGAGGTAGGAGGATCACTGTGAGTTCAAAGCCACCCTAGTGAATTCCAGGTCAGCCTGGGCTAGAGCAAGACCCTACCTTGAAAAACCAAAAAAAAAAAAAAGAAGAAGAAGAAATGGAAAGAAAAAGAATCCAACGTATTTGGAGCTAAAAATTACAATCACTGAAATTAAAAAAAAAAATCACCAGAGTGTCTGCAAACAGAAATGAGTACATGAAGTGACAAAAAAAATCAGTAAATCTGAATACAGAACAATGAAGTTATCAAGTCTGAGGAAAATAAATGACAAAGAAATTAAGAAAAGCAAATATAGTCTAAGGGACTTGTATAATGTAGTCACACATGCAAATATATAGAAAGCTTAGAACGAGGAAAAAGAAGAGGCAGAAAGTTACATGGAAAAAATAATAGTCAATTTTTCTCAAACTTTATGAAAAATATCAATCTAAGATGTTCAAAGAACTCTAAGTGGATGATCACAAAAAAGTTCACATTGTGAAGCACAATCAAACTAATAAAATCGAAAGACAAAGAGAAAAGTGTGAAGGCATCAAGAAAAAAAGCAACTTGTAATAAGAGCACTTGCTGCTCAAGCCAGAAGAACTGATTTTAATCTCTAACATCAAGATAAAAAGCCAGCTGTGGCCAGGTGTGGTGGTGCACACCTTTAATCCCAACACTCGGGAGGCAAAGGTAGGAGGATTGCCATGAGTTCAAGGCTACCACAAGACTATATAGTGAGTTCCAGGTGAACCTGGGCTAGAGTGAAACCCTACCTCAAAAAATAAAAAATAAAAAAGCCAGATGTGACCAGGTATACTAGTAACTCCAGTTTAGAACTTGGCAGAGACAGGAGAATCACTGGGTCTCACTGATCAGTAAATCTGACCAAATAACACAAGCTCCAGGTTTAGTTAGAAACCCCATCTCAAGGAAATAAGGCAGAAGAACAACAGAGGAGATTGAAATAAAAAGAACAACAACACTCAAGATTCTTATCTGGTATCTGCAACCACATATACATTGGTAACATGCACCTGTACACAAACACTCATACCAAAAATATAATGTAAAAATAAGACTAAGGAGATGCCTCAGCAGATAAGACACTTGCCTGCAAAGCCTCACAACCTGGGTTCAATATCCCAATTCCCCCATAAAGCCAGATTCACAAAGTGGTGCATTCATGTGGAGTTCATTTGAAGTAGCTAGAGGCCCTGACATTCATCATTTATTCATTCATTCATTCATTCATTCTCATTCTCTCTTTCTCTCTCTCCCCTTGCAAATAAATAAATAAATTTTTAAAAGAGACAGTTTTAAAAACTTTGTCACCAACAAATCTTCATAAGACATATTGAAAGTTAGACAGAAGTAGGATTATATGTGTAAATTGTTACAAGAAAAACAATCAAGAATTCCACATCAACAAAAATTGTGCTTTAAAAATAAAGAAGAATTAAGTCATTATAAGATTAAAGTGGAGAATCCATTCCCTCTAGACTTGCCCCACAAGAAATGCTTAAGATTGACATGAAAGAATGTGTGGTGGTTTGAATGTTAAATGTCCACCATAGCTTTCTGTCTCTCAGCCTCTCTCAAATAAATAAATTAAAATATTTTAAAAATCTGGGGCTGGGTTGGTGGTGCACGCCTTTAATCCCAGCACTTGGGAGGCACAAGTAGGAGGATTGCTGTGAGTTTGAGGCCATCCTGAAACTACATAGTGAATTCCAGGTTAGGCTGGGCTAGTGCAAGACCCTACCTTGAAAACCAAAAATATATATATTTATATTTTAAAAATCTGTATGGGAATAACATTGTTATATGTGAATGAAATTAATTCATATTAAATTTACTATAATTTCATGGGGTTTATGTTTTTTGTAAATTTTTATGAGAAAAAAGAGAGGGAGGGAAAATTGGTGTACCAGAGCCTCCAGCCACTGCAATTGAACTCCAGACATGTGTGCCACTTTGTGTGCATGTGTGGCCTTGTGTGTTTGTGTCACCTTATGTGTCTGGCTTATATGGGAACTGGAGAGTTCAACATGGGCCCTTGGGCTTCACAGGTACTTGAGCATTGGATTGTTCACCCACTAATATAGAGAACATGAGCAAGGTTTAGACTTTTGTGAGACAGGTTAGTTTTACCCTACTGTGGTGGTTTAATTCAGGTGTCCCCCATAAACTTAAGTGTTCTGAATGCTAGATTCCTAGCTGATGGCAATTTGGGAATTAACACCTCTTGGAAGCAGAGTATTGTTGGGGGCGGGCTTATGGGTATTATAGCCAGCTTCCCCTTGCCAGTGTTTGGCACACTCTCCTGTTGCTGTTGCCACCTTATGTTGACCAGAGGGTGATGTCCACCCTCTGCTCATGCCATCATTTTCCCTGCCATCATGGAGCTTCCCCCTCGAGCCTATAAGCCAAAATAAACCTCCTTTTCCCCACAAGCTGCTCTTAGTCAGGTGATTTCTGCCAGCAATGCGAACCTGACTGCAACAGTAAAGTAGTACTGAGGAGCGGGATTGCTACTAGATACCTGACTGTGTGGCTTTGGCCTTTTGGAGCTGATTTTCAAGAGGCATGTGGAAGGATTTGAAATCTTGACCTAAGAGACACCTTGCAGTGCTGTAAGTACAACTTGATGGACTATTCTGGTCAGAGTTAAAAGACCTGAATACAGTAAGAAGTATGGACTGTGATGTTTGGCTTATGAGGGTGAAAAAGAGCTTTAATTAGACTGAGCTAGCAGTTTGTGTGAGAAGCTTGCTGTTATGCACGTATCCTGAGAAATTGTTCAGGGTCACTTTGCATAGAAATGAACTGGTGTGAGCAGAGGGATATGGCACAGATAAAATGAAATCTTTGGACCTAAACTGCTGCCCGTTCACCTGCAAATTGAGAGATTAAAACCATTGAGATTGGGCCAGTTGACCTGCACTGGGGCAACAGGAAGAATGCACTCTTTTGAAGGGGCCTGAGTGCTCAAAAGAGTGTCCTGTTCTTCACAGTCTGCTTTATTCTCCTCTGGATCAACAAATTGGCACACTATCTGGTATAATGGAGTATAAGAAATGCAGAAAAGGGAGGGTCATTGAGTTTGTAATGCAGTCTTGTGTTTTGGAAATGACCATGGACAGTGTGAAGCAGGTTTGCTGGATGCCTGCATAGAGATCCCATGGGGCCATGAGGATGGACTGTGGGTTGCAACGGAGACCCAGTGGAGATGCCAGGACCACGAGGTGGCTGCTGAGAAAAGCTGCCGGCCCCAGATGAAGTTTTCCAGGACTGTAAATAGCCTAGCTGGAGGGGCGGAATTGGAACTCCAGAGAGTTGTTGCTGGTTAGACTTATCGGACTTGGAGATTTGTCACTGACTAGAATTGTTGGACTTGGAATTACAGAGTTTGATGTTTGCCCAGGTTGATTTAAATCTTGTATTGGTTGAATATTTCTTTGCTTTGCCCAATGGCATCCTTTGCAGTGTGAATGTTTATTCTGTTTCATTATGGGTTTGGGGGGACTATTTTTGGTATTATGGCTCAGTTAAAAGACCTTGGAGTATGGGGATTGTTGGACCATTATTAGGATTGATAAAAAAAAAATGGGGGCTTTTAAAGTTGGATGAATGCATTGCATTTTACATCATGTATGGTTATCAGTTTATGGGGACCAGGGGTGGAATGTGGTGGTTTGATTCAGGTGTCCCCCATAAACTTGAGTGTTCTGAATGCTAGGTTCTCAGCTGATAGCAATTTCGGAATTAACACCTCCTGGAGGCAGTGTATTTTGGGGGGCAGGCTTATGGGTATTATAGCCAGCTTCCCCTTGCCAGTGTTTGGCACACTCTCCTGTTGCTGTTGTCCAACTTATGTTGACCAGAGGATGATGTCTACCCTCTGCTCATACCATCATTTTTCCTGCCATCATGGAGCTTCCCCCTCGAGCCTGTAAGCCAAAATAAACCTCTTTTTTCCACAAGCTGCTCTTAGTCAGGTGATTTCTGCCAGCAATGTGAACATGACTACAACACCTACTGATGATGTGTTGTTGCCACAGTAATTCTTCTCAGTATGAGAGAAACCATAGGTTCAGACATATGGTGTATGTGCTTGGCTGAGGAACCAATGGGGCAAAACTACCATCTGTGGAATTATGACTGAATGCCTCTAAGTCAGAATCCTGCACAGGCCAAACAATGCAGAGCACCAAAGAAGCATCAAATGGCCTCAGATAGACAAGACCCCACCTGTCCCCACCAGCTGGCTGTTGAATGTTTGTGCATGGGGTCCACCAGCTGCACATTGGGACCAGGGTCTGGTGTGGAGCATGGACAGAAAGGGGGCTGCACTCTTGCCCATCACTCAATGCATGTTTGTGTGGAACCCAATGCTAAACCATTCATAGAATATCTGATTCTGGGTCAGGGTTTCATATGTATCAAAACATCTCCCTCACTGTGATAAATTGAAATTAAGCCCTCAACACAAGTGTTTGTCACATACTTTCTCTGTCATGCATGTCAGAGGCACCCCCCTTACCTCTGAGCCTGGGAAAGCATCAGCCACCCTACATCTGGGAGACATTCCTTCACTTTCTCTCCCTGGCTGGGAGAGCTATACCCAAAGACAGCCATCAACCACCTCCCTCCTCTAGGTATGCCTTCAGAGACACAACTCCAGTCTCAGTCTCTCCCCCCTCTCCAGGTCCTGAGCAGCATTTGTCTACCAGCTTCATATGCATAACAGTACCCATACTATCTCGAGAGCTTGCCAGAATCATTTCCTCCATCAGGTCACCAGAGCTCTTCTCTTCTCTTGTCTTCTCCTCTCCTTCCCTCCCCTCTCCTATCTTATCCTATCCTCTTCTCTCTGCTCTCTTCTCTTTCTTTTTCCTGTCTTTCAAAAGGAAGGTCAACCAGTTGTCCCTTTTTCTAGCAGGTTGGCAACTTTAATAATTTGGTGAGTTGGATTTATTTATTTTCATTTTGATCTGGTTTTTATTCTATTTTCAAATTTTTCTATATAATATATAAATTACATATGTACTTATTTTTACTATTAAATAAAATTTTTTTTTGGTTTTTCGAGGTAGGGTCTCACTCTGGCCCAGGCTGACCTGGAATTAACTATGTAGTCTCAGGGTGGCCTTGAACTCACAGTGATCCTCCTACCTCTGCCTCCAGAGTGCTAGGATTAAAGGCATGCACCACCACGCCTGGCGACTATTAAATACACTTTTTATTTATTTGTTTTTCCCAAGGTCAAAGACATGCACCACCACCACCACGCATGGCTAGCTTTTATTCATTTGTGTGTGTGTGTGCGTGCACACAGGTGCACATACATGTTTGTGGAGGTGAATACTGGAAAATTTTTTTTTTTGGTTTTGCAAGGTAAGGTCTCACTCTGGTCCAGGCTGACCTGGAATTAACTATGTAGTCTCAGGGTGGCCTCGAACTCTTGGTGATCCTCCTAGCTCTGCCTCCCGAATGCTGGGATTAAAGGCGTGCAAGGAAAATTTTTCTTTTAATTTCTTTTTTATTTATTTTTGTAGGTAGGGTCTTGCTCTAACCCAGGATGACTTGGAATTCACTATAGAGTCTTAGGCTGGCCTCAAACTCACAGTGATCACCCTATCTTAGCCTCCCAAGTGCTGGGATTAATGGTATGCATCAGCATGCTTGGCTTGCTCTTTCTTTCTTTGTTTCTTTGTTTTTGTTGTTGTTGTTTTATTTAAAGGAAGCATGGCCCATGCTGCCCTTGAACTCATGGCAATCCTCTTTCCACTGCCTCTGCCTCTGTCTCTGCACAGTGCTAGGATTAAAGGAAGGGGGTGCCACTATGCCCCAACATTTTTCATCATTTTTATTTTATTAATTATTTTATTTGAGAAAGAGAGAAAGAGGCAAAGAGAGAGTGAAAGAATGTGCCATGGCCTCCAGATGCATGTGCCACCTTGTGCCTCTGACTTACATAGGTACTGGGAAATTGAACATGGATCCTTAGGCTTTGCAGACAAATGCCTTAACTGCTAAGCCATATCTCCAGGCATCATTGGTTTTTTGTATATATTTTTATGAGAGAGGAGAGAGAGAGAGAGAATTGGTGTGCTAGGGACTCCAACCACTGCAATTAAACTCCAGATGCATGCACCTTCTTGTGCGCATGTGTGACCTTGCCCACTTGGGTCAACTTGTATGTCTGGCTTATGTGGGACCTGGAGAGTCGAACATGAGTCCTTAGGCTTTGCAGGAAAGTGCCTTAACTGCTAAACCATCTCTCCAGTCCCATCATTTTTTAAAGTGACATCATCTATGATTACAAGCAATATATTTTATTTTTAATATATTATTTAGTTGTGTGTAAGAGAGAGAGAGACAGAAAGAGAGATGGAGAGAGAGAGAACATGTGCATACTAGTGCCTATAGATACTGCAAGTAAATTCTGCATGCATATGCCATTTTGTGCATCTGGCTTATCTGGGTACTAGAGAATCAAACCCAGGGCCTTAGGCTTTACAGGCAAGCACCTTTAGCCACTATAAACAATATAGTATGGTCACTCATTCTACAATAAAAGGCCAGCCCAGCTGTTTATAAAGGAGGAATAGTTAGAGAATTTATAACCCAACTCTCACTGCAGCATAAGAGAAGTATACAGATAATCAACAAATAAAGACATGACATATTTAGCGAAGCTCTTTTAAAGTCCAAATTCTAGTTGAAACCTCTTTATATTAATTGAGAAAAATGCCCAATTGCATAAGAAGAAATCCTATTTATTTTTTTTGTTCCAAGGTATCTCTAAATATTTGATTTTCTCCACATCAATTGTCCTCCAGAGTAACCACTATGGTTCAAATTGGACCTGGTAAAAGTATTCCATGTAGAAATATACAACATAAACCTCACATTAAATGTGTCTATATTATTCAACTTTTCTTCTGGGATAGATATGATGATAAAGAGGTATAAAAACTGAAAGTTTTATAAGTTTAATTAAATTATAGTGTGTTTTTAATGCTGAGAAATAGCCAAATATTGTCCAAAATCCATCTTTTGGGCATTATATCCATACTTGCAAGAATGAATTGTTTGATCAAATGGCAACTATTTCTAAATGAATAAAGAAATTTTTGAATGCTTTGCATTCATGTATACTGTCCTGTATGAATTCTCTTAAGATGAGTAATCTAATAGGCATTTAATAATATGTGATTGGTTTGAAAAGAAAATAATTTCTCACAGAAACATATATTGGGAGGATTGGGCCCAACCTAATGTCATTTTTCTTATAGGTTCTGGCAGCATTGTTAGATGGGGCCTAACTGGAGGAAGTAGGTAACTGGAAAAGTCATTGGGAGTATATTATCCCTAGACCCTACTAGTCTTACTTTATGATTCATGTCCACTGAGAAGTTAAAAGCACTTATATGTTACATGATAATGTCATCATGATATTCTACACAAGAGAATCAGAGGAACTGATCATAGACTTAACTATGCAAAACTATAAACCAAAATAAATCTATCCTACTTTATGATGTTTATGTAGGAATCTATTCAAAGTAGCACATGTGTAAATATAACATCACTTCTCCATAATTTGTAGGTATAATGGTTTTTCCATCAGCATGAATTATATTTTATATATTTAGATGTTTTGCTTCCTTGAGTAAAGTCTTTCTTACACATCACATATTCATAATTTATTTATTTATTAGAGACAGAGAGAGAAAGAGTGAGAATGCGGACACCATGGCCTCTAGTCACTGCAAACAAACTCCAGACGCATGTGCCACATTGTGCATTTGGCTAACGTGGAACCTGGAAAATCAAACTGGTGTCCTGAGGCTTCACAGGCATGTGCCTCAACTGCTAAGCCATCTCTCCATCCTACCATATTCATAATTTTTAACAGTGAAAAGTTACATAGATGGAGGAAGTTAAAATTATATATATAAGCTATTTAACATTCCTTGCTTAAAACAGCAACAAAAAATAAAATTATTCCAGTCTTGACAATTTGTAGTAATGATATCTCTACTTTCCTTATATTTACAATGGATTTAAAAAGTATAATTATTTAGATTAGTGCTGGATAGATGACTCAGCACTTAAGTTACTTTCTTGCAAAGCCTAACCACCTATGTGTAATTCCTCAGTGCCCATGTAAATCCAGGTGAGCAATGAGGCACATTCATCTGGAGTTTGTTTATGGCAGCTGGAGGCCCTAACATACCCATTGTCTTTGCCTCTCTTCTCTCTCCCTCGGTGCAAATAAAAATATATTTTAAATGTTTAGATTAAATTGTTTAAACACAGTATAGATGTATTCTTTTCTATATTTTTCAGAGTGCAGATTTTTCGTACCTTACATGAATAATATAAGTATTGAATCCAGTATGAATTCTTAAATAGTAATGGCAAAATTAAGTATAAACATTTTGTTATATTTTATTCAGCAAAATTTCTCACTAGTATGAGTTCTCTATTAAGCAACTTGTCCACACAAACTAAAGGCATTTCCCTATTCTTTACATTCAAAGTTTATGATCACTGTGATTTAATCTAGTTTTTGAAAGGCTTAAATTAGATATAAAATCAGGGCATGGTGGTGTACACCTTTAATCCTAGAACTCAGGAGTCAGAGATAGGAGGATCACATATGTTTGGGGCCACACTAAGAACACATAGTGAAATTCATGTCAGCCTGAGCTAGAGTGAGACCTTACCTAGAAAAACCAAAAAAATTAGATATAAAGACCACATTATATTCCATACAGTGATGGACTTTCTCACATGTATAAATACTGTTATGTTTATTATGTTTTCCATACAAAATGAAGGTTTTTCTTTTATTCCAAATGTGAATATACTCAAGATAATTCTTTGTACCAGTATGAATTCTCCAATATGTAATTAGAACTAATGTCAAAATATCCTTCAACATTTGGCACACTAGATATATTTCAGCTATTATGAATTCTTTGGTAGACAGAAACATGTTCAAGACAATGAATATTTACCCACATTCCTAATATTCATATATTTTATGCCCAGTATGAATTCTCAGATTTACACACCACCCTCTATTAATTCAAATTAAGTTTCCACATTCTTAATTTTCCCAGGACTACTTAACAGTATGAGTTCTCTGTTACAGGTTAATTTATAGAGAGAGATAACATTGTTCTCATATTTTTAACATTTATACATTGTTATAAAAGTAATAATCCATTACAGTATGTTAGAGCACATCAAATTAAAAGTACAGTATGAGTTCTCTGATATTGACTAGATTTTATTATATACCATCCCTAGACTAGAGCAATTACTCAGTGCTTATGTGCACTTTATTTATGGATGAGGGCTGAGGAAAGCTGAGTATACCCAAGTTGAAAACTCCATAACCCACATTAAACAACTTGACATGGACATATGATATGTATCTTTAGTCTGATATGGGACCAAAAACCTGGAATCACCAGAGTTTGTAAAAACAAACAAGGTCCAGGATCAATAAGCAACTCCAGCTCAAATAAGAACAAAAAGATAAACAATGAAGTAAGACACCTGACTTTCTGCTCAGACCACTGCAGGTGAGCAGAGATTACTAACAATGAGCACATGAAGTACTGCATGAGCACATACAGGTACACATGCCACAAAATTCACCAGGAAAAACATTCATACAATTAAAACAATGATTGTCCCATATTACTTATGATAACATTGTTTTTAATCAGAAAAATTTTTCTCTCAGTTTTAGAAGATTTTCAGATATTCTATTATGAATGCCATAATACAACATATGAGAATATTTATGTTTGTGTTGCAGATGATAAATAAGTAGATATTCCTTCTGATGCATGCTTTTGCTATGACAACCATTTATTTTAAAAACACGATGTTGGAGTTGCACAGATGGCTTAGCATTAAGGCAATTCCTTGCAAAGCCTAATGACTCGGGATTAAAGCCCCAGCAACCACATAAAGCCAGGTGAACAAAATGAATGCATCTGGAGAACATTTGCAGTGGCTGGAGGCCCTAGTCTCTCTGTTTGTGTTCTCTATCTCTCTATCTCTGCTTGCAAATTAATAAATAAAATGCTTTTTAAAAAACAAGATCTTTGGCTGGAGAGATGGCTTAGCAGTTATGGCTCTTGCTTTTAAAGCCTAAGGACCCCTGTTCAACTCTCCAGATCTCGTGTAAGCCAGATGCACAAAGGTGAGGCAAGAGCAAGGTTGCACATACCCACTAGTTGGCACAAGTTTCTAGAGTTTGATTGCAGTGGCTGAGGCCCTGGTATTCCAATTCTCTCTGTCTTGCTTTCTCTCTCTCTCTAACAATAAATAAATAGGATCTCGCTACTGCCCAGTTTGTTCTTGAATTTTTTCTTTTTAAAAAATATTTTATGGGCTGGAGAGATGGCTTAGCGGTTCAGGCACCTGCCTGCTAAGCCTAAGAACACTGGTTCCAATCTCCAGGTCCCACATGTAGCCAGATGCAACGTGATGCAAAGGCAATATGCTGCAGTTGCTCACAAGGGGGTGCACACATCTGGAATTCGTTCACAGAAGCTGAGAGGCTGCTGGCATGCCCATTCTCTCTCTCTCTCTCTCTCTCTCTCTCTCTCTCTCTCTGTGTCTCTCTCAAAAAATCATTTTATTAATTGATTAAAAAACTCATAGCTTATTAGATCACTGGAAAAGGGATGTGTTGTAGTTTGGGTGTTAAAGGTCCTACAAAGCCATATTACTTGTGATTATGCCTCATGTTCAATTCCAAATAAGTGGCAATATGGTGGGTGGAGGCTTACTAAAGTAAATATGTCACTTGGATTTTACCTTGAGCTGATATAGCCTAACCTCCTCATTGCTAGAGCAAACTTACTCATGGTGATTCATCCCAGCTGCTGTACTAAGATGTGATGTGCAGCCTCTGCTTTGTTGAGCCATGATGAAATTTCTCCTTGATTCTTCACTGCTTTCCATATGTAACTTTAGCTTGGGTATTGTAACCCCAAGGAATGAAGGTAAATGCAACAGAAATTTGTTAGTAGGGATTGGGGCCACTTCTGCAGTAAGCTTGAACACAAGGTTTTTGGTCTTTTGGAACTAATTTTGTGGGTGAATACTTGACAATTTGGACTATAGAGGCCTTGCAGTTCTGTAGAAAGAGGTTAATGTACCATTTTGGTGAGTTTGAAGACAGAAATTTGGAAAGAAGTGTGAACTGTGAAGGCTCAGCTTATGGAAGGGGAAAAGGACTTTTTGGGGACTGAGTTAAAGTAGTTCATTAAATATTTTGGCTGCATTTTGCCTGTGTCTTGAGAACTTGAGCAAGTTGAATTTGTAATGAATTGGTATGTCTTGCAGAGGAAGAATATAAGGGTATGGAATATATAAAATCTGGCACTGGAAGAAATGAAAGTTTGGGGCCTCTTTCAGCTGCAATTGTTTTAGGGATTACCAGAACTGAGGTTGGGCCAACTGTTCTGCATTGGGAAAATAGATGTGCTTTTCCTATTGAAAAGAGGATGCCTAAAAAAGAATTCTCAAGCCAGGCGTGGTGGCACATGCCTTTAATCCCAGCACTTGGGAGGCAGAGGTAGGAGGATTGCCGAGAGTTCGAGGCCACCCTGAGACTACATAGTTAATTCCAGGTCAGCCTGGACCAGAGTGAGACCTTACCTTGCAAAAACCCCCCCAAAAAAAAAAGAATTCTCCAGCTAGATTTTATTCCTCCTCTGGATTAACAAATTTGGTAGCCTTGAGTTTTTGAAATATGATAAATTCAGGAATGACATGTCCAAAAATGTACCCATCTAGTGAGAAAACTACTGGAAAATGTGGGGCAGGGTTGAAGTTCCTGCATGGAATCTGTGTTAGGCCACAACATAGAGCCATGATCATGAACTGTGGGTGGCTGCAGAGATTCCAGAATTTTGGAGATGCCAGAATTATGGACAGCCACTAAAGAAAGCTGCTTTTATTGGCTTGGGTGAATTTGCCCAGAAAGCTAGCAGCCAAGGCTGGAGGTATAGAAATTTTATCATATATCACAGATGCTGGACATGGAGCTATAGGATCTATTTTCTCAGATGGTTTTTATTCTTGCATTGGATAAATCTTTCCTTGCTAGTGCCAATTCTTCCTTTTTGAAATGAGAATATTTACTCTATACCATTATGTGTTAGAAGTATGTAATTTGGATTTGCATTTAAAAATCCTGCTAATGCAAATATTTCATCCTGAAGAGATGATGGAAGATCTGGAGATTCAAGAAGTCAAGTCTGGGAAAACTGAAACTCAAAAGGTCACAATCCACTTCCAAGGTTACAAGAGTGGCAAACCACTGGTGAGGAACATACCTTGAACAGAATTTTGTAGCAATTGAAGCATTCCCTCCTGAGGAAAGGAGGAAAGCTTAGGAAACTCAAGAAGTCAACAAGACCCCTCCTTGTTGTAATATAATGAGAAACCAAGTGCTTGGGAGGAGACTCTCCAACCAGCTGAACTGCCTGTAGGTTATTCAGTGTGCTCAAGAGATACAGCTTCTGGGGATGCAGAGATTGCTTAACATTTAAGGCACTTGCCTGCAAAGCCTACAGACCCAAGTCTGATACCCCAGTACCCATGTAAGCCAGATGCACAAGGTGACACATGCACCAGAAGTTCATTTGCAGTGGTTGGAGGCCCTGAAACACGATTCTCTCTCTCTCTCTCTCTCTCTCTCTCTCTCTCAAATAAATAAAGCACTTGGGGGACAGAGATAGGAGGATTTCTGTGAGTTTGAGGCCACCCTAAAACTACATAGTTAATTCCAGGTCAGCCTGACCCTACCTTTGAAAACCAAAAGAAGAAGAGAAGAAGAGGAGGAGGAAGAAGAAGAAGAGGAAGAAGAGATAATGATACAGATATCATATGTGGTAGTATATCTATGTTAGTAATACCATATCTGAAAATCTTCTCAAACTGATGGAAAATTTGTTCTGATTAAAAATAATGTGATCACAAGTAATATGGGACAATCATTGTATTAATTGTATGCATGTTTCTACTGGGGAATGTTTGTGGCTTATGTACCTGTATGTGCTCATGCAGTGCCTCATGTGCTCCCCATGAGTAATGTGTTCTCACCTGCAGTGGTCTGAGCAGAAAGTCAGGTGTCCTATTTCATTGTTTATCTTCTTGTTCTTATTTGTGCTTGGAGTATAAAAGCTACACCTGGCACCTTAAACACTTACACTGAACATATATAAAATCAGAATTACATGACTAAGAACACTGCAGATAATTAGAAAATCCAAGCATCAAATTAACTCAAGATGCAAAAATCTCTACATTATAATACAAGAAAAACAAAAAATAAGACAATACAATCTCACCAAAATTATAAATCCATCAGAAATGGCCTCCCAGAGAGATTCCTTTAGAAGAAATGCCTGAAAAAGATTTCAAAAAATGGTTATATCTATGTTCAAAGAAGGAATCAAAGAAAGAAACCAACTCATGAAGGAATCCCAAGAGAAGACAGGAAGCCAACTTAATGAAATAACTAGGTTAATACAAAACATGAGTAAGAAAATAGAAATAATGATAAAACACCAATCAGAAATACTAGAAATGTAAAACAGAGTATGTCAAATAGAAAACTCTGTACAAAGTCTCACCAGTAGAATGGATCAAGGAGAGGACAGAATATCCAAAGTAGAAGACCAGGTGGCATATCTAATGCAATTCAACAAAGAGAAAGACAAACTAATAGGAAGGCATGAATGAGAATTTCAAGACACTTCGGAGACTTATATTAAAAGAGCAAACATAAGAATTGAGGGCAGGGCTGGAGAGATGGCTTAGGGGTTAAGGCACCTGCCTCCTAAGCCTAAGAACACTGGTTCCAATCTCCAGCGGTTCCAATCTCCAGGTCCCACGTTTAGCCAGATGCAAAGTGACGCAAGGGTGCAATGCTGCACTTGACCACAAGGGGGCGCACGTATCTGGATTTCATTCTCAGCAGCTGAGACACTGCTGCTGTGCCCATCTCTGTCTTTCTCTCTCTCTCTCTCTCTCCAAAAATAAAAATTAAAAATTAAAAAAAAAGAATTGAGGGCATAGTAAAAGGAGAAGAATTTCACTCCAAAGGCATAACAGGTTCTTTCTTTCTTTCTTTTTTTTTTTTTTAAATATATATTTTTTTATTTATATTATTCTGATTTTACATTCATAGTATTGGTTCCATTGTCCTCCTCCCCGTCCTCCCACTTTCAAAGGGGCCCTCATCAATGGGGAATGTGGATCATGCATTGTGAGTTTGCTCAAGAGTTCTGGTGGATAGGCCCCAGTCTCTGTGAATAATGCCCCAACTTGTGACTCTAACAATCTTTCTGCCCCCTCTTCCGCGAGTTTCCCTGAGCCACATTGGGGTCATTTTAGTTCTGCTTCCTTGATGAGGTTTTGGGAGCCTCTGTGTCTCTGGATATCTGGCCTAGTTGGAGTTGGATGTTCTCTGTGTTTATCTCCTTCAGCCTTTTTCTGGTGTTGTGATCGCCTTGAGCGCTGTATTCTTGCCCTTCCCCTGTGTTGTTCTATGGTTTCAGCTGGTGAGGTGTGGTTAGCTGATCCTCCCTTCAGGTTCGTTGTCCACCTGAAAAGAGATAAGCAAATTCTCCAACGGAGAGAGAAGTTAGTACTAGAAAGAAGGGATAACCATATATGTTTTGGAGGGAACTTTATATGCATTGGCTCTCTTCTAGCCCACATTTGGTGGCCTCTAGATCTTGGAGACTGAGCTCATTTTTTGTACATGGCTTTGACTTATTTCCCAGTTCCAGCAATGAGTTCCATTCCACTGAATGGATTTATTAGCCAAATCAAGAGCAGTTGGTAACCCACCATGGCTGTTTGCCACTACTGCACTTGTATGAGCATTACGTCAGATTGTTTCCTGCTGGGTATCTTAGACTGCAAGTTGTTTGGGCCAATGTCAGACATTTTCCCCCAGTTGCTCGTGTAGCACCCTCTGGTACTAGACTAGCTAACTGTCTGGGGACTGACCTTCTTCCATATTCTGGCCAGGTCTCTCTCTGTGTTTGGTCTCACACACGTATGCTGTCTTTGACAGTAGGGTCTTACCATTAACCTTTGGTGGGTCACCAAGTACTCTGACCGAAGTCTGTCTTTTTGGGGGAACCTTTTAGGTGTTTCAGATCAACAGCTCATTGTGGAAGTTAACCCCCTGCTGGCACTGGGAGTTATAAGTCTGCACCTAGGAAGGTGAGGGAGGAAAAATATATATAATGTAAAAGAGAAAGTAAGTATAGAGAGGAGAGGGAGAGAGAGAGAGAGAGAGATGGAGGGAGGGAGGGAGGGAGGGAGGGAGAGAAGAGAAAGAGAAGCAGGACAAGATTAAAGTTGGCCTTCATCATGTTCTCTCCAGTTTCCTGTGGTTCAAGTATTCCCTCTGTAGGCCTGCTGAAGGATCACTGTTTTAGCCTGTTGTTCAGAGTAAAGGGTTTTGTAGTATTTTTCCCTTTTGGGTCCCAATTTGTATCCCCCCCTTGTCCACCCTCCCACCCTCTCATTCCCTCCCACCTTTACCCTCCCTCCATCCCACCCTCCTTCTTGTCTCGTCCTCAGAGTGTTTATTAGGTTTGGCCACATGTCACGTGGAATCTGGTTAGGGGCGACAGATAAATGAGACCACAACAGGATTCTTCTCAAGCACACTTTATTGGGAGCTCCAAGCTGAGAGAGAGAAGGACCCCGACCCTATGGAGCACCAAGCTTATATGCTGGTGATGACTCATGTGTCTGTAGCTGTCTGATTGGCTCAAGTCGCATCAGACGATCTGATTGGCTCAAAACACCCAATCAGGATGGCCGAATGACCACAGCTCCGATTGGCTCAATTCTCAATTCCTTTCAGTGGATCCTAATACACCCAATCAGGGTTGGCGAGCAGCCATCTTAGAATAACGTCATAAGCTCATGCACAGACAATTAAGATACAAAAGCAACAAACAAGCTGACATGGCAAAACCTGACAAAGCCAGCAGCATGGCTTCCCACAGTTCCCCCTTTTTGTTTTAGAAACCTCAGGATACCCGATCAAGGACCAGCCCTCATGATGGCCGGTCCGATCAAGGGTAGAGCCCAAGATCAAGAGCATGCTTAAGCACCTTCCCGAGTGCAATGGGAAGAACCCTGTCAGGGTGCAAAGGCTGCTTATGCAGAAATGTAAGCCTTCCAAGGTGCAATGACAACAAGGTCACTTGGTGTGCAAAGGCCTTACAAAGGACAGGAAAAGAAGTAAGCCTTCCAAGGTGCAATGGCAACAAAGCCACTTGGTGTGCAAAGGCCTTACAAATAGACAGGGTGGAACTAACCAACTCGCAGGCCTGCCAGCCACACTTGTGGAGATGCTCCGTGATCCAAAGCCATGAGTGCCTGAACAATCCTTATGTTATCCTGCCTATGTTGTCGTCTGATACGACAAATAAGCCAGAGACAGAACACCATGCCACACAGAAGGGCTGCTCCAAACATAGCCACCCCCACCCATTCCTTAAAGAAAGAAAATGCAGAAGATAGCCAAGAGGTAAAATCTCCCAGGGAGACTGATTCCAGACGAGTTCCATTCAGTTGTACAATCTGGAACAGTAACTTTCGAGATAGCTGCTCTCCTTCAAGCGTCCAGTTTCCTGCCAAGAATTCAGCTAGCTTGCGATTCTGATTTAAAAAAGCAGTAAAATTAAATTGCAAGGGAGTGATACACAAATGCTGATACTGGGAAACACAGCCAAGTTGTATTATTTTGTATAACTCTTCTACTTGATTTTGCACCAAATCTACTCTTTGATTAACTAGATGAATGCCAGCAAGAAGATGCTTATTAATTGCTTCTTGTATTTCTAGTGCTGCAGAAGTCTTTTCCACTATGCCATTAACAACTTCCACAGTTTGAGCCTGAGACGTCATGGCAATAGCAGCAGTAGTTGCTGCTGCAGCTGAAATGACTATGGCGGAAATGATTGCTGCAGTAATGCCAAAATCTCTTTTATGACGAACGAGTCCTACTAAGGGAAAGTTATTTGGATCCGCCTCTACTGGAACAGGAACAAAGGTAGGTAATTTTACTATTAAGGCTAAATTTACACTGGCATTCCAACATTCTGCAAGCCAGCACATAGTGTTCCTGCAATCTATCAAAGAGGTGTTGGTGCTAACATTCGTTGTTAGAAAAAAGAATGGGGCTTGCACACAAATTGAGGCTGGATCAAAACTACTATTAGTCCATTGGTGATTTTTGGTTATGTTGTTAATGTATGGCTTATCATACTTACTAATTTGAACTGCCGAGATATTCCATAATGCATGTTTAGCACCCAATAATCCTGCTAAAGCTGACACATCCGCCATAGCACCTACCTCGTTGGAAAGAAGCCATTGATACCAGGGCCATCCAGCGCTATTACTAAGTGTATCATTTCCTTTATTTTTAAATTGGTAGCGTCTTAATGGGGGGGTCATTTGGAATCCCTGCAAAATCTGCTTCTGGATCCGGTCTGGACTCTGACATGGAGTGAAAGTTGGGGGAAAGGTATAATCAGGCTCACACCAGGGAGCACTTATAATATTACTAGCATTTATCTTGAGATTTGGCTGTCTAGAAGGGACGGTCACTTCACTCTGTATCAATAACGTGGTAATGTTAACATCCGTAACATTGCCTCCCTTTCCTGACCCATTCTGTTTTCCCTGAACTATCTGGGTTAAAGCTGAGAGTAGGACACTCATACCAACTTTAGACTTTTCAAGAGGGTCCTGCCAAGCACTAAGATTTTGTTTCTGTAATAATATACACGGGGGGGCCTGATTCTTGTTACCCTGGAAAAAGCACAAAGTGCCATTCAGTTGAAAAGAGGTCTGATTATAAATTTTTGGTGTTTGCAAAGGGTCCCTGATGCAAGGCATATCTCCTTGACAGGATGTAGAAAATAAAGTGGGTAAGACACCAGAATAAGAATGAACCAGCACAGGGACAGGCCATGTTCTGGCCACAGCCCAAAATTGCATCTTATCCCCCTTTATCATCATCGGTGGGAGCAGACTCAGGATCATCAATGGTAGTGGGGAGGTTGTCATTCCTTGTCTTCTCATGACGTACAACTCGAGTCAACCGCTCTGGCACCCAGATAGGATCAGCTTGGCCCTGTGGAAAAACACAAACAGCTCCCCTGGATCTGGCTATAACTGGATCCGGGCCTTTCCAGACATTTTCAAGTACATCCTTCCATTTTGCATCCTCATAGCAAAGAGGGAGTTGATTCATATGACGGTCAGCTGCCTTTAAGCCCGCAGCATCAATCATCAAAAAATTCAAAGTAAAAAGTACTAGAGATAATTTATTCTTTGGGGTTTGGCCTTGGCCTATTCCCCCTTTTTGTTTTTGTAAACATTCTTTTATGGAACGGTGGGCCCGTTCAACAATGCCTTGCCCTTGTGGATTATAAGGAAGGCCAGTGGTATGAGTAACTCCCATAGTTTCACAAAACTGACGAAAAGTTTTTGCAGTATATGCAGGTCCATTATCAGTCTTTAGAGCCCGGGGCTTACCCAAGGCTGCCCAAGCCTCTAGACAGTGAGTAATAACATATTGAGTACATTCACCAACAAGGGGAGAAGCATGAATAATGCCCGAACAGGTATCTATAGAAACATGTACATATTGCAACTTGCCAAAAGATGGGATATGTGTAACATCCATTTGCCAAATCTCTCCCGAACGCAGTCCCCGGGGATTAATGCCAGTATGAGGAGAGTGCAAGAAGGGGACACAGGCAGGGCAGTTGACGATGATATCACTTGCCATGGCCCGAGAGATATTAAAGTTTTTGCGCAGCACTGCAGAGGACACATGATACAATTTGTGAAAATCTCGAGCCTTGGAAAGGTTATCCAAGGACAGGAGAAAAAAGGCTCGCGTGGCTTTATCAGCAAGATCATTGCCAACAGCCATGGGACCAGGAAGCATAGAATGAGCTCTGATATGTTGAACAAAAAATGGATTGGTTCGAGACCAAATGAGACGCTGCAACTTAGATAAGTGTATAGCAACAGGACTAGTATTTTTAATGCGGCCTGCTACTTCTAGATTCTTAATAGCATTAACGACATACTGGGAATCAGAAATTAAATTAAAAGATTCACTGAAAAGTGCAAATACATGACATACAATTTGGCACTCCACTATTTGAGGAGTATTTGGTTCAAATTGTACTGTGACTGGTTGTTGTCCCGAGATAACATAAGCTCCAAGACCTGTCCTAGATCCATCCGTATAGATATCTAAGGCATTTGCAATAGGCGACTGCGAAGTGATCTTGGGGAACACAAGAGGGTGCAGCGAGGCAAAATGCAATAAAGGGTTTTTAGGTAGATGATTATCCAATCTTCCAGAAAATGAACACATCAATATGGCCCAATCATCAGTTGTAGCAGTTAAAGTGCGTACCTGTTCTGAGTTATAAGGGGTAATTAAAGAATCAGGTGCCACACCAAAATGCATCAAAGATAATTTTATACCTTGAAGAGCAAGGGTGGCTACCATAGTTGGATAATGTTCTATACATTTTTTAGGAGAAGAATGAGAATGTATCCATAACAGTGGACCTTGTTGCCATAAAACTCCTGTAGGAGTTTCCGGCGTAGCAAGAATGCACAGCAAAATAGGTTGCCCAGGGACTAGTCTACATAACTGTGCAGACTGTAAAGCTTGCTCCACTTTAAAAATAGCTACTCGTGCAGCTGGAGTTAAAGTTCTGAGTGAGGAGATATGTGGGTCACCTTCCAATATTTGAAATAGAGGTCTCAGCTCATGGGTAGGAATCTTTAGATATGGTCTTATCCAATTTATATCTCCTAACAATTTCTGAAAATCATTTAATGTCCTTAATATATCTGTTCTTATTTGTAGTTTTTGAGGTACAATAGTATGTTTATAAATTGTTGCTCCTAGGAAATTACCTACCTCTCCTTCCTGTACTTTTTCACTAGCTATCTGTAAACCATAGCCTTCAAGATCCTGTTTGAGAGATAGAAATGCCTGTGATAAAATATCCTTCATGGGAGCTGCCAACAGGATATCATCCATATAGTGGCAAATCCTCAATTTCGGGAATTTCTTTCTAGTAGGTGCTATTGCTAAGTTTACATAATGCTGGCAGATAGTAGGACTATTGGCCATCCCCTGTGGGAGGACTCTCCATTGAAACCTCTGATCAGGTTCCTCATGATTGACAGCTGGTAAGGTAAAAGCGAATCTTTTACAATCCTCTAAAGCCAGAGGAATGGAAAAGAAACAATCCTGGATGTCA
The DNA here is from genome assembly GCA_036365145.1 of Orientallactaga sibirica. Taxonomy (NCBI): domain Eukaryota; kingdom Metazoa; phylum Chordata; class Mammalia; order Rodentia; family Dipodidae; genus Orientallactaga; species Orientallactaga sibirica. The sequence continues at coordinate 47,108,157 of JAEOAD010000005.1, read as the reverse complement.
ATAATAATAAGAGGCCAGCTATCTGGCAAGCTAGATAACAAAGGAAGACCTCTCTGAATAGGTCCCATGACCTGCATCTGTGCATTTACGGCTCTGAGGTCATGGAGCAGCCGCCATTTTCCTGATTTCTTTTTAATAACAAAAATGGGAGTATTCCAGGGAGATTGAGACGTTTCCAAGTGACCTAATGACAATTGCTCCTTTACTAATTCTTTTGCTGCTATGAGTTTTTCTAGAGAAAGGGGCCACTGGGGTACCCAAACTGGTGCAGCAGTTTTCCAAGGAATGGGGATTGCATCCTCAGTGGCCCCTATGAAAAACCCAACCCCTGTGTACCTGGATTACCTGAGGCCACAAGAGGTTCTACCTGCCCCTGCAAATTTTTACCTAGTCCTCTACCTGGTACATGACCCATCATTTTCATAATAGACTGACTCTGAGAGGAATACTCATTGGTTAATTTTAAATTCATTTGTGCCAAAATATCTCTTCCCCATAATGTAATAGGAATATCTACTATATAAGGGATAACCTTTCCTTTTTGACCCTCGGCATTAGACCAGACAAGTTCTCGAGAACTAATATCTGGAGCTTGAGCATACCCCAACCCTTGTAAGGTTTGGGAAGATGATTGTTTGGGCCAGCTCTTGGGCCAATACTTAGCTGCAATAATACTGCGGTCAGCTCCTGTGTCTAACAATCCTTGAAAATGTTTCCCTTCAATAGTAAGCTGTAGAATTGGTCTTTCATCTAGTTCCATAGATAGGTATGTCAAATCAACTCCTGAAGAGCCGAGTCCTTTGTTCCCTCTAGTTTTCTTACAAGAAGGAAACTGCTCATGAAGGCTAGGAATAATCAGTAACTGGGCTATCCTATCCCCAGGTGAAATAGCAACAATTCCCTTCTGGGATGAGCAAAGCACTTTTACTATGCCTGTATAATCAGAATCTATGACTCCTGGAGTAACAGTCAATCCTCTTAGTGCTGAGGAAGATCTACCAAGCAGTAAACCTACAGTATTAGAGGGTAACGGGCCTTGAAAATCTGACTCCACAGGTTGCACTCCCATCTGTGGTGTTAATATGAGTCTGGTGGTGGCACAGACGTCCAGTCCTGCGGAACCTGGAGTGGCTCTCCTCGCTGTGACGGGTGGCGCAGCGAGGGCTTCTGTAATGCCCCATATATTTGAGGGCCCTGAGGTCAGGGGCCCCTGACCCCGTTTTTTGTATTGGCTGTTGACTGGTTAATTGGTTGTCCATTAATATCCTTTACAGAGCGACACTCATTCGCCCAATGTTTTCCCTTTTTACACTTAGGACATAAGCCAGGTAAGCGCACCTGACCCTGCACTTTAGTATTATTTTGAGGACATTGTTTCCTAAAATGGCCTGTCCTTCCACACCGGAAACAAGATGAGGTTCCCTTGTTTGCTCTAGCGGCAGTTAACACTGCTGCAGCTAGGCCTGTATTAGATAGAGGCCCACCAACTTCCCTACAGGCTTTCATCCATGCCTCAAGTCCCTTCCCTTTCCAGGGCGTGATGGCCCTTCTGGAATCTTTGGTACATTGTTCATAAACCAATTGTTCTATTAATGGCATAGCTCGTTCTGCATCCCCAAAAATCCTGCTCGCTGCCTCTATCATATGAGCCACAAAATCTGAAAACGGTTCAGTGGCTCCTTGAATAATCTTTGTCAGGTTGCCTGACACTTCCCCTTTATTAGGAAGTGTCTTCCATGCTTTAAGAGCAATGTCATTTATCTGTCTATAAACATCAAGAGGATATGCAATTTGATTATTAACCCATTGTCCCTGTCCTAAAAGCATATCTGCATTCCAAGCAGGCTGTCCATTAGTAGCATTGACTCTAGCTTGAGTCTGTGCTCCATCATTGTAAATAGATTTCCAATCTAAATATTGTCCCATACTTAGACATGCTTTGGCAATTCCCATCCAATCTGCTGGTGTCATAACGGAATGTGTTAAGCGCCCACCAGCGCCAGAGTGAAAGAGGCACTCACTCCATAAGTTCTAGTGGCCTCTGCAAGATCTTTTGAGTTGCTTATAATCTATGGGTTCATGGGATCTGACTTGTGTTTGAGGATCCTCAAACACAGGATAGGCGCTCATTAATTTGCTCCAAGTGCCAGGTTTCAAAAAACTATGCCCAGAAGAGGCATGAGCCCCCTGGGCAGAAAGGCGCCATTTGTGTGTACACGCCATCTTGTGAATAGGTGCCATTTTGATTACACCGGAGCAATGACACATAAGATGGCGGAGGAGCAATATGTTTCTGACCGTATTCGGCTGTTGCTTCCTCAAGATCCTGTTCTTCCTCTGGAGTTAATTCTTCTCCCTCAGATTCACTAGAACTTTCTATGTACAAATTTGCAAATTCTGCCAAATCCGGATATAGCTTCGGATTTGAAATAGGCCTTTCCTCTTTTGTTTCACTTTTATTCTGTTCTGTCTGAAACCTAGGTTCTCTTTTAATTTTAACTTTCTTTTGTTTCCCCCTTTTATTTTCTTCAGACTCTGACATACTATCTTGATGATGTGCTAATATGCGTTGGCCTTCCTTGATCACTTCTTCACAACGTTTGTCCTCCAAACATGATCGCACCAAGCGCCATAAGGGCTGTGTGCCTGCGCGCAACTTTCGTATTCCTGCCTCATGGGCAATGTCTCTGCCTAGCTTATCCCAACAGGCCAAATTTAATCCTCCAGTCGGCTCAAACCAAGGCGCTATCACATCCACCTCTTCCAAGAACCCCTTAATAGTCTTATCTGATATCTTAAGTTTACGTTGTTTTAATAATTCTTGTAGCGGCTCCAAAAAGGTGGAGTGATAGTGTCCCATTCTGCGACCTTACAATTCATATACAGTCGACTCACGTTTGGGGTGATCAGCTGACTTATCTACATCAGACTTACAGATCAATTACAAGCCAAAACTTAGCATACAGCACAAGGAGGGGGGGAAACTTACCGGTACCGCCGCTCCATGTGTTGAGTTCTGAATCCTCCCTCGGAAGTATCCTTGGGGGTCCTCTCGATGGGCCGTTTGTTGAAATTTCCCGGGTTTCAGCACCACTTGTCGCGCCCGTCCTGCCCGCAGAAAGAACGACGACAACAGGATTCTTCTCAAGTACACTTTATTGGGAGCTCCAAGCTGAGAGAGAGAAGGACCCTGACCCTATGGAGCACCAAGCTTATATGCTGGTGATGACTCATGTGTCTGTTGCTGTCTGATTGGCTCAAGTCGCATCAGACGATCTGATTGGCTCAAAACACCCAATCAGGATGGCCGAATGACCACAGCTCCGATTGGCTCAATTCTCAATTCCTTTCAGTGGATCCTAATACACCCAATCAGGGTTGGCGAGCAGCCATCTTAGAATAACGTCATAAGCTCATGCGCAGACAATTAAGATACAAAAGCAACAAACAATTGAATGGCAAAACCAAAAGCAACAAACAAGCTGACATGGCAAAACCTGAGCCAGCAGCATGGTGGCTGGAATATGGAACAGTGTTAGTCCCCAGACAGCTTGTGTAGTGTCAGAGGGTGCTACACAAGCAACATGGGGAAAATGACCGACATCTGTCCAAACAACTCGCAGTCTAAGCCACTCAGCAGTAAACAACCTGACGTGATGCTCAAACAAGTGCAATAGTGGCACACAGCCATGGTGGTTAACCAACAGCTCCCCATTTGGCTAACAGATCTGCTCAGTGGAATGGAACTCATAGCTGGAACTGGGAAACAAGTCAAAACCATGTCCAAGATGAGCCCATTCTCCAATATCAAGCTCTCACCAATTGTGGGCTATAAGAGGGCCTATACATATAAAATTCTCTCTAAAATAACAGTGGTCATCCCATATATCTGGTACTGATTTCTCTCTTCATTGGGTAATTTGCTTCTCTTTTTCAGATGGATGCTGAACCTGAGGGGAGGATCAACCTATCGCACCTCACTAAGGCCCCAGTTGAAACCACAGAATAATGGGGAAAATGGGCAAGAGTGCAGCTTTCTTGGTGAACCTGACACCAGCACAAGGCTGAAGGAGATGAACACAGAGAACACTCACCTCATACTAAACCAGATATCCAGAGACACAGAGGCTCCCAAGACCTCATCACTGAAGTAGAACTAAAATGAACCCAACATGGTGCTGGGAAATTCATGGAAGAGGGGACAGAAAGATTGTTAGAGCCACAAGTTGGTTCATTATGCACAGAGACATTGCCTCTTCCCCATAACTTTTAGCTACTCCTGTAATGCACGACCCACATTCCCCAATGAGGAGGGTCCCTTCGGAGGAGGGAGGACAGGGAGGAGGCTACCAAAGGCAATAACATGAATGTTAAATTAAAATTTTAAAAAGCCAGAATGGCTTGGAATAATGTATTCCAAGTTCTGAAAAATAACAACTATCAATTGCTTTATCCTGCAAAACTATCCATTCAAATAGATGGAGAAATAAGGACATTCCACAACAAAAGCAGGCTAAAGGAGTATATTAAAACAAAACCAGCTCTACAGAAAATATATGAAAGTATCCTCCATGTTGAAGAGAAAGAAAAGCACATACATAAGGAATCTGGGAAAAAACAAGCCATACTCAAATATTAGTACAAGAGAGCAAAGGTGAAAGTGGAAGTACTACAAAACAAGAAAAATGGCAAAAATAAACACCTTTCAATAATAAATCTTAATATCAATGGCCTCAATGCCCCCAAACAAAAGACACAGGTTTGCAGACTGTGTTAAAAAGTAGGATCGGGGCCTGGAGAGGTGGCTTAGTGGTTAAGCACTTGCCTATGAAGTCTAAGGACCCCGGTTCAAAGCTCGATTCCCCAGGACCCACATAAGCCAGATGCAAAAGGTGGCACATGCATCTGGAGTTTGTTTGCAGTGGCTGGAGGCCCTGGCATGCCCATTCTCTCTCTCTCTCTCTCTCTCTCTCTCTATCTGCCTCTTTCTCCCTCTGTCTGTTTCTCTAAATAAACAAACAAAAAAAAACAAACAAAAGCAGGATTGTCTGTCAGATGTATAGCTAGCAAAGATTTTCTCCCACTCTATAGGTTGTCTCTTTGCTCTATTCACAGCGCCCATTGCTGTACAAAAGCATTATAATTTCATGAGATCCAATTCAAGAACATGGGATGTCTTTACACTTCCTAATGTCTTCTGGAATTTCTTGCTTGAATGTTTTAATTGAGGCCGGGGAAAAGATTGAGTAAGAGAAGGGTGGGGAGAGTGTCAATCAAAATTCAAGATATTCTGAATAAGACATATGAAAGCCTACTTTTTTGGATAATGCCACATCCAGAAGTCATAGATTGCTACTAGAAAATTTTTAGTGCCAGGTATTGAATACCTTCCAGTGATTTGTTGACTAGGGAGGTCCCTGTTGCCTCCAAAACATTACAAGATATTGCCAAGGCCCTTGGTTTCCCACAAGTAACAGATGGTAAGACCCTATGGCTGAAGATATCTCTTGCCTGAGAGGAAAAGTCACTGAGAAATCGAGATGGTGATGACCTGAAAACCTCCTTCCTATGGACCAGCCAACTGAAAGCTAGAAAAAGCTGCCATGCATGAAGCTCTATGGGAGACAGAAGTCATCAGTGGTGAAAACAGTGGGCACTGGAAGCCTCAAGTTTGGCCAGACAAGCAAAATGACCAAATGGGTGTAATAATGGAATGTCTGCTCAAGGGGAAACCAACTTCTCTCTAATTGTACTGGAGGCCCACTCTATGTGAGGGAATACATGCTTGTTACTGAAAACCTATTCAAAAACCTAGGGTGGGAGTAGCAGGGGAGGTCATGAGACTTAGGGGTATAAAGTTTGCTCTTGTCTGGCTAAATGCATATATTACTCTCACAAAACTGCCATGAACACTTAATGTTCATATTCTTATATTAATGCTACTGTCACTTTTGGTTATAGCAGCTTCTCTTTTAAGATGTTGGTGACCTTGGGGTAACTCAGAAGACACCATGGTGCCAAGAAGAAGTGACAGAGGAGTTCTGAGCACTAAAACATCTCTCTCACATCTTCTGAGGCTCAGGGTCCATTGTGGAAGAGGTGACAGAAAGATTGTAAGAGCCAAAGGAAGGGTACCACTACTTAACAATGCAACTGTCCAGACAGAAATTGGCCTCGATATCCATGGACTCACAGTGTCTACCAATACTTTCACAAGATGCTCAGAACAGGAAGAAAAGATGAGGAAGTCACAATAAAAGAGAGACTAATGGAGAGAGGGAGGGAATATAATGGAGAATGGAGTTGTGGAGGAGGGGAGGGAATTAGCATGATTTATTGTAAGTATGCAAGTTGTCAATAAAAAAATTAAAGTAAAGCAGGATCCTTCAATTTGTTGCCTCTAAGAAACTCACCTCTCCACAAAAGATGGACACTATCTTAGGGTGAAAGGTTGGAAAATGGTGTTTCAAGCATATGGGCCTAGAAAACAAGCAGGTGTTGTTATCCTAATATCTGACAGGGTAGACTTCAGACCAACATTAGTTAAGAAAAATAATGAAGGTCACTTTTATATTGATTAAGTTAACACTCCAACAAGAGGACATGACAATCCTAAAAATATATGCACCTAACATGGAGGCTGCCAATTTTATTAAACAAACACTATTAGAACTAAGGTCACAGACAATATGAAACACGGTTGTAGTGGGTGACTTAAACATCCCACTTTTATAAATAGACAGGTCATCCCAGCAAAAAATAAACAGAAAGCATCTGGATTAAATGATGTCATGGAACAAATGGACCTAACAGATATCTACAGACCATTCCATCCAAATGCTGCAGAATATACATTTTTCTCAGCAGCACATGGAACATTCTCCAAATAGACCATATCTTAGGACAGAAAGAAAATCTTAACAAATACAGGAAAAATGAAATAATTTCTAGCACTCTATCTGATCACAATGAGATTAAATTTCAAATCAATATCAAGAAAAGTTATACAGCATACACAAAATCATGGAAACTAAACAGTACATGATTAAATGATGAATGGGTCTGTGGTTGTTTGATTCAGGTGTTCCCCATAAACTTAGGGGTTCTAAATGCTAGGTTCCCAGCTGATGGAGATTTGGTATTAACACATCTTGGAGGCAGTGTAATTTTGGGAGCTGGCTTATGAGTATTATAGCCAATTACCCCTTGCTCCTTTTGCTATTGTCCACCTTATGTTGCCCAGGAGATGATGTTCATCCTCTGCTCATGCCATGATTTTCCCCTGACAACATGGAGCTTCCCCTCAAATCTGTAAGCCAAAATAAACCTTTTTTTCCACAAGCTGATCTTGGTCAGGTGATTTCTTCCAGCAATGTGCACCTGACTGCAACAGTAATGTTGGTATCAGGAGTAGGGACATTTGCTACTAGAAACCTGACTTTTTGGAGCTTATTTTCAAGAGGAATATGGATTAATTTGAAACCTTGGCCCAAGAGACACCTTGAAGTTCTGTAAGCACAGCTTGATGGACAGTTCTGGTCAGAGTTGAAAGACCTGAATGCAGAATGGACTAAAGACTGTGAGGTTTGGCTTATGAGGGTGAAAAATCACTTTGCCTGGACTGGACAAGAAGCAGTTTGTGTGAAAGGCTTGTTGTCATGTCCTTGTCTTGAGAACTTGTGCAGGGTTGCTTTGCATAGAAATGGACTGATATGAGAAGAAGGATATGGCACAGAAAATAATGAAATCTTGGTCTGAAACTTCTGCCTGTTCAGCTGCAATTATACGAGAGATTACAACCAATCAGATCGCCCAGCTGACCTGCATTGGTATAACAGAAAGAATGCAGTCTTTTGAAGGGGACTGAATGCACAAGGAGTGTCCTGTTCTTCAAAGTCTGCTTTACTTCCTCCCTGGATTAACAAATGGGCACCCCATCTGGTGTTATGTAGTATAGAAATGCAGGAAAGAGAGGGTCATTGAATTTGCAACACAGTCTAGTGTTTTGGAAATGGTCATGTTCAGTATGAATCAGGTTTCCTGGGTTGCCTGCATGAAGACATGATGGAGCCATGAGGATGGATCATGGTGTAGCAGACAGCTTCAGGTTAGCTGAGATGAACTTCCAGACCAGGAATAGTTATGGAGGAAGGGATAGATGGCAAGACCATATTGCTGAAGACTCCACATACTTGGGCTGCAAGGTCACTGAGAAATCCTGTTGGAGTTGAGCTGAAAGCCTCCTCCAGGTAGACCAGTTGACAGAAAGTTGGAAGAAGCCATGTTGCATGCAATTCAATGGGAGAGGGAGAAATCACCAGTTGTGATACTCAACAGTGGATACTGCAAGCCTTAAATATGGCCAGCCAGCCAGGCCAAATTTGCCAACAAATGCAATAGTGGCATATCTGTTATGGGGAGAAACAATTACTCTCTTAATTGGACTGGAGGCCCACTCTACGAGAGGGAATACATCCCAGTAGTAACGAGCCCTAGAGGTGTAACATCTGCTGGTGTCTAGCTAAATGTGTATACTATGCTCACCAAACTACCTGGTAAGCATTTCTCTTTTTTCTTTCTTTTTTTCTTTTTATTGACAGGTTCCATACTTACAGAAAATAAACCATGATACTTCCCTCCTGTCCCCCACTTTCCCCTTCATTGATTTACACTCCATCATAGCCTCTCCCTCTATCCATTAGTCTCTCTTTTATTTTGATGTCATCATCTTTTCCTCCTATTATGAGGGTCTAGTGAAAATAGTGCTAGGCACTGCAAGGTAATGGACATCAAGGCCAATTTCTGTCTAGTCAATTACATTGTAAGCAAGCCTACCCTTCCTTTGGCTCTTACATTCTTTCTGCCACCTCTTCCATAATGGACACTGAGCCTTGGAAGGTGTGATAGAGATGTTTTAGTGCTGAACATTCCTCCAGCACATCTTCAAAGCACTATGGTACCTTTTGGGTCATCCCAGTGGTCACCACCATCTGAAAAGAGAAGCTTCTCTAACCAAAAGTGAGAGTAGCATTCATATATGAGTATAAATATTAAGTAAAGTGCTTACAAGTCTGTTGGGTGTGGTGGTGCACACCTTTAATCCCAGCCCTTGGGAGGCAGAGGTAGGAGGATCACCATGAGTTCAAGGACACCATGGGACTACATAGTTAATTCCAGATCAGCCTGGACCAGAGTGAGACCCTACCTCAAAAAACCAAAAATAAATAAATAAATTAATTAATTAATTAAAATAAATCTTTTTTAAAAAAGTAATACTGACATAGGGAGAATAGGCTCTTCAGCCTCTTACTATCTCCAGTTGTCCAAGGACCAAGCAGATGCTATTAGACAAGTTGCTAATTGACTACTGGCCATCCAGGACCAAAAAGACCCCCTGGCAATGATGTGATTGCAAAATAGGAAGAGACTCAACCTGCCAAATGATGAAAAGGAAAGACTTAGTCCTTTTTTAAATTAAAACAGTTTGGTTTAGAAATAACCCTTAACGACTATATTTGGAAAATCAGTCTCTTCTTAAATAGAAAGTGTTCCTTCACAGAGGTAGAAAAAAGTCTCAAAATTGATATGGAATAGTCAAAAATATCCTCAACAGAAGAAATATATCTGGAGGACTGGAGCACTGGCTTAACAGTTAAGGTGCTTGCCTGCAAAGCCAAAGGACCTAGGTTCAATTCCCCAGGACCCATGTAAGCCAGATGCACGAGGTTGCACATGTGTCTGGAGTTCATTTGCAGTGGTAGAAACCCTGGTGTATCCATTCTCTCTCTCTCTCTCTCTCTCTCTCTCTCTCCTCCCTCTCCCTCTCCCTCTCCCTCTCATAAGTAAATAAAAATAAAATATTTTTTTAAAAGAAGTACATCTGGAGGAATAACCATGCCTGATTTCAAGATATGCTACAAATACATGGCAAATAAAATATCATGGCATTGGCAATAAAACAGATGCACAGATCAATGGAATAGAATAGAAGAACCATCTCTAAGTCCAAGCAACCACAGCTACCTGATCTTTGACAAAGAGGCCAAAAATATGCACTGGGGAGAAGATACATTCCATGAATGGTTCTGGAGATAGTGGATAACCTCCTATAGAAGAATGAAATTAGAACCACTTCTCTCTCTCTGGACAAAAGTCAACTCTAAATGTATTAAGGATCTCAATATAAGCCCTGAAACTCTAAAGCAACTAGAAGAAAAAGTAGGGAAAACACTCAACAATGTAGGTGTACGGAAAGACTTCCTGAATAAGACCCCAGTAGCACAGGAAATTAGACCAACACTCAAGCATGGGAACTCATAAACTAAAAAGCTACTGTACAGACAAGCAAATAAAGAGTCAATAGACATCTCACAGAATGGGAAAAAGTCTTTATTTCCAACAAAGGTCAAATATCTAGAATCTACGAAGAACTCAACAAAACAATAAATATTCAAAACCCAATCAAAAATGGCATAGAGAATGGAACAGAGAATTCTCAAAGGAAAAACAAATGGTCATTACACTCTTAAAGAGATGTACAACATCTTTAGTCATCAGAGAAGTGCAATCAAAATAACTTTAAGATTTCATCTCACTCCAGTCAGTATGGCATTCATCAAAAAATACAAATGACAACAAATGCTGGTGAGGCTGTGGGGAAAGAGGAACACTTACCCAATGCTGGTAGGAGTGCAAATTTGTATGCCACTATGAAAATCAGTAAGGAGACTCCTGAAAAAGAAGAAAATAGATCTACCATTGATCAGGCTATACCACTCCTGAGCATATACCTTAAAGACTCCACTTTTTCATACAGAGATACTCAGCCAAGTTTATGACTGCTCTATTGCTTCACAATAGCTAAGAACTGGAATCATCCCAGTTATGCATCAACTGATGAATGGATAATGAAAATATGGTGCATATACACAATGGAATTCTAATCAGTGGTAAGAAAAAATGAAATAGGGCTGGAGAGATGGTTTAGTGGTTAAGCACTTGCCTGTGAAGACTAAGGATGCTAGTTTGAGGCTCGATTCCCCAAGACCCATATAAGCCAGATACACAAGGTGGCGCATGCATCTGGAATTCATTTGCAGTGGCTGGAGGCCCTGGCGCGCCCATTCTCTCTCTCTCTCTCTCTCTCTCTCTCTCTCTCGCTCGCTCTTGCTCTCAAATCAATCAATCAATAAATGAAAAAGAAATAATAAAATAATAAAACATGCAGGAAAATTGATGGAGTTGAAAAAATGTTATTCTAAGTGATGCCATGCAGGTACAGAAACACAAATGCCACATGGACATGCTCATCTGCAGTTCTGAACTGTGGTCAATTGGAGATTAGTGCAAATGGCGGTAAGCATCAGGAATTTAAGCATAAAACTAGAATGATAACAGTAGAGAGAAGAAATAAGGAGAAAGTAGAGGAGTTATTTGAAAGATTAGGGCAGGGACAGAGTATTAGGTGTAGGAGGGCCAGCGTAGGGGCTAGAGAGGGTATTACACAAAAATGAGGACAACATGAATCAGTTCCATAGACACCTTCCTTCTGGGTGGCATTCTACAAGAAATAACCACCAATAAAGGAGGATGGGGGACAGTACATGCAGATGGTGGAAAAGCTTAACCTGAAAGCCATGGACTCTAGCCAGTAAATTCCAGGCCAAGAATTGAGTTGCCCCCACACACAGTGAGCTATTGTCCAGAGAAGCCCATGAGGTCCTCAAAACACTTGACTTACTGCCAGCACTAAAAAGTAAAACCTTATTACTGAAGACACCACAGGTTGTGGTCACAGGACATCAGGATATCATTCTGGAACCCAAAGGGAAACTATCACCCACCTGACTATCTCTCATAATCCTGGAAAGCCCTATGAGAGCCACTGGAGGACAATGATCATCAACAGCATGAATAGGCAGGGGAACAACCAGTCAAGAAGTACACACTTGAACCGGGCATGGTGGCGCATGCCTTTAATCCCAGCACTCAGGAGGCAGAGGTAGGAGGATTGCTGAGAGTGCGAGGCCACCCTGAGACTAATTCCAGGCCAGCCTGGAGGACAAGAGTGAGACCCTACCTCGCAAAACCAAAAAAGAAAAAAAAAGAAGTACACACTTGTACAATAGTGACACATAGCCTCTGTGGGTAACCAACTGTTCTCTGATAAGACCCACTCAGTAAACTCATACCTGTTACTAGAATACAAGTCATAATTCGATGCTATGGAAACTCAGACTTCAGAAAGAAGCCCCCATTGCTCTCTGGAGAAGAAGAGTGGACTTGCACAATGTAGCAGACAGCTTCAGTTTCTCTGAGATGAACTTCCAGACCAGGCACAGTTATGGAGGAAGGGATATTTATTGGAGCTTATAGGTTCAGAGGAAGTTCCATAATGGCAGAAGAAGCTGGCCTGCTCTTCACAGGACCAAAACACAGAAAGCAAAGCCACAGCCAAAAGCCACAGCATACCTCAGGAACTCCAGCTAGTCACACTTTGCATATCTTTAGCTTGAAATCCTAAACCCACCACCACACCTTAAGATCTCCCCAGTGACACTGCTTCCAGCAAGGTGGCTGCAGATGCAAACTATAAACTAATAAAACACTGGATATATTGGGGGCCATCTATGCAAACTACCACATTCCACCCCTGGCCCCCAATAGATTTATAACTATCACACATTGTATATTGTATTCAGTCCAGTTCCAAAGGTCCCCACAGTCTTGACCAACTTAAGATAGTGAGTCCTGTAAAATCAAACAAGTTAAATACTTTCAACATATAAAGGCACAGAATAAACATTTTAAACTGGTATACAGCATAACAAGGAGAGACTAGAACAATGCAAACTCAGCCACCATCAGCAATCATCAAACTTCTGCAGTTCAAGTTCAATATAACCAGAGACTGTCAGTCTCCAGGTTTTCCAATTCTGCCCCTCCAGCTGGGCAGAGTAGCCAGGGAAAACTTCCATCCCAGGCCAACACTGTACTTCCGTAGTAGCCCTTGCACAGTCCTGGTATATCCAAAACATCTTCACGTCTCCATGCAAACCACGGTCCATCTTCCAAAGGCTCTTCCAGCCTATAATGGCCTCATGCCATACCTCATTCCATATCTCAGCAGCAGCTCCTGGAACCATGTGCAATTCATGACCACTCCATGCATTTTTCATTCTTCCAAAACTAATACCAGGTGTGCAGGACACAGCCATATTCTTAATCCAGGGAGGCAATAAATCATAGCCTTGAAAAGCAGGTTCCTTCTCCAATCAACTCTTTCCAAAAGAGTTTGCATTTTTAACAGTCTTTCCTCAGGCACCATCTCCATTGTTTTAATGTAAAGTAGTTGGGCCACCTTCCTTAAGATTGCTAATGTGTTGACAATGGCAGCTCCAGTAATGTAAAACAAGACTCAGTGCCTCTAATTTTAACGTGCTTGAGGATTTTCAACCTAAAATATTAAATCTCTCAGTCCAATATATTTAGCCAAGCACATCATTCCATTACAAATTTAACCTTGATCAAACTCTCTGGGCCTGGGCAGCAGGACACAGCCATCCCTAATGCCAGTATCCCAGTTCCAACAAAGTCCTCTGCAGTCTTTCCTTCCCCTTAGAAAGCTCATAAGCCAAGCCTCAAAGTTGAATACTGTCTGCACTTAGTATTCTCGACTTTCGGTTAAGATGGCAGCATAGGAACCATGCCAAAACAGGATAGGGGGGAAAAAAAAAAAAAAAAAAAAAACAGCAAAATACACTCTTCTACTAAAAAGTGAGGTGTATAGTAAATTATCAACCTCAGCAGATAAGTAGGAGAGCCACAGAGCGTCTAGAGCCCACAGACGCAGGCAGAACTGGCTCCAGCAGTGGTGACGAGTTCCACATGGCTGCAGCCACCAGGCTCCGCCTGAGCTGCAGGATTTTAAGACCAAGTGAGGGGACTTTCCAATCACACCAGCCTCCTCTCAAACTCAAGAAACATGGAAGGAGGACAGCAGAGACCAACGGAGCACTTGTGAGGAAGAGGATCGTGTGAATGAGCAGACGGAATTCAGCTACCATCCACAGCCTCCCCTCATCCACCACCAGCACAAGTGCCAGCAAGCGCCAGAGACCTGGGGAAGAGAGCTCACCTACCCAGCATCCGGCAAAATCAGAGCAGTGACCCACAGATGCAGCCAGCATTCCTGAGCCCACAACACAGCAAAGGACCCAAGCAGCTGTGCAGCATAGCTGAGATCAAAGCCATCCCAAAATGTAACTGGGATTACAACAGATCAGTACCCACCAAATAAGCCTGATGTATAGGCTTGCATTGGAAGGGCTAATTGCACCTTCCATGTCAGGGGAAATTATATGTTAAACCTGATGGATGGTCAGATCTGACATTCTTAAATAAGCTATATTTGGGGCTGCTCATTTGTTGCTTCCTGATTTATAATGCCATTGTTTCCTCTTCTGTCATTGATTGGGGAAGGGTCTCACTTGGTCACAAGCTGACCTTGGAACCATCTACAGACCAGAAATCTCAGCCTCCCAGTTGACAGGATTAAGGGTGTGGGGCAACACACATCCTTAGGGACTGTGACAGTGTTAAAGGATCTGTTTGTCATAATACCTGCTTTTGCACAAATACTCTGTGCTGTATTTCATTGAATGGGTACATTGTTTAGTTAAATATTTAGAATTTGACTGTATTCTGTTCCGTTCAGCCCACTTGAATACTCTCATAGCAGGCAAACCCAACACCTAGGGTCACTTTTGTGATTACTCTGAGAGTCTTAAGAGCCACACCTAGCACCTTAAGCTTCTAACCTGAAGATATATAACATCAGATTGATTGATACATCTAATATTACTGCAGATAATTAGAAACCCTAAGCATTAAATTAATCCATGATGCAAAAAAATCTCTACATTATAATACAAGAAACACAAAAAAATCAAAACAATATAAATCCACCAAAAAATATTAATGTATCAGAAATGACCTTCAGTGAGACTGAATTAGAGGAAATGCCTGAGAAAGATTTTAAAAGAATGATTATATATATGTTCAAAGAACACATAGGAAACCAATTTGATGAAATAAGGAGGTCAATACCAGACATAAATAAGGAAATAGAAATAATAAAGAAAACCCAGTTAGAAATACTAGCAATAAAGAACACAGTCAGTAAAATAAACAATGCTGTAGAAAATCTCTCTAGCAGAATGAATGAAGAAGAGAAAAGAATATCTAAACTAGAAGACCAGGTGGCAGATCTAATACAGTCCAACAAAGAGAAAGACAAACTAACAGGAAGGTGTGAATGGGAATTTCAAGATATTTAGGACACTATGAAAAGATCAAACATAAGAATTCAAGGTATAGTACAGGGAGAAGAATATCACTCCAAAGGCATAGTAGGTGTTTTCAACAAAATCGTAGAAGAAAACTTCCCCCAAATTTGGAAAGAGATGCCAGTGCAGGTACAAGAAGCCTTTAGGACACCAAACAGACAAAACCTGGAGAGAACCTCTCCCCGCCATATTATAATCAAACTACCAAACATACAAACCAAAGAAAATATATTGAAAGCAGCTAGAGAGAAAAAGCAAGTCACCTACAAAGGCAAGCCCATCAGAATCACAGCAGATTACTCAACACAAACTTTAAAAGCCAGAAGGGCTTGGAGTGATGTATTCCAAGTTCTGAAAGATAACAACTGTCAAACAAGGTTACTTTATCCAGCAAAGCTATCCTTTAAATAGATGGAGAAATAAGGACATTCCACAACAGAAGCAGGCTAAAGGAATATTTGAAGACAAAACCAGTTCTACAGAAAATACTTGAAAGGATCCTCCATGCTGAAGAGAAAGAAAAGCACACATATAAGGAACCTGGAAAAAACAAACCATACCCCAATAGTAGTTAATAAAAGAGAGCAAAGGTAAAACCAGAAGAATTACAAAACAAGAAAAATGGCAAAAATAAATACACACCTTTCAATAATAACTGTTAATATCAATGGCCTGGATGCCCCAACTAAAAGACATAGGTTTGCAGACTGGGTTAAAAGCAGGATCCTTCAATTTGTTGCCTCTAAGAAACTCACCTTTCTACAAAGGATGGACAATATCTTAGGGTGAGAGGCTGGAAAACAGTGTTTCAAGCAAATGGGCCTAGAAAACAAGCAGGGGTTGCTATCCTAATATCTGACAGGGTAGACTTCAGATCAACATTAATTAGGAAAGATAAGGAAGGTCACTTTATATTGACTAAAGGAACACTCAAACAGAAGGACATTACAATCCTAAACATATATGCACCTAACATGGGGGCTCCCGTTTTCATCAAACAAATGATATTAGAACTAAGTTCAGAGATAACAGCAAATACACTTGTAGTGGGTGACTTCAACACCCCACTCTCACCAATTGACAGGTCATCCCTGCAAAAATAAACAGAGATGCTTCTAGATTAAATGAGGTCATAGAACAAATGGACCTAATAAATATATATAGGACATTTCATCCAAATGCTGAAGAATACTCATTTCTGCCCTAACCTTTATTATTTCTTCCCATCTACTGATTTTTGGTTTGCCTTGTTCTTCTCTTTCCAAGGCCTTAAGGTGAAGCATTAAATTGTTTAGTTGTGAACTCTCTAATTTGTTAATATAGGCACTTAGAGCTATAAATTTCCCTCGTAGGACTGCCTTCATTGTGTCCCAAAGGTTTTGGTATGTTGTATTCTCATCATCACTTGATTCTATGAATTTCTTGATTTCCTTTTTAATTTCTTCAATGACCCATACATCATTCAATAATGTACTGTTTAGTCTCCATGAATTTCTGTATGCTCTCTAGTTTTTCTTGTTGCTGATTTGCAGTTTAATCCCATTGTAGATAGCATACAAGGGATTATTTCAATTTTCCTGTATTTGTTAAGATTTGATTTGTGTCCTATTATATGGTCTATTTTAGAGAATGTCCCATGTGCTTCTGAGAAGAATGTATATTCTGCAGCATTTGGAGGGAATGTTCTGTATATATCTGTTAGGTCCATTTGTTCCATGATATCATTTAATGCAGAAGTCTCTCTGTTTATTTTTTGTTGGCTAGACCTGTCAAGTGATGAGACCGGGGTATTGAAGTCACCAACTACTATTGTGCTTGTTTTCTAGGCCCATTTGCTTGAAATACCTTTTTCCAACCTTTCACCCTAAGAATGTTTCTATCTTTTAATGAGAGGTGAGTTTCCTGGAGGCAACAGATGGTAGGATCCTGCTTTTTAATCCAGTCTGCAAGTCTATGTCTTTTGGTTGGGGCATTGAGGCCATTGATATTAAGAGTTACTATTGAAAGATATGTATTTGATCTGTCCATTTTTCTTGTTTTGTAGTTCTTCCTGGCTTTCATTTTACTCACTTTTTAAAATTGTTATTTGAGTATGGTTTCTTTTTTCCTATTTCCTGCTGTATGTGTTTTGCTTTCTCTTCAGCATGAATGATTCCTGCAAGTATTTTCTGTAGAGCTGGTTTCATTGCCATAAATTCCTTTAGCCTGTCTTTGTTGTGGAATGTCCTTATTTCTCCATCAATTTGGATAGATAGCTTTGCAGGATAAAGTAATCTTGGTTGACAGTTTTTATCTTTCAGAACTTAGAATACATCACTCCAGGCCCTTCTGGCTTTTAAAGTTTGTGTTGAGTAATCTGCTGTGATCCTGATGGGTTTCCCTTTGAAGGTCATTTGCTTTTTCTCTCTAACTGCTTTCAATATATTTCCTTTGGTTTGCATATTTAGTAGTTTAATTATAACATGGTGAGAAGAGGATCTTTCTAGGTTTTGTCTGTTTGGTGTTCTAAATGCTTCTTGTATCTGCATTGGCATTTCTTTCCCAATTTGAGGAAAATTTTCTTCTATGATTTTGTGGAAAACACCTACTAAGCCCCTGGATTGAAATTCTTCCCCTTCTGCTATACCTTGAATTCTTATGTTTGATCTTTTCATAGTGTTCTGGATGTCTTGGAATTCCCATTCATACCTTCCTATTAGCTTGTCTTTCTCTTTGTTGGACTGTGTTAGGTCTGCCATCTGGTCTTCTAGTTTAGATATTCTGTCCTCTCCTTCATCCATTCTACTGGTGAGACTTTCCACAGAGTTTTTTTATTTCACTGACTGTGTTCTTCAGAGCTAGGATTTCAGCCTGGTTTTTCTTCAGTAGTTCTATTTCCTTATTCATGTCCTGTAATGACCTTTTTATTTCATTAAACTGTTTTTCTGTAATCTCTTTCAAGAGTTTGTTTTCTTCTTTAATTCCTTTGTTTTCTTCTCAGATTCTTTTCATTTCTTCTTTTATTTCTTCTTTTATTTCTTTGAGTATAGATATCATCATTCTTTTGAAATCTTTGTCAGGAATTTCATCTAAAACAGTCTCATTGGTGAACAAATCTGATGGGTTTGTAATTTTTGGTGGTATTGCATTGTCTTGATTCTTTGTGTTTCTTGTACTATAATGTAGTGACTTTTGCATCCTGGATTGATTTGATGCTTAGGTTTTATATTTATCTGAAGTGTTCTTAGGTGTGGTGATCCACCTTTATATACTTTCAGGATAAGGGTTTAAGATGCCAAGTGTAGCACTTGTACCCAACTCCAACCTCAGAAGTAATCCTAGCTGTTGAATTTGCTTGTTAAGCAAGTATTGCAGTGGACTGGTGGAACAATTTAGTAGCAAGTTCTAAACTTCAACTGAGCAAAATACATATTCAATTAACATGAGCACAGAGTATACAAGTGTGGGAATTGAAACAAACAGCCTTATAAGGTCAAAATCCCTAAGGGTGTGTGTTGATCCACACCCTTAATCCTGTCAGCTAGGAATCAGACCCTGGCCCCAATAATTACAGAAGCAAAAGATAAAGGCCCTTTAAATCCAAAAGTATTATAGGCAGCAATATTCAACACCTCATATTCAGCTTATTTGAAAATGGTAAGGCCAACCACAAATATGTAACCCATAATCTGCCCTGACCTGGAAAGAGAGGTTAGCACTTCCAATGTAGGCCTTTGTTGCCTTTTGGTGTGGCTTCCAAGCTCACCAATGCTGGGTGCCTACCTCATTCCCTGAGCTGTGGAGCTTGGCTCAGCTGTGCTGGATTGCTGTTAGTGATGTGGTACAGAGCTGCTGCTTGTTGCTGAATTCTGCCAATTCAATGGGGATCTGATGGTTGGGGGAGGGGCAAGTTCAGGAAGCCTGTAGTAGCTCACACTGCTCCCGTTTCTCTTTCAGTAGCTCAGCAGACTTTTCTTCGATTTCTGAGCTCTGTGAGGAGACTGATGAGGTTGGAAAGTCCCCCCCCTTTTGTTTGTTTGTTTGGGTGGTGGCTGCAGTGGAGGCTCAGCTGATCTGAGTGGCAGCTTGGAGCCGCGGGTTGGGGCGGCAGCTTGGAGCCGCTGTGGAGTGGGCTGCCGTGGGTCGGACCACGACCTCCACAGTGGTATTCTGGCCGTCTCCTGCTTTTCCACTGTTTCCCAGAAAAAAATATTCTGC
The DNA here is from genome assembly GCA_036365145.1 of Orientallactaga sibirica. NCBI lineage: Eukaryota > Metazoa > Chordata > Mammalia > Rodentia > Dipodidae > Orientallactaga > Orientallactaga sibirica. The sequence goes on along the minus strand of JAEOAD010000005.1, from coordinate 47,088,613 downwards.
TCTTTTCCGAAGAAGAGTGTAGTTTTGCTTAAATCCCTCCCTGATCTGGTTTGGCATGGCTCCTATGCTGCCATCTTACCCAGAAGTCCAAAATTTTGTTGTTTTTAATAATCCTCTATGTCACTTGAAGTTGACCTAGGACATAAACTCAGTAATTATATTTGTGATATCATGTAATAAAATATGGCTTTGGTTACCTAAAATTTCAACTCACCATAGGCTTTAGTTAAATCTGACTTTTAAAGGCAGAAACCAAAAAACCTTGAAATAAATTTTTAAAAATTTTAGGAGAGAACTGTTGGACAATTTGGATTAATAAAGAAACCAAAAGGTGTCTATAAACATTGTCTTATTTGTTTAAAGCCCAAACAAAAGAGGAAATATCTGGCACAGTTTAAATTAAAATTATGTACTCATTTTTCTCAAGCAATTTAAAAGTCACATGGTTTAAAATGTGGAGACAGGCTATCACATTGGAAATCCTTCTGTCTCAGCTTCCCAAGTAACTAGAATAGGCCTAGATCATTTTATTACTATTATTTTGAAGATCAATAAAGATCATTAACCAGTTTTAAAGGATATTTTTTCAACAGAATGATTTTGACTCATATCTCCAAAGAAAAGGACAAGACAAACAAACACAACATTAAATACAAACATGCTAGCAATAACAGCTCTCTTGACATTGCCATGCAGCTGCCAAACTGAAACTGAACCAGAAACAGATGCAGCTGCCAAACTGAAACTGAACCAGAAACAGATGCAGCTGCCAAACTAGAAACAGACCTCTGTTCAAGATCTCCAGAGAGAGTCAAGGGTGGCCCCTCGAACCCTCATCCAGAGGAATTAATACTGCATCCAGCTTCCCTCTTGGACCCAGAAAAGCACGCAAAACCAGAAAAACCAGAAAAAAATGAAAAACAGAAAGAAGAGTGGAAAAGCACCTCTGGAGGTTTCTTACCCAATAAAGGAGGAGGCCGGCAGTTATAGTCAAAAGTTCCCTATCGGGCTGGAGAGATGGCTTAGCGGTTAAGGCGCCTGCCTCCTAAGCCTAAGAACACTGGTTCCAATCTCCAGCAGTTCCAATCTCCAGGTCCCACGTTTAGCCAGATGCAAAGTGACACAAGGGCGCAATGCCGCACTTGGCCACAAGGGGGCGAACACATCTGGATTTCGTTCACAGCAGCTGAGACTGCTGGCGCGCCCATCTCTGTCTCTCTCTCCCTCTGTCTATCTCTCTGTGTGTCTCTCTCCAAAAATAAATAAAATAATAAAAAAAAATTAAAAAACAAAAGTTCCCTATCAACAGCTTGCTACCAACTCCAAAACCAGGAACATGCATATGGATGGAGATTTGGTTCTCGGGCTGAGATTAGGGGTCCTTCCCTGGTTCGGTTACCCCAGAGTTGGTGACAGAGGTCTTGAAATTTGGATCCCAGATGAGCCCCTAAAATGATATGGGGTCCAGTGTCACACAAGTAAGACCATCAACTCACAGAATGTGAGGCAAAGTTTTATTGGGTAAAAAATAAAGAAAAGAAAAGAAAAGAAAAGAAAAAATAAAAGGATGTGACTTCTATTTTTCTCTAAGCGTGATGTAAAGAAATAGTAACATTTTGCCCACTTTATATCACCATAGCTGATTTTAAGCTATATTACAAAGCCATAGTAACAAAAACAACATGGTACTAGCACAAAGATAGACACAGAGATCAATGGAACAGAATAGAGGACCCAAATGTAAATCCAGGCTCAGACCTGAAACTCTGAAAATGCTAGAGGAAAAAGTAGGGTAAATCCTTCAATATATGGGCATAGGCAATGACTTTTTGAATATAACCCCAGTTTCCCAGGAAATAAGACCACTAATCAACCCCTGGGACCTCATGAAATTACAAAGCTTTTGTACAGCATAGGACACTGTGAACAGAACAAAGAGGAAACCTACAGAATGGAAGAAAATCTTTGCCAGCTATACATCTGACAGAGGATTAATATCTAGGGTATACAAAGAACTCAAAAAACTAAATAATAAGAAATCAAACAACCCAATTAAAAATATGCTAAGGTGAGGCGGGCATGGTAGCGCATGCCTTTAATCCCAGCACTTAGGGGACAGAGGTAGGAGGATTGCCATGAGTTCAAAGCCACCCTGAGACTACATAGTTAATTCCAGGTCAGCCTGAGCTAGAGTGAGACCCTACCTTGGAAAACCAAAGAAGGAGGAGGCAGAGGAGGAGGAAGAGGGGGAGAGAAAGAACAGATGGCATATGTGGTAGTTTGAATACATGGCCCCAAATATATTCAGTGTTTTATTAGTTTGTAGTTTTCATCTGCAGCACTTGCTGGAGGCAGTGTCACTGGGTGGATCTTAAGGTGTGGTGATGGGTTTGAGATTTCAATCTAAATATATGCAAAGTGTGCCTAGCTGGAGTTCCAGAGGTGTGCTGTGCTGTGTGGCTTTTGGATTCTCTCTCTCTCTCTCTGTTTGGACCTGTGAAGGCAGGCCAGCTTCTTCTGCCATTATGGAACTTACCCTGGATTTGTAAGCTTCAATAAATCCCCTCGTCCATAACTGTGCTGGTCTGGAAGTTCATCTCAGTGACCCTGAAGCTGTCTGCTATAGCATATAAACATCTAAAAAATATTTTACATCCTTACACATCAGGGAAATGCAAATTAAAATAACTTTGAGATTCAATCTCATTCCTGTCAGAATGGATCAAGAAAACAATAAGGGCTGGAGAGATGACTTAGCAGTTAAGGCATATGCCTGCAAAGCCTAGGGAACCTGGTTTGATTCTCCAGGTCCTATGTAAGCCAGATGCATGCGCCACCACGTGGTGGCGCATGCATCTGGAGTTTGTTTGCAGTGGCTAGAGGCCCTGGCACACCCATTCTCACTGTCTCTCTCTCCCTCTCTCTGTCTTAAATAAATAAATTAATAAAATAATTTTAAAAACTGCTCTCTAATTAGACTGGAGGCTCACTCTATGGGAGGGAATACATGCATGGTACTGCAAATCTAATCAAAAGGCTATGGTGGAGGAGGTTGTGAGCCTTAAGAGTGTAATGTCTGTTCTTGTCTGGATAAATGCATGTATTATGCCCACCAAAAAAACAGCCCTGTAAGCACTTTACTTAACATTCATACCCATATGTTAATGCTACTCTCTTTTGGCCAAAGAAGCTTCTCTTTTCAGATGGCGATGACCATTGGGATGACCCCAAAGGCACCATAGTGTTGAGAAGATGCGAAGGAGGAGTATTCAGCACTGAAACATTTGTATCACACCTTCCAAGGCTCAGGGTCCATTGTGGAAGAGGTGGCAGAAAGAAAGTAAGAGCCAAAGGAATGGTAAGACTGCTTACAATGCAATCGTCCAGACAGAAATTGGCCTTAATATACATGATCTCACAGTGCCCAGCACTACCTTCACAAGAACCTCATAATAAGGAGGAAAATATGATGACATCAAAATAAAAGAGAGACTAATGGAGAGAGGGAAGGAATATGATGAAGTGTGGATTTGTGAAAGGGAAAGTGGGGGAGGGGAAGGATTTATAATGTTTTTTATTTGTTTGTTTTTTCGAGGGAGGGTCTCACTCTAGCCCAGGCTGACCTGGAATTTACTATGTAGTCTCAAGGTGGACTCGAACTCATGACAATCCTCCTCCCCTGCCTACCAAGTGCTGGGATTAAAAGCATACACCACCATGTCTGGCTTGGTTGATTGTCTGTAAGTATAGAAGCTGTCAATAAAAAATAAATCAATAAGCTGGGCATGGTGGCACACTCCTTTAACCCCAGCACTCAGGAGGCAGAGGTAGGAGAATAACCATGAGTTCAAGGCTACCCTGAGACTACATAGTGAACATCAGGTCAGCCTGGGCTCAAGCAAGACCCTACCTCAAAAAACCACAAAGGAGATGAGTGTGGAGGCAATGCCTTTAATCTCAGCACCTGAGAAAGGAGAATCACTATGAGTGCAAGGCCACCCTGAGACTAGTGAGTTCCAGGTCAGCCTGGGCTAGAGTGAAACCCACCTCCAAAAAACAAAACAAGTACCTCCAGTTAAGATGGTGGCATAGGAACCAGGCCAAAGCAGCTTAGGGGAGAAAGAGAAAAAAAAGCACTTTCCTATTAAAAATTGAAGGTATATAAGAAATAATCAACCATAGCAGAAAAGTAGAAGAGATCCAGAGTGTCTAGAGCCCACAGAAGTAGGCAGAAGCAGATCCAGCAGTGGCAGCACCGGGTCTTCATGGCTGCAGCCACCAGGTTCAGCCTGTGCCACAGGAAAAGCCAGATGAGGGGATTTTCCAGTCACACTAGCCTTCTCACAAAGTCAAGAAAGGTGAACGTAGGACAGCAGGGACCAGTGGAATGGATCATGAGGAAGAGAGTTATGAGGACCAGCAGGAGAACTTCAGCTGCCACCCACAGCCTCCCTTCCTCCCACTACCAGTGTAAGTGCCAGCAAGCACCAGAGACCTGGGGAAAGGAACTCACCTGCATAGCAACAGGCACAGGCGATCCGAGCGGTGTCCCATTGACCCAGCCAACCTACCTGAGCCCACAACACAGCAAAGGGGACCAAAACAGGCATGCAACATAGCTGAAACCAAAGCCATCCCAAAAGATAACTGGGATTATGCCAGGTTAGTACCCACCAAATAAGCCTGATATATAGGCTTGCATTGGAAGTGCTAATTGCATCTTCCATGCCAGGGTAAATTATATGTTAAATCTGATGGATGGCCAGCTTTGCCATTATTAAACAAGCTATATTGTGGGCTTGTCACTTGTTGCTTCCTGATTTATAGTGCCTTTGTTCCTCTTCTGTCATTCAGTGGGGAAGGATTTCACTCAGTCACAAGATGACCTTGGGAACCCTCTACAGACCAGAAAATCTCAGCCTCCCAGTTGACAGGATTAAAGGTGTGGGACAACACACATCCTTAGGGACTGTGACTTTGTTAGAGAATCTGTTTGTCACAATACCTACTCTTCCATAAATACTCTGTGCTGTTTTTCAATGAATGTGTATATTGTTTAGTTAAATATTAGAATTTGCCTGCATTTTGTTCCACCCAGCCTACTAGAATATTCTTATAGCAGGCAAATCCAACACCTAGAGTCACTTTGGGGGTTACTGTGAGAGTCTTAAGAGCCACAGCTAGCACCTTAAGCTCCTACCCTGAAGATATGTAACATGAGATTGATTGATACACCTAATAATACTGCAGATAATTAGAAAATCCAAGCATTAAATTAATCCAAGATGCAAAAATCTCTATATTATAAAGTAAACACAAAATATCAAGACAATATAAATCTACCAAAAAGTATTAATCCATCAGAAATGACCACTGGTGAGACTGATTTGGAGGAAATGCCTGAGAAAGATTTCAAAAGAACGAGCCAGGTATGGTGGCACATGCCTTTAATCCCAGCACTGGGGAGGCAGAGGTAGAAGGATCACCATGAGTTCAAGGCCACCCTGAGACAACATAGTGAATTACAGATCAGCCTGAGTTACAGTAAGACCCTAACTCAAAAAAAAAGAAATAAAAGGAATCAAACAAGACACAGGTAAACAATTTAATGAAATAAGGAGGTCAATACAAGACATGAATAAGGAAATAGAAATCATAAAGAAAAAAAAGTCTAAAATACTAGCAATAAAAAACACAGTCAAATAAAAAAAACTCTGTAGAAAATCTCATCAGTAGAATGAATGAAGAAGAAAACAGAATACCTAAACTAGAAGACCAGGTGGCAGATCTAGTACAGTCCAACAAAGAGAAAGACAAACTAATAGGAAGGTATGAATGGGAATTTCAAGATATTTGGGACACTATGAAAAGATCAAACATAAGAATTCAGGGGCTAGGCATGGTGGCACATGCCTTTAGTTCCAGCAATCAGGAGGCAGAGGTAGGAGGATCATCGAGAGTTCAAGGCCACCCTGAGACTACATAGCGAATTCCAGGTCAGCCTGAGCTAGAGTGAGACCCGACCTTGAAAATAAAGAAAGAAAGAAAGAAAGAAAGAAAGAAAGAAAGAAAGAAAGAAAGAAAGAAAGGAAGAAAGAAAGAGAAGAATTCAGGGTATAGAAGAAGGAGAATAATTTCACTCCAAAGGCATAGCAGGTATTTTCAACAAAATCATGAAAACTTCTCCCAAATAGGGAAAATGATGCCAATGCAGATACAGGAAGCCTTTAGAACACCAAACAGACAAAACCTGGAAAGAACCTATCCTCAACATATTATAATTAAAATACCAAACACACAAACCAAAGCAAAGATATTGAAATCAGTTGGAGAGAAAAATCAAGTCACATAAAAAGGATCACATCAGATTACTCAACACAAACTTTAAAAGCCAGAAGGGCTTGGAATGATGTATTCCATGTTCTGAAAGATAATAACTATCAACCAAGGTTAATTTATCTGCAGAGATATCCATTCAAATAGACACAGAAATAAGGATATTCCACAACAAAAGCAGGCTAAAGGAATATTTGAAGATAAAACCAGCCCTACAGAAAATACGTGAAAGGATCCTCCATGCTGAAGTGAAAGAAAAGTACACATATAAGGAACCTGGAAAAAAGAAACCATACTCAAATACTAGTTAATATGAGAGAGCAAAGGTAAAACCAGAAGAACTACAAAACAAGAAAAATGGCAAAAATAAATACATACCTTTCAATAATAACTCTTAATAGAAAAATCTGAAAATTCATTTGGAAGCATAAAAAACCTTGAGTATCCAAAACAATTTTTGCAATGAAAATAAGATTGGTGGTATCACCATACCTGAATTTACCCTATATTACAGAGCCATAGCAACAAAAATAGCATGGTACTGGCACAAAAACAGACACATGGATTAATGGAACAGAATAGAGGAGCCAGATGTAAGTCTAGGCAGCTACATCCACCTGATCTTTGGCAAAAAAAAAAAAAAAAAAAAAAAAATGCCCAAAATACTCATTGTAGAAAAGACAGCCTCTTCAACAAATGGTGCTGTGGAAACTGGGTATCTATATGTAGACAGATCAAAATAGATCCTTATCTCTCTCCATGCACAAGAATTAAGTCCAAGTGGATAAAAGACCTTAATATCAGACCTGAAATGCTGAAACTGCTAGAGAAAAAAGTAGGGGAAACCTTTCAACATATTGGGAGAGGCAAAGACTTTCTGTATATAACTCCAGTTGCTCAGGAAATAAAACCACTAATCAACCACTGGGACCTCATGAAATTACAAAGCTTTTGTACAGCAAAGTACACTTGATAGAGCAAAAAGGAAACCTACAGAATGGGAAAAAAATCTTTAACAGAGGATTAATATCCAGGATATACAAAGAACTCAAAAAACTAAATAATGGGCTGAAGAGATGGATTAGCAGTTAAGGTACTTGCCTGAGAAGCCTAAGGACCCAGGTTTGATTCCCTAGATCCCACATAATCCAGATTCACAAGATGGCACCTGCATCTGGAGTTCATTTGCAGCAACTGAAGGCCCTGGCATGCCCATTGTTTCTCTCTATCTGCATCTTTCTCTCTCACTCTCTCTAAAACAAATAAAATATTTTTTAAAAAAATAAATAATAAGAAATCAAAGAACCCAATTTGAAAAATGGGCTGTAGAACTAAATAGAACGTTCTCAAAGGAAGAACTGCAGATGGCATATAAACATCTAAAACAATGGCTTTTTTTAACCTCCCTTAATTTGGGGCACAGATATTCTGTGCTCTCTCCCTCCGCTGCTTCCCAGCTCCTGGAGACAAGCCAAAGCCATGGGTTTTGGAGGCCTGAAAAGCCCTGCTGGCCTGCAGGTGCTCAATGATTACCTGGCCAACAAGAGCTACATCAAGGGATACATGCCATCTCAAGCAAATGTGAAAGTATTTGAAGCAGTCTCTGACCTACCACCTGCTGACTGATGTCATGCCCTCCATTGGAATAATCACATCAAGTCTTATGAAAAGGAAAAATCCAGGCTGGTGAAATGGCTTAGCAGTTAAGGCATTTGCCTATGAAGGCTTAGGACCCTGGTTTGATTCCCCAGAACCCATGTAAGCTAGATGCACAAGGGGAGGCATGCACCTGGAGTTCATTTTCAGTGGCTAAAGGCCCTGGTGTGCCCATTCTCTCTTTCTCTCTATCTGCCTCTTTCCCTCTCTCTCTCCCTCTCAAATAAATAAATAAATAAATAAATAAATAAATAAATAAATAAATGAAATATAAATAAGAAGAAGAAAAGAAAAAAAGGAAATATCCAGCTGGGTGTGGTGGCACACTCCTTTAATCCCAGAACTTGGGAGGCAAAGGTAGGATTGCCATGAGTTTGAGGCCACCTGAAACTACATAGTGAATTCCAGGTCAGCCTGAGCTAGAGGGAGACCCTACCTCAAAAAACCAAGAGAGAGAGAGAAAAGGAGAAAATCCAGCCTTCCAAGAGTGAAAAAAATCTTTGGGAAAGTATGGTCTGGCCAATGTGTAAGACACCACAGGAAGTGGAGCTCCAGATGTTAAAGATGATGATGACATTGATCTCTTTGGATCTGATGAGGAGAAGGAAAGCAAAGAAGCAAAGAGGCTACATGAAGAAGTGCACAATATGAATCAAAGAAAGCCAAGAAGCCTGTAGTTGTTGCCAAATCTTCCATCTTACTAGATATGAAACCTTGGGATGATGAAACAGACACGACAAAATTAGAGGAATGTGTCAGAAGCATTCAAGCAGATGGTTCGGTCTGGGGCTCTTCTACATTGGTTAGAGTGGGATATGGAATTTTAAAACTTCAAATACAGTGTGTAGTTGAAGATGACAAAGTTGGAACAGATATGCTGAAGAAGCAAATTACTGCTTTAAGGACTATGTGCAGTCCATGGACATGGCTTCTTTTAACAAGATCTAAAGACCCATCCTGGATTCCTTAAAAGATTTTTTTAATCTAAAAAAAATGTTCTACATGTTTCACCATCAAAGAAATGCAAATGAAAACTACTTTGAGATTCCATCTCACTCCTGTCAGAATGGCTATTATCAGGAAATCAGACTTCAAGATGGTGTCATAGGAACTACGCCAAAACAGCCTAGGGGAGAAAAAGAAAAAAAACAGCAAAATACACTCGTATACTAAAAAGAGAGGTATTTAGTAAATTATCATCCACAGCAGAGAAGTAGGAGAGATCCAAAGCATCCAGAGCCAACAGAAGCAGGCAGAAGTGGCTCCACCAGTGGTGGCAAGTTCCACGCAGCTTCAGCCACCAAGCTCAGCCTGAGGCACAGGACTTTAAAGCCAGGTGAGGGGTTCTCCACTCACATCAGCCTCCTCACAAACTCAAGAAATGTGTAAGGAGGATGGCAGAGACCAACGGAGCAGCTTGTGAGGAAAAGGATCACATGGACCAGCAGGTGGACTTCAGCCTCCATCCACAGCCTCTCCTCCCCCACTACCAGCACAAGCACCAGCGACTTGGGGAAGGGAATTCATCTACACAGCACCCAGCACAGGTGATTGGAGCAGTGACCCACAGATCCAGTTGGCCTTCCTGAGCCAACAGCACAGCAAAGGGGGACCCAAGCAGCTGTGCAGCAGAGCTGAGATCAAAGCCATCCCAAAAGGTAACTGTGGTTACACCAGGTCAGTGCCTGCCATATAAACCTGGTATATAGGCTTCCATTGGAAGGGCTAATTGTACCATCCATGTCAGGGTAAATTATATGTTAAATTTGATGGATGGTCAGATTTGGCATTCTTAAATAAGCTATATTTGGGGCTTGTCATTTGTTGCTTCCTGATTTATAGTGCCTTTGTTTCTCTGCCTATCATTTGTTGGGGAAGGGTCTCAACTGGTCACAAGGGAACTTGGAACCCTCTACAGAACAGAAATCTTAGCCTCCCAGTTGACAGGATTAAGGGTGCGGGTCAACTGTGACATTGTTAGAGGATCTATTTGTCATAATACCTACTTTTGCATAAATACTCTGTGCTGTTTTTCATTGAATATGTACATTGTTTAGTTAAGTTTTTAGAATTTGTCTGTATTCTATACCATTCAGCTTACTTAAATACTCTCATAGAAGGCAAACCCATCACCTAGGGTCACTTTTCTGGTTACTCTGAGGGTCTTAAGAGCCACACCTAGCACCTTAAGCTCCTACCCTAAAGGTATATAACATCAGATTGATTAATATATCTAATATTACTGCAGATAATTAGAAAACCTAAGCATTAAATTAATCCAAGATGCAAAAATCTCTACACTATAACACAAGAAACAAGCCGGGAATGGTGGCACACATCTTTAATCCCAGCACTTGGAAGGCAGAGGTAGGAGGATCACCAAGAGTTCAAGGCCACCCTGAGACTACATAGTGAATTCCAGGTCAGCCTGGACCAGAGTGAGACCCTACCTCGAAAAACCAAAAAAATATAAATTTAACACAAGAAACACAAAATATCAAGACAATATAAATCCAACAAAAAGTATTAATGCATCAGAAATGTCCTTCAGTGAGAATGATTTAGAGGAAATTCCTGAGAGAGATTTCAAAAGAATGATTATAAATATGTTCAAAGAACACACAGGAAACCAATTTAATGAAATAAAGAGGTCAATACAGGACATGAAGGAGGACATCAAAGAACCCATGGGAGGCCAAATTAATGAAATAAAGAGGTCAATACAAGACATGAATAAGGAAATAGAAATAATAAAGAAAAACCAGTCAGAAATACTAGCAATGAAGACCATAATCAGTAAAATTAAAAACTCTGTACAAAAGCTCACCAGCAGAATGGATGAAGGAGAGAACAAAATAGCTAAACTAGAAGACCAGGTGGCAGATCTAATACAGTCCAACAAAGAAAAAGACAAACTAATAGGAAGGTATGAATGGGAATTTCAAGATATTTGGGACACTATGAAAAGATCAAACATAAGAATTCAGAGTATAGTAGAAGAAGAAGAATTTAACTCCAAAGGCATAGTAGGTGCTTTCAACAAAATCATACAAGAAAACTCCCCCCAATTAGGGAAAGAGATGCCAATGCAGATACAGGAAGCCTTTAGAACACCAAAGAGACAAACCCTGGAAAGAACCACTCCTCACCATATTATAATTAAACTACCAAACAAACAAACCAAACAAAATATATTGAAAGCAGCTAGAGAGAAAAAGCAAGTCACCTACAAAGACATAGGAATAACAGCAGATTGCTCAACACAAACTTTAAAAGCCAGAAGGGCTTGGAGTGATGTATTCCAAGTTCTGAAAGATAACAACTGTCAACCAAGGTTACTTTATCCAGCGAAGCTATCCATTCAAAAGATAGAGAAATAAGGACATTCCACAACAAAAGCAGGGTAAAAGAATATTTGAAGACAAAACCAGCTCTACAGAAAATATTTGAAAGGATCCTCCATGCTGAAGAGCAAGAAAAGCACACATATAAGGAACCTGGAAAAAACAAACCATAATCCAATACTAGTTAATACAAGAGAGCAAAGATGAAACCAGAAGAACTACAAAAAAAAGAAAAATGGCAAAAATAAATACACACCTTTCAATAATAACTGTTAATAGCAATGGCCTGGATGCCCCAACCAAAAGACATAGGTTTGCAGACTGGGTTAAAAATCAGTATCCTTCAATTTGTTGCCTCCAAGAAACTCACCTTTCTACAAAGGATGGACACTATCTTAGAGTGAAAGCTTAGAAAAAGGTGTTTCAAGCAAATGGGCCTAGAAAACAAGCAAGGATCACTTTCCTAATATCTGACAGGGTAGACTTCAGACCAACATTAGTTAGGAAACATAAGGAAGGTCACTTTATATTGATTAAAGGAACACTCCAACAGGAGGACATTACAATTCTAAACATATATGCACCTAACACGGGAGCTCCCAATTTCATCAAACAAACGCTATTAGAACTAAGGTCACAGATAACACCAAACACACTTGTAGTGGGTGACTTCAACACCTCACTTTGACCAATTGACAGGTCATCCTGGAAAAAAAAAATAAACAGAGATGCATCTGGATTAAATGAGGTCATAGAACAAATGGACCTAACAGATATATACAGGACATTTCATCCAAATGCTGAAGAACACACATTCTTTTCAGCAGCACATGGAACATTCTCTAAATAGGCCATATGTTAGGACACAAAGCAAATCTTAACAAATATAGGAAAATTGAAATAATTCTGATCACAATGGGATCAAACTACAAATCAATAGCAAGAAAAGCTATAGAGCATACACAAAATCATGGAAACTAAGTAATACATTACTAAATGATGAATGGATCAATGAAGAAATCAAGAAGGAAATAAAAAAATTCATGGAGCCAAATGATAATGAGAACACAACATACCAAAACCGTTGGGACACAATGAAGGCAGTCCTAAGAGGGTCGCAGGTAAACAACTTAATGCTGCACCTTAAGGCCTTGGAAAAAGAAGAACAAGACAAACCAAAAATCAGTAGACTGGAAGAAATAATAAAGATTAGGGCAGAAATTAATGAAATAGAAACAAAAAAAATCCAAAGAATCAAAGAAACAAAGAGTTGGTTCTTTAAAAGGATAAACAAGACTGATAAACCCTTGGCAAATCTGACCAAAAGAAAGAGAGAAGAGACACAAATTAATAAAATCATAGATGGAAAAGACACCATTACAACAGATACCAGAGAAATTTTTAAAAATCATAGGGACATACTATAAGAACATATACTCCACTAAGTTTGAAAATTTGAAAGAAATGGATTATTTCCTTGATTTATATGACCTACCTAAATTAAATCAAGATAAGATTAACCACTTAGGTCGCGCCCGAGATTAAGGAGCGCGCCGAGTTGGGAGGGCTCGCTCGTCGGGGGCCGCCCGAGAGCGTTCTTCTCTTCGCGGGCGCTGGGGCCGCCATCTTAGATGGCGGGAGTCACAGGAGAGCGAGCTTGAGGCGGCGGGAAGGCTTCCGTGCCGCCCTCGCCGGGGCCGTCCCCTCCCCTCCTCCCTCCCTCCTTTCCCTCCTCATCCCCAGCCAAGACGGGCCCAGCTGGCCGGGCTTTGGGGCGTGTGCCCTGGGGCGCGGAGCTCTAGTGCAGCGATGCGGGGTCTCCCCGGGGCCCGGGCCCCTGGGCTGGGGACGCGCCGAATGTGACCGCCTGCGCTGCCCTCGCCGAGCCGACGCCGTTCGCAGCACCACAGGCCCGGAGGCCGCCCGGCGCCCTCAGGTTTAATTATTGTTTAAACTGCATCAATGGAGCACATACAGGGAGCTTGGAAGACGATCAGCAATGGTTTTGGGCTCAAAGACACGGTGTTTGATGGTTCCAGCTGCATCTCCCCAACAATTGTTCAGCAGTTTGGCTATCAGCGCCGGGCCTCAGATGATGGCAAACTCACAGATTCCTCCAAGACAAACAACACTATTCGTGTTTTCTTGCCTAATAAGCAAAGAACGGTGGTCAATGTGAGGAATGGAATGAGCTTGCATGACTGCCTTATGAAAGCTCTCAAAGTGAGGGGCCTACAACCTGAGTGCTGTGCAGTGTTCAGACTTCTCCATGAACATAAAGGTAAAAAAGCACGCTTAGATTGGAATACTGATGCTGCCTCTTTGATTGGAGAAGAACTACAAGTAGATTTCCTGGATCATGTTCCTCTTACAACTCATAATTTTGCTCGGAAAACCTTCCTGAAGCTTGCTTACTGTGACATCTGTCAGAAGTTCCTGCTAAATGGATTTCGGTGTCAGACTTGTGGCTACAAATTCCATGAGCACTGTAGTACCAAAGTTCCTACTATGTGTGTGGACTGGAGTAATATCAGACAACTCTTGTTGTTTCCAACTTCCACTATTGGTGATAGTGGGGTACCAGCACTACCTTCTTTGACAATGCGTCGGATGCGAGAGTCTGTTTCCCGGATGCCTGCTAGCTCCCAGCACAGATACTCCACACCTCATGCCTTCACTTTCAACACCTCCAGCCCTTCCTCTGAAGGCTCCCTCTCCCAGAGGCAGAGGTCAACATCCACACCTAATGTTCACATGGTCAGCACCACCTTGCCTGTGGACAGCAGGATGATTGAGGATGCAATTCGAAGTCACAGCGAATCAGCTTCACCTTCAGCCCTGTCCAGCAGCCCCAATAACCTGAGCCCAACAGGCTGGTCACAGCCCAAAACCCCTGTGCCAGCACAAAGAGAGCGGGCGCCAGGAACTGGGACCCAGGAGAAGAACAAAATTAGGCCTCGAGGACAGAGAGATTCAAGCTACTACTGGGAAATTGAAGCCAGTGAAGTGATGCTCTCCACTCGGATTGGATCAGGCTCTTTTGGCACTGTTTATAAGGGCAAGTGGCATGGAGATGTTGCAGTAAAGATCCTAAAGGTTGTTGACCCAACCCCAGAGCAGTTTCAGGCCTTCAGGAATGAGGTTGCTGTCCTGTGCAAAACACAGCATGTAAACATCCTGCTGTTCATGGGCTACATGACGAAGGACAACTTGGCGATTGTGACCCAGTGGTGTGAAGGCAGCAGTCTCTACAAACACTTGCATGTCCAGGAGACCAAATTCCAGATGTTCCAGTTAATTGACATAGCCCGGCAGACAGCTCAGGGAATGGACTATTTGCATGCAAAGAATATCATCCACAGGGACATGAAATCCAACAATATATTTCTCCATGAAGGCCTAACGGTGAAAATTGGAGATTTTGGTTTGGCAACAGTGAAGTCCCGCTGGAGTGGTTCTCAGCAGGTTGAACAGCCCACCGGCTCTGTACTGTGGATGGCCCCAGAGGTGATCCGAATGCAAGATAATAATCCATTCAGCTTCCAGTCGGATGTCTACTCCTATGGCATTGTGCTGTATGAGCTAATGACGGGGGAGCTTCCCTACCCCACATCAATAACCCAGGTAACATCAATAACAAGGGGCTAGTCTTTGATTGTTCAGATCATCTTCATGGTCAGGTAGGTCGGGTATGCCTCTCCAGATCTTAGCAGGCTATACAAGAACTGCCCTAAAGCAATGAAGAGGTTGGTGGCTGACTGTGTGAAGAAAGTGAAAGAAGAGAGACCTCTCTTTCCCCAGATACTGTCTTCCATTGAGCTGCTCCAACACTCTGGTGTCCTGCCGAAAAATCAACCGGGCAGCAACAGCCAGTCTGAGCCATCAAGCACTAACTAATGAGTTATTACCATGGGGCAGCCCTTCACTGAAGACAAATCAATGCTCTGAGCCATCTGAGCCCACACTGAAGACATCAATGCTTGCACACTGACCACATCCCCTAGGCTGCCAGTCTTCTAGCTGACATGGTTCCTGTGCTCAGGCCACTGGCGGAGGAAGGAGTCAGCAGGCACCACTTTTCTGTTCCCTTTGGGGTTAGAATGCATGTTTTCAGAGAAGCTGCTGCTAAGGACCTTCTAGACTACTCACGGGGCCTTAACTTCATGTTGCCTTCTTTTCTACCCCTCCTGGTCCTGGAGAAAGAAGCCATCCACTAATGCTAGCCTAGCCTACTCCAGATGCTTGTAAGTTGGGCCCTAGCTCAATATTTTTAAGGCAAGAAAAAGGCCGTGGAGGGAAGTAAAGGCAGTCCAGCCCTGATACAGGGACCCATAGAAGTAAGCTTCTTCTAGGAGGGACTGGTCCTCAGAGATGGTGGTGCAGCGCCAGTTTTGCACACAATGCACCAAACAGCCCAGGACTGCCTGCTTTGGTACTATGGAACTTGACTTTGGGGACACAGCCTCTGAAGTGTCCAGTGTGGGATGGTTTTCCAAGTGAGGTGCTTCACCCTCCTGGAGTACCCTTCCCCCCCAAACATGCTGAATTTGTCTTCCAGGAGCTGCCCCTATGGGGGGGCCACAGGCCCAGCCAGCCCTGTCTTTAGTCACATCGTGTCTGTAAGAAAGCCAGAAATACAGGTTTTCTTAATGATTTTGGGTTTTAATTTTGTTTTTATTGCGTCTGACAAGATACAGTTATCTGATGGTTCCTCAATTATGTTATTTTAATAAAATAAATTAACGTCTGAACTTTACCGGACCTTCATGGAAGAACTAACACCAATGCTTCTTAAAGTTATACATAAAATAGAAGAGGAAGGAATCCTACCAAATTCCTTCCACAAAGTAAGCATCACCCTGATCCCAAAACCAGACAAATATAGGACAAAAAGAAAATTACAGACCAATCTCCCTTATGAACATAGATGCAAAAATTCTCAACAAGCCTGAGCTAGAGTAAGACCCTATCTCGAAAAAACAAGAAGCAAAAAAAAATTCTCAACAAAATACTGGCAAATGGAATACAAGAATATATTAGAAAGATCACTCACCCCGACCAGGTAGGCTTTATCCCAGAGATGCAGGGATGGTTCAACATATGCAAATCGATAAACATAATACATTATATAAATGGACTGAAGGATAAAAATCACATTATCATCTCATTAGATGCAGAAAAGGCATTTGACAAAATCCAATATTCCTTCATGGTAGAAGTCCTACAGAGACTGGGTATAGAAGGAACATACCTCAACATAATAAAGTCCATTTATGACAAACCCACAGCCAACATAATAGTAAATGGAGAAAAACTTGAAGCTTTTCCACTAAAATGAAGCACAAGACAAGAGTGTCCACTGTCCCCATTTTTATTTAATATAGTACTGGAAGTCTTAGCCATAGTAATAAGGCAAGAGTCACACATAAAAGGGATACACATTGGAAAGGAAGAGATCAAGTTATCATTATTTGCAGATGATATGATTCTATACATAAAGGACCCTAAAGACTCTACCAGCAAACTGTAAGAACTGACAAACACCTATAGCCATGTAGCAGGATACAAAATAAACACACAGAAATCAGTAGCCTTCCTATATGCTAACAACAAACACACAGAGGATGAAATCAGAGAATCACTCCCATTCACAATTGCATCAAAAAATAAATAAATAAATAAATAAATAAATAAATAAATAAATAAATAAAGTACCTTGGGATAAACCTAACCAAGGAAGTGAAGGATCTCTGCAATGAGAACTTTAAAATGCTCAAGCAAGGGCAGGAGAGATGGCTTAGTGGTTAAGGCGCCTGCCTCCTAAGCCTAAGAACAGCAGTTCCAATCTCCAGGTCCCACGTTTAGCCAGATGCAAAGTGACACAAGGGCGCAATGCCATACTTGACCACAAGGGGGCGCACGCATCTGGATTTTGTTTGCAGCAGCTGAGAGGCTGCTGGCTCGCCCATCTCTATCTGTCTTCCTCTCCCTCTCTCTCTCTCTGTCTTTCTCTATGTCTCTCTCCAAAAAAAAAAAAAAAAAAAAAAAAAAAAAAAACAAGCAAGAAATTGCAAAAGACACAGGAAATGGAAAAAATCCCTTGTTCTTGGATTGGAAGAATCAATATTGTGAAAATGGCAATCCTACTAAAAGCAATCTACACATTTAATGCAATCCCCACCAAAATTCCAATGGTATTCTTCACGGAAATAGAAAAAAAAATCCAAAAACTCATTTGGAAGCACAAAAAACCTTGGATAACTAAAACAATTTTGAGCAACAAAAATAAGGCTGGTGGTATCACCATACCTGATTTTAACCTATATTACAGAGCCATAGTAACAAAAACAGCATGGTACTGGCACAAAAACAGACATGTAGATCAATGGAACAAAATACAGGACCCTGATGTAAATCTTTATAGCTATAGCCACCTGATCTTTGACAAAAATGCCAATAATACTCATTGGAGAAAAGACAGCCTCTTCAGCAAATGGTGCTGGGAAAACTGGATATGTATCTGTAGAAGGTTGAAAATAGATCCTTATCTCTCTCCATGCACAAGAAACAAGTCCAAATGGATCAAAGACCTTAATATCAGACCTGAAACTCTGAAACTGATAAAGAAAAAGTAGGGAAAACCCTTCAACATATTGGTCTTGGCCAAGAATTTTGAATACAATCCCAATTGCACGGGAAATAAAACCACAGAAAAGATCATGACATCAAACTGAAAAGAGAGACTAATTGAGAGGGGGAGGGGATATGATGGAGAATGAAGTTTCAAAGGGGAAAATGGGGGGATGGAGGGAAATAACATGGAATATTGTCTACAATTAAAGAAGTTGTCAATGAAAATAAAATTTTTTTAAAAAGAAATAAAACCACAGATCAACCATTGGGGCCTCATGAAATTAGAAAGCTTTTGTACAGCTAAGGGCACTGTGAATAGAGCAAAGAGAAAACCTACAGAATGGGAGAAAATCTTTGCCAGCTATACATCTGACAGAGGGTTAATATCTGGGATTTACAAAGAACTCAAAAATTAAATAATAAGAAATCAAACAACCCAGTTTAAAAAAATAGGCTATACAAGCTGGGCGTGGTGGTGCATGCCTTTAATCCCAGCACTAGGGAGGCAGAGGTAGGAGGACAGCCATGAGTTTGAGGCCACCCTGAGACTACATAGTGAATTCCAGGTCAGCCTGAGACAGAGTGACACCCTACCTCTAAAAACCAAAAATAAAAAATAAATTAAAAATGGGCTATGGAACTAAATAGAAAGTTCTTAGAAGAAAAAATACAGATGGCATTTAAACATCTAAAAATATGTTCTACATCCCTAGTCATCAGGGAAATGTAGATTAAAACTACCTTGGGATTCCATCTCACTCCTGTCAGATTGGCTACCATCATTAAATAAATGACTATAAACGCTGGTGAGGATGTGGAAAAAGAGGAACCCTTCTACACTGTTGGTGGGAATGCAATTGGATCCAGCCATTGTGGAAATCAGTGTGGAGGGTCCTGAGACAGCTAAATATAGATCTACCATATGACCCAGCTATACCACTCCTAGGCATATATCCTAAGGACTCATCTCACTACCTTAGAGATACTTACTTGACCATGTTTATTGCCACTCGATTCACAATAGCTAGAAAGTGGAACCAGCCTAGATTTCCTTCAACTGATTAGTGGTTAATGAAGTGGTAAAGAAAAATGAAGTTATGAAATTTGGTGGAAAATGGATGGATCTGGAAAGGATTATACTTAGTGAGGTAACCCAGGCCCAGAAAGCCAAACATCAAATGTTTTCTCTCATATGTGGGTCCTAGCTACAAATGATTGGACTTCTATATGATAAAAATAAAACTCAGTAGCAGAAGCCAGTAAGCTAGAAAGGGGATATAAAGGGAACAGAAAGGGAGGGAGGGACGGGGGAACTTAATGGGATGGTATTGTATATATGTAAGTAGAAGAACAGATTAATGGGGGTGAAAAGGCTTAAGTGAGGTCAGAAGAGATTGAGTAAAGGAAAGGTAGTGAAAAGTAAAGGGGAGCTAATGAAAATCTAAAAGGATATAAATAAGTCATATGGAAACCTACTTTTCAGGATAATAGAACACTCAGAAGCCATAGATTGTTACTAGAAAATTTTCAGTGCCAGGTATGGGATAACTTCCAGTGAGTTGTTGGCCAGGTAGGTCACAGATACCCCCAAAACATTATAGGCCATTGTCAAGGCCCTTGGTTTCCCACCAGCAATAGATGGTTAGGCCCTATTGATGAAGACTCCACATATGTGGTCAGCAAGGTCACTAAGAAATCCTGCTGGGGCTGAGCTGAAAGCCTCCCTCAGGTGGACCAGCTGATAGAAGGTTGGAAAAAGCTACGCTGCATGCAGTTTAATGGGAGAGAGAAAACACCTGTTAAGGTACTCAGCAGTGAACACTGCAAGCTTTAAATTTGGCTAGCCAAGCCAAATGAGCCAATGGATGCAGTAGTGGCATGTCTGTTATGGGAGAAACCAACTGCTCTCTAATTGGACTAAAGGCCTGCTCCATGGGAGGGAATACATTCCTGATACTGAAAACCTATGACATGCCGGGCGTGGTGGCGCACGCCTTTAATCCCAGCACTTGGGAGGCAGAGGTAGGAGGATCACTGTGAGTTCGAGGCCACCCTGAGACTACATAGTGAATTCCAGGTCAGCCTGGGCTAGAGTGAGACCCTACCTCGAAAAACCAAAAAAAAAGAAAAAGAAAACCTATGACAGGGGTAGTCATGAGCCCTAGGGGTGTAACGTCTGCTTGTGTCATGCTAAATGTATATAATATGCTCACCAAACTGCCTAGTAAGCACTTCTCTTAATGTCCACACCCATATATTAATGCTACTCTCACTTTTGGTTAGAGAAGCTCTCTTTCCAGATGGTGACAACCTTGGGATGTCTCAGAAGGCACCAGGGTGCTGAGGAGAAGTGACAGAGGAGTGCTTAGCACTGAAATATCTCGAACACACCTTCCAAGGTTCAGGGTCCATTGTGGAAGAACGGGCAGAAAGAATGTAAGAGCCAAAGGAAGAGTAGGACTCCTTACAACATGATCCTCCAGATACAAAATGGCCTGGATATCCATGACCTCACAGTGTCTGACACTACCTACACAAGACCATCATATTAGGAGGAAGAGATCATGACATCAAACTGAAAAGAGAGACTGATTGAAAGGGGGAGGGATATGACAGAGAGTGAAGTTTCAAAGGGGAAATTGGGGGGAGATGGAAGGAAGTACCATGGGATATTGTCTACAATTAAAGAAGTTTTCAATAAAAAATAAAAGTTAAACAAATAAAATAAATATAAATAAATTTTAAAAAGAAATCAGAAAAGCTACAGGACTTCCAGTTAAGATGTCAGTGTAGGAACCATGCCAAAGCAGCCTAGGGGAGAAAAAGCAAAAAAAAAAAAAAAAAAGCAAAATACACTCTTCTACTAAAAAGTGAGGTGTATAATAAATTATCAACTACAGCAGAGAAGTAGGAGAGATCCAGAGTGTCTAGAGCCCACAGAAGCATGCAGAAGTGGCTCCAGCAGCGGCAGCACCAGTTCCTCGTGGCCACAGCTGCCAAGCTCAGCCTGAGCCACAAAAAAATCTAGGTCAGTGGATTTAACATTCACACCAGCCTCCTTCCAAACTCAAGAAATGTGGAAGAAAGATGGCAGAGACCAGCGGAGGAGCTTGTGAGGAAGAGGATCATGAGGACCAGTAGGAGAACTTCAGCCATCATCCACAGCCTTCCCTCTCCCACTGCCAGCACAAGCACCAGCAAGCACCAGAGACCTGGGGAAGGGAGCTCACCTACACAGCACCAGGCACAAGTGATCAGAGCAGTGACCCACAGACCCAGCCAGTCTACGAGAGTCCACAGTGCAGCAAAGGGGGATCCAAACAGTCATGCAGCATAATTGAGACCAAACCCATCCCAAAAAGTAACTTAGATTACACCAGGTCAGTACCTGCCAAATAAGCCTGGTATATAGTCTTGCATCAGAAGCGATAATTGCACCTCCCAGATCAGGGTAAATTATATGTTAAATCTGATGGGTGGTCAGATTTGCATTCTTAAATAAGCTATATTTTGGGGTTGTCATTTGTTGCTTCCTGATTTATAGTGCCTTTCTTTCCTCTTCTGTTGTTCATTGGGCTAGGGTCTCACTCAGTCACAAGCTGAACTTGGAACCCTCTACAGACCAGAAATCTTAGCCTGCCAGGTGACAGGATTAAGGGTGAGGGACAACACACATCCTTAGGGACTGAGACATTGTTAAAGAATCTGTTGGTCATAATACCTACTCTTGCATAAATACTCTGTGCTGTTTTTCATTGAATGTGTACACTGTTTAGTTAAATTTTTAGAATTGGACTGTATTTTGTTCCACTCAGTCTACTTGAATATTCTCATAGCAGGCAAACCCAACACCTAGGGTCATTTTTGTGGTTACTCTGAGTCTCAAGAGCCACACCTAGCACCTTAAGCTCCTACCCTAAAGATATATAACATCAGATTGATTGATACATCTAATAACACTGCAGATAATTAGAAAACCCAAGCATTAAATTAATTCAGGATGCAAAAATCTCTACATTATAATACAAGAAACAAAAAATCAAGACAATATAAATCCACCAAAAAATATTAATCCAGATCTGAAGAGATGGCTTAGCAGTTAAGCACTTGCCTATAAAGCCTAAGGACCCCCAGTTCAAGGCTCGATTCCCCAGTACCCATGTAAGCCACATGCACATGGTGGTGCATGGCTCTGGAGTTCATTTGCAATGGCTAGAGTGCCCATTTCTCGCTGTCTCCTCTCTCTCTCTCTCTCTCTCTCTCTCTCTCTCTCTCCCTTTCTCTGTCTGTAATAAGTAAATACATTTTTAAAAGTATTAATTGATCAGAAATTATCTTCAATGAGACTGATTTAGAGGAAATGCCTGAAAAATATTTCAAAAGAGTGATTATAAACATGTTCAAAGAAATCAAAGAGGAAATCACAGGAATCAAAGAAGACACAGGAAACCAATTTAATGAAATAAGGAGGGCAATATAAGACATAAATAAAGAAATAGAAATAATAAAGAAAAACAGTCAGAAATACTAGCAATGAATACCACAATCAGTGAAATAAAAAAACTGTAAAAAATCTACCAGTAGAATGGATGAGAAAAAGAATAGAATATCTACACTAGAAGACCAAGTGTCAGATCTAACACAGTCCAACAAAGAGAAAGACAAACTAATGGGAAGATATGAGTGGGAGTTTCAAGATATTTGGGACACTATGAAAAGATCAAACATGAGAATTCAGGGTACAGTAGAAGGAAAAGAATTTCACTCCAAAGGCATAGTAGGTGTTTTCAACACAATCATAGAAGAAAACTTCCCCTAAATTTGGAAAGAGATGCCAATGCAGATATAGGAAGCCTTTAGAATACCAAATGGACAAAACTGAGAAAGAACCTCTCCTTGCCATATTACAATTAAACTACTAAACATACAAACCAAAGAAAATATATTAAAAACAAAGAGAAAAATCAACTCTGGATCATAGCAGATTACTCAAGACAAACTTAAAAAGCCAGAAGGGCTTGGAATGATGTATTCCAAGTGACAAAAGATAACTGTCAAACCAAGTTTACTTTATCCTGCAAAGCTATCCATTCAAATATACAGTGAAATAAGGGTGTTCCACAACAAAAGCAGACTAAAGGCCCTGCAGCTGCTGCCGCCACCGCTGCCGCCACTGCTGCCCAAACAAACAACAACAACAACAAAAATAACAAACGGGGGACTTTCCAACCTCATCAGTCTCCTCTCGAAGCCCAAAAAGCGAAGAAAAGTCTGCTGAGCTACTGAAAGAGCTACAGGAGAACACGGTGAGCTACTACAGGCTTCCTGAACTCTCCCATCCCCCAATCATCAGATCCCCAGTGAATTGGCAGAAATCAGCCATTAGCAGCAGCCTGTACTACATCA
This sequence comes from Orientallactaga sibirica, assembly GCA_036365145.1. Lineage (NCBI taxonomy): Eukaryota > Metazoa > Chordata > Mammalia > Rodentia > Dipodidae > Orientallactaga > Orientallactaga sibirica. The sequence continues at coordinate 47,065,238 of JAEOAD010000005.1, read as the reverse complement.
CCAACACCAGACCCAGCACAGCTGAGCCAAGCTCCACAGCTCAGGGAACGAGGTGGGCACTCAGCATTGGTGAGTTTAAAAGCCACACCAAACAGTAACAAAGGCCTGCATTGGAAGTGCTAACCTCTCTTTCCAGGTCAGGGCAGGTTATGGGTTACATATTTGCGGTTGGCCTTATCATTTTCAAATAAGCTGAATATGAGGTGTTGAATATTGCTGCCTGTAATACTTTTGGATTTAAAGGGCCTTTATCTTTTGCTTCTGTCATTACTGGGTGCAGGGTCTGATTCCTAGCTGACAAGATTAAAGGTGTGGAAGAAACACATCCTTAGGGGTTTTGACCTTATAAGACTTTGTTTCAATTCCCACACTTGTATACTCTGTGCTCATGTTAATTGAATGTGCATTTGGCTCAATTGAAGTTTAGAACTTGCTACTAAATTGTTCCACCAGTCCACTACAATACTTGCTTACCAAGCAAAGTCAACATCTAGGATTACCTCTGAGGTGGACCTAGGTATAAGTGCTACACTTGGCACCTTAAAACCAATATCCACACCTAAGAACACTGCAGATAACTAGAAAACCTAAGCATTGAATCAATCCAGGATGCAAAAGTCACTACATTATAATACAAGAAACACAAAGAATCAAGACAATGCAATACCACCAAAAATTACAAATCCATCAGAATTGTTCACCAATGAGACTGTTTTAGATGAAATTCCTGACAGAGATTTCAAAGGAATGATGATATCTATACTCAAAGAAATAAAAGAAGAAATAAAAGAAGAAATGAAAAGAATCCAAGAAGAAAACAAAGGAATTAAAGAAGAAAACAAACTCTTGAAAGAGATTACAGAAAAACAGTTTAATGAAATAAAAAGGTCATTACAGGACATGAATAAGGAAATAGAACTACTGAAGAAAAACCAGGCTGAAATCCTAGCTCTGAAGAACACAGTCAGTGAAATAAAAAACTCTGTGGAAAGTCTCACTAGTAGAATGGATGAAGGAGAGGACAGAATATCTAAACTAGAAGACCAGATGGCAGACCTATCACAGTACAAAGAGAAAGACAAACTAATAGAAAGGTATGAATGGGAACTCCAAGACATGCGGGACACTATGAAAAGATCAAACATAAGAATTCAAGGTATAGCAGAAGGGGAAGAATTTCAATCCAGAGGCTTAGTAGGTATTTTCCACAAAATCATAGAAGAAAATTTTCCCCAAATTGGGAAAGAAATGCCAATGCAGATACAAGAAGCATTTAGAGCACAAACAGAAAAAAAAAAACTAGAAAGATCCTCTTCTCACCATGTTATAATTAAACTACTAAATACACAAACCAAAGAAAATATATTGAAAGCAGTTAGAGAGAAAAAGCAAATGACCTACAAAGGGAAACTCATCAGGGTAACAGCAGATTACTCAACACAAACTTTAAAAGCCAGAAGGGCCTGGAGTGATGTATTCCAAGTTCTGAAAGATAAAAACTGCCAACCAAGATTACTTTATCCTGCAAAGCTTTCTATCCAAATTGATGGAGAAATAAGGACATTCCACAACAAAGACAGGCTAAAGGAATTTATGGCAATGAAACCAGCTCTACAGAAAATATTTGCAGGAATCATTCATGCTGAAGAAAAAGCAAAACACACACAGAGGAAATAGGAAAAAAGAAATCATACTCAACAGTTAGAACAAGTGAGTAAAACGAAAACCAGGAAGAACTACAAAACAAGAAAAATGGAGAGATCAAATACATATCTTTCAATAATAACTCTTAATATCAATGGCCTCAATGCCCCAACCAAAAGACATAGACTGGCAGACTAGATTAAAAAGCAGGATCCTACCATCTGTTGCCTCCAGGAAACTCACCTCTCATTAAAAGATAGAAACATTCTTAGGGTGAAAGGTTGGAAAAAGATATATCAAGCAAATGGACCTAGAAAACAAGCAGGGGTTGCCATCCTAATTTCTGACAGGATAGACTTCAAACCAACATTAGTGAGGAAAGATAAAGCAGGTCACTTTATACTGATTAAAGGAATACTCCAACAGGAGGACATCACAATCCTAAACATATATGCTCCCAACACAGGGGCCCCCAATTTCATCAAACAAACACTATCAGACTTAAGGTCAGAGATAACTCCTAACACAAGAGTAGTGGGTGACTTCAATACCCAGCTCTCATCACTTGACAGGTCTACCCAACAAAAAATAAACAGAGAGAGTTCTTCATTAAATGATATCATGGAACAAATGGACCTAACAGATATATACAGAACATTCCATCCAAATGCTGCAGAATATACATTCTTCTCAGCAGCACATGGGACATTCTCTAAAATAGACCATATGATAGGGCACAAATCAAATCTTAACAAATACAGGAAAATTGAAATAATCCCTTGTATGCTATCTGACCACAATGGGATTAAACTGCAAATCAACAACAAGAAAAACTACAGAGCATACAGAAATTCATGGAGACTAAACAGTACATTATTGAATGATGTATGGGTCACTGAAGAAATTAAAAAGGAAATCAAGAAATTCATACAATCAAATGATGATGAGAATACAACATACCAAAACCTATGGGACACAATGAAGGCTGTCCTATGAGGGAAATTTATAGCTCTAAGTGTCTATATTAAGAAATTAGAGAGTTCACAACTAAACAATTTAATGCTTCACCTTAAGGCCTTGGAAAGAGAGGAACAAGGCAAACCAAAAATCATTAGATGGGAAGAAATAATAAAGATTAGGGCAGAAATTAATGAAATGGAAACCAAAAAAAACAATCAAAAAATCAATGAAACAAAAAGTTGGTTCTTTGAAAGGATAAACAAGATTGACAAATCCTTAGCAAATATGACCGAAAGAAAGAGAGAAGAGACAAAAATTGATGAGATTAGAGATGAAAAAAGCAACATCACAACAGATACCAAAGAAATTCAGAAAATCATATGGACATACTTTAAGAATATATATGCCTCTAAGTTTGAAAACCTGAAAGAAATGGATGATTTCCTTGATTCATATGACCTACCAAAATTAAATCAAGATGAGATAAACCATTTAAATAGACCTATAACAACCACAGAGATCCAGGCAGTCATAAAAAGTCTCCCAACTAAAAAAAAACCCAGGCCCAGATGGATTCACTGCTGAATTTTACCAGACATTCCTGGAAGATCTAACACCAATGCTTCTCAAACTTTTCCATAAAATAGAAAAGGTAGGAATTCTACCGAAATCCTTCTATGAAGCCAGCATCACCCTGATACCAAAACGGGACAAAGACAGATCAAAAAAAGAAAATTATAGACCAATCTCCCTCATGAACATAGATGCAAAAATTCTCAACAAAATACTGGCAAACAGAATACAAGAATATATCAGAAAGAATATATCAGAAAGAATGGAATGGGGGGAGGGAAGGGAAATATCACGTGGGTTTTTTGTATGTAAGTATAAAAGCCAATAAAAAACAATAATTAAATAAAAAAGAATATATCAGACAGATTATTCACCCTGACCAAGTAGGCTTTATCCCATAGATGCAGGGATGGTTCAACATACGCAAATCCATAAATGTAATACACCATATAATGGTCTGAAGGACAAAAATCACATGGTCATCTCAATAGATGCAGAAAAGGCATTTGACAAAATCCAACACCCCTTCATGATGAAAGTATTACAGAAACTGGGAATAGAAGGAACATATCTCAACATAATAAAAGCTATTTATGACAAACCTACAGCCAACATAATATTAAATGGGGAAAAAACTTGAAGCTTTTCCTCTAAATTCAGGAACAAGACAAGGGTGTCCACTTTCCCCACTACTATTTAATATAGTACTGGAAGTCTTAGCCATAGCAATAAGTCAAGAGACACTCATAAAGGGGATACAAATCAGAAGGGAAGAGATCAAATTATCATTATTTGCAGATGATATGATTCTATACATAACAGACCCTAAAGACTCTACCAGCAAATTGTTAGAGCTGATAAACACTTTTAGCAATGTAGCAGGATACAAAATAAACACACAGAAATCAGTAGCTTTTCTATACACTAACAACAAACATGCAGAGGATGAAATCAGGGAATCTCTCCCATTCACAATTGCCTCAAAAAAAATAATAAAATACCTTGGAATAAACTTAACCAAGGAAGTGAAGGATCTCTACAATGAGAACTTTAAAAAACTCGAGTGACAAATTGCAGAAGACACAAAGAAATGGAAAGACATTCCATGCTCCTGGATTGGAAGAATCAATACTGTGAAAATGTCAATCTTACCAAAAGCAATCTACACATTTAATGTGATCCCCATTAAAATTCCAATAGCATTCTTCACAGAAATAGAAAAAAACAATACTAAAATTCATCTGGAAACACAAAAAACCTCGAATAGCCAAAACAATTTTGCGCAACAAAAATCAGGCAGGGGGTATAACCATACCCGATTTTAAGTTATACTACAAAGCCATAGTAACAAAAACAGCATGGTACTGGCACAAGGACAGACAGGTAGATCAATGGAACAGGATAGAAGACCCAAATATTAATCCAAGCAGCTACAGATACCTGATCTTTGACAAAAATGCCAAAAATATTCATTGGATAAAAGATAGCCTCTTTAACAAGTGGTGCTGGGAAAACTAGACATCTGAATGTAAAAGGATAAACATAGATCCTTGTCTCTCTCCATGCACAAGAGTCAAGTCCAAATGGATCAGAGACCTTAATAACAGACCTGAAACTCTGAAACTACTAGAGAAAAAAGTAGGGGAAACTCTTCAACATATTGGAATAGGCAAGGACTTTCTGAATATAACTCCAATTGCTCAGGGAATAAAACCACTAATCAACCACTGGGACCTTATGAAATTACAAAGCTTTTGTACAGCAAAGGACACTGTGAATAGAGCAAAAAGATAACCTACAGAATGGGAGAAAATCTTTGCCAGCTATACATCTGACAGAGGATTAATATTCAGAATATACAAAGAACTCAAAAAACAGAATAATACGAACTCAAACAACCCAGTTAAAAAATGGGCTATGGAACTAAATAGAGAATTCACGGAAGTTGAAATACAGATGGCATATAAACATCTAAAAAAATGTTCCAGATCCTTAGCCATCAGGGAAATGCAAATTAAAACCACTTTGAGATTCCATTTCACTCCTGTCAGAATGGCTACCATCAAGAAAACAAATGACAATAAGTGTTGGCATGGATGGGGAAAAACAGGAACACTTCTACACTGTTGGTGGGAATGTAAGCTGGTCCAGCCATTGTGGAAATCAGTGTGGAGGTTCCTGAGATAGCTAGAGATAGATTTACCATATGATCCAGCTATAGCACTCCTAGGCATATATCCAGAGGATTCTTCTCACTACGTTAGAGATACTTGCAAAACCATGTTTATTGCTGCTCTATTCACAATAGCTAGGAAATGGAAGCAGCCTAGATGTCCCTCCACAGATGAGTGGATAATAAAGATGTGGTACATTTACACAATGGAGTTCTATTCAGCAGTAAAGAAAAATGAAATTATGAAACTTGCAGGGAAATGGATGGATCTGGAAAGGATTATACTAAGTGAGGTAACCCAGGCTCAGAAAGCCAAACATCACATGTTCTCTCTCATATGTGGATCCTAGCTACCAATGTATAGACTTGTGTGTGAACTGAAACCAAAAATAGGTACCAGAAACCAGTAAGCTGGTAAAAGGCTATAAGGGAGGGAGGAAAGGGAAGGACTTAAGTGTATGGTAATGCACATATGTAAGTAGAAGAACTGATTTCAGGGAGGGGAATGGCCTAAGCGAGGCCATGGGAAGAGAATGCATACAAGAAGGGCAGGGGGAGGGTCAATCTAAACTCAAGATATTATGAATAAGACATATGTAAAATTACTTTTTTGAATAAGGGCACGTCTAGAAGCTGTAGACTGTTACTAGAAAATTTTCAGTACCTGGGATGGGATACCTTCCAGTGAGTTGTTGGCCAAGGAGGTCCTGGTAGCCTCCAAAACATTAAAGGCTTTTGCCAAAGCCCTTGGTTTCCCTAGAGAAACAGATAGAAAGACCCTATTGCTGAAGACATCTCATGCCTATGAAGCATGGTCACTGAAAAAGCAAGCTGGTGTGGAGCAGAAAACCTTCTCCCTGTAGACCAGCCAACTGAAAGCTGGAAAAAGCTGCAATGCACGCAGCATATGGGAGACAGAAGCCATCAACAGTGGAAACAGTGGACGTTGAATATTCAAGCTTGGCCAGACAGGCCCAATGACTGAACGGGTGCAATAGTGGCATGTCTACTCTTGGGGTAACCAACTGCTCCATAATTGGACTGAAGGCCCTCTCTACAGGATGGAATACATACCTGGTACTGAAAAACCTAAATAAAAGTCTATGATAGATGAGGTCATGAGCCTTAGGGGTATAAGCCTGCTCTTATCTGACTAAATGTATATATTATTCCCACCAAGCTGCCCTGAAAGCACTACACTTAATGTTCATATTCACATATTAACGCTACTCTCACTTCTGGTTAGAGAAGCTTCTCTTTTCAGATGGTGATGACCACTGGGATCACCCAAAAGGCAACATAGTGCTGAGAAGAAGGGATAGAGGAGTGCCCAGCACTGAAACACCTCTGTCACACCCTACAAGGCTCAGGGACCATTGCGGAAGAGGGGGCGGATAGAATGGAAGAGCCAAAGGAAGGGTATGACCTCTTACAATGCAACTGCCCAGACAGAAACTGGCCTCGATATCCATGACCTTGCAGTGCCTACCAATACCTTCACAAGACCCTTAAAATAGAAGAAAAAGATGATGACATCAAATTAAAAGAGAGACTAAGCCAGGCGTGGTGGCACATGCCTTTAATCCCAGCACTCAGGAGGCAGAGGTAGGAGGATCGCTGAGAGTTCGAGGCCACCCTGAGACTACAGAGTGAATTCCAGGTCAGCCTGGGCCAGAGTGAGACCTTACCTCGCAAAACCAAAATAAATAAATAAATAAATAAGAGACTAATGGAGAGAGGGAGGGGATATGATGGATACTTGAGTTCTAAATTGGAATGGGGGGAGGGAAGGGAAATATCACGTGGGGTTTTTTTGTATGTAAGTATAAAAGTCAATAAAAAACAATAATTTTTAAAAAGCAGACTAAAGGACTATTTGAAGATAAAACCAGCTCTACATAAAATACTTGAAATGATCCTCCATGTGGAAGAGAAGAAAAAGAACACATATAAGGAACCTGGGACAAAGAAACCATACTCAAGTACTAGTTAATACAAGAGAGCAAATGTAAAACCAGAAAAACTGCAAAACAAGAAAAATGGCAAAAATATATACACACTTTTCAATAGCAAATCTTAATATCAATGGCCTGAATGCCCCAACCAAAAGACATAGGTTTGCAGACTGGGTTAAGAAGCAGGATCCTGGGCTGGAGAGATGGCTTAGCAGTTAAGGCACATGCCTGCAAAGCCTAAGGACCCCAGTTCTATTCTCCAGGTCCCACATAAGCCAGATGCACAAGGGGGCCGCACACATCTGGAGTCTGTTTGCAGTCACTAGAGGACCTGGTGTGCCCATTCTCACTGTCCCTCTCTGTCTCCAATACATAAATAAATAAAAATAAAATCTGTTTTAAAAACAAGAATCCTTCAATTTGTTGCCTCCAAAAAATTCACCTTTCTACAAAAGATGGACACTATCTTAGGGTGAATGGGCCTAGAAAACAAGCAGGGGTCATTATCCTAATATCTGACAGGGTAGACTTCAGACCAACATTAGTTAGGAAACATAGGAAGGTCACTTTATATTAATTAAAGGAACACTCCAGCAGTAGGACATTACATTCCTAAACATATACACCTAACAAAGGGGCTCCCAACTTCATCAAATAAACGCTATTAGGACTAAGGTCACAGATAACACCAAAAACAGTTTTAGTGGGTGACTTCAACACCTCACTCTCACCAATTAACAGATCATCCCGGCAAAAAATAAACAGAGATGCATCTGGATTAAATGAGGTCATAGAACAAATGGACCTAACAGATATATACAGGACACTTCATTCAAATGCTGCAGAATACACATTCTTTTCAGCAGTACATGGAACATTCTCGAAAATAGACCATATATTAGGACACAAAGCATATCTTAACAAATACAGAAAAAATGAAATAATTACCTGTACTCAGTCTGTTCACAATAGGATCAAACTACAAATCAGTAGGAAGAAGAGCTAGACAGCATACACAAAATCAGGGAAACTAAACAATATACTACTAAATGATGAATGGGTCAATGAAGAAATCAAGAAGAAAATCAAAAAATTCATAGAATCAAAGCCAGGCATAGTGGTTCATGTCTTTACTCCCAGCACTTGGAAGGCAGAGGTAGTAGGTACGCCGTGAGTTCAAGGCCACCCTGAGACTACAAAGTGAATTGCAGGTCAGTATGAGCTCGAGTGAGACCCTACCTCAAAAAACAAAAAAATAAATAAATAAAAAATAATTCATAGAATCAAATGATAATAAGAACACAACATACCAAAACCTTTGACTCACAATGAAGGCAGTTTTAAGAGAGAAATGTATAGTTTAAGTGCCTATATTAAGAAATTAGCCAGGCATGGTGGTGCACGCCTTTAATCCCAGCACTTGGGAGGCAGAGATAGGAGGATTGCCATGAGTTTGAGGTCCAGGTCAGCCTAAGCTAGAGTGAGACCCTATCTTGAAAAACCAAAAAAAAAAAAAGGAAATCAAAAGGTCACAACTAAACAATTTGATGCTTCAACTTAAGGCCTTGGAAAACCAAAAATCAGTAGATTGGAAGAAATAATAAAGATCAGGGCAGAAATTAATGAAATACAAACAAAAAAAAGAAAAAATCAAAAGAATCAATGAAACAAAGAGTTGGTTCTTTGAAAGGATAAACAAGATTGATAAACCCTTAGCAAATCTGACCAAAAGAAAAGGAGAAGAGACACAAAATAATAAAATCAGAGATGAAAAAGGCACCATTACAAAAGATACCAGAGAAATTTAAAAAATCATAGGGACATACTATAAGAATATATACTCCACTAAGTTTGAAAATCTGAAAGAAATGGATGATTTCCTTGATTTATATGACCTACCTAAATTAAATCAAGATGAGATTAACCACTTAAACAGACCTATAACAAATATGGAGATCCAAGCAGTTATAAAAAATCTCCCAACTAAAAAAAGTCCAGGCCCAGATGGATTTACTGCTGAATTTTACCAGACCTTCATGGAAGAACTAACACCAATGCTTCTTAAACTTTTCCATAAAATAGAAGAGGAAGGAACTCTACCAAACTCCTTCTATGAATCCAGCATCACGCTGATCCCAAAACCAGACAAAGATAGAACAAAAAAGGAAAATTACAGACCAATCTCCCTCATGAACATAGATGGAAAAATTCTCAACAAAATATTGGCAAACAGAATACAAGAATATACTAGAAAGATCATTTACTCCAACCAAGCAGGTTTTACCCCAGAGATGAGGGATGGTTCAACATATCCAAATAAATAAATGTAAAACATTATATAAATGTACTGAAGGACAAAAAACACTTAATCATCTCATTAGATGTAGAAAAGGCACTTGACAAAATCCAACAGCACTTCATGCTAAAAGTCCTACAGAGACTGGGAATAGAAAGAACATATCTCTATGTGTGGCACAATATAGGCCTGGTCCTAGCCAGACTGCATAGCAGAAGAAAACAGGAAGTGGCTTCTGTGGAAATGGCATTCTGCACAGGCTTGGTGTGACAACAACTACAGTCCCATGCTCGTGAGAAGCCTGCTACGAGATGTCCTATCCAGAGACAGGCTGTCATTGGTCACAAAAAAGGGGACCACCCCATACAAGGATTAGCCAGCCAAGCCCCTTAAAACCCACATGCATTTTCCTGAATAAACGAGTTTGCAGCGGCTCACTTCCCGCTTTCACCCAACTTCCGGAGTCTGTGTCGTGACTCTGCGCTGCTCACCCCGACTCAGCAGATACCCTACCATCCCTCCTGAGCTGGCCCTGGGGGGGACCGCAACCTCTGGCGCCTGAACAGGGACCCTCTGCCCCATGGGCTTTGGCAAGACGCCCCATCCATGATCATTGGGACCCTCTCCCCCATCGGCGTTGGTGAGACACCTCCCCCTTGATCTTCAGCGAGTAGCCCCCTCGGTGTTTGGCAAGATGCCCCCTCCTTGATCTTCAGCAAGTAGCCCCCTTGGCATCTGGTGAGATGCCCCATTCTTGAACGTCCGGTGAGCAGCCCCCTCGACGTTTGGCAAGATGCCCAGTTCTTCATCATTAGTGAGAAAAGCCTCTTGCTTTTACATGTGCTGACAGTTGCCTGTGGGTGCGCAGGCAGCCCTTTCCTCCACCCTTTTCCTTTGTTTGTCCTCCTGCCCCCGTAGGAAGGCACACACCGCCACACAGCCCTGAAGCCTGTGTTGGCCCCTCCATTATCTGGTTCATCCCAGCGAAATTGCAATAACGGTCTGACCCACCCGATTTTGGAACCAAGGCCAGGCCTTTGGCTGAGCCTCCCAGGAGACACTGTGTGGGCATACGGCCATGGAGTAATGACCCATGGAAGTCCCCCCTGAGCACAAGATATGTGGGTCCTAAACACTCTATCCATATGTCTCAGCTGGCCCCAGCATTAGGACTTGTGGTTTGCATGATCATCCTCTGGTCTATCATTTTTGATCTGGGTTATTATTTTCTCAGTCTCTTTGATTCAGGAGTGTCCCAGCCCAGCACCCCCCATCAAACAACACCACGTGGTAATGGGCAACCTCCCTCCCCACCAGAGGACACTGCAATTGCAAGCTCTTAAGGCCCTCCTCCTGCAATGTGGCTTAAAAGTAAAACAAAAGGACCTCCATAGCTTTTGGGATGAAACTCTTGTTTTAGCCCCATAGATTCCTATCCTCCTTGCCATAATTGCCGGCCTTAAAGGCTGCACTGTGGAGGACATCATTTCTGCCCATAACGAATGCTATAAGGAGGAACCTAAACTGGCTCTTCAAAATTCCAGCCCCCTCTCACAATAACTTGGATGAGGAGGAAGCCAAACCTTTAAATGACAATAGACCGCCACCCCAACCCCCTCCAGCTACAGCCACACTCACAACCACCCCTCCCCCTCTTTACCCTTGCAAGGACCTCCCCTCCCTCCCTCAGTCCTGGACACACCCAGGTGACTGCCAGTTCCCTGACATGCCCCTTCGCCCCCTTCCCTGTTAATGTAGGGCCGGATGAAACAGCAAGCCACACTGGGCATGCCTACTTTGACCAAATAAAATCTTTATCCCTTCAAGGGCTTAAGGCATGCCTCCCACAGAGGCCAGATACCTATTTTCGTAACCTGGTCCAGGGCCCATCCGAGGGCTTCACGGATTTCTTCTCTCATGTGACGGAGTCCATGGACTGACACACTCCCCCTGGCCCCACCAGGGATGCTTTAGTTAAGCAACTGGCATGGAAAGGAGCATCCACAGCAGCGCATAATGCTATTGCTGCCATGTGTAATGAGGATCTCCATAAATGGATCATAGCTACCAAAGATATCAAACCTATGTCTGCCCAATTCACATCCTTCATGGAATCTTGGGGAATAAAACACTCCCTTGGGATCTCCTACAACCCACAAGTACAAGCCAGTGGAGAAAACTAACCGGACCCTAAAGTTTTATAAAACAAAAGTTTAAATGCAGGGCCAAGGGTATGCTTGTGTCTTTCCAGAAACTTCACAAATCCCAGTTTAGATTCCTGCCAGAAACATCCATCCAGCCACTGACTCAGCGACCAGCCTTGATGAAGAGGCTGGATGGATGCCAAACCCCTCAGGCTGCATACGGGACTTTAAACTTATCCCCCCCCCCTTTTTTTCTCCTTTTATCTCCTTTTCTCCCTACTACCACTTCCCATTTTGGACAACTCTTCTTAGGCCATACTTGTTTGGTGCAGTGGGCCAAGATTCTCATGCTTTTCCTAGGCTTTATTTTAGCCACTCTGTTTCACTGTATTCCTCCCCCTTCAAGCATGCACTTCCCCTTAGCCACACCTTTGCCTTTTTTGTTTATTAATGCCTCTTATGGTAATGCTATCCTCCAACCAGCCATAAATTCCTTTGCAACTCCTTTGATTACATTGAGCTACTACCATTTAGGATACTCAATGCTACTGACTATGACGCTAGGGTGAACTCACGATAGTCACCCAGCAACCTGTCCTACCCCAGTCCTTTTCAGGCTCTCTAGTTGATTCTCATTCGCTGGGACTGTTCACACACCACAGAGCCACGCCCACTTGGCCCTTCCATGCCTCCTAGGCAACAGCCTCATATGTATGGTACAATACAGGTCTAGCCCCTAGCCAGCCCTCATGCTAAAAGTGATACCAGGCCATACCCCTTGGGTTTTCTCACCAGGATGGTGGATAGCCCATGACGGGTAAGTTTCCATGACATGGGGCAACCTAAAACAGGCACCGTCACATGTGATGATCCCTTAGGGCCTGGGTTCAACAATGGCTTTCAAAAAACCATACCAGGCCATCCCCCTTGGGTTTTCTCACCAGGGTGGTGAGTAGCCAATGACAGGTAAGATTCCATGAGATGGAACAACCTAAGACAGGCACCATCACATATGATGATCCCTTGGGGCCTGGGTTCAACAATGGCTTGGCAAAAAACCATACCTCCCAGAGTTGCCAATAATAAAAACAAAAAGGAGGATATGTATGGCACAATATAGGCCTGGTCCTAGCCAGACTGCATGGCAGAAGAAAACAGGAAGTGGCTTCTGTGGAAATGGCATTCTGCACAGGCTTGATGTGACAACAACTACAGTGCCATGCTCACGAGAAGCCTGCTACGAGATGTCCTATCCAGAGGCAGGCTGTCATTGGTCACAAAAAAGGGGATCACCCCATGCAAGGATTAGCCAGCCAAGCCCCTTAAAACCCACGTGCATTTTCCTGAATAAACGAGTTTGCGGTGGCTCGCTTCCCACTTTCACCCAACTCCCAGAGTCTGTGTCATGACTCTGCGCTGCTCACCCCAACTCGGCAGAGACCCTACCATCCCTCCTGAGCTGGCCTTGGGGACCGCAACATATCTCAACATAATAGAGGCTATTTATGACAAACCCACAACCAACATAATACTAAATGGAGAAAAACTTGAAGCTTTTCCACTAAAATGAGGTACAAGACAAGGGTGTCCACTGTCCCCACTTTTATTTAATATAATAGTGGAAGCCTTAGCCATAGCAATAAGGCAAGAGACACACATTGGAAAGGAAGAGATCAAGTTATCATTATTTGCAGATGATATGATTCTATACATAAAGGACCCTAAAGACTCTACCAGAAGACTGTTAGAGCTGCTAAACACCTATAACCATGTAGCAGGATACAAAATAAACACGCAGAAATCAGTAGCCTTCCTATATGCTAACAAAAATCACACAGAGGATGAAATCAGAAAATCACTCCAATTCACAATTGCATCAAAAAAAAAAAAAAATAAAGTACCTTGGGATAAACCTAACCAAGTAAGTGAAGGATCTCTACAATGAGAACTTTAAAATGCTCAAGCAAGAAATTGCAGAAGACAAAGGAAATGGAAAAATATCCCTGTTCTTGGATTGGAAGAATCAATATTGTGAAAATGGCAATCCTACTAAAAGTAATATACACATTTAGTGCAATCTCCACCAAAATTCCAATGGTATTCTTCACGGAAATAGAAAAAAACAATCCAAAAATTCATTTGGAAGCACAAAAAAACCTTGGATAACTAAAACAATTTTGAGCAACAAAAATAAGGCTGGTGGTATCACCATACCTGATTTTAACCTATATTACAGAGCCATAGTAACAAAAACAGCATGGTACTGGCACAAAAACAGACATGTAGATCAATGGAACAAAATACAGGACCTTGATGTAAATCTGGATAGCTATAGCCACCTGATCTTTGACAAAAATGCCAATAATACTCATTGGAGAAAAGACAGCCTCTTCAGCAAATGGTGCTGGGAAAACTGGATATCCATTTGTAGAAGGATGAAAATAGATCCTTATCTCTCTCCATGCACAAGAATCAAGTCCAAATGGATCAAAGACCTTAATATCAGATCTGAAACTCTGAAACTTCTTGAGGAAAAAGTAGGGAAAGCCCTTCAACATATTGGTCTTGGCAAAGACTTTCAGAATATAACCTCAATCGCTCAGGAAATAAAACCACAGATCAACCTCTGCGACCTCATGAAATTACAAAGCTTTTGTAAAGCTAAGGGCACTGTGAATAGAGCAAAGAGGCAACCTACAGAATGGGAGAAAAATCTTTACCAGCTATACATTTGACAGAGGGTTAATATCTAGGATATACAAAGACTCAAAAAATTAAATAATAAGAAATCAAACACCCCAATTAAAAATGGGCTATGGGGCTGGAGAAATGGCTTAGCGGTTAAGGCATTTGCCTGCGAAGCCAAAGGATCCCGGTTCGATTCTCCAGGACCCACGTAAGCCAGCTGCACAAGGGGCACATGCATCTGGAGTTCGTTTGCAGTGGCTAGAGGCCCTGGCGTGCCCATTCTCTCTCTCTGTCTACCTCTCTTCTCTCTCTCTCTCTCTCTATGGTTGCAAATAAATAAATAAAAATTAAAAAAAAAATGGGCTATGGTGGTGAAGCCGGGCGTGGTGGCGCACGCCTTTAATCCCAGCACTCGGGAGGCAGAGGTAGGAGGATCGCCATGAGTTCGAGGCCACCCTGAGACTACATAGTTAATTCCAGGTCAGGCTGGGCCAGAGTGAGACCCTACCTCGAAAAACCAAAAAAAAAAAAAAAAGGGGGGGGCTATGGTGCCAAGGTCCTTGGTTCCCCACCAGGAATGGATGGTAAGACCCTATTGCTGAAGACTCCACATACTTGGATGACAAGTTCACTGAGAAATCCTGCTGGTGCTGAGCTGAAAGCCTCCCCCATGAGGACCAGCTGACAGAAAGATGGAAAAAGCTACACTGCATGCAGTCAATGGGAGAGAGAAAACACCAGGGATGGTACTCAACAGTGAACACTGGAAGCTTTAAATTTGGCCAGCCAGGCCAAATGAGCCAATGGGTGCAATAGTGGCATGTCTGTTATGGGGGAAACCAGCTGCTCTCTAATTGGATGGGAGGCCTGCTCCATGGGAAGGAACACATCCCTGATACTGAAAACATATGACAGGGGTAGTCATGAGCCCTAAGGGGGTAATGTCTGCTGGAGTCTCGCTAAATGTATATACTATGCTCACCAAATGCACTTCTCTTAATATCCACACCCATATATTAATGCTACTCTCACTTTTGGTTAGAGAAGCTTCTCTTTTCAGATGGTGGCAACATTGGAGTGATTCATAAGCCACCATGGTGCTGAGAAGAAGTGACAGAGGAGTGCTCAGCACTGAAACATCTCAAACCTACCTTCCAGGGCTCAGGGTCCATTGCAGAAGAGGGGGCAGAAAGAATGTAAGAGCCCAAGGAAGAGTAGGACTCCTTACAACGTGCTCCTCCAGACACAAAATGGCCTGGATATCCATGACCTCACAGTACCTGACACTACCTACATAAGACCATCACAACAGGAGGAAAAGATGATGACATCAGAATAAAAGAGAGACTGATTGAGAGGGGGAGGGGATATGATGGAGAGTGAAGTTTCAAAGGGGAAAGTAGGAGGAGGGAGGGAAATAACATGGGATATTGTTTACAATTAAAGAAGTTGTCAATAAAAATAAAAATAATTTTTAAAATGGGCTATGGAACTAAATAGAGAGTTTTCAGAAGAAGAAATACAGATGGTATATAAACATCTAAAAAATGTTCTACATCCCTACTCATCAGGGAAATGCAGATTAAAACTACCTTGGGATTCCATCTCACTCCTGTCAGATTTGCTACCATCATGAAAACAAATGACTATAAATGCTGGTGAGAATGCAGAAAAAGAGGAACCCTTATACACTGTTGATGGGAATACAATCTGGTCCAGCCATTGTGGAAATCAGTGTGGAGGGTCCTGAGACAGCTAAAAATAGATCCACCATATCACCCAGCTATACCACTCCTGGGCATATATTCTAAGGACTTATCTCACTACCTTAGAGATACTTGCTTGGCCATGTTTATTGCCACTCTATTCACAATAGCTAGGAAATGGAACCAGCCTAGATGTCCCTCAAGTGATGGGTGAATAGTGAAGATGTGGCACATTTACACAATGGAATTCTACTCAGTGGTAAAGAAAAAATGAGGTTATGAAATTTGGTGGAAAATGAATGGAACTGGAAAGGATTATACTTAGTGAGGTAACCCAGGCCCAGAAAGTCAAATGTCAAATGTTCTCTCTCATATGTGGATCCTAGCTACAAATTATTGGACTTCTATGTGAGTAAAAATAAAACTCAGTAACAGAAGCCAGTAAGCTACAAAGGGGATATAAACGGAATAGAAAGGGAGGGGGCGTACTTAATAGGATGGTTTTGTATATATGTAAGTAGAAGAACAGATTAATGGGGGTGAAAAGGCTTAAGTGAGGTCAGGAGAAGAGATTGAGTAAAGGAAAGGTGGAGGGAAGGCTAATCAAAATCTAAGAAGTCATAGGGAAACCTACTTTTCTGGACAATAGAACACTCAGAAGCCATAGATTGTTACTAGAAAATTTTCAGTGCCAGGGATGGGATACCTTCCAGTGAGTTGTCGGCTGGGGAGGTCACAGACACCCCCAAAACATTACAGGCCATTTCCAAGGCTCTTGTTTTCCCACCAGGAATAGATGGTAAGACTCGGTTGCTGAAGACTCCACATACATGGGCTGCAAGGTCACTGAGAAATCCTTCTGGAGCTGAGTTGAAATCCTCCTCTATGTGGACCAGCTGACAGAAAGCTGAAAAAAGCTACACTGCATGCAGTTCAGTGGGAGAGAGAAAACACCAGTGAAGATACTCAACAGTGGACACTGCAAGCTTTAAATTTGGCCAGCCAGCCCAAATGAGCTAATGGGTGCAATAGTGGCATGAATGTTATGGGGGAAACCAACTGCTCTCTAATTGGCCTGGAAGCCTGCTCCATGGAAGGGAATACATCCCTGATACTGAAAACCTATAACAGGGTTAGTCATGAGCCCTAGGGGTGTAATGTCTGCTGGCGTCTAGCTAAATGTATATACTATGCTCACCAAACTGCCCAGTAAGCACTTGTTTTAATGTCCACACCCATATATTAATGCTACTCTCACTTTTGGTTAGAGAAGCTTCTCTTTCCAGATGGTGTTGAACTTGGGATGTCTCAGAAGGCACCATGGTGCTGAGAAGAAGGGACAGAGGAGTGCTCAGCACTGAAACATCTCTAACACACCTTCCAAGGCTCAGGGTCCATTGCAGAAGAGGGGGTGGAAAGAATGTAAGAGCCAAAGGAAGAGTAGGACTCCTTACAATGTGCTCCTCCAGACACAAAATGGCCTGGATATTCATGACCTCACAGTGTCTGATACTACCTACACAAGACCATTATAATAGAAGGAAAAAGCTGGGCGTGGTGGCGCACGCCTTTAATCCCAGTACTCGGGAAGCAGAGGTAGGAGGATCGCCATGAGTTCAAGGCCACCCTGAGAGTACATAGTTAATTCCAGGTCAGCCTGGGCCAGAGTGAGACCCTACCTCGAAAAACCAAAAAAAAAAAAAATAGAAGGAAAAGATCATGGGACATCAAAATGAAAAGAGAGACTCATTGAGAGGGGGAGGGGATGTGATGGAAAGTGAAGTTTCAAAGGGGAAAGTGAAGGGAGGGAGGGAAGTACCATGGGATATTGTCTACAATTAAGGAAGTTGTCAATAATAAACAAATTAAGTTTAAAAAATACTACACTCAGATTCCATCTCACTCTTGTCAGATTGGCTACCATCATGAAAACAAATGACCATAAATGCTGGTAAGGATGTGGAAAAAGAGGAACCCTTCTACACTGTTGGTGGCAATGCAATCTGGTCCAGCCATTGTGGAAATCAGTGTGGTGGTTCCTGAGACAACTAAAAATAGATCTACCATATGACCCAGCTATACTACTCATAGGCATATACACTAAGGACTTGTCTCACTTCCTTAGAGGTATTTGCTCAACCATGTTTATTGCCACTCTATGCACAATAGCTAGGAAATGGAACCAGCCTAGATGTCCCTCAACTGATGAGTGGATAATGAAGATGTGGCACATTTACACAATGGAGTTCTACTCAGCAGTAAAGAAAAATGAAGTTATGAAATTTGCAGGAAAATGAATGGATCTGGAAAAGATTATACTTAGTGAGGTAACCCAGGCCCAGAAAGCCAAACGTCACATGTTCTCTCTCATATGTGAATCCTAGCTACAAATGTTTGGAGTGGTATGTGAGTTGGAATAAAACAGAGGCCAGTAAGCTAAAAGGGGTTATAAGGGAGGAGGAGAGGGAGGACTTAATAGGATGGTATTGTATATATGTACATGAAAAACAGATTAATGAGGGTGGAAATGCCTAAGTGAGATGAAGGGAAAAGATTGAGTGAAGAAAGGGTGGGGGAGGGTTGATCAAAATTTAAGAGTGTATGAATAAGTCATATGGAAACCTGCTTATTTGAACAAGGGCACATCCAGAAGCCATAGATTGTTACTAGGAAATTTTCAGTGCCAAGGATGGGATACCTTCTAGTGAAGTGTTGGCCAGAGGGGCTCTGATAATCCCAAAACATTACAGGTCATTGCTGAAGTTCTTGGTTTCCCACCAGGAATAGATGGTAAGACCTTAATACTGAAGACTCCACATGCTTGGGCTACAAGGTCACTAATAAATCTTGCTAGAGCTGAGCTGAAAACCTCCTCCATGTAGACCAGCTGACAGAAAGATGAAAAAGCTATGTTGCATGCAGCTCTAAGGGAAAGAGAAGTCATTAGTGTACATAAACAACACTGGACACTGCAAACCTTAAGTTTGTCCAGCCATGCCAGATGAGCCAATGGGTGTAATAGTGGTATGTCTGTTATAGGGGAAACCAACCACTTTCTAATTGGACTGGAAGCCCACTCCACTTAAGGGAATACATGCCTGATACTGAAAACCTATGACAGAGGAAGTCATGAACCTTAGGAGTGTAATGCCTGCTGATGTCTAGCTGAATGCATATATTATGCTCACCAAACTGCCTAGTAAGCACTTCTCTTATGTTCATGCCCACATATTAATATTAATGCTACTCTTACTTTTGGTTAGAGAAGCTTCTCTTTTCGGATGGCAGTGACCTCTGGGATGATTCGAAAGGCACCATAGTGCTGAGAAGAAATGACAGATGAGTGCTCAGCACTGAAACATCTCTATCCAAGGCTCAGGGTTCATTGTGGAAGAGGTGGCAGAAAGAATGTAAGAGCCAAAGGAAGCACAGGATAGTGCATCCTTCCAAACACAAAGTGGCCTGGATATCCATGACCTTGCAGTGCCTGGCACTATCTACATAAGACCAGTATAATAGGAGGAAAAGATAATGACATCAAAATAAAAGAGACTAATTGAGACGGGGAGGGAATATGATGGAGAGTGAAGTTGTGAAGGGGGAGGGAATTGTCATGGTTTATTGCCTATAATTATGGAATTTGTCAATTAAATTTTTTTTTAAGAATTGGGGCTGGAGAGATAGCTGAGGGCACTTGCTGCAAAGCCTATCAGCTCAGGTTCAATTCTTCAGTACCATTGTAAATCCAGATGCACAAAGTAGAACATTCATCTGGAGTTTTTTGCATGACAGGACACCCTGGCACACCAATCTTTTTCTCTCATAAATAAACAAACAAAGAAATAAATAAAATAATATTTTAACCGCTGAGTCATCTCTCCAGCTCTCATAACTAATTTTTTAAATATATTTAAAGCTGGCTTAGTGACACATGCCTTTAATCTCTGTAATTGGGAGGTAGAGGTAGGAGTTCAAGGCCCCCTGAGACTACATAGTGAATTCCAGATCAGCCTGCACTAGAGCAAGACACTACCTCAAAAAAATAAATAAATAAATAATTGTGGGTCTGGAGGGATGACTTAGTGGTTAAGGTGTTTGCCTGCAAAGCCAAAGGACCCAGGTTAAATTCCCCAAGACCCACGTTAGCCAGATGCACAAGGGGGGGGCACACGTCTGAAGTTTGTCTGCAGTGGCTGGAGGCCCTGGCACACCAATTCTCTCCCTCTCTATCAAATAAATAAAAATAAAATATTTTTTAAAAATAAATAAATAAAAATTATGGGTGAAGGGAGGGAATTACCATGTGATATTGTCTGCAATTATGGAAGTTGTCAATAAAAAATAAATTATTTTAAAAATTTGAATCTACAATATCAAAAGATCAACCAGTTCTTATCCAACCAGAAAGTACGGGTGAATTTTGTTCTACCAACACAAGAGGGCACTGTTGAACTAAGAAGCCTCTTAAACTATCTCATTTGCCATCGATGAAGCAGGAAAATAAACTGCAAATTGCACATAAATGGCACATACTATTATATGAAGAAAATGAAAAAAACAAAGGTCTAGTGTGTTGATGCATGCCTTTATCCCAGCACTCGAGAAGCAGAGGTAAGAGGACTGCTATAAATTCAAGGCCAGCCTGCGGCTACAGTGTGAGTTCCAGGTCAGCTTGGGCTAGTATGAGATTCTACCTCGAAAAAAACACGAATGAAAAAGTAAAATATATAAATCAATATTTAAAAAGGTAATCACGCAGGGTGTGGTGACATACGTGTTTAATCCCAGCACTCAGGAGGCAGAGGTAGGAGGATCGCCATGAGTTCAAGGCTAGCCATAGTGAATTCCAGGTAGGTGTGGGCTAAAACAAGACCTTGGGGGCGGGGAGGAATGCTAATCATCAAACAGGAAAGCTGAAAGTGAAAACTGAAACAATACTAACCTAAATTAAATATCCTTAAGTATTCACAACATTCACTCAGTGCCTTGAAAAAACAAAACAAAAACAAGAACAGAGTCTGTCAAAATCAGGATACTCTAAAGAAAACAAATCAATTCATGTTAAAAAAGAGGACTTGGGCTTTTACGACTGGGTGCTGGAGCTGTTTCCTTCTTCGCAGGATTATTTCTAAGTGCGCAGGACCTGCGCTTTACGGGACTTCGCAGCATTTTCCCAGGAGTCAAAGATACAGTTTGGATTAATGCGAAGGAGGGGCTAATGCAGAAAATGGATCACAAACAAAAGTAACCATCTCCCTGCAGGAATAATGGCACTGAGGTTTACTGGTTCATCTGAGACGTTGTTCAGAGGTGCCAAGATGCATCACAAAGTCCCAAAGCATCTGAGAAGATGTTTAACAGAAAATTATTTGCTTACCACCTGTCCATCTTAACCAGTGAACAGTTTCCGGATTGCTGGTGAATATTGTGCTTATGAACCCCTGAAAGGCCACTTAAATTTGAAGGTTGTTGCCTGTCCATTTTGTTAACCAGCTTAACTGTAAAGTCCCTGGAATGCAAAAATTTCTGGCCAAGGGTTGAAGTCATACTTCCTGTTGCAAAACATCCCAAAAAAGGCAGATATGAAAAGAAAATGCTGATTTTGGATGGTGCTGTTTTAAAAATAATAAACTATGAAATGATTTAAAAAAAAAAAAAGAGGACTTGGGCTAGGCGTGGTGGCGCACACCTTTAATCCCAGCACTTAGGAGGCAGAAGTAGGAGGATCACCATGAGTTCGAGGCCACCCTTAGACTACATTGTGAATTCCAAGTCAGCCTGAGCTAGAGTGAGACCCTACCTCAAAAAAAACAAAACAAAACAAAACAAAAAAAGGACTTGGTGCTTCTGGAGTTCCTTTGCAGTGGCTAGAGGTCATGGTGCAAGCATTCTCTTTATCTGCCTCTCATAAATAAATACAGTTTTTTTGTTTTTATGTTTTTCGAGGTAGGGTCTCACTCTTGTTCAGGCTGACCTGGAATTCACTATGTAGCCTCAGGGTGACCTTGAACTCACAGCGATCCTCCTATCTCTGCCTCCAGAGTGCTGGGAGTAAAGGCATGCATCCAAAAGAAAATATTTATTTAAGAATGAATACCACACCCCAGCACTTGGGAGGCATACAGAATATTTTTTAATGGAGGACTAAATTTGTAAGATGTCCAAAAAGAAAATATTTATTTAAGAATGAATATATGATCATAGACATGCCAGGGCCTCTTGCCACTACAAACTCCAGACATATGCACCACTTTGTGCACCTGGATTTATGTGGGTATTAGGGAATCAAACCCAGGCCAACAGGCTTTGCAAGCAAGCACCTTTAACCACTGAGCAGGAAAAGCTTTGCTTTAAATATATTAGCTGGTGTTGTGGAAAGGAATTAAAATAGCTAAGAAAACAAAAATAAAATTTAAAAAGCATCAAGAAGGGTCTTGGAGGAAGCAGTAAATATAGTGCTAAAGAAAATCCAACATGTATTACAGCTCCTGAAGAAAATAATGGAACAAATATAATACCCAAAATTATAATACTAGAAAATTCTCTGGAAATAAAATTTGAGTCTGAACATGGAAAGGGTCCCCAGGAGTAGAGAGATTGCTCAGTAATTAAAGGCACTTGCTTGCAAAGCCTACCTGCCCAGGTTCGATTTCCCGGTACCCTTGTAAAGCCAGACGTACAAAGTGCTCTGTGTGCCTGGAGTTTGCAGTGACAAGAGCCCCCAGCATGTCTCCCAACATGTGGAAAAAAAAAAAAAAGAGGGAGGGAAAAAGGAAGGAAAGAGAGAAACAAAAAGGAGTGGTACCAAAACTCTTTCCAAGGCTGTTTACCCCGAAAATGAAGGACGAGGAGAAATGTCAAAACTCTCCCTCCAGGATTGATTGTTGTATAAAAAATAGCTGGCGCACAGCAGCAAGAGGACTGGAGAGCGCCCGCGGGTCTCGAACCCCAAGTGGGGACGTAATGATAGCTGTATCGAAGGAACCGCTGAGCTAGAGCCAGTCCGCCAGTAACTTCCTGATTTTATTATAATGACTGTGAGAAAAATGTACGTCACCAAGAATAAATCATGTCTTGAATGTTCCCGGATTACAAGGCGTTTGACGATATCCTATCAACTCCAGCTCCACCCACTTGGAACCCAAAGAGGACCGCAGCGAGGACTCAGGCTTTTCTTAACCCCAGAAGCCCGGGCTGTGGAAGTCCGGCTTATTCCTGTCCTCTCCTAAAGTCTCGCAGAGCAGCCACACGGGGTCGCTGTGATCATCAGCTTTTACAGTATGTACCTCATTTCACTCAAAGAATAGACCTTTACAAAGTGCAAACTGTGTTGCAGACCTTACCTTGGAACATCACTGCTTAAACCATATAAAACCCACAGTCCCTCTCCCAGATGTTATGTTTCCTGTTACTTTTTAAATTTCAAAACCACATGAACAAACCTCTTCTCCTTTTATGTACTGAAAGTCACTAATTTTCCTTAAAATTCCTACATTTCTCCAGTTAGCCAATATTAATATTTCGGTAAGGGTCCTACTGTCCTTTTCCTCAATCTATATACATAATTACACAGGAAAGTTTTTCACATTTTATTTTTATTTATATAAGAGAGAAAGAGGCAGATAGAAAGAATGGGTGCGCCAGGGCCTGTAGCCACTGCAAAGGAACTCTAAACACTCTAAATGCAAGCACCACCTTGTGCACCTGGCTAACGTGGGGTCCTGGGGAATCGAACCTGAGTACTTTGGCTTTGCAGGCAAGCGCCTTAACCATTAAGCCATCTCTCCAGCCCAAGGAAAGGTTTTTTGTTTTGTTGATTTGCCGTAAGTATATACTGAGTGTTCTTTTTCTTAATTGTCTTGGACTCAGCCTTGGGGGGGGGGAGTGAAGGTAGAAGGATCAAATCCAGCTTAGGTTATGTGAGATCCATCTCAAAACAAAACAAAGTCTTGGGGAGCTTTCCTCTCCATATAGATTTAATTTACACTAAATGTACTAGTTTTAAATGTTTAAATATCACAAAGCTGTAGTAGCATTTTTGTACATCAATGGATACATACACAAGTATGTTATTTGCATGTGGCCTTTGGTTTTTTGTTGTGGGTTTTTGGTTTTTCTAGACAGGGTTTCACTCTAGCCCAGGCTGATCTGGAATCCACTATGTAGTCTCAGGGTAGCCTTACAGTGATTCTCCTACCTCCTTCCCGAGTGCTGGGATTAAAGGCATGTGCCACCATGTCCGGCCATGATTTTGTTTGTTTGTTTGTTTTTCGGGGGTCTCACTCTAGCCAAGGCTGTCCTGGAACTCACTCTGAATTCACAGGGATCCTATTAACTCTGCCTCCCAAGTGCTGGGATTAAAGGCATGTGCCACCATGTCCGGCCATGATTTTTTTTTTTTTTTTTTTGTTTTTCGGGGGTCTCACTCTAGCCCAGGCTGTCCTGGAACTCACTCTGCAGTTCCAGGCTGGCCTTGAATTCACATGGATCCTATTACCTCTGCCTCCCAAGTGCTGGGATTAAAGGCATGTGCCACCATGTCCGGCCATGATTTTTTTATTTTTTATTTTTATTTTTTTTTTGGTTTTTCGGGGGTCTCACTCTAGCCCAGGCTGTCCTGGAACTCACTCTGTAGTTCCAGACTGACCTGGAATTCACAGGGATCCTATTACCTCTGCCTCCCAAGTGCTGGGATTAAAGGTGTGGACACCACACCTGGCTGTTCTTTTGTTTTGTAAAATATTTTATTAGAAAAAGAGAGATTGGGTGCACACAGGGCCTCTTGCCACTGCAAACAAACTCCAGACAAATGTGCCACATTGTGCTTCTGGCTTTACATTGGTACTAGGGGATTAAGCCCAGGCGGGCTGGTTTTGCAAACTAGCACCTTTAACCACTGATCCATATCACCAGCCTTTTTTTTTTTTTTTTTTTTTTTGGGTTGTTTGTATTTGAGACAGGTTCTCATTAAGTAGCCCAGGCTGGCCTTGAACTGATCCTCCTGCCTCAGCCTCCTAAATATGGGATTATACCACAAAACTGGTTTTTGCTGTTGTGGTTCTGGGGACCAAATCCAGGGCCTTGTGCTTGCTAAACAAGTATGCCACAAGTATGTTTTTAAAGACAGCCTTGCTACACTATCAAACTCCAAGGCAAGGTGTGTGCCCACTGGTGCCATAGTGGCATAACTATTAAGGGGATAATCTACAGCTGATTGGATTTGAGGCCCTCTCACAGGAGAGAATTCATGCAACAGACCCTATCTAGGGTGGGAGCTACTACTATTGTTTTGCAAAATGGACACTTGGTGCCCATCAAACTGTCTTCTAAATACTTGTTTTGCTCATAGCTTAGTGCTATCAGCTTTGGTCAGAGGAACAGACTCTGAACTGGTCAAAGTGATGAAAATAAGTGACTATTGAGAACTAAGCCCCTAA
Organism: Orientallactaga sibirica; assembly: GCA_036365145.1. NCBI lineage: Eukaryota > Metazoa > Chordata > Mammalia > Rodentia > Dipodidae > Orientallactaga > Orientallactaga sibirica. Next base: position 47,039,662 of record JAEOAD010000005.1, on the reverse strand, counting down.
GTGGGACCTCTATCACCCCCTGAGTCTCAGGTACATCTTGGAAGAGAGGACAGAATTTAAGAGCTAGAGGAAGGGCAAGAGGAATGAAGAACTCTTCCAGATATGATATAGCCATTGCAGTCCTGAACTTGTAGCAGCTGTGAAGACCTGCACAAGAGTGGGCACATTAACATTCTGTGGCAGATGGGGAGGGATTTGCAAAGCCTCATCCTCCCTGAGGATTTGTAGACAGTTAATGGTTACTAGGGACATTTTCTTCAGTAGTGTAGCACTAGTAAATTGCCCATGCTCCAGTAAATACTTCCTCACCCAAATTCATGTAAGCAATCCTAATAGAACTCATTGGATCACAACAACGTAGAAGGGGTACCAGTTAAGAGGAAGGGATTCAGGGAGAATTGGGACAAAAGGGTAATGGGGAGTGAATGTGACCAAAACACATTATATACACCTATGAAATTTTCAAGTAAAAATATAGATCCTATGCCTGACATGGTGGCACATGCCTGCAATCCCAGCACTTGGGCTGTGGAGGCAAGACTATCAAGAGTAAAAGGCCTGCCTGGGCTGCATGAAAACCTGTCTTTTAAATTTTTGTTTTTGGCTTTTCGAGGTAGGTTTCACTCTAGCTCAGGCTGACCTGGAATTCACTGCCTCCCAAGTGATGGAATTAAAGGCATGCACCACCATGCCTGGCCTAAATATTTTTTACTTATTTGAGAGTGTATGTATGAGAGAGAGAGAGAAGCAGATAGAAAGAGAATGGGTGTGCCAGGGTCTCCAGCCACTACAAATGAACTCCAGATGCATGTGCCACCTTGTGCATCTGGCTTACGTGGGTCCTGGGGAATTAAACAAGAGTCCTTTGACTTTGCAGGCAAGTGCCTTAACCACTACCTTAAAAAATAAATAAATAAATAAATAAAAAAGGTGACTAGAAAAGCTAGAGGAAAGAATTTGCTCATGTAATTTTTTTTTTCCCAGGTAGGGTTTCATTCTAGTCCAGGCTGATCTGGAACTCACTATGTAGTCACAGGGTGGCCTTAAACTCATGGTGATCCTCCTACCTCTGCCTCCAGAGTGCTGGGATTAAAGGCATGCACCACCACACCCAGCTACTCATGTAAATTTTCAGGAGTTAGACAAATATAAGAAACCCTAATTATACCTGAGTACAAAGTCACCCAAAGCCTTAAGGATACCTAAGGACTTCAAATAGCAATTCCACCAGAATGTAAATTCCATGACATCTGGGCCCCTGATGTATCAGAATTCATTAGGCAAAAAACATGCCTGAGAGCAAGGTAATCTTCTATAGAGATCCAAGGGAATACAAAACCCAGTGGTTTAGAGAAAGGTGAAGAACTTGATGGGTCAAAGAAAATAAGCCATATAGTGGCAGCCTTGTTAACACAAATGGTCCCTTTATTCAGGGTATAGAACTAGCAAAGGGGGCTGGAGAGCTGGCTTAGCAGTTAAGGTGTCTGCCTGCAAAGCCGTTAGAATCTCCAGGACCCATGTTTAGCCAGACACAAAAGTGACAAAAGCACGCAATGTCACACATGCACACAAGGGGGCGCCTGTGTCTGGCGTTCATTCACAGTGGCTGAGAGGCTGCTGGCACACCCATTCTGTCTCTCAAATTAGAAAAAAAACTAGCAAAAGGAGTTTCTGAGGTCATATTTACATAAGTATTGTTCTTTATGGCAGGTTCATGATCCGCCCCCATTTCTTAGACATGGCACAATACCTGATCCAAAAGATATCAGTATTTGGAGAATTTTTAGTTAACCAATTTACGGCCACACAACAGCACAACACAACAGTAGGGAAGACAGCTTTTTTGTGGTTCTCAATGGGAGGGATGGAATTTGTCCCCTCCCTAGGGGCAGACACTTTCAGCTGTTACAAACATAAAAAGGGAGTGCTACTGGCATCTAATAAGCCAGGAATACTGCTAACCATCCTAAAATGACCCTAACGGCCCCTTAAAACAAAGACTTACAGGCTGGAGAGATGGCTTAGCAGTTAAGGCACTTGCCTGTGAAGCCAAAGGACCCAGGTTCAATTCACCAGGACCCACCTAAGCCAGATGTACAAGGGGTGCATGCATCTGAAGTTCGTTTGCAGTGGCTACAGGCCCTGGCATTCTTTCTCTCTCTCTGCTTGCAAATAAATAAATTTTTTTTTAAAAACAGACATATAGCTCAAGACATCAATAATGCCAAGACTGAGTAACCCAGCACCTAGCTCAACTGCAGATAGTTGAGAAACATTAAGTGCAACCCTGAGCTCTGCTATTCAAAAATCAAAGGAGGCTGAAATTATAGGAGACTAAACAGTTTTGTCCAGAATTCTGTGGACAAAGATCCAATGTTATCAAATAACTCACACCACAGGAACCTAGGTTAAAATAGTGAGAGGTCAAATAAAAAGAAAAAGGCTCTATATGGAAATCCTGTGTGGGAAAGAAGCACATCAAACAAGTAAAGATGGAAATGTTCCCACTAAATTCAAAACAGGACCAGTCAGTGTCATTTATTATACAGGTTGAACAGCCTTTAAGACTCAAAAGTTCCAAGAGTGAATTTGGTTAATTGGTTGGGGGTTTTTGCTGTTTGTTTTCATAAGTTTTGTTGTTGTTTTTTGTTTTTGCATCAAACAGGTTCTTTCAAGAGCCTGCTCACAAGGAAAACAAAAACAGAGAAATCTTCAGTAAAGTAAAACAGGAGCTGAAACAGCCTGTATCTGAAGAACAATGTTAAAAAAAATTCAAAAGACACAAACCACACCAAACACTCATCCCATTTAATTTCCTGTTACATGCATCAAGGAAACCAAGAACATCAAGCTCAGGGCAGCCATGCTCTGAGATTCTAGCTCAGGTCCCTTCTTGGTGACAGATCATGCACACATACCCACACACACCACTGACCCAGGCAGAAGTACACATGCATGCACAAGTGGCCAAAGAACCACTGGGTGAGATAAGAGATGCTGGTCAAGGATATGCCAGCAGCTGGAAGCTGGGGACCCAGACAGCCCTTCTGTTGAAAGCTTCAAAGAGTCAAAAGTGAAACAAAAGCCAAACACAGGAAAAAGGAGGATGCTCAGACAAACGGTTAGACAGATGAAGTGGGAAAGATGCAGGGGAAGGAGTTTCAGAACAAAAGCCTCAGAGGGGGAGGTCTTTCTTTATTGGGAATGCAGATGGGCAGTGCTTGTGATTCCAGTGATATACTGAGGCTTAGGGAATATGCCACAGCATTACTCTACATCCTGTATCCTCTCCTAAGGTAGAGGGAAATCACAAACACTCACCCTCTAGCCCTGCTTATTAGCACTCTTAAGGACTTTTTCCAGTACCCAAAAAAAGAAACGACACCCCACCCCCAGCACACACACACACACACACACAAAAGTTAGGTCCAATATAGGCCAAAATTAGGCCAAACCAAAAGCCTCAGTAACTCTTCTTGGTGGAGCCAAAGCCAGAGAAACCCATCACAGCTGCCATCTCATCGTCTTCCTCAAATGTCAAGTCCTCCTCAGCCCTCCTTTTCTTCTCCTTCTGTTTCTCTTTCTTGTATGCTTTAGCCTTTTCTTCCTGTGGGGTGAGGGAGAGGAAATCACTCCGAATCAGTTCTGACTTCTGAGATGATATTGTTGAAAGAGATACACGAGCTTTCAAATTCTTTCCTATCTTTAGAAGACAGTAACATGAAATCTTAAAGGCATAACAAAAACCATTGTAAAGCTTAAAAGGTCAGTAGTACAGCATTTGTCCAGCATGCATGGAACCCTGAAGTTGTGTTCTAGCACAAGAAGGAGAGAGGAAGGGAGGGAGGGAGGGAGGGAGGGAAAGAAAGACTGACCACCAATTGTAAGGGACAAGGTTACTGTTTTTGTTTGTTTTCTTCCCAACTGTATATCTCAGTTCTAAGTAGACTATATTCTCAGACATGCAGGATATGCCAAGAACAGAACTATTCTGAGTACTTTATATATTATACTAAGATCTCTAATATAAAGACACTGAGGTTATGTAACTTGCCCAAGAACCATAGCTAGTGAGTGGAAAAAACAGAAATCTGACTCTGTCAGCTTGAATGTATGGGACAACTGGGGACTAACAGTTATATTTAGTTATTCTCTCATAGTTTAAAAAGTTAAAAAAAAAAAAAGTATGGGGGAGGATATGCATGCATATATAGATAGGAAGTAAAAGAGAAGTCTCTGTACCATCTTAATTTTACTGTGAAACTATGCTTTAAAGAAAAAAAGCTGGGCGTGGTGGCACACGCCTTTAATCCCAGCACTCAGGAGGCAGAGGTAGGTGAATTGCTGTGAGTTTGAGGCCACCCTGAGACTACATAGTGAATTCCAGGTCAGCCTGGGATAGAGTGAACCCCTACCTCAAAAAAACAAAAAGGATAGAAGGAAGGGAAGGAAGGAGGGAGGCAAGGAGGGAGGTAAGGAGGGAGGGAGGGAGGGAAGGAGGGAGGGAGGGAGGGAGGGGGGAGCTGAGCATGGTGGCACACACCTTTGATCCCAGCACTCAGGAGGCAGAGGTAGGAGGACTGGTGTGAGTTCAAAGACCACACTGAGACTACATAGTGAATTCCAAGTCAGCCTGAGCTAGAGTGAAATCCTACCTTGAAAAACCAAAAAAAAAAAAAAAAAAAAAAAAAAAAGAGAGGGAGGAAGGGAGGATCCTTAAAAAACAAATGAAGGGCTGGAGAGATGGCTTAGCGGCTAAGGCGCCTGCCTGCTAAACCTAAGAACGCTGGTTCCAATGTCCAGTGGTTCCAATCTCCAGGTCCTGCGTTTAGCCAGATGCAAAGTGATGCAAGGGTGCAATGCCGCACTTGCCCATAAGGGGGCGCAGGCATCTGGATTTCAGTCACAGCAGCTGAGAGACTGCTGGCGCGCCCATCTCTGTCTCCCTCTCCCTCCTGTCTATCTCTCTTGTGTCTCTCTCTCCAAAAATAAATAAAAAATAAAATTAAAAAAAAAATGCAAAAGCCAGGCATGGTGGTGCACGCCTTTAATCCCAGCAGTGGTGGCAGAGGTAGGAGGATCACCATGAGTTCGAGGCCACCCTGAGAATACATAGTCAGTCTGGGCCAGAGTGAGACCCTACCTTGAAAAAAACCAATAAAATAAAATAAAGAAAGAAAAAGAAAAGAAAGAAAAAAAGAAGAAGAACTGCCCCAAACAAAAATCTCATGAGAAAAGAATAGGTTTAGAGTCATTTTTCTAGTATACAGAAATTCAGGGACAAGACTGGGAATAAGGAATTGAGATGAGGAAGAGGGCCACCCAAAATGCACAAAGTAACATTCAACACTGAGAGGAAGATCCTCCTCACCTCTTCTCTAAGCTCCTTCATCCTTTCCTCAAAATCATAATCCTTCTGCTTCTCTTCCATCTTCTTCTTGTTCACCTCAAAACGTTTCTTTACTTGATCCAGAGTGGAACGTTCCACACGCATAGACATGCCCAGGTTTCGCTGATCTGAGTGGGGTCAACATTGAAGAAGGCAGGTCATTACAATATCCTCAGGCCCTCAAAAAGATCAGTCCTGGCTTTTTGTTTGCCTTAAATCTTTTCAGAGAATACCCAGGAAAAATAACTATGGCTAAAAGAAACTCTTGGCTTTACCTTTTCCTAGCAGCCACAGATAACATGGCTTTCAACTGCATTTACAGAGCAGATTAGCAACCAATAGGACCGCCTTAGCCAAGAAGATGATGGTTTGCATTTGCTGAGAACCTACAACAGCATCTCACTTCATGGCACCCCCTCAAAATATTAGATATTAGGAGCAATATAATTCCCCAGGCATTAAGAAAGGGCCCAAATGAAACCAACCTTCGCCTCTACCAGACCTCCAAATCCTACTCCCAGTTCCAGTCATAAACCACCCACAAGCCTTACGTTTCTTTCCATTAATGTGATCCAGAAAGTTGATAGAGTCCTTCACCACACAGTCACAGACATTGCAGTAATATCTGACAGATGGGAAGAAAAAGCATATGGTCAATCTGGTTTAAGATTTTACTTTTTCTTTGTTTTTTAAGACTTAATTAAATTAATTTATTTATTAGAGAGAGAGAGAGGGAGAAAGAATGAGAATGTGAGTGCCAAGGCCTCTAGCCACTACAAACAAACTCCAGATGCATGTGTTACTTTGTGCATCTGGCTTACGTGGAACCTGGAGAATCGAACCAGGGTCCTTAAGCTTCGGAGGCATGCGCCTTAACCACTTAGCCATCTCTCCAGCCCTACTGTTTCTTTTTTATCTATGTATTTTTTAACTTTTCCAGGGGGTGGGAGGGGTTCAAGGTAAGGTCTCAGTCTAGCCCAGGCTGACCTGGAATTCACTATGTAGTTTCAGGGTGGCCTCAAACAGTGATCCTCCTAACCTCTGTCTGGGAAATGAGTGCTGGAATGAAAGGCATGCACCGCCACACTGGCTCCCTTTTTTTATTTTATTTTTTATTGACAACTTCCTTAATTGTACACAATATCCCATGGGATTTCCCTCCCTCCCCCCACTTTCACCTTTGAAACTTCATTCTCCATCATATCCCCTCCCCTTCTCAATCCTTTTTTATATTCTTTTTTGTTTGTTTGTTTTTTGGGTTTTTGAGGCAGAGTCTCACTGTAGCTCAGGCTGACCTGGAATTCACTATGTGTTCTCAGGGTGGCCTTGAACTCATGGCTACCTCTGCCTCCCAAATGCTGGGATTAAAGGCATGGTTCCTTTTTTATATTCTTATTTATTTATTTGCAAGCGGGGGAGGGGGGGAGGGGCGCTGTGGAAATGAATGGGTGCACAGGGCCTTCAGTCACTGCAAGCAAACTCCAGATGAATGCACCACTATGCATCTGGCTTTACATGGGTACTGGGGAATTGAACTAGGGTCTTTAGGTTTGCAGGCAAGCACCTTAACTGCTGAGCCATCTCTCCAGCCCAGATGTTAGTTTTTCAATGAAAAAATTCTTTTCTTTCTTTTTTTCTTTTCTTTTTCTAGGTAGAGTTTCACTCTAAACCAGGCTGACCTGGAATTCACTATGTAGTGTCAGGGTGGCCTTGAACTCATAGCAATCCTCCTACCCCTCTGCCTCCCAAGTGCTAGAATTAAAGGCGTGTGCCACCACACCCAGTAAAATTCATATATATATTTTTAAATTTTATTTATTATTTTTTATTTATTTTTGGAGAGAGAGAGACAGAGAGAGACAGAGAGGGAGAGAGAGACAGAGATGGGCGGGCCAGCAGTCTCTCAGCTGCTGTGAACAAAATCCAGATGTGTGCCCCCTTGAGGTCAAGTGTGGCATTGCGCCCTTGCGTCACTTTGCATCTGGCTAAACGTGGGACCTGGAGATTGGAACCGGGTCCTTAGGCTTAGCAGGCAGGCGCCTTAACTGCTAAGACATCTCTCCAGCCCAAAATTCATATTTTTAAGTAATCTTTTTAGAAGATACTGTTGTTGTTGTTGGTTTTGTTTATTGAGACAGAGTCTTATTATGTAGTTCTGACTTACCTGGAACTCCCTACGAGATCAAACTGACCTTGAATTTGCAGAGATCATCCTGCTTCTGTCCCCTGAGAGCTGGGATTTCAGTGTTGCCCCTTTACTGATATCTATTGCTTTTGTGTGTATGTGTATACACGTGTGCTCATGCACATATATGAACATGGAGGCCAGAAGACAACCTCAGGTATTGTTCCTCACAAACACTGTCCTTTTTTAATAATATATATATTTTTTCCCCCTCCAGGGCTGGAGAGAGGGCTTAGAGGTTAAGGCACTTGACTAAGAAACCTAAGGACCCAGGTTCAATTCCCCAGAACCCACATAAGCCAGATGCACATGATGGCACATGCATTTGGAGTTCATTTGCAGAGGCTAGAGGTTACAGCATGCCCATTCTCTCTAACAAGTGAATAAAAATATATTGTGAGAGAGAAATAGGGATGGGAGAGGGGAGAATGGACACACCAGGGCTACTTGACACTGTAAACGAACTCCAGATACATATACCACTTTGTGCGTCTGGCTTTATGAGGGTACTGGAGAATGGAACCCAAACCAGCAGGCTTTGCAAATAAGCACCTATAATCACTGAGCTATCTCCCTAGCCCCCTTCTCTTTTTTGCTGTAGTTTTTTGAGGCAGGGTCTTAAGTAACAAGGCTGGCCTTGAAGTCCTAATCTTCCTGTGTCTACCACCCAAGTGCTGGGATTACAGACATGCTCCACCATGCCTGAAAACTATTTGGTAGGTCAGGGTCAAGTAGGGTTTCCTGTAGCCTAGGCTGGCTCTGACTCACTATGTAGCTGAGAATGACCTTGAATTTCTTATCCTCTTCATTCTAACTCCCTAGTGCTATATTTACAGATGTATGCCAGGATGTAGTATAGGGCTTTGTGCATGCTAGGCAAGCATTCTACCAACCAAGCTACAGCCCAATGGTTAAAGCATTTGCCTGCAAAGTTAAAGAACCCAGGTTTGATTCCACAGGACTCATGTAAGCCAGATGTACAAGGTGGCAAATAGGTCTGGAGTTCATTTACAGTAGCTAAAGGACCTGGCATACCCACTCTCTCCCTCCCTCTATTGGCCTCTTTTACTCCCTCTCAAAATAAATAAAATAAATAATTTTTTTAAAAAAAGAAAACAAAATTTTAAAAACTTGGGGTTTTTTTGTTGTTGTTTTTTGTTTGGTTAGTTTTGGTTTTTATCAAGGTAGGGACTCACTCTAGTCCAGGCTGACCTGGAATTCACTATGTAGTCTCAGGGTGGCCTTGAACTCATGGCAATCCTCCTACCTCTGCCTCCCGAATGCTGGGATTAAGGGCGTGCACCACCACATCCGACTCAAAACTTGGTCTTATTTTTGGAGACAGGGTATCCATCCTCCATAGCCCTTAACAGGCCTCAAATTCACAGTAACCTTCCAATCTTAACCTCACAAGTATAATTCCTCAAGAAATTATAGTCATGATCCACAACTTCTAGCTCCTGGCATTTTTTTTTAGAAGTTTTATTTAAGGCTTCATTTCCATAAAGCCTTACTAAAGAGAAAGATGTTGGCCATCCTCCAGGACAGCCAAACCCTCAGATTATTCCTACCCAGTATGGCTTTCTTCCAATCTGTACTAGGACAGTCTGTGACCAACAGAAGGTGTCAAAAGTGATTTTAAAAAAACAGTCACATCCATCATTACATTTATTTCTCTCTCTCTCTTTTTTTTTTTTTTTTTTAAGAGGTTATTACACTAGCCTAGGCTGACCTGGAACTCACTCTGTAGTCTCATACTGGTCTTGAACTCATGGTTATCCTCCTACATCTGCCTCCCAAGTGCTGGGATTAAAGGCATATACCACCACACCTGCCTACTTTTTTGTTTTTTTTGTTTTTCAAGGTATGGTCTCACTCTAGCCCAGACTGACCTGAAATTCACTCTGTATTCTCAGAGTGGCTTCGAACTCAGGGAGATCCTTCCATCTCTGCCTCCCAAGTGCTGGGATTAAAGGTGTGTGCCATCACGCCTGGCTTACATTATTTTTTTAAGTGGCTTATGTATTTGTGTAGATCACTTGCTCTTGGGAACCTAGTCTTTAATTGTGAGCAACCCTATATTGAGGCTCATGAAGACAAGAACTTCAGCCTGCAAAATGCAGGTGTGAGAGCTTAGATCCTGCAACTTCATTTAAGCCTCTGTGATTATAGTTTCAGGAGATGACTCTAAGCCAGAACCACCTAGGTAAAGTACTCCCAGATTCCTTGCCCATAGAAATTATGAGCTATTTGTTCTTTTAAGCTGCCACCAAACTTTTTTTTTAATTTGAGACAGAGAGAGAGAGAATGGGCGTGCCAGCAGCCTCTCAGCCACTGTGAATGAACACTTCCTAAAACCAACCTAGGTAGTTTATTAAGCTCCTCTTATCTTTAGAGAAAGACACTACTCACCCTCCCATCTCAGACTGTGGAGTGGTCTTGGTAATGACAATTGTCTTCCCAAGCTTGGATTCCAAGTCCACTTTGTAGTCCCTGTGCCGTAGAAGCTCCCGCTTGACGGGCTGCACTGGTTTTCCTGGAACATAAAGGGGCAGAAAGTCCCTTCAACATTACAGTCCCGCAACCAGAAAGGAAAAGAAATGTATGAAACTCCAAATTCAGAGAATGAGCACCTCCACTCCTTGTTGAATTCTTGAAAGGGGCAGTTAGTAGCAGATAGGGAGAATCTGAACACAGGGAAAATAATAATCCTCTACTCTCCAAAATTTTTCTTCACTTTAAAAGCAGCAAGTAAACACCCAATACAGTTCCTGTTCATTAACTGAACTGAACTGGAGTTCTGAGTTTTCACCAGAAGCAGCCTTTTCAAAAGAGGAGCATGGATGCTCATTAAGGTAATGTTCAATAATGCTTTTATGCAGATACCCTAAGAAGACAACACAAAAAAATAAGCTGCTGGACACTGGACCAAATTTTAAGGGGAACCAATATTTCACAAATAACTGAACACATAAGTACCACAGTTTATTATTTATGTTACATAAATAAAAAACTAAGCCAGGCATGGTAGCGCATGCCTTTAATCCCAGCACTCAGGAGGCAGAGGTAGGAGGGTCACTGCAAGTTCAAGGCCAACCTGTGACTATAGAGTGAGTGCCACATCAGCCTGGGCTAGAATGAGATCTTACCTCAAAAAAAAAAAAAAAATGAAAAGGTTAGAGTATGTAAAGTGATATGCAAGTAGTGTATAAGAATGTATGTTTGGCCAGGCATGGTGGCACACACCTTTAATCCCAACACTCGGGGGGCAGAGGTAGGAGGATTGCAGTGAGTTCAAGGCCACCCTGAGACTTCATAGTGCGTTCCAGGTCAGCCTGAGCTGGAGTAAGACCCTACCTCGAAAAACCAAAAAATAAGAATGTATGTTTGAAAGCCGGGTACACCTTTAATCCCAGTACTTGGGAGGCAGAGACAGGAGGAATGCTGTGAGTTCAAGGCCACCCTGAGACTACATAGTGAATTCCAGGTCAGCCTGAGCTAGAGTGAAACCCTACCTCGAAAAACAAACAAACAAAAGAATGTATGTATGTTTGGGTTGGAGAGATGCTCAGCAGTTAAGACTCTTGTCTACAAGGCCTACTGACCTGGTTCAATTCCCCAGTACCCATGTAAAATATAAAGCCAGATACACAAAGTGGTGCATGTGTCTGGTGTACATGTGCACTGGCAGGAGGCTGTGGGGCACCCATACTCACTATCCGTTTCTCTCAAATAAATAAAATTAATTTAAAGTCGGTTGTGGTGGTGCATGCCTTTAATACTAGCACTTGGAAGGCAGAGGTAGGAAGATCACTGTGACTTCAAGGCCAGCCTGGAACTACAAAGTAAGTTCTAGTCAGCCTGGGCTAGAGTGAGACCTTACCTTGAATACAAATGTACACACACACACACACATATACTCAAACCAACAAAAACTTTAAAGAATGGAATTTGGGCTGGAGAAATGACCTAGTGGTTAAGGCGCTTGCCTTCAAGGCCAAAGGACCAAGGTTCAATTCCCCAGGACCCACATAAGTCAGATGCACAAGGGGATGCACGGATCTGGAGTTTGTTTGCAAGCGGCTGGAAACCCTGGCGTACGCATTCTTTCCCTCTCTCTCTAATAAGAAAAAAAAATAAAATATATTTTTTAAATTTAAAAATGGAATTTATCTAGGAGTGAAGAAGCACGCTGACATCTCAAGGCACAGAGAAACTAAGAACTAGATGACATAATCACTTGTCCTCTGAGTATTTCTGTTTTCTCACAATCTTAATTGAGGCAAGAATTTTCTCCTCCCCATTAAGAAATTTCAAAGGACAGAGCGCGTCTTTCTTAGCAGTTATGTTTGGCCTCAAAATACTCCACTTAACTGTCAGTAAGCACTCCAGTCTCCTCTCTGTATCTGAGCAAGAACTGAATGGCCCAAGCAAAGGGACTGCAAAGAAAGCAGAGGGTAACAGAGCTGAAGAGCACCGCAAAACCACCTCAGTCCACTTCGTCGTCCGTTACTTTAATGCAGACATCCAGGGCCAGAGGGACGACTCCGGCGTGCACACCAGGTAGGACAGCGCACTTGAACACCCCACCCGCCACGGCATCGCCTCCACGACCCCCGGAGCCTGGAAGAGGGCGGGCACCCACCATCCTTCTTCTCTCTCTCTTCCGTGAGCCTCTTCTCTGCGAGCTTCTCGTACTCATCTTTGTCCCACTTTCTGCGAAAGTCCAAGTTTTTTGCCTGTAGTGGGGAAAAGTGCTCGAGATGCTCACGGCGTCCAGACACCTAGAGGAGCCGGGAACCCGCCTAACCGCCACCACGGCCCCGCACGGCACGGCACGGCACGGCGGCCCGGACCTTCCGGCGGCGAAGCCTCTCGGGATCGCCCAGGAGGCTGCGGTGAACTCGGGACCCCGACCCGAGCGACCTCCGACATTCCACCCCCGGGGGCCCGTCGAGGGAGTTCTCGAACCTGGACCCTGGGGTCGCGACCAGGGGTCAGGAGGCCAGCCGGATGCCAGAGTTTGTCCCTATTCCAGCGCCGAGAAAGCAACCCCCAACCTCTCAAACCTCCTCCTCACACACAACACTTACCCCGCTGCCCGACGCCATCTTCACAGCGAAGTGAATGGGAAGCCGGAAAACGTCGTAAAAAGCGTCCTGAAGCCGTAAGGCAAAACAACTCTCCAATAAAGTTAGCGTATCGTCCTGTAACCTCGCTGAGGACTGGAGAAATCTCCCCGCAGAACTGTTGGCCCCGCCTCTGCTCCAAGGAGATGGCGCAGGCGCAAGGGCAGTGTGAAGCAACACGGAAGTAAGGGCGCCGGCAAATGTTCCCTCGCTGTTTCTCAAAACAAGCTTGAAGGATCAGTTGATGAATTGAGGTTCGGAGCCGGTGCTCTCCCATATAATCTAATCAACTTTATCTGCATTGCCAAGATTTTCTAAACTTTAAAGACTACAGCGCTGTTAAGCGCTAGATGTTGCGTTCACCAACATGCACGTGCGGATGACTACACCAATGTTTGCCAACAGTTGCACACTTCCCAAGGCACTGAAATAAAGCACTTTACATCTGGACTCTTTCTTAAAATGATTATACCATCCTTTGGTTAAACTAACTTTTCCCTCATCTGGGAATCATCTATAGCCATCCAGTCTGCCGAACACAATTAAACCAGCATGGTTAGATTTGCATTAGCAACACCCTAAAATGCAGTACTCTAGTAAATGGCTCACATTTTTTGTTGTTTGTTTGGGGACATAGTCCTGGAACTTCATATGTAGGGGAGACTGACCTGAGCTTCTGCTCTTTCCACTTCCACATCCTCAGTGGTGGGATTACAGGAGTGTGCCACCATGCCCATTTATGCAATGCTGGGGATATAACCCAAGGATTCATGCATGCTAGGCAAACACTCTAGCAACTGTTTTGTTGTTGTAGTTTTTTTTTCAAGTTAGTGTCTCACTCTAGCCCAGGATGACCTAGAATTCACTAGATAGTCTCAGGGTGGCCCTGAACTCCCCCAGCAATCTTCCTACTTCTGCCTCCCCATTAGCAACTGTTATAACCCCAGCCTTCACTTCATGTTCATTTTTAAAGAGGACTGTATCTTCAAGTTGGTGGGCGGGAAAGGGAGAAGTTCTGGCAGTTCCTGTCACAGAAAACAGAAGTCGGGCGTGGTAGTGCATGCCTTTAATCCCAGCACTGGGGAGGCAGAGGTAAGAGGATCACTGTGAGTTTGAGGCCACCCTGAGACTACATAGTGAATTCCAGGTCAGCCTGGACTACAGTGAAACCCTACCTTGAAAAACCGAAAAAATAAAATAAAACAGAAGCAGCAGCAGAAGCAGCATCCCAGGGAGGATACACATAGCTCACAGTATTCACCAGTGCACACTCAAGCATTTTTTTATTGTCTGTGCAAATTAATCCCTTGGTAACAAATTACCCAAACTAGTACAATATTCTATTTAACTTAACATATTATCTAAACACTTCTAGAACAGCCTCCATGGTAGGATATGGAATAATCAGAGCAGTGATGTGGCACAGGGAATGGTCTCCAAAATCTCAAAAGATCAGATGTCCAACTTGTCATCTATGAAGTTTAGTGTTCAAGATTATTAAATGGGCAATCCCATCCTTCTACTGCAAATTGGATGAGATCAATACCAGGTTCTGTCAAGCTCCTGGAATAGCATTTCTATCCACTGTCCATTCTTGTCCTTTCAATAATACTCCATGGACAGACGATGGTCTGAGGTGGACAAATTCTCTAGAACTTGGTTCACAATCATCCCAACACCTCTTGCCATCATTCAGAGGCACTTCAGATCTGCCTTTGAAGGTATAGAAGGTCTCTTTTGCATGTCAGCCTCCTGCACCATGTGAAGTAGCTGCTAACACCAGCCCATGAATCCTTAGGGCCTTCTATCATTCTGTATCCAGGAAGGATAGAGGAGGTAGAAGGCATGTGTCATTCGTGCTGGTCAGTTGCTGTAAAGTTCATCAGAACCAGGTCCTAAATGAAAACTTGTATGCAAAGGGCAGCACTTGGCAATCAGGCAAGGGTCAAGATTCAGACAGTCGCTTCTGAATTTCAGTGATGAGATTTTCCCGCTTAACAGTCACCTGAAACATAAGAGAATCCTCATGTGACAAATCAGAATGGGATCCTAGTTCCTTAGCCACTGTTTTTCCAAATCTCCACCATTTAGACAACCAGTTAGGAGTAGTGCAGACTTCAAGCTGACCTGAAATTATATACCTTTAAGATTATAGAGATCCAAGTGCCGAGCATGGTGGTGCATGCCTTTAATCCCAGCACTCGGGAGGCAGAGGTAGGAGGATCACTGTGAGTTGAGGCCACCCTAGACTACATAGTGAATTTCAGGTCAGCCTGGGCTACAGTGAAACCCTACCTTGAAAAACAAACAAAAAAAAAAGATTAAACAGATCTAAACTCATGATCTATGTTTATTTGGTGATTAGTCTCAAAACACAAAGTCAGACTTCATTTGTCCTTCTATTCACACAGCCAATATTCATTGTCTGCAATGGTTGCTTGAGGTGAATCTTTGTTCATCTCTGGTCACTACTAAGCAGGAAGATATTTCCACAGGCAAAGAACACATTTCTTACAATCACCTGAGACCAGGCCGGTGGGATGGCTTAGTGGTTAAGGCACTTGCCTGCAAAGCTGATAGACCCAGGTTCAATTCTCCAGGGTCCACATAAGCCAGATGCTCAAGGTTGTGCATGCATCTGGAGTTCATCTGCAATGGCTGGAGGCCCTGGTGCATCCATTCTGTCTGCCTCTCTCATATAAATGAAACAAAATAAATAAATAAATAAATAAATAAATAAATAAATGAATGAATGCATGCCTCCCTAGCACCAGGTAGTAAAAAAGAAAAAACAAAACAAAACCGAGAGCAGGGTATGATGCCTGTTATCCCAGTACTCAGGAGGCCGAGCAGGAAGAGGGTTAGAAGTTAAAGCCCAGCCTGGGCTATATTTTGAGATCCTATCTAAAAAAATAAAAGGTAGAAAAATTTCATCTCTTGTATTTCTGTCAGCTCCCACTCACCTCTTCTCTGCTGGCCACTGAACGGAGCTTAATGACACCTTCATTCTGTTCTTGCTCTCCAATAATGATCACCAGTGGAATGCCCATATTCTCACAATAGTGCAGCTGTGTTAATAGTTTAGGGTTGTTCTTATATAGCATTTCTGCCTAAAAAGTGTAAAGATAAGTGTAGGGGACTTAGAGTGACCATAGTATATATATCACAGTATATCCTAGTATCTATTATATCATTTCCAAGGAAGCCAGATATAAAAGGCTAGCCCTCTAGTGATAAGCTAAAAAGTCCTGAGTACTAGCCTAGACACATGGTAGAAATGAGCCATGCTCATCACTTCCAAATGCACCTAGATGCCTCAAATATCAGTTCCACTCTACCTTGATCCCAGCATCCCAAAGCTGTGCAATTAGCTTCAACCGTTCTTGAAGAAAATTCTTCTGGGCTGTGGCCACAAATACTTGGGTCTCTGTGGTCCGTACCTTCTCACCAGAAGTCTGACAAAACAGAGTCAAGATTATAGTATATTCCTAGCACTCATAAGCCTGAAGCAGAAAAATAAGTTCAAGGCTCACCTGGGCTACATAGTGAGCTTCAGACTAGCCTTGGCTACAGAGTGAAACCCTATCTCAAAACACTTAAAAAAAAAAAAAAAAAAGAAGAAGAAGAAGAAGCCAGGCGTGGTGGCGCACGCCTTTAATCCCAGCACTTGGGAGGCAGAGGTAGGAGGATCGCCGGGAGTTCGAGGCCACCCCGAGACTACATAGCTAATTCCAGGTCAGCCTGGACCAGAGTGAAACCCTACCTTGCAAAACCAAAAAAAAAAAAAAAAAGTCAAACTAATTAAAACTGCAAGTACACTTCCAGAAACAGACCCATGTTATCTCTACCCAGGACCTACCTTCATCTTCTGTTCCACAATGTAGAAGATACGCTCTATTCCAATGCTCAAGCCCACGCATGGCACTGTGTGGCCCTTAGGATCAAACTGGGAAACCAGTTCATCATAGCGCCCACCAGCAGCCACACTGCCCACATTCAGAGGTTCATCTCTAGCCTGAACTGGCAACTGTAGCAGTACTGCTTCATAGATCACTCCTGTATAATAATCCAAGCCCCGAGCCAGGCTTAGGTCAAAGGAGATCTGTAGGGACAAAGTTATATTCAGTCCCAGACCAGACTCTGAGAACCCTAATGCTCAGCAGGAGATCCACTCTCAAATCAGCTTACCTTTTCAGCAATGCCAAATAAAGTCAAATATTCAAAAAGCAGCTTCAGGTCAGCTAGGCCCTCCAGAGCCAGCTTGCTCTGAGACAATCTAGGATCTTGAAACATGTGTTCCACCAGAGATATCCCTCCTAGGGAGAAAAATGAGGTAAAAGATCTGTGCTATTTACCCAGACGTGTTTTATCCAAATCTCTGTAACATGCTCTAGCTAGTTCTATAGTTCTAATCTTTTTTTTTTTTAAAAAAACTTTTCATTTTTTATTATTTTTTTTGGAGAGAGACACAGAGAGAGAGAGAGAGACAGAGAGGAAGACAGAGATGGGCGCGGCAGCAGTGTCTCAGCTGCTGAAAACGAAATCCAGATGTGTGCGCCCCATTGTGGTCAAGTGTGGCATTGCGCCCATGCGTCACTTTGCATCTGGCTAAACGTGGGACTGGAGATTGGAACCGCTGGAGATTGGAACCAGTGTTCTTAGGCTTAGGAGGCAGGCGCCTTAACCCCTAAGCCATCTCTCCAGCACTAGTTCTCCTCTTTTAAAAAATTGACCATACCCTCCTCTTATGCCTCTTTCTTTGCTATCTATTCCTTTTGTTTTGTGGTGTTTTTTTTTTTTCAAGGTAGGGTCTCACTCTAGCCCAAGCTGACCTAGAACTCACTCTGTAGTCCCAAGCTGGCCTTGAACTCATGGTGATCCCCCTACCTCAGCCTCCTGAGCGTTGGGATTAAAGGCGTGTGCCACCATGTCAGTTTCTACTTTTGCTATCTACAGATACAAAGTAATCACAATAAATAAAAGGGAAATTCACTTCAGACAAGGCTCTGGACCTTAATGCATCTATAGTAAGACCTGATTCACAAGTTAAAGATTAACTTTGTCTTGCATCTGGTTCTATCACAGTTCTTACCATGACATTGGACATAGCCTCCAATTCGATCAGCCACCTCAGGAGCCAAGCCTTTCTTTGCCACCATCTCATGTCTCACATCTTTCCAAGACATCTGCATAAACACCCAAACATTAGCATAGGACCAAATCCTTTCTCTAACTGAAAAAGGACATCATACTCTCATTCACTATGTATGTCATGAGTACCTAATAGTGTAGTCAGCAAAATCAGAGGCAACTTAAGAAAGTCAGCCATAGTCCTCACTATATAGTGTAACTCAGACTTTGCTTCAGAATGTCCCCTTACTTTTCTCTCATAAATACTTCACTTTCAGCCAATGCCCTCATTCTTCTCTAATGGCATGTATTTGAGGGCAGGGCAGGGCAGGGCAGAAACTGAGACAAGGTGGACTAAAGCATGCCTTCTTTGTTACCTTGTCTAGTTTGTCCATCGAGGCACAAATAGTACGGAATTGGCTTTCAGGAACACCACAGACAGCATACATCCCATCTACAATCCGTCGGTCATTGACCTGTGAACTCAATGTAAGTAACCCAAGTGTCCTGTCAATCCCCTTTCCAACAATGTCTATATAATCTTTAAAACAAAATTATTTATTGGGGCTGGAAAGATGGCTCAGCGGTTACAGGTATTTGCTTGCAAAGTCTGACTGCCTGAGTTCAATTCCCCAGTACCCATGTAAAGACAGAAACACAATGTGACACATATGTCTGGACTTTGTTTGCAGCGGCAAGAGGCCCTGTTGCATGCTCATACTCTTACTCTATACTGTCTCTGTTTCTCCCTGCTTTTAATTATTTATTTGCATGTGTATATGTATGTAATGGCATGCACACCAAGATCTCTTGCTACTGCTGGCTCTAGGTGGGTGGCTGGGGAATCAAACCAGGGACTGCAGGTTTTGCAAGCAAGTGCTTTTAAACACTGAGCCATCTCCCCAACCCCTTGTCTAATCTTCTGACTCTAAAAAGGCTAGAAAGAGCCAGGTGTGGTATGGTGGCACATGCCTTTAATCCCAGCATTTGGGAGTCTGAGGTAGGAGGATCACCATGAGTTTGAGGCCACCCTGAAACTACATAGTGAATTCCAGGTCAGCCTAAGCTACAGCAAGACCCTACCTTGAAATTAAAAAAAAAAAAAAAAAGGCTAGAAAGAAAATTTCACAGGCCCAATCCAGACTTCCCCAGTCTTAAGGCATAGCCTCACCTTAATAACAAAGTCCCCCAGTTGCAATCCACTTAGGATTTCACACACGATCTTCAAACATTCTGCATCAGGGATCATAGGGTCATACTGACCAGCAATGTCAAAATCCTAAAGGAAAACAAAAAAGAAGAGTTGCAGGAATAGGGAATAACCTCCATTGACTGATCAGCCTGTTCCCAGGTCAACTAATAAACTATGCTGTCTATATCAGGTCACTTACACACTGGCAGAACTCTCTATAGCGGCCTTGAGCTATGGTTGGGCTCTCCCGCCGCCACACCTTTCCAACTTGGTAGCGTTTCATCTTCTTCAATTTATTCATGGCCAGATAACGAGCAAAAGGGACCTCACATAAATAGATTAAGGAAGAAAGATACTGCATCCAAAGCTTTGACCCACTTTTCAGACTCTATAAATTGGATCTTATCCTTCAGGGTGAGAACAAGACCTTCTCTGGCTTGTTTCCCACTAGCCCTGAAGCCTACCAGTGCTTATGTATTGAACAGTGTCAAATGAAAGAATCTGAGTGGAGAGATGGCTTAGCAGTTAAGGCACTTGCCTACAAAGCCAAAGGACCCAGGTTTGATTCCCCAGTACCCATGTAAAGCCAAATGCACAAGATGGCATATGCACCTGGCGTTTGTTTGCAGTAGCTAGAGGCCCTGGCACACTCATTCTCTATCTGCCTCTTTATCTCTAAAAATAAGAATTTTAAAAATAAAATAAAATAAAATAAAGCTGGGTGTGGTGGTGCATGCCTTTACTCCCAGCACTCAGAAGGCAGAGGTAGGAGGATTGCCAAGAGTTCGAAGCCACCCTGAGTCTACATAGTGAATTCCAGTCAGCCTGGGCTAGAGTGAGACCCTATCTCAGAAAACCAAAAATAAAATAAAATAAAATGTAAGTTTTTAAACCCCACTCAGTTACAGAATTAAGAATTTCTGAAGCTGGGTCCAGGAATCTGCCTTTCTATAAACCTTTCCAAAGGTTTCTGATATAATTAATTGACTTCTGGGAGAAACTGGAAGTAAAGGGTATTACCAATGGTGCAACAGTGTCCCAAAGTTCCTCTCCTCTCTTCTGTCAGTGAAAGCCCTCTGGTTGTGGGAAGAGAGAGGTCAAGCTCTAGCACTCAGAAGGATACAGTAAGGTCATAGCGGAGGGACAACAGCTCTCCACCTTGATCTTTCAGATCATACACAAGCCTCAAATTCTCTTCATATTTCTCAGTGAGCATTTCCTGCAGGGGTGAAACAGAAAGAGTCACAATTCAATGGACAAACTATAGAATCCAAATGAGAAACTGTGAGACATTGAAAGCAGGTAAAAAATGGGATTCCAGGCACTCTTCTCACCTTACCTTCAGTTCAAATGCTGGGGTATCTAACTGCTTTGCCCCATGACGTTTAAAGCAGCTGACAATTATATCAAGAATTTTCTCCCTCACAACCATCTGCTGAGGACTAAGATCTCTGGTACCCTGGAAAACAAAAGCAACCACAGTACAAAAATAAAAATCAAGGCTGAGCATGGTGGTGCATGACTTTAATCCCAGCACGTGGGAGGCAGAGGTAGAAGGATCACCGTGATTTTGAGGTCACCCTGAGACTACATAGTGAATTCCAGGTCAGCCTGAGCTAGAGTGAGACCCTAGCTCAAATAGATAGATAGATGATAGATGATGATTGATTGATTGATTGATAGATAAATAGATAGACAGACAGACAGACAGACAGACAGACAATCCTGAGCTCTACCTAAAATCTTAAGAATAATAAAATAAGGAGCTGGGGAGGTGGCTCAGGGGATAAAGCTTTTGCCATGAAAGCATAAAGCAGCCCACTTATAATCCCAGAGCTTAAGAAGCCAACACAGGGGATCTCTAAAACAAGTTGGCTAGCCAGACTAGCTCAATAAGCAAGCCCTGGGTTCAAGTGCAAGATCCTACCTTAGTAAAAACAGTAGAGAGTGATCAAGGAAGACATGAAATGTCAACCTATGGCCTCCACACACATATGCACATGTGCACAAGCACCCACTTGCACCCACTTACATACAAACACATATATACCTAAACACACCGAAACACACATATGCTATGCCAAAAAAAAAAAAAAAAAAAGTAAAATAAATATAGCTTATCAGATATGAACAAGAGGCATTACCTTTGGAACCTTGATGATGAAATTTGGTTTCTCTTGATGTGGTTTGAGTTGGGAGGTTAACACTGCCTCTGCAACCTGTGAGAAGAAATATGAGATGCAGCCTCTCTGGATACTGGAGACCTGCAACATTTCTATCCCTATGGTCCACCAACCTGCAAAGACCCTTGATTCTAAACAAGAGGATTCCTAAACACCATACATACAATTAAATGGAGTTAGGTATCACTGCACAAGCTTCATTGCTATATTTGCAGCTTGTAAATGTCAAGAAAAGTTTAAGCGCTTGATAACAATGAAGGGACAGACACCAGGAGGAATTAGTTCTCAATTCCTACTCTAACAGAAAAACAGTCTTTTTGGTTTTTGTGTTGTGTTGTAGGGTCTTGCTCTAGGCCAGGCTGACCTGGAATTCACTATGTAATCTCAGCTTGGTCTTGAACTCACAGTGACCCCACTCCCTAGGCCTCCCAAGTGCTGGGATTAAAAGTGTGTGCCACCGGGCTGGAGAGATGGCTTAGCGGTAAAGGCGCCTGCCTACAAAGCCTAAGAACCCAGTTCCAATCTCCAGGTCCCACATTTAGCCAGATGCAAAGTGACGCAAGGGCACAATGCCGCACTTGACCACAAGGGGGCACACACATCGTTCACAGCAGCTGAGAGACTGCTGGCGCGCCCATCTCTATCTGTCTCTCTCTCCGTCTGTCTTTCTCTGTGTCTCTCTCCAAAAATAAATAAAATAATTTAAAAAAATTTTTTAAAAAGTGTGTGCTACCATGCTGAGCCCTAAAAAAAGCATTTTTATTTATTTGTAAGGAAAGAGAGGAGAATGGGTGTGCCAGGGCTTTTTGCTGCTGCATGTCCCATTTTGTGTATCTGGCTTTATGTGGGCAGATGGGATACTGGGGAATTGAATCCAGGATGCAGGCTTCGCAAGCAAGCACCTTTGACCACTGAGCTATCTCCCCAACCCAGAAAAAAAAATTCTTAATAAGGTAACATAATTTATCAGCCTTGGAGATAGGGTAAATGTAACTTGAGAGAGAAGAGCATTAACCCAAGAACAAACAAGCTTGCGGGACAACAAAAAACTATATATATATATATATATATTTTTTTTTTTTTTTTTTGGTTTTTTGAGGTAGGGTCTCGCTCTAACCCAGGCTGACCTAGAATTCACTATGGAGTATCAGGGTAGCCTAAACTCACGGTGATTCTTCTACCTCTGCCTCCCAAGTGCTGGGATTAAAGGTGTTTGCCACCACACCTGGCTTAAGAAACAATTTTTTTAAAAATATTTTATTAGCTGGACGTGGTGGCTCACACCTTTAATCCCAGCACTCAGGAGGCAGAGGTAGGAGGATCGCAGTGAGTTTGAGGCCACCCTGAGACTACATTGTGAATTCCAGGTCAGCCTGAGCTAGAGCGAGACCCTACCAAAAAAAAAAAAAAAAAAAAAAAAAGGACTTGGTGCCTCTGGGGTTCCTTTGCAGCAGCTAGAGGTCATGGTGCAAGCATTTTCTTTATCTGCCTGTCTCTCTCACATAAATAAATACAGTTTTTTGGTTTTTTGAGGTAGTGTCTCACTCTAGCTCAGGTAGTCACTTGGGTCCATGAAATGAGTAGATGGAGGATACTGCAGCAATGTGAAGATCTGGATAAATTCTTCTCTAACCCTTTCAGGAACAAGATGTCAACAAGAACTGCTTTGTTTTCCAAGACAGACAGAGACAGTAGATGGCTCTGGGGCATCCTTCAAGGGAAGACCCACATAGAGCTATCAAGAAGCAATGCTGGTAGCCCTAGGGTGGGGAGGTACAAATGAGTCCTCGCAGGAATCTGGTTGGGCAGTGGTAGATGCAAATACTCAAAATACTAGTAAATGATTGAATCAAAAGGTACTGCAAGCCAGGCGTGGTGGCACACGCCTTTAATCCCAGAACTCAGGAGGCAGAGGTAGGAGAACCACTGTGAGTTTGAGGCCATCCTGATACTACCTAGTGAATTCCAGGTCAGCCTGGGCCAGAGTGAGACCCTACCTCGAAAAAAAACATATATATATATAATTTATTTATTTGTGAGGAAATAGGGAGAAGAGAAAGAGAGAATGGTTGTGCCTGGGCCTCATGCTGCTATAAACTCACTCTGGATGCATCTGGCTTTTATTTAGGTACTGGGTTTGAATCCAGGCCAAACCCAGGCCAGTAGGCTTTGCTAGCGAACCCCTTTAACCCCTAAGCCATCTCCCCAACCAAGAAATGAATTTTATGATGGAATTAAAAACCCCAGGGCTGGGGAGATAGTCCCACCATTAAAGGCACTTGTTTGCAAAGCCTGCTAACCAAGTTCAATTCCCTAGTACCTACATTAAGCTGGATGCACAAAGTGGCACATGAATCTGAAATTTGTTTGCAGTGGCATAAGACCCTGGCACACCTATTAATTTCCTCTCTCTCTCTGTCTCATTGCAAATAAATAAACCCAGACTATAATTGGAGAGGTGGTTCAGTGGTGCTTGCAAAGCCTGTTGGCACAGGTTTGATTCCCCAGTACTCACATAAAACCAGATGCACAAAATGGTTCGTGCATCTGAAATTGGTTTGCAGTAGCAAGAGCTCCTGGCATGTTTATACTCTCTCTCTCTCTCACAAATAAATAATTAAAAATACTTTAAAATAGGGCTGGAGAGATGGCTCAGTGTTAAGGAACTTGCCTACAAAGCTTAAGGACCCTAGTTGGATTCCCCAGTGCCCACATAAAGCCAGATGCACAAGATAGCATATGCATCTGGAGTTTGTTAGTTGCAGTGGCTAAGGCCCTGGCACACCCATTATTTCTTTTTTTTTTTTTTTTTCTCTTTTATTTATTTATTTTTATTAAATTTACTTTTTTGACAACTTCCATAATTACAGACAATAACCCATGGTAATTCTCCCCCTCCCCCCACTTTCCACTTTGAAACTCCACTCGCCCTCATATCCCTTCCCCCTCTCAGTCTCTCTCACACCCATTATTTCTATGTATCTACCTCTTTCTTTCTCTCAAATAAATAAATATATGCCATATATATGTTTTGGTTTTTTGAGGTAGGGTCTCGCTCTAGCCTAGGCTGACCTGGAATTAGTCTAAGGGTAGCCTTGAACTCATGCAATCTTCCTACCTTTGCCTCCCTAGTGCTAGATTAAAGGGGTGTACCACACCCAGCTAAATATATATACTTTTTTTTTAATGGCTCAGCTGTTAAAGGTGCTTGCTTGCAAAGACTGCCAGTCCAGGGTTCAATTCCCAAACCACCTACATAAGCTAGACTACAAATAAATACTGAAGTCATGAAATATTTTTAAAAGAATAATTTAAAAAAGAACTTGCCTTAAATACTAGCAGGTTAGATGCCCTTCCAGAAACACCAGGGGTGGTAGTTCCATATTTTGACAACTCTTTTCTCAATGAGTTCAAGTCCACAATCCCTTAATTCCAAAATCCAACAATCTCTAAAAATGTTTTTCGGAGACTCATTTTAGGATAAATCCTAAAGTTAACTCAGTATTGTGGTTTTTATCTATCTCACTGAGTGGGAATAGTTATTGATTTTGCTGAAATTCTAACGTATTCAATTGCATGCATTTCAGATAATTAAGTGTGGATCTTATTAAAATACTCAGTTGCAATGCAGCTGTACATTAAATCATTTAACCTTTGCAGCCTTCAATTCCTAACAGAAAACTGAAATTAAACCCTCAACTGCTCAAGTTCCCTCTAAGTATGAAATGACAAAGCACCTAAAATGCTTCGTTTTGTGCTGGTACAAAGGGGCTGGTCAATAAAAGACTAACTGTATATTGAGAGTACAGGCGCGAGTCTATGCTTTGAGACCGTGCGGCCTAGCTGACAGAGCGGAGCTCCCAGGCTCACCTGGCTGTGACAGCCCACCGCCCAGAGGCACACGGTGCGCGGCGGTCGCAGGAGCTGGCTGAGCAGGGCACCCCAGGCCCTCCCCGGCAGGAGGCCGAGGTGGACCATCGTGCAGCAGGACGCCGGCTTCCAGGACCAGGAGCCAAAAGCCTATGAACGAGACCGGCGGGACCTCAGGAAGGGCAAAGAGCACTAGAGAACCTAAGCCCCCAAACCAGGAAAGACGTGAGCTCGAGCTCCGGAATAGTCGAGCAAATTAAACTCCGGTACGGCCCAAGCTTCCTGACCCGGAAGTGGTTTTTGCTCTACCAGGAGGCTCTCTAGGCCTGCGAGCCAGTGACTCTATAGCCGGAAGTCATCCGCGCTTTCCTGAGTACACCTACAGGAGTGTGGACTGCAGTGAGATTGGCAGCCGGGATGGCCGACCAAGCCGCGCTGGAGGACCTGGTGCGACTGCAAGGAGAGCATGTGCGGGGCCTCAAGCAGCAGAAGGCCAGCTCCGACCAGGTGCGACTCGGGCGGCAGGAGAGAAGGATAGGCAAAAGCAAGGAACATAAAGAGGGGGTGGTCTGGCCTGATGACAGGGAGGTGGAAGAAGGAACTGGGCTGGAAGACAGAAGGATGGGCAGGATGAAGAGATAACCAGAGGAACGTCAGAGGAGCGAGGCTAAGCCTAGGCAGAGACCTGCCATTATTCTTGATGAGGGAGGCATAATGGGAAGGGAGGTAGGGAAGTGACTAATGGATATAGCCCCGGTGTTTTTCTCCCACAGATCGAGGAAGAAGTAGCAAAACTCCTGAAACTGAAGGCACAGCTGGGTCCTCATGAAAGCAGACAGAAGTTTGTGCTTAAAACCCCCAAGGTAAGATGCCTATGAGGGGAGTCCTCGGAGAGCGTCCCTAATCTACTGCTAAGAGTGGTAGAGTGCCTCTCCAAGTCATTGAGAAAGATCTGAACTATTGCAAAGGAAACAACAGTTGCTGTAAGCACTGGGCTGGACTGAACCCTACCCCTACCTGAGTCATTCGGGATTAGCTAAGTGGTGACAGAAATGAAGCCAGCTGGGTGCTCAGGTGTTAGCCTGCTGCTGCTACTCCTTTTGTGAATAAATATTCCTTGAGTGCTTCCTATGTCTTTAACAAAGCACTGAACATACTATGATGGGCAATATAGTCTGTAAGTAAGTCATAGAGCTTACATTCCACTCAAGGAAATATTTAGGACAAATAATCCCACACATGAATATGTAATTACAAATTGTAATTAGTGATGTAAAGAAACTGACACGGTTGCTCTGAAAAAAGTAAGGGGGAGCTGGGAATTATGAGAAGGCTAAACTGAGAAAGTGATGTACTCAGGGTCTTGTGGAATAGCCAGGAGAAGAGCATAAGGAAGATAGGTCCAGTGAAGTGTGGAAACCCTGAAACAAAAGAACTTTTATAATATCTACAAATCAGGGGAATACTTACCCAGCTGGAACTAAATAGGGAGAGAGAGTAGAGTTTAATTAAGCTGGACATTCCAATCTTATCCTCAAAACCCCTTCTTCAGGGTTCCCATGACACTTCTCTTATTGTGCTGACTTGTAGTCGTTTTTCCTGTGGTTTATTTACCTGAGGCTGAAACTAGATATCTGAAAATAAGTCTCCAGTTAATGAATGTGTTTTAAGCGATATTCCAAGGGAGAGAGAAAATAGTTTGCCTTCCTGTGTAAAGGTTAATTCTTTGAGTGCTTAAAATCAATGAGCTGTTCTTTTCTACACATAGTTCTTTTTTGTTTTGTTTTATTGTTTTGCCTTTTTAAAGAGTTATTTATTTATTTATTTATTATTTATTTATTTATTTATTTATTTATTTATTTATTTATTTATCAGAGACAGAGAGAGGGAGAGAGAGATCGATACAGAATGAGAATGGACATGCCAGGGCCTCCAGCCACTGCAAATGAACCCCAGATGCATGCAACCACCATGTACATCTGGCTTACATGGGACCTGGAAAATTGAACCTGGATTCTTGGGCTTTGCAGGCATGCACCTTAACTCTCTCCAGCCCTTGTTTTGGTTTTTCTTTTGAGACAAGGTATCACGCAGCCCAGGTTATCCTCAAACTTTCTATAGCAGAGATTGGCCTTGAATTCCTGATTTTCCTGCCTGCACGTCCCAAGTGCTGGGATTATAGACATGCACCGTCATATATGGCTTACACAACTCTTTTTCAGAGATAAATAAAACAGAATAAAATCCCACAGAAATAATTTAACCAGTAGTTATTTAATTATTGAATAAATAGTAAACTTATGGAGACTTTAGGATATATTCAATCCATCCTTATCGAAATCCATTGATCAGTCTTAATATCACTAAAAGCAAGGCAATCAACCAGACATTATATTCCTGCTGATATGATGCAATAAGAAGTATACAGCACCACTTATGAATTCTTGCCAAGCTAACTTGAATTTGAATCTAATTAGGCCTCCAGACTAGGTATCAGTTTATACAAAATGGAGCAACATGTTAAATGACACATCAAGAATGTTGTTAACCTGCTGGGCATGGTGGTGCACACCTTTAATCCCAGCACTTGGGAGGCTGAGGTAGGTGGATCACCATGAGTTCAAGGCCACCCTGAGGCTACATAGTGAATTCCAGGTCAGCCTGGACTAGAATGAGACCCTACCTCAAAACAACAACAACATTAAAAAAAGTATAGGGCTGGAAAGATTGCTTAGTGGTTAAGGTACTTGCATGCAAGGCCAAAGGACCAAGGTTCGATTCTCCAGAACCCACATAAGCCAGATACATAAGGAGGCACATGCATCTGGAGTTTGTTTTTGTTTACAGCAGCTGGAGGCCCTGACATGCCCAATCTCTCTATATCTCTCTCCCTCTTTCACTCTCTCAAAATTTATTTTTTTATTTTATTTATTTATTTTTTTGAGGTAGGGTCTCACTCTAGCCCAGGCTGACCTAGAATTCACTATGTACCTCAGGGTAGCCTGGAATTTACAGTGATCCTCCTACCTCTGCCTCTCGAGCACTGGTATTAAAATTGTGCACCACCATGCCTAGCTACACATATGTTTTGAAAAAGTATAAGAGGAAATGTGTGTGTGGCCCAGTGTGAAAACCTTAGTATGAGCTCAAAGGTTTGGAGACAGACATATCAACAAATACATATGCAACCAAATTGCATTGCCTTTGCTTAGAAGGTGATAAAATAAGCCAATCATAAAAAGATAACAGTTGGAAGAAATTGAACATGACTTGGTATTAGATAATATTAAGGGATTGCTATTTGTATTGTTATAATAAATGTGCTATAACTTTTAAGTCTTCTTTTTTCAAATATATTTATTTATTTATTTATTTATTTTTGAAAGAAAGAGAGGGAAAATGGGCACATGAAGTCCTCTAGCCACTGCAGGGTAGCACTCCAGATACATGCACTACCTTGTGCCTCTGGCTTTACATGGGTACTGGGGAATCTAACCTGGGTCCTTAGGATTTGCAGGCAAGTGCCTTAACTGCCAAGCCATCTCCAACCTTAAGTGTTTATTTATTTATATATA
Source organism: Orientallactaga sibirica (assembly GCA_036365145.1). NCBI lineage: Eukaryota > Metazoa > Chordata > Mammalia > Rodentia > Dipodidae > Orientallactaga > Orientallactaga sibirica. The sequence continues at coordinate 47,011,009 of JAEOAD010000005.1, read as the reverse complement.
TAGGAGAGAGAAAGAGGCAGAGAGAGAGAGAATGGGCATGACAGGGTTTCCAGCCACTGCAACTGAACTCCAGTTGCATGTGCCACCTTGTGCATCTGGCTTACGTGGGTCCTGGGGAATTGAACGGAGGTCCTTTGGCTTTGCAGGCAAGTGCCTTAACCACTAAGCCATCTTTCCAGTCCCGATTTTTAAGTCTTCTTAAAGCCCTTATGTGTTAGAAAATCATATGAAAATATTTATGGATGAAGATGGTAGGATGTCTGGAATTTATTCTAAAATACTTCAGAGGTAACAAATGTCAGGATTTGCCAGGCACTTTTAATCCTAGCATTCAGCAGAGGTAGGGGGATTGTCATGAGTTCAAGGCCACCCTAAGACTACATAGTGAATTCCAGGTCAGCCTGAGCTACAGTGAGACCCTACCTTGAAAAACCAAAATGAATAAATAAATAAAATCAGGATTTAAAACCTGGTATGGTGGTTTGCCCTTGTAATCCCAGCACTGGGAAGGTGGAGACAGATGGATCCTTGAGGCTCTCTGGGTAGCCATTCTAGCCCATTTGGTAAGCTCTAGACCAGTGACAGATCCCGTCTCAAAAAAAAATGTGTTTTAGAAAATACTTATGTTCTAAAATATTATTTGTGTTAATGTTTAGTGGATATATATTGAGTTCTTATAAATTTTTGCAGTTTTAGTTTCTATCATGGCAAATATTGATAAATATGATCCACTTTGGATAATTAATAGTAATATGAAGAGGTCCTTCGACCAAAGATTTTGCACTAGGGCTGGAGAGATGGCTCACTGGTTAAAGGAACTTGCTTACAAAGACTTTGCACTAGACTGTACAAGCTTAGACTAAAAGCTGTGACCTGGAAGACCAGAGGTCTATGACAAACTTCCTGAGTGGGCTTAGGTAGTGATTTAACTATATAGTATATCTACCATGTCTACATATTAGAGATGCTATCAGGAACAATTCCAGAGTAAATAGTAGTGTTACACGGAATTTAAAAGTAATTTTATGTGTGAAAAGTCGCCTGTAAATTTTGGAGTCCAACTTATTGAACCACTTTGAGTTGGTTATGTGTTTGTCAGTTAGGGTTTTTTTTTGTTTGTTTGTTTTTTGTTTTGTTTTTTTCTTGCTATACAGGGAGTTTACCAGAGCTGAAGAATTCTAAAAAATGGGACCAAACTTAAAGGGGATAGATTAGAAGGCTGATAGTAAATGACTGTAGGAATTAATAGGGAATTGTTTCTATTTATTTTACCACACTCAATGACCTATAGGAAAATGTAGATTTAGGGTAGGATTTGTTTTTCTCATTGTTAGGATCACCCTTATATTTCCAGAATTTCTTGTTCTTTGTTTTAAATATGATTATTGACTCTTTGGCTAATTTTTTTACTCCAAGGGCACAAGAGACTATAGTCCCCGGCAGATGGCAGTTCGCGAGAAAGTATTTGATGTCATCATCCGCTGCTTCAAACGCCATGGAGCAGAAGTGATAGATACACCTGTTTTTGAACTAAAGGTAAGACATGCATAAGGAGAAAGTCCATGGTTAAAAGAGAGAGAGAGAGAAACTGGGTGTGGTGCCACACACCTTTAATCCTAGCAATTAGGAGGCAGAGGTAGAAGGATTACTATAAATTTGAGGCCACTCTGAGACCACATAGTGAATTCCAGGTCAGCCTGGGCTAGAGCAAGACCTTACCTCGAAAACAAAAACAAAAAAAAAAAGAAAACAAAAACAGAAAAGCAGAGTGAATAATAGACAAGTTGAAATTAGTCCTGATTGAGTTTTAGGCTGTTTTAAAATTTTATTTATTTATTTATTTATTTTTAGAGAGAGAGGAGAGAGAAAGAGACAGATAGAGAGAAAAGGTGCACCAGGGCCTCTAACCACTGCAAATGAACTCCAAACAACATGTGGTACCTTGTACATCTGGTTTACGTGGGTCCTGGGGAATCGAACCTTGTTCCCTTGGCTTTGCAAGCAAGCACCTTAACTGCTAAGCCATTGCTAACAGCCCTTGAATAGTAGTTTTTTTTTGTTTGTTTGTTTTTTCATAATGATCTTGTAGATGCTAATGGGGTAGCTCAGTGGTAGAGTACTTGCCTAGCATGTGCATGATGTGGGTTCCACCCCTAGCACCACCAAAAAAAAAGTTCTTTTTCAAATGTTGTATTTATTATTGTGACCATATTTCTTTCTGTTTTGGGGGTTTGTTTGTTTGTTTTTCAGGAAACACTGACTGGAAAGTATGGAGAAGACTCAAAGCTTATCTATGACCTGAAAGACCAGGGTGGAGAGTTGCTGTCCCTTCGTTATGACCTCACTGTATCTTTCTAAACTGGGGTTCTTAAGACATTGAATGGATTAGCCCCTCACTGTGGGGAAGCTCAGGTTTAGGGATAGGGATAGGCAGACATAAGATTAAATATGATGCCTTTGACAACTATGGGAATTATTTCTCTGAACCAGGATAGAACTTTGGCTACACAGAGCATAGCCCTATTGTCTTGTAGATCCCAAATGAAACCTCAGCTTTCTGTGAGAGTCCTATACCTGGTTCTACAGCAGTCCTCTGGCTCCAGAATACCTCTCCTCTGCCCTTCCAGTGGACAAAAATCTTTTTGATTAACAAATAGCACATCTCCTTTATCTCTAAGCTCCATAGAGAATCATCTACTTTGGGATCCCACATGGGGCCCTTTTCACTCTGTATCTCTGATCAGCCCCCTTGCTGTCCCCTACTCAGCATAGTCTAGGAGAGACCGCACCAAGAAGGAAGATGGCCTTAATCTTTTTTTAGACTTCAGCTGCTTCTTGTGGTTACACAATTAATTCTTTTCAGAAATACTGACAATCCCAGCAAGGCAGAGGTAGGAGGATTGCTTCGAGGCCACCCTGAGACTAATCTTGATTCCAGGTGATGGTTTTAATCTTGCCATGGTTTTAGGGGAGAGGAGTTAGGCCCCAGCTTCTGTTGGCATTGATAACTTCTAAACAATGACAGGAGGAACTTTCTCCTTAACTCTGTTATCAGGTCCCTTTTGCTCGGTATTTGGCAATGAATAAACTGTCCAACATCAAGCGCTACCACATAGCAAAGGTGTATAGACGGGATAATCCAGCCATGACCCGAGGCCGTTATCGTGAATTCTACCAATGTGTGAGTGTTGGAAAACTGTGGGGAAGGAGTGTAGCCCAGGCCCTCCCTCCAGTAGAATCTACTTAGTACTATTATGTCCTGAGCAAACTAGATTGGCCCAAATAATGCTCTTAAGTTTCTATGGTGTTTTCATATACATTTCACAATGACTTTCTGGGGAAGGGAGGGATTTTCTCTACTTTACTTGTGTAAGGTTAATGATCAGCAGATGAAGAGATCATAGGCAAGATAGGCAGTCCTGGTCCAGTGTTTCATTTTATTTTTGTTTTATTTTGTATTTAGAAAGAAAAAAATTGCTTTGTTTTGTTTTGCAGTGCTTGGGGTTGAATCCAGGGCCTTGTACAGACTAGGACACTAGGCAAGTGCTTTACCACTGAGCAACATCCCTGTTCTCTATATTAAACCACAGTGTTACAATTACAGCAGAGGGTGAAGACATTCACTGTGAGATTTCAAACCATCCAGACTGATGGCAGGACTTTTGACAGGTGGGGGGAGAAAAGGCAAAGGACTGTGGGCTGGAAAATTGCCCTATAACAGTAGGAGGAATTAAAATGGTGAAGTAGCTAATGAAGGAAAATAGTCCTGTAGATGGAAAGAGCACTGGGACTGATGGAAGGACCAAGAACACTAGAGAATGAAGGGAAAGGCCTGTGCCAGAATGCAGGCAGAGAGAACAGAACTCCCAGGAGTTTCCCCCCATCCCCCAAGAGGATTCAGCCCCTGAAAACCTCTAACTAATCCTCTCCCTGCAGGATTTTGACATTGCTGGCCAATTTGACCCCATGATCCCTGATGCTGAATGCCTGAAGATCATGTGTGAGATCCTGAGTTCACTTCAGATAGGCGACTTCCTGGTCAAGGTCAGAGCTAGATCAGGCTGGGAGGGGAAGGTAGAGTCTGACTTCTCACAAGAGAAAGTCCTGTGCAGAGGGACCAGTAACCCAAGTGACAAAGGCTACTGAGGGACAGGTAAAAGAAAGAGATTCCCTCTTGATTATGCCTTCTTTCCCTGCAGATAAATGATCGGCGCATCCTGGATGGTATGTTTGCCATCTGTGGTGTTCCTGATAGCAAGTTCCGTACCATCTGCTCATCAGTGGACAAGCTGGACAAGGTAATGACCCAGTTACCTGACTCTTCTCTCACTCTGCCTTGAACAATGGAAAAGATCAGAGAGAGGTGTGCCTATCTCTGTGCCCACTGGAGGAGGATTAGCTCCAGCATGTAGGTTGAAGAACAGTTTCTGCTCTAAGCATTAAGATTGCACCCTGAGAAGGGTCCATACTTGTTGTGTGGTTTGTCCAGATATGCTGGGAGGAAGTGAAGAATGAGATGGTAGGAGAGAAGGGCCTTGCACCTGAGGTGGCTGACCGCATTGGGGATTATGTTCAGCAGCACGGTAAGGAACACAACCTAGCGTCCATGTCATGGCTGTCAGTCCTAAAAAGGAAACTTCTGTGTGTATATGTTGGGGATAAGGAGTGTTCACGTGCACATGTAATTGCAGTCCAGACAAAAAAGTGTACCCACTGCTTTTTTCAACTTATTGTTCTGGCCTACAAATCTGTTTTCCTAGGTGGGGTATCTCTAGTAGAGCAACTGCTCCAGGATCCTAAACTGTCCCAAAACAAGCAGGCTTTAGAGGGCTTGGGAGACCTGAAGCTGTTGTTTGAATACCTGACCCTGTTTGGCATTGACGACAAGGTGAGTCAAGTTGAGGATAGGAGCCCTGCCTGTCCTGTGGGGATTCAGGTCACTGATGCTAATTTGATACTAACCATGTCCTTGCATCCACAGATCTCCTTTGACCTGAGCCTTGCTCGAGGGCTCGACTATTACACTGGGGTCATCTATGAGGCAGTGCTACTACAGACCCCAACCCAGGCAGGAGAAGAGCCCCTGGGAGTGGGCAGTGTAGCCGCTGGAGGTCGCTACGATGGGCTAGTGGGCATGTTTGACCCTAAAGGGCGCAAAGTGCCATGTGTTGGCCTCAGCATTGGGGTGGAGCGGATCTTCTCCATTGTGGAGCAGAGACTGGAGGTAAGCCCTAGTCTTGCTACCTTTGAAAAAAAAGCAAGTGTTGTTGCTTTGGACAGGGACCTCTCAAAAAAAAATACAGAAGTGAAGAGATCACTGGCTTTCACTGTTACAAGGCAATTGTGTGGAGTTGGGGAGGAACAATGGGGATTGAACCTAGGACCTCATGTGCATGTTAACACTTTACTACTAAGCTATATTCCCAGTCCTCTTTTTGCTCTTTTTTTTTTTTTTTTTTTTTTTATTATTTTTTATTTATTTTTGGAGAGACAGAGAGAGATAGACAGGAAGAGGGAGACAGATAGAGATGGGTGCGCCATCAGTGTCTCAGCTGCTGTGAACGAAATCCAGATGCGCGTTGCGCCCCCTTGTGGGCAAGTGCGGCGTTGCGCCCTTGCATCACTTTGCATCTGGCTCAACGTGGGACCTGGAGATTGGAACCACTGGACATTGGAACCAGTGTTCTTAGGCTTTGCAGACAGGCGCCTTAGCCGCTAAGCCATCTCTCCAGCCCTTTTTGCTCGTTTTTGAGGCAAGGTCTCACAAAGTTGCTATGGCTGGCCTTGATCTCATCATGTAGCCCAGTCAAGCCTTGAACTTGCATTCCTCCTTTAGCCTCCCTATTATCTAGGATTCTAGGCTTGTGCTACCAGTCCTGGTTTACAGGACAGTTTTATGGATTTTATATCTTTTTTTTTTAAACATTTTTTTGTTCGTTTGTTTTTTGGGTTTTTTTTTTGTTGTTGTTGTTTTGTTTTTTGGGTTTTTTTGTTGTTGTTTTGTTGTTTTTTGGGGTTTTTTTTTTTTAATTTTTTAAATTATTTTATTTATCTTTGGAGAAAGACACAGAGAGAGACAGAGAGGGAGAGGAAGACAGATAGAGATGGGCACACCAGCAGTCTTTCAGCTGCTGTGAACGAAATCCAGATGTGTGCACCCCCTTGTGGCCAAGTGTGGTATTGCGCCCTTGAGTCACTTTGCATCTGGCTAAACGTGGGACCTGGAGATTGGAACCCGGCTCTTAGGCTTAGCAGGCAGGCGCCTTAACCGCTAAGCCATCTCTCCAGCCTGGTTTTTTGGTTTTTTGAGGTAGGGTTGCACTCTAGTTCAGGCTGACCTAGGATTCACTATGTAGTCTCAGGGTGGCCTTGAACTCATGTTGATCCTCCTACCTCTGCCTCCTGAGTGCTGGGATTAAAGGCATGCGCCACCATGCCTGGCATGCATTTGTTTTTTTGAGGTAGGGTCTAACTCTAGCCCAGACTGACCTGGAATTCACCATGTAGTTTCAGGGTGGCCTAGACCTCATGGCAATCCTCTTACCTCTGCCTCCTGAGTGCTGGGATTAAAGTCATGTACCACCACTTTTATAGCATGTTTAACACTTGACTGCTATGTGCTAGGCACTGTGCTTAGTGCTTTACATCCAACAAAACTAGCAGATTTATTACTTGCAATTTTTCATCTATGTGGGGGTCCTGTTTTATGTGGGTAGCTAGGGAATTGAACCCAGCCTGGCAGGTTTTGCAAGCAAGTACCTTCTACTATCCAACCATCTCTTCAGCCCCATTACTTGCATTTTTTATATGAGGAAACTGAAATACTAAAGATCAGGTAATTTAGGGCTGGGAAAGTGGCTTCTCAAAAAGATTCTTGATCAGTTATACCCACATAAAACTGACACAAAAGTAACAAGCATCTAGCATTCATTTGCAGTTTCAAGAGGCCCTAGCATTGCTATACATATACTTGTAAATCAGTACATTTTTAAAAATATCAGTTCAGGGCCATTTGCAGTGGCTGAAGACCCTGGCACACTCATTTTCTCTCTCTCAAATAAAATAAATAATAAATAAATAAAGTTTTTTTAATTTTTATTTTTTTATTGTTATTTATTTATTAGCAACAGAAAGAGAAAGAGGCAGAGAGAGAGAACAGGCACACCAGGGCCTCCAGCCACTGCAAATGAACTCCAGATGCATGCGCCACCTTGTGTATCTGGCTTGCATGGGTCCTGGGGAATCCAGCCCCGAACTGGGGTCCTTAGGCTTCACAGGCAAGCACTTAACTGCTAAGCCATCTCTCTAGCCCCTAAATAAATAAAGTTTTAAAATCAGTTCAAAGAGTCAGGCATGGTAGTTCATGTCTTTCATCCCAGCACTCAGGAGGCTTAGAGGCTTAGGTACAAAGATGGCCATTAGTTTTTTTTTTTGTTTGTTTTTTGTTTGTTTGTTTTTCAAGGTAGGGTCTCACTGTAGCTCAGGCTGACCTGGAATTCATTATGTATCCTCAGGCTGGCCTCGAACTCTTAGCGATCCTCCTACCTCTGCCTCCCAAGTACTGGGATTAAAGGTGTGTGCCACCACACCTGGCTATGATGAGCATTCGTTTTAAGCCACCCTCAGACTACAGAGAGAATTCCAGGTCAGCCTGGGCTAGAGTGAGACCCTACCTCAGAAAAAAAAAATTTATATACATACATCATATATGTGTGTATAATTAATTAATCAGTTCAAGATCATGAGTGGCAGAATCAGATGTGAATCCAGGAAATCAAAATTCCAAAGTCTTACCAGTTGTGGTGGTACACGCCTTTAATCCCAGCACTTGGGAGGCAGAGGTAGGAGGGAGGCAGAGGTAGGAGGATCGAAGTGAGTTCAAGGCCACCCTGAGACTACATAGTGAATTCCAGATCAGCCTGAGCTAGAAAAACAAAAACAAAAAAAAAAAAATTCCAAAGTCTTATCCCTAACCACTTTGTAATGCTGTCTTGGTGGAAAGCATGTCTGAGGCCCTAGGAATCCTCAGATTGCTGCTTCAACTCTAGGATCTGTATAACACCAAGGAAGCCCCCCATTATTGTGACTGCTCTTAAATTGCTCATTGTATTTGATTCTGAGGAATGCTCTAGCAGCCTTCCCAATATTCCTATCCCTTTTCTCCAGAGTGGACACGCCCATGTTTCCCAATGAGGTCATTGTTTCAGTAAGCATCTTATTGTAAGAACTTTGAAAATAGCTTTCCAGACAAAGTCAAGGGGCAGCAGCAGTAGTCTCCCTTCCCCCTCCATCCATATAGACTTAATCTCATGAATGAGCAGGTAGAAAGTGAAGGTGAATTCCAGGGGTGATTTATAGACTGGGGTGGTCTCAAAATAATACGTCTCAGTGAATGTATTTATGGCCCATAACCTACTAGATATAAATGAGTTGTTGTTTTGTTTTTTTGTATTATTTTGTTATTCTTTTAAGACCAGCCTCTACCTCAACTTCATATTTATTTATATGTATGTGTGGTGTATGCATGTGTATATACAGATATGTGCACATCATGCACACACATGGAGGCCAAAGGAGTGTCCTTGCACCATCACAGATCCATGTGTTTCCAGAGCTTGCCATTTTTCCCAGCCCCAGCAATTCTCTGGTCTCTGGCTTCCCACAGGACTGGGGTTACAGATGTTTATGGCCATGCCAAGTTGTTTACCAGGCACTGGGGAATTGAGCTCTGGTAGTCCTAGGCCCCTTTATGCCCTCATGCTTGCATGAGAAGCCCTTTTATCTGTTGAATTATCTCTCTCTAGTCCTCAGCTTTTTTTTTTTTTTTTTTTGGTTTTTCGAGATAGGGTCTCACTCTAGCCCAAGCTGACCTGGATTTCACTGTGTAGTCTCAGGGTGGCCTCAAACTCACAGCAATCCTCCTACCTCTGCCTCCTGAGTGCTAAGATTAAAGGTGTGTGTCACCATGCCCAGCTAGTCCTCAGCTTTTTGATGATTAATTCTAGCAAGTCATGTGTACAAGTTAGTCCATTTCTCATACCTTCTAAGAGCTTTTTTTGCCCAGCTGCTAAATCAGAAGTCTTTGCTTGTGGAGATCACAGAATTGGGCCTCATCTCTCAGGATCCTGACTATAGCCTTCTCTGTTTGCTCCTCAATGATTTAGTACAGCTGACTCTTCCCTGCCCTTTCCCCAGGCTTTGGAGGAAAAGGTACGCACCACAGAGACACAGGTGCTTGTGGCATCGGCACAGAAGAAGCTGCTGGAGGAGAGACTGAAACTTGTCTCAGAGCTGTGGGATGCTGGGATCAAGGTACAAGAGGCAAGCTCCAGGGTGGGAGCAAACTTGGAAGTACTAGACACAAACTAAATGGAAGTTCACCCCTAGTGCCTTCCGCCATGACTTCTTGGGTGGGGCCAAAACCAGGTTGGTCCCCAGGAGGTTGTCCCTGAGGACAGCATAAGTCAGCTTTCATCTTCTGCCCTGGTCTCTTGCAGGCTGAGCTGCTGTACAAGAAGAACCCAAAGTTACTGAACCAGTTGCATTACTGTGAGGAAGCAGGCATCCCACTGGTGGCTATCATTGGCGAGCAAGAGCTCAAGGATGGTGTCATCAAGCTCCGTTCAGTGACGAGCAGAGAAGAGGTGAGGGGAGCAGGCAGAAGGCTGAGAAACAAGGAATGTATGCATGTTGGTAGGCCCCTGTCCATTTGAGACCGGAACAAAAACCTGACTTTCATATAGTACCAGTTAATAAAGAGCCTAAGTGCTAACCTATTACTGTGGTTGTGGAATCACCACATACATCTATCTTTCTGGCTCCTCCCATGGGTATTGTCTATCCCAGAGTGTCTGATTGGGGTATGGTTCCCAGGTGAGCGGAAGCTAATAACTAGAAGTAGGCACTCTCTGAGCAGTGGAATGGAAGATAGTCATCCCTCCTTCTTCATCCTGGCCAGGTGGATGTCCGAAGAGAAGACCTTGTGGAGGAGATCAAAAGGAGGACAAGTGAGCCCTTACACATCTGCTGAACTGCCAAGACTAGCAGAGGAAGTTGGACTGGCACTATTTGAGGCTGAAACAAAACTGCCTGTGTTAAATAGTTGTGCACACTTAAGTTCCAGCAAAAGTTAAGGCTGAAGGATGACCAGAACAGAGACTATTATTATTAACTTATTATTGGTAATCACTGGCAAAAATAGCCGGGTAGTACTTCACTTTGAGGGGCCTTATGGATGTATTAGCCCAATCTCAGCCTCCTAAGTTCCTGAAATAGGCCCAAGATGGCCTCGTTGTCGTTTGCAGGGCCTAACATCACAACTATGGCCAAAAGGTCCAATAAATGCCTCAACTTCTGAAACCTGTCTGTGTCGCTGATGCATAAGCGCTGCTTTTTCCTGTTCAAACCATTTTAATGGCAGTAAAGGGAGAAAGTTATGCCCAGGGTGACCGCTCCCCCTGAGCTTCTTGCCCCTGGCATCCACCCTTGCCCTGTGCAAGCCACTCCTCAGGAGGCGGAGCTCATCACAGCGCCGGTTTCGAGTTTTCCACCTGGGCCGGCGCACGTGCAGTGAACACCTCCACCCTCGAGAGGCGGGGTCGGACTCAGAACCAATGAGAGCTTGGGGGGTGGAGGGCAGGGAAGCTTCCAGAGGAACACGCAAGAGGAAATTCTAAAAAGAAGCTACCGGCGGACCTTCGAGAGACAGCCATGCAGTCCAAGCGAGAGTGCGAGGTAAGAAAGTAGCGGACTGGAAGGGGTCTCTGCGCCCTGCCTGCACAGTGGGGGTGCTTACCTCACCACCTCCAGCGAGGTAGGGGCGGGCTCAGCAATCCAACATTCCGACCTGCCTTTTCCCTCTCAGCAATGGTGTGAGAGGGTGAATCCAGAGAACAAGGCGGCCCTGGAGGCGTGGGTCAGGGAGACTGGCATCCGCCTGGTGCAGGTGAACGGGCAGAGGAAGTACGGCGGCCCACCCCCAGGTACGGTAACCCCAGCCCCTACGCCTGTCGCACTCCGCCAACCTCGACGGCCGGCACCCTTTGGGGGAGGGGGTCACCACTACCCCGGCTCTCACCTTGGGCTCCCCACCTGTCCTCCCCGTCCAGGAACGGAGCCACACTTGGTTGTTAGCTCAGTTGCCCAGTTATGCCAGCGCCCCGGGAGCCTAGGGATGTTTCTATTGCTAGACGTTGGTTCCCATGGTCCTCTCCCTCGCGTGGTCCGTGGGCTCGGGGGGTGTGGGCATGCCGGGGGATGACAGTACCCCTCTACACCCTCTTCCCCTTAGGCTGGGTGGGCAGCCCGCCGCCGTCCGGGTCCGAGGTGTTTATCGGACGGCTGCCCCAGGACGTGTATGAGCACCAGCTGATCCCACTCTTCCAGCGCGTGGGCCGCCTCTATGAGTTCCGCCTGATGATGACTTTCAGCGGCCTGAACCGCGGCTTTGCCTATGCACGCTACAGCTCGCGGCGCGGCGCGCAGGCTGCCATCGCCATGCTGCACAACCACCCACTGCGGCCCTCTTGCCAGCTGCTGGTTTGCCGCAGCACCGAGAAGTGCGAGCTGACTGTGGACGGCCTGCCGCCCACTGTGAACCGCCACACACTGCTGCTTGCGCTGCATCCTGTGGGTCCTGGTCTGCAGGAGGCGCTGCTGCTCCCGAGCCCCGGGTCTGCGCCCGCACAAATGGCGGTGCTCAAGTTCAGCTCGCACCGCGCCGCTGCCATGGCCAAAAAGGCCCTGGTGGAAGGTAGGGGTGGAGGCAGTGGGAGGGTGGCTGCTTGGGGTAGAAATTACGCATAGGGAAGCTTTCATGAGTTCATGAACTGATGCTATATGCCCACTATTGGATGCAAAAGCTGCCACTTAACACTTTTCATGTATGGTCTCCTGACTTAATCTTCAATATCCCACTGAAAAATTGACTTGCCCAAGAAAGACCAAATGAGCCTACCTTTTACCTACTTCAGATCTGCTTGCTAAGACTGTTCTGAGAATCTTAAGTAGCAATGTGCATATGGTACCTAACATTTCCTGTTTCATAGCTTGCAGTTGACTGGAAAGGTTAGCTATTGTGATGGTTATTAGGTAGATAAAGCTGGTAGCAACCAGTATTCCTCCAGAGACACTTAGAAAGTAGCTGTTACTACACCCCATTGACAAATAAATACAATGAAGTTATTTACACAGGGTCATCCCACCAGGAAGTGGGAGGTATTAAACACCAGCCTGGGGCAAGTCACTCTAAAGGGCTCAAGTCAACAACAAGGAAATTGGCTTTGTGCCCAGTGCTCAGACCTGCCCTTGTCTCTTGCCTTTTTCCTGCAGGCCAATCACGACTCTGTGGAGAGCAGGTGGCTGTAGAGTGGCTCAAGCCAGACCTGAAGCAGCGACTCCGCCAGCATCTTACAAATCCCTCACTGCGGTGCCTATGGCCAGATGGCAGCCAACTGCCCCTGACCAGGGACAAGCTAGGGTCCCAAGGGGCTCGGGCTGCTCTGCAGCTGCTGTGTCAGCGAATGAAGCTGGGAAGCCCAGTGTTTCTTACCAAATGTTTGGGTATAGGACCTGCTGGCTGGCACCGCTTCTGGTACCAAGTGGTGATCCCTGGGCATCCAGTACCTTTTAGTGGGCTCATCTGGGTTGTGCTGACTTCAGACTGGCAGGACAGGCATGAGGTGGCCAAGGATGCTGTGTCTGTACAGCTGCTAGAAATACTGTGTGAGTCTGGGACAAGCCTCTTGTGGTCTCCTGGGGCTGAAGTAAGTGTACTTAACCAATGACCTCCCTCCCTGCCCACCTCCTCTCAACAGGCAGCCTTAGAAGAATAGGTGTCAACCCTTAGCCCAGCAGGCCTGGGCAGCCACTATGATCCCAAAAGGGGGAGGGGCATGAGCCCTGTGACAGCTGCCCTGCTGGGTCAGGGCCTGCAGGGTCCCACCTAGGGGCTACTCAGGTTTGGCTTAAGCTGTGGTGAGAAACCTTGCTCTTCCTCACAGAGCAGACGGTGTGACTTGACCCTGAGTTTGTCCTTGGCCATCCCCAGTGTGATATATACACCCTGCCCTGTCCGTCTCCTCCCCTACCCCCTCCACAAGCTTAGCATGAATCTTTCTCTGCTTTTATTTGGAGATCTGACTGGGCCAAAGGGTGAAAAACTCTGCTCTTCATCCCATCACTTGTCATTCTGGTTTTGGTTTATATTGTTTAGAGTTTTTTTTCTGTGCTAGTTGTATTTATATTAAACCCCTGGTTGATACATACATGTGTCTGCTGTCTTGCCACAGATGTTTGCTTTACATTGGTAGAGTTAAACAGCTTCTACAGAGCAAATGTTTCCCTACTTTTAATACCCTGAGTTTATGCAACTTCTTACATAGCATATTACAGTACTGAAAATTTCTGTTTCGGGGCTGGGGGAAGGGTGGTAAAGCTCAGTTTAGGATTTTTAAGGTCCTGGATTCAATCTCCCAACACCAAAAGAAAATACAAAGTTCATCTATTTGGGGATCCATCTGAGGAAACAAGGCTCAGTAAAGACCTGTCCTGACATTCCACTCATCTTCTCAGTCACTGTCATCATCACTGTCCTTCACGGAGTCCTCTGGTGCCTTGGCATCCTCTCCCTCTTCCCTCAGCCCTGCAAAGAAGTCATCCGTGCTCCAGGCCTTGCTGCTCAGGGCACGTAGTGGTCCTCCCTTCTTCTTACGTCGACGGTAGTCATCTACAACCACAGTTCGCAGCTGAGCCATATCCCAAAACTTGAGGCGCTGGTCGTGGCCACTACTGGCCAGGAAGCGGCCACAGTGGGAGAGAGCTAGTTTTTCCACAGGCTCTCCAATATGCTGGCCCACAGTGCCCACCACACGGTTTGGCAGAATGTTAACAGCCCTGAGCAGAGAAAACAGTGTTAGGAACTAGCTAGCTTGACATGCACCTCCTGTGGCCCAAGGGCTGTCCTGACTTCCCTCACCTGATGACTCCATCAGTGGAGCCAGTGCATAGCAGACTATCAGTGACTGGAACCATGCAGTCAATGGACTCTGCTCTCAGGGCAAAGCGGTCACTTGTGGCCCCAAAACCATTCCAGTTGAAGAGGTAGATAGTCCCTTCGCTAGAGCCACAGGCCACCTTCTTCCCATACTGCAGGAAAATGGGACAAATGATGTTTTTGGATCTGCCTCAAACCAAGTCCCTAGTATATATACCCCATCCCATCATACCCAGCTGTACTTTCATGAGGGTGACAGAGGTCAGGTCTCCTGACTGTTGTTCTGAGAGTAACTCAAACCGTCGTCTCTTGATGTTGAACACACCAAGGCATCCATCACCACTGCAGAGAACAAACCAGCAAGCTTAGTCGGGAAATACCTCTGAGGAACACTTAATACCAGATGACTGCCTGTATCACCAAGCATTCTAGAGGGCGGAGAGTCAATGGTGAGGTTGGAAGTTGTACCTGGCTGTCAGCAGCAGCTTTTTGGCTGGGTCCAGAGCCATGTCAGCAATGTACTCCTCATGTTGCCGCATATCCATCAAAGGACCCTCTTTCCGCTGGTCCCAGAGCCGAATACCACCTGTGTCATCCCCAGTTGCTAGGACATTCTCATCCACCAGCAGCAGACTGTTGATAGGGGCCCTGGAAACACAGATGCAGAACTTGGAGCATCTTTGTTCTAGTAGGTATCTCCTGGTCCTTACTCTGCCCATCTATGCTCATATACTCGTCTCCTTACCCATGAGCCTTGGAAATTCGTCTTTCCAGTTGGCCTTGCTCCACATCTAAAACATGGATTGCTTTGTCTTTGGAGACAGTAACAAGTTCTAGGAGAAAAGGTACCCAGATTACTGTACTGCTCACTGTCCCCTTCTCACCACCACATAACTGGTTGTCTTCCACAGTACTTACTCTGTCCATCTTCAGAGAAGACCACAGCTCTGCAGGACTTGAGGTGGTGCCCTGAGGACCACAGCTCCTTGTTTTCTCCCTCTTGACAAGAGTAGGAAAAGCTAAGGAGAGTGAAAAGAGGGGGAATGAACCCAACTTCCCAATACCCATGTAAAAAGCCAGATGCACAAAGTAGTGCATGTGTCTGGAATTCTCTTGCAGCAGTAGGAAGCCCTGGTGTGCTTATTCTCTTTTTCGCTCCTTCTCTGTAACCTTCATATATATATAAAAAAAATTTTTTAAAGGAAGGACTATGCTCCTCAAGATATGTCGAAGTAATGATAGTATTAATACCAAACTTCTATCTTGAACATGAGGTCTGGAGTCAAAGATAACTGTCTTAATATGAATGAATAATGGTTTCAGTGTAACATTGGCATATCCCATAGAACTGCCCTATATGGGTATGCTTAGAATTGAATATGACCTGAACTTGCTCATGTTAAGAATTGTGGGTGAGCCCCCAAAACATTACAAGCCATTGCCAAGGCTGTTAGTTTCCCAACAGGAATAGATGGTGAGACCCTATTGCTGAAGACTCCACATGCTTGGGCTGCAAGGCCACTGAGAAATCAAACTTGGGGCTGAGCTGAAAACCTCCACCCTGAAGACAGCTAACAGAAAGCTGGAAAAAGCTACACTGCATGCAGCTCCATGGGAGAGGGGTCATCAGTAGAGATAACAAAAGTGGACACTGTAAGCCTTAAGTTGGGCCACCCAGGCCAAATGAGCCAAGGGGTGCAATAGGGGCATGTCTGTTATGGGGAAAACCAACTGCTCACTAACTGAACTGGAGGCCTGCTCCACAGGAGGGAATACATACCTGATACTGAAAACCTATGACCAGAGAGGTCATGAGCTCATGAGCTCTAGGGGTGGAACTCCTGCTGGTGTCTGGCTAAATGTGTGTGTGTGTGTGTGTGTGTGTGTGTGTGTGTGTGTGTGTGTGTGTGTGTGTGTATATATTTTTTTTTTTTTGGTTTTTCGAGGTAGGGACTTACTCAAGGCCATGCTGACCTGGAATTCACTCTGTATTCTCAGGGTGGCCTTGAACTCATGGTGATCCTCCTATGTGTTGGACATTGCTAAAATGGACTGGGACTCTGAGGAGGCTGGCTTGAACTGTTGGACATGGCAAGAGGCCTTGGACTGTGGGGGTTGCAGTTGGCCTTATCGTTGGGAACCCACCCTGGTGACAGTGACTGGCCTTCCCTACCCTTGGGCAAGGTTGTAGTATACCCTGTCATCGCCCAGAGTGGGCAGAACTGGCAAGGCCCTCCCCCCTTCTTGATCCCAAAAGCTCTGACCATTCCATAAGTCAAGGATTAAAGGCTTTGCTTCCCCTCTGACCATTCCATACAGTTCCTGACCTTGTGGCTAGCTGCCCAAGAGACCCTTATGTGGCTGAAGTCACGTAGTCCCCCATTCCTGTTATCTCTCACAGCTCCTCCCTCACAGCTCTGAAGTCACATAGCTTTTCCACCACTATCTCCCTTACACTTCTGCCTTTCAACCAATTAGATAACAACCCATAAACTATGTATCCAATCGCCATATAGTCTGTATGTGCTGTCTCAACCTTTTTCAAGTGTTTATAAACCCACTCCTGTTTTGAATAAACGAGTGCTGTCTGTCAGAGGGTCTCTGGGTGTTCATTGCCCATCACTGCACTCACCTGCTGCTCCAGGACAGACCCTGCTTCCTCCCCCCCCCAACTCCTCCTGCACCAGGGACACTGGTCAACCCCTGGGAACAGGGAGGACCCACAGCTGGCACCTGCACAGGGACCCTCTGGCTGCCTCCCAAGTGCTGGTATTAAAGGCGTGCACCATCACACCTTGCTGAATGTATATATTATGTTCACCAAACTACCCAGTAAGCACTTCTCTTAATGTTCATACCCATATATTAATACTACTCTCA
This sequence comes from Orientallactaga sibirica, assembly GCA_036365145.1. Lineage (NCBI taxonomy): Eukaryota > Metazoa > Chordata > Mammalia > Rodentia > Dipodidae > Orientallactaga > Orientallactaga sibirica. The sequence goes on along the minus strand of JAEOAD010000005.1, from coordinate 46,994,136 downwards.
CTTTTGGTTAGAGGAGCTTCTCTTTTCAGATGGCAGTGACCTCTGAGATAACTCAAAAGACACCACAGTGCTAAGAAGAAGTAACACAGAAGTGCTCAGCATTGACACATCTCTATCACACCTTGCAAAGCTCAGGGTCCATCGTGAAAGAGGTGGCAGGAAGAATGTAAGAGCCAAAAGAAGGACAGAACTCCTTACAATGTGCTCTTCCAGACACAAAATGCCCTGGATATCCATGATCTCACAGTGCTTGGCACTACCTACACAAGACCAATATAATAGGAGGAAAAGATGATGACATCAAAATAAAAGACTGATTGAAAGGGGTAGGTGATATGATGGAGAGTGGAGTTGTGAAGGAGAAAGTGTGTGGGGGAATTATCATGGTTTATTGTCTATAATTATAGAAGTTGTCAATAATAAGAAAAAAATAGAATTATGGGAAAGAAGCCATAGATTGTTGTTAAAAAATGTCAACACCAGGGGTGGGATGATATCTTCCAGTGAGTTGTTGGCCAGGAAGGTACCTGATGCCCGAAAACATTAAAGGCCATTCCCAAGGCTCACTTCCTACCAGAACTAGATGGTAAGACTCCATATGCTTGGGCTGCAGGTCACTGAGAAATCAAGATGGAGCTGAGCTGGATGCCTCCTCCCTGTTGACTAGCTCTCAGAAAGATGGAAAGAGCTATGCTGCATGTAGCCTTTTGGGAGAGAGACATCATCAATTGTGTTAAACAGCAGTGGATCCTGCAAGCCAGCCAGGTCAATTGGTGCAATAGTGGCAGGTTTGTTATAGGGGAAACCAACAGTTCTCTAATGGGACTAGAGACCCACTCCATGGGAGGGAATATATGTCTGACATGGAAAACCTAGTCAAAAGCCTATGGCTTGGGAGGTCATGAGCCTTAGGGGAGTAACGCCTGCTATTGTCTGGCTAAATGCATATATTATGCCCACCAAAACTGCCCTCTAAACACTTTATTTATTTATTTATTTTTATTTTATTTATTTATTTATTTGGTTTTTTGAGTTAGGATCTCACTCCAGCTCAGACTGACCTGGAACCCACTATGTAGTCTCAGGATGGCTGCAAACTCACAGTGATCCTCCTACCTCTGCCTCCCGAGTGCTGGGATTAAAGGCGTGCACCACCTGGCTCTAAGCATTTTTGTTTTTTCAAGTCTGCCAGGCATGGTGGTGCATACCTTTAATCCTCACACTCAGGAGGCAGAGGTAGGAGGATTGTGGTGAGTTCAAGGCCACCCTGAGACTAGGGAATTCCAGGTCAGCCTGGGCTAGAGCAAGAAACTACCTCAAAACAACAACAAACAAAAAAAGAGTCTTTTTTTGTTTTCTTTTGGTTTTTCAAGGTAAGGTTTTCCTCTAGCCCAGGTTGACCTGGAATTTACTATATTGTTTCAGGGTGGCCTCAAACACAGTAATCCTCATACCTCTGCCTCCCAAGTGCTAAGATTAAAGGAATGTGCCACCACACCCAGCTTCTAAGCACATTTTTGTTTATACCTATTTACTAATGCTACTCTCACTTTTGGTCAGAGAAACTTCTCTTTTCAGATGGCAGTGACCATTGGGGTAACTCAAAACTCATCATGGTACTGAGAAGTGGTGACAGTGGAGAGTTTAGCACTGAGACATCTCTATCACACCCTCTAAGGCTCAGGGTCCACTGAGGAAGAGGTGTCGGAAAGGATGTAAGAGCCAAAGGAAGGTGTAGCAGACAGCTTTAGGTTCGCTGAGATGAACTTTCAGACCAGGCACAGTTATGGAGGAAGGGATATTATTTATTGAAGCTTACAGATCCAGGGGAAGTTTCATAATAGCAGAAGAAGCTGGCCTTTTTTCACAGGGCCAAGCAGAGAGAGAAAAAGCCAACCAGCCACCACAGCACACAGAGCAAAACTACTGCCAAAAGCCCAGCACACTTTAGGAACTCCTGTTAGGCACATTTGCATATCTTTACAATGGAATCTCAAACCACACCATTAACACCTTAAGACAGGCCCCCAGTGACATTGCCTCTAGCAAGGTGATTGCAAATGCAAACTATAACTAATAAAACACTAAATATATTGGGGGACATATATTTAAACTACCACAGAAGGGTAGGATTGCTTATAATGCAAACTTCCTGACACAAAATGACCTTGATATTCATGACCTCACAGTGTTTGACTACCTACACAAGTCCTTCATAATAGGAAAAGTTGATGATATCAATATAAAAGACAGAATAATGGGAAAGAAGGGATTCAGTGAAGGGTGGATTTGAGAGGGGGAGAATAGAAGTGGGGTGGGAATTATTGTTTATTGTCTATACTTATGGAAGCAGTCAAAAAAAAGAATGGGCTGGAGAGATGGCCTAGTGGTTAAACACTTGCCTGTGAAGCCTAAGGATCCTGGTTCAGGGCTCCATTCTCCAGTACCCATGTAAGCCAGTGCACAAGAGGGCACACACATCTGGAGTTCATTTACAGTGGCTGAAGGCCCTGGTGCACCCATTCTCTCTCTCTACCTACCTATTTCTGTATCTCTCTCTCTCTCTCAAATAAATAAATTAAATTAAATACATTTTTTAAAAAAAGAGTGAGCCGGGCATGGTGGTGCATGCCTTTAATCCCAGCACTCGGGAGGCAGAGGTAGGAGGATCGCCATGAGTTCGAGGCCACCCTGAGACTACAGAGTTAATTCCAGGTCAGCCTGAGCTAGAGCGAGACCCTACCTCAAAAAACCAAAAAAAGGGCTGGAGAGATGGCTTAGCGGTTAAGGCACCTGCCTGCTAAGCCTAAGAACGCTGGTTCCAATCTCCAGGTCCCACGTTTAGCCAGATGCAAAGTGACGCAAGAGCGCAATGCCGCACTTGACCACAAGGGGGCACACGCATCTGGAGTTCGTTCACAGCAGCTAAGAGACTGCTGGCGTGCCCATCTCTATCTGTCTCCCTCTCCTTCTCTGTCTCTCTCCAAAAAATAAAAAAATTAAAAAATTTTTAAAAACCAAAAAAAAAAAAAAAAAAAAAAAAAGCAGTTGAGAATCAGGCAAATCATCTACCCTAAAATGGATCCTAAAATAAATTGCTCTCAGAAATTAGATATTGGGGGTGGGGGGGCTGGAGAGATGGCTTAACAGTTAAGGCATTTGCCTGCAAAGCCAAAGGATCCCGGTTCAATTCTCCAGGACCCACATAACCCAGATGCACAAGGGGGCGCATGCACCTGGAGTTTGTTTGCAATGGCTGGAGGCCCTGGTGCACCCATTCTGTCTCCTCCCTCTCTCTCTCTGCTTGCAAATAAATAAAGAAAAGAAAATTAGGAATGAAGGGAGAGAGGGAGAGAGGAAGGGAGGGAGGGAGGGAGGGAGGGAGGGAGGGAAGGAGGCAGGCCACGGTTTGATTCCTCAGTACCCATATAAAGCCAGATGCACTAAGTGGTGCATGCATCTGGAGTTTGTAGCGGCTGGAAGTCTGGCATACCCATTCTTGGTCTGTCTCTGCTTGTAAATAATTTTTTTAAATTTTTTGAGAACTATTTTTTTAATTTTTTAAAAGTCATTTTATTTATTTGTTTATTTATTAGCTACAGAGGGACGGAGGGAGGGGGAGAGAGAGAATGGGCGGGCCAGGGCCTCTACCCACTGCAAACGGACTCCAGATGCATGTGCCACAATGCACATCTGGCTAACATGGGACCTGGAGAATTGAACCTGGGTCCTTAGGCTTCACAGGTAAGAACCTTAACCGCTAAGCTATCTCTCCAGCCCAATATTTTAAATATTAAATATTTTCTAATATTTATTTGAGAAAGAAAGAGGCAGAGAGAGAGAATGGGCGCACCAGGGATTCCACCCACTGCAAACAAACTCCAGATGCATGTGCCCCTTTGTGCATCTGGCTTACGTGGGTACTGGGGAATCGAACCTGGGTCCTTAGGCTTTGCAGGCAAATGCCTTAACCACTAAGCCATCTCTCCAGCCCAAAGAAACTTTTTTTTTTTTTGAGGTAGTGTCATGCTCTAGTCCAGGCTAACCTGGAATTCACTATGTAGCCTCAGGGTAGTCTTGAACTCGTAGCAATCCTCCTATCTCTGCCTCCCCAGTACTGGGATTAAAGATGTGCACCACCATGCCTGGCTAAATTTTTGAAATTTTTATTTTGTTTTTTTCAAGGTAGGCTCTCACTCTTGCCTAGGCTTACCTGGAATTCATTATGTAGTCTTAGGCTGGCCTCAAACTCACAGTGATCCTCCTACCTCAGCCTCCCAAGTGCTAGGTATTAAAGGAATATGCTACCATGCCCAGCAATAAACAATTTTTTTTTTTTTTGGTTTTGCAAGGTAGGGTCTCACTCTGGTCCAGGCTGACCTGGAATTAACTATGTAGTCTCAGGGTGGCCTCGAACTCTCGGCGATCCTCCTACCTCTGCCTCCCGAGAGCTGGGATTAAAGGTGTGCACCACCACGCCCGGCAAATAAGATAATTTTTAAATTTTTTTTTAATTATTATTTTATTTATTTTTGGAGAGAGACACAGAGAGAGACAGAGAGGGAGGAGACAGAGAATGGGCGTGCCAACAGTCTCAGTTGCTGAGAACGAAATCCAGATGTGTGCGACCCCTTGTGGGCAAGTGCAGCATTGCGCCCTTGCGTCACTTTGCATCTGGCTAAACGTGGGACCTGGAGATTGGAACCGCTGGAGACTGGAACCAGAGTTCTTAGGCTTAGGAGGCAGGTGCCTTAACCGCTAAGCCATCTCTCCAGCCCAAATAAGATAATTTTTAAAGAGCTTTTAAAAAGGGGCTGGGGATGAGGATGTCCACAAAGAAATCCAATGCACTCTCTGAGGACATCATCCTTAGCACTGCACAGAGGCCACTGGAAGAGCTATGGAAATAAATCAGGGACCCCACAGCAAATGCCACTCCCTATAGTCCTTCAAGAGACTTTCAGAAAGCCAGGCATGGTGGCACATGCCTTTAATCCTAGCACTTGGGAGGCAGAGGTAGGAGGATCGCCATGAGTTCAAGGCCACCCTGAGAATACAGAGTGAATTCCAGGTCAGCCTGGGCTAGAGAGAGACTTTACCTCGAAAAAACAAAAAAAAAAAAAAAAAAAAAAAAAAAAAAAAAAGAGTACAAGGCTCAGCTGCTCATAATGCTATTCATATTATATAATTTCAGCAGCTCTTTCCTGGCAGCAGAGACCTACAGGCCTCCACTTGTAACATGGGACCTTGGTAGTATGGACATTATGTAGTGCAACAGTGCTATCTTCCTCTGCCCCTTCTGCCACCCTAAAGTCATTAATATGTTCCAGTTTTTACTTATGAAGCTTTAATAACTCTGACCTATTCCATTAAGGTCATTAGAAATGGAAATTATGGGCTGGAGAGATGGCTTAGCAGTTAAGGTGCATGCCTGTGAAGCCTAAGGACCTCAGTTTGATTCTCCAGGTCCCACATAAGCCAGATGCACTTGTCAGTGCATGTGTCTGGAGTTCATTTGCAGTGGCTAGAGGCCCTGGTGCACCCATTCTCACTCTCTCTCCCTCTCTCTAATAAATAAATAAATAAATAAATAAATAAATAAATAAATAAATAAATAAATAACAGAAATGGCAATTATTTGGGATTCTCTTTAATTTCTTATATGCAATAATAAAGTTTACCTTAAAAAGGGAGGGGCTAGAAAGATGGCTTAATGGTTAAGGCGAGTGCCTGTAAAGCCTAAGAACCCAGGTTCGATTCTCCAGGTCCCACATAAGCCAGATGCACAAGGTGGCTCATGTGTCTGGAGTTTGTTTGCAGTGGCTAGAGGCCCTAGCATGCCCATTCTCTTTCTCTCTCTCCCTTTCTCTGTGCCTCAAAAAATACATTAAAAGTTTTAAAATGCCTGGAGAAAGCCGGGTGTGGTGGCGCACGCCTTTAATCCCAGCACTCAGGAGGCAGAGGTAGGAGGATCCCCGAGAGTTCGAGGCCACCCTGAGACTACATAGTTAATTCCAGGTCAGCCTGGACCAGAGTGAGACCCTACCTTGCAAAACCAAAAAAAAAAAAAAAAAAATGCCTGGAGAGATGGTTTAGCAGTTAAGATGCTTGTCTGTGAAGCTTAAGGACCCAGGTTCGATTCCCCAGGACCCACGTAAACCAGATGAACAAGGTGGTACATGCCTCTGGAGTTTGTTTGCAGCAGCTGGAGTCCCTGGTGTGCCCATGCCCTCTATCTTCCTCTTTCTCTCAAATAAATAAGCATAAAAAAATTTATTAAAAAAGTTTAGGGCTGGAGAGATGGCTTAGGGGTTAAGGCACCTGCCTCCTAAGCCTAAGAATGCTGGTTCCAATCTCCAGCGGTTCCAATCTCCAGGTCCCACGTTTAGCCAGATGCAAAGTGAGGCAAGGGCGCAATGCCGCACTTGACCACAAGGGGGCGCACGCATCTGGATTTCGTTCTCAGCAGCTGAGACACTGCTGGCGCGCCCATATCTGTCTCCCTCTCCCTCTCTATCTCTCTGTCTCTCTCCAAAAACAAAAAAAAAATAATAAAAAATTTTTTAAAGTTTAGCCGGGCGTGGTGGCTCATGCCTTTAATTCCAGCACTTGGGAGGCAGAGGTAAGAGGATTGCCGAGAGTTCAAGGCCACCCTGAGACCACAGAGTGAATTCCAGGTCAGCCTGGGCTAAAGTGAGACCCTACCTTGAAAAAAAAAAAGTTAAAAAAAATTAGAGAGCTGGGAAGATGGCTTGGCAATTATAAGCACTTGCTTGCAAAGCCTGACGGCCCTGGTCCAATTCCCCAGTGCCCACGTAAAGCCAGATGCACAAAATGAAACATGCATCTGCAGTTCACATGCAGTGACAAGAGGCCCTGGTGTGCCTATTCTCTTTCCACTCTCTCTAATTGTGAATATAAATTAGTAATTTTTATAAATATTGGACGCCATAGATCTCAAACAACTTTGAAGTTGTCATGAATATGTCCTTAATTCATGCATTCAAATGAAGATAAAGGGCTCTTTTTAAAAAAGAGGGGGGGCTGGAGGGATGGCTTAGTGGATAAGGCACTCGCCTGCAAACCCAAGGGACCCAGGTTCAATTCCACAGGACCCATGTAAGCCGGATGCACAAAGTGGCACATGCTTCTGGAGTTCATTTGCAGCGGCTGAATGCCCTGGCATGCCAATTCCCACTCTCTCTCTCAAATAAATAGAATAAAAAATTAAATTAAATTAAAAAAAAGAAAGAAAGAAAAAGAACTGAAGAGTTTTTTAAAAAAGAAAAACTGGCCGGGTGTGGTGGCACACACCTTTAATCCCTGCACTCAGGAGGCACAGGTAGGAGGATCGCCATGAGTTGGAGGCCACCTGAGATTATATAGTGAATTCCAGGTCAGCCTGAACTAGAGTGAAAACCAAAAGAAAAGAAAAGACAAGAAGCCGGGCGTGGTGGCGCACGCCTTTAATCCCAGCACTTAGGAGGCAGAGGTAGGAGGATCACCGAGAGTTCAAGGCCACCCTGAGACTACATAGTGAATTCCAGGTCAGCTTGGACCAGAGTGAGACCCTACCTTGAAAACCAAAAAAAAAAAAAAAAAAAAAAAAAACAAGACAAGACAAGAAAAGGGAGGGGGAGGGAAGGAAAAAAAAACTGTGGGCTGACCTGGAATTCACTATGTAGTCTCAGGGTGGCCTCGAACTCACAGCAATCATCCTACCTCTGCCTCCAGCATGCTAGAATTAAAGGTGTGAGCCACCATGTCCACCTAAAAATTTTTTTAATATTTTATTTTATTTTATTTTATTGGGAGAGAAAGGCAGAGAGAGAATGGGTGCTTCAGAATCTCTATCCACTGCAAATGAACTCCAGATGCATGTGCCTCCTTGTACACCTGGCTTACATGGGTCTTGGGGAATTGAACCTTGGTCCTTTTCCTTTGCACTCAAGCACTTTAACCATTGTGCCATCTCTCCAGCCCTAAAAAAGTTTTAATTAAAAATTATGGGTGTAGTGGCTCACACCTTTAATCCCAGAATTTGGGAGGCAGAGGTAGGTGGATCACTGAGAGTTTGAGGCCACCCTGAGACTCTATAGTAAATTCCAGGTTAGCCTGGGCTAGAGTGAAACCCTACTTTGAAAAATAAAATAAGCATTTTGGGCTGGAGAGATAGCTTAGCAGTTAAGGTGTTTGCCTACAAAGCCAAAGGACCTCCATTCCATTTCCCAGGACCCACGTAAGCCTGATGCACAAGGTGGCACATGAGCCTGGAGTTCATTTGCAGAGGCTGGAGGCCCTGGCACGCCCATTCTCTCTCTCTCTCTCTCTATATATATATATATATTTCTGCCTCTTTCTCTCTTGCTCTCAAATAAATAAATAATTTTTTTAAAAACTAAAAACAAATTAAGTTTAGAGCTACAGAAATGGCTCAACAGTTAAATGCACTTGCTTGCACAACCTGGGTCCAATTCCCCATGTAAAGCCAAATGCACAAAGTGGTGCATGCACCTGGAGTTAATTTGCAGGGGCAGGAGGCCCTGGCACACACATACTCACCTTCTTTCTGTTTGCCTTTCTTTCTCTTTCTCAGATAAATTGTTTTTTTGGGGGGGAGGTTAGTTTTTGAGATAGGGTCTCGCTCTAGCCCAGGCTGACCTGGAATTCACTATGTAATCTGCAATCAGGGTGGCCTCAGACTCCCAGCAATCCTCCTACCTCTGCCTCCTGAGTGCTGAAATTAAAGGCATGCAACACCACACCAGCCGCAGATAAATTTTATTTATTTATTTGAGAGAGAGAGAGGCAGAAAGAGAGAGAATGAGTGCATCAGGGCCTCCAGCCACTGCAAACGAACTCCAGATGTGTGCACCCCCTTATGCATCTGGATTATGTGGGTCCTGGAGAATCGAACCGGGATCCTTTGGCTTTGCAGGCAAACGTCTTAACCACTAAGCCATCTCTCCAGCCCTCAGATAAATATTTTTTAAGTTAAATTTAGCAGAGCATGGTGGCACATGCCTTTAATCCCAGCACTCAGGAGACAGAGGTAGAAGGACCTCTGTGAGTTCAAGGCCACTGTGAGACTACACAGTGAATTCCAGGTCAGCCTGGGCTAGAGTGAGACCCTACCTCAAAAAGCAAAATTAAAGCCAGGCGTGGTGGACGCCTTTAATCCCAGCACTCGGGAGGCGGAGATAGGAGGATCGCCGAGAGTTCGAGGCCACCCTGAGACTACATAGTTAATTCCAGGTCAGCCTGGACCAGAGTGAGACCCTACCTCGAAAAACCAAAAAAAAAAAAAAAAAAAAAAAAAAAAAAAAAAAGCAAACTTAATTAATTAAAAAATTAAATTTAGGCCAGGCATGGTGGCTCAGACCCATTGACTCTAATAGGCTCAATACAATCGGTGGGAAATAACTAGGCCTCAACCGCCTCTTCTATGGTCTCTGGGCTCAGAACGACATTCCAGCTGCTTTATCCTCCTAGCAGATTTGTGCAATCAGTTGTTTAATGTGGAACGTTAGTGAACGAATCGGGCCGGATGAACTTTGCAATGCTGTCTTCCTGCAATATTCCCTCCTCCCAGCTCCATCACCAAGGAGCTTTAAGACCCAGGTGCCCAGCGCTGACCACGCCCCCTGCACGGCGCTTCACTCACACAAATACATCCCCGTCCACGTCCCCGGCAGCCAACAGGTCTCGGGTGGGATGGAACGCTAGCCCACTGGCAGGGGCTTCCAGCACAATGTCCTCCGGGGTGTCCCGGATCCGAGCCGCGGCTTCCGTGGGCTCAGGTTCTTCCTCGTCGCTCCCATCCTCTGCCAACTTGTCTTCACGCACGTGGCCCAGAGGGTCCATGCCTGCCCCGCAGTCAGAGCAGGAACGAGCCACATAGCAGGTGGGGCCTAGCGCACCACTTCCGCGCGGGGCCGCGCCGGAAATGCCTTGGAGCGGACGTCAGAGAGGCGGGCTAGCAGCCGCTCGGAGGCCGCGCCCCCAAGGCCAGATCAGGCCCGCTGACTGCCAGCGCGGCTTGGCCGGCTGAGATATTCCTTGCCTTCCCTACTCTACCTAAAGCTGGGAACGCGATAAATTCTTTACCTTTACCCTGCCCCATCTAGACTAGTGCTCCCTCCTCGCAACCAGGATTTAATGATCTACAGATAGAAAGAGGCTTGCCCACCATTCCTGGCTTGTTCAAACTCGAGACCACAGCAAGCTGTAGGCAGGGTGTTTTAAGAAGCAACAAAACCATATCCAGCACAAAGGTGAAATATGGGGATCAGGGGCCTGAGGCAGCCCTCACACCATCTTTATGGCCAAACAAAAGAGTGCCTTGCTAAGGTTCTGCAGTTTAGTGCTCTACCTTCAGTGGCTGCCAACAAACTGCTGGAGAGGAAAATGAGCATGACAGCTTATTTACTAGGCATCCCAATTTGAGTCTCCAATGATGATACTGTACATGATGGGCAGACAAGGGGCATGTGTCCCTGTGGCTAAAAAGAACCTGCTTACATCTCTGCAGCTATAATACTGATGCCTAAAAAAAAAAACAAATAAATAGATAAATAAAAACCCTTAAAGAGGCAAAATGGGGTTTCAGAGTCATTATGTCCCATTTGCTAAATGACTGAAAAAGTTAGCTGTGTGGAGCCGGGCGTGGTGGCGCACGCCTTTAATCCCAGCACTCGGGAGGCAGAGGTAGGAGGATCACCGAGAGTTCAAGGCCACCCTGAGACTACATAGTTAATTCCAGGTCAGCCTGGACCAGAGTGAGACCCTACCTTGCAAAAAAAAAAAAAAAAACAGTTATCTGTGTGGTATCAAGTACTTACCACTCACTCACCATATGGCCAACCAGGAGGGAGCTTTTGGTCCCTCCAGGAGGGGTGGTGATATTTGGAGAAACTGAAATTTAAACTGACATTCTAGGTATCTGTATTAGCCATGTTACTGGGACCTTTTTCCTAATTGGATACAGCCTACAACCAAATTTATCCAGAATAAGCCATTCTAGGTACTGTTGAAAATAGGGCCCAATTTCTGCCTCTAAATGCTATTAACACAGTTGACTTCTTCAAAGAGCTTACTGGTAAATTACTTAACTAGTATGCAAAGCTGAGTTTGATGCCCAGTAGAACCGAAATAAGAAACAAAAAAACAAAAAGCCCTCTCAAGGTGAAAATGATCAAAAATAAGACAGAGGTGGGGAGATGGCTTGGCCGTTGAAGACAATTGCTTGCAAAAGCTTGCTGCCCCGTGTTCAATTCTCCAGTACCCATGTAAAGCCACATGCACAAAGTGGCACATATATCTAGAGTTGGTTTTCAGCAGCAAAAAGAAGGCTCTGCGGTGCCCATGCTCCTCTCTTTTTTTCTCTCAATAAATCAATGGCTCCCCATGTATCACTGAACCTACAAATCTTGGGTTCACATGATAGCTTGGCACACAGCCAGAAAGACCCCTAAAGAACACAAAACCCAAGTACTGGCAACAAAGCAATGAGCAGAAAGGGAAGGACAAGGTCGGAGTAACAGAAAGGCTTACATAAGTCAAACCTGGGCCTTGGCAAACTTTTCATGGTTAAGGGTACCCAACACCTTTTGACCTCGGAGGAAGATCCCTGTAGCTACTGGACTTGGGTATACCAGTTTTACTCTCAGGTACAACCAACCACAGGTTATTCCTGCTCAGAAGGCAGTGATTTCCACCAGCCCTACTGAAGCTCCTCTGAAGACATAAACTCAACTCAGGTTTTTGTTTCTACAAGTGATTTTTCATCATATGCCTTTACCAAGAGCCCAGTCCTGTACAGCTGTGACATCAGTCTGACAGCTCATCAGGATGATCTTAATCCCCAGGGAATCTCTGCCCTGGGCTCTAGTCCCAGATGAGACTAAATGAGTACTGACACTTAAGATCATCTTTATATGCATTTACTTTGTGGTAGTTTGAATGGATGTCCCCCAACACATTCAAGAATTTATTAAAGCTTATAACTTAGATCTCTAGCCACCTAGCTGGAGGAGGTGCAACTGTGGATCCTAAGGTCCAGCCCTAAGGTCTAAAGATATGCAAAGTGCAGGAGCTTTGTCTGAGTTCCTAAAGTGTGCTGGCTTGCTTTTGGTGGTGGCCTTTCTCTCATCCTGGATCCATGAAAGGGAGCCAACTTCTTTTGTAATTATAGAATTTCCCCTGGATCTGTAAGCTTCAAATAAAACCCCTTCCTCCATAACTGTGCCTAGTTTTGAAACTCATCTCAGCAACCTAAAGCTTATACTTCTTACCCATCAGTGACTCATTCTTCCCTTCTCCCCTGAAAACACTGGCCAGTAAACATTCTTACTATTTATGAATCTAGAATCAGCTCAGGAAGAACTGAGTTTCTTTCTGCTTGTGATTTTATATAAGTACTGTAACTGGTCTTGTTCTAGGAGCCATCAAAGGGAAATGCACAATATAAAAGATAAGATAGAAGGTTAACAAATTTTAATGAAACAAATTATTGTACAGTAAAATTTTATAAACATTCACAAACAAAAACACCTTGTAATCTTTTTAGGAACTGTGAAAACAAATAATTGAGAACACCCACATGGACATCACTGGAACTGAAGATCAGTATTTTGGTCTTTTCACTTCAACTCTGTAATAGAGGGGAAAACAAGATAGCATAAGAGCAATACACTGAGCAATCCCTACCAGTACCAAAGAAGCAGAATGCTGCTGCTCACCCATCAGCTTCCATCTTCTTCCTCTTCTCAATGATCTGAAGTGAAAACAAAGTGGTAATTTATTTTTATTTTTTATTTTTGGAGAGAGACACAGAGAGAGACAGACAGAGAGGGAGAGGAAAACAGAGATGGCACGCCAGCAGTCAATCAGCTGCTGTGAACGAAATCCAGATGCGTGCGGCCCCTTGTGGTCAAGTGCGGCATTGCGCCCTTGTGTCACTTTGCATCTGGCTAAACTTGGGACCTGGAGATTGGAACCAGCGTTCTTAGGCTTAGCAGGCAGACACCTTAACTGCTAAGCCATCTCTCCAGCCCCAAAGTGGTAATTTATAGGTATTGTGAACTAAAGTTCCCAAAAAACCAGCTGTATCTGCTGCACCTACTTCCAGCAAAGCTGAATGACCTGATCATAGAGAGATGAAATGTTGCAAGTCAGAGCCAAATTACCTTGGGCTACCTTTAACCCCATTATAGCCATTTATTGCCCACCTCTGTGTCTGAACTAACATCCTGATGACTATCAGTTGATCTTTTTTTTTTTTTTTTTTTTTTTTTTTTGGTTTTTCGAGGTAGGGTCTCACTCTGGTCCAGGCTGACCTGGAATTCACTATGTAGTCTCAGGGTGGCCTCGAACTCTCGGCGATCCTCCTACCTCTGCCTCCCGAGTGCTGGGATTAAAGGCGTGCGCCACCACGCCCGGCTTCAGTTGATCTTTTTGGAATGCAAGAACAGATCCCCAGCTTAGGGCTGGAGAGATGGCTTAGCAGTTAAGGTGCTTGCTTGTAAACCCCCAGCTTCCATCAAACCAAGAGCTAAGAATCGTCAGATAACAACTGAGGCCTATGATGGAGATGGAGATTTCCTCTCTTTCCTATAACCTGCCTACCTGATAGACAGTGTATTTGGAAAGTGCCTGGATTTATGAGTTAGTTTCTTTTCGTTCCTTCCTTCCTTCCTTCCTTCCTTCCTTCCTTCCTTCCTTCCTTCCTTCCTTCCTTCTTTCTTCCTTCTTTCTCTCTTTCTTTTTCTTTTTTTTTTTTTTTTTTTTTGGTTTTTCGAGGTAGGGTCTCACTGTAACCCAGGCAGGCAGACCTGGAATTCACTATGTAGTCTCAGGCTGGCCTCAAACTCACAGTGATCCTCCTACCTCTGCTTCCTGAGTACTGGATAAAAGGCATGCCTTACCACACCTGGCTTTGACTTTCTTTTGTTCTGTAACTATAAAGCCTTCATGAAATTGTTAACACACTGGAACATGGAATTTGGGGTAACCTAAACCTGTGTTCCTGGGCCAGGGTCACTCATATTTGGCTCCAGAATAAACTCTCTTATCCCCTTTGAGGTGAGAGCTATATTCATGCCCCTCCTTTCCTGTTTCTGGATCTGTGGGCTAGTATCTCTTCCCAGATGAAACCCTTCCACTTGAAGAAGTCCACTTCACTTACTGCACTAATCTTCTTCCACTGGCGATCAAGCTCTGCCTTATCATTGGTTTCCTTGAAGCGCCTGGTTTTCCGTCCTTCAGACATCTTGATACCGTACTGGAATGCAGCCCTGAAAAGGCCATTGGGGGAAGAAGACATCAAAGGTTACATAGCAAAAAGGTTTTTTTGCAAGTACTCTGCACAGAGTACCTTATTTGAGGACATCACAGCCAGACTATATCCTCTAACCTGACTGCAGGGTAGTTCACCAAAGTCCTACCACCCTTCTCACTCTGCTCATATTTAGAACCAACTCACTTGGGCAAAGCTTCCTTGTTATTCATATATTCGCTGTATTCTTCCTGAGTATCAAAGTCCCAGCGGCCTAAGGGGCCCTTCTTGTTACCCTGTGATAGTACAGAATAAGCAGATGGGGAAGGAAGAGATGTGAGTGGAAAAGGAATTTTATCTCTGAATAAAACCAGATTCCCACAATCCCAGGTTCCACCATTAATAAATCCTACCCTAACAAATAATGTTTCCTATGTACTTATAAGGCAGGTATTATTCTAAACACTAACATATACCTTGATTCTCACAAAACCTCTAAAGTGGGGAATTATATTTTTACTTTCCTGGTGAAGAAACTAAGACCAGGGCTGGAGAGATGGCTTAATGGTTAAGGCATATGCCTGCGAAGCCTAAGGAACCCAATTCAAATCTCCAGGTCCCATGTAAGCCAGATGCACATGGTAATGCATGCTTCTAGAGTTCTTTTGCAGTGGCTAGAGGCCCTGGTGTGCCCATTCTCCCTCTCCCTCTCTCTGTCTCTAATAAATAAATTTAGAAAATAAACTCTTAATGGCTTAGCAGTTAAAGCATTTGGCTGTGAAGCCTAAGGACCCCAGTTCGATTCCCCAGGACCCACGTAGCATGCACAAGGGGGCACATGCATCTGGAGTTCATTTGCAGTGGCTGGAGGCCCTGGCATGTCCATTCTTTCTTTCTCTATCTGTCTCCTTCTCTCTCTCAAATAAATAAATAGAAGAGCCAGGTGTGGTGGTGCACACCTTTAATCCCAGCAATGGGGAGGCAGAGGTAGGAGGATCACCATGAGTTCAAAGCCACCCTGAGAGTACATAGTGAATCCAGGTCAGCCTGAGCTAGAGACCTTACCTTGAAAAACCAAAGAATTAACTAAATATTTTTTTTATTTTTATTTTTTGGTTTTTGGAGGTAGGGTCTCACTCTGGTCCAGGCTGACCTGGAATTAACTATGTAGTCTCAGGGTGGCCTCAAACTCTCGGAGATCCTCCTACCTCTGCCTCCCGAGTGCTGGGATTAAAGGCGTGCGCCACCACACCCAGCTTTTAGAATTAACTAAATAAACAAACAAAAAGTAAAAGAACTGGCATGGCCACAAAAAACCAATAAAATAGCAGAGGTAAAATTATATAAGGCTCCAAGATTAAACCATACTCTTGAATATGTAGCTTGGCTAGTACAGTGCTTGCCTAGCATGTATGAAGCCAATCCTCAGAACAGTAGAAAATAAATAAAGGCATTTGTTTGGGGCTGGGGTTTGTTTGGCTCAATGGCACAACATTTGCCTAGCATGTACAAGACCCTGGAGAGACGGTTCAGCTTGCTTGAAAGCCTGTCAACTCAAGTTTGGTCCTCCACAGCACCCATGTAAAACCAAATACAAAGTGGTGCAGGTGACTGTGAGCCCAACAAGCCTACAGCAATGGGAGGTGGAGTTAGGTTAATCCAGAAGCTTGCAGGTCAGCTAGTCTAGACTGTGCAGCAGCAAATAACAAGAAAGACCCTGTCTCAAAGAAGGGAAGAAAAGGATAGATACCTTCAGGTTGTCATCAATGTATGCACCCATACACACACAATTACAATTACAAAAAAAGAGAGATGGAATCATTTTTGTTTGTTTTTTGTTTTTTTGAGGTAGGGTCTTGCTCTAGCCCAGGCTGACCTGGAATTCAGTCTCAGGGTGGCCTTGAACTCATGTCAATCTTCCTACCTCTGCCTCCCAAGTGCTGGGATTAAAGGCGAGCGTCTTTAACCATGTATAATGGTACAAGCCTGTAACTACAGCATGTAGGAGATAGAGGCAGGAGGATCAGAAGATCTCAACCATGTAATGAGTTTGAGGACAGTCTGAGGTTAAAAAAAAGGGGGGGGGGGCTGGAGAGATGGCTTAGTGGTTAAGGCGCCTGCCTCCTAAGCCTAAGAACGCTGGTTCTAATCTCCAGCAGTTCCAATCTCCAGGTCCCACGTTTAGCCAGATGCAAAGTGACGCAAGGGTGCAATGCCGCACTTGACCACAAGGGGGCGCACACATCTGGATTTCGTTCACAGCAGCTGAGAGACTGCTGGCGCGCCCATCTCTATCTGTCTCCCTCTCCCTCTCTGGCTGTCTGTCTCTCTCTCTCTCTGTGTCTCTCTCCAAAAAAATAAATAATAAAAAAAAAATTTTTTTTTAAAAAGGAACCATACACACAGACAAAATAAAAACCATCCTCTTACCCAACCAGTACAGTATACTAAGAACAAAGGAACAGGAAAAAAGTACATGAGATTTCTTCAGAACTAATGATGTTGGTAGTGGGTTTTGTGTGATGTACGTGCCTCATGCACTTAAGTGTGGTGCCAGAGGACAATGTCTGATATCCTCTACTGACACTCATCCATGTATTTTCTTAAGATGGAGTCTCTCTCTAAACCTAGAGCTACCATTTTCATGAGCCCCAGTGATTCTCAGGTCTCCGCTGCCTATAGGACTGGGGTTACCAGCTCGCATATTCATGCTCAGCTGCTTACAAGAGTCTGGAGAATTGAACTCTGATAGTTTTAAGCCCTCATGCTTGCACAGAAAACTCTTTATTATTGTGCCATCTCCCCAGGCTCTTTGGTAGGGTTTTCTAATTTTTGTTTGTTTACAACAGAAGGAAACTTCAACCTTGACCAGAAGAAGTTACTACTAAAGATTACAATTCTTGGCTGGGCATGGTAGCGCTCACCTTTAATCCCAGGTCTTGGGAAGCAGAGGTAGGAGGACTGACAAGAGTTCAAGGCCACCCTGAGACTGAAGTCCAGCCTGGGCTAGAGCAAGACCCTACCTTGAAAAAACAACAAACAAACAAAAGATTGCAATTATTTCTATTTAGTATTAATGCTAGCTTGCTGTCTAGAATGGGAATCAAAGCCTGATACTTTGTTTCAGGAAACAGATTTTTTGGGGCTCCATCTTAATTATATTATGTAGATTCTAAGACAGCTAAGCTGCTGCTTCTATGACTGCAGCTGAGGTAAAGTGGGGCCCAGTAAATGAGACATGTTTTGAGAGCAGGAAAAGATGTGTTTACAGAGTGACTGCTCAAAGGTCCCAAGTATCCTTCTAACTTCATACCTGGTCCATTTTGCTATAATCCACTTCCTCGTCACTATCCACAGCCATGTCATCCATCCTAAAGCAAAACAGCAGGTAAACAGATGCTTTAGCTTTATATACAGACTACTGAATTGTATCCAGAAACCCACTCAACTAAGAGGCCATTTATCTAAATATGACCATTCCCTCAATCTGAAGCAAATACAAATGTTCACCCAAGTAAGAAGTACCTGTAGGTCCCAAAAGTAAAATTTCTACTTCATCCCTCCTCAGTAATCCTAATCCTTAACAGGGCCCTACGTACGTGGCTGGATAGCACTCTGCGTAACTGTTGGACATGCCAAAGAAATCACCCAGCTGTTTTTTGTCTTCTGGCTTCTTCAATGTATGTATGTTAAAGAAAATTCACTTCTTTCAGAAAAGCCTCAGGCAAGAAGAGCAAGGATTAGAGGCCTGGACAAGACAATGAAAATGCTCAGAAGCCATCTGTGACCTTGAATGGGTCCTCTGGGGAAGATGCAAAACATGGTTTCATCCTGGCCAAAATCCAGCATAAAAAGGAAGGAGTAGAGCCAGACGTGATGGTACTGCATTTGGGAGACAGAGGTAAGAGGATCGCCTTAAGTTCAAGGCCACTCTGAGACTATTGAGTGAATTCCAGGTCAGCCAGGGCTAGAGTGAGACACTACCTCAAAAAAAGTAGATACAGTAAAAAAGAAAAGCAGGCAAAGTTAGAATGAAAACAGAATAGCTCTTTACAACCCAGAAGAGTCAAGTATGGGGTTGCATTCTGTAATCTCTGCATCCTGGAGGCAGAGACGGGGGTTCACAAGTTCCAGACCAGCCTGAACTATGTAGAGATGCTGTCTCAAGAAAAATAAAAATAAATAAAACCCAAAAACAATTTTTTTAGAGAGAGCCAGAGAGAGAGAGAAGAAGACAGATAGAGAATGGGCATGCCCACAGCCTCTCAGCCACTGTGAAGGAACTCCAGGCGCATGCACCCCCTTATGAGCAAGTGTGACATTGTGTCCTTGCGTCACTTTGCATCTGGCTAAATGTGAGACCTAGAGAATCAAACAGGTGTTCTTTCACTTAGCAGGTAGACACCTTAACCACTAAGCCATCTCTCCAGCCCCCCAAAACAAATTTTAAGTAAAGGATATGATTCAGTGCCTTCCCAACCAGTAGAGCCAGAAAATTTTTCATTGATAGACTTGATCAACTCCTTGGCAGAGCCAGGTGCTGGAAGAAAAGACAACTCTGCTCAGCTTGAATTGATGTTCTCACAATCTCCTTCCCAGTAAATATTTCCAACTTCATTAAACCCTCCCCAACCCCTATGTTTTCTTTCCAGACAGGGTCTCATCATGTGGCCTAGGCAGACTTACAACTCTGTACTCCAAGCTGGCCTTCCTACCTCAGCCTCTGGAATTCAGAGATTGTAAGTAAGCATAGCCATATCTTGCTAATTCAAACTTTTCTTTTCTTTTCTTTTCTTTTTTTTTTGGTTTTTCGAGGTAGGGTTTCACTCTAGTACAGGCTGACCTGGAATTCACTATGTAGTCTCAAGGTGACCTTGAACTCATTGAGATCCTCCTACCTCTGCCTCCCCAGAGCTGGGATTAAAGGTGTGCACTACCACACCCAGCTTCAAATGTGTTTATAAGACAACAGAATCTTTTTATCTAATAAAATTTTAACCAAACTTCAATAATGAGGTACTCTGGTTGAGATGACAATAGGGTATCCAGAATACTATACATACAACACTCAGCTTTACCTTCTGAGAACTGGAGGAGCTATATTTAAGGACAAATATTGGGCTGGAGAGATGGCTTAGCAGTAAAGGCGCTTGCCTGCAAAGCCTAAAGATCCAGGTTCAATTCTCCAGAACCCATGTAAGCCAGTTGCACCAAGTGGTGCATGCTTCTGGAGTTCGTTTGCAGTGGTTGGAGGTCCTGGCTCGCCCATTCTCTCTCTCTCCTCTGTATCTCTCTCTCTCTGCTTGCAAATAAATGAATATAAAAGCAAACATTCCTTGTCTTTGCCCAGCAAATTTATCTTGCCTATTCCATAAAGTAAGACATGGTTCTTATGAGAGTGCAGAACTAGGAAGTCCCCTCATCCCACCTTCACCATCATTGAGTGATAGGACCCTGTAGGGAAAGCAAGACTATTACAGCCAATGCAAGATGGTATAGATAAGCTGGGTGTGGTGGTGCATGCCTTTAATCCCAGCACTGGGGACGCAGAGGTAGGAGGATCACCATGAGTTCAAGGCCACCCTGAGAGAATACAGAGTGAATTCCAGGTCAGCCTGGGTTAGAGTAAGACCCTACCTGGAAAAACAAAATTAAAAAAAAAAATAGATGCTATAGATACCACCCACCTTTGTCAACATCCACAGGCTGAAAAGAAAACAAAAACTCAGGTGAATGTCATTGTAAAGGATTGCACTCATTCCTCCCCAAGTCTGAGTCAACTCCATAGTTCACCCTTCCCCCATTTCCAGGATAGCTTCTACCTGTGGTTAGTTGACTCAGTTACTATTGTGGAGCCACAAAACAACTGTAGATCAGAAAGGTCCTATATCTAGCAACTCAGGCAGATTCAACTGGTACCAAGGCCCCACATCTCACCTCATCATCCACTTTTGGCTTCTCAAAGTAGCTGTGCCTTTTCTTTTCTTCCTCTCTCTCACGGTCACGTTCTCTTTCTCTATCCCGCTCCCGTTCTCGTTCTCGGTCCCTGTCCCTGTCTCGCTCCCTCTCCCTTTCCC
The DNA here is from genome assembly GCA_036365145.1 of Orientallactaga sibirica. Lineage (NCBI taxonomy): Eukaryota > Metazoa > Chordata > Mammalia > Rodentia > Dipodidae > Orientallactaga > Orientallactaga sibirica. The sequence goes on along the minus strand of JAEOAD010000005.1, from coordinate 46,973,784 downwards.
GTTCTCTGTATCTCTCCCGTTCCTTGTCCCGCGGTGTCTTGGTTGCAGAGGGAACATAATCCCCAATGTCTTCAAAAATACTGGGAAAACAGATATCACTAGTTGCTAAAGTAATACATACTTCTATTTATTCTGGTCAGTTCTACAGATTCTCACACCATGGCCTCTCCAAAAGGGCAAAAGACAACACTGATCCCTTTGCTCACATCAAGTGCTGGGGCTAGGATACATACTTCATGTCTGCCTCAGGAGGTTTCTTCTCTTCCAATTTTCCTACAATGCAGAGAGAGGAGTCAGGAACAGCTAGCTTTCAACACCCTTTAAGGGTTTTTAAACATTTTCACTTATTTGCAAGCAGAGAGAGGTAGGAGACATGTCAGTGCCTCCAGCCACTGCAAACCCCAGATGCATGCACCACTTTGTGCATCAGGCTTTATGTGGGCACTGGGGAATTGAACTCCAGATATTAGGCTCTATAGGCAAGCACCTTAACCAGTGAACAGTAACATTTTTATTAAGTTGCATGTGCCAGGGTCTCTTGCTGCTATAAATGAATGCCTGTCTGGCTTTATGTCGGGTAGCTAGGGAATTGAATCGGGGCTGACAGGCTTTGTAACCAAGTGCCTTTAACTGCCGAGCTATATCCCCAGCCCTAACTGTGGGAGTTCCTTGGAGGCAGTTTCTCACCCTAGCTTAGGCTGACCTGGAACTCATTCTGTAGCCCAGGCTGGTTTCAAACTCATGGCAATCTTCCTACTTAAGCACCCCAAGTGATGGGATTACAGGCATGAGCCACTACACTTGGCTTCAATTCCCTTTTAAATACCTTCTGTTAGAATGGACAAAATCAACCCATGCTTCCTTCTTCATGCTTCAAACCTAAACAGTGTTTTCTGAGTGGGTTAAGAAAACAGGATATTTGAGGGGCTGGAGAAATGGCTCAGCAGTTAAAGGTGCTTGCTTGCAAAGCCTAACAGCCAGGGTTCAATTCCTCAATACCTATGCAAAGCCAGATGTGCAAAGTGAGCTGGTCTTGGTCTGCAGTGGCAGGAGGCCCTCACATACACACACACATACACACTCACTCTCTCTCTCCCCCTCCCTCCCTCCCTCTCTTTCTCTCTCTCTCTCTCAGATAAATGATAAACCCCTTCAGGAATAGAGTTTCTCTCCCTATTCCTCCAGTACCTTTATCCTTCTTCTTGAGCTTCTTGTTTCGGGTACCCTGCCTCAGGTATGACAGGATCTGAGTGAGCTTGCTAATGACAATGTCATTTGTTGTCAGTGTAGTCTGGGCCTGGAAAACCCCAAGAATCAAGACTATTAACCCTCTGAGCATTCTCTTCATTCACTTAAATTCAAGTTATATACAATTAACTGGACAGAAGATATGGAAAATAAGGTATAGTAGGACATTCTAGACTAAAACAGTATACACAAAGACCCTCTAGCAAAAGTTAAAAGGTGGCCTGGAGAGATGGCTTAGTGGTTAAGATGCTTGCCTGCAAAGCCTAAGGACCCATGTTCTACTCTCCAGGTTCCACTTCAGCCAGATGCACAAAGGTGAGACAAGTGCAAGGTCACACATGCTCACTAGGTGGCACAAGCGTCTGGAGTTCGATTTCAGTGGCTAGGGCCCTGGCATGCCAATTCTCTCTCTCTTGATAAAATAACAGGGGCCTAGGAAGATGGATCAGCGTAAAAGACACTTGCTTGTAAAACCTGCTGGCCTATGTTCAATTCCTAAGCAACCCATGTAATATGGATGCAAAAAAGTAGAAAAAACAGGTTTGTTTGCAGTAGCAAGGGGCCTTGGCATGCACATGCACATACATAAGCAAGTGCAAATAAATAATTTCTGTTAGCTGGGTGTAGTGGTGCATGCCTTTACTCCCAGCACTCAAAGGATCGCTGTGAGTTTGAGGCCAGCCTAGGAGGACTACAGAGTAAGTTGCAAGTCTGCCTAGGCTAGATTGAGACCCTATCTCGAAAAGAAAAAAAAGTTGTGTTATGCCAGGCATTGTGGGGCACACCTTTAATTCCAACACTCGGGAGGCAGAGGTAGGAGGACTGCCATGAGTTCGAGGTCACCCTGAGACTACATAGGTAATTCCAGGTCAGCATGGGCCAGAATGAGACCCTACTTCGAAAAACAATCAAACAAAAAAAGTTTTAGTTTATTCTTATCCCAGTTAATTTTGATTTCCTTTTCTTTTTTCTTTAAATGTTTAAAGTAGGTATGAGCCAGGCGTGGTGATGCACACCTTTAATCCCAGCACTCGGGAGGCAGAGGCAGGAGAATCACTGTGAGTTCAAGGCCACCCTGAGACTCCATAGTGAATTCCAGGTAGAGTGAGACCCTACCTCGAAAAAAAAAAAAAAAAAGAAAAAGAAAGAAAGAAAGCTAAGGTAGGTATGAGCACTTCAGGGCCTCCTGCCACTACAAACAAATGCCAGAAGAATGTGGCACTTTGTGCATCTGGTTTTATATGGCTACTAGGGAATCAAACGGGGGGCCATCAGCCTTTGCAAGTAAGCGCCTTTAACCACTGGGCCCTCTCTCAAGCCCTAGTTTTCATTTTTATTTGCTTACATGTGTGTATGTATGTGTGATGTGTGGGTGGATGAGCCACAGTCTCTTGCCACCGCAAACAAATACCTATTTGGCTTTATGTGGGTAGCTAGAGTATTGAATCCAGGCCAGTAGGCTTTGCAAGCAAGCAACTTTAACTGCTGAGCCATCTCCCCAGACTCTGGGTAATCTTTTGATAGTTCCAGGAGACTGGTTTAGAGCTGGGGATATAGCTCAGTTGGTAGTGTTTGCCTAGCCTGCACAAAGCCCTCAGTTCAATCCCTACCAGCATATAAACCAAGTATGGTAGTACCTGCCTATAACCCCAGCACTTGGGAGGTAGAGGAAGGAGGATCAAATATTCAAGGTAATCCTCAGCTATATCAGAATTTCAAAGCCAAAATGAAACTTTGTCTCAAACAAAAACTAAGGGCTGTGGGCTGGAGAGATGGCTTAGCAGTTAAACACTTGCCTGTGAAGCCTAAGGACCCTAGTTTGAGGCTCGATTCTCCAGGACCCACGTAAGCCAGATGTACAAGGGGGCGCACACATCTGGAGTTTGTTTCCAGTGGCTAGAGGCCCTGGCGTGCCCATTCTCTCTCTCTCTACCTGCCTATTTCTGTATCTGTCTCTCTCTCAAATAAACAAATAAATAAAAATAAAACATTTTAAAAAATAAAAAATTTTAAAAATAAATTTTAAAAAAAGGGGCTGGAGGGGCTGGAGAGATGGCTTAGCGGTTAAACGCTTGCCTATGAAGCCTAAGGACCCCAGTTCGAGGCTCGATTCTCCAGGACCCACGTAAGCCAGATGCACAAGGGGGTGCATGCATCTGGAGTTCGTTTGCAGTGGCTGGAGGCCCTGGCGCACCCATTCTCTCTCTCTCTCTCTCTCTCTCTGTCTCTCTCTCTACCTGCCTATTTCTGTATCTCTCTCTCTCTCATAAATAAATAATAAAATATTAAAAAAAAAAAAAAAAAAAAAAAGGGGCTGGAGAGATGGCTTAGCAGTTAAGGCACATGCCTGAAAAGCCTAAGAACCCAGGTTCAATTCTCCACGTCCCAAGTAAGCCATATGCACATGGTGGTGCATGCGTCTGCAGTTCGTTTGCAGTGGCTGGAGGCCCTGAAGTGCCCATTCTCACTCTTTCTCTCTCTCCCTCTAATAAATAAAAATAAATCTTAAAAAAAAAAAAGGAGACTGTGGTTTAGATAAGAATATTAGCAGTGGAGATGAGGAAAAGTAAACTTGATTCAACTGAGACTAAAGAGATTGAAAACTGAACAGATCTTGGTGGTACGGTAGATGTAAACAAGACAGAGGCAAGACAGATTCCCAGACTTGAGGATTATATGAAAGGCACAAAATTTGGCTACTCACCTCCATGGTAGGACAATCAGCCTTGCTGCGGATCAGAGTGGTGGGGATATCTGTGTCTGCATATTCATCATCTAAGTCTACCACATAAGCCATGCGGCCTGGCAGGAACAGTTCATTTCGCTCATATGCTTTGCTCTTGAAAAGCATACGATAAACATTGCGGCCTACACAAAGGGGAAGAATAGCAAGTAGTCAATGAAAAACTTGTAACAGCAACCATTTATTAAGCTCTATGTCAGACACCAGGCCTAGGCTTTGCTACATTAAATCTTCTCAAGAACCCTATAGAATAGACATTCTTACTTTTTTTTTTTTTTTTTTTTTTGAGAGCAACAGACAGAGAGAAAGAGGCAGAGAGAGTAAGAGAGAGAATGGGCGCACCAGGGCCTCCAGTCACTGCAAACGAACTCCAGATGCATGTGCCACTTTGTGCATCTGGCTTACATGGGTTCTGGGAAATGAAGCCTCGAACCAGGGTCCTTAGGCTTCACAGGAAAGTGCTTAACCACTAAGCCATTCCTCCAGTGCACATTCTTACTTTTTTTCTTTTGAAGAAAGACATAGACAGACAGAGAGAGAGGGAGAGGAAGACAGAGATGGGCGTGCCAGCAGCCTCTCAGCTGCTGCAAATGAAATCTAGATGCATGCGCCCCCTTGTGGTCAAGTGCGGCATTGCGCCCTTGCATCACTTTGCATCTGGCTAAACATGGGACCTGGAGATTAGACCCGCTGGAGATTGGAACCAGTGTTCTTAGGCTTAGGAAGCAGGCGCCTTAACCACTAAACCATCTCTCCCGCCACATTCTTACTTTTTAATGATAAGAATACTAAAACTAAAAGAAGGTAATGGGGGAGGGTTATGATTGAAATATATTATGGTTTACCTAGCCAATGTGCAAGGACACTTCCAGCTACAGGCATGCTGTGGGTTAGGGTGAGCTAGAATTTCAGCTGGCTTTTCTAGGTACTGCTCAGTGTGACATAATGTCAGTGGTGCACAAGAAGCAGGCATAGTGTGATGGGGCACTCCATATAGTACTAGGGAAGTGGAGGCAAGATGATCATAAATTCAAGAACATCCTTTGTTAGAGAATTAGTTGGAGGTCAATCTGGGCTACATAACATTCTGTCTCAAAAAAAAAAAAAAAAAAAAAAAAAAAAAAAAAAAAAAAAAAGAGGGCCAGAGGAGATGGCTCAGCAGTTAAAGATGCTTGCTTGGAAAACCTGCCACGCTAGCTCAATTTCCCAGTATTCATGCAATACCAAATGCAAAAAGTGGCATGTGCATCTGGAGTTTTGTTGCAGCAGCAAGAGGCCCAGACACACATATTTTTTCTCGCTCTCTCTCATAAATAAGTAAGATAAAAATATAATAAAAGAGCTGGAGAGATGACTTAGCAGTTACTGCATTTGCCTGTGAAGCCTAAGGACCCAGGTTTGATTCTCCAGGTCCCATGTAAGCCAGATGCACAAGGGGGCACACGCATCTGGAGTTCAGCTGCAGTGGCTAGAGTCCCTGGTGTGCCCATTCTCTCTCTCTCTCTGCCTCTAATAAATAAATAAATATAAAATCCTTAAAATGTATATATAATAAAATATTTTTAAAATATTTTATTTTTATTTATTTATTTGACAGAGAAAGAGTGGGGAGAGAGAGAGAATGGGCACGCCAGGGCATCCAGCCACTGCAAACAAACTCCAGACATGTGTGCCCCCTTATGCATCTGGCTTACATGGGTCCTGGGGAATCGAACTTGGGTCCTTTGGCTTCGCAGGCAAATACCTTAAGTACTAAGCCATCCCTCCAGCCCCTAAAAATATTTTTTAAATAAATATATTATGTATATGTATGAAATTTTTCAATAAAAAAGTTACTTTTTTGTTTGTTTTGTGACACAGGGCCTCATGTAGCTCAGATGGGCCTCATATTCACTTTGTAGCTGTGGCTGGGCTTGTACTATTGATCTTCCTGCTTCTACCTCCCAAGTGCCAGGATTACAGACATGCCACACCACAACCAGTTTATGTAGTGCTAGGGACTGAACACAGAGCTGTGCATAATAGGTAGGTACTCTACCAACTGAGCTATATATCCAGCCCTTTTTAAAATTTTTGCTTGTTTGCTTAAAAAGGTTTAAAAAAAGAACACTAAGGCTGAAAATTAAGTGATTTACCTATAGTCATACAGCTACAAAGTAACAAAGCAAAGAATGGGATCCAGGCTGCCTAACACCAAAGCCTGGTTGGATTCCCACTGCTCTATACTGTCTTCTCAAGAACACTTCTTGGCCACATTATATTAGGCCCTGTGAGGAAGCTGGATAAGATTTAAGGCTTTGTGATATTGGGGGGTGGGGGGAAGCAGCTACACCATATACTCAATATTATAGACATATTGTATATATTTCATTTCTCTTCATCCCTAAATAATCCCATGAGGGGGCTGGAGAGATGGCTTAACAGTTAAGGCGCTTGCCTGCAAAGCCAAAGGACCAAGGTTCAATTCTCCAGGATCACATAAGCTAGATGCGCAAGGAGACACATGCATCTGGAGTTCCTCTGCAGTGGCTGGAAGCCCTGGTGTGCCCATTCTCTCTCTCTCTCTCTCTCTCTGCCTCTTTCTCTCTCTCAAATAAATAATAAAATAAAATATTTTTGTTTTGTTTTGTTTTTTGTTTTTCGAGGTAGGGTCTCACTCTGACCCAGGCTGACCTGGAATTAACTATGTAGTCTCAGGGTGGCCTTGAACTCACGGCGATCCTCTTATCTCTGCCTCCCAAGTGCTGGGATTAAAGGCATGCACCACCACGCCCAGCTCATATTTTTAAAAAATCATCCCATGAGGTATACATTAAGCTAATTCTTATGAATGAACAAACAGGAAGCAAAGTCATACACCTAGTATGGTTTCATCAGAAGGATTCAAATTTAGGTCTCTGGCTCCATATTCAGAACTTTTAGCCACTATCCATACTACCGTCTTCATTTTATTATTTTTTTAATTTATTATTTTTGGTTTTCATTTTATTTATTAGACAAAGAGGGAGAGAGAATGGGCACACCAGGGACTCCAGCTACTGCAAACAAACTCCAGACACATGTACCACCTTATGCATATGGCTTACAATGGGTACTGGGGAATTAACCTGGATCCTTAGGTTTCACAGGCAAACGCCTTAACCACTAAGCCAACTCCCCAGCCTTATTTTTGTTTTTCTTGAAGTAGAGTCTGCTATATAGCCCATGTCCTACCTCAGCCTCCTAAGAGCTGGGATTATAAGTGTGCACCACCACATCCAGCCCATCCTACCTTCAATGCATAATCAATGAAGACCTGAAAGAGCTTTCAGATTAACTGAGGAGACATAAATGAAATAACTAAGTCCATGTTTGAGTTCTATTAAGAGTATTATCTGGGAGGTTAGCTGGTTTGGAGGAAAAATAGAAAAGGAGATTGGACAGAAAAAAAGCACACCATGCTGACATCATTAAGTTCCCTACAACTCACCTAAAATGCAGTTACTACTCTAGAAACTGTACTCACCAAGACGTGTCTTAAATTCAATTTTGTTTTCAGGATCCTCATCTTTCCTGGAAAGATTTAAAAGAAAACAAATTTTTTTTTTTTTTTTTTTTTTTTTTTAACTAAATGTGTTCCTACTTTAGGGCTCAGCTTTCTAAACTGTGAAGCTTTCCCCAATATTTCCTTACTTCGTTTCCTTCTGGGGCTTTTCCATCAATTCCTCTTCCTCCTTCTCTTTGCTGGCAATCTCAGCCCGTACCTAATAAAGTTAAGCAGAAGTGCACAAAGAGGAAAGTAAGGCATATAGGGTCTTTACCATGCCTACATGATCAGGGAAGACTTCCCCAAGGAAGTAAAATTAGACTAATGCAGGATGAGTAGAAATTCGTCCTTCAGTGAGACTGCATTCAGCCCTTCTTCCAGACTTGATGGTTTGGACTATCATGTGTCTCCCTCACCTCACAAAGGTTCAAACAAGAGCACTCAACACTCTGGTATTCCTCTCCAACTCAACACCAGTACTCACTTTTTAAAATTTTTATTTATTTGCAAGCTGAGAGAAATAGAGAAGAGAGATAAACAGAGAAAGAGAGAGAATGGGTGAGCCAGGGCCTCTAGCCACTGCAAACAAATGGCAAATGCATGTGCTCCTGTGCATCTGGCTTTCTGTGGGTACTAGAGAATTGAACCTGGGGCATTAGACTTTGCAGGCAAGTGCCTTAACATTGAGCCATCTTTTCAGGCCCCAGGACTTACCTTCTGAAGCAGAGCAAAATCCAAGCCTTTCACCAAATGGGTATGTTCCATGTCACCACCCAAGAATTTGGACTCCTGAATCAACTGTCTTCTCTTCTCTGCAGCTGATTTGTCCCTGTACAAGGAAAGAGGCTGAATCAAAATAATCCTTTGTAAGTGACAAATGACTAGAGAAATGGCTGAGTGGGAAACAGAGCAGGGTAAGTAGAAGAAAGGTTATGATTCTGACATGATGAGGGAAACATTCCTTAGGGTCTCCATACTTACGCCTCAGCAGTGGGGCCCACAGCCCTATAATTAGCTGTGGTGCTAATCAGCTCAGTTTCCTCATAATCTTTGTTCACGCCATCTCTCCGTTCCTTGGCACGATCCCGATACTTCTCTGCTAGCTCTCTTTCTCTCTCAATTTCTTGTTGGCGTAGCTTGGCATAGTAACTGTGACCAGAGAAAAGAAATATGTAAGGCTCACCACCTGCTACCTCAGAGTAAATTCAACTATTCCTGCCTATTTCCCTAATGTTCATGCAGCTCTCTGATGAAAACCATTTAAGCTCTGATAGAATCACTGGTCATATCTTGATAGTCCTCAACATTATAAATACACTTTCTTCCACTTCACAAGTGTACTTTCAGTGCCACTGTGGGAAATTACATCTGTCACTACAAAACTCTTTAAAGCCACCTAAGTCTACAAATTTTCTGCAGGTTCAATTTTTCCACACAGCAATTAAAAAATCTCCTGAATTGCTGGGAGTGGTGGTACATGCCTTTAATACCAGCACTTGGGAAGCAGAGGTAGGAGGATTGTTCAAGGCCACCCTGAAACTACAAAGGGAATTCCAGGTCAGCATGGTCTAAAGTGAAACCCTACCTCAAAAAAAAAAAAAAAAAAAAAAAAAAAAAAAAAAACTCCTGAATTGTTATCACATTTTATATTTTGGATGAAAAAAACACAATCATTCTTAATCCCCAGAAGAGAGGAAAAGAAAAGTAGCATGTTCAGAAAGTTAATACCATATAAATAATAAGATTGATGAAAATGATGATGATGGCAGCCAAGATTTAATGTGTGATTTGCTAGGAACTGGTGCTAAGTGCTTACATGTATTATCAAGGTTGAAATTCCTAACAGCCCAATACAAATTATTCATTTTTAGAAATTATTTATTTGTGCTGGGAGTGGTAGCACATGCCTTTAATCCCAGCACTCGGGAGGCAGAGGTAGGAGGATCACCAGTGGGTTCAAGGCCACCCTAAGACTACATAGTGAATTCCAGGTCAGCCTGAGCTAGAGTGAAACCCTACCTTGAAAAAACCAGAAAAAGAAATTATTTATTTGCAAGCAGAAAAAGCATATGGGCGCATCAGGGTCTCTTGCCACTGCAAATGAACTCCAGATACATGTGCCACTCTGTGCATCTGGCTTTACACAGGTATTAGGAAGTTGAACCTGGGCCAGGCAGGATTTGAAAGCAAGCACCTTTAGCTGCTAAACCATCTCCCCAGCTCTGATACAAGATATTATCATTATCTATATTCTATCCATGGATTAGAGAGTTTATACTAAATATGCTAGGTTGTCCATACAGATACTAGTGAAGCCGGGCATGGTGCTGCACGCCTTTAATCCAAGCACTTGGGAGGCAGAGGTAGGAGGACTGCCATGAGTTCAAGGCCACCCTGAGACTACAGAGTGAATTCTAGGTCCACCTGAGCTAGAGTGAGTACAGTGAGACCCTACCTCAAAAAACCAAAACCAAAACAAACAAACAAAAAGCAGAAATTGGTGAAAAGGAGAATATACAGTCAAGCTGACTCCAAAGCCCTACATTACCACTCTAATTTATCACTCTTTTCCACTGAGAAAATAGAATAAGACAATAAAGTAAAAACCCAATCTCTACTCCTTTACCCCCAAGCAATATCTTCCTTAAAAAGAAAGAACCTAGGCTGGGGAAATAACTCAATCAGTTAAAAGTCCTTGTTTTGCAAGCATGAGACCTAAGTTCAAGCACCAGAACTCACACTTAAGAAAAAAGAAGGGGCTGGATCTTAGCTGTTAAGGTGCTTGCCTGTAAGGTCAAAGGACCCACAAAAGCCATATGCACAAGATGGCACATACATCTGGAGTTTGTTTGTAGTGGTTGGAGGCCTTGGCACACCCATTCCATCCCTCCTCCCCTCAAATAAATAAATAAATAATTTTTTTAATGGACGGCTTAGCAATTAAGGCACTTGCCTGTAAAGCCAAAAGACCCAGGTTCGATTCCCCAAGACACACATAAGACAGATGCACAAGGTGGTGCATGTGTCTGGAGTACATCTGCAGTGGCTGGAGGCCCTGGTGCACCCATTCTCTGCCACCTCCCCTCTGCCTCTTTCTCTTGCTCAAATAAATAAATTTAAAAATAAGGGGGGGGGGCTGGAGAGATGGCTTAGTGGTTAAATGCTTGCCTGTGAAGTCTAAGGACCCTGTTTTGAGGTTTGATTCCCAAGTACCCATGAAAGCCAGATGCACAAGGTGGTGCATGCATCTGGAGTTCGTTTGTAGTGGCTGGAGGCCCTGGTGTGCCCATTCTCTCTCTCTGCCTCTTTCTCTTTTTGTCTGTCACTCTCAAATAAATAAATAAACAAATTAAAAAAAAAGGGGGGGGCTGGAGAGATGGCTTAGTGGTTAAGGCACATGCCTGTGAAGCCTAAGGACCCAGGTTCGATTCTCCAGGTCCCACATAAGCCAGATGCACATGGTGGCACATGTATCTGGAGTTCATTTGCAGCGGCTGGAGGCCCTATGTGCCCATTCTACCACTCTCTCTGTCTCTAATAAATAAGTAAAAAATAAAATCTTAAAAAAAGAAAAAGGCTGGGTGTGGTGGTGCATGCCTTTAATTCCAGCACTCAGGAAGCAGAGGTAGGAGAAGATCACTGTGAGTTTGAGGCCAGCCTGAAACTACAGAGTGAGGTCCAGGTCAGCCTGGGCTACAGTGAGACACTACCTGTGGGGGAGATGAGAAGGGTGGGGGAGAGGAGGAGGAGAGCCAGATGTGGTAGTACCAGCTAATAATCCCAACACCAAGGAAGCAGAAACAGGCAGATCTCTGGGGCTTGCTAACTAATCAGTCTAGCCTAATTGGCAAGTTCCAGGCCAGTGAGAGACCCTGTCCTGTCTACAAAAGAGTAGATGTTGGGCTATAGAGTTCCAAGTCAGCCTGGGCTACAATAAGACCAAAAAAAAAAAAAAAAAAAGATAGCCCCCGAGAAACACACAAAAGCAATAACCCTTCACCTTTTCTTCTTCCTTCTTCGTGCAGCTGGGTCTTCATCCTCATTGTACTCTCTTGGCATCCTAAAAGATACAAAAAATTCACAGATAGTAAAATATATCTACAACTCTGAAAACCCATGAGGCTTTGAGGACTGAAGGAAAGGCCTCAGCCTCAGGAAGATCACTAGCCTGGACTACATAGCCAGACAAACAAATGTAAAAAGAAAAGAAAAATAGTAAGTTTCACAGGATAGACTCACATCAACAATTGAAGGTGAATACTTCTTAATGGACAATAGGAATAAGGGAAGGCATGAGAAATAGCCAAAATCACCAGAAAACTTACTCATGGTGACGTGACTTAGAAGGTGGTGCAGAGGTAGGTGCAGCCCTTGGGGTCATGAGAAGTTTCCTGAAGTCTTCATTGGTGAGTTTTGATCTATAAGAAACAACAAAGACTTTTTTTTTTTTCAGTTAATGTAGGAAATAGGACAGAAACATGAAGAAAGCATGGTAACCTTTACTAGTACCATGGGAAATACAAATGAAAACAAAGAAATACCACTTTTAACGTAGTTTTATTAAATCAGTATGAATGAAAATTTTAGGACAACAATACTCTCATATGATTTCAGGCAACATAAACCAGTATGATAACTATGAAAGGCAATTTGGCAGTATTTATTAAAGTTGAAGTATACATATATAACTGAGCAACTCCATTTATCTTTATTCAGCCTAGACAATTAACTGTCATATGTATGTAAGAACCTCTTGGGGGTTGGAGAGATGGCTTAGCAGTTAAGCACTTGCCTGTGAAGCCTAAGGACCCTAGTTCAAGGCTTGCTTCCCCAGTACCCACGTAAGCCAGATGCACAAGGTGGTGCATGCATCTGGAGTTCATTTGCAGTAGCTGGAAGCCCTGATGTGCCCATTCTCTCTCTATCACTTTCAAATAAATATAAATAAATAATTTAAAAAAGAACCTCCTGTAAAGGAGATACAATTCTAGCCTGGAAAATAATTTAAAAGCTGTTACAATCTAAATGTCTATTAATTACAGAATAATATCATTGATGGTACAAAAGATAATTTTTAATTTTTTTTTTGGAGAGACACAGAGAGAGACAGAGAGAGAGGGCGTGCCAGCAGCCTCTCAGCCGCTGCAAACAAAATCCAGATGTAAGCGCCCCCTTGTGGGCAAGTGCATCATTGCGCCCTTGCATCACTTTGCATCTGGCTAAACGTGGGACCTGGAGATTGGAACTGACATTCTTAGACTTATCAGGTAGGCGCCTTAACCACTAAACCATCTCTCCAGCCCAATTTTTAAATTTTTATTTATTTATTTGCATGGGGAGGAGGGAACCAGGTCTCTTGTATTGCAAATGAATGCCTGCCTGAGTAGGCTTTGCAAGAAAGCTTCTTTAACTGCTGAGCCATCTCCTGAGCCCTGAATCATCTTAATTAGTATATTGACAAGGACTCTCTCCTTGACCAAACTAGAGTCAGACTCTCTTTTGAGCCCTCTTCTGACTAGGGCTTTTGTTTAGCCTGATAACCCATCTTAAAATGAAATCCTTTAAAGCCAATTTAACAAAACCCCCATTCTTGCAATGTAATCAAGCTCTCTTCTCCTATCATGATATGTAAATAAGTTCTTTTCTCCAAGGAAGATTTTACTAAACAATATCATAATAGGATCAAGCATCTTGGCAATATAGGAGATTGACTTCAACTCCAATACAACTGAAACAAGTAGAGATTTATAGAAAATTACCTAGAGGAACTTGGTTAGGTACTGGGGAAAGGGCTCAATTCTTTGCTAAAACTAAGCTCAGCCACACAAGTACAAGGCTTAGTAAAAAAGAGAATTCAGAGGACCTAGAGTGATGACTTAGCAGTTAAGAGCTTGGCTGTGAAGCCTAAGGACCGCAGTTCAAGGCTCGATTCCCCAAGGCCCTAAGCCAGATGCACAAGGTGGTGCATGCATCTGGAGTTCATTTGCAGTGGCTGGAAGCCCTGGCATGCCCATTCTCTCTCTATCTGCCCCTTTCTCTGTAACTCTCAAATAAATTTTAAAAATTAAAAAAATAGAATTCAGAGGTAGGTGTGGTGGCACATGCTTTAATCCCAGCACTTAGAAGGCAAAGGTAGGAGGAGCGGCAGGAGTTCAAGGTCAGCCTGGGACTAGAGTGAGTACCAGGTCAGGCTGGGCTACAATGAGACCCTACCTCAAAAAAAAAAACAAGACAACAGCGAGGCGTGGTGGTGCACACCTTTAATCCCAGCACTCGGGAGGCAGAGGTAGGAAGATCACAGAGAGTTTGAGGCCACCCTGAGATTAATCATGTATTTTTTTTTTTTTTTGAGGTAGGGTCTCACTCTAGCTCAGGCTGACCTGGAATTCACTCTGTAGTCTCAGAGTGGCTCAAACTCACAGTGATACTCCTACCTCTGCCTCCCGAGTGCTGGGATTAAAGGCATGCGCCACTACACCCAGCTTTTTTTCTTTTTTTTAATCACGTATCTTTTTTTTTTTTATTTTTACCCTGAGATTACATAGTGAATTCCAGGTCAGCCTGAGCTAGAGTGACACCCTACCTCAAAAAACCAGGGGAAAAAAAAAAAAAAAAAGCAAAGCCAGGCTGGTGGCACACGTCTTTAATCCCAGCACTTGGGAGTCAGAGGTAGGAAGATGGCTGTGAGTTGGAGGCCACCTTGAAATTACATAGTGAATTCCAGGTCAGCCTGGGCTAAAGTGAGACCATACCTCGAAAAACCAAAAAAAAAAAAAAAAAAAAAAAAGACAAAAGATTGACCAGTCACAGTGGGGCATACTAGTAGACAAATGTCAAAGAGGATGAAACAGGAGTATCATGAATTCAAGGCCTGCTAAGGCTATACTTTATTTATTATTATTATTATTTTATTTATTTACTTGAGAGTATAGTATGTGTACGGAGAATGCCAGGGCCCCTTGCTTGTAAATTATCTGAAAACAATCTACAGACACTTGTGCTACTTTGTGCATCTGGCTTTTCGTGAGCACTGGGAAATCAAACCCAGGCCAGCAGGCTTTGCAAGCAAGTGCCTTTAACCACTAAGCCATTTCCCCAGCCCTTTTTGTTTGTTTTGTTTTTGATTTTTTGAGGTAGGGTCTCACTCTAGTCCAGGCTGACCTGGAATTCACTATGTAGTCTCAGGATGGCCTTGAACTCACAGCAATCCTCCTACCTCTACCTCCCGAGTGCTGGGATTGAAGGCATGTGCCACCACATCCAGCCCCAGACCTTTTTTAAAAAATATTTTTATTATTATCTATTTATTTGAGAGAGCGAAGGCTACTTTAAAGGGCTAGGGACTTAGCTCAGTGGTAAAGCACCTGCTCAGCATGCACAAGGCTCTAGGTTCTATCATCAATACTACCAAAAAATAGGATTCTTAAGTTAGGTCTTGGAGGCACAACCTTATAATCACAGTACTTGGGAGACTAAGGCAGGAGAATGATCAGTCTGACGCCAGCCTACACTACAGAGAGATCTTGTCTCAAAAAAAAAAAAAAAAAAAAAAACCAAAAAAAAAAAAAAAATAGCCAGGTATGGTGGTGGACACCTTTAATCCCAGCACTTGGTAGGTAGAGGTAGGAGGATTGCTGTGAATTCAAGGCCACCTGGGACTACAGAGTGAGTTCCAAGTCAGTCTGGGCTAGAGTGAGACCTGATCTTGAGAGGAGAAAGAAAAGAAAAGAAAAGAAAAGAAAAGAAAAGAAAAGAAAAGAAAAGAAAAGAAAAGAAAAGAAAAGAAAAGAAAAGAAAAGAAAAGAAAAGAAAAGAAAGAGAGAGAAAAGCCAGACATGGTGATTCATGCCTATTACTGCAGCACTTAGGAAACTGAGAAAGGAGTACTATGAGTTTAAAGTCATTCTGGGCTTACAGAGACCCTGGCTCAAAACTCAAAAAGGGGGCTGGAGAAGATGGCTTAGCGGTTAAGGCATTTGCCTGTGAAGCCAAAGGACCCAGGTTCAATTCCCCAGGACCCATGTGAGCCAGATGCACAAGAGGCCACATGCGTCTGGAGTTTGTTTGCAGTGGCTGGAGGCCCTGGCGTACCCATTCTCTGTCTGTCTCTCTTCTATCTCTCTCTGCTTGCAAATAAATAAATAAAATTAAAAAAAAAAAACTCGGGAGGCAGAGGTTGGAGGATCGCCATCAGTTCAAGGCCATCCTGAGACTACAGAGTGAAATCCAGGTCAGCCTGGGCTAGAGTGAGATCCTACCTCAAAAAACCAAATCAGGGCTGGGAAAATGGCTTAACAGTTAAGGTGTTTGCCTGCGAAAAGTAAGGACCCAGGTTCAATTCCCCAGGACCCACGTAAGCCAGATGCACAAGGGGGCGCATGCTTCTGGAGTTCCTTTGCAGTGGCTGGAGGCCCTGGCACGCCCATTTTCTCTCTATCTATCTGACTGTGCCTCTTTTCACTCTTTGTCTGTTGCTCCCAAATAAATAAATAACAAAAAAAGTAATTAAAAAAGAAAAACCAAACCAAAACAAAACAAACAAACAACCAAAAAAAAAAAAAAAAAAAAAAACAAAAAGCTGGGAAGATGGCTTAGCAGCTATAAGTGCTTGTTTCATAGCCTAAAAGCCTGGGTTTAATTCCCAAGCACCCACATAAAGCCGGCTGCAAGGTGACACACATGTCTAGTTATTTACTTACAACAGCAAGAGACCCTACTACACCCATACATATATACATAAATAAGTAAATAAACAAAATTTTAAACCAAAATAAATACATATTAATTTTATTTGGTTTTTTTTTTTGTTTGTTTTTTGAGGTAGGGTCTCGCTATAGCCCAGGCTGATCTGGAATTACTATGTAGTCTCACAGTGGCCTTGAACTCACAGTGATCCTCCTAACTCTTCCTCCCAAGTGCTAGGAATAAAGGCGTGCACCACCATGCCCAGCAAATACAAACTTTCAGGTTTGTTATTTTTGTTTGTTTTTTGAGGTAGGGTCTCACTCTAGCCCAGACTGACCTGGAATTCACTCTGTATTTTCTTTTAATATTTATTTTTCTTTACTTATTTGAGACAGAGAGAGAGAGAGAATGAGCGCACCAGGGCCTCCAGCCGCTGCAAACTCTGGATGTGTGTGCCCCCTTGTGCACCTGGCTCATGTGGGTTCTGGGGAATCAAATCTGGGTCCTTTGGCTTTGCAGACAAGTGCCTTAAATACTAAGCCATCCTCTAGCCCTAATTGTTTTTTTGTAATATTTTTTATTTTTATTTATTTATTTAAGAGAGAGAAAGGGTGACACACAATGGGTGTGCCAGGGCATCGAGCCACTGCAAACGAACTCCAAATGTATGTGCCATCTTGTGCATCTGGTTTACGTGGGTCCTGGGGAATCACACCTGGGTCCTTTGGCTTTACAGGCAAGCAACTTAACTGCTAAATCTCTCCAGCCCTGTTTAATTTTTTTTTTAATATTTTTTTTTTTATTTGAGCCAGGCATGGTGGTATACACCTTTGATCCCAGCACTCAGGAGGTAGAGGTAGGGGAGGAATGCAGTGAGTTTGAGGCCACCCTGAGACTATATGGTGAATTCCACGTCAGCCTGGGCTAGAGGGAGACCCTACCTCAAAAGAAAAAATGTGTGTGTGTGTGTGTGTGTGTGTGTGTGTGTGTGTGTGTGTATAGGGCTACAGAAATGGCTTAGCGGTTAAGGCATTTGCCTGCAAAGCCAAAGGACCCCGGTTCAATCCTGCAGGACCCATGTAAGCCAGATGCACAAGGGGGCACATGCATCTGGAGTTCATTTACAGTGGCTGAAGGCCCTGGTGTGTCCATTCTTTCCCTCTCTCTCACTCTTTGCCTCTTTCTGTCTCTCAAATAAACAAATAAATAAAATATATTTTAAAAAATATTCAGCCAGACGTGGTGGCTCGTGCCTTTAACCCCAACATTCGGGAGGCAGAGGTAGGATCACTGTGAGTTCGAGGCCACCCTGAGAATAGAGTGAATTCCAGGTCAGCCTAGGCTAGAGTGAGACCTTACTTCAAAAAATAAAAAAATCTATTGGCCCTGGCTAAAATTCCTAAGTCTCCAACATAAGTTGGATGCAAAAGGTGGTACAGGGCTAGAGAGATGGCTTAGCAGTTAAGGTACTTGCCTGCTAAGCATTAAGGACCCAGATTTGATTCCCTAGTACCTATGTAAGCCAGATGCACAAGGTAGCACATGCGTCCAGAGTTCCTTTGCAGTGGCTAGAAGTCCTGGCATACATAACCCCTCAATAAAAAAAAGAAAAAAAATATATATATATATATAAATATATACACACACACATTTTTAGTTTTTCGAGGTAGGGTCTCACTCTAGCTCAGGCTGACCTGGAATTCACTATGTAGTCTCAGGGTGGCCTTGAACTCATGGCAATCCTCCTACCTCTGCCTCCCAAGTGCTGGGATTAAAGGCGTGCGCCACCATGCCCGGCAATAAAATTTTTTTTTTTTTCGAAGTAGGGTCTCACTCCGGCCCAGGCTGATCTGGAATTAACTATGTAGTCTCAGGGTGGCCTCGAACTCATGGCGATCCTCCTACCTCTGCCTCCCGAGTGCTGGGATTAAAGGCGTGCACCACCACACCCAGCAATATTTTTTAAAATAAAGTGCTGCAAGCCACAGTGGCACACACCTTTAATTCCAGCACTCAGAAGGCAGAGGTATGAGTATCACTGTGAGTTTGAAGCCACCCTGAGTCTACACAGTGAATCCAGGTCAGCCTGAGCTAGAATGAGACCCGACCTCGGGGGTGGGGGGGAAATAAACAGTGGTGCAAAGTGTCTGGTATTTGTTTGTAGTGGCAAGAACAACTGGTGCTCACAAAAATAAGTAAATAAATAAATAAATAATGAAGGGATGGGGAGATGGATCAGTCATTAAGACACTTGTCTACAAAGTCTAAAAACCTGGGTTCAACTCCCCAGTGCCCATATAAAGGTAGTTTCACAAGCGAAGCCCAACAACCTGGGTTTGACTCCCCAGTACCCATGTAAAGCCAGTTTCAGAAAATGGCACATGCATCTGAGTTCCTTTGCAGTGGCAAGGGGCCCTGGTATAACCATTCCATTCATTCATTCTGTATGTCTCAAATAAATAAAAATATTTAACAAAAATATAGTTACAAATGATTGGACTTCTATGTGAGTAGGAATAAAACTCAGTAGCAGAAGCCAGTAAGCTAGAAAGGAGATATAAAGGGAATAGAAAGAGAGGGAGGGAAGTACTTAATAGAATAGTATTGTATATATGTAAGTAGAAGAGATTAATGGGGGCATGACTAATTTGTATCTCTTCATACTCATTCTGCATGATCTATATATAGTACAGCAAACTCTCAGAGGTGTGACCTTAAATTGAACTTTTTTATTTTTATTTTTTGGTTTTGCAAGGTAGGGTTTCACTCTGGTCCAGGCTGACCTGGAATTAACTATGTAGTCTCAGGGTGGCCTCGAACTCTCGGCGATCCTCCTACCTCTGCCTCCCAAGTGCTGGGATTAAAGGCGTGCGCCACCACGCCTGGCTTAAATTTAACTTTTTTAAAAAACTGGGAGGTCAATAAAATTTAAACTGTTTAACAACAACAACAAAAAAAAAACACAGAGAGAGAGAGATATTAATGGGGGTGAAAAGGCCTAAGTGAGGTCAGGGGAAGAGATTGAGTAAAGGAAAGGTGGAGGGAAAGCTAATCAAAATCTAAGAGGATACAAATAAATCATATGGAAACCTACTTTTCTGGACAATGGAACACTCAGAAGCCATAGACTGTTAGTAGGAAATTTTCAGTGCCAGGGATGGGATACCTTCCAGTGAGTTGTTGGCCAGGGAGGTCCCTGATACCCCCAAAACATTACAGGCCATTGCCAGGCACTTGGTTTCCCACCAGGAATAAATGGTAAGACTACTGCTGAAGATTCCACATACATGGGCTGCAAGGTCACTGAGAAATCCTGCTGGAGTTGAGCTGAAAGCCTCCTCTATGTGGACCAGCTGACAGAAAGCTGGAGAAAGCTGCACTGCATGCAGTTCAGTGGGAGAGAGAGAAAACACCAGGGAAGATACTCAACAGTGGACAATGCAAGCTTTAAATTTGGCCAGCCAGGCCAAATGAGCCAGTGGGGTGCAATAGTGGCATGTCTGTTATGGCGGAAACCAACCACTTTCTAATTGGACTGGAGGATCACTCCATGGGAGGGAATAATTCCTGATACTGAAAACCTACCACAGGGGTAGTAATGAACCCTGGGGGTGTAATGTCTGCTGGTGTCTGGCTAAATGTATATACTATTCTCACCAAACTGCCCAGTAAGCACTTCTCTTAATGTTCATACTCATATATTAATGCTACTCTCACTTTTGGTTAGAGAAGCTTCTCTTTTCAGAAGGCGGTAACCTTGGGATGACTCAGAAGGCACCATGGTGCTGAGAAGAAGTGACAGAGGAGTGCTCAGCACTGAAATATCTCTAACACAACTTCCAAGGCTCAGGGTCCACTGTGGAAGAGGTGGCAGAAAGAATGTAAGAGCCAAAGGAAGAGTAGGACTTTTTACAACGTGCTCCTCCAGACTCAAAATGATCTGGATATCCATGACCTCACAGTGCCTGACACTACCTACCCAAGACTATTGTAATAGGAGGAAAAGATGATGACATCAAAATAAAAGAAAGACTGATTGAGAGGGGGAGGGGATATGATGGAGAATGGAGTTTCAAAGGGGAAAATGGGGGGAGGGAGGGAATTATCATGGGATACTGTCTACAATTATGAAAGTTGTCAATAAAAAATAAATAAAAATTTAAAAAATAAAGGAACCTATTTTAAAAATCTAGAACCTTAGGGTTTAGCAATAGAGGGCCAAATAGTACAATTTTCTGGACATTCTCTCCTCTCTCTCTCTTTTTTTTTTTCAATATTTATTTATTTAGAGAATGCATAGGCTCACCACAGCCTTCCCCAAAATCCAGACAAATGTATCACTTTGTGCACCTGGGTTTATGTGGGTCTGGGGAACTGAACCTTAGCCAGCAGGCTTTGTAAGCAAGTGCTTTTTACTGCAGAACCATCTCTCCAGCCCCACCCTTTTAAAAAATTTTGGGGGGTGTGTTTCAAGGTTGCGGCTCACTCTATCCAAAGAGCTCACTCTGTAGTTCCAGGTTGGCCTAGAAACTTACAGTGATCCTCCTACTTCTGCCTCCTGAGTGCTGGGATTAAAGGCATGAGTTACAACATTCAGCACCCCACACTTTTTTTTGTTTGTTTTTCGAGGTAGGGTCTCACTGACCTGGAATTCACTATGTAGTCTCAGGGTGGCCTCGAACTCTCATGGATCCTCCTACCTCATGCGCCACCATGCCCAGCTCCCCACACATTTTTTAACCTTTTATTTTTCCTTCTTCCATTAATTTCTTTTGTCTCCCCTCCCCCGTCCCCTTTTTCATTGCATCCCTTCTCTCTGACTAGTCTCTCTTCTATTTTGATGTCTTTTTTCCCCTCCTGCATTATCCATGAGAAATTGATGGGGCAGTATTACATAAGTATTGCACAGCCTCCATGAGGGTTATTTTAGTCTATAATCACAATTTTATTGAAAAATTGACACAAAAGGGAACAGTGTTGTATACCTTACAAAGTCAAACATATTATCTTGGAAGAGTGAATGAACTTGTCATAAATTTTCTCATCGAAAACACAAATTCAGGAAGGTGTGTAGCTTATTATTCTTTTTTTTTTTCTTTTTTCTTTTTCTTTTTTTGGTTTTTTCGAGGTAGGGTCTCAACTCTAGCTCAGGCTGACCTGGAATTCACTATGTAGTCTCAGGGTGGCCTCGAACTCACGGAGATCCTCCTACCTCTGCCTCCCGAATGCTGGGATTAAAGAAGTGCGCCACCACGCCCGGCTCTTATTATTCTTTTCTAAACAACCTTCTGTGACCTTTCTGAACTTCTTGGTTGATTCGACATTTAATATTCTTTCACCATCACTTTTTCCATGGTCGTAGGACAAAATACTCACTGGTGGAAGGAATGAGGATCGTCCACATCGTGGCCATCTGGGGCCAACGGGTTGGAGAACGGCTCGCCTTTAAGAAAAAAAAAAAGGATTGACATTAATGTAAGTCGTCTCTTAATGGATCATAGGAGTGAGTGGTAGGAAAGGCAAGCGAGGCAGTGATAGAATGAATGCAGTGTAGCAAGTGCGGAAATGGGAAAGTACAAGGGGCTGGACGTCGCGACGTGCACCAGGACCGCGAGCCCCACCCCCACGTCTCAGAAAACAAGCAAGCAAGTACGTGAAAGGCGCAACCCACGGCCACGTACGACAGTGGGGGCTGGGGAGGGCTGGGGGAGCTCCACAGGTCCGTCTGTCCTCGGCCGGGACAGGAGCGACCCACCGAATTAACTGGCACGAGTGCTGGGCCTCCGAAGGCCCCGCGGCCTCGCCCGGCTCCAGGCGTCACACAGCACTCGGCTTAAATGCAGCCACAATACTGCGCCAACCGTCTCGAGTCTGCGGGGAAGAAAGAACGATTGAGACTTACTGTCTCGCTCCGGCATTTTGTCCTCGGTCTCTCAACGCCAGCAAGCCCCGCCGATCTCCACGAAAACACGGCGGCCACAAGCCCTTTCCCACAATGCTCTCTCCAGGTCGCTGGGTTTCCGGGGTAGACTCAGCGCGAGGAGATATCAGAGCGACTGCAATGCTCTCACGTCATTGGCTAGAATTATCCCCGCCCCTCCCCTCACCCAATCCGTGGCGGACTAGAGTCGGCGATTTCGCTAGAAGGTGTGCCATTGGGTGCTCCAGCATTAGCCAAGATGGCGGCGGCCGCTGCGAGTCGAGCGGTTGGGGCAAAGCTCGGTCTGCGTGAGATTCGTATTCACTTATGCCAACGCTCGCCAGGCAGCCAAGGGGTCAGGTGAGGCAAGGAGAGGCAGGCGGGCTTCGGGTCGCTGGGGTCGTGACCTCGACCCTCCGCGGGGCGGGGCGGGTGGCGGTGGGAGAGCTGTCACCCCAGCTCCAGCAGCAGTGTCTTCGGTTCCGCAGGGACTTCATAGAGAAACGCTATGTGGAGCTGAAGAAGGCGCACCCCAACCTGCCCATTCTGATTCGCGAATGCTCGGAGGTGCAGCCCAAACTCTGGGCCCGCTACGGTGAGTTCTGACCCCCCAGAAAACAAAGGGCCTCCCAAGGTCACGCAAAACTCGAACTGCAGCCTTGTTCTTGTCGATGGAGAAACACAGGTTAAGCCGGGCGTGGTGGCGCACTCCTTTAGTCGCAGCAGAGATAGGAGGATCGCTGTGAGTTCAAGGCCACCCTGCGACTAAATAGTGAGTGTCAGGTCAGCTTGGGTTAGGGTGAGATCCTACCTCAACCCCCTCCCACCAAAAAAAAAGAAAGAACACTAATTTAAACTTTTTAGAACAAACCTAAAATTATGTAGCTAGTATGTAACAGAATTAAGCTTTTATATTTTATATATTTTGTATTTGTGCCCCTTTCCTATATTGCCCCTCTCCCAGGCTTCTGTGGCTGGCTTCTTGTTAATTCAGATTATTTGCCTCTGACCATTTATATTACTACCCTAAAAAGGTATTCCCAACCAGGTTTATAATGTTAGCTACACAGAATGCTGAGGCATGAGGATGGCAAATTCAAAGCCTGCCTGAGCTATTCAGTGAGTTCAAAGGCAACTTAGTGAAAACCAGTTCCAAAATTTAAAAGTTAAAAAAAAAAAAAAAAAGCTGGGTATATAGCTCAGTTATAGAGTTGCCTAATAGGTAAGACTATCTGGGTTTAAGTCTCAATGCTAAAAAAGGCACCATATCAATTATTTAACAATACCCCAGCCTCCTCTTACTCAATTCCTACTTGCACTTTGAAAATATCTTTTTTATATAAGCTTATATACTTATCATGCAACAAAACCTTTATTAACATTTTGAACACAGATTCAGCTGTTGTTGAAACTGTAATTTCTAAACCTTAATTGGGGCAAATGGCAAGTGAAAAGTAATGCCATCCTTGGCGATGAAAATATCTTAATACTTAATAATATTGCCAAACACAATAAATTTAATGAATACTTAGGCTGAGTGGTTGGGATTTTAACCATTTCAACCATATCTGGGGGTGGGGAGAGTCACACCCTAAGACAGGTTGGTTCAACTAATGGACTTTGGTGGTATCATACACTAACAGTGGTCTCAAGAAAATGGCAGCAGTCTAGGAGACACTTTTAGAAGTGTGTTTTAATTTTTTTTTTCAAGGTAGGGTCTCACTGTAGCCCAGGCTGACCTGTAATTCACTATAGTCTCACAGTGACCTTGAACACAGAGAGATCCTGCTACCTCTGCCTCCCACTTGCTAGTATTAAGGGCATGAACCACCATTCCAGCCAGCTCACTTTTATTTTACTTTTTTTTTTTTTGACAGAGACAGAGAGAGGGGGAGAGGAAGACATAGAATGGGCGTGCCAGCAGCCTCTCAGCAGCTGTGTACAAAATCCAGATGCATGCACTCCCTTGTGGGCAAGTGCTGTATTATCTGGCTAAACGTGGGACCTGGAGATTGGAACTGACGTTCTAGGCTTAGCAGGCAGGCGCCTTAACCGCCTTGAAAGTAGTGTGTTAGTCGGGCGTGGTGGTGCACACCTTTTATCCCAGCACTCGGGAGGCAGAAGTAGGAGGATCACCATGAGTTCGAGGCCATCCTGAGACTACATAGTGAATTCCAGGTCAGCCTGAGCCAGAGTGAAACCCTACCTCGAAAAACCAAAAAAAGAAAAAAGAAAATAAAAGTAGTGTGTTGTGTAAGCCAGGCATGGTGGCAGAGGTAGGAGGATCACCAGGAGTTCAAGGCCACCCTGAGACTAAATAGTGACATCCAGGTCAGCCTGAGCTAGAGTGAGACCCTACTTCGAAAAACAAAACAAAAAAATAAAGTGTATTATACCATGTATTATTCCAGGCGGTCTATAGTAGGTTGAAGAATGGGACCACCAGCTAAGATTAGGCCCATATAATATCTTGCTCATACTATAATGCCTTCAGTAATCTTAAAGCTTCCTGAAACACCTTCCTTCTCATTGTGGCCACCCAGAACTAGTCAAAATTACCTCTACAATCTTTCTGATCTAATTAAGACTTTGAGATAAAGACAAAGACCTTTTATAATTTTGTAGCTCTGGTGTACATAGTACACACTTAAGTCATCTCTCTCTGCAGCATTTGGCCAAGAGAAGAATGTGTCTTTGAACAACTTCAGTGCTGATCAGGTAACCAGAGCCCTGGAGAATGTGCTAAGTGGCAAAGCCTGAAGTCTGTCCACTGAGGATTATAGTCAAGAGCCCCAGAATCTAGGCTCTGCTGGACTGACTACACTTGGGAAAATGTGCTCTTATTCCTTATAAAGCTTCTGCTGTAAAACGCTGTCTCCAGATGTTCTTGTTCTCATTTACCCTCTTGCACTCACTAAGGCAAAGCAATTTAATATAAAAAATAAAACTTTATTTCTCATATCCCTTAACCTTGGTGCTAGGGATTGAACACAGGGCCATTGAGCTAAATTCCCAGCCCCTTATTTCTCATCAAAAGCTGCAAGCTGTGGTTATCACATGCCAGTAACTCCCCAATCTGCTGAAGAGGATGAGGTAGGAGGATCATAAGTTATGCAAACAACCAACAGCTGCAAAAACAGAGTGGGAGGGGGGCTGAGGCAAGACCCAGGACTGCAGATTAAATAGTCCATGGGGGAGGACTGGTATGACAGAGAAGCCACGTCATCCATGAAGAGCTGTGTGCCGCAGAGCGTGTACTCTATCCCGAAGCTGGACTTCTTCCTGATGTCTTTCCAGAGCCTGCAGCCCTGACTGCTGCAGGAAGGCCTGGGCAGCCTGAGAACAAAGAAAAGGATTCAACACCTATGCCCTAAGACCCAATCCTACAGCCGCATGGGTGGTTAGCCCAATTCTTAGTTGAGAATACATTCACAACAAGCTAAAGGTTCTGGTCTGCAGCCCACATAGGCTAGCCTGGTCCAGAGAAATAAATACAGTGAGGACTAGAAGGGAAGGGTACCATGGTGAAGCCAGAGGCTCCTGAGCAGGGGACTGGTGTCCAGAAACCCACCTCAGGCTGATAAAGGAACAGCAGCTGCAGTAACTCCAAACTCTGACCTACTGCTTCAATGTCAGAGAGGGCCAGTGTGTTGAGCAAGCAGGAGAGCAATGGCCCTGGCCACAACCGCTGACAGTAAGCTGGACCCTTCTCTGCAACATTGCACAGAACTGTCAGCACCTGCAAACACATGGATATAATTGCTGTATATGAAAACCCAAGATCGTGATGACAGTATGGGCAATGTTTACTAAGTGTCCAAGCATCATTCCACTCTTCTATGCATGTCTAAGCCCTACAATCACCCCATGTGTAAGTGAACAAGCTTCAGGTGGATAGTAGATTTGCCCAAGGAAAGTAAGTAGCTCAGCTTAGGGATCTACACCTAGACTGGCCTGGCTCCAAAGCCAACCTCTCCATCTGCCAGTTCTCAAAGGGACTTCTAAAAACCTAGAACTTTTGTCCCTATTTTATACCTTGCAGGTCATGGCCTCAGATGACACCAATACGTACCATTATGCGCACAGCATTAGATAGTGGCAACAGCTGCAGGAGGGGCTCTATCAGGTCCAGCGAGAGCAAGGAGGTACACAAAGTAGGACTGTTTGCTGGAAGGGGAAATAGTATGAAGCACTTCTTTTTTTTTTTTTTTTTTTTTTTTTTGGTTTTTCAAGGCAGGGTTTTGCTGTAGCTCAGGTTAACCTGGAATTCACTGTGTAGTCTCAGTGGCCTCGAACTCTTGGCGATCCTTCTACCTTTGCCTCCTGAGTGCTGGGATTACAGGTGTGCACCACCTCACCTGGCTTAATATGAAGTGCTTTTAACTAAGGCCTGAACTGCTAATTCTACGCATTCCAGCCTAGGCCATGGGGAAGTATCATTTCTAAAGGTCTAGGCCCTGCTCATTCTGGAGTAAGAACTGCGGCTGTGGGCCCTCATGGACAAGGAATGCTTGTTCATACTGATGGTTGCCAACTTGCCTTCAAAGCATGTGCAGGAGAATTTTGGGATCCTCCGTGAGTCTCCAGACACACTCCCCCCATTACAAGGCTCTTGACTAGCACTTTGGCCCCAGGAGGATAAAAGTATGACACCTTAAACTACAACTTTTGGGGGCCTGACACTCCAGGGTTTCTGAGGGGTAATGGAACAGGACCTCCCAAGATATCCATCCTATCTCTGCAGCCCTGGAACTCTCTGCCTCAGGCTATTCTCCCAGCATGATTCCTGTCTCCAGAAGCTTCTAGCTATGAGGATTTACCAAAAGGCTGAAAGTGCCAGGGAGAAAAGGGTGTCCATGTTTGTAGCATGTATGTGCATGCATGCAGCACCTCACACACATGCCTGGGCTGTGATGTTTGTGTACATACCAGGAAATTAAGGGAACACATCTGTCTATGCTGCAGATGAGTCCCAAAGTGTCCTCAGGAGTGTTCATAAAAGTGTACACATGGGGGAGCTCTAATAGTACTTTCCCTCTTCTGGCTTCAGAAGCCTCAAAGTGGCCACCTGCCCCAGAGTCCTTCAGGATGACTGGTGGAGGGAGGCAGATTTAGCTGGGTGAATCTCTGCAAGACAGAGCACACTTCCAAAGCTTTAAATGAAGCTGGGTGTGGTAGGATTGCTGTGAGTTCAAGACCAGCCTAGGCTAGGCTAGAGTGAGAATCTGTCTCAAAAAAAAAGAGGTTGGAGAAATGACTTTGCAGTTAAGGTGTTTGCCTGCAAAGCCTAAGGACCCATGTTTGACTTTCCAGGTCCCCATGTAAGCCAGAAACAAGGTGACGCAAGCACACAAGGAGTTCGATTGCAGTGGCTGGAGGCCCTGGTCAATTCTCTCTCTCTCTCATAAAAAAAAAAAAATTACACAAAAAAAGAGGGCTGGAGAGATGGCTTAGCAGTTAAGGCACATGCCTGTGAAGCCAAAGGACCCCGGTTTGATTTTCCAGGTCCCACGTAAGCCAGATGCATGTGGTGGCGCATGCATCTGGAGTTCATATGCAGTGGCTAGAGGCCCTGGCATGCCCATGCTTGCTTTTCCTCTCTCCCCCTCTGTCTCAAATAAATAAAAATAAATTAAAAAAAAAAAAAAAGGGGAGTGCTAATTGCTTTAAATAGAGCATTGCTTATTTACTGAGCCTTTTTGCCAAGTCTGGGGAACAAGCAAAAGGAAGGAGGACTGTCATGAGTTCAAGGCCACCCTGAGACTTCCAGGTCAGCCTCAACTACAGTGAAACGTACCTAAAAAAAAGGGGGGGGGGAGGATGTGGGGCTGTCCTTATTTCCCTGAGTAAAGACAGGTCTCTAAGCTGCTCTTTTATTCCACCCAGAAAGAGCTAAGGCCAAGGCAATTTACGTATTGGGAAGGTGGGGGAAAAAGATTGCCTGACAGCCATTGGTAGATGGAAGTGCTCTACAGTGGTCCTTCCAGAGCCCCAGGTATCCCTGTGAAATGAATGTGAGGTAGCAGAATGCCCCCATGCTTGGCACTGACAGGGTAGCAGGAGGAGTATATAAAAAGCCTCCCCAACCACCAAGACTACAGAGTAGAACCCTTCTGTAGTGTTTTAAGTATCAATCCCTTGGTTCTCTACATCCTCCAATCTATACTGTTTCCTAACAGGTCTATTCCCTCCCTTGATTATTTTTGTTGTTGGTTTGGTTTGAATATTTTTTTTTCTTGAGGTAGGGTCTCATTCTAGCTCAGGCTGACCTGGACTTCACTATGTAGTCTCAGGCTGGCCTTGAACTCACAGCAATCTCCTACCTCTGCCTCCCGAGTGTTAGAATTAAAGGCGTGCGCCACCATATGCAGCTTGGTTTTTTTTGTTGTTGTTGTTGTTGTTTTTTTTTGAGGTAAGGTTTCACTCTAACCCACGCTGACCTGGAACTCACTCTAGTCTTAGGCTGGTCTCAAATTCACAGCAATCCTCCTACCTCTGCCTCCCAAGTGCTGAGATTAAAGGCTTGAGCTACCATGCCTGGCTGTCCTCCCTTGATTTTAACAAATATTTTGATGATGATAAAAGTCCAGTCCTATACGAATTGTAATACCTACCAGTGAGGTTGTTGAGGAGCCAGAGGCCCTCAGACAGTAGGCTGGGCTGTTTCTGAAGAAAAAACTCGAGAAGGATAAATAAGGCTGCCACAATACGTTCATCTCTGAGCTGCATTTGCCCTCCCACCGCTTCCACTGACACTTCTGTTAGCAGGTTACTTAAACACCGAAACACAGGGCATACAAGCTGCAAAGACAAATTGAAGATCAGGGTAGATACAGAACGGCAGAATATGAAGAAATATCTCCTAGACCCTAAATTGTCCTTTTCACCTACCAGTTCCAATCCTGCATCATCCGTTCTCTGGACAGCCCCAGCCAAGTCCAACAGCAGCAGCCCCAGAGTAGACAGAGCCCCATGGGTGATGAGCAGAGCATTGTTGACCTGGCTAGGTTAACAGGAAGTAAACAGTTACTGTCTATTTAATCTTTCCTTTAAGACAGAAAACAACTAGGTCTCCTAAGGAAAAGAAAGGACCACAGAGCCAGGCATGGTGGCACACATCTTTAATCTCAGAGGCAGGAGAAATGCTGGGAGTTTGAGGCCACTCTGAAACAACATAGTGAATTCCAGGTCAGCCTGGGCTAGAGTGAGACTCTACCTCAAGAAAACCAAAAAAAAGAAAAAAAGAAAAAAAAAGGAAAAGAAAGAAGGGACCACAGAGGAATGAAACTCACTATAGCATTTATTTTAGAAACTGAATTCAGTCTAAAGACCTAAGTCACAGGGAAGGTAGCCCTAGGAAGATCTGTGACATGTTTCCCAGTTGGTAGTTAGTTACCTGCAGATGATGTAGTGAAGGCACCAGGCAAACTCCACAGCAACCCCAAGGTTCAGCTTTGGGCCAGGCTGCATCAATTGCAGCATATTCTGGGGAAGAGTGGAGTCCAGAATAGAGCTGCCAGCAGAAGCAGGCTGTGAGCAGGAACCATGAAGGTACTATTGGCTCTTCCCAACCCCTTATAGCAAGAGAAAAAGTGTCCAAACTCAAAGTCCTTTCAATGTCCATCTGTAGACGTAGTTTTACTTACGGAATGATCTTCTCTGGAGCTTCCTTACTTTGCAGAAGCTGAGACAAAGCATATCCAAGGGCTTCCAGCACAGCCACATGGGGTGACTAGAAGTAGACAGGATAGGGATTTGACTCTGGAAAGTAGGTCATAAGGTCTCAGGAGACTTTTCAGCCCCTTGACACAGGACAGAGGTTGGAACTACCTTGCAAAGCCAGTGGAGCATGTGCAGAGGAATGAAGGGAGTTTTGTTATAGAGGGAGGAAGGGGGCACTAACCTGGATGCACGTAGCCAAGGCTGGAATAATGCCCTGTGGTAGTAACTGTCTTCTCACAGCCTCACTCTCCACAATGAGGTTCCCCAATGTGTACAGACACAGCTCCTGAGAGAAAGCAACAAAAACACTGGGCTGGGCTCATCTCCTATCATCAGGCCAAGGATGGGATGAGGAGGTTGGAGCATCCCTGTCCTTGAAACTCATGCGAGGGGAAATGGTGGGTGCACACTACTGTTTATTCTTCCTTCTACATGCAAAATTTTAAACTCTCAAGCCCAAAGCAAGGTAGGAAGGGGTAGGGCTTACTATGAAGTCTGAGCTGTGACCAGAGAGGTAAGTGAGGAGGTACGAAGTGGCTGGCAGGCAGGCCTCAGCCACCACAGACTGCTCAGAATGAGAGAGCTCATGTAGGCACCGAGCTGCCTCAAGCTGCAACAGGGCCCGGTTGCTGGTCAGGAGTCCCACAAGGGTCCGCATGCTGCCCTCCAACCTACATAAATGAACACCAGAATACTGCTAAGACGGTGGTCTGTTCCCTCCATTTTTTCCTGTTCCCAGAGAGCCCCAGCCAAACATTCAGCACCCACACTGACCGGATGAAGGTTTGCTGTGTCTCAGGATGCTGCAAGCCTCGACGAAGGCTGACCAAAGCCTTTTCTCTCTCCTTTTCATCTGTTCCCCGTTGGGCTAAGCGCAGGAACTGCTGAATCTGAAGCCCAAAAGGAAAACACACAGCTAGGAAGCAAGTCCCGAGTTCTTCTCTACTGACTTCACCTGCAACTCCTCCAATATCAAAACATACTAATATGGCTAATGAGCATCAACCTTTAAAAAAAAAAGTCGGGGGCTAGAGAGATGGCTTAGCGGTTAAGGTGTTTGCCTGCAAAACCAAAGGATCCCCGTTCGATTCGCCAAGACCCACATAAACCAGATGCACAAGAGGGAGCATGCATCTGGAGTTCGTTTGCAGTGGCTAGAGGCTCTGGCGTGCCCATTCTCTCTTTCTCTCAAATCAATCAATAGAATATATTTTTTTAAAAAGAAATCTCTGTGTGTGTACATGTTTGTGAGTACAAGTTTGCACAGACCAGAGTGCACAAGTGGCAGTCAGAGAACAACTTTGGTTGTTGGTCATCACCTTCCCATCTTGTTTGGGGCAGGGTCTCTTAATGGCTGCTCTGAACACTAGTCTGGCTGGCCTGTGTGCTCCTGGGATTTTCCTGTCTCATCTTAGGAGGCGCTGCGATTATAGAGGCTTGCTACTGCATCTGGTTTTACACAGGTTTTGAGCATCCAAACCCATGTCATCACACTTACACAGCAAGCACTTTTACCCACTGAGCTGTCTCCCCAGCCCAAGCACCAATCTTTGCAAGGGGCAGACAGGCAGGGGATCAGAACTGGTTCCTATTACCAGCCCTGCCACTTACTCCCAAAGAATGTGAACATGTTTACCCACCCGATAAGTATGAATAGCATATCTACTCTGCCTTCTTTTTTTGTTGTTGTTTTGTTTTTTTTTGAGGTAGGATCTACTCTAGCCCAGGCTGATCTGGAATTCACTATGTAGTCTCTGGCTTGCCTGGAACTCATGGCAATATGCCTACCTCTGCCTCCCAAGTGCTAGGATTAAAGGCATGTGCCACCACGCCAAGCTGACTCTTACCTTCTTATAAGAGTATTTTCAGGATAACATTTAAACTTCTCAGCCAGGGCTGGGGAAATGGCTTAGTGGTTAAGGTATCTGCCTGTGAAGCCAAAGGATCCCGGTTCAATTCTCCAGGATCCATGGAAGCCAGATGCACAAGGGGCACATGCATCTGGAGTTGGTTTGCAGTGGCTAGAGGCCTTTTATCTTGAAAAACCAAAAAATAAAAATAAAGAAAGCCTAGTTGGAGAGACGATAACAAACAACAAACTGGATGCCAAGACAGAATACCAACAGACCAGATGCAAAGCCTCTACAACAAGAAAAGAGTCTGGTGGGCTGGAGGGATGGCTTGATGGTTAAGGCATTTGCCTACAAAGCCAAAGGACCCAGGTTCAATTCCCCAGAACCCACGTTAGCCAGATGCACAAGGGGCGCATGCATCTGGAGTTCATTTGCAGTAGCTGGAAGCCCTGGCACACCCATTCTTTCTCTCTCTCTTTCTCTGTCAAATAAGTTAATTAATTTTAAAAAAGAGTCTGGTATATTGTTCCAGGAACTGAAAGTTGGACAGTGGTTAGGATGAATAAACTGGTAAAACAGGTAGAGGTTAGATCATGCTGAGTTTGGCACATCACCAAAATATTTTTTTTTAATATTTAAAAAATTTTAAATTTATTTGCAAGCAGAGAGAGAGGGGCAATGGGCATACCAGGGGCCTCTAGCCACTGCAAACTCTAGATGTATTTCTCCAGCCCCAGTTTGTTTGTTTTAGAAAAAAATATTTTTATTGGGCTGGAGAGATGGCTTAGTGGTTAAGGTGCTTGCCTGAGAAGCCTAAGGACCCAAGTTTGATTGCCCAAAACCCACGTAAGCGAGAAGCACATGCTTCTGGAGTTCGTTTGCAGTGGCTAGAGTCCTTGGTGCGCCCAAAAATAAAAGATAATATTTTTATCTATTTATTTGCAAGCAGAGAGAGAAAGGGAAAGAGAGTGGATGTTCCAGGGTCTCCTGTCACTGCAAATGAACTCCATACTCATGTACTACTTTGTGCATCTGACTTTACACGGATTCTAGGGAATAAAACCCAGGCCAGCAGACTGCAAACAAGTGTTTATAACTGCTGAGCCATCTCCCCACCCTGGTTTCTGGTGTTTTTTGATGTTTGTTTGTCTGTCTGTCTGTCTGTCTGTCTGTTTGTTTGTTTGTTTTGAGGTAGGGTCTCGCTGTAGCCCAGATTGACCTGGAATTCACTATGTAGTCTCAGGGTGGCCTTGAACTCTGGGAGATCCTTCCAGCTCTGCTCCCGACTGCTGAGATTAAATGCGTGCACCACTACACCCGGCTCTTGTTTTTGTTGTTCCAGGTAGGGTTTCACTGTAGCCCAGGCTGACCAGGAATTCACTATGTGGTCTCAGGGTGGCCTTGAACTCATAGCAATCCTCCTACCTCTACCTCCCAAGTGCTGGGACTAAAGGCATGTGTGACCATGTCCCAGAATTTCTGTATTTTATAAAATATTTTTATTTACTTGCAAGCAGATAGATGCACACTTAGAGCGCAGCAGAGATGGGCAGGCCAGGGCCTCTGGACACTGCAAACGAAATCCAGATGTATGAACCACTTTGTGCACCTGCTTTACATGGGTACTAGGGAATCGAACCTAGGTCGTTAAGTTTTGTAGGCAAGCACCTTAACCGCTGAGCCATCTCTCCAGTCCCAGTTTCTGTGTTTTAACAAGACGAATTAGGCCGGACGTGACGGCGCACGCCTTTAATCCCAGCACTCGGGAGGCAGAGGTAGGAGGATCGCTGAGAGTTCGAGGCCACTCTAAGACTACATAGTGAATTCCAGGTCAGCCTGGTCCAGAGTGAGAACCTACCTCGCAAAACAAAAAAAAAAAAAAAAAAAAAAAAAAAGGGTGGCAAGTGTAGAACCTTTTTAGAAGGCTACTATAGTATTGGGGGGGGGGAGTGGTAACTAAAGTGGAGAGGCACAGTAAGACTCCAGAATGCATCAAAAGGTATAAAATAAAGAAATTTTAAATCGGCTAGGATTTGATGATGGATGGATGTGTGAATGAGGGGTAGTGAGTAGCAGAGGATGATCCTCCTGCTTCTGACTTGACCGGAGGTGGAGGGCGATCGAGTGTGGGGCAGAGCTCCGGTACTCACGGGAGTTCGGCAGCGCACACCCCGCCGCGCATCCTCACCTCCGCTTCCCCAAGTGGTGCGGCGGCACCTTCGCCTGCAGCCTCCGGGACGTCTTCCCGCAGCAGCCTCTTGCTGACCAGCTGCTGCTCCCTCCGCGCCTTCCGCAGGGCTGCGGGCAGAGGAGGCCGCTCAGTCAGCCCGCGGCTCCACGCGGGAAGCTCCTTCCCCGATTTCCCACCGCCGCCTCCCCTTTCCTCGGCTCCCTCGCCCGCTCGCACCGGCCTCCCGCTCCCGGCGGCGGCGCCGCAGTTCCTCCACCCCGCAGGCCACCGGCCTGGGGCGGCCCAGCCCTCGGCTCCACATCGCGGGGTTGAGAAAGCGCGCGGCCGCGAGGAAACGCCAACTGCGCAGCCGCTGCCGCCTCTGCGCAGAGCGGGGCCGCGCGCTCGAGGGGGCGGGGTCGCGCTAGGGGAGGAGGGGCGCGCTAAGGGAGGGGGGCCGCGCTAGGGGAGGGGCGGGGCCAGGCCAGAATTCCCAGGGAGGGTGGAGCCGCTCTTCGTCTGGGCTTTTTCTTCTTTCCCATCCTAAAGCTGCCCACGCCAGCAGTGTGGACATCCTCTCAGCAAACACAGCTCCCCCCTTGCCCCACGCTCTAGTGTAACAGCTCCAAGCGTAGAGCCGCCATATTTCACCAGGAACTTGGCTTCCTCTGACCAGTGCTGCCCAGAATGCTCTCCACTACGACCAATACGCTCATCTTAGGGGTGGTAGAAATATAATTAGTTCACTTCTCTGCATAAAGAAGTTCCCAAAGCTGAGGATGTGAGTGCTTGCCCAGCATGCACTGAGTCCTAGATTCGATCCGCGGCACCATGTTGTTATTTTCTTCTGAGGGGTGGGACAGCAGGGTCTCACTAGCCCAGGCTGACCTGGAACGTATTCTGTTGTCCCAGGCGGGCCTCAAACTCATAGCGATCCTCCTACCTCAGCTTCCCAGAACTAGAACTAAAGGCATTAGCTACCACACCCGGCTCCCTTATTTATTTTTCTTTTTTGGGAGGTGGGGAGTTGAGGTAGAGTCTCATAGAGTGAAGGGCCAGAGTATCCTGGAACTCACTCTGTAGTGGCTGGCCTCGAACTCACAGCAATCATCCTTCCTCTGCTTCCCAAGTGCTGGGATTAAAGGCTTCCACCACCACGCCCAGCTTTTTAAAAATAATTTTATTTATTTTCAAGCAGAGAGAGATAGGAGAAAGAGAGAATGTACACACCAGGACCTCCAGCAGCTGCAAACAGACTCCAGATGCATGTGCCACTTTGCACATCTGACTTTACATGAATACTGAGGAATCAAACTCGGGTTGTTAGGCTCTGCAGGCAAGTACCTTAACCACCGAGGCATTTCTCCAGCCCTCTGTAAGGAAAGTATAAGAGAAAAGCAAAAGAGAACACCAGACTTGATCTCTACAGACAGACTTTTTTTTTCTTTTTGGTTTTCAAAGTAGGGTTTCACTCTAGTCCAGGTTGACCTGGAATTCTCTCAGGGCGGCCTCAAACTCATGGCTATCCTCCTACCTCTGCCTCCCAAGTGCTGGGATTAAAGGCGTGTGCCACCACGCCCAGCCAGACAGACTGTTTTTTGAGAGAAACAGTGAGGGACAGCAACTTCCCTGGAGATGTTGGCTGATGCATTGAGCCAGGCTGGGGTTCAGACTTATATGGAGGAGTCTAAGAAACAGACTGGCCTCTCTCTGCGCCTCCGCGCTTTAACTGTCCTCCCTGGCGTCTGAACGCTGGAGGCACCCGCCCCACCCCACCCCCTCTGCCTACTCCCATCCCAAGGCTTCCCTCCGCCCCCACATCTATAGGTCGCCACCGGGCCTCACCACCTCCTGGCCTCAGGACCCCAGGGTTTGCCCCCAAAAAGATGACTCACGATTTCAAACCTGTGAGACCTCATCTTCGCCAAGATGAAAGGTTACCCTCATTGGCCAGCTGGGGTAGATGAAGTTCCTGATGGAGTTGTAAAGCCACCCACAAACTACCCATATTCTTTTTTGGAACTCATGAAACTACTTTTTTTAGGACCAAAGGATATATTTCCATACTCAGAGAACAAGGAGAAGTATGGCAAACCAAATAAACGGAAAGGATTTAATGAAGGTTTATGGGAGATAGTTAACAATCCAAAAGTGAAAATTTCAAGTCAACAAACATCAACTAAACAATCAAATGCATCATCTAATGTTGAAGTGGAAGAAAACGAAACTAATGCATCAAAGGAAGATACTGATCATGAAGAAAAAGCCAGCAATGACGATGTGAAAAAAGCAATTGACATAACCACCCAAAAGCTGCCCCATGAGGAAGAAAGAGAAAGGCAGAAAAACAAGTAGAAACTGAGGCAGGAGTGGTAACAGCAGCAACAGCATCTGTTAATCTGAAAGTGAGTTCTAAAAGAGAATGACCTGCAGCTACGGAGGTCAAGATTCCAAGACCAAGAGGCAGTTCTAAAATAGTAAAACAGCCCTGTCCTTCAGAGAGTGACATGGTTGCTGATGAAGCTAAAAAGTAAGTAAAGGTGCAAGAGGAAAAACAGCTTAAAAAGCAACTTAAAAAGGAAGAGGATAAACCAAGAAAAGAAGAGATAAAAAAAAAAAAGGGGAAAAAAAGAAGTTGAATCAAAAAGGACCTAAAACTGGGGTTGCATCAACCTCTGATTCTGAAGAGGAAGGAGATAATCAAGAAGGTGAAAAGAAGAGGAAGAGTGGAAGAAACTTTCAGACTACTCACAGGAGGAATATGCTGGAAGGGCAGCATGAGAAAGAAGCAGCAGATCGAAAACGCAAGCAGGAGGAACAAATGGGGACAGAACAGCAGAATAAAGATGAAGGAAAGAAGCCAGAAGTTAAGAAAGTGGACAAGAAGCAAGAAACATCAATGGATTCTCTGCTTCAAAGAATACACGGAGAAATTAAAAATTCACTCAAAATTAATAATCTCAATGTGAACAGCTGCATCGAGGCCTTGGACAAGCTTGCTTCACTTCAGGTAACAATGCAACAAGCTCAGAAGCACACAGAGATGATTATGACACTGAAAGAGATACGGCGATTCAAGGTTAGTCAAGTTATTATGGAAAAGTCTATAATGTTGTATAACAAGTTTAAGAGCATGTTTTTGGTTACTGAAGGACATTCTGTCATCATACAAGTGCTAAATAAGTCTCTTGCTGAACAAAGACAGCATGAGGAAGCAAATAAAACCAAAGATCAAGGGAAGAAAGGGCCAACCAAAAAGCTAGAAAAGGAACAAACAGGTTCAAAGTCTGTAAATGGAGGATCTGATGCACAAGACAATAATCACCCACAGAACAGTGGTGACAGCAATGAAGAGACCAAACACAGTCATGAGGCCAGCAGCAAGAAGAAGCCATCTGGAGGAGAAACACTGAACTATCTTTGAAGGATACTGAAGGGACCAAACTGATGCCATGACAGGCTTCATTCAAGTAAGGTGCTGCCCTGACTAGGCCAAAGTTTCAATTTCCAGTAGGGGTGAACTCTGGGGGCTGAGTCAGTTCCTAGAGATATGTCCAAACATGTGCAGACATGTCCCTTTCGCCCCAACCAATTCAAATATGTACAAATGTAACTGTTGCTTGTTTAGCCAATCACATTAGGAGGTTACCTCACCTGCCTGAAATTCCCCTAGACCTGGCCACCAAAACCTAAGACCAATCAAAAAAACACAAGTACAGTTACTATTCAAATTAGCTAATCATGTTAAAAGACTAAAAGCCTGCCAAAATTCCTTTAGCTGTGCTTAAAAGGAGCCTGCAAGCTCCTCCTGGGGTCGCCATTTTGTGCGAGTGGTTGACCCCAGCATGCTGGCTAATTCTGCAGAATAAACACTCTGTGCTTTTACATACTATTTGACTCTGGGGTCTTCCTTCAGCGATTTTCGGACCCTTACAGATACTACCCTATATAATTAGGTTGACAGACCCAGGATAAAAAGAACCATTAATGATGTTTGTAATGGTTTCATATAGACTGCGGAAAGTTTTAAATTTTTATAAGCATAGGTTTTGATGTTTAAGACTTATTTGGGGGGATGAAAAATTCCTTTATCTTGTTGAAAAGTAATTAAAAATTGCTAATTGTATTTGTGCAGTATTAACCAACTACATTTTACAGTAGATATGGGAGGAAATCCACTTACGTTAAACTGCTTTTCAGACATGGTTGTAGCATATTTCTGGTATGTGTATGTTAATGTGTAATTGTTGGTAAAACAATGTCACATTTTTAAAATTAATTAATTAATTTATTTATTTATTTATTTTGGTTTTGCAAGGTAGGGTCTCACTCTGGTCCAGGCTGACCTGGAATTAACTGTGTAGTCTCAGGGTGGCCTCAAACTCTCGGCGATCCTCCTACCTCTGCCTCCCGAGTGCTGGGATTAAAGGCGTGCGCCACCACACCCGGCTCCAATGTCACATTTTTAAAAACCGCTACTTGGGGCTGGAGAGATGGCTTAGTGGTTAAGGCGTCTGCCTCCTAAGCCTAAAAATGCTGGTTCCAATCTCCAGTGGTTCCAATTTCCAGGTCCCACGTTTAGCCAAATGCAAAGTGATGCAAGGGTGCAATGCTGCACTTGACCACAAGGGGCCACACGCATCTGGATTTCGTTTGCAGCAGCTGAGAGGCTGCTGGCATGCTCATCTCTATCTGACTTCCTCTCCCTTTCTCTCTGTCTCTCTCCAAAAAATAAATAAATAAAAAAAACAAAAAAAAAACCCCGCTACTTCTATAAATCTTTACTCTTTTCCCAAATACTGTGGGTTTTGTGCATAGTTTTTACAAATCTTGAATTTGCCAGACTGTCTTTTCACTGTTGGTGGGTTTTTGTACAAGTTGGGCTTTTTTGTTTTGTTTTGTTTTGTTTGTTTTTCAAGGTAGGGTCTCGCTCTAGCCCAGGCTGACCTGGAATTTACTCTGTAGTCTCAGGGTGGCCTCGAACTCATGGCGATCCTCCTACCTCTGCCTCCCAAGTGCTGGGATTAAAGGCATGCGCCACCATGCCCGGCTAAGATGGGCATTTTTATGGTTGATAAAATGAAAGTAACATTTTATCAGAAGTTCCTTTTAATCTGTCTGTATTATGCTGCCTCTTTGTAAACAAGGGTGTGGTCTGTACTGCCTTTTTGTAATACAACTAGATGTCCAACTGATGTTGAACTGATTGTTCTAGAAGGTACAAATTCAAGCTAACTTTTGAAGGTAATTTAGTTTTATGGCTGGAATTTGAATAAAGTTTTTTTCCTTCAGAGAATAAAAAAGAAAAAGAAAAAGAAACAGACTGTACCAGGTGCAGTTGATAAAAACATCGTAGCAGTTTGTGTCCTTGTTCAGAATAGGCTTCTTCAACCAGGAATGTCTAAGGGAGGATACTCAGATGGTCTCTGGTCCTTCAAGGCCATCTAGACTAAGGGGAGTACATCAATCAGGGAAGGTGTCAAACTTAATGAGATGGAATAGCTCTGTGCCTTCTTTATTGCCTGCAAGCTTTAAGGATAGTTGTTCACTCTTTAGTTCCCTTTAGTTTTCATGGAAGGCTATTAACCCTTCAGAAAGAAACTGTTGGGGGAAAGAAAGGGTATCCTCACTTTCAAAATCCAAATTGTGGCCAACTGGATCCTACATAATCTAATTTTAGCTTTTTTTCTCCACTCGGGTCAGTAAAGCAAGTTCACTTTACGCAGCCCCAAAGATCTTCAATTTGTTATTTTTTTTTTTTTTTTTTTTTTTTTGGCTTTTCGAGGTAGGGTTTCATTCTAGTTCAGGCTGACCTGGAATTCACTATGTAGTCTTAGGGTGGCCTCGAACTCATGGCAATCCACCTACCTCTGCCTCCTGAGTGCTGGTATTAAAGGCGTGCATCACCATGCTCGGCCAATTTGTTCTTTAAACAAACTCTGCCCCCTCCACCTGCTGGGCTTGTGCACAGGTAACTATTCCTCTGTGTACAGACTTAAAGTGTCTAGAACCAATATCATCCTCAAGGTTTAACTCCAAGATAAATATGGTCACTAACATTCAGGAGGCTGAGGCAAGACTGCCGCAAGTATCAGGCCAGCCTGAGGTACATAGTTAGACCCTGTCCCAAAAAATAAATTTAAAAAAAGCCATGTTGTGATGGATAAGCAAATATTATAAAGCAATGTTATCTGTGGTTTGCAGGATGTAGTACCTTGCAAATGTTATCTTTGTTGGGGCTGGAGAGATGGCTTAGCAGTTAAGGTGTTTGCCTGCAAAGCCAAATTACCTTGGTTCGATTCCCCAGGACCCACGTAAGCCAGATGCACAAGGGGGCGCATGCATCTGGAGTTCGTTTGCAGTGGCTGGAAGCCCTGGCGCGCCCATTCTCTCTCTATCTCACTCAACCTCTTTCCCTCTCTCAAATAAATAAATAAAAATAAAAAATATTTTTAAAATGTTATCTTTGTTATGCAGAATACCAGGCCATCTGCTTGAATGAGATAACCTCTAACATTTTTTTTCTTTGCTTTTGTAACTTGTTAGGGTCTGAGAATTGTGCAGTAATGGAGACAGAGTCAGAAGTTAGAGCTCAAGTTGACAAAAGATTTTATTGAAGCCACGGGAGAACAGGACTGATTGATCAGGGACACAGCCAGACTTGGGACCTGAAACTGTGACCCAGAGGGTTGGGGAGCAGGGTTTTTAAAGAGGAAAACCACAACATGGTGGGCTTTTGATTGTCCTTTAAAATTATTGGCTGGTTCAAAAGTTTAAAATTTTGTGGGCACAAAGCTTAAGGTATGGCGGGAAGGATGTCTGTTGGAGTGTTTCTGGCTGCTAAGCTTTACAAGAAGTTTTAAAGGGTGTGGGGTAAGTCACTCAAGGGCAATAGATAGAAAATTCCGGGCAGCAGGAAAGAAAATGGAGTCAGTTAGGTTAAGTGGGACCTTACAAACTAGGCTTGTGACTATAGTCACGTGTTACTTGTTTGGCAATTTGTCCTTATAAACCTGACCTGATGTAACTGGGGGCTGCTCTCTCGAGTTCCTAACTGGAAGTGTAGTCCGGGCCAGAAATAAATGCCTCTATTTATTAATATCATATTCGTGTTGGATTGGTGAGTGACCCCAGACCCATTACAACGTGTGGTGGGGCCTTTAGTCCCAGCACTCAGGAGGCTGAGGTCAGAGGATCTTTATAGAGTGACCTACAAGCTAGCTAGTGAGAACCTGCCTCAGAAAATATATTTTAAAAACTCAGGGCTGCTGGGCATGGCGGCACATGCCTTTAATCCCAGAACTTGGGAGGCAGAGGTAGGAGGATGGCTGTGAGTTCAAGGCCACCCTGAGAATTCACCAAGTGAATTCCAGGTCAACCTTGGCTAGAGTGAGACTCTACCTCGAAAATCCAAAACAAACAAACAAACAAACAAAAACTCAGGGCTGGAGAAATGGCTTAGCAGTTAAGGCACTTGCCTGCGAAGCCAAAGGACCCAGGTTCAATTCCCCAGGACCCATGTAAGCCAAATGCACAAGGTGGTACATGTGTATGAAGTTCCTGGCACACTCATTCTCTCTTCCTCTCTCTACCTGCCTCTCTCAAATCATAAAAATTAAATTTTGGGGGGAGGGGGTTTCTGAGGTAGGATCTCGCTCTAGCTCAGGCTGACCTGGAATTCTCTATGGAGGCTCAGGGTGGCCTTGAACTCACAGTGATCCTCTTACCTCTGCCTCCCGAGTGCTGGGATTAAAGGTGTGCACCACCACACCTGGTAAAAATTAAATTTAAAAATATATTTAAATTGGGCATAGTGGGGAAGCCCTTAATCCCAGCAGAGGTAGGAGGAACATTGTGAGTTCGAGGCCACCCTGAGACTACAGAGTGAATTGCAGGTCAGCCTGAGCTACAGTAAGACCCTACCTCAAAAAAAAAAAAAACCTCAGGTGGTTGAAGGAACATGTTTGTAAAGCCTGCCACCCATGTTCAGTTACCCAGTGTTAGAGGAACAGAACCGAACCGATAGAATGAATTGTATTAAAAGGGAATTTATTGGATTATTTTATGGCAGTTCAACAATAGCAGTTTGCAGGCCTGAGAGTCAAGGAACCCTACAGCTGTTTAGTCCATGAGGCTGGATGCCTCAGCTGTCCCAATCCAGCACTGAAGGCCTGAAGGCTTCCTGGAGAGCCGCTGCTCTTCGGTCCACACTGGTCTTCAGTCCACACTGGAAAGCAGCACCAGCAGACAGGTGGGAGGAAGCAATCCTTTCCTTCCAAGAGCTTCCTTAGATAAAGGCTCCCCCTTCCCCCCAGAGGGAACATCCACTCTGGGGGTAGGACTCACCCTTCCTTCCTAGAAGAAACCTCAGAGACCCATTTATGAGGAATGTTTGTGGATTCCTAAACAGATCAAGTTGACACAAACTTAACCATCACACCCAGTACCCATGTAAAGTCAGATGAACAAAGTGGCACATGCATCTGGAGTTTGTTTGTAGCAGCAAGAAGCTTGTTCTCACTCTCTCACTCTGGCTCTCTCTCTCCAAATAAATTATTAAGAAAAAAAAAAAGCTCAACTCCTAGCCGGGCATGGTGGCACACGCCTTTAATCCCAGCACTTGGGAGGTAGAGGTAGATAGAGGTGGGAGGCATAGGTAGGAGGATCTCCAACAGTTCAAGGCCACTGAGACTACATAGTAAGTTCCAGGTCAGCCTGAGCTAGAGTGAGACCTTACCTCAAAAAATAAATAAATAAATAAATAAATAAATAAATAAATAAATAAAATGCAAAAATAAATAAATAAATAAAAAAACCTCAACTCCTAAACCTGGTGTGGTGGCGCACACCTTTAGTCCCAGCACTTGGGAGGCAGAGGTAGGAGGATCGCTGTGAGTTTGAGGCCACCCTAAGACTACATAGTGAATTCCAGGTCAGCCCGAGCTAGAGTGAGACCCTACCTTGAAAAACAAAACAAAAATAAAAACAAAAAACTCAACTCCAACTCCAGTGTTACCTATTCCAGACCACCAGACCAATGCTCCCAAAATGGAGTCACCAAGGACAGCAGGATGGTTACAGAGACAAGGAAGTGGATTATCCACATTCCTCAAGAAAC
Organism: Orientallactaga sibirica; assembly: GCA_036365145.1. Taxonomy (NCBI): domain Eukaryota; kingdom Metazoa; phylum Chordata; class Mammalia; order Rodentia; family Dipodidae; genus Orientallactaga; species Orientallactaga sibirica. Next base: position 46,930,799 of record JAEOAD010000005.1, on the reverse strand, counting down.
CACCCAGCCACTATTCCTTCCTTGCCTAACAATGCCCCCAGGTCATGGTTTCCTGCCCCCCCCCCAATCCCATAAATCGCCTGGTAACTGTTCTGGTCTCACACCCTAGATATTTGAAATGGCTAATCCTTCCCCCATCTAAAAGCCCTATAAAGCCCACTACCTACAAACTCAGGTTGGCTGTGCTCTGCTCTTGAGTCAGTCCTGGCCGCTCATACTTTTCCCAAATAAAAGCTTTCATCTTTGCCTCAGAGTGATCTGCATGGTCATGGTCACTCCCCAACCTTACAATATCTTTCTTCATAACCCTTTCATAGCTGTCACTAAGTCACAGTATAATTGTTTTATGTTGTCTCATCAAATACTCCTTTACATGTCCAAGAGAGTAACATCCTAGTGACACTTAACATTTGTTGCTTTTGTTGGTGTTTCCTGAGTCAGGGCCTCAAACTCACAGTAAGCCTCTACCTCAGCCTCTGGAGAACTGGGATATAGGTATTTGCCACCATAGCCAGCACTTAGGAATTTTTACTAGAGGCTCTAATTCTTAGAAAACTACATAGGCAAAGTATAAGTGAGGAAAGGGAATTGTTCTTTTTTTGTTTGTTTGTTTGTTTGTTTTGTTTTTGAGTTAGGGTCTAACTATTTCCTAGGCTGACCTGAAATTCACTATGTTGTCTCAGGGTGGCCTTGAACTCACAGTGATCCACCTACCCTGCCTCCTGAGTGCTGGGATTAAAGGCATGCACTACTACACCTGGCATATTATTTTCTTTTCTTTTCTTTCTTTTTTATGGAGGAAGGGACTTATTATAGCTTACAGATCCAGAGGAAGTTCCATAATGGCAGAAGCTGGCCTGCTTTCACAGGGCCAAACAGAAAGACCACAAGCCAAAAGCCACACAGCACAGCACACTTCAGGAACTCTAGCCAGGCACACTTTGCATATCTTTAGATTGAAATCTCAAACCCACCACCACACCTTAAGATACAACCAGTGACACAGCCTCCAGCCAGGTGCTACAGATGCAAACTACAAACTAATGAAACACTGAGTATATTGGGGGACATCTATTCAAACTAACACAGGAAGTATGCACCTTGGTAGGTTCTTTATGTACTGAGAATGCTGACCTTCTTTGTGCATTTATCCAGTGGTAGTGACCTGGGCCAGACCACAGAAAGGAAGCTAAAAGCTCATAAGTGTAAGATTATCCTTTCTGAGCCAGGCGTGATGGCACACACCTTTAATCCCAGCACTCAGGAGGCAGAGGTAGGAGGATCGCTGAGAGTTCGAGGCCACTCTGAGACTACATAGTTAATTCCAGGTCAGCCTGGACCAGAGTGAAACCCTACCTCGAAAAACAAACAAACAAACAAAAAAAATTATCCTTTCTGTTCATTGCTGCGAATAGCTAATGTGTGGAGTGCACATTCTTTTTTTTTTTAATTTTAATTTTACATTCATGTTGGTGCCTGCAGTAGCCACTTCCCTGTCCTCTCCCCTCTGAAGGGACCCTACTCATTGGGGAATGTGGGTCGTGCATTATGGGGGTAGCCAACAGTTATGGGGGAGGGGTAAAGTCTCTGTGCATAATGACCAACTTGTGGCTCTACCACTCTTTCCACTCCCTCTTCCACGAATTTTCCTGAGCCACGTTGGGTTCATTTTAGTTTTACTTCAGTGATGAGGTCTTGGGAGCCTCTGTGTCTCTGGATATCTGACTTAGTAGGAGTTAAATGTTCTCTGTGTTTATCTCCTTCAGCCTTGTTCTGGTGTCAGGTTCACCAAGAATGCTGCTCTCTTGCCCATTTCCCCCGTTACTCTGGTTTCAGCTGGGGACCTGGTGAGGTGCGATAGGCTGATCCTCCCTTCAGGTTCAGTGTCCATCTGAAAAAGACAAGCAAATTCTCCAATGGAGAGAGAAGTCAGTACCAGATAGATGGGAGGCCATTGTTATTTTTAGAGAGAATTTTATATGCGTAGGCCCTCTTATAGCCCACATTTGGTGAGAGCTTGATCTTGGAGAATGGGCTCATTTTTTGGATATGGTTTTGACTTGTTTCCCAGTTCCAGCTATGAGTTCCATTCCACTGAGTGGATCTGTTAGCCAAATCAAGAGCAGTTGGTTACCCACCATGGCTGTGTGCCACTATTGCACTTGTTTGAGCATCATGTCAGGTTGTTTACTGCTGAGTATCTTAGATTGCAAGTTGTTTGGAGAGTTGTCAGTCATTTTCCCCCAGTCGCTTGTGTATCACCCTCTGGCACTAGACAAGCTAACTGTCTGGGGACTGACCCTCTTCCAGATTCCAACCAGGTCACTCCATGTTTCATCTCAACAGCATATGGTGTCTTTGACAGTAGGGTCTTACCATTAACCTTTGGTGGGTCATCAAGAACTCTGAAAGAAATCTGTCTTCTTTTTTTTTGTTTTGTTTTCATTGTGAAAGTTAACTGCATGCTGGTGCTGGGAGTTACAAGTCACTGCCAAGGAAGATGAAGGAAGAAAAAGATAGGTAATATAAAAGAGAAAGAAAGCATAGAGAGGAGCGGGAGAGAGAGAGAGAAACAAGGAAAGATTAAGGTTAGTCTTCATGATGTCCTCTCCAGGTCCCAATGGTCCAGGTGTTCCCTCTACGGGCCTGTTGAAGGATCAATGTTTTAGCCTGTTGTTCAGAATCTTTTCTTAATATTTTATTTATTTATCATTTGAGAGAGAGGAAGAGGTAAATAGAGAGAGAATGGGCATGCCAGGACCTCCAGCCACTGCAAACAAACTCCAGACACATGAGCCACCTTGTCCATCTGGCTTATGTGGGTACGGGGGAATTGAACCTGGGTCCCTAGGCTTTGTAGGCAAGTACCTTAACCATTAAGCAATCTCTCCAGCCTGGGATTGTTCTTCAAATTGGCTTCCTTCCCTTAGAATTTAATTTTACCCATTGGAGTCAGCCAATGAAGCCTTCAATCTTTTCCACAAAACAGTAAATTAAATATCGACAGACCAGCCAGGCATGGGGCACACACCTTTAATCCCAGTACTCAGGAGGCAGAGGGATGTATGTATATATGTATATATCTACAGATCATCATCCTGCCCTCCACATCTTCTCTCTAGGCTCAATATCCTTTCCCAGCCCCAGGACAGCCATTTATTGAACACCTGCTATGTACCATACTGTGGCTAGGGATGGGGCCTGTGTCTTTACATCTTTCTCCTGCTATAGGCTGGCTTCTTAAATTCACATCTTATTTCTGGTGGAAAAGATGAGACAAGTTCTCAGGCAAAAACTATGCTGTGACTGAAGTATACTCAAACAGCTAACCCTCCCCCAACTACTTTTTGCTTCTTCCTGTCTGGCAACACCGTAAACCTTGTATGAATCAACTCCTGTTGTGTTCACTTTCCTGGAGAAATGTGAACAAATGTCCATTCACCCTGATAGGTCACTGAAAACAGATCAAAGGAATAATTCCACCCGAGTCCAGCTTGAACCAGTGAGTTTATTGACCCTGGCTTATAGTACCAGATTTAAGTCCCTCCTATAGAGTGGGCCTTATAATCTAATTGAAAAGCAGTTGGTCACACCCATAACTGATGTGCCACCACAGCCTATGTGATACCTCTAACACTATGAAAGCCAGCCAGCAGAAAGGGAGCTTTCAGTTCTGTCCTAGCTTGTTTTATCCATGTTCTTTTTTTTTCTTTTTCTTTTTCTTTTTCTTTTTTTTTTTCTGTTTTCTGTTTTCTTTTTCTTTTCTTTTCTTTTCTTTTCTTTTTTTTTTTTTTTTTGAGGTAGGGTCTCACTCTAGCTTGGGCTGACCTGGAATTCACTATGTAGTCTCAAGCTGGCCTTGAACTCACGGTGATCCTCCTAGCTCTGCCTCCCAAGTGCTGGGATTAAAGGCTGTGCCACCACGCACAGCTCCATGTTCTGCAACCAAAGTGTATGGTGTCTTCATCTACTTATGACATGCAACCAAAAAGAATGACAATAGCATTTATCATTATGGGAGCCTCCCAGGCCAACAACCTGTATAGCGGTAGCCCACCCTTGGCACTAGAATTTTTATTTAACAACCTTAAGCCTTTGTGTGTGGCTTTTTGCACTCATGCAGGATACCTTCTTTCAAATTCTTTTTTTTTTTAATTTTTAAAATATTTTATTTTTATTTATTTATTTACTTGAGAGAGAGAAAGAGGGAGAGAGAGAGTAAGAATAGGTGCACAAATGAACTCCAGACGCATGTGCATCTGGCTTACGTGGGTCCTGGAGAATCAAACCTGGGTTCTTTGGCTTTGCTGAGGGTGGCAGGATCTCTGATGGCCCGCCACCATCCATTCCCAGAAAGTGTCAGTTAGCCTCAGGAGTCAGCAGCTAGAGGGATACTAAAAGAAAAACACTGGGCTGGAGAAATGGTTTAGTGGTTAAGGCGTTGGCCTGCAAAGCCAAAGGATTCCAGTTCGATTCTCCAGGACACATGTAAGCCAGATGCACAAGAGGGCGCATGCATCTGCATCTGGAGTTTGTCTGCAGTGACTGGAGGCCCTGGCATGCCCATTCTCTCTGCCTCTTTTTCTTTCTCATATATATATATTACACACACACACACACACATTAGCAAGGTCCAATACATTATGAAAAGATTCTATCACTTGTGTCAATTGTTTTCTAAAAAGGGTAATATTGAGTACTGTGGCATGAATGGGAGGCACTGCTTCATGTAGCCACCCATGGTCCATAGTCATTTTCTGTGAGCCCTTCAGCCTCCTCATCTTGGAGTGCTGCTGTTGTCACAGGGCCACTGTGCATCTCTACATCCTGGATGGTCTCTGTGGAGCCAGATTGCACTGCTCAGCTTGGCTTGGGCCAAGACAGGGCCAGGCTTCACTCTTGCCTGCCATGCCTGCCACTGGAGCCAGCTCCTGAGTTCTAACATGTTCTGGGCCAGCATTGTGACCCTTGCCTTTCCATTGGCCACTCCTGTCTGCTGAAAGGGTCCTATGCTAGGCAGACAATCTCTACCCCTAGTATATTGTACATTACCTGCTCTGGGGAGATAACTGCCCACCCTACAACAAGCTTAATCTTTTATTCCACAAACCCGCAAAGTTTCCAAAAGTTGTCTAGCACAGCCTTTAGCTGTTATAATTTCCCCCCTTAGGAACTCCAGTTCAACACAAGTCCTGCCACATTTCCCTTTGAGGAACTGGGACAGACCCTTTGTCTGCTCTGCCTTTCTCTCTTCTCCCCTAAATTGCCCTACTACTTTATAGACCCCAATATACATTGTGGACCTGATTTACATACCACAGCCTTTCCTTCCCCATGAAGATAATTCACCATCCAGGAGGTTCAGCAAAACCACTAAAACCCTATACCAGTCCAGAGGCCAGTGCTGAATCAACCTCTTTCTTTTTAGAATTTTTTAAATCATTTTATTTTAATATATTCTATTTATTTATTTGAGAGAGAGAAAGAGGCAGGGGGAGGAGGGAGAGGATGGGTTCACCAGGGCCTCCAGCCACTGCAAACGAACTCCAGATGTGTGTGTCACCTTGTGTATCTGGCTTACATGGGTCCTGGAGAATTGAACTGGGATCCTTGGGCTTTGCAGACAGATGCCTTAACTGCTAAGCCATCTCTCCAGCCCATTATTTTATTTTGTTTTATTTTATTCTATTTTATTTATTTCAAAAAAAATGTCTTTTGGTTTTCCAAGGTAGGGTCTCGCTCTAGCTTTATTTAATTTAAAGAGAAAGAAGCAGAGAGAGAGAGAGAATATGGGCGAGCCAGTGAGGGCTTTGGCCACTGCAAACAAACTCCAGATATATGCATCACCAAGTGCATCTGGCTTATGTGGGTATTGGGGAATCGAACCTGAGTCCTTAGGCTTCATAGGCAAATGTTTAAGCACTAAGCCATCTAACCATCCCTGAATCAAACACACACACACACACATTAGCAAGGTCCAATACATTATGAAAAAGATTCTATCACTTGTGTCAATTGTTTTCTAAAAAGGGTAATATTGAGTACTGTGGCATGAATGGGAGGCACTGCTTCATGTAGCCACCCATGGTCCATAGTCATTTTCTGTGAGCCCTTCAGCCTCCTCATCTTGGAGTGCTGCTGTTGTCACAGGGCCACTGTGCATCTCTACATCCTGGATGGTCTCTGTGGAGCCAGATTGCACTGCTCAGCTTGGCTTGGGCCAAGACAGGGCCAGGCTTCACTCTTGCCTGCCATGCCTGCCACTGGAGCCAGCTCCTGAGTTCTAACATGTTCTGGGCCAGCATTGTGACCCTTGCCTTTCCATGGGCCACTCCTGTCTGCTGAAAGGGTCCTACGCTAGGCAGACAATCTCTACCCCTAGTATATTGTACATTACCTGCTCTGGGGAGATAACTGCCCACCCTACAACAAGCAAATCTTTTATTCCACAAACCCATAAAGTTTCCAAAAGTTGTCTAGCACAGCCTTTAGCTGTTATAATTTTCCCCCTTAGGAACTCCAGTTCAACATAAGTCCTGCCACATTTCCCTTTGAGGAACTGGGACAGACCCTTTGTCTGCTCTGCCTTTCTCTCTTCTCCCCTAAATTGCCCTACTACTTTATAGACCCCAATATACATTGTGGACCTGATTTACATACCACAGCCTTTCCTTCCCCATGAAGATAATTCACCATCCAGGAGGTTCAGCAAAACCACTAAAACCCTATACCAGTCCAGAGGCCAGTGCTGAATCAACTCTTTCTTTTTAGAATTTTTTTATCATTTTATTTTAATATATTCTATTTATTTATTTGAGAGAGAAAAGAGGCAGGGGAGGAGGGGAGAGGATGGGTTCACCAGGGCCTCCAGCCACTGCAAACGAACTCCAGATGTGTGTGTCACCTTGTGTATCTGGCTTACATGGGTCCTGGAGAATTGAACTGGGATCCTTGGGCTTTTTGCAGACAGATGCCTTAACTGCTAAGCCATCTCTCCAGCCCATTATTTTATTTTGTTTTATTTTATTCTATTTTATTTATTTCAAAAAAAATGTCTTTTGGATTTTCAAGGTAGGGTCTCGCTCTAGCTTTATTTAATTTAAAGAGAAAGAAGCAGAGAGAGAGAGAGAATATGGGCGAGCCAGTGAGGGCTTTGGCCACTGCAAACAAACTCCAGATATATGCATCACCAAGTGCATCTGGCTTATGTGGGTATTGGGGAATCGAACCTGAGTCCTTAGGCTTCATAGGCAAATGTCTTAAGCACTAAGCCATCTAACCATCCCTGAATCAACCTCTTTGTTTCTTTCCTTCTTTTCTTTCTTTCTTTCTTTCTTTCTTTCTTTCTTTTTTTTTTTTTTTCTTTATTTATTTATTTTTCCTTTCAAGGTAGGGTCTCACTGTAGCCCAGAACTAGGCTAGCCTTGAACTCACAGTGATCTTCCTACCTCTGCCTCCCAAGTTCTGGGATTAAAGGTGGGCACCAACACACCCAGCTCTTTTTAGAAATGTTTTAGTTATTTAGTTGCAAGCAGAGAGAGAGAGAGAGAGAGAGAGAGAGAGATGGAGAGAGAAAGAAGAAGAGAGGAGAGGGGAGGGGAGGGGAGGGGGGGGGGGGAGGGGAGGGGAGGGGAGGAGAGAGGAGAGGAGAGAGGAGAGGAGAGGAGAGGAGAGAAGAGAAGAGAAGAGAAGAGAAGAGAAGAGAAGAGAAGAGAAGAGAAGAGAAGAGAAGAGAAGAGAAGAGAAGAGAAGGGGACAGCAGGGCCTGCAGCTGCTGCAAATGAACTCCAGATGCATGTGCCACTTTGTGCATCTGGATTTATGTGGATATTAGGGAATCGAACCAGGGCTGTTAGGCTTTGCAGGCAAGCACCTTAACCACTGAGATATCTCTCCAGCCCCTCAACCTCTCTTTCTTTCTTTTGAAGGGACCAAACTGACACCATGACATGTTTCAGTAAGGTGCTGCCCTAACTAGGCCTAAATTTCAATTTCCTGGAGGGGCGGGCTCTGGGGGCTGAGTCAGTTCCTGGAGATAAGTCCAAACATGCCCAGGCATGCCCGAACCTGTCCCTTTCTCCCCAACCAATCAAAGATGTACAAATGTAACTTCTGCTTGCTTAGCCAATCATGTTAAAAGATTACCTAACCAGCTTAGAATTCCCCCTAGCTGTGTTTAAAACGAGTCTGCGTGCTCCTCTGGGGGTTGCCATTTTGTACGAATGGTTGACCCCTGCATGCTCGCTGATTTGGCAGAATAAACACTGTTTGCTTTTACATACTATTTGACTCTGGGGTCTTTCTTCAGCGATTTTGGACCCCTACTCTTTCCTTCCTTCCTTCCTTCCTTCCTTCCTTCCTTCCTTCCTTCCTTCCTTCCTTCCTTCCTTCTTCTTTCTTTCTTTCTTTCTTTCTTTCTTTCTTTCTTTCTTTCTTTTTTTTTTTTTTTGAGGTAGGGTCTTGCTCTAGCCCAAGATGACCTGGAATTCACTATGTAGTCTCAGGGTGGCCTTGAACTCATGTTGATCCTCCTACCTGTGCCTCGCGAGTTCTGGGATTAAAGGCGTGTGCTACCACACCCGGCTTCAACTTCTTTCTTAACTCTCTTGTGAGCACAATCCTTTTGTTAGAGGAAATAATTGAGTCAGTGAAAGTAATCAGGCAAAACCCACTTCAGAGAGAGGGAAAGAGCCTTTATTGAGCTTCATGGGCTTATATAGCTAGCTAACACCAAAAGAGACAGAGGCTCCAACCACTGATGGTGCTGCATTTTTATATCTTTTACAATCCTTTGTTTGAATCTTCCCTCCCTCTCTTGCAGGGGGGAGAGATTTACTGTCCATGAGTATAGGGCTAAGACATTCTTTTCTGTCAAAAAAAATTAACCATAGGTTGTTGTCTCCCAAGATAAGGTAGTTATATATTGTCTGAAAGGGGTCAGACTGGGAGTCATTTCCTGTCTAACTTTAGCTGTAAACTGTTTAAAGGTACCTTTCTGGCTACAATTCCAGAAGAGGGGAGAGCAAGATTTACTGCCTTAATGAAAATCTTGGGTGTATCCATATATATATATATATGTATGTTTGGTTTTTGAGGTAGGGTTTCACTCTAACCCAGGCTGACCTGGAATTCACTGTGTAGTCTCAGGATGGCCTGGAACTCACAGGGATCCTCCTACCTCTGCCTCCCGAGTGCTGGGATTAAAGGTGTGCGCCACCACCCCCGGCTCGTATTTATATATTTCTCATAGATACATTGATTTTACTTCATATAGACTCATATAGCATAGGAACACTAGAAATATGATATTTCTTGCCAGGTGTGGTGGCACACACCTTTAATTCCAACACTCGGGAAGTAGAGGTAGGAGGATTGTGAGTTCAAGGCCACCCTGAGACTATATAGTGAATTCCAGGTCAGCCTGGGCCAGAGTGAGACCCTACCTCGAAAAAGAAAAGAAAAGAAATATATTTCTTCAATATTATCTGGCGCAGAAAATGGGCATTAACCACTGCCTCATGTTCAGTTCCCTCAGTAATGCCTCATAGTTCAGGGTATCAGGTCATGTTCAACAAGACCCACAAGAGGCTGTGTGGCCTGTGGATTCCTTGTTTGAATTGGGAGCAGATGTGCACTCCTCAATTAACATTTCCATGAATTTAAAACAATTTCAATTAGCTCTTTCCTCAGAAGTCTTAGGGATACAAATTTGTGGAGGCTGCTGTAAATGTTTATCTTTGGGCTGGAGATGGCTTAGCGGCTAAGGCGCCTGCCTGCTAAGCCTAAGAATGCTGGTTCCAATCTCCAGGTCCCACGTTTAGCCAGATGCAAAGTGAGGCAAGGGCGCAATGCCACACTTGACCACAAGGGGGCGCACGCATCTGGATTTTGTTCACAGCAGCTGAGAGACTGCTGGCCCACCCATTTCTGTCTCCCTCTCCCTCTCTGTCTATCTCTCTCTGTCTCTCTCTCCAAAAATAAATAAATTAAAATTTTAAAAAATTTAAAAAATGTATATCTTCTATCCTTACCCCCTGGGACACTTGCTTCTTTTTCTTGGCAATACAGGTGATTTACTAACTAATCCAGCATTAATCCAGCCCTTCCAAGTACACAAAAATTGTACCTGGGAGAGGAAAAGAGAAAGCAAGGGACAAATGGAATTGCTTCCTCTGCCCTAATTGGAGTCGGGAGTTACCCCCAGTAATAGATGTAAGGAAATTCCTACAAGGAAGAGCCCCAAACCATTTAGAGATGGTGCCAATGTGATTTCAAAAAAGTGCTAAGTGCCAGGATGATCAGTCTGAAGCATTTATTAGGGAAACTTACTACAGAGTGGGACTGCATTGTTCTCATAAAAGACAGCAAAAGAAATATGTTCGACCTAGATATGTCTCTATTACAAGGAAGTCAGGAATGGAATTTGAGGGTTGAAGGCATTTGGCGAAGGGCTGAGATAGTTTGTTTTCTTCCTTCTTCTTCTACTACTACTACTTCTTCTCCTTCTCCTCCTTCTCCTTCTACTCCTCCTTCTTCTATTTTTTATTTATTTATTTTTTTGAGGTAGTGTCTCACTCTAGCTTAGGCTGACCTGGAAGAATTCAGTGTGTAATCTCAGGGTGACCTCAAACTCACAGCAATCCTCCTTACTCTGCCTCCCAAGTGCTGTGATTAAAGGCATATGCCACCACACCAGGCTCTGAGATAGTTTCTTTCAGTGTCCCTTTATCAATACCTGGGATTGTTTAAGGCTCTGTCTGGGGTTGAGAGAAGAGCATGCAGCTTGCAGAGGGACAGACTGTCAAAACACTTTATAGTTCTTGGTCAAGACAAGAGGAAAGAGGAGGATATCTGGGGTGTCCTATGGAAAAACTGTTAGAAATATCTTGCTTCCCAATTTCAGGGCAGGAAATGGATATTGTAAGTGACAAAGTTATTTGGCCAATATATTTCTGCCAAATACCATTATTTAAGAAAATTATTAAACATGCTAGGCATGGTGACTCACACCTGTAATTCTAGCAGTTGGGAGGAAGAGGCAGAAGGAGTATCATGAGATCAAGGCTAATCTAGGCTACATAGTGAGTTTTAGGCCAAACTGGTACAGAATGAGATCCTGCCTCAAAAAGCAAAATAAGTGAGTTGGAGAGATGATTCAGTGAGCAAGCGCAATTGCTGTACAAGCATGAGGACCTGAATTTGAACCCCAGAACCCTGCTGGATAGCTTTCTTTGTATCAGAAGGTACTATAAATGAACTTCTGGGGGAGAAAAGCCATCCACAGTCCTACCCAGCTGTGGGTCATGTATGTTCCACAACTAATATGCCAGGCAAGATATCCCCACTGGTGCAATAGTGTCATGAATGTTATGGGAGTAACCAACCACTTTCTGCTAGGCTTTGAGGCCCATTTCACAGGAGAGATTTCATGCCTGGTACTATAAACCTGTCCAAAGCCTATGGCTGGGGACATAGGGCCTAGCAGGGAACCTACCATTGTGGTTATGCTAAACAAATAGCATATCAAAGTGCCTTCTAAATATCTATATTTGTCCCCATAGATTTGCCTCAATCACAGAAGTGACTTACTACAATGGGGAGTGGTTAATGCAGAGATGCATAGCTGGCAAAACTGCCAAGACTAAGTGACTATGGCATGCTCAGCCTCAAACAGGACATCTAAACTACCCCCTCCAAAGCTCAGAGAACTTCATGGAAGAAGGTGCAGAAAGAATGTAGCAGAAAGATGGGGCAGAGGGCTGCAAAATGCTGTCTTCTGGATAAGACATGATCATTATCCTCATTAATTCATAGCAGCTGTGGTTCCTTACACACGATTGAGCCTGTCCATACTTCACCATAGATGGGGGAGGGGTCTACATGAGACTGTAGACCTCCCAGACTAGCTTATGGCAGTTAATGGTTGCTGGAAGAGAGGGAGTCAGGTTCATCAATGGTGTATCCACTGGTAAGTTGCCCATTCCATAATAAATAACCCATGATTATGCAGGCAACCCTAATTTAACTCAATGTGTAAAAAAAAAAAAAAAAAAAAAAAGCATGAATGTAAGAGGAGGATTAATGGGGAAGAAGAATGATGTTAATGGGAGGGGAGAGAATAAGAGAGGGTAATTAGGGAAAATAACATAAAAATCCACTACATACATGTATGAAAAGGTCAAAAATAGGGGGAGGAGGGCTGGAGAGATGGTTTGGCAATTAAGGCACTTGCCTGCAAAGCCTAAAGACCCAGGTTCAATTCCCCAGTACCCATATGAACCCAGAAGCATAAAGTGGCAAATGCATCTAGAATTTGTTTGCAGCAGCAGGAGGCTTTGGCATTCTCTCTCTCTCTCTTCTCTCTCTTCCTGCTTGCAAACAAAGAAACCCCTGTTTGAATCTCCAGATCTCACAGTAAGTCAGATGCAGTGATGCAAGAGCACAATGTCGCACATGTACACAAGGGGGCACATGCGTCTGGAGTTCATTCAAAGCAGCTGAAGGCCCTGGCGCTCCTGGTGCGCCCATTCTCCCTCTCTCTTGTTCTGCCTCTTTCTCTCCTTCATTCCCTATCTTTCTCTGAAAATAAATCAGGGCTGGAGGGATGACTTAGCAGTTAAGGCACTTGCTTGCAAAGCCAAAGGACCCAGGTTCAATTCCCCAGTACCCACATAAGCCAGATGCACAAGGTTGAGCATGTGTCTGGAGTTTATTTGCAGTGCCTGGAAGCCCTGGTGCACCCATTCTCTCTGTCTCTCTCTCAAAATAAATAAATAAATAAATAAATAAATAATGAAATTAATTAAAAAATATTTGAAAAAACAGGAAAAAAATGGGGAACAAAAGCTAGGCATGGCTGTTTGGTCACATAGGCCTGTAAACTTCAGTACTGAAGGGGCAGAGATAGGTTCACTGGGGCTCGCTAATGAGCCGGTCTAATTGAAAAATGGTGAGACTCCAGGTTCAGTTAAAGACTCTGTCTCAAGAAAATAAGAAAAAGCAATAGAGGAAGACACCCATCATTCTCCTCTGGCCTCTGCAAGTGTGAACACAGGACGCACACATGCATACAACACACAAAAGTAAAATCAAATCAAATAAAACGAGGGCTGAGGATGTAGCTCAATTGGTAGAATGCTTTCCTAGCATGGACAAAGCAGACCTGTATTGGATACCAAGCACTACATAAACTGGGTGTGGTGGTGCACACTTGTGGTCCCAGAACTAGGGAGGTGGAGGCAGGACGATTAAAATTAAAAAGAGGAGGGCTGGAGAGATGACTCAGCAGTTAAGGCGCTTGCCTGCAAAGCCTAAGGACCCCAGTTCATAAAACCATATGCACAAGGTGGTGCATGCATCTGGAATTCGTTTATAATGGCTGGAGGCCCTAGTGTGCCCATGTTCTGTGTGTGTGTGTGTGTGCATCTATGTTAAGAGGAGAGAAAGAAGAAAGGAAAGGGAGGACAGAAAGAAAAGAGAGGAGCCGGGCGTGGTGGCGCACGCCTTTAATCCCAGCACTCTGGAGGCAGAGGTAGGAGGATCGCCGAGAGTTCGAGGCCACCCTGAGACTACATAGTTAGTTCCAGGTCAGCCTGGACCAGAGTGAGACCCTACCTCGCAAAACCAAAAAAAAAAAAGAAAAGAAAAGAGAGGACCAGGTATGTGGTGCATGCCTTTAATCCCAGCACTCGGGAGGCAGAGATAGGAGGATCACCAAGAGTTCAAGGCCAGCCTAGGACTATAAAGTGAGTTCCAGGTCAGTCTGGGCTAGAGTGGGACCCTACCTTGAAAAAAAAAGCGGTGCATCTGTCTGGAGTTCATTTACAATGGCAAGAAGCCCTGAGGCAAGTGCGAACATACAGATACACACTCAAATAAATAAACTAAAACTCGGGGGGGGGGGTAGGAATAAAGTGGAGGAAAGAAGAGTTTTGTTCTTCATACTAACTTCATTAAACGATTTCGCCTTCCTGGAGTGCATACATGAAGTTCACAGTCTCTTCCACATATATCCAGTTACATGTTGAGGAAAATCAGGGACTTGGATTTTCAGAGCTAGGGAAAAGTTGAAGGAAACAGATGGAACTTAATGGTTGATACGGCCGCGACAGGAGAGGGGGACAGAGTACTGGCTCGAGACACTGGCGGGATTCATACTTTCCCGTTAGGACCAGACAAGCCAGAGACGCCTGAGTCATTCGGGCAGCACCTGGCACAGAGTGCCCGAAAGCCCTAAAGAATTCTTCCTGTTTTGGTTCCTCTCCCTGCAACATACTCCATTGCAATATTTCCTAGAAGAGAAGTGGGTAGGACTGTTGGGAGGAAGCAGACTAGTGAGCCGCGTTCACAGAGAAGGGAACACAGTGACACCCCAGGACTACGTAAACTTTTAAGGGGCCTCCAAAGACAGGACAAATAAGCTCCTCGAACCTAGAAGCCCGAGAGCACGGCTGTACAGAAAGGAAACCAAAGTCTTTCCCAGGATTGACCCGAGACCTAGGAACTCGCGGGACTTAGCGACTATGGTGAGTTGAGTTATGCGGTCTTAGGGTGGAACCAGGGCCACCAGCTGGGGCCTCGCTGACTTCCTCTGTCTTCCCAGGAGTGTGTGCCCTTCTTGTTGCTGCTGTCGCTGCTGCACTTCTCTGCCGCCTCGCCGCCCTGGGAAGAGCCCTGCGAGCTGGACGACGAAGCCGAAGCCATCAGGTGCACCTGCAACTTCTCGGATCCCAAGCCCGACTGGTCCAGCGCCTTCCAGTGTATGAGCGCGGTCCAGGTGGAGTTTCACGGCGGCGGCCGCAGCCTGGAGGAGTTCCTAAAGCGTGTGGACCTCCAGGCCAAGCCGCAACAGTACATGGACGTGGTCAAGTCTCTGCCCTGGCAGCGACTCACTGTGGCCGCTGCGCGGGTCCCCGCCCAACTCCTGGCTGGCGCCCTGCAGATGTTGGGCTATACCCGCCTCAGGGAACTGACGCTCGAGGACCTGGAGGTGACCGGCACCATGCCGACATCGCTTCTGGAAGCCTCGGGCCCTGATCTCCACTCTCTGAGCCTCCGTAATGTGACGTGGGCGGCCGGGAGTGCCTGGCTAGCCGAACTGCAACCATGGCTCAAGCCCGGTCTCCAGGTACTGAATATTATCCAAGCTCACTCGCTCGCCTTTTCCTGCGATCAGGTCCGCACCTTCCCGGCCCTCACCACTCTAGACCTGTCTGACAATCCCGGACTGGGCGAGAGCGGGCTGAACTTGGCTTCTCTGTCCCCACAAGTTCCCCGCCCTCCAAGTCTTAGCGCTGCGCAACACGGGCATGGAGACACCCCTCGGCGTGTGCGCCGCGCTGGCAACCGCGGGGGTGCGGCCGCACCATCTAGACCTCAGCCACAACTCGCTGCGCGGAGACCCCAGCGCCCCCGCGTGTGTCTGGCCCAGCGAACTGCACTCCCTCAACCTGTCATTCGCTGGGCTGGAGGAGGTGCCTAAGGGGCTACCCGCTAAACTCAGCTTGCTGGATCTCAGCTGCAACCGGCTGAATAGGGCACCTCGGTCAGATGAGTTGCCCAAGGTGAGTAACCTGTCTCTAAACGGAAATCCCTTCCTGGACTCTGGAGCCTCCAACCCCGAAGAGAACATTGGGAACTCAGGCATGGTACCCACCTGTGTAAGTTCATCCCTGGCAGTGGGGATGTCAGGAACTGTAGCTCTACTGCAAAGGGCAGGAGGCTTTGCGTAAGGCCCGAGGGAGAAGAATGGATGGGCTCTCATTACCTCTGCTTCTGCCAAAATGATCATCACTTCGTGACCAACCCTCCCTCTGCCTTACCTTTAATAAAATCTTAAACTACGGGTCCATGTCATTCACTTCATAGATCTTTCCTGGGTATCTGTTATATGTTGGACTCGATGCTAGATGAAGAATTTCTTACACTTAAACTTTCTTCGTTTCAACTCTCTAGAAATCCTACCTGCCCTTCCCAAGAAAAGCTCAGCAGGGACAAAGGGTGCAGAGAAATATCTGGCTTGAGCCATAAAAGACTGCAAATGTTTGGTGTGGGCTTTCTAGACAGATTACTAGCACTTATATAAAAGGATGCCTGGGTGATAAACTAGCTTGGAAGATGCCGGAATGTTTCATCCCCTGGGCACGTTTCAAGTGCCACAGGTAATAAAACCCAGAGCCATTTGCTCATTGCTTTCTCTCCCATCCCCTCGGGAGAAGCTGAGGTGCCTCCTGTCCTGCATGCTCTGAGTTTCATAATTTCAAGGTTTTGTCAAATTGATGGTGTAAAATTTTCTCTCCCCACAAGAATGGGGGCTTTTACTGGGTCATTTCCCCCCATATCATGGGGGATTGGGGCATAGGAAACAGAGATGAGATGGTCTATTCCAAACCAGAGATATACTGTTGTGATTGTACATATGAAGATAACCCTCTCAGACTTATTCTTCTTGTTTATTTATTTGCAAGCAGAGAGAGACAAGGAAAGGAAGTGAGTATGGGCACACCAGGGCCTCTAGCCACTGCAAACAAACTCCAAATGCATGAGCCACTTTGTGCATCTGGCTTACATGGGTACTGGGGAATCGAACCCAGGTCTTTAGCTTTTGCAGGCTATGCCTTAACTGCTAAGCCATGTGTCCAGCCCCCAGACTTATTCTTTTTAAAAATATTTTATTTATTTATTTATTTATTTATTTATTTATTTATTTATTTGAGAGAGAGGGAGAGAGAATGGGTGCACGCCACTGCAAATGAACTCCAGATGCATGTGCCCGCTTTTGCATCTGGCTTACGTGGGAGCTGGGAAATTGAACCTGGGTCCTTAGGCTTCTCAGGTAAGTGTTTTAACCTCTACGCCATCTCTCCAGCCCCCCCGACTTATTCTTTGATTTGCAAATAGGATAATATTTCAACCTCTTCCCAACTTACAAATCAACTGGATGCACTCTTTAAACCACGTTAATGCAGAGAATCAGAAATATCAGCTATCAAGAGACACTGTTCCTGCTGAATCCCTTCCTCCTTACAATAAGGTCCCTGAATAAATTTAAGGTTGCTGAGCATGGTAGCACATGCCTTTAATCCCAGCACTCGGGAGGCAGAGGTAGGTGGATCAACATAAGTTTGAGGACACCCTGAGACTACATAGTGAATTCCAGGTCAGCCTACCCTACAGGGGGACCCTACCTCAAAAAACCACCAAAAAAAGAAAAGAAAAAGAAAGAAAACTTAAGGTCTATGGATTTGGTCTCCTACCAATGGGACCCTTAATTACAAGCCTAAATTACCCTATCTAGATGTCACTGGCAATGCCTCTGCTCCTCTGTGCAAAGCCATCTCTCTTCATGCTCTGTACCCATTCCAGTGGCTAGGGAACAGAGCCTCAAAAGGTCTGTCTCCGTTGGGGCTACCATACTAGTGTGGCCTTGCAGTGCGTTTTCTCATTTTTCTGCTTCCCAGGGTCTGCAGATTTAAATCCTTACCAATGGAACCCTAAATAGGTCTAAATCCTGAAGAACCTTACCATTTCTGCCAAGGACAGTGAGGGCAAAGCTGCCACTCATACTCAGAAGAGGAGGGGACTTGAAACAAAAGGGGCGGGGGAATCAGCTTTGTAATTCTGCTACTGAGCTAGCTAGCCTACTTTATGTCTACTTTACCTACTGAGTCATCTCAACTCCCTTACTGCTTTTTGTTTGTTTTGTTTTTTGAGGTAGGGTTTCACTCTAGTCCAGGATGACCTGGAATTCACTCTGTAGTCTCAGGGTGGCCTCGAACTCACAGTGATCCTCGTACCTCTGCCTCCTGAGGGCTGGGATTAAAGGTGTGCACCACCACACCCGGCTGCTTGCTGCTGTGTTTGTTTGTCTCTCTCTCCCTCTCTCTTTCTCTTCTTTTTTTTTTTTTTTTTTTTTGGTTTTTCAAGGTAAGGTTTCACTCTAGCTCAGGCTGTTGTTTTGTTTTTTCAGTGTAGGGTTTCACTCTAGCCCAGGCTGACCTGGAATTCACTATGTATTCACAGGCTGGCCTCGAACTCATGGCAATCTTACTACCTCTGCCTCCCAAGTGCTGGGATTAAAGGTGTGCACCACCACGCCCAGCCCCTTATTGCATTTTTAAAAAACTATTTATTCAGAGACAGAGAGAGCGAGTGAATATGGGAGCACCAAGGCTTCTTGCCACTGCAAACAAACTCCAGATGCATATGCCATTTTGTGCACCTGGATTATGTGGGTACTGGGGAACTGAGCCCAGGCTTTACAACTAGTGCCTTTAACCTCTGAACCATCTCTCCAGCCCCCTTACTGCTTCTTTTAACATCCCAAAGACCTCAGGATCTTTGTATTTGTTGATGCCTAATCCCCAGAATGCCAGTATTTGAAAACAAAGCTTTTAATGTAGTAATTATATTAATTATAAGACTTGATCCAGGACTGGAGAAATGGCTTAGTAGTCAAGGCGCGCTTGCCTGTGAAGCCTACAGACCCAGGCAAGTTGGATTCCCCAGTATCCACATAAGCCACATGCACAAGGTGGCGCATCTGTCTACAGTTCATTTGCAGTGGTTGGAGGTCCTGGCATGCCCATTGTCTCTCTATCTGCCTCTTCCTTTCTCTCTCTCTCTCCCTCCCCTCCTTCTCTATCTTAAATAAATCAATAAATTTTTAAAGACTTGTTCCAATAAAATTAGTGTTCTTGGGCGGGAGGGATGGCTTAACCGTTAATGCATTTGCCTGCAAGGCTAAAGGACCCAGGTTCGATTCCCCAGGGCCCAAGTTAGCCAGATGTACACGTCTGGAGGTTGTTTGCAGTGGCTAGACGCCCAGGAGCACCCATTCTCTCTCTCCATCTCCTTCCCTCCCTCTCTGACTGTCAAATAAATAAATACAAATTTAAAAAAATAAAAAATTAAACAACAAAATTAGTGTTCTTATAAGAAGAGACACAGGAAGCCCACACATGCTGTCTCTGACTCATCATACACACACTGATGTGAAGATGTAGAATGTGAAAAAGTGGTCATTTACAAGAAAGAAAGTGAGCCCTCACCAGAACCAATAATCCTTGCCCTTGATATTGGATTTTTAGCTTCCAGAACTGTGAGAAAGTAAAATTTCTGTTGTGTGTAAGCTAGTCAGTCTCTGATTTAAGAAAATAGTGGTTTTTGTAGTTAAATTCTCATTGCTGGGACAAAACACCCAATCAAAAGCAGCTGATGGGAGAAAAGGACTTATTTTGACTTGGAGTCTTCAGGGATCGTTTCATGATGGCAGGGGACAGCATGACATGAGCAGAGGCTGGACATCACCTCTGCCACAGCAGGTGGAAAAACACTGACAAACTGGGGCTAATAAAACCTCAAGGTCTTCCCCAGTGACACACCTCCTCCAGGAAGGCTCTACCTCCCAAATTGCAACTGGGGAGCAAGCATTCAGAACACATGATTTTATGGGAAACATCTGATTCAAATCACTACAGTGGTAACCAATTGTGATAGTGCTGTAAAGATGAATGAAATAGAAGAAGGGAGAAGACAATATAAGGATTTATATAGGATTTTATTTATATATAATATAGGATATGTATAGGCTTTCTAGAGAAGGTCTCTTTGGTAAGAAATATTTGAATTGGGAGAACTTAAGGTTATATAGGGTAATATCACGTCAGGCAGAAAGAATAGCAAATACAAAGCTCTCTACTACAACTTTTATATTTTATTTATTTATTTGCAAGCAGAGACACAGGGAGAGAGAGACACAGAGAGAAAGACAGAAAGAATGGGGACTTTGAGGCCACCCTGGGACTACAGAGAGAATGGGCATGCCAGAGCCTCTAGCCATGGCAAATGAATTCCAGATGCATGCTCCCCTTTGTGCATCCGGCAATATGTGGGTACTGAGGAATCAAACCCAGGTCGTCAAGCTTTGTAGGCAAGCACCTTAAATGGTGAGTCATCTCTCTCAACCCCTCTACTACTACTAAAATACACTCTATGCCTTCCTTTTTTTTTCCTGAAGTACTAGAGATTAAACCTAAAGCCTCATATAAGACAACATTAAAAAAAGAACAAAGCCAGCCAACTGATCTGCTTTTCTAAATGTGATTCTGCAGAAATGTTAGAGCTGGCAATAGTGATGCCATGTTACGAGCCTTAAGGACAGTTGAGGTCATTAAGGTCCCTGAAAATGGCTACAATACCTTACTGTTGAAGCATTTTCTTAAGATTTAATTTTAGTGTAACTGGTTCTGAGTTTAACTAAGAGTTAATAAATTGCATTTTTTTAAGAAAAAAAAAAAAGAACAGAAGGAGAGCCGGGAGTGGTGGCACATGCCTTTAATCCCAGCACTGGGGAGACAGAGGTAGGAGGATTGCCATGAGTTCAAGGCCACCCTGAGAATACAGAGTGAATTCCAGGTCAGCCTGGGCTAGAGTGAGACCCTACCTTGAACTCTCACCAATCCTCCTACCTCTGCCTCCCAAATGCTGGGAGTAAAGGTGTGCGCCACAATGCCTGGCTCCTTTTATTGCATTTTAAAAAACTATTTATTCAGAGACAGAGAGAGCGAGTGAATATGGGAGCACCAAGGCTTCTTGCCACTGCAAACAAACTCCAGATGCATATGCCATTTTGTGCACCTGGATTATGTGGGTACTGGGGAACTGAGCCCAGGCTTTACAACTAGTGCCTTTAACCTCTGAACCATCTCTCCAGCCCCCTTACTGCTTCTTTTAACATCCCAAAGACCTCAGGATCTTTGTATTTGTTGATGCCTAATCCCCAGAATGCCAGTATTTGAAAACAAAGCTTTTAATGTAGTAATTATATTAATTATAAGACTTGATCCAGGACTGGAGAAATGGCTTAGTAGTTAAGGCGCTTGCCTGTGAAGCCTACAGACCCAGGCAAGTTGGATTCCCCAGTATCCACATAAGCCACATGCACAAGGTGGCGCATCTGTCTACAGTTCATTTGCAGTGGTTGGAGGTCCTGGCATGCCCATTGTCTCTCTATCTGCCTCTTCCTTTCTCTCTCTCTCTCCCTCCCTCCTTCTCTATCTTAAATAAATCAATAAATTTTTTAAAGACTTGTTCCAATAAAATTAGTGTTCTTGGGCGGGAGGGATGGCTTAACCGTTAATGCATTTGCCTGCAAGGCTAAAGGACCCAGGTTCGATTCCCCAGGGCCCAAGTTAGCCAGATGTACACGTCTGGAGGTTGTTTGCAGTGGCTAGACGCCCAGGAGCACCCATTCTCTCTCTCCATCTCCTTCCCTCCCTCTCTGACTGTCAAATAAATAAATACAAATTTAAAAAAATAAAAAATTAAACAACAAAATTAGTGTTCTTATAAGAAGAGACACAGGAAGCCCACACATGCTGTCTCTGACTCATCATACACACACTGATGTGAAGATGTAGAATGTGAAAAAGTGGTCATTTACAAGAAAGAAAGTGAGCCCTCACCAGAACCAATAATCCTTGCCCTTGATATTGGATTTTTAGCTTCCAGAACTGTGAGAAAGTAAAATTTCTGTTGTGTAAGCTAGTCAGTCTCTGATTTAAGAAAATAGTGGTTTTTGTAGTTAAATTCTCATTGCTGGGACAAAACACCCAATCAAAAGCAGCTGATGGGAGAAAAGGACTTATTTTGACTTGGAGTCTTCAGGGATCGTTTCATGATGGCAGGGGACAGCATGACATGAGCAGAGGCTGGACATCACCTCTGCCACAGCAGGTGGAAAAACACTGACAAACTGGGGGCTAATAAACCTCAAGGTCTTCCCCCAGTGACACACCTCCTCCAGGAAGGCTCTACCTCCCAAATTGCAACTGGGGAGCAAGCATTCAGAACACATGATTTTATGGGAAACATCTGATTCAAATCACTACAGTGGTAACCAATTGTGATAGTGCTGTAAAGATGAATGAAATAGAAGAAGGGAGAAGACAATATAAGGATTTATATAGGATTTTATTTATATATAATATAGGATATGTATAGGCTTTCCAGAGAAGGTCTCTTTGGTAAGAAATACTTGAATTGGGAGAACTTAAGGTTATATAGGGTAATATCACGTCAGGCAGAAAGAATAGCAAATACAAAGCTCTCTACTACAACTTTTATATTTTATTTATTTATTTGCAAGCAGAGACACAGGGAGAGAGAGACACAGAGAGAAAGACAGAAAGAATGGGGACTTTGAGGCCACCCTGGGACTACAGAGAGAATGGGCATGCCAGAGCCTCTAGCCATGGCAAATGAATTCCAGATGCATGCTCCCCTTTGTGCATCCGGCAATATGTGAGTACTGAGGAATCAAACCCAGGTCGTCAAGCTTTGTAGGCAAGCACCTTAAATGGTGAGTCATCTCTCTCAACCCCTCTACTACTACTAAAATACACTCTATGCCTTCCTTTTTTTTTTCCTGAAGTACTAGAGATTAAACCTAAAGCCTCATATAAGACAACATTAAAAAAAGAACAAAGCCAGCCAACTGATCTGCTTTTCTAAATGTGATTCTGCAGAAATGTTAGAGCTGGCAATAGTGATGCCATGTTACGAGCCTTAAGGACAGTTGAGGTCATTAAGGTCCCTGAAAATGGCTACAATACCTTACTGTTGAAGCATTTTCTTAAGATTTAATTTTAGTGTAACTGGTTCTGAGTTTAACTAAGAGTTAATAAATTGCATTTTTTTAAGAAAAAAAAAAAAGAACAGAAGGAGAGCCGGGAGTGGTGGCACATGCCTTTAATCCCAGCACTGGGGAGACAGAGGTAGGAGGATTGCCATGAGTTCAAGGCCACCCTGAGAATACAGAGTGAATTCCAGGTCAGCCTGGGCTAGAGTGAGACCCTACCTTGAACTCTCACCAATCCTCCTACCTCTGCCTCCCAAATGCTGGGAGTAAAGGTGTGCGCCACAATGCCTGGCTCCTTCTTTCCAACTTGTCTCTTTCCTATTTAGATGTCATCAATTTTTCCCTTCTATTATGCAGGTCTTGTGCACATAGCATCAGCTACTATGAGGTCACAAACACCACGACCACTTTGTGTCTGGAAGACAGTATTGCAAAGCACTCTTCCTCCCCTTTCTTTGGCTCCTACATTCTTTCCACCATCTCTTCTGCAATGGTCCCTGAGCCTCAAAGGTGTCTCACTTAGTGCTGAACACTACTGTCACTTCTCAGTCTTTTGATGAGTTTTAAGTCTCTTTAGTGGTCACTGCCATCTGAAAAAGAGAAGCCTCTCTAACCAGAACTGAGAGTTGCATTAATACATGGGCATAAACATAAGTATTTCGAGGGCAGTCTCGTGGGCATAATGTATAAATTTAGCCAGATAACAGTAGTAGTCCCCAAACACACAACCCTCCACCTAGGGTTTACGATCTCCCCAGCCATAGACTTTTCTGTTCTGTTTGGTTTTTCGAGGTAGGGTCTCGGCCTAGCCTAGGCTGACCTGGAATTTACTATGTAGTGTCAGGGTGGCCTCAAACTCACAGTGATCCTCCTACCTCTGTCTCCTGAGTACTGGGATTAAAGTCATGCTCCACAATGCCCAGCATTTTCCTTTCTTTCTTCCTTCCTTCCTTCCTTCCTTCCTTCCTTCCTTCCTTCCTTCCTTCCTTCCTTCCTCTCTCTCTCTCTCTCTCTCTCTCTCTTTCTTTCTTTCTTTCTTTCTTTCTTTCTTTCTTTCTTTCTTTCTTTCTTTTCCAAGGTAGGGTCTCACTCTAGCTCAGGCCAACCTGGAATTCACTAATCTCAGGATGGCCCCAAACTCTTGGTGATCCTCCTACCTCTGCCTCCCGAGTGCTAGGATTAAAGGCCTGCACCACCACAACCAGCTTCTTTTTTTTTTAAATTTTTGTTTTTATTTTTATTTATTTATTTATTTGAGAGAGACAGACAGAGAGAAAGAGGCAGAGAGAGAATGGGCATACCAGGGCCTCCAGGCACTACAAATGAACTCCAACTACATACATGACCTTGTGTATCTGCTTATGCAGGTACTGGGGAATCGAGCCTTGAACAGGGATCCTTAGGCTTCACAGGCAAGCGCTTAACCACTAAGCCATCTCTCCAGCCCACACCCAGCATGTTTTTTCAAGGCAGGGTCTCACTCTAACTCAGGCTGGCTTTGAGCTTGCAGTGATCCTCCTACTGCTGACTCCCAAGTGCTGAAATTAAAGGTGTGCACCACCATGTCCAGCTACCAAACTATTTTTATTTAATTTATTAATTAATTTATTTATTTTATTGACAACTTCCATAATTATAGACAATAACCCATGGTAATTCCCTCCTTTCCCCCACTTTGCCCTTTGAAACTCCACTTTCCATCATACCTCTTCCCCCTCTCAATCAGTCTCTCTTTTATTGTGATGTCATCATCTTTTCCTCCTATTATGATGGTCTTATGTAGGCACTGTGAGGTCATCCAGGCCATTTTGTTTCTGGATTTTTTTTTTTTTTTTTTTTTTTATAAAGAGTCTTACCCTTCCTTTGGCTCTTACAATTTTTTTTAGTAATTTATTTTATTCAAGAGAGAGAGAAAGAGGGAGAGAGAAAGAAAGAAAGAGAATGGACATGACAGGGTCTTCAAACTGCAAACAAACTCTAGATGCATGTGCTGCCTTGTGCATCTGGTTTACGTGGGTCCTGGGGAAACAAACCTGGGTCCTTAGGCTTTGCAGACAAGTGCCTTAACTGATGAGCCATTTCTCCAGCCCAGCTCTTACACCTCTTCCGCAATGGACCCTGAGCCTTGGAAAGTATGATAGAGACATTTCAGTGCTGAGCACTTCTCTGTCATTTCTTCTCAGCACCAAGGTGCCTTCTGAGTCATCCCAAGGTCAGCGCCATCTGAAAAGAGTTTCTCTAACCAAAAGTGAGAGTAGCATTAATATACGAGTGTGAACACGAAGAGAAGTGCTTGCTGGGCAGTTTGGTGAGCATAGTATATACATTTAGCCAGACAGTAGCAGACGTTACACCTCTAGGGCTCATGACTACCCTGTCAAGGTTTTCAATATCAGGGATGTATTCCCTCCCATTTAGGGAGCAGTTGGCTTCCCCCATAACAGACATGCCACTATTGAAACCATAGGCTCATTTAGCCTGGCTGGTCAAATTTAAGGCTTGCAGTGTCCACTGTTGAGTATCTCCACTGGTGATTTCTCTCTCTACCCTTGATCTACATGTGAAGTAGCTTTTTCCAGCTTTTTGTCAGCTGGTCTACATGGAGGAGGTTTTCAGCTTAGTTCCTACAGGATTTCTCAGTGACCTTGCAGCCCAAGTATGTGGAGTCTTCAGAAATAGGGTCTTACCATCTATTCCTGGTGGGAAACCAAGAGCCTCGGCAATGGCCTGTAATGTTTTGGGGGATAAGGGACCTCCCTAGCTGTAGCAGATAGCATCAGGTTTGCTGAGATGAACTTCCAGACCAGGCACAGTTATAGAGGAAAGGGATATTTATTAAAGCTTACAGATCCAGGAGGAGTCCCATAATGGCAAAAGAAGCTGGTCTGCTTTCACAGGACCAAACACAGAGAGAGAAAGCCAAAAGCCAAAAAAACACACAGCACAGCACATTTAGGAACTCCAGCTAGGCACACTTTGCATATCTTTAGATTGAAATCTCAAACCCACCACCACACCTTAGGGCTGGACCTTAAGATCTGCCCAGTGACACTACCTCCAGCCAGGTGGCTGCATATGTAAATGACAAACTAATAAAACACTGAATATATTGGGGGCCATTTTTCGAACTACCACATTCCACCCTTGGCCCCCAATAGATTTATAATTATCACACATTGTAAATTGAACTCAGTCCAATTTCAAAGGTCCCTGAAGGGACCAAACTGATGCCATGACAGGCTTCAGTAAGGTGCAGCCCTAAGTAGGCCTAAATTTCAATTTCCTGGAGGGGTGGGCTCTGGGAGCTGAGTCAGTTCCTGGAGACATGTCCAAACATGCCCAGGCATGCCAGGACATGTCCCTTTGGCCCCAACCAATCAAAGATGTACAAATGTAACTTCTGCTTTCTTAGCCAATCATGTTAAAAGATTACCTAACCAGCCTGGAATTCCCCCTAGCTGTGTTTAAAAGGGGCCTGCATGCTCCTCTGGAGGTCACCATTTTGTATGAATTATTGACCCTTACATGCTGGCTGATTCTGCAAAATAAATGCTCTTTGCTTTTACATACTATTTGACTCTGGGGGGTCTTTCTTCAGCAATTTTTGGACCCTTACACAAACTCCAGATACATGTGCCCCTTGAACATCTGGCTAATGTGGGTCCTGAGGAATTGAACAGGGGTCCTTTGGCTTTGTAGGCAAGT
Organism: Orientallactaga sibirica; assembly: GCA_036365145.1. Lineage (NCBI taxonomy): Eukaryota > Metazoa > Chordata > Mammalia > Rodentia > Dipodidae > Orientallactaga > Orientallactaga sibirica. The sequence continues at coordinate 46,904,455 of JAEOAD010000005.1, read as the reverse complement.
GCCTTAACCATTAAGCCATTTCTCCAGCCCCTGATGCCCTTCTTTTCATCATCTGTTTATATCCCAATATACATTTTAAGTAAGTCTGATGTTTGCCTTATGTAAGGAGTTTGTAACTTGATTAAGTACCTTGACTCAGTTTACCTATTTAACCTTTTGTCTACTGAGAAATTTCATCTAACAGATGAACAGGTGTTCAAAAGAGAACTATAAAGAGAAACAAAGTTATATGCCGGTTTTTATTTCCTTTTCATTGCTGGAGACAATTAGCCATTTTGTCTGGATAGGGTCAGGGGGACATATGGCTTAAACTTGAGTCTGAGATAAAGGGGGCATCATCCCTTTTTCAGAGTCCAGCTTGCCATGACTTTAAATAGCATATAACTGTAAGCAAGAGCAAAAGGAAATGGCAAAGCAGAGAGCTAAGCATCCTGGTATTCCTTGTCTTACTCTGAAATTGTTTGTTTTTACTTAGTTAATTTATTTTCTCCATTTGTAATTCATAAGGTGATAGGGTCTTGTCTATGTCTAACCTGGTTAGACCTCCAAAGAATATGAATTACATCTGTGTTTATGACTTTGTGAACCACCTAACATAGGACATCACCTGTTGTCTAATTTAAGTTGAATTTACAAAGTCTATGCCCCTATATAAAACCTTTAGGGGAAAGTTAAAAGTCTGTAAACAGTTAAAAAAATCTTTAACTTCAGGCAGAGTGTTTAGGTTTAGCCTGAAAATTAGCTTTCTGTTCCTTCTAAAAGGAAATTAATTTTAGGCAAAATCTGATCTTTTTAGATCTCTTACATCCTTTTTTTTATATATGGACATCTTTATCCACATGCTTTAACATTCTGATCTAAGTTCCATTCAAAAAAAGAATAAGCATTTTATGTTCAACATTGACAAATACCTTCCCAGTTCCTTTAATCATTTCATCTCAACCCATAATTAACCATCTTTTTTTATAAGACTAAAAATTACACCAAATCAATTAATATTACTGCCCATTGACAAAGAGCAAGTAGTTTGGCTTCAAAAAGTAAAACATTTTACTATTGGTAATTTGCAGAGAAAAAGCCTTAGTATTTAGGTCACCAAAAAAAATCTCTACCTGACAACCAGACTTGCTTTAAAATACCAATATATATATACCTTCAGATTTTATATAACCCATTGATTTGAGATAGCTCCTATTAATAAACTCCATGAAATACATTTTCTGTGAAAACATGACAACCGATTTGGGGATAATCTTTATCAGTATCTCTAACACACTTGGAAATGCCCAAGAAGGGGGGCTCTCCACTAGATATTGTCAAACAGTAATGTATGGGACCTGGTCAGGATGCCAAGGACTCCTATACCCAATACCTTTAACTTGATAAATGGTGGGGAGGTGGAAGGTGCCTCCCTCTGGCCATCCACATTGAAAGTTGGCCATTCATTCCTGTAAAAGATGGTTAATTTTTGCGGCTATACTTGTAAACCCAGATTGTCTGCCAGGCATCTGAAATCCTTGAAGTGGGACTGGACTAGGTCCAGAGGGGTGGAGCTTACTTTTACAAGAAAGTAAAAAGGATGAACAAGACACAAACACACAGACACAGAAACAAATTCCCTGGGGAGTGAAAAAAGAAACCAAAACGATGCAGATGGCGGCCTATCCCATAAACGGGCTTTGCCAGATGGACACGACCCATCAGTATTTACCAAAAACAGAGTCAGACTGGAGCTCTCTAGCTCCATGAAAAGGGGGTCCAGAGCATCCTTGGACCCCACCCCCAGCCCCGAGGCATTAATTGGTTCATCCACCTGTCCTCTGTGGGCCTTCAGATTGTGTCTAGACACCAGATTTATCAGAGAAACAAGGAACAGAGTAAAACAGAGACACACAACACAGAGGAGCACCCCAACTCACTGATAGGCAGAGAACCAATAGTTCCCCTAGAAAATGCTCCACTATTGAGTCTGGTGAGTCTGGGGGTCTCCAGTGATCTCGAATGAGCCCCCAAAGGTAAGGGCCTAAAACTCGCTGAAGAAAGACCCCAAAGTCAAATAGTTTGTAAAAGCAAAGAGCATTTATTCTGCAGAATTAGCCATCATGCAGGGGTAAACCATTCATGCAAAATGGCAACCCCCAGGGGAGCACGCAGGCCCCTTTTAAACACAGCTAGGGGAAATTCCAGGCTGGTTAAGTAATCTTTTAACATGATTGGCCAAGCAAGAAACAGTTACATTTGTACATCATTGGTTGGTTGGGGCGAAAGGGACATGTCTGGGCATGCCTGGGTATATGTGGACATGTCTCCAGGAACTGACTCAGCCCCCAGAGCCCGCCCTCCAGGAAATTGAAATTTAGGCCTAGTTAGGGCGGCACCTTACTGAAGCCTTTCATAGGGTCAGTTTGGGCCCTTCATTTGTATCTCTTTTGTGTGTTTCTCATGCCTTATTGCTATGCCTAAGACTTCTAGTACAATATTAAATAAAAGTGGGGACAGTGGACACTCTTGTCTTGTTCCTGATTTTAGTGGAAAAAGCTTCAAGTTTTTCTCCATTTAGTATTATGTTGGCTGTAGGTTTGTCATAAATAGCCTTTATTATGTTGAGATATGTTCCTTCTGTTTGCAGTTTCTGTAGGACTTTTATCATGAAGGAATTTTGGACTTCTTCAAATGCTTTTTCTGCATCTAATGAGATGACTATGTGATTTTTGTCCTTCAGTCCATTTATATGGTGTATTATATTGATTGATTTGCATATATTGAACCATCCCTGCATCTCTGGCATGAAGCCTACTTGGTCAGGGTGAATGATCTTTCTGATATACTCTGGTATTCTGTTTGCATCTATGTTCATGAGGGAGATTGGACTGTAATTTTCTTTTTTTGTTCTGTCTTTGATTTTGGTATTAGGGTGATGCTGGCTTCATATAAGGGGTTTGATAGGATTCCTTCCTTTTCTATTTTATGGAAAAGTTTGAAAAGTATTAGTGTTAGTTCTACCATGAAGGTCTGGTAAAATTCATGAGTGAATCCACCTGGGCCTGGACTTTTTTAGTTGGAAGATTTTTATTTTATTTTTATTTTTATTTTTATTTTATTTTTCAAGGTAGGGTCTCACTGTAGCTCAGGCTGACCTAGAATTCAGTATGTAGTCTCAGGTTGGCCTCAAATTCTCTGTGATTCTCATACCTCTGCCTCCCCAGAGCTGGGATTAAAGGCGTGTACCACCATGCCTGGCAGGAGATTTTTTTATAACTGCTTTTTTATAACTCCATACTTGTTATAGTTCTATTTAAGTGATTAATCTCATCTTGATTACATTTTGGTAGGGCATATAAATCAAGTAAATCATCCATTTCTTTCAGATTTTCAAACTTAGTAGAGTATATGTTTTTATGTTATTTCCCTATGATTTTTGAATTTCTCAGGTATCTGTTGTGATGGTGCCTTTTTCATCTCTAATTTTATTAATTTGTGTATCTTCTCTCTTTCTTTTGGTTAGATTTGCTAAGGGTTTATCAATCTTCTTTTCAAAGAACCAACTCTTTGTTTCATTGGATTTTTGGGGGGGTTCTATTTCATTAATTTCTGCCCTAATCTTTATTATTTGCTTTCCATCTACTGAGTTTTGGTTTGACTTCTTTTTTTAAATTATTTTATTTTATTTTACTTATTAGAGACAGAGAGAGAGAGAGAGAGAGAAGAGAATAGGTGTTCCAGAGTGTCTAGCCACCGCAAACAAACTTCAGATGCATGCACCACCTTTTGCATATGGCTTACGTGGGACTTGGAGAATCAAACTTGAGTCCTTAGGCTTCACAGGCATGCACCTTGACCACTAAGCAATCTCTCCAGCCCTTGTTCTTCTTTTTCTAAGGACTTAAGGTGCAATATTAAGTTGTTTATTTGTGAGCTTTCTAATTTCTTTTTTTATTTTTTACTTTATTTATTTATTTATTTGCAAGCAGAGGGAGAGATAGAAGAGAAGCAGACAGAGAGAGAATGGGCATGCCAGGGCCTCTAACCACTGCAAATGAACTCCAGATGCATGTGCCCTTGTGCATGTGGCTTACATGGGTCCTAGAGAATCAAACGAGGATCCTTAGGCTTCGCACACAAATGCCTTAACCACTAAGCCATTTCTCCAGCCCCCTCTAATTTCTTAATAAAAGCACTTAAAGCTATAAATTTCCCTCTTAGAACTGCCTTCATTGTGTCCCAGTGGTTTTCATATGTTGTGTTCTCATTATTATTTGATTCTATGATTTTTTAAGAGTCTATGCTTTATTTATTTATTTGACAGAGAAAGAGGTATCAGGAAGAGAGAATGGGCATGCCAGGACCTCCAGCCATTGCAAACGAACTCCAGATGTGTGTGCCCTCTTGTGCATCTGGCTAACGTGGGTCCTGTGGAATTGAACCTGGGTCCTTTGGCTTCGCAGGCAAACACCTTAACTGCTAAGCCATCCCTCCAGCCTGATTCATGAATTTTTTGATTTCCTTCTTGATTTCATCATTGACCTACTCATCATTTAAAAATGTATTGTGCAATAAAAATGTATTGTTAGCCAGGTGTGGTGGCACACACCTATAATCCCAGCACTCGGGAGGCAGAGGTAGGAAAAAAAAAAAAAATGTATTGTTTAGTTTCCATGATGTTGTGTGTGCTCTATAGCTTTTTTTTTTTTTTTAATTTTTTTATTTTTGGTTTTTTGAGGTAGAGTCTCACTCTAGCCCAGGCTGACCTGGAATTCACTCTATTCTCAGGGTGGCCTCGAACTCATGGCAATTCTCCTACCTCTGCCTCCCAAGTGCTGGGATTAAAGGCATGCACCACCACGCCCAGCTTTTTTTTTTTTTTTTTTTTTTTTTTTTTTTGAGGTAGGGTCTCACTCTAGTTCAGGATGACTTGGAATTCACTATGTAGTCTCAGGGTGGCCTTGAACTCTTGGTGATCCTCCTACTTCTGCCTACCAAGTGCTAGAATTAAAGGTATGTGCCACCACGCCTGGCCTCTATAGCTTTTTGTGCTATTGATTTGTAGTTTAATCCCATTGTGATCAGATAGAATGCAAGGAATTATTTCAATTTTCCTGTATTTTTTAAGATGTGCTTTGTGTCCTAATATATGGTCTGTTTAGAGAATGTTCCATGTGCTGCTGCAAAGAATGTGTATCCTGCAGCATTTGGGTGAAATGTTCTGTAGATATCTGTTAGGTCCATTTGTTCTGTGACCTCATTTATTCCAGATGTCTCTCTGTTGATTTTTTGCCAGGATGACCTGTTAATTGATGAGTGGGGTGTTGAAGTCACTCACTACAACTGTGTTTGGTGTTATCTGTGACCTTAGTTCTAACAGCATTTGTTTGATGAAATTGGGAGCCCCCATGTTAGGTGCATATATGGTTAGGATTGTAATGTCCTCCTGTTGGAGTGTTCCTTTAATCAATATGAAGTGACCTTCCTTATCTTTCCTAACTAATGTTGATCTGAAGTCTACCCTATCCAATATTAGGATAGCGACCCCTGCTTGTTTTCTGGGCCAATTGGCTTGAAACACTGTTTTCCAACCTTTCACCCTAAGATAGTGTCCATCCTTTGTAGAAAGGTGAGGTTCTTGGAGGCAATAAACTAAAGATCCTGCATTTTTTTTTTTTTTTGGAGAGAGACACAGAGAGAGACAGAGAGAGAGGGAGAGGAAGACAGAGATGGGCGTGCCAGCAGCCTCTTAGCTGCTGTGAACAAAATCCAGATGCGTGTGCCCTCTTCTGTGCAGCATTGTGCCCTTGCGTCACTTTGCATCTGGCTAAATGTGGGACCTGGAGATTGGAACTGCTGGAGATTGGAACCAGCATTCTTAGGCTTAGGAGGCAGGCACCTTAACCACTAAGCCATCTCTCCAGCCAATGATCCTGCTTTTTTAAAAAATATTTTAGTTATTTATTTGACAGAGAAAGAGGGGGAGAGAAGAGGGAGAATGGGTGGGTCCGGGCCTCCAGCCATTGCAAATGAATTCTAGATGTGTGTGCCCTCTTGTGCATCTGGCTAACATGGGTTCTGGGGAATCAAACCTGGGTCCCTTGGTTTTGTAGGCAAACACTTTAACTGCTAAGCCATCCCTCCAGCCCAAGGATCCTGCTTTTTAACTTAGTCTGCAAACCTGTGTCTTTTGGTCGGGGCATTGAGGTCATTGATATTAAGAATTATTATTACGCTGGGCATGGTGGTGCACACCTTTAATCCCAGCACTCAGGAGGCAGAGGTAGGAGGAGCACCATGAGCTTGATGCCATCATGAGACTACATAGTGAATTCCAGGTCAACCTGGGCTAGAGTGAAACCCTACATTGAAAAACCAAAAAAAAAAAAAAAAAAGTTAGCACTGGAGAGATGACTTAGCAGTTAAGGCATTTGCTTAAAAAGCCAAAGGAAAGCTGGGCGTGGTGGCACATGCCTTTAATCTCAGCGCTTGGGAGGCAAAAGTAGGAGGATCACCATGAGTTCGAGGCCACCCTGAGACTACATAGTGAATTCCAGGTCAGCCTGAGCGAGAGTGAAACCCTACCTTGGAAAACCAAAAAGCCAAAGGATCCTAGTTTGACTCTAGGATCCACATATGCCAGATGCATAAGGGGACGCATGCATCTGGAGTTCCTTTGTGGTGGCTAGAGGCTCTGGTTGCCCATTCTCTCTCTTAAATAAATAAAATATTATTAAAATACATTATTAAAAGATGTGTATTTATTTTTGCCATTTTTCTTGTTTTGTAGTTCCTCTGGTTTTACCTTTGCTTTCTTTCTTTTTTTTTTTTTTTTTACTTGTAAAATTACCATTTTATTAGCAAAATGTTCACACCTTTACCACAAACTTACCTTTGCTTTCTTGTATTAACTAGTATTTGAGTATGGTTTATTGTTTCCAGGTTCCTTATGTGTGTGCTTTTCTTTCTCTTCAGCATGTAGGACCCTTTCAATTATTTTCCATAGAGCTGGTTTGGTCTTCATGTATTCCTTTAGCCTGCTTTTGTTGTGGAATGTCTTTATTTCTCTGCCTGTTTGAATGGATAGCTTTGCAGGATAAAGTAATCTTGGTTGACAGTTGTTATCTTTCAGAACTTGGAATCCATCATTCCAAGCCCTTCTGGCTTTTAATGTTTGTGTAAAGTAATCTGCTGTTATTCTGCTGTTTTAACGTTACACAAACGTTAAAAGCTTGCCTTTGTATGTGACTTGATTTTTCTAATGGCTTTCAATATATTTTCTTTGCTTTCTTTGCTTTGTGTTTTGTAGTTTAGTTACAATATGAAGGTGAGAAGTTCTTTCCTGATTTTGTCTGTTTGGCATTCTGTAGGCTTCCTGTATCTGTATTGGCATCACTTTCCCTACTTGGGGAAAGTTTTCTTCTATGATTTTGTTGAAAATACTTGTTATGCCTTTGGAATGAAATTCTTCTCCTTCTACTATGCCCTAACTTTTTTTTTTTTTTTTTTTTTTTTTTTGAGATAGGGTCTCACTCTGGCCCAGGCTGACCTGGAATTAACTATGTAGTCTCAGGGTGGCCTTGAACTCACGGCAATCCTCCTACCTCTGCCTCCCAAGTGCTGGGATTAAAGGCGTGCGCCACCATGCCCGGCTTGCCCTAACTTCTTATGTTTGATTTCTTCATAGTGTCCTGAATATCTTGAAATTCCCATTCATGCCTTCCTATTAGTTTGTCCTTCTCTTTGTTGGACTGTATTAGATCTGCCACCTGGTCTTCTAGTTTAGATATACTGTACTCACCTTGATCCATTCTACTGGTTAGACTTTGTACAGAGTTTTCTATTTGGCTTACTCTGTTTTTTATTTCTAGTATTTTTTTTTTCAAGGTAGGGTCTCACTCTAGCTCAGGTTGACCTGGAATTCACTATGTAGTCTCAGGGTGGCCTCAAACTCATGGTGATCCTCCTACCTTTGCCTCCTGAGTGCTGGGATTAAAGGCATACGCCACCATGCCTGGCTTCTAGTATTTTATAAAATTTATTTATTTATTTATTTATTTATTTATTTGAAAGAAAGAGGCAGAGAGAGCAAGAGAGAGAGAGAGAGAGAGAGAGAGAGAGATGGGCATGCCAGGGCCTCCAGCCACTGCAAATGAACTCCAGACGCATTCAATCTCCTTGTGCATCTGGCTTACCTAGTTTCTGGAGAGTCAAACCTGGATCCTTTGGCTTGGCAGGCAAATGCCTTAACTGCTAAGCCATCTCTCCAACCCCCTCATTTCTAGTATTTCTGATTGGTATTTTTTCATTATTTCTATTTTCTTATTTATGTTTTGTAATGACCTACTTATTTCATTAAGTTGGTTTCCTGTGTGAGATTTCTTTTAGGAGTTGGTTTTCTCTTTGATTTCTTTGATTTCTTCGAGTATAGATATAATCTTTTTTTTTTTTTAATCTTTGTCAGGCATTTCATCTAAAGCAGTCTTTAGAGGTTATTTCTGATGGATTTATAATTTTGGTGGGATAAATTGTCTTGATATTTTATTTCTTGATTTATAACATAGAGATTTTTGCATCTTGAGTTAATTTGATGCTTGGGTTTTCTTTTTTATTATTTTTTTTTTTTTGGTGGTAGGGTCTCATTCTAGTTCAGGCTGACCTGGAATCCACTGGGATAAAACGCATGCACCACCACACCCAGTGATGCTTGGGTTTTCTAATTATCTGCAATGTTCTTAGCTGTATGAATCTGACTTTATATATCTTCAGTGTAAGAGTTTAAGGTGTCTGGTATAGCTTTTATTCTCCAAGAGAAACAGCAAAAGTGACCCTAGGTGTTGTGTTTGCCTGCTAGTCAAGTATTGTAGCAGACTGGGTGAAACAAATTACTGGCTGTAGCAGACAGCTTCAGGTTCACTGAGATGAACTTCCAAACCAGGCACAGTTATGGAGGAAGGGATTTATTGTAGCTTACAGAGCCAGGGGAAGTTCCATAATGACAGAAGAAGCTGGCCTGCTTTCACAGGACCAAACACAGAGAAAGAAGCCACAAGTCAAAAGCCACACAGCACAGCACACATCAGGAACTCCAGCTAGGCACACTTTGAAATCTCAAACCCACCAACACACCTTAGGGCTGGACCCTAAGATCCACCTAGTGACATTGCCTCCAGCCAGGTGGCTGCAGATACAAACAACAAACTAATAAAACACTGAATATATTGGGGGCCATCTATTCAAACTACCACATTCCGCCCCTGGCCCCCAATAGATTCAAAACCATCACACATTGTAAATTGTATTCAGTCCAATTTCAAAGGTTCCCATGGTATTGACCAACTTAAGATAGTGAGTCCTGTAAAATCAAACAAGTTAAATATTTTCAACATATAAAGGCACAGATTAAACTTTTTTTTTTTTTTTTTTTTTTGGTTTTGCAAGGTAGGGTCTCACTCTGGTCCAGGCTGACCTGGAATTAACTATGTAGTCTCAGGGTGGCCCTGAACTCTCGGCGACCTCCTACCTCTGCCTCCTGAGTGCTGGGATTAAAGGCATGCGCCACCACGCCTGGCCCAGAGTAAACATTTTTAACTGGTATAAGGCACCACAAGGAGAAACTAGAACAATGCAAACTCAACCACCATCAAGCAATCATCAAACTTCTGCAGTTCAAGTTCAATACTACCAGAGACTGACAGTCTCCAGATTTTCCAATTACGCCCCTCCAGCTGGGCAGAGCAGTCAGGGGAAAACTTCCATCCCAGGTCAGCAGGGCACAGCAGTGCCCTTGCACAGTCCTGGTATATCCAAAACATCTTCAGGTCTCCATTCAAGCCACAGTCCATCTTCCAAAGGTTCTCAGCCTATCAGGGCATCACACCCTGCCTCATGCCGCATCTCAGCAGCAGCTCCTGGAACCATATGCAAATCATGACCACTCCATGCATTTTTCATGCTTCCAAAACTAATACCAGGTGTGCAGGACACAGCCATATTCTTAATTCAGGAACAAAATAAATCATAACCTTTCCAGTCAACTCTTTCCAAAAGAGTTTTCATTTCTAACAGTCTTTTCTCAGGCATCTTCTCCATTGTTTTAATGTAAAGCAATTGGGCCACATTCCTTAAGATTGCTAATATGTTGACAATAGCAGCTCCAGTAACCTAAAACCAGTTTCAGTGACTCTAATTTTAACTTGCTTGAGGTTTTTCCAACTTAAAATCTTAAATCTCTCAGTCCAATATCTTTAGCCAAGCACATCAGTCCATTACAAATTTAACCTTGATCAAACTCTCTGGGCCTGGGCAGCAGGATGCAGCCTTCCCTTATGCCAGTAGCCCAGTTCCAACAAAGCTCATAAGCCAAGCCTCGAAGTTTAATACTATCTGCACTTAGCATTCTCAAACTCTTATCAGAATAGTCCATAAAACTTGGCTTACCACTCCAGAAGGCATCTTCAGTTGCAAGCTCCAAGTCCATGCCCATTCCTCCGAAACAAAGGTTCCAAAAGATTAAAATCCACACTGTCAGGTTCATCTCTGCCCACTCCTCAGTACCAACTTCTATAGCAGACAGCTTCAGGTTCACTGAGATGAACTTCCAGACCAGGCACAGTTATGGAGGAAGGGATTTATTGTAGCTTACAGAGCCAGGGGAAGTTCCATAATGGCAGAAGAATCTGGTCTGCTTTCCTAGGAGCAAACACACACAGAGAAGCCACAAAGCACAGCACACTTCAGGAACTCCAGCTTGACCCTAAGATTCACCCAGTGACATTGCCTCCAGCCAGGTGGCTGCAGATGCAAGCAACAAACTAATACAATACTGAATATATTGGGGCCATCTATTCAAACTACCACACTGGCAAATTCTAAAATTCAACTAAGCAATATAGACATTCAATCAAAACCAGCACAAGCCGGGCATGGTGGTGCACACCTTTAATCCCAACACTCGGGAGACAGAGGTAGGAGGATCGCCATGAGTTCTAGGCCACCTTGAAATTACATAGTGGATTCCAGGTCAGCCTGAACTAGAGTGAGAACATACCTCGAAAACCAAAAAAATTAAAATTAAAAAAAAAAATCACAGAGTATTTATACAAGCATGGGGATTAAACTAAACAGATAATCTAGTAAAGCCAAAGTCCCTAAGGTTGTGTGTTTGTCCCACACCCTTAATCCTGTCAACTGGGAGGTTGTGATTTCTAGTCTGAAACCAGTTCCAAGTCAGCCTGGGGCCAGTCATTCCCTGCCCCCAATAGTGACAGAAGAAAAAGACAAAGGTCCTAAAAATCATGAAACACCAAATGCAACAATAATCAACACCAAAATGCAGCTTATTTGAGAAGGGTAAAGTCAACTAAGGATGTATCTGTCAAATACATAACCTTTCCTGACATGGAAAGAGGCATTAACTCTTCCAGTGCAGGCCTATAACCTTTTGGATTCCTGATGAGCGCCCACCTCTATCCCTCTATGTGCTGGGCAGCATGGTGGTGAATGAGTTCTCCATACGTTAACAGCCCTGACAGTTGGGGGATGGGAGACTTTGCTTCATACAGTGGTCAGGCCTTCTTTGGCAGCTCTGGCTGGTCTTGATATCTTCCCTTTCAGGTTTCTTGCCTTTTTGAGGAGGCCGATGTGAGTGGAAAATCCCCTCACCTTGTTTCTGCTCCTGCCGCTCTGTGCTGCCTTAGCAGGATTGTGGCAGGTTTCCTCCTTTCTGGGAGATCTTGGTCACTCCTGCTTCTCTACTGTAGTTGATAATAACTTAAATGCCTTCACTTCTCAGTAGAAGAGTGGATTTTGCTGTTTCTGTTTATTTTCCTCCCTAGACTGCTTTGGTGTGGCTAGTATGCCGCCATCTTACCCAGAAATCTTTATTTTTATTTATTTATTTGAGAGAGAAAGAGGCAGAGAGTGAGAGAGAAAGAGAGAGAGAGACAGAGAGGATGTTCACACAGGGCCTCCAGCCATTGTAAATGAACTCCAAATGCATGCACCACTTTGTGCATCTGGCTTACGTGGGTCCTGGGGAATCCAACCTGGGTCTTTTGGCTTTGCAGGCAAGTGCCTTAACTACTAAGCCATCTTTCTAGCCCGAAACTATCTTTTAACATATATATTATTTAGCTAGATAAGAAGTAGGTTTCTATTACTCATGGCAATCTAATTTTTTTTTTAAGTTTATTTGAGCTGGGTATAGTGGTGCACACCTTTAATACCAGCACTTGGGAGGCAGAGGTAGGAGAATTGCTGTGAGTTTGAGGCCACCCTAAGACTAAGGCCAGGTCAGCCTAAGCTAGAGCAAAACCTCACCTTGAAAAACAAAACCAAAAAAAAAAGTTTATTTATTTATTTATTTGCAAGGAGAGAGAGAGAGAGAGAGAGAGAGGAGAGAGAGAGAAAGAGGCCTTCCGCCACTGCAATTGAAGTCCAAATGCATGTCCCACTTTGTGCATCTGGCTTTATGTGGGTACTGGGGGAAATAGAACCTGGGCCATCAGGGTTTGCTTTCTACTCACTTTCTCTCTGTCTGCCTCTTTCTCTCTGGCTCTTTCTTTTTCTTTTTCTCTTTCTTTCTTTTTCTTTCTTTTTTTTTTTTTTTTTTTTTTTGGTTCTTTGAGGTAAGATCTTGCTCTAGCCCAGGCTGACCTAGAATTCACTTTGTAGTCTCAGGGTGGCCTTGAACTCACAGTGATCCTCCTACCTCTGCCTCCTGAGTGCTGGGTCTCTGACTCTTTCTGTCTCAAGTAAATAAATAGAAATATTTTTTTAAAATACTATAATAAGGGTGAGAGAGATGGCTTAGCAGTTAAGGCACTTGCCTGTGAAATCAAAGGACCCAGGTTCCGTTCCTCAGGATCCATGTAAGCCAGATGCACAAAGTGGCACATACATCTGGAGTTCATTTGCAGGGGCTGAAGGTCTTGGCATTTCAAGTCTCTCTTTCTCTCTATCTGCCTCTCTCTCTTTCTCTAATAAAATAAATAAGAAAGTTTTTTAAAAAAATAATGAGCCAGGCATGGTGGCACATGCCTTTAATCCCAGCACCCGAGAGGCAGAGATAGGAGGAACACCATGAGTTCAAGGACAGTCTAAGACTACATAGTGAATCCAGGCCAGCCTAGGCTAGAGTGAGACCTTACCTCAAAAAACAAACAAACAAACAAACAAACAAACAAACAAACAAACAAACAAACAGGCTAGAGATATGGCTTAGCAGTTAAGGCAGTTGCCTGTGAAGCTTAAAGACTCAGGTTCAATTCTCCAGGTTTCATGTAAGCCAGATGCACATGGTGGCACATGTGTCTAGAGTTCATTTGCAATGGCTAGAGGCCCTGGTGCATGCCCATTCTCACTCTCTCTCCTTCTTCCTCTCTCTGTCTCTAATAAATAATAAATTAAAAAACAAAACAAAAAAAATCAAACCTATAGTGATGCTGAGGTAAGAGGCTAGGTTTATAGAAAGACAGCCACTCCAGCCTGGATAGCAGTCACCGTCCCCCCTCTCATAAAAACAAAAACCAGCCTGGAAAGATGGGTCAACCAGTAAGAGGACTTGCCAAAAGCATAAGGGCCTGAGGAGATTTAAGATCATTTGGGTTTGATTCTCCAGGACCCATATATATAGCTAGGCATAGCCATACACTGTACATTTGTAACCCCAGTTCTATGAGGAATAGAAACTAGAGAATTGCTTGGGCTTGCAAAAACTACAGCTCCACTTTCAGAGAGATTTTTCTCAAGGAAATGTGGGAATGAATAGTAGAGAAAGAACAAGGCTGGAAAGATGGCTTAGCAGTTAAGTTGTTTGCCTGCAAAGCCAAAGGATCCCAGGTCTATTCTCCAGGAGCCATGTAAGCCAGATGCACAAGGGGGAGCATGCATCTGGAGTTTGTTTGCAGTGACTGAAGGCCCTGGCATGTCCATCTCTCTCTTTCTCTCTCTCCCTTTCTCTAATAAATAAATAAAAAATATTTTAAAAAATAGAGAAAGAACACCCAATGTTCTCCTCTGGCCTCCCCACACTTGAGAGGGCATCTGCACATACATGTGCGTATACCACATATGTATCACATATACTACACGCGCAAAAAAAAACTGCAGATGAACTCCAGATGCATGTGCCACCTTGTGCATCTGGCTTATGTGGGTCCTGGGGAATCAAGCTGAGGTCCTTTGGCTTTACAGGCAAGTGCCTTAACCACTAAGCCATCCCTCTAGCTCCCTCTGCCTCTTTCTCTCAAATAAATAAATAAATAAAATATATTTTTAAAAAATAAAGAAAGAAAAAGACCAGGCATGGCAGTGCATGCTTTTAACCCTGGCACTTGGGAGTCAGAGATAGGAGGATCACTGTGAATTTGAGGTCAGCCTGAGACTACATAGTGAATTCCAAGTCAGTCTGGGCTAGAGTGAGACCCTACGTTGAAAAACCAAAAGGAAAAAAAAAGGAAAGAAAGAACAACAAAGAGGACTGGGCACATATAGCTCAGTAGCAGAGGGCTTGCCTAACATGCACAAAATCTTAGGTTCAATCCCCTAGATAGTAGAGGCAGGAGGATCAAGAGTTCCAGGTCACTCTCAACTACAGACAGAGAGGAAAGATAGGAGGAAACAACAAGCACTGGCAAAGGTTAAGAGAGACCAGACCATCTTGTCTGTTCACTAGTGGTAACATAAATGGTACAACTAGGGGCTGGAGGGATGGCTTAATGGTTAAGGCACTTGTCTGCAGAGCCAAAGGACCCAGGTTCAATGCCCCAGGACCACGCAAGCCAGATGCACAAGATGGTGCATGCATCTGGAGTTCGTTTGCAGTGGCTGGATGCCCTGGCGTGCCCATTTTCTCTCCCTCTTTCTCCCTCCCCCCTTCTCTTTCCCTCTGTCTGACTCTCTCTCTCTCTCTCAAATAAATAAATAAATAAAATATTTAAAATAAAATATTAAAAAATGGTACAACTACTGTGGAAAACAATAAAACTCCACAAGTCAGAGACCTTGTCAGTCTTATTCAGCTCTGAATCTCTCACCCCCAAAGCAGTACCTATATAAATCATGACAAGTGTTCTGCCATTTTTTTGTTTGTTTTTTGAGGTAGGGTCTCAAGTCTAGCTCAGGCTGACCTGGAATTCACTATGTAGCCTCAGGGTGGTCTTAAATTTAAAGCTATCCTCCTACCTCTGCCTCCAGAATGCTGGGATTAAAGACATGCGCCACCACGCCTGGATGTTCTGCCAGTCTTTCCTGGACGATTGGATGAGTGGACTTAGGACTGGGTATTGCTACTATGAGGACAGAGAAGCATATGGAGCAGCATATTCATTCACTAAGGTCAAACAAGCTTTTCCCAACTGTATCTGGAGGCTAGATATCATGTATCATGCTTCCAGTGTCAAGGAATGTGATATATCTTTTCATAACCACACTCAGCAGCCTGGAGACAGGACTCATACATCTAAAATTGGGGCAGGAGTGCAAGGCACCGCAGTGAAATTCAAAGATTGAGAAATCTGAACTGGTAGAGCAAGGCTGAGTAATGCACTCTAGAAGAGGAAGGAAGTGAAGCAAGAAAGGAGAGATGGACTCTGACACATTTCCTCATGGCACATCGTGGTCCCAGGTCTGATGTGGGTTTTTTTGTGGGTGGTTTTGTTGAAAGGGTAAGATTTGCTCATAGGATTTACTTTTCTGAGCCCACATCTATTCCCTGTAATTTCTTCTTTTGTTTCTCTTCTGTCATCTGGAACCAAACACACACAGTTCTTTTTCTTGACCCTCAAAATTGAGAGTGCTTGCTCTCAAAAAAAAATTTGCAGGCTAGAGAGATGGCTTAGTGGTTAAGGCGTTTGCCTGCAAAGCCAAAGGATCCTGGTTCAACTCTCCAGCACCCACGTAAGACAGTAGTGCGTGTGTCTGGAGTTCATTTGCAGTGGCACTAGGCCCTGGTACACCCATTCTCACCCTACCTCGGGGAAAAAAAAAGAAACGATCAAATTGATAACTTTTAAGTAGATTAAGAAAACACTGTAAACCAGCAAATTAGATAATCTAGATGAAACTACCTCAAGAAGACAGAAAAATCTCATTAGGCATGGTGGTGGACATCTGTAAACCCAGCACTCTAGAGGCAGAGGCAGAGGCGGGGTAGTGGGGGAGGATCAGCGGCCAAATGAGCTTGAGCTTCTCTCAGCTACATAGTGAGTTCAAAGTCAGCCTAGGCTACCTGAGAAGGAAGAAGAAAAACCTCAACATAACAAGAGATTAAATCAGTAGCCAAAAATCTCAGAAAAAGAGACAAGTTCAGGGCTAGAGAGATGGTTTAGTGATTAAGGCGCTTGCCTGTGAAACCTAAGAACCCATGTTCAATTCCCAGTGCCCACATAAGCCACACGCACATGGTAGCACATGTATTTGCAGTGGCTAGAGGCCCTGGTGTGCCCATTCTCTCTCTCTCTCTCTCACTGATGAATTCTATCAAGTACTAAAATATATACACCAGGAGTTGGATGTGGTGATGGCCAAGCTGGGTGTGGTAGTGAACACCTTTAATCCCAGCACTTGGGAGGCAGAGGTAGGAGGATTGTTGTGAGTTGGAGGCCACCCTGAGAATACAGAGTGAATTCCAGGTCAGCCTGGGCCAGAGTGAGACCCTACCTCGAAAAACGAAAAAAGAAAAGAAAGAAAGAAAGAAAGAAAGAAAGAAAGAAAGAAAGAAAGAAAGAAAGAAAGAAAGAAAGATAGATAGATAGATCAAGGCCAGCCTGGGATGAATGAGTTCATGTTGCAAACAAAATACAAAAACATAAAACATGTTTTGGAAATAGGAGACTGCTGGGGAAAGAGCTCAGTCAGTAAAATGCATGCCTTGCAAGGACCTGAGTTCAATCCCTAGGGAGTGGTGGGGCTCAGAGCAAGAGGGACAAGAGGAGGGAGGATCTGAACCACCTGAGATGGAAATGGAGTAAGTCAAAAGTCCCTGCCCCGGGGCTGGAGAGATGACTTAGTGGTTAAGGATCTTACCTGTGAACCCACAGACTCAGGTTTGATTTCCCCAGATCCTATGTAAGCCAAATGCACAAGATGGTGCATGCATCAGAAGTTGGTTTTCAGGGACAAGAGGCCCTGGTGTGCCCATTTTTTTTTCTCTCTCTCTCATAAATAAATAAAAATAAAATATTTTTTAAAGTCCCTGCCCCAAACTGATGCCTTGTACTGCATTGACTTTTGTGTTCGTTATGTAGTACTGTATAGTCTTTTTTATTCTTTTTTTTTTTTTTTTTGAGGTAGGGTCTCACTGGGATTAAAGGCATGCACCACCACACCGGCTTGTATAGTCTTTTGACCTAACACTGTGGTCTTAAAAAAAAAAATTAGCCAGGCATGATGGCGCACGCCTTTAATCCCAGCACTGGGGGCAGAGCAAAGAGACTAGTTAATTCCAGGTCAGCCTGGACCAGTTGAAGGCCACCCAGCACTGGGGAGGCAAAGACTCAAGGCCACTGAGATGAATTCCAGATTGATCAGCCTGGTCTAGAGCAAGACCCTACCTCGAAAAACAAACCAAAAATTTGTTTTTAATATGTTATTTATTTATTTGCAAATGGAGAGAGAGACAGAGAGAAAAGAGAGAAGAGGCACACTAGGGCCTCCAGCCATTGCAAATGAACTCCAGATGCATGTGCCAATTTGGGCATCTGGCTTTACATGGGTCCTGGGGAATCGAACCTGGGTCCTTTGGCTTTGCAGGCAAGCACCTTAACTGCTAAGCCATCTCTTCAGCCCTCTGTGGTCTTTTAATTGTTTCAAAACCATGATTTGTATTGTAGCTTCTGCCCTGTACTAAAAATCTTGTGTTTTTTTTTAAACTTGCTTATTGAGCTGGGTGTGGTGGTGCGCACCTTTAATCCCAGCACTTGGGAGGCAGAGGTAGGAGGATCGCTGTGAGTTCGAGGCCACCCTGAGACTACAAAGTTAATTCCAGGTCAGCCTGGGCCAGAATGGTGAAACCCTACCTCGGAAAAAAAAAAAAAATTTGCTTATCATATTGAAGGAATACCATATGGCTAATGAGCTAATGTTTCTAGCTTATATTAGTTTAGATAGAATATAATCAATGTATCTGTAAGAAATATAAATGCACCTAGGACTTTCAGTGAAGCGATAGAAGTTGCACTTCCCTCCTCTGAAACTGCAGCGGGGAGATTCCTTTCATGGTAGCTAACAAGAATTCCATGACTCTGAGCCTGACCCCTTTGGACAGTATGTAACTACCTTATCTCAGGAGACAGCTGCCTGTACTTAATCTTATTTGACAGAACCCTACACTCATGGATGTAACTCTCTCCTCTCTCCAAGCATGGGTGAATTCAGACAAAGGATTGTAAAAGGTATATGAGTCCAGTGCAATCTGAGTTCAGGGTCTGTTGGTTTTGGCATTAGCCAACAGAGGTCTGTGTGTGAATAAAAGGCTCTCTCTCTGTAAGGAAAGTGAAAGAAAAAAGCAAAAATGATCATCGGACTTTGGTCTCTACAGACAGACTGTTTACTTAGAGAAAACAGCCAGAGGCAGCAACCTTCCCTCCTGATGGAGGCTGAAGCATTGAGCCAGGCTGGGGTTCAGACTTATAAGGAGGTTCCTTCGAAACAGACTGTACCAGGTGCAGTTGATAAGAAAATTGTAGCTGTTCGTGTCCTTATTCAGAATAGGCTTCTTCAGCCAGGAATGTCTAAGGGAGGATACTCAGATGGTCTCTGGTCCTTCTAGGCTAAAGAGAGTTCATCAATCAGGGAAGGTGTCTAACTTAATGAGGCCTAATGTCTCTCTTGCTTCTTTATTGCCCTCGAGCTTTAGGGATAGTTATTAACTCTTTAGTTCCCTTTAGTTTTCAGAGAAGGCTATTAAACCCTTCACTCCCTCTCTCTAAAGTGGATTTTTCCTGGTTATTCTCATTGACTTATTAATTCCTGTAACAATCACATGCTCAAGGTCTCTGACAACAGGCTGTGGCTCTGAGCTCTGAGGCTTAACAATAATGACAGCAGTCATGGGCATATAAACTCTGAACTATCAAGAATCAGAGTCCAGGCTTTGGAAGAGATTCTCCTGGGCCTATGCTGGCGTGAAAAACTTTTATCCTAACTCTTCACTCTGGTGCTGGTTCTGTAAGCCTCAGTTTCCCATAACACACATAGTATGGAAAAGAAAAGTTTTTAAGTATTCTTGTGGAGAAGTAGCAAGGGGAATGTCTTACACACTGTATGGGGTGTCTGGTTCTTATGAGGTATGAGATGGAAATTTAGCTGGAGCCACATCATCCTGAGCTCTGGAAGCAGGGCTTTCATCCTTGTTTGGGGTCAGCAGAAGCTGTTTTTTGTTTTTGTTTTTTTTTTTTGGAGAGAGAGGGAGAGGAAGACAGAGATGGGCGTGCCAGCAGCCTCTCAGCTGCTGCAAACAAAATCCAGATGTGTGCTCCCCCTTGTGGCCAAGTGCGGCATTGCGCCCTTGCATCACTGCATCTGGCTAAACGTGGGACCAGGAGATTGGAACTGGCGTTAGGCTTAGGAGGCAGGCGCCTTAACCGCTAAGCCATCTCTCCAGCCCTGTTTTTGGATTTTTTTTTCTTCCAACTCAGGTAGGAAAGGGCCTAGAAGTTACCATAACAGAAGGTATTGATTCTAGGATCACAGGCCTAGTCCGAGTTTACTTACAAGGAGGGGTAAAAGATTAACTCTTTGAAACCTCCATCTCCATAAAATCCTGCGGTGTGGGGAAGAAGGGGCTTCTGAAATTTTTACATGCATACTGAGTTTTTTCCTGTGCATACCCATGGTAAAGTTTAATTTATAAATTAGGCATAATGAGGTATTGACAACTATAACTAGTAATCAAATTGAATAATTATAAAAATATATGATACCACTGTGATACTGTGCCATGGCTTTGATTACTAAACTCCTACTGACTAAGAGCAGCAATATACAGTGTTGATATGCTGTGAAGGAATGAATCACATCCTGGACAAGACAGAATGGGATAGGATAGTACTAAATTTCATCATGCTACTCAGAATAATGTGCAATTTAAAACATATGAATCATTTATTTCTGGAATTTTCCATTTACTTTTTTCTGACCACAATTGACCTTGGGTAACTGAAACCACCTATAAGGCAGGATACTGTGTGTGGTTGTGAAGAGAAAGAATGAAAGGAAGGAAGGAATGGTCTTCTGGGTGGATTGCCAGTGTTAACCTTGTTATGGAATAGCAGCAGTGCTGTGGCTGATCACTACTGGAAGTAAAAGTCACCAGTGTAATTGAGAAATGACTCATCCAGCTGGGTGTGGTAGCACACGCCTTTAATCCCAACACTGGGGAGGCAGAGGTAGGAGGATCATCATGAGTTTGAGGCCACTCTGAGACTACATAGTGAATTCCAGGTCATCCTGACCTAGAGCAAGACCCTACCTTGAAAAAAAAGAGAGAGAGAGAAATGACTCATCCAGCTCATGAGGAGTTGGGTCACTGAATACATAAGAAAAGGTAAACTTACACGATTCCTTGGTTACTGTCATTTGTAATAACTAAAATGATAGTAAAACCAACACCTGGTCAGTTTGCGCGATAGCCTTTAGTCTCAGGCTGGAGAAATTACTGTAGAAATGGGCGAGGGAAGCTTCTGGTACTGAGCAACTTCTGTGACAACAGAAAACAACACTAGAATGATGCTCAAGAGAATGGGGGAAAGAATGGGAGAGGAAGGAGGAGAGTCAAGGAATCCATCTCAACAGGATGGAAATCTTTTTTAAAAAATATTTTATTATTATTTATTTATTTGAGAGAGAAAGAGGGAGAGAGAGAAAGAGAGTGAAATGAATGAACATTCCAGGGCCTCCAGCCACTGCAAACGAACTCAAGATGCATGTACCACCTTGTGCATCTGGCTTATGTGGGCCCTGGGGAATTGAACCTGGGTCCTTTGGCTTTGCAGGCAAGCACCTAAACCACTAAGCCATCTCTCCAGCCTAAAATCTTTTTTAAAATTAATTAATTTTTATTTATTTATTTATTTGAGATGCAGAGAAAGAGAGAGGGAGGAAGAGAGAGAGAAGATGGGTATGCCAGGGCCTACATCCACTACAAACGAACTCCAGATGCATGCACCACCTTGTGCATCTGGCTTAAGTGGGACCTGCAGAATCTAACCTGGATCCTTAGGCTTCACAGGCAAGCACCTTAACCACTGAGCAATCTCTCCAGCCCTTTTTTTTAAATGAAAAAGCACATGCAAGAGAAATAATTGGCATGCCAGGGCCTCCAGCCACGGCAATTGGACTCCAGACATCTGTGCCACTTTGTGCACATGTGCAATTTTGCATGTGTCACCTTGTGGTTCTAGTTTACATGGGATATGAGGAGTCAAACATGGGTCTGAGGCTTCACAGGCAAGCACCTTAACCACTAAGCAATCTCTCCAGCCCAGGATGGAAATATTTAAGCATTACTGATGCAGGATTTTGGGTTCAGAGAGGAATTAAATCCCACAAATATACAGGAGATGCCAGGACCATAGACCCCAATTTTTGAGTTCTATTTATTTATTTATTTATTTATTTATTTTTGTTTTTATTTTTTATTTTTTGGTTTTTTGAGGTAGAGTCTCACTCCAGCTCAGGCTGACCTGGAACCCACTATATGTAGTCTCAAGGTGGCCTCGAACTTACAGTGATCCTCCTACCTCTGCCTTCCAAGTGCTGGGATTAAAGGCGTGAGCCACCACACCCGGCTTTAACTTTTATTTTTTATTGACAACTTCTATACTTACAGAAAATAAATCATGATATTTCCCTCCCCCCATTCCCCTTCAGAACTCCACTCTCCATTATATCTCCTCCCTTTCTCCATTAGTCTCTCTTTTAATTTGATGTCATCATCTTTTTCTCCTATTATGAGGGTCTTGTGAAGGTATTGCTAGGCATTGAGAGGTCATGGATATCGAAGCCAATTTCTGCCTGGACAGTTGCATTGTAAGGAGTGGTACCCTTCCTTTGGCTCTTACATTCTTTCTGCTACCTCTTTTGCAATGGACCCTGAGCCTTGGAGGGTGTGATAGAGATGTGTCAGTGCTGGACACTCTTCCATCCCTTCTGCTCAGCACTGTGTTGCCTTTTGGGTCATCCCAGTGGTCATCGCCATCTGAAAAGAGGAGCTTCTCTAACCAGAAGTGAGAGTAGCATTAATATATGAATATGAACATTAAATGTAGTGCTTTTAGGGCAGTTTGGTGGGAATAATATATATACATTTAATCAGACAAGAGCAGGTTTTATAACCCTAAGGCTCATGACCTCCCCTGCCACAGGCTCTTGATTAGGTTTTTCAGTACCAGGCATGTATTCCCTCCCATAGAGCAGGCCTTTAGTCCAATTAGAGAGCAGTTGGTTTCCCCCAGGGCAGACATGCCACTATTGCACCCGTTTGGTCATTTGGGCCATCTGGCCAAACTTGAGGTTTCCAGTGTCCACTGTTTTCATTGCTGATGACTTGTGTCTCCCATATGGCTGCATGCAGTGCAGCTTTTTCCAGATTTCAGTTGGCTAGTCTACAGGAAGAAGGTTTTGTGCTTAGCACCAGCTTGATTTCTCAGTGACCTTGCCCCTTGGACAAGCAAAGTCTTCAGCAATAGGGTCTTACCATCTGTTTCTCAAGGGAAACCAAGGGCCTTGGCAATAGCCCATAATGTTTTGGAGGCAACAGGGACCTCCCTGGCCAACAACTCACTGGAAGGTATCCCATCCCTGGTACTGAAAGTTTTCTAGTAACAATCAAGGTACAGTCTCAGTTTAGCCCAGCTGACCTGGAATTCACTATGTAGTCTCAGGGTGGCCTTGAACTCATGGTTATCCTCCTACCTCTGCCTCCTGACTGCTGGGATTAAAGACGTGCATCACCACGCCCTGTGTTTTTTTTAATTTTTTTATTAGTTATTTACATAGTTTGTATACAGCCATGTTGGTACCATCATTAGCCTCCTCCCTCCACACCCCCCGAAGGGCCCTCCTCATTGGGGAATGTGGGTCGTGCATTATGGGGGGTAGTCATCAGTTATGGGGAAGAGGCAATGTCTCTGTGCATAATGTCCCAACTTGTGGCTCTGACAATCTTTCCACCCCCTCTTTCATGAATTTCCCTGAGTCATGTTGGGTTCATTTTAGGTCTACTTCAGTGATGATGTCTTGGGAGCTTCTATGTCTCTGGATATCTGGTTTGTAGGAACTGATGGGCTGATTCTCTCCTCAGGTTCTGTGTCCATCTGTAAAAGAGAAGCAAATTCTCTGACAGAGAGTGAAGTCAGCACCAGATAATGGGATAACCATTATTATTTTACAGAGAATTTCACAGGTGTAGGCCCTCTTGTAGTCCAAGATTGGGGGGAGCTTGATATTGGAGAGCAGGCTTGATTTTTTGATATGGTTCTGACTCATTTCCCAGTTCCAGCTACGGATTCTGCTCCACTGAGTGGATCTGTTAGCCAAATTTAGAGCAGATGGTTACCCACCATGGCTGTGTGCCTCTACTATACTTGTGTGAGCATCACATCAGGTTGTTTGCTGCTAGGTAGCTTAGACCATGAGTTACTTGGACAAATGGTCATTTCCTCCCAGTTGGTCATTTACCCCCAGTCACTCATGTAGCACCTTCTGGCACTAGACAAGCTAACTGTCTGGGGACTGACTCTCTTCCAGATTCCAGCCAGGTTGCTCCATGTTCCATACCAACAGAATATGGTGTTGTCAGCAGTAGGGTCTTACCATTAACCTTGGTGGGTCATCAAGTACTCTGATGTCTGATTTCTGACAGAAATATGTCTTCTTTTGGGAAACCTTGTAGGTCTCTCTGATCAACAGCTCATTGTGGATGTTAACCATATGCTGGTACTGAGAGTTACAGGGCAGTTCCAAGGGAAAAGAAGGAAGAAAAATATAGATGATATATAAGAGAATGAGAGAGAGAAAGAAGCAGGAGAAGCTTAAGGTTAGTCTTCATCATACCCTCTCCAGGGCCCTGTGATTCAGGTGTTCCCTTTAAGGACCTGATGAAGGTTCAACCTTTTAGTCTGTCTTTCAGGATATAGGATTTTATGGTACCATTTCCATTTGGGTCCAGTTTTGTGTCCCCTCCCACCCCACCCTCCCCATTGTCGGGTCCTCAAGATGCTTATTAGGTATATCAACATCCCAGGCAGATTCAGGTTGTTAGGAACCACAGATGAGTGAGACCATGCAATGATTACCTTTCTGTGATTGGGTGAGTTTGCTGAGAATGATCTGTTCCAAGTTCAACCATTTTTCTTCAAATTTCATTGTGTCATTTTTCCTTACTGCTGTGTAGAATTCCATTGTGTAGATATATCTCATCTTGGTTATCCATTCGTATAATGATGGATATCTGGGTTGATTCCAGTTCTTAGCTATTACGAATTGAGCAGCTATAAACATCGTTGAACAAATCCCCTCTGGACTGAGGCAAGGAGTTTTTAGGGCACATGTTCAGTAAGGGAATAACTGGGTCTGTTGGTAACTCTATAGTCAACTTTTTAGCAGTCTCCATATTGCTTTCCATAGTGGTTGTACCATCTTACAGTCCCACCAAGAGTGAATGAGGGTTCTTATTTCTCCACAACCTCACCAGCATTTTTTTTTTTTTTGTTTTTTTGAGGTAGGGTCTCACTCTAACCCAGGCTGACCTTGAATTCACTATGTAGTCTCAGGGTGGCCTTGAACCCACTGCAATCCCACCTCTGCTTCCAGAGTGCTGGGATTAAAGGCATGTGCCACCACACCAGGCTTCATTAGATTTTTAATGTTTACCATCCATACTGGGGTAAGGTAGAATCTCATAGTTGTTTTAATTTGCATTTCCCTGATAATTAGGGATGTTGAACATTTTCTTAAGTGTGTGTTTGCCCTCCCTGTACAGTTCTCTGCCCCATTGTGTGAATTTGACTTTTTTTCTTTTTGGTTTTCTGAGGTAGGGTCTCACTCTAGCTCAGGCTGACCTAGAATTCACTATGTAGTCTCAGGGTGGCCTTGAACTCATGGCAATCCTCCTACCTCTGCCTCCTGAGTGCTGGGATTAAAGGCATGCTCCACCACGCCTGGCTGTTTGACTTTTTATTGTTTAGGTTTTTGAGTTCTTTATAGATTCTAGAAATTAGGCCTCTATCAGTTGTATAGCTTGCAAAAATCTTCTCCCATTCTGTGGATAATCTATTGGCTCTGCTTATTGTATGTTTGTCTGTGAAAAAAACTTTTCAGCTTCATGAGATCCCAATGGTTGAATGATTGTTTAATTTCCTGAGCTACTGGGTTTTGTTCAAAAGTCTTTTCCCACTCCTATATTATGGAATGTGCCTCCTATTTTTTTCTTCCAGTAGTAGCATAGTTTCTGGTCTTATATTAAGGCCTTTGATCCATTTGGACTTGATTTTTGTGCATGGCAAGATGTGTGGATCGAGTTTCATTTTCCTGTATATTGTTATCCAATTTGTCCAGCACCATTTGTTGAAGATGCTGTCTTTTTTCCAGTCTACATTGTTAGGGCCTTTGTCAAATATCAAGTAACTGTAGTTACTTGACCCAAAGTTTGGGTTCTCAGTTATGTTCCATTGGTCTATATTCCTGCTTTTATGCCAGTACCATGTTGTTTTTATTACAATGGCTTTGTAGTGTAGCTTTAGATCAGGTATGGTGATACCTCCTCTTTTGCTGAGGATATGCTTGGATATTCCATATGAATTTTGAGATCATTTTTTCTATCTCTGTGAAGAAAAAGATTGCTTTTCTTTCTTTCTTTCTTTCTTGTTTTTTTTTTTTTTTTTTGGGTTTTTCAAGGCAGGGTCTCACTCTGGCCCAGGTTGACCTGGAATTAACTATGTTAGTCTCAGGGTGGCCTTGAACTCACAGCGATCCTCCTACCTCTGCCTCCCGAGTGCTGGGATTAAAGATGTGCACCACCACATCTGGCTACATTGGGATTTTTATTGGTATTGCATTAAATCTGTATATTGCTTTTGGCAAAATTGCCATTTTCACAATGTTAATTCTGCCTGTCCAGGAGCATGGGAAGTCTTTCCATTTTCTCAAGTCCTCCTCAATTTCTTTCTTGAGTGTTTTTATGTTTTCATTGTGAAGGTCTTTCACTTCCTTGGTTAATGTTATTCCAAGGTATTTTTGTTGTTGTTGCTATTGAAAATGGGACAATGTCGCTTATTTCTTTCTCTGTATCTTTATATTTTGCATATAGAAAGGCTGCTGATTTTTGTGCATTGATTTTGTATCTTGTCCCTTTGCTGAAATAGTTAATCACCTTTAAGAGTTTTGAGATGGAGGTTCTCAGGTCACTTATGTATAGAATCATGTTGTCTGAGAATAGGACTAACTTAACTTCTTCCTTTCCAATTTCTATCCCTTTTATTTCTTTCTCATGTCTTATTGCTTGACCTAGGACTTCTAGTACTATGTTGAAGAACAGAGGTGAGAGTGGAGACCCCTGTCTTGTTCCTGATCTCAGTGGGAATTCCTTCAGTCTCTCCTCATTGAGTATTTTTTGGGCTTTACTAGCTTTATATATAGCCTTTATTATGTTGAGATATAAGCCATCCATGCCTATTAATCTCCAATGTTTTGAACATGAAGTGATGTTGTATTTTGTCAAAGGCCTTTTCTGCATCTATTAAATGCTCATGTGTTTTTTTGTGTTTAAGCTTATTTATGTGGTATATTACATTGACAGATTTCCATATGTTAACCCACCCCTGTATTCCTGGCATGAAGCCTACTTGATCAAGGTGGAAAATGCTTTTGATGTGTTGTTGAATTTGGTTTGCAAGGATTTTGTTCAGGATCTTTGTGTCTAAGTTCATCAGGGAAATAGACCTATAGTTTTCTTTTCTTGTGGCATCTCTGCCTGGTTTTGGTATTAGGGTGATACTAGCTTCATAGAAGGACTTGGGGTGCTTTCCCTGTTCTTTGATTGTGTGGCACAGTTAGAAGAAAAATTGGTTTCAGTTCTTCCATGAAGGTTTGATAGAATTCAGCTGAGAAGCCATCTGGTCCTGGACTCTTCTTTTGGGGGAGGTTTTTGATTACTTTTCAATCTCCGTAGGTGTGATAGGTTTGTTTAGGAAATTAATCTGCTCTGAGTTTGGCTTTGGTAGGCGGTGTGTGTCCAGGAATTCATCTATTTCCTCCATATTATCCAGTTTTGTGGAGCAGAGTTTTTTGAAATAAGTCCTGATGATTCTCCCAATTTCACTTATGTCTGTTGTGATCTCTTTTCATTTCTAATTTTGTTAAATTGAAGCATCTCTTTTTTTCATTTGATCAAATTGGCTAGGGGCTTATCAATATTGTTTATTTTTTCAAAGAACCAGCTCTTTATTTCATCAATTTTCTTAATTGTTTTCTTAGTTTCCAATTCATTAATTTCTGATCTGATCTTAATTATTTCTTTCCATCTGGAGCTTTTTGGGTTAGATTCTTCTTGTTTTTCCAGTGCCTTTAGGTGGATGGTTAGGTTGTTGATTTGGGATCGCTCTATCTTGGTTATGAAGGCCTTTAGGGATCTGATCCTATTGTCTCTTCAATGTTTTTTTTTTTTTTTTTTTTTTTTTTTTGAGGTAGGGTCTCACTCTAGCCCAGGCTGACCTGGAATTCACTATGTAGTCTCAGGGTGGCCTTGGCCTTGAACTCACGGTGATCCTCCTACCTCTGCCCCACCCCCCACCCCCCAGTGCTGGGATTAAAGGCGTGTGCCATGCCAGGCTTCTTCTATGTTTTTTGTTTGTTTGTTTGTTTTTGTTTTTTTGAGGTAGGGTCTCATTCTGGTCCAGGCTGACCTGAAATTCACTCTATTCTCAGGGTGGCCTCAAACTCATGGCGATTCTCCTACCTCTGCCTCCCGAGTGCTGGGATTAAAGGTGTGCACCACCACGTCCGGTTTTCTTCTATGTTTTGATTAGAGACATCCATTGTGGGACTGGGCAATCTTGTTGGATTAACTTGCAATTGATTTTTCATGCTATTCCTTTTGTGCTGTGCTCTGCCCATTACAGTGTAGGAATCTCAATAAATTTAGGAGGAAACTGTAATTTACCCTTGAAGTGTCTTCAGTGCTTATTGCCTTTTATGTTTGCTTTGATTAGGCTTCTGATGGTAATGGGGCCTGCATTCTCAGAGGGAAGGAGTCCATGAGGCTCTGGTAAGGGCTGCAGGACCTGATGAAGGGGCTTGTTGTTCAGTGTAGTTAGGGGTATGGGACTGCATGGTCTGGTGGCCTGTGGGGACAGAGGGTGGGGAGGAATGGGACAAAGCAGACAGACTGGTGTTGTGGCTGGGCTACAGAGGGTGGGAAGATGGGAATGCATGGTGGTTCCACAAAGCTGAGGGGTAAGGGGATGGAACAGCAGGTCCATTGGGACCATAAAGCAGGTCCTGTGACAAGGCAGGGCAAGGATTTGGGACTGCTGTGGGTCAGGTGATATGCGGGGGAAGGGAGAATTGGTGGCAGTCCCGGTGGTGTGGCAGGAAAGGGGAGAGGAGGGGGTAGAGTAACCTGCTGGCCTGGGTCCGAGTAGCCTGCAGGAAGTGCAGTAAGACCTGGTCAGTGCAAGGTGGGGCAGCGGGTGGGAAGGCTGTTGCAAGTGGAGGTCCCTGTGGTAGGAAAGCCTGGGGGGGGGGAACACTAGCCTGCTGCCCTGGGTCCACGCACAGGAGTTGGGGGGGGCAATGGTGGGTGGAATGGTGAGAAAGTCTAGGGCAAGGGGAATGCTAGCCTGCTGGCCTGGGTCCACTTAGTCTGCATTTAGTGCAGGAGGAACCTGCGGCTGGGACTGCAGCTAAGACGGCTGCTTGAGGGGATTGGGGGACTGGTGGGGGGGGCTACCTGAGAGCGTGGGAGTTAGCGGATTGCCTGCTTTGCTCCTCCACACCCTCCCACTGGAGGTCTACTAGAATCAGCAAACCCCTAAAAACCCATAGAACTCTAAAGGTTTTGCCTCTCCTTCCCCAGGAAGGAAGGCATGGTTAGATGGACACCATCTTGACTGGAAGTCCCTTCTACTTTTGGGTTCTTATCCAAGTGTAGCAGACAGCTTCAGGTTCGCTGAGATGAACTTCCAGACCAGGCACAGTTATGGAGGAAGGGATATTATTTATTGAAGCTTACAGATCCAGGGAAAGTTCCATAACGGCAGAAGTAGCGGCCTGCTCTCACAAGGCCAGGCAGAGAGAGCAAAAGCCAACCAGCCACCACAGCACACAAAGCAAAACTACAGCCAAAAGGTCACACAGCACACTTCAGGAACTCCTGCTAGGCACATTTGCATATCTTTACAATGGAATCTCAAACCCACACTTTAAGACCAGCCCCCAGTGACATTGCCTCTAGCAAGGTGATTGAAGATGCAAACTATAACTACTAAAACACTAAATATATTGGGGGACATATATTCAAACTACCACACCAAGTGAGCAAAAACTTGAAAACACAGACTCTGAGAAGGGTAAATTATGAATTATGAAGTTTATTTCATAAAGAGTTAGGGGACTGGAGGGATGGCTTAGCGGTTAAGGCATTTGCCTGCAAAGCCAAAGAACCCAGGTTTGAGTCCCCAGAACCCACACTAGCCAGATGCACAAAGTGGTGCATGTGTCTGGAGTTCATTTGCAGTGGCTGGAGGCCCTGGCACACCCATTCTCTCTCTC
Source organism: Orientallactaga sibirica (assembly GCA_036365145.1). Classification (NCBI taxonomy): domain Eukaryota; kingdom Metazoa; phylum Chordata; class Mammalia; order Rodentia; family Dipodidae; genus Orientallactaga; species Orientallactaga sibirica. Next base: position 46,874,701 of record JAEOAD010000005.1, on the reverse strand, counting down.
TCTCTCTCTCTCTCTCTCTCATTCTTTCTCTGTCAGACAAATAAATAGAAATAAAAAGAGTTAGGATTCAGAAGGAAGGCTAGCATAACAGGGAGGCCCAAACCAAAAAGAGATGCCCAGGACTGGGAAGGGAGAGGGGAAATGGAGAAAATTTCCCTCACATGTCTGGGGAAGTATCTAAAAACAAAGCACACATGGAAAGCAAGCAAGAAAATGCCCATACAGAAAGAAATCCTCCTGAGGGAGCGCTTACCAAAGCAAGGACCAGGAGAGTCAGGGACCAGGAGAATGTGAGGGCCAAGATAGAAATTCATGCACATGATTAGGCAGGAAAGCACCCAGAACAAAGCACATTAGGAAAGCAAGCAGGAAAATGCCCGGCAGCAAAAAGAAATCCTCTCCCTTCCCTTTCTAGCCAGGCTAGAAAGGGGGAGTTTACCAACAGGGCCCTAGAAGCAAAGACCAGGAGAGTGAAGAGAGTTTTGACACATGGTTAGGCAGGAAAGCCCCAGAACAAAGCATACAAAGAAAGAAGGCAGCAAAACACCCCAGCAGAAGAGAAATCCCCCCTTTTTCCAAGATGGAAAGGGGGAGAGCTTACCAAACAAGGACCAGGAGAGTCAAGCACCAGGAGAATGAAGAGCAGAGAGAGAGAGAGTTACATATATGTGTCAGGGCCATTTATGTCTTTTATTTATCATTTATTTATTTTTGGTTTTTGTGAGGTAGGGTCTTGCTCTAGTCCAGGCTGACTTGGAATTCACTCTGTAGTCTCAGGGTGGCCTTGAACTCATGGCGATCCTCCTACCTCTGCCTCCCAAGTGCTGGGATTAAAGATGTGTGCCACCATGCCCAGTTTTCAGGCCCACTTATGGATTAAACATTTAGTTAGGCTGAGCCTTGACATCAGACTCATATGTGTAACGGCCAGAGGTTTCTTTTCCTTCCTATGGCCTCTTATTTCCTTCCCATCTTTCTACCTGCTATAGCATGAATAAAACTGAGATGATAGGGTGTCATATTTTGAGAAGTTAAGTAGAGTAGATTTAAGAGCCTCTCTGCTTGTCTCTCAACATAATTTACTCACCTTTGTATGGAGGAATTCAAGGAAGCTGACCTATAATCCCCACAGAATAGTGGGGAACAATCAGTGTAAGGACTGATGACAGAGTCCATCTGTTCAAACCTCTCCTACCCCATTACCTATGTATGTGAATGGGGAAAACTGCCAGGGAGTGAAGAGACATTTTGGGGACTCTATAACAGAAGAGCCACATGCACTCCTAGGAATTAGATACCTTCCAGTGAGTTGTTGGTCAGGGAGGATCCTGATTCCTAAACATTATTGCCAAGGCTCTTAGTTGCCCACCAGAACTAGATAGTAAGACTGTATTGCTAAAGACTCCATGTGCTTGGACAGCAGGTCTCTGAGAAATCAAGCTGGGAATGAGCTGGAAGCCTCCTCCCTGTTGTCATGGTGTTAGAACATCACCAGTCTTACCCAGCAGTGGATCTTTTTTTGTTGTTGTTGTTGTTTGGTTTTCGAGGTAGGGTCTCCCTCTAGCCCAGGTTCACCTGAAATTCACTCTGTAGTCTCAGGGTGGCCTCGAAGTCATGGCAATCCTCCTACCTCTGTGTCCCGAGTGCTGGGATTAAAGGTGTGCGCCACCATGCCCGGCTTCAGCAATGGATCTTGAAAGCTTTATGGCCAGTCCAAATATGATAACTAGTGCAATGGTGGCATGTCTGCTATGAGGGAAATCAACTGTTCTCTGGTTGGATTTTAGGCCCATTTCATGGGAAAAAAATCATGCCTGGTACTGAAAACCTAATCAAAAGTTTATAGCTGAAACTGGACATGGTAGCATATGCCTTTCATCCCAGCACTCTGGAGGCAGAGGTAGGAAGGAGAATCACTGTGAGTTCGAGGCCACCCTGAGACTACATAGTTAATTCCAAGTCAGCCTGGGCCAGAGTGAGACCCTACCTCAAAAGAACAAAAACAAAACAAAACAAACAACAACAACAAAAAAAAACAAGAAAGAAGCTTATAGTTAGGGAGGTCATAAACCCTAGAGCAGGGGGAGAGCTACTACTGTCTGACTAAATGGGTATTTTGTGCCCACCAAACTGCCCTCTTAATCCTTATGTTTAGGCCCATATATTAATGGTACTCTCAATTTTGTTTAGAGAAGCTTCTCTTTTCAGGTAGCAGTGACCACCAGGGGGACCCAAAACTCATCAAAATGCAGAGAAGTGACAGTAGTGTGTTCAGCACTAAATGAGACATCTCCCAGTGCTCAGGGGCCATTGTGAAAGAGATGGCAGAAAAAATGTAGGAACCAAAGGAAGGAGAGGAGTGCTTTGCAATACTGTCTTCTAGACACAAAGTGGTTGTGGTATTCATGACCTCACAATGGCTGACACTACCTACCAAGAACTGCATAATAGGAGGGAAAAATGATGACATCAAAATAGAAGAGAGGAGCCGGGCGTGGTGGCACACGCCTTTAATTCCAGCACTCAGGAGGCAGAGGTAGGAGGATTGCCATGAGTTCAAGGCCACCCTGACACTACATAGTTAATTCCAGGTCAGCCTGGACCAGGGTGAGAACCTACCTTGAAAAACAAAACAAAACAAAAAATAGAAGAGAGGGAGTACTCGGGAGGCAGAGGGAGGACGATCACCTTGAGTTCTAGGCCACTCTGAGACTACATAGTGAATTCCAGGTCAGCCTGAGCTAGAGTGAGACCCCCGGCTGCAAAAACCAAAAAGAATAAAAAATAGAAGAGAGGGACTGGAGAAATGACTTAGTCGTTAAGGCACTTGACTACAAAGCCTAATTACTGGAGTCTGATTCTCCATTACTTACGTAGATCCAGATGCACAAAGAGATGCATGCATTTGCAGTTCGTTTGCAGGGGCTAGAGGCCAGGGCATGCCCATTCTCAATGCCTGTCTTCTCTCTATCTCTCTCTACTTGCAAATAAATAAAATATTTTAAAAAAAACAGAAGAGGGCTGGAGAGATGGCTCAGCAGTTAAGGCACTTGTCTGCGAAGCCTAAGGACTTGGTTCAATTCCCCAGAACCCACGTAAGCCAGATGCACAAGGCGGTGCATGCTTCTGGAGTTTAATTGCAGTGACTAAAGGCCCTAATGCACCTATTCTGTCTGTCTGTCTGTCGCAGTCAGATTTGCATTTCTGGCAGATCACCCAACCAAGAGCAGCTTGTGGGAAAAAAGAGGTTTATTTTGGCTTATAGGCTCAAGGGGGAAGCCCCATGATGGCAGGGAAAGCAATGACATGAGCAGAGGGTGGACATCACCCCCTTGCCAACATTAGGTGGACAAGAGCAATAGGAGAGTGTGGCAAACACTGGCAAGAGGAAGCTGGCTATAACACCCATATGCCCACTCTCAATAATACACTAGCTTCAAGAGGCGTTATTTCCCAAATCTCCATAAGCTGGGAACCTAGCATTCTGAATACCTAAATTCATGGGGGACACTTGAATCAAACCACCACATTCTGCCCCTGGCCCCCATAAACTGATAACCATACTTGATGTAAAATGCAATGCATTTATCCAACTTTAAAAGTCTCCATAGTTTTTATCAATTCCAATGATGTTCATACATCCCCACAATCCCAGGTCTTTTAAGTGAGCCATAATACCAAAAAAAAAACCTCAAAAACCCATAATGGCACAGAATAAACATTCACACTGCAAAAGATGGCATTGGGTATAGCAAAGAAATATTCAGCCAATACAAGACTTAAAACAACCAGAGCAAACATCAAACTGTAGCTTCAAGTCCAACAACTCTAGCCAGTGACAAATCTCCAAGTCTGATAATTCTTTTTTTTAATTTTTGTTTATTTATTTTATTTATTTATTAGAGACAGAGAGGGAAAGAGAGAGAGGGAGGGTGAGAATGGGCACGCCAGGGCCTCTAGCCACTGCAAACAAACTCCAGATGCCTGCACCCCCTTTGCATCTGGCTTATGTGGGACCTGCAGAATCGAACCGGGGTCCTTAGGCTTCACAGGCATGTGCCTTAACCACTAAGCCATCTCTCCATCCCTGATAATTCTTTTTAAAAAATATTTAATTTATTTATTTGAGAGAGAGAAAGAGAGAGAGAGAGAGAGAGAGAGAGAGAGAGAGAATGGGCACACCAGGGCCTCCAGCCGTACTGCAAATAAACTCCAGATGCATGCGTCTCCTTGTGCATCTGGCTTACGTGGATACTGGGGAATAGAGCCTTGAACCAGGGTACTTAGGTGTCACAGGCAGGCGCTTAACCACTAAGCCATCTCTCCAGCCCCAAGTCTGATAACTCTAACCAGCAACAAGTCTCTGGTATTCCAATTCCGCCCCTCCAGGTAGACTACACAGTCCTGGAAAACTTCATCTGGGACTGGCAGCTGTCCTCAGCAGCCATCTCATGCTCTTGGCATCCCCACTGGGTCTCCACTACAATCTACAGTTCATCCTCATGGCTCCATTAGGTCTCCATGCAGGCAACCCTGCTTCACACTGCCCATGGCCATTTCCGAAACACAAGACAGCATTGCAAACTCAATGACCCTCTCTTTCCTGCATTTCTTATACTCCACAATACCAGGTAGGGTGCCAATTTGTTAATCCAGGGGGGATAAAGCAGACTTTGAAGAACAGGACACTCCTTGATCACTCAGGCCCCTTTGTGTCAGTCTGGAACCCTGATTTATGACTGACTGCCCACCCAAAAGCCTAGACAAGGCTCTGATGCTCTCAAAGACACCCCGGGGTGGGCGTGGTAGCACAAGTCTTTAATTCCAGCACTTGGAAGGCAGAGGTAGGTGGATCGCTATGAAAGACACCCCAGAATTCCAGTGTCATAAAATGATTGTGTTCTCCTTTATCTACATGGATTATGGGAATGAATATTTGTCACAGGAAGTTTTTTCCTCTGTGAAAATGTGAACACACATCTATTCAACCCAGATAGGGCACAGACAATCCAAAGTACAATTATACCAAACCCAGTTTTAGTGAACCAATGAGATTATTGAGGTTACATACAGAGCAGGTTGAGGGGTTGCTTTCTGCAGTAACAGCTGCAACATCAAAAAGCCCACCCTAGCACAGATGACAATTCGTGGAAGCTCATCTCTGGAGCTCACTGCACTCAGATGGTCAGAGGAGTCTCTTCCTAAGCAGTTGATTTCAATTTATGTATATTTAATTTTTTAATTTTTATTTGTTTGAGGCAGGAGCCAGATGAGAGAGAGAGAGAGAGAACAGACAGGCCAGGACCTCTAGCCACTGCAAACAAACTCCAGATGCATGCACCACCTTGCGCATCTAGCTTTACATGGGTACTGGGAAATCAAACCCGGGTCCTTAGGCTTTGCAGGCAAATGTCTTAATGCCTAAACCATCTCTACAGCCCCCTTGATATATCCTTAGGGATATATCTTGCAACCTTTTCCACAGACTTGTGACTTTCTGAGTCTTCTGAGCTTCCTTCAATTTGGAGGAAATTTCTATATAACAATTAATTATATTTGAATGGGGAATGCTTTCCCTATCTAGCACGTTTTTATTTATTTATTTGAGAGCAACAGAGAGAGACAGAAATAGAGAGAGAGTGGGTGCACCAGGGCTTCCTGCCACTGCAAACAAATTCCAGATACATGCGTCCCCTTGTGCATCTGGCTTACGTGGATACTGGGGAATCAAGCCTCTAACTGGGGTCCTTAGGCTTCACAGGCAACTATTTAGCCACTAAGCCATCTCTCCAGCCCAAAAGTAAAAAAAAAATTTTGAGAGAGACACAGACAAAGACAGAGTGAGAGGGAGAAGAAGACAGATAGAGATGGGTGCACCAGCAGCCTCTCAGCTGCTGCGAACGAAATCCAGATGCATTTGCCCCATTGTGTCAAGTGCGGCATTGCTCCCTTGCATCACTTTGCATCTGGCTAAATGTGGGACCTGGAGATTGGAACCAGCGTTCTCAGGCTTAGGAAGCAGGTGGCTTAACCGCTAAGCCATCTTTCCAGCCCAATTTTAAAAAATTTATTTATTAGAGAAAGATAATGGGCACACCAGAGCCTCTAGCCACTGCAAACAAACTCCAGACACATGCGTCACCTTGTACAACTCTTGTACAACTGGCTTATATAGGTACTGGGGAATTCAACCTGGGTCCTTAAGCTTCACAGGCAAGCACCTTAACTGCTAAGCCATCTCTTCAGCCCTCTTTTTTTTTTTTTTTGGAGACAGGATCTCATGTAGCCTAGGCTGGCTTGGAATTCCCTCTGTCCTTGAACTCCTGAACCTACTGCATCTACCTTCCAAGTGCCATGATGCACCACCATACCCAGTTTATGTGGTGCTGGGGATTGAACCCAGGACTTAAGACCAGGAATGCACTCTACTAATGATCTATGGGCTTCCTACACACTAAAGGGCTACAAGCCCTCTACCAATGACTCTACCTCCAGTCGCAAATTCCTCCTGCCAATATTCCTCCTCAGGGTTGGGGCCTTGATAGCTCTCTTGCCCTCTCTCCCTCCTTTTTTCCCTTTTCTCTTTCATCCTCTTTCTTCCTCTCTTCCTTCTCCCCTCTTTCTCTCCTTCCCTTCCTTCCCCTTCCTTCTTTTTTAGGTACTAAGGTTTGAACCCAGGTCCTTGAATATGTTGGGCAGGCATTCTATCATTGAAATACACTCCCTGCCTTTAACACTTAAAAAATATTTAAATTATTTGTGAGGAGAGAGAGATTGAAAATAAGTATTGGTGTGGTGTGACAAGGCCTCTTGCCACTACTAATGAACTCCAGATGCATGTGCCACTTTGTGCATCTGGCTTTATGTGGGTACTGAGGAATTGAACCTGTCAGGCTTTGCAAGCCAGAGCCTTTAAACCATTGAGCCATCTCCCCAGCCCTAAAATTTTTTTGAGACAGGGTCTCACTAAATTGCTTAGGCTGACCTCAAACTTTTCCACAAGTAAAATTTTAAAAAGATATGATGGGGCTGGAGAAATGGCTTAGTGGTTGAGGCATTTGCCTGCGAAGCCAAGGGATCCCAGTTCGATTCTCCAGGACCCACATAAGCTAGATGCACAAGGGGCACATGCATCTGGAGTTCATTTGCAGTGGCTAGAGGCCCTGGCATGTCCATTCTCTCTCTGTCTGCCTCTCTTCTATCTCTCTCTCTCTCTCTCTCTGCTTGCAAATAAAAAATAAAATTAATTAATTAATTAATTAATTTAAAAAAAGATATGATGGCCGGGCGTGGTGGCGCATGCCTTTAATCCCAGCACTTGGGAGGCAGAGGTAGGAGGATCACCGTGAGTTCGAGGCCACCCTGAGGATACATAGTGAATTATTCCAGATCAGCCTGGAGTAGAGTGAGACCCTACCTCGAAAAACCAAAAAAAAAAAAAAAAAAAAAAAAAAAGATATGATGAAAGGCTAGACTGATTGTTATTTTTCATGTTACATCTACCACAACTTGATATGATGTGGCACACAGTACTGAAATTGATAATCAAATGTCTTGAGAAATTGGTAACCTCCTATCCCTACTCTATATTTATACGCAAAAACATTTGACATATTCATGTTGGAACTCTTGCTGTGTCTGTTATACTAAATGAATATTTGCTTTTTTAATATTTTATTTTATTTATTTATTTACTTACTAGAGAGAGAGTGGGTGTGCCAGGGCCTCTAGCCACTGCATACAAACTCCAGACCCATGCACTACAATGTGCATCTGGCTTATGTGGGTACTGGGAAATCGAACTTGGGTCTTTAGGCTTTGCAGGGAAAGGTCTTAACTGCTAAGCCATCTCTCTAACCCTGTTTTTGATTTTTTGAGAGATGTTTCATGTAGCCCAGTCTGACCTTGAACTCTCTATGTAGCTGAGACTGGCCTTAAACTTCTGATCCACCTGTCTCTACCTCACCAGTGCTAGGGTTACAGGCATGCAACACCATGCCCACCTTCACACCAAATGTAGATGATCAGACAGGAGTGGTTGTTTCGCTGAAAGACTGGGGTAAATCTAATAAAGAATGTGTCCAGGAGCCAGCCATGGTGGCGCACGCCTTTAATCCCAGCACTTGGGAGGCATAAGTAGGAGGATCACCATGAGTTCAATGCCACCCTGAGACTACATAGTGAGTTCCAGGCCAGCCTGGGCTAGAGAGAGACCCTGCCTTGAAAAAAAAAAAAAAAAGAATGTGTCCAGGGACCTGGGGAGATGGCACCTAAAGGTGCTTGCTTGCAAAGCCTGCCTACCCAGGTTCAGATAGTCAGCCATCCACGTAAAGCTGGACTGGCATTCAATTGAAGTAGCAAGAGACCATGGTGCACTCACCCACCTACCCACATAAACACATAAACACAAGTGCAAATAAATAAACATTTTTTATTTTTTAGAGAGAGAGGGAATTGGTGCCAGGGCCTCAACCACTACAACCGAACTCCAGACACTTGCACCACCTAGTGGGCATGTGCGACCTTGTGCTTGCCTCACCTTTGTACATCTGGCGTACGTGGGTGCGTCTGGCTTAGTGGGATCTGAAGTCTCAAACATGGGTCCTTAGGCTTCGCAGGCAAGCACCTTAACTGCTAAGCCATCTGTCCAGCCCTAACTAAATATTTTTAAGAAGAATGTGTCTGATCATTGGCTCCAGTTCATGGCACAGGTTCAAAACCTTTAGAACTTCCAGAGTAGCTATAGACTCTATCATTTGCTAATGAGATGTGCAAAGCACTTTCACTATGCACTGATTACCTACTTCTCTGAGTCTGTTGAGACTAAACACTTGCAACACAAGTTACATGAAGCAGGGGCTGGGGAGACTGCTCAGTGGTTAAAGGTGCTTGCTTGCAAAGGCTTTCAGCAGGGGTTCAATTCTCTAGTGCCCATGTAAAGCCAGATACACTAAGTGTGCATGCACCTGGAGTTCATTAGCAAGAGACACTGATGCACCCATTTTCTCCTCTCTCCTCACAAATAATATTTAAAAAGAGGGGCTGGAGAGATGGCTTAGCAGTTAAGGCATTTGCCTGCAAAGCCAAAGGGTCCTGTTTCGATTCTCCAGGACCCATGTAAGCCAGATGCACAATGGGGTACATGCATGTGGAGTTTGCAGTGGCTGGAGGCCCTGGTGCACTCATTCTCTCCCTCTCTCTTTCTCTGTGCCTCTTTTTCTCTCTCTCAAATAAATAAATAAATTTTTAAAAATTTTTAAAAGAAACAAGTTACATGAAATGGGTTTATTACTCACAGATAGGAGGCAATAAGGGACAACAGAAGCCTGCTGAGATCAGGCTGTGCCCTGCTCTAAGGTACTCCATATATCGGTAAAACAGTGGTATTTCAGAAGGTGCCTTTTTCTGGGGTGCCTTTTCCTTTTTACATGCAGCTTTTGACTCCAGCTTGAGTTGCACTGTGATGGCAATCTGACCACCTGGTGTTTGTATCACAGGAATGCCTGATAGTTCCAGGGCCTTCATATCAGCTAACTATTGATGCTGCCTACTCGGTTGCTTTCTGCTTCTCTGCCTGTTCACCCATTTGAACCAGTTGTCCATTTGCTGGTCTCTACTCCCTCCTGCCCTTCACTTTACTTCTCTTGACTAGTCCTACAGCTCAGCTCTGACCCTACAGCTTAACTCTACCACCAGCAGCTTTCCCTTCTGCAGATTATCTTATCAATATAGACTTTTCACATGTCTATCAGTTTCCCAGCTTCGACTCCTTTTTAAACCTTTGTACTGTGTGATATCTGTGTAATGTATTATTTGAGAGTTAACATTAGTAATTAAGATCAGAGTAAAAGAACCTGTGTTTGGCCTGGCCAGGGTTATCAAAGAAAGTGGGAATATCTAGCAAATTGCTGCCATTAAAACCTCTAGACCTTGTGAAGTTATTGTCTTTCTCTCTCTCTCTTTCTTTCTTTTTCTTTTTTTTTTTTTTCAAGGTAGGGTCTCACTCTAGCCCAGGCTGACCTGGAATTCACTATGTATGTAGTCTGAGGGTGGCCTTGAACTCACTGTGGTCCTCCTACCTCTGCCTCCCAAGTGCTGGGATCAAAGGTGTACACCACCATGCCTGGCAATCTATTATTTTTCAATAAATTATGACACTGTGGAAAGACACAACTATATTCATCTAATCTTCTGACATAGTGTGCTCATGACAGAGTCAGTTCCTCAAGGTTCAAGAAAGCTACCCAGATAGAGAATCTTTTCTGTGCATGCCTAATTCACCACAACAGAGGAACTCTACATAGCAACTTCACTGGGTTTCCTATCCCAGGAGAAAGTAGACTTGCTAGACTAAATAAAGCATTAAAGGACATTCTATTTCTAGAGGAAACTGGGACAGAGGGTGCTATTCTAGCCAGTTCCTTCTTTATCACAGAGGTTGCATTCCAAGCTCATTCTGCAGTAATTTTGGAGAACTATAAGCAAGCAGAGAAGAAGACTGGGTCAAAGACCACCTTGCTGTCCTGCAAACTGATTTCTAGTGTGGCCTCCAGACAGCTATAAAATGAAGAAAGCAAATGCTAGGAATCCAACAATGTAATCTGAGAGTTGGAATTGCCAGCCTCTTCCTTCCCAATCTCCAGGGAGATTAAGGGGACTGGAATTGATTTAGTCAAATCACCACCAATAACTTAATCAACCTGCCTGTATAACAAAAACTCCATAAAAATCTTTGGACAATGAAGCTCAGCGAGCTTCCTGTTGGGAAGCACAATGATGTGGCAGGAGGGTGGCATGTTCTGACGATGGAGACAGGCTCCAGGAACCTTCCAGATCTGGCCCAGATCAAATAAAATTTTTAAAAAGCTGTCTTTCAGGCTGGAGAGATGGCACCTGCCTGCCATACCTAAGAACGCCCGTTGAATCTCCAGGTCCCATGTTTAGCCAGACACAAACAGTGACACAACGGCACAATGCCACGCTTGCCCACAAGGAAGCGCATGTGGCTGGAGTTCATTCACATCAGCTGAGAGTCCGCTGGCAGCCCATTATCTCTCTCTGCCTCTTCCTCTCTGTCTTTCTCAAAAAACCCCAAAAAGCTGTCTTAAAAGACAAAAAAGAAACAAGCCAGGCATGGTGCTGCACACCTTTAATCCCAGCACTCAGGAGGCAGAGGTAGGAGGATCTCCATGAGTTCAAAGCCACCCAGAGAATACATAGTGAATTCCAGGTCAGCCTGGCCTAGAGTGAGACCCTACCTCAAAAAAAAATTACTTGAGAGAGAGAGCTAGAGATAGAGAGAGAGAATCATTGCACCAGGGCCTCTAGCCACTGCAAACGACCTCCAGATGTTTGTACCACCTTGTGCATCTGGCTTACATGGGTCCTGGGGAATTTCAAACCTGGGTCTTTTGGCTTTTCAGGGAAGCACCTTAACCACTAAGCCATCTCTCCAGCCTGAAAGACAGCTTTTTAAATGTTTATTTATTTACTTTATCTATTTGAGAGAGAAAGATAGATAGAGGCAAACAGAGAGAATGAGTGCACCAGGGCCTTCAGTCACTGCAGATGAGCTCCAGACACATGAACCACTTTGTGCATCTGGTTTATGTGAGTACTAGGGAATCAAACCTGGGTCCTTAGGCTTTGAAGGTAAGTGCCTTAACTGCTAACATCTCTCCAGCCCCTGGCTGGCTTTTAAAAAATATTTTATTTATTTATTTGCAAGCAGAGTGATACAGACAGAGAGACAGACAGCAGACAGACTGAGTATGGGTGTTAGGGCCTGTAGCCATTGCAAACAAACTCCAGATGCATATGTCACTTTGTGCAGCTGACTTACACGGGTACTAGGGAACAACTGGCTAACTTTTAAAAAAACATTTATTTATTTATTTGTAAGCAGAGAGGATGTCTTTTAAATCAAGAGCAGTCTGTTGCAAACTTTGCATTTAAATTTGTGAGATCTGACATTAACTCAAGGTAATTAGTGTCAGAATTAAATTCAACCACAGGCTGTGAGTGGTGGCACACACCTATGATAGCCCTTGGAAAGACCACTGAAATAATCCTCCATAGCAGGAAGATTACTGAAATCTCAGGGCCAGCCTGATCTATATAGCAAATTCCAGGCTAATCAGGGATACAGAACAAAAATAAAAGTTCAGTTATAGAACACAGATTTGGGGTCATAAAATTGGGGTCAGATGCATTAAGCAGAGGGCTTTCATAAGTTCTGTGAGTTGTTTTGGTGAGGGAGTAATAGAAACATCAAAAGCACAGGAAGCTACTTGGAGTGAAGAAGGCTGGGAGATCTCTGAGCTTGAGACTGGTGTCTGAAGTAAGGGCAGTCTTGTGAGAGAATGCCCTTTAACTGTGAAATTCTACCCAATTCCAGGTAGTTGGTGACAAAAACGTATGTGGAACATTGTTCAGCCATAGGAAGGAAAGAAATATAGATCCATGCTACAACATGGATGAACATTAACAATATTATGCTAAATGAAAGGAGCTATACACAAAGATGATGGAGTATATATTTATACATCTATACACAATGTCTAATATAGGCAAATGGCAGAAATAAAAAGTAGATAAGTGGTTTCTTAGGGCTAGAGGTTGAGCTGCATAGATGGGGTGGGATTAGGGAACATGTAGCTAAAGGGAATCAGATTTATGATTTCCTTTATGGCATGATAGAAATGTTCCAAAATTAACTATGCTAGTGATTGCACATATCTGAGAATATAGCAAAACCACTGACTCACACTTTATTTATTTATTTATTTTTCCTGAGGCAAAGTCTCACTCTAGCTCAGGCTGACCTGGAATTCTGCCTCTGGTCTTTCATACATGAACACTCAGGGTACATGCAATACACCTACCACACACATACACACACACCAACAAACAAACAAAAACAGAATAAATATATACTGAAATAGTTATGAAATCAGATGCCAGGGAATCATTTCAAAATAACCCATTCAGCTGGGTGTGGTGACGCACACCTTTAATCCCAGCACTCGGGAAGCAGAGGTAGGTGGATCACTGCGAGTTTGAGGCCACCTGAGACTACATAGTGAATTCGAGGTAGGCCTCGGTGGGGAGGGGGGAGACCATTCGGGTAGGGAGAGGAACAGAAGAAATAGCACTGGTCAGAAGTCGATAAGTGATGAAGCTGAGCACCTGTGGGATTCATTGCACTATTCTCCCAATTGTTATACATGTCTGAAAGTTTTCATAAAACAGAAAATAACAAAAAGAACTGCAGGAAACGTTTTTCTCAGAAGAGAGGGGAATGTTGCTTCCTTTGATAGGTTACCTTCCAGAGATACCTGAACTCACCACTGGATCCTCAGATGAGGAATGTGAATTATTAAGGGGAATCTGAGAGGTTCAGAAGCCATGGAGTCTGGAGATGTGGTGAGCACTGGGACCGGTGTGGGCCAGGCAGCTCTGTGTTCTCAGGGGGCTCACACTGTCTCTCCCAACCCACCTGCCAGGCTGATTGTGGTGGTAGAAGTGGAGTTAGGCTGGGAATCAGGTAAGAAGATTGAGGGGGACTGGGGATGTAGCTAAGTTGGTAGAGTGCTTGTCTAAAATGCCCCCCTCCCACAAAAAATGTATAAAACTGGGTGTGGTGGCGCATACCTGTAATCCCAGCACTTGGGAGGGGGAGATAGCAGAATCAGAAATCTAAGAGCATCCTTGGTTGCATAGCCAGTTTGAGGCCAGCTTGGGCTACATGTGATCCTGTTTGGAGGAGGAGAAAGAAGCCCTGAGCCTTTTGGAAGAGTGGGGCCTAAACCATATTAGGTTGGGAAACTGAAGCACAGATTGAGATTGAAGACTCAGGACCCCAAGCCCTGGGTTTTCTTTTTGAGCATTTATATGAAGTCCAACCTTCTCAGGCCCCAAGAAGACTGATAGCCCCACACTACTTCTGGAGGGGCCCAATAGACTTCGCCTGCTTCAGCCAGAGACATTGGAGACTCAGGTAGATGAAGTGGGGTAGGTGGGAGCAGGGGAAGATGGGAATGACACTGCTGATCCCAGTCATGTTGTAGGAACAGCTCTTCACCTTTGACCGAGTTCCTGGGCCCTGATACTGCTCAGGTAGGGGGTTCTGAGGGTGATGGGAGGGGGATGGGAGCCCTCAGGCCTCTGCATCCTGGGATTCTGACTGGTTTCCATTCCTTTCACTGAAGACAGGTGGCAAAAAGGTGAACTAACACCAAAGAATGTGCCTATGTCTTTCTGCAGGAGGCAGAGCAGGAGCTGTTGGCACGAGTCCAGCCCATGCTGGCCTCAGTAGGCCGAGGGTACAATGTAGCTCTGCTGCTCAGGGGCCGGGAAACTGAGGCACCCTGGCTTGTGACCCAGGTGAGGAACCTCTGGCTCACAAGCTCCTTAGGTTCAGGCAGCACCTCCCTCACAACACACACAGTAGGTAATCTTTGCTTGTTCAACTCAGCTGGACTAGGGACTCCTTGGGACTCCTATAGCACCCTGTGGCCCATGCAGGGTGGGTCACTTCCTGTAGCTGTTGGGAGGTCATACCTGATATGAGGCTGTGGCTAATGGGATGAGAGTCAGGGAGAAGTGGCCTGCAAAGATCAAATAGCCGCCGGGCATGGTGGTGCATGCCTTTAATCCCAGCACTCTGGGAGGCAGAGGTAGGAGGACTGCCATGAATTCGAGGCCACCCTGAGACTACATAGCTAATTCCAGGTCAGCCTGGACCAGAGTGAGACCCTACCTTGAAAAACCAAAAAAAAAAAAAAAAAAAAAAAAAGATCAAATAGCCAAGAGGCCCAATTTCCACATTTCTTGACAATATTAATAATGATACTGCACTTGAAAGGTTTTTTTTTGGGGGCTTCATTAAATGCTCTCAAAATAAAATAGCTGCTTCATGCTCCTTTCTTCACCTTAGCTGCTACAGATGTTGTTTGAGGAGGTTCCGACCCTCTGCCGCTCTGATCATGTACTTAGTACCCTTAGCCTGGTGCAGGTGAGATCATTGGGGGAAGGGAAAAGGGAGACCTGGGGAAGCAGTCACAGGACAAAAAACTGTTGAAATAACCTGAGGCTTGTGGAAGTCAGAAGAACTTGGGTTCATTGCCCTCTGCTGCTCCCAAGCAAGGGCTTATCTCTTTGGGGTCACTTTTATCCCAACGGTGAGTGGCTAAATTCTTTCACCCTAATTAGCCCATAACTCCTACAAGAGGGAAAAGGTCAGCTTGTAACAAGTGTCCTTATGTGATCCCAGATCAGCTCCAGCGGGAGGACCCAGGACCTGCTCTCCCCAGAGCTGGAGGACCTGACAGTACTGGATGTGGCCCCTCTGGGCTTGTGAGTGTTCAGGATGCGGATGATTTAGGACTGAGTCTAGAGAGGGATTAAAGCTCATAAAGATGCAGGAGATCCCAAACCTGTGAATCCCAACTTTTGGATTCTAATCCGATTAGCAAAGAATTAAAGCATTACTCTGAGAAGGAAAATTATGAATTATGAGGGTTATTTTGAGGAGAGTTCAGGAAACCCAAGCCAGAAAGGAGTTCTCCTCCTTCCCAGCCAGGGGAAGGGGAGACAGAGAAAGTTCCCCTCACATTGGGAGAGGTCTGGATATGCATGCACACGCACATGCAGAAGGCAAAGCATGAGAGGCCCAAGTGAAAAGATACCCTCACACAGAAGGTCAGAAAGGATTAAGATACTGAAGGATTCAGAGCTTAAAGAGAGATCACACATGTAGCAAAGCAAGCAAACACCCAAAACAAGGCAGGAAAGCACAGGGACAGAAAGAAACCTGTCAAGCTGGAAAGTGAGAGAGAGACTTACACACGGTGTCCAGATGGATCCAGAGGAAGGAAGGGAACCAAAAAGAAGATATAAACTTGTGGTTAAACAAGAAAGCACCCAGAGCAAGACTCATGTAGAAAGCAAGTAGAAAAGTGCTTCCGCAGAAAAGAAATCCTCCCGCCTTTAAAGTTAACCAAAGCAATCAGCCAGGCGTGGTGGCGCACGCCTTTAGTCCCAGCACTCGGGAGGCAGAGGTAGGAGGATCACAGACAGTGAGTTCAAGGCCACCTTGAGAATACAGAGTGAATTCCAGGTCAGCCTGGCCTACAGTGAGACCCTACCTTGAAAAAACAAAGCAAAACAAAACAAAAAAGTTTACCTACCAAAGCAAGGACTAGGAGAGTCGGGTCAGGAGAATGAAGAGCCAAGAGACTTGACACACATTTATGGATTAAACATCCAATCAAACATCCAATTAGGATCAGACTCAGGTGTGTTAGACCTACCTGACTGGTTGGTGGACTCAAGAGGCTGACTCAAGAGGGTCACACAGATGTGCTTACCTGGGAAACTCCAAGCGGGACGCTGCAGTTGGGGGGGTGTTGCTCATCTTGAATGAGACTGGGTCAGACATGGTTTCTAGTCCTGCTAGGGCCAGCAAGGTGGCATCTCCTTGGGCTCCTGGCTGACTATGAATTTTTTAAAAAAGCTCTTTTGTTCCTGTTCTCCATCACTACCCTAAAGCAGGTATGATACCTCCAAGTTACTGCCACTCCAGGGAAGAAAGTCCTGATCTTGGAGTCATGCATATAGGGCTGGGTCTGCTCCCACGACCCTTCCCCACCCTCTTTTCTTCATTCCATATCCCATATGGCTTACTCACTTCATACCAATGATACCTATTCAACTTTATGACCATCTTTCTGTCCGGACCCAGTCCAGAATCACATTGAGTGATTCGGAGCATCTCACTGAGTAATGTCTCCATATGTGTAATGGAGGTGACTCCAACTACCATTTCCCTCCCTGGGCAGGACACAGTAGGAAAAAATAAAGCCAGGAAGATGAGAGATATCTAGGGAGGTGTACTGAACCTGGAGCCCTTGGAATGATTCTTATGGGCTATGGACATTTCATAGCTTCCCACATGGAGGTTCTAAGGGACTATGCAAAACTCTGGTGCTGAAGGGCTGAGCTCAGCTTCCTCTTCCTCCAGGGTGGTGGAAGATGCCAGTGAAGTAGAGGTGTCTGACTCAAAAGCTGCCTCTGAGCTGTACTTGCAGGCCACCGGGGGTGAAGGCAGGTGAGATCAGGAAGTCACCTGTCACCTTCCTTTCCCTTTCCCTTCCCCTCCCCATCAGGCATTTGTCCTAAGCTTGCCCTCTCCTCTGCAGGGCCTTCTCTCTTCTCACAGTCACCATGTCTTGCCCTGAGGGGTCTGCCTCCCAGAGAGTGTGGAGGGGTACCTTGAGGATCATGCAGCTCCCAGGAGACAAGTAAGACTGAGGTCTTCTGATTGCATGGAGGGGGAGATGGGGGCCAAACTGTGGATGTGAAGAGCAGCATCAGCTACCCCTCCCTTCCTCAGCTGACTATAAGGGCACCACACAGCCCAGGCCAAGACCTTCCATCTGCCAATGGTGTGGGCAAAGGCAACTGGATAGAGAATTGGTGGAAATCATGAATAAAAATAGATCTTTAGCATTGGGCATGGTGGTACCCGCCTGTAAACCTGGCACTTGGAAGGTGAAGACAGGAAGATCAGAGGTTCAAAGCTACCTTGGGCTACAAGAGACCATGTCTCAAACAAACAAACAAACAAACAAACAAACAAACAAACAAACAAACCCTAATTTGGCTGGAGAAATGGCTCAGTGGATAAAGCACTTAATGCTCAAGCTGGAGTACCTGAGTTTGATCCCCAGACTCCACATAAAAGCTGTGCTTAGTTTCTGTAATCCCAGTATGGGGCTGGAGAGATGGCTTAGCAGTTCAGGCATTTGCCTGCAAAGCCAAAGGATCCCAGGTCGATTCTCCAGGTCCCACATAAACCAGATGCACAAGGGGGGGGCATGCATCTGGAGTTTGCAGTGACTGGAGGCCCTGGCACGCCCATTCTCTCTCTCTCTCTCTCTCTCTCTCTCTCTCTCTCTCTACCTCTTTCTCTCTCTCACTCAAATAAATAAATAAATAAATAAATAAATAAATAAATAAATAAATAAAAAACCCAGTATACTGACTCTGATGGCAAGATAGGAGGCAGAGACAGGAGAATTTCCCAGAAGGGCATGGTGAATCCAGTAAAGAACAGCAGAGAGAGAATACAGAGGAAACCTACCTCCAATGAGGTGGACAGGGGGCTGGAGAAATGACCCACCAGTTGAGGCATTTGCCTGCAAAGATTAACAACTTGGGTTCAATTCTCTAGTAGCCACATAAAGCCAGATGCACAAAGTGGCGCATGTGTCTGGAGTTCGTTTGTAGTGGCTAGAGGCCCTGGTGTACCCATTCTTTCTCTCTCTCTCTCTCTCTTCTTGCAAAATAAATAAATAATAATAATTTTTAAAAAGAGGTGGAAGTTGGGCATGGTGGCACACTCCTTTAATCACAGAACTTGGGAGGCAGAGGCAGGAGGATCACCATGAGCTCAAAGCCACCCTGAGATTACATAGTGAATTCCAGGTCAGCCTGGGCTAGAGTGAGACCCTACCTCAAAAAACCAAACCAAGCCAAACGCCTTTAATCCCAAACCAAGCCTGGACCAGAAGACCCTACCTCGAAAAACCAAAAAAAAAAAAAAACCAAACCAAACCAAACCAAACAAACCAAACAAAAACAAAACTGGGTGTGGTGGACCACACCTTTAATTGCAGCACTTGGGAGGTAGAGGTAGGAGGATCGCCGTGAGTTCGAGGCCACCCTAAGAGTACATTGTTAATTCTAGGTCAGCCTGGACCAGAGTGAAACCCTACCTTGAAAAACCAAAAAATAAAAAATAAAAAAATAGATGGGGGCTGGAGAGATGGCTTAGTGGTTAAGGCACCTGCCTGCTAAGCCTAAGAACATCAGTTCCAATCTCCAGGTCCCACGTTTAGCCAGATGCAAAGTTACGCAAGGGTGCAATGCTGCACTTGCCCACAAGGAACACACACATCTGGAGTTAGTTCACAGCAGCTGAGAGGCTGCTGGTGCACCCATTCTCTATCTGTCTTCCTCTCCTCTCTCTCTGTCTCTTTCTGTGTCTCTCTCTCAAAAAAAAAAAAAAAAAAAAAAAAAAAAAAAAAGAGGTGGACAGGTGAGGACCAACCTGAAAGTTGTCCTCTGATTGCTACATGTGTGTGTGCTTGGGCATGCACATGACCACAGTCACATACAAACATGCACAAAAAAAATAATAATAATGGGACTGGAGAGATGGCTTATTGGTTAAGGTGCTTGCCTGTGAAGCCTAAGGACCAGGTTTGATTCCCCAGTACCCATGTAAGCCAGATGCACAAGGTGGCATGTGCTTCAGGAGTTTGTTTACAGTGGCTAGAGGCTCTGGCATGCCCATTCTCTCTATCTGCCTCTTTGTCTCTCTCTCTCTCTCAAAGACATAAAATATAAAAAATTTAAATAAATACATAAATAAAAATTTTCAGTCACAGCAAGGACACCAGAGGTTTTTTTTGCAAATAGTGTTCAAGCATATATATATATATTTTATATATATTATATATATATATATGTGCACACATACACACACACACACACACACACATATATTTTCTTTTTTTTTTTTTTTTGGGGTTTGCGAGGTATTTTTGGAATTCACTATGTAGTCTCAGGGTGGCCTCGAACTCTTCCTCCTACCTCTGCCTCCCAAGTGCTGGGATTAAAGCTGACCATGCCTGGCTATACACATTATATTTTCACTCTTACTGCTTAAGCTGACCTGGAATTCACTCTGTACTCTTAGGGTGACCTCAGACTCACTGTGATCCTCCTACCTCAGCCTCTTGAGTGCTGGGATTAAGGATATGCACTACCATGCCTGGCCTTATTATTTTTTTAAATATTTTTTAATTTTTAATTTTTTAAAAAATATTTATTTGTTTGCAAGCAGAGAGAAAGAGAGAGAGAGAGAGAGAGAGAGAGAATGGGCATGCCAGGGCCTCCAGCCACTGCAAACAAACTCCAGATGCATGTTGTCACTTTGTGCATATGGCTTTACATGGGTACTGGGGAATCAAACTGGGGTCATTGGTCTTTGCAAGCAAGCACCTCAACCACTGAAGCGGACAGCTTCAGGTTTGCTCAGATGAACTTCCAGACCAGGCACAGTTATGGAGGAAGGGATATTATTTATTTTAAGATCCAGGGAAGTTCCATAATGGTGTTCTCACAAGGCCAAGAGAGAGAGAAAGGCAACCAGCCACTACAGCACACAGAGCAAAACTACAGTCAAAAGGTCAAACAACACTTCAGAACTCCTGCTAGGCACATTTGCATATCTTTACAATGGAATCTCAAACCCACCATTAACACCTTAAGACAAAGTGACATTGCCTCTAGCAAGGTGATTGCAGATGCAAACTATAACTAATAAAACACTGAATATATTGGGGACATGTATTCAAACTACTGAGCCATCTCTTCAACCCTTAACTGGGCATGGTGGAGCACGCCTTTCATCTCAGCACTCAAGAGACAGAGCTAAGAGGATCTCTGTGAGTTTGGGGCCAACCTGAGATTACATAGTGAATTCCAGGTTACCCTGGGCTAAAGCAAGACCCTACCTCAAAAATCAAAAAATAGGTCAGCCTGGGCTAGAGTGAGACCCTACCTTGAAAAAAAAGAAGAAAAAAAAATCAAAAGATAAAAATAAAAAGGATGGGCTGGAGAGATGGCTTAGCAGTTC
Source organism: Orientallactaga sibirica (assembly GCA_036365145.1). Taxonomy (NCBI): domain Eukaryota; kingdom Metazoa; phylum Chordata; class Mammalia; order Rodentia; family Dipodidae; genus Orientallactaga; species Orientallactaga sibirica. Next base: position 46,853,994 of record JAEOAD010000005.1, on the reverse strand, counting down.
AGGTGCTTGTCTGCAAAGCCAAAGGACCCAGGTTCAATTCCCCAGGACCCAAGTAAGCCAGATGCACAAGGTGGCACATGCATCTGGAGTTAAAAATAAATAAATAAATAAATAAATAAATAAATAAATAAATAAATAGGGCTGGAGGGATGGCTTAGCTGTTCAGTTCCCCAGGACCCACGTAAGCCAGATGCACAAGGTGGTACATGCTTCTGGAGTTCATTTGCAGTTGGCTGAAGGCCCCGGCACACCCATTCTCTCTCTGTCTCTTTTCTCTCTCTCTCAAGTAAATAAAATAAAATTTTTTAAAAATAAATAAATAAAAATAAAAAGGAAGTGCTTGTTGATTTGTGGTTGCTTGGTTTTGCAAGCTAAATGTGGTAGAGCCTTGATGGTTAATCTTTAACATACAGAAAAGAAATGTAGGGTAGGTTTATTTTTTCTTTTGGTAGGTTAGCATGAAGCTGTCACTTAAAATACACTCATCTTGGGCTGGAGAGATGGCTTAGTGGTTAAGGCGCCTGCCTTCTAAGCCTAAGAATGCCAGTTCAATTCTCCAGGTCCCACATTTAGCCAGATGCAGTGATGCAAAAGTGCAATGTTGCACTTGCCCACAAGGGGGCACGCATGTCTGGAGTTCATTCACAGTGGCTGAGAGGCCGCTGGTGCACCCATTCTCTGTCTGTCTGTCTCTCTCTCAAAAAAAAAAAAAAATACACTCATCTTTTCCTCTCCTCTGTCTTCTAGCTTGTAATTAAATTTAGGACATCTCAGAAGTCTCTTATCACTAATTTTAGAACATTTTCCTCAACCCCAAAATGAAGCCTAAGTCCATTTGCTGGCATTTCTCAAGCTGTCTCTCAACTCCCAGCCCAAGGAAATTACTTAAGATTTTGTCTCTAAAGATTTGCTTTCTGGGGCCAGAGAAATGGCTAAGTGGTTAAGGCGCTTGCTGTCAAAGCCAAAAGACCTAGGTTTGATTCCTCAGGACCCACGTAAGCCAGATGAGCAAGGTGGCACATGCATCTGGAGTTTGCAGTGGCTGGAGGCCTTGGTGCACCCATCTCTCTCTCTCTCTCTCTCTCCCTCAAATAAATAAATAAAAATATTTTTAAAAAAAAGGATTTGCCAAGTGGGGCATGGTGGCACACACCTTTAATCCCAGCACTCGGGAGGTAGAGGTAGGATTTCTGTGAGCTTGAGGCCACCCTAAGAATAACAGAGTGCATTCCAGGTCAGCCTGGGCCAGAGTGAGACCCTACCTCGGAAAAAAAAAAAAAAAAAAAAAAAAAAAAAAGATTTGCCTTCTTGAGCCAGGTGTGGTGGTACATGCCTTTAATCCCAGCACTCAGGAGGCACAGGTAGTAGGATCACCATGAATTGATGTCACCCTCAGACTATATTGTGAATTCCGGGTCAGCCTGGGGTATAGTGAGACCCTACCTCAAAAAACAAAAAAACAAAAATAAAAATTTGTCTTCTGGGCATGGTGGTGCATGCTTTTAATCCTAGCACTTGAGAGGCTGAGGCAGGAGGATCATTGTGAGTTCTAGGTCAGCTTGGGCAATAGGGTGAGTTTCAAGTCAGGAGTGAAATTCTGCCTCACAAAAATGCCTATCTGGTACTCACTTCGGCAGCACATATACTAAAATTGGAATGATACAGAGAAGATTAGCATGGCCCCTGCACAGGGATGACATGCAAATTTGTGAAGTGTTGTTCCATATTTTAAAAAAGTCTATCTGGGCTTTTCATATAAATGTAATCATAAAATATGTGATCTGCTGTGTCTGGATTTTTTTGTTTCCAGGTAGGGTCTCACTCTAGCTCAGGCTGACCTGGAATTCACCATGTTTTCTCAGGGTAGCCTCAAACTCAGAGCAATCCTCCTACCTCTGCCTCCCAAGTGCTGAGATTAAGTAAGTGCCACCACACCCAGCTGTATCTTGATTTTTTTTCATTTAGCATACTGTTTACAAGTTGCTAGAGATAGTCACACTATTGTGATAATGTTATTCTGTCCAGTGTTTTTTCTGCCCACCAATGCACATCTCCTTTCTCCTTCCCTCCCTGTGGCAGAGACTGCCCCCTACTGAAGATACTGGCTGGTGAGGTTGCTGGTGAGGAGGTGGAAGGCTCTCTGCCCTGGATTATCTCCTGGCTCCTGGAGGGAAACAACTACAGTGCTCTGCTTCTTCATCTGAACCCTCAAGGTGGGTGGTGTTGTAGTGGTAGTAGTAGTCTTTGGAAAGCTCTGGGACTTGGTCTTGGGCTTATCTTGTCCTATCACCCAACCAGTCCTTGCCCAACCCTAGTCCACTGAGTCTGACTTTGGGAGGACCAGCATTCAGGAACGGCTATTGTGGTAAGGATGCCCAAGTCTGGAAGAGGAAAGGGCAATGTAAGTAAAAGCAACCTTGCTGGGTGTGGTAGCTGCACCTTTAATTCCAGCACTTGGAAGGTGGAGGTAGGGGGGGACTGCTGTGAATTCAAGGCCAGCCTAGAGCTACAGAGTGAGTTCCAGGTCAGCCTGGACTAGAGTGAGACCCTTCCTCAAAAAAAACCAGGGCTAGGGGCCTGGAGAGATGGCTTAGAGGTAAGGCGTTTGCCTGCAAAGCTAAAGGATCCCCATTCGATTCTCCAGGACCCACGTAAGCCAGATGAACAAGGGGGCACATGCATCTGGAGTTTGTTTGCTGTGGCTGGAGGCTCTGGCATCTCTGCCTCTCTCTCTCAACTAATTAAAAGAACAGGGCTCTGGAGAGATGGCTGTCTCCTCCAAAAAAAATCAACAAAGATGCAAAAAAAACAATGCAGCACTTGACCTCAAATCTAGTTTGGCTGAGAGACTGGTTAAAGTCTTCCTCTGCTCTCTCTGTCTCTCCCCTGCTGGCAGGGCTGGGAAGTTTGGCTCAGTGGTTAAAGACACTTGCTTACAAAGCCCTGCTGGCCTGGGTTTAATTTTTCAGTACCCACATAAAGCCAGATGCACAAATTGGCACATGTATCTGGAGTTCTTTTGCAACAAGAGGCCCTGGTATGTCCATTCTCTGTCTGTATCTCTCTCTCTCTCTTTTTTCTTTCTCTTTCTTTTTTTTTTTTCTTTTTTTTTTTTTTTTTTTTTTGGTAGGGTCTCACTCTAGCCCAGGCTGACCTGGAACTCACAGCAATCCTCCCACCTCTGCCTCCTGAGTGCTGGGTTAAAGGTGTATGCCACCATGTTGGCTTCTCAATCTCTCTCTCTCTCTCTCAAGTAAATATAGAAATAAGTAAATATTTTTTAAAAGATGGCTCAGTAGGGCTGGAGAGATGGCTTAGGGGTTAAGGCGCCTGCCTCCTAAGCCTAAGAACGCTGTTTTCAATCTCCAGTGGTTCCAATCTCCAGGTCCCACGTTTAGCCAGATGCAAGGTGGCACAAGGGCACAATGCCACACTTGACCACAAGGGGAGCACATATCTGGATTTTGTTCTCAGCAGCTGAGACAATGCTGGCGCCCCCATCTCTGTCTTCCTCTCCCTCTCTCTCTCTCTCTCTGTTTCTCTCTCCAAAAAAATAAAAAATAAAAAAAAAAAGATGGCTCAGTAAAGACTTGCTGTGCATAAAAAGAGGTAATCCACAAATAACCTAAGCATAGTGCCATCAAGCACATGTGAAAGTTTGATAGTAACATGGATTAGAGCAAGGTAGCTAGGGACTGGCCCAAAGAAACATACTCTGCCAATCTCATCCAAGATGGCTAAAAGCAAGAACTGCTGGACATCAGCTTCCTGTTTCTTTTTCAACATTTTTCCAAGTTTAGCACCTGTGAGTGGCCCTTCATGGATCAGCTCCTGGGCCTGCCAACCAATCAGGTTCTTCTTACGCACCAGAGCCTGATGATGAGACTCATTCTAAATGGATGCCTGAGCCGGGCATGGTGGCGCATGCCTTTAATCCCAGCACTTGGGAGGCAGAGGTAGGAGGATCACTGTGAGTTTGAGGCCACCCTGAGACTACAGAGTGACTTCCAGGTCAGCCTGGACCAGAGTGAAACCTTACCTCGAAAAACCAAAAAATAAAAATAAAAATAAATGGATTCCTGAGAGTCTCTTAGCCCCTTCCCCTCTTCTTCCCCTTTTCAGTTTGTGAGGGAGATTTTCTCCTGTGTGCCATCCACACTTCCCAACCAAGCTGGAAAGGGGAGAATTTTTGGCTTCTTTGCTTTTCTGCATTGTTTTTTTTCCTCTCATCTTAACTCTCTCTAAAATAGATCTCATAACTAACCCTTTTCTTGAGTCCACATTTTCAATTCTTTGCCAAAGTGGATAAGAACTAGGGACATGAGAGCTGCTGGCACAGGAGTCCTAATCCCATAGCTCTTTTCTGCATCAATAGGGCTTAGTTTTTTATTTTTATTTATCTATTTATTGTTTTTTTTTTTTTTTTTTTTTTTTTTTTTTTTGTCCTAGCCCAGGCTGACCTGGAATTCACTATGTAGTCTCAGGATGGCCTTGAACTCTGGACGATCCTACTATCTCTGCCAGTGCTGGGATTAAAGGCGTGTGCCACCATGCCCAGCAGTTTTTTATTTTTTCTTGGTAGTAGGGATTGAACCTAAGGCCTAACCACATTCTGGGTGTGGTGGTTTGATTCAGGTGTCCCCATAAACTTTTGTGTTCGGAATGCTTAGGTCCCCAGCTGATGGCAATTTGGGAATTAAAGCCTCCTGGGGGGGGGGCGCTTAGGGGTGTTATAGCCAGCTTCCTGTTGCTGTTGTCCACATGATGTTGGCCAGGAGATGATGCCCACCTTCTGCTCATGCCATCATTTTCCCCTGCCATCATGGAGCTTCCCCTCGAGTCTGTAAACCAAAATAAACCCTTTTTTCCCACAAGCTGCTCTTGGTTGGGTTTTTCTGCCAGCAAGGTGAACCTGTCTGCAACACTGGGCAGATGCTCTACCACTGAGCTATATTCTCAGACTTTTTTTTTTTCCCTCAACGTAGGGTTTCACTCTAGTCCAGGCTGACCTGAACTTTACTGTATAGTCTCAGGGTGACCTTGAACTCACAGTGATCCTCCTACCTTTGCCTCCTGAGTGCTGTGATTAAAGGTGTATGCAACCACGCCCGGCTCCTCAGACTATTTTTACTTTTTTGTTTTGAGACAGGGTCTCAATACATGTTGCCCAGGCAAGTATGGAATTAATTTTCAATCCTCCTGCTTCAGTCACTCCAGTAGCTAGGATTATAGGTCTGTACCACTGGGCTAGGCAGAAGTTTTTTTTTTTTTTTTTTTTTTTTTTTGGTTTTGATTCAGTACTGACCTGGAATTCAATTTTAAAGTGCATTAAAGGGGCTGGAGAGATTGATTCAGTGCTCCATGGCATTGGGGATGGAGAGATTGCTCAGTGGTTAAGGCACTTGCCTACAAAGCTGAAGGACCCTGTAAACCAGAGGTATGAGGTGGTGAATGTGTCTGGAGTTTGCACTGGCCAGAGGCCCTGCCATGCCCATTTTCTCTCTATATCTGTCTCTATCTTCCTCTCTCTCAAATAAATAAATAAATAAAATTTAAAAAGAACCTTAAAAAAGAAATTTAGAGCCAGGCATGGTGGTGCATCCCTTTAATCCCAGTACTTGGGAGGCAGAGGTAGGAGGACCACCGTGAGTTCAAGGCCACCCTGAGACTACATAGTGAATTTCAGGTCAGCCTGGGCTAAAGTGAGACCTTGAAAAACCAAAATAATAAAATAATAATAATAATAATAAAATAAATTTAAAAATTTAAAGTATTAAGGACAGTATACTCTGAAGTATACATGGAAGGATAATCCGCTTTGCCTCACCTTTCTAGACAGCTCCCTGAGTTTGCTCCAGTGTGCTCTGTTGGGAGCCTCAGGAAGAAGGAAGGAGGTGAAACAGGTGAAGCCCACCCTGTGGGATGCAGTAGAAGAGACCCAGGCCCGCAGGGCCAGCTTGAAGACTCTGCGTTTAGGCCTTCTTGGGGACATCTTGACAGACAGTGCGCTTAACCAACTAGGCAGGGCACTACGGGAGCTACAGGTGAGCAAGGCGAAGCCGAGGGCATCTGGGCCAGCAATGGCCAGTGCCCACTCTGAGCCCTTTCCCTTAGATAGTAAAAACCTGGAGCCAGTATCCAAGAAGGCGCATACCCAAAGGGGCCAGAGCTGAGTCTGTGGGACTCCCAGAACCACAGGTATGTCTTCTCATCCAAACTCCTGGGAACTCCATATATGCTTGTCTTTCTTCTTGTTTATGGAATACTCACATTTCAATGATTTATTGATTCCCAAACATTTATTGATCATTTACCATGTGTGGGGTAGAATGCCATGTGATTCCTGTCCTTGTGGAGTTTATGGTCTTTTGAGCAGCAACAATTACACCGTCACATTGATGCTCTGAAAGGTTTATAAACACATGGTTCTGTGGGGTATGTAAGTTAGCCATGGAAAAACAGGAAGGGAAGAGTTCATGGATGTGATTCCTGATGGAGATTAGCAAAGGCAGTGAAGAACCTTCTAGAGAGAGAATCATGGTCAGAAACTGAAGTCACAAAGTGCTTTATATCTCTGGGGATTGCAAGCAGCTCAGTTTGCTGGAGAATAGAGACTGAGGAAGAGAGTTAGGAAAGGACTGGAGAGGAGGCAGAGGTCAGGTCACATAGAGCTTTGTAAATTACTGATATGTCTGGACTCTTTTGAAGGTCGAAGGTGGGCCACTGAAGTTCCGGAAGAAGGAAAGACCTTTATCTCACTTGTCAGGTGAGCAAACTGAAAATGTGAGTTATACACAAACAGCAGAGGTATAAGCACATGCAAATCTGTAGAGTGCTCTTATTCCCTTGGGTATGGCCATTCTTATGCAAAGAGGCTGCCTTCCAGGATTTTTTGTTTGTTTGTTTGCTTTTTATTTTGTCTCACTCTAGTCCAGGCTGACCTGGAATTCACTATGTCGTCACCTTCCAGGATTTTTATTTCTATGTTTTTTAAGGTAGGGTCTCACTATAGTCCAGGCTAGACTGGGCCTTGAATTCATGAAATCCTTCTACCTCAGCCTATGAAAGACTGGGAATATAGGCATGAGCCACAGTGCCTGGCTCTTTCCCTGTTCTTATCTTTTTTTTTTTTTTTTTTTTGGTTTTTCGAGGTATGATCTTGTTCCAGCTCAGGCTGACCTAGAATTTACATGTTGTCTCAGGCTGGCCTCGAACACACAGTGATCTGTGCTGGGATTAAAGTCATGTGCCACTATGCCTGGCTCTTTCTCCTTCTTTCCTTCCTTCTTCCTTTCCTTCCTTCCTTTCTCCCGGCCATCCCCCCCAGATAGGGTCTTACTATGCAGTCTCAGGGTGGCCTTGAACTCATGGCGATCCTCCTACCAATGCCTCCCAAGTGCTGGGATTAAAGGCGTGCGCCACCACACCTGGCTTCTCCCCCCCCTTTTTAAACTGTTTCATTTATTTATTTGAAAGAGAGAAAGAAAGAAGCAGATAGAGAATGGGTGTGCTGGGCCTCCAGTCACGGCCAATGAATTCCAGATACATGCATCGCCTTGTATATCTGGTTTACATGGGTACTGGAGAATCAAATCTGGGTCCTTAGGCTTCACAGGCAAGTGCCTTAACCGCTAAGCCATCTCTCCATCTTTCTTTATTTCTTTTCTTCCTTCCTTCCTTCCTTCCTTCCTTCCTTCCTTCCTTCCTTCCTCTCTCTCTTTCTCTCTTTCTCTCTTTCTCTCTTTCTCTCTTTCTCTCTTTCTCTCTTTCTCTCTTTCTCTCTCTCTCTCTCTCTCTCTCTCTTTCTTTCTTTCTTTCTTTCTTTCTTTCTTTCTTTCTTTCTTTCTTTCTTTCTTTCTTTCTTTTGTGAGGTAAGGTCTCACTCTGGCCCAGGCTGACCTGGAATTCACTCTGTATTCTCAGGGTGACCTCAAATTTACAGGGATCCTCCTACCTCTGCCTCCCGTGTGCTGGGATTAAAGACATACACCACCACGCCTGGCTCACTTTCCCTTTTCTTAATCACCTACTTACAACCTGTTTTTATATCAGCTCCCACTTTTTTTGGGTGGGGGCTTTTCAAGGTAGGGTTTCACTCTAGCCCAGGCTAACCTGGAATTCACTACATAGTCTCAGGGTGGCCTTGAACTCACAGCGATCCTCCTACCTCTGCCTTCTGAGTGCTGGAATTAAAGGTATGTGCCACCATGCCTGGCTTCAGCTTCCACTTTTTGAGCAAGTGTCCAGTCCTTTAACTGCATGACCTCATCCATGCTTTCTACAACTTTTCTTAGCTCTATTTTATGAGGAAAAACATGGAGAGTCAAACTTGCCAGAGGTCAGTAATACAGCTGAGAAAAAGTGGGGCTGGTCTTTGATCTGCTTGATTTCAAAGGCCTGAGCTCAATCTACACTATCTTGGCAGGATTAGTGGGCGTGAAATTGTTATTCCTTCTCAGCAGGTGTAGATCCAGCAGAAAGCTAGAGTCCTGGTCTCAGTGAGGTGCCCCACAATGGATCTGGAACTTGGGGGTTAGCTAGGTAGGAGGGATGTGTCTCTACTTTTGTATGATTAATGACATTTGCATTTTTTCTACAGAGACAGGAATAATAGGATCTCTAGGGCTTAGATTCCACCAGAAGCATCCTTTCAGGGACCCTGAGGAACAGGTACTCCAGGATCAACTGGAAACTGTTGGACAAGCGAGGAGTCCCCAACCCCAGGGGATGCCCCAGCATCAGGGAAGTATATGGAGTTTCTGTCAAAGAATTTGAAGGGTTACTGAATCCCTAAGGGAGGAGCATGGGTGTTTTTTTGTTTGGTTTTGTTTTTTGCTGAGATGGGTTAGGGGTATGGGATTTTTAGGGCTCCTATGATACCTGTTAACAGAGCCAGTTCCTTTTCCCTCCCCCCATAGCCCCTTGAGTGTCTGTTATAGGCTCTTCCAGGCCAGTTAGTCCTGGTATTCTCAGGATGGCCTTGAACTCATGGTGATCCTCCTACATCTGCCTCCTGAGTGCTGGGATTAAAGGCGTGCCCCACCACGCCTGGCATACATGGTCTTTTTTTTGACTAAGCTTCAAATGATAATGTCTAGGCTCAGCAGGTCCCCGATGTTGGTCAGCAGTTCTTTCTGACTCAAGCACAGAGGCAGAGACAGCGAGAGCAACACCAAATTTGGATCCACAAACAGCTGAAGCATTTGGAACAGGAACAGGAGGTGGCAGGTGAACAGATCAAAGGCATGGTGACTGAAGAGGAGGTGAGGAGGAACAAGTAGGGGTTGGAGGCCCCTTGAACTTTTGCCAGGCACTGGCTGGTGCCAGGATCCAGCATTAATCACAATTGACTGGTTCACATGAATGACCCTCTCAGCCTTGAGAGGGATAGAGGCAATATGCAGTGCTATGGGCTATGAACCAAGGGAACAGAGGTAGACTTTCTCAGGTTGGAGTGGATAACAGGAGATGCCATCTAAGCTGAGACTCGGGAGAGATAGAAATCAGACCTGGAATTAGCTAGACTCAGCTCCACAAGGGCAGTTAGTGCTCATCACAGATACACTTGGTAAACATAACTGTTTTTGTTTTGTTTCAAGGTAGGGTCTCACTCTGGCCCAGGATGGCCTGGAACTCACTCTGTAGTCCCAGGCTGGCCTCGAACTCACAGCAATCCTCCTACCTCTGCTCCGAGTGCTGAGATTAAAGGTGTGTGCCACCACGGCTGATTCTAAACATAACTTTAAAAAGAAAATTTTATTGCCCGATGTGGTAGCACACCTTTAATCCCAGCACTTGGGAGGCAGAGGTAGGAGGATTGCTGTGAGTTCGAGGCCACCCTGAGACTACCTAGTGAATTCCAGGTCAGCCTGAGCTAGAGTGAGATCCTACCTCAAAAAAACAAACAAAATGTGTGTGTGTGTGTGTGTGTGTGTGTGTGTATGTGTATGTATTGCCGGGCGTGGTGGCACATGCCTTTAATCCCAGCACTCGGAAGGCAGAGGCAGGAGGAACACTGAGAGTTCGAGGCCACCCGGAGACTACATAGTGACTTCCAGGTCAGCCTGAGCCAGAGTGAGATCCTACCTCGAAAAACAAAAACAAAACAAATTTATTTATTTGAGAGAGAGAGGCAGATAGAGAGAATAAACGCGCCAGGGCCTCCAGCCACTGCAAACGAACTCCAGATGCATGCGCCCCTTATGCATCTGGCTTATGTGGGTCCTGGGGAATCCAACTGGGTTCCTTAGGCTTTGCAGGCAAATGCCTTAACCTTTAAGCCATTTTCCCAGCCCTCTAAACATAACTTTTAACAAATTAAGAAATACAACTTGCTGGGCATGGTGGCACATGCCTTTAATCCCAGTACTCAGGAGGCAGAGGTAGGAGGATTGCTGACAGTTCAAGGTCACCCTGAGAATACAGAGTGAATTCCAGGTCAGCCTGGGCTAGAGTGAGACCCTACCTTGAAAAACCAAAATTAAATAAATAAATGAAAAAAGAAATAGGGCCAGGCTTGGTGGCGCACACCTTTAATCCCAGCACGTGGGAGGCAGAAGTAGGAGGGTTGCCATGAGTTCAAGGCCACCCTGAGACTACATAGTGAATTCCAGATCAGCCTGAGCTAGAGTGAGATCCTACCTCGGAAAACCAAAAAAGAAAAGAAAAGAAATAGAAATAAGATGTGGGGGGGGGGGCGGGTTGGAGAGATGGTTTAACAGTTAAGGCACTTGCCTGTGAAGCCTAAGGACCCAGGTTCAATTCCCAAGTACCCATGTAAGCCAGATGCACCAGGTGACACATGCGTATGGAGTTCATTTGCACTAGCTAGAGGTCCTGGCACACCCATTCTCTCCCTCTCTCAAATAAATATATATCATATGTGTGTGTGTATGTAATTTTTTTTTTTTTTTTTTTTTTTTTTTGAGGTAGGCTCTTGCTCTAGCCCAGGCTGACCTGGAATTCACTATGTAGTCTCAGGGTGGCCTTGAACTCATGGCGATCCTCCTACCTCTGCCTCCCAAGTGCTGGGATTAAGGGCATGTGCTACCATGCCTGGGTTATTATTATTATTTTTTTAAAGAAAACTTGTGGCCAGGTGTGGTGGCACAGGCCTATAATTCCAGTACTCAGGAGGCATAGGTAGGAAGATTGACAGTTCACGGCCAGCTTGTGACAACAGAGTAAATTCAAGGTCAGTCTGGTCTCCCTCCCCTCAAAACAAATAAACAACATATGTGCATGTGACAGGGTAGAGACATGTTCTAAAAGAAGACAAAATTGTGTAAGCAAAGGCCCAGGGGGAAGCAATGGCAGGATTATGTCTGGAAATCACAGATTGTTCTATCTGGCTAGAGCCTACCATGTGTGTAGTCAGACTCAAGGTATGGATTTCACCCCAAGGAGAACACGTGTCAGCTCAGCTCTGTCCCTCACTAGCCACAGGAAGTTGGGCTAGTTAGATCTCTTCCATGGTATAAGATGTGCAAATCTATAAAATGGCAACTTCCTTATATGGCTATTATAAAATGTGATTGTACACATGAAGTGATTGGCACAGAGCCTGGCATACAGGTATCACTCACCAAAGGGTATGAATTATCTCTGAAGGCCTGTAAGGAGAGACAGAGACAGCACAAGGAGCAGACAGTGCTGCGACTCCAGGTGGAGGCCCTGCAGGCAGAGCGGGACACAGCAGAGCAGGATCTGGTGGCTCTCTATGACATGCATGTGCAGGCCACCCGAGCTCGGACATGCCACTTACTGCAGGTCAGTGGAGACAAAGGACAGGCTTGGAGCAGATGCCTAGGCTAGTGGACTGACAGGCATCTCTGAATTTGGACACAGGTATTCCATGCCTGGCAAGGGCAGTGGGAGGAGCAGGCCATGATCACAGAGCAACGTTACCGTAGCCTGCTGGCCAACGTCCTGCAAGACACCATTGATCTGGCCTTGAAGAACCAGGAACTCCAAGCCCAGAACCAGCAGCTTCGGCAACGTACAGATCACACTGGGGCAGTCACGCTGAACTTCTGCCAAGGAGAAAAACCTGATCAATAACACTTTATGGCCACTTTTCTTCCTCCTCATTTTTGAAGGGCCTAGAAGGAAGAAAGTAGGACATAACAACCAAGCTGGACCTGATTACAGATAATTAACACCACTATTAATCATGTCTCCTGGTGCCAGTTTCTGCTAAGTGCCTAACATCTATTATTTTTCTTTCTTTTCCTTTTCTCCATTACAAAATATTTTTGGCCTGGTGTGGTGGCACACACCTTTAATCCCAGCACTCAGGAAGCAGAGGTAGGATTGCCATGAGTTCGAGGCCACCCTGAGACTATACAGTGAATTCCTGGGCTAGAGAGATACTACCTTGAAAAACAAAACAAAACAAAAATAATTTTGACTATTTATTTGTAAGCAGAGAGAGAGGAGAGGGAATGGGAGGAGAGGACGTGTGCCAGGACCTCCTGCCATTTCAAATGAACTCCAGACACACGAACCACTTCGTTTATTTGGCTTTATGTGGGTTCTGGGGAACCAAACTCAGGCTGTCAGGCTTTGCAAGCAAGTACTATTAACCAGTGAGCCATCTCTCCATTCCATTTCTCCAGGTTTTTTTTTTTGTTGTTGTTGTTGTTTTTTCGAGGTAGGGTCTCACTCTAGCCCAAGCTGATCTGGAATTTACCTGTGTCTTCTCAGGATGGCCTCAAACTCATGGCAATCCTCCTACCTCTACCTCCCAAGTGCTGGGATTAAATGTGTGAGCCACCACGCCCAGTTGTTTATTTTGTTTTGAGGCAGAGTCTCACAACAAACCTCCTACCTCAGCCTCCCAAGTGCTGGGACTAAAGGCCTGTGCCATCACACCTGGCTATTATTATTTATTATTATTATTTAAAAAGATTTTATTTTATTTTTTTGCCAGGCGTGGTGGCACACGCCTTTAATCCCAGAACTCAGGAGGCAGAGGTAGGAGGATCACTGTGAGTTCAAGGCCACCCTGAGACCACATAGTGAATTCTAGGTCAGCCTGGACCAGAGTGAAACCCTACCTTGAAAACCAAAAAAAAAAAAAAAAAAAATATATATATATATATATATATATATATATATATATATATATATATATATATATTTATTTATTAAAAAGACAGAGAGAGGAGCCGGGCGTGGTGGCGCATGCCTTTAATCCCAGCACTTGGGAGGCAGAGGTAGGAGGATCGCCATGAGTTCGAGGCCACCCTGAGACTACATAGTGAATTCCAGGTCAGCCTGAGCTAGAGTGAGACCCTACCTTGAAAAACCAAAAAAAAAAAAGATGGAGAGAGAGAGAGAAGAATGGGCACACCAGGACCTTTAGCCACTGCGAATGAATCCAGAGGCATGTGCCACCATGTGCATCTGGCTTATGTGGGATCTGGAGAATCAAACCGGGGTCCTTAAGCCTCACAGACATGCACCTTAACCACTAAGCCATCTCTCCAGCCCTATTTATTATTTTGTTTTTTCGAGTAAGGTTTCACTCTAGCTCAGGCTGACCTGGAATTCACTGTGTAGTCTCAGGGTGGCCTTGAACTCATGACAATCCTACTTCTGCCTCTTGAGTGCTGGGATTAAAGGCATGCACCACCACGCCTGGCCAAACCAATACTGATTCTCCTCTGGCTGGAGGTAGGCAGGGAGACACAACTCAAATACTGAAGAGCCAGAAAAAGAAGGTGGCCAGTAATAGGAAGAAGGAAACTTGCTAGCTGGAGGCCGGGTGATCCACTGCTGCCATGGCTGGTTCTGTTTTGCCCCCCATGTACCTCCCCAGTACCCTCATACACACATACAGTGAACTTCCAAACAAATGAGAACCCACCTATTTTATTTTGCCTTTTCAGCTCCCCTATACTTACTTGTAGGTGCCATTTGATCATTTCAGAGATAAGGTCTTGAAGTAACTGGCCAAAGACAGTTAGGTGGTATTCAAGCCTGAATACAGTTAGTTGCACATCACAGATAGTAGTGGGTTACAAGCTTCAGTGTATATCAGAATCACCCACAGAGCTTAAGAAAAAGAATAGATTCCCTAACCTCATTCCTCAAGACTGTTTAAACAAGTCTAAGATGAGCCTGGGACTCTGAGTTTATGGTGCTGGGGATGGAATCTAGGGCCTTGGCATGCTGAGTACTGGTCCTACCATTGAGCTCCAGCCTGAACCTTTTTTTTTTTTTTTTAATTTCTTCCTTCCTTCCTTCTTTTTCTTTCTTTCTTTCTCTCTCTCTCCTCCCTCCCTCCCTTCCTTCTTTTTTTTTCGATAGGGTCTTGCTGTAGCCAGGCTGACCAAAAGTTACAGTGTAGTCTCAGGGTGGCCTCAAACTCATGGCAATCCTCCTAAGTGCTGGGATTAAAGGTGTGTGCCACCATGCCCGGCTTGTTTTTTTTTTTTTTTTTTCTCCCAGGTAAGGGTCTTGCTCTAGCTCAGGCTGACCTGGAATTCACTATGTCGTCTCAGGGTGGCCTTGAACTCACGGCAATCCTACCTCTGTCTCCTGAGTGCTGGGATTAAAGGCGTGTGCCACCATGCCCAACTTGTTTTTGAGGTAGGGTCTCGCTCTAGCCCAGGCTGAACTGGAATTCACTGTGTACTTTCAAGGTAGCCTTGAATTCACAGCGATCCTACCTGTGCTGGGATTAAAGGAGTACGCCACCATGCCTGGATCTTTTTTTTTTTTTTTTTGAGTGACACAGACAGAGAGAGGCGGGGGGGGAGAATGGGCACACCAGCAGCCTCTCAGCCACTGAGAACGAAATCCAGATGCTTGTGCCCCCTTGTGGGCAAGTGTGGCATTGCACCCTTGCGTCACTGCATCTGGCTAAACGTGGGACCTGGAGATTGGAACCAGCATTCTTAGGCTTAGGAGGCAGGCACCTTAACCGCTAAGCCATCTCTCCAGCCCCAGCCTGAATCTTTTAAAGACAGGAAACTACTGTAGCCTGGGATGGCCTTGAACTACATGCATAGCCAAGAGTGACCTTGAACTACTGATCCTCCTACCTCCAATACTGGAGTGCTGGGATTACAGGTTTGTGTTAACATGATTGGTTTAGGCATTTAATTTTTGAAGAATTCTACCATAGAAGCAGTGTCTAACAGTCTCTGGACATGACTTCATAAGACAGATAATCACAGGAACCACTGGTGACAGAACCAATCCTAGTACTCCAGGGATGGAGGCAGGAATTTGAGGCCAGGATGCACTACAGTATGAGACTCTTATCTCAAAAAATAAAATAAAAAAGGGCTAGGGGAGTTTATCCAGTAAAGTGCTCCCCTGGGATTGACAGGAATTTTTCTGAGGTATTGCTGACCAGTTGGTCTAGTCTAATTGGTGAGCTTCAGGACCCTGCACATGCTGGGCCAGTGCTCTGCTGCTGAGGCTGCATCCCCAGCCCTATTCATTTCCTTTTCTGCAGGTAAGCACCTTAACCACTGATCCATCTCTCCTGCCCTTCTTTTCCTTTTCTGAGACCATCTCAAGTATCCCAGCTTGACCTTCGGACTCTTAATCCTTTAATGTCCATCTCCAAAGTGCTGGGGTTACAGGCATGCAACATCATGCCTGGCTCAGTCTTTCATTTTCTTTTATTCACTTATTTGAGAGAGGGAAAGAGGGAGAGAGACAGAGAATGGGCACGCCAGGCCTTCCAGCCACTGCAAAGGAACTCCAGATGCATGTGCCCCCTTGTGCATCTGGCTTACATGGGTCCTGGAGAACTGAACCTGGGTCCTTTGGCTTTGCAGGCAAGTGCCTTAACCACTAAGCCATCCCTCCAGCCTAGCCTTTCATTTTCTGAGAGGTGGTCTGTTAGTTCAGGCTGGTCTTGAACCCAAGATCCTCCTGCTTCCCAACTCCTGACTGCTAGGATCACAGGTGTCCACAACTGGCCAAGGAATAGCCTCAGCTCCACGGAGTGCCCAAAGGGAACAATGCCACTGACAACAGCTGGGAGAAAACACTTTGTTTTTCTTACCCCAGTCTAGATGTTTACTCTAGAATTTAGGAAACTAGGGGACAGTGTTTGAGGAGCTGTGTAGCACAGAAGACACAGGACAATCGTCTGGTTGTAGGAAGCACCCTACACCCTAGAACACTTTATTAAGACCTTATTGCTTATGCAGTATGACACTGATTGAGCTCTGGAAGTTTTCTGTACCTGGTCCCAGGTTACTCTAAACGGAGCTTCCCCAGCTGGGACACTACTAGGCAGGGGTAAGACCTAGAGAGGGAAAGATGGTATATCCTTACCAGCAGGCTTCAAGAGGGCCCTTGGGATGAGCAGAGGGATCAAGGATGCAGGCTTAAGCCAGGGCCCAGGGGTAATGTTCCCTGAGATGAGTCAAGCCCCAGCCTTCTCTGGGCTTTCCAGAATAAGGGCTGGGTGTGGGAAGCAGCACTGTAGAGGCAGGGGATCCCTCTAGGCACTACTAGAGTTGGGAGAGCCTGGCAGATGGTTCTGTGATTTATGACAAGTGGGTCTTCCTGCATGTCAGTGCAGGCTAAGCAGTCCTTATGTGGAAATCATGTTGCGCTGTAGCAGCCGGCTCCAGGTTTGGGACAGGGACCTGATCACAGCAGGCAAGAAAAGTCACTTGTCACACCCCACTTTAAACAACTATATTCATGCAGAATGAAGCAGGAAGCTTTCTCTATCAGGGATGGAGTTCTTAGGCCAATTCTTTAGTATAAAAGAACACAGGAGTGGGGTTGAATTTCCTTAACCAAGCCCGCTTGTTATGTTTCCTAAGGGTACTCCATCTAGCTACCTCCAAAGACCGACCTGGCTGCCCAAGCCTTTCTCACAAGGCACTTATTGTAGGGCTATTGGGGGATGGGTATGGGGGAAAGAGAGGCCTGGGAGGTGGCTCTGGTGGTGGTCAGAGTGACAGTGAAGACAGTTAGGGCCTAGGGGGTGCCATAGTACAGGCGCACAGCCAGGCCAATGAGCAGTGTGGCCAGGAAGAAGGCGGCTGTGAGCTGCAGTCGCAGCAGAGCTGCTGAGAGCACGGCATTGACCACCAGTGAGCAGGACACCACGAAGAGGCGCGTGATGCTGCTGCCGTGCTTCATGACGGCTGACATAAGCAGTCCATTTAGTGCCTGGCTCAGCACCACCAGAGCTGCCCATCCAGAGAAACCTTCTAGGAGGCCTGGACCTGGGCCACTGCTTGCATGCAGACCAATGTTCAGGATCACACCAAAAGTGTAGAGGAAGAGGTTCTGAAGTGCCAGGGGCAGCTGCTGTCGCTTCATGAGCAGCTCAGTGTACACGGACGACAAGCCCGAAATGAGGCAGTATAAGATGAGGAGCAACAGTCCCAGTGGAGTGATATGCAGGGGCATGGGGCTATTGGCAGCAGCTGAAGGGGGTCCAGGAAGGGTGTTCACAGGGTCCTGAAGTCCACCTGCCGCATAGCAGGCCCCTGCAGCCATCAGCAGCAGCAGCGCCAACCCTTGGCGTGCAGAGAGACGGCGCTGGAGGCAGAGGCAGTAGAACAGAGCCGTGCTTCCAATCTTGAGATTGCTCAGCACCTGATAGGTGCTGGGGTCCATGTAACGCTGTAGATGGATCACCAGGTTGTTGTTGGCACCATATAGCAGGGCTGATAGTGCAAAAGGTACAGCCTGGCGCCAAGGTGGGGACCCCTGGGGCCATGTTTGCCAGCCCACAAGGAGAGAGATGGCGCACAACAGTAGCTTGGTCAGCTCAGTGAGCAATACAGCTGAGGAGGGTCGGAAGGGCACTTGGCCATCCACATGGCACAGTGCTAACAATGGAGCGTGGGCACCATACATGGCAGTGGACAGAATTAGCATCAGGGTCCAACGGGCCTTCCTGGTATGGGCCAGGCCTGGCATGCCCCCATTCTCTACATTCATGGCCTATACCAGACCCTGGGTGGACTGTGTAGCTAGCAAGGAACACAGGGACTGGGATGTTTTAGAAAACCTGGGGGAGGAGCTATGGTACATTTCCAGAGACAATACTGTGGATCAGTCAGCTGGACACTCCACTGTTTGGGCTGGAAGAAGGGGCTGTAACCCACAGTCTTGGGGCCAGTCCCATGAAGTTAGGGAGGGAAGGAACCTAGGATGCAGGCTGACAAGCCACTGTCTACCCTCGGAAGGAAGAAAAAGATGAAGGTGGCAAGATGGAGGCTTCAAAAGAATACTAGTGGGGGAAGCCAGATGGAGCATGTGTGATTTCAAGACCTCCACCTGCAGGCCTGAGATGCTCATCCTACTCCCCCCATGGGACCTGGTACTAGTCAGGCCCCTTGCGCAGTGACTGAAAGTAGTCCTTCAACGTCTTCTCCACATTGGGCACAGCATATGTTTGAGCTGCATAGATACCAGTGCAAGTGCCTATTGCAAAGCCCAATACTGCTGATGCCCTCAGTTTGGCCACCACATAGCCAGCCAGGAATCCCTTGAGGAATGGGGAGGACAAGAGCGAGCCATCCTGCAGAGAAAAATACAGAAGGAACATCAGGCAGGCTCTTCCCTTCTCTGCCCAGGGACAATTCAAGTTGGGCTTAGAGCATTCCACCATCTTCTCATCCTTGCTCTGGACAGCTTTTGTCCAAAGATTTTCTCAAAGCTCTGGAGCTAGAAAAAGAATCTAGCAGCCCCGGTCACACAGTGTCAGAATCCTGGGTTCAGAAGGCTTTAACCAGAATCCTACTGCCAGAATGACAAAGAGGCCCCTGAGCCCTATTTCTCCACTTTTATTTTCTGGCAATGGTCTCTCAAGACTGTGGGCAAAGTGAACACTTTCCCCCACATTATGTTCACTACCCATGCCAAGGCTTTGCCTATGTGGTTCCATCTGCTTGGGATTTTCATTCACCAAATTCCACCTGTTAACCTTACTTAGAACCTTGAACTTTTTCTGTCTCCACCTCCTGAGTGCTGCACACCTGGTTTATGTGATGCTGGAGGCTGAAGCAAGGGCTTCATACATGCTAAGCAAGCACTCTATTAACTGAACCACCCTCTTTGGTATCCCCCCCGCCCCGAGGGAGGGTCTCACTCTAGCCCAGGCTGACCTGGAACTCATTATGTAGTCTGAGGGTAGCCTTGAACTCATGGTGATCCTACCTCTGCTTCTCAAGTGCTGGAATTAAAGGCGTGAGCCAGCACACCTGGCTGTTTTTTTTTTTTTTTTAATCTATTTATTATTATTTGCCATGCCAACAGGGGCAGGAAGGGAGAACAAGAGAGGACGGGAGGAAGAGGGAGTGAGCCAGAGTGGGCAGGAGAGGGCAAGGAAAGGAAGAAGGGAGAGTAATGATGAATGGTGCACATCAGGGCCTCTTGCCACTGCAAATGAACTCCAGATGCATGGCTTTACATGGGTACTGGAGATTTGAACCTGGGTCATCAGGCTTGCAAGCAAGCTCCTTAACCACTAAGCCATCTCTCCAGCAAACCCTCCCCACCTTTAAAAAATATTTTAATTTTTATTTATTTGAGAGAGAGAGAGAGAGGAGAGAAAGAGGCAGAAGGAGAATGGGTGCTCAGGGCCTCCAGCCACTGCAAACGAACTCTAGACTGCATGCGCCTCCTTGTGCATCTGGCTTACATGGGTCCTTTAGCTTTGCAAGCAAGCACCTTAACCACTAAGCCATCTCTCCAGTCTCCTCCCCACGTTTTTTTAGGTAGGGTCTCACTCTGTGGCCCAGGCTGGCCTCAAACACAATCCTCCAACCTCAACCTCCCCAGAGCTTGAATTAAGTGAGTGAGGTACCACTCCTCTCTGGTGTTTCTGAGAGTGTGTCTCTATGTAGCTCTGGCTGATCTGGAATTAGCTATGATGGTCTTAAACTTATGGTGATCTTCCTGCTGCTGTTTCCTGAGTGCTACCATTACAGGTGCGTGGTTACCATGCCAGGTTCATGTCCTGTTTTTCTGAGAAACTTTCCCCGGGGCCCTCAATGTCCATTTGCTAAATAAAACTCTACTGCCTATCCAATGTTCCCAAGAACAAGCTGGGCTAGTCCCTACCTGGCCCACACCGCTGTTGACTTCGCGTTCCACACGCTGCTGCAGGTGCTCCAGCTGATTCTTCAGAAATGTCAGGTCCTTAAGCTTGGGCAGAGAATCCTAGGACAAGGGAGAGGCAGGCTCCAGCAGACTTGACCCAATCTCATCCCGTGCTCAATTTTATTTATTCACTGGGAACTGAGAGGGTGGGTAAGAAACCAGAGAAATCTCTGCTACCTTGGTAAAGGAAGAAAGGCACTGAAAAGCACAGAATTCACAAGTGGGCCAGGAAGGAGGTGACAGAATCTATATCAGTAATTTATATTGACTTTTACAGGAATCCTACATAGCAATCCGTGTGCAGGGGGAGGCAGCTTCAATTAGCTTTATAAGGAAAACACTACTGACTGAAGTGTAAGCTCTCTAAAAGTGGCTACCCGTTTGTCTTAACTGTTGTGTCCCAGTGCCTGATACAGAGACTGGCAGGCACCTGGTAAAGTGGGCAATGTTGGGCTTCCAGATCAATAGTGAGTAATGGATCGGGGGAGGTTCCCCGGACAATTTGAGGCTAACCTGATTGTTACCTCTATTCCCAAGGTCACACGAAACCGGATGGGAGTACCTGAATATGTAAGAGAATGTCGGCACAGATGTAAATAAATTATAAGAGCCTGATCGCACTTAAGCATGAAATTAAAAGCATGAGTAAGGGACCGTCTGAAAGAGGACGGTCTGTGTCCGCGCGGAGCTAGGGAGAGCGCCACAGGGAGCAGGGTCACCGGGGACCGTGACCGGAAGGGGCGCCTCGGGGGCCCCGTCTCGGCTCGCTCCCCGAGGACCCCTCCCGGCAGCTCCCCATGCTCAGGTAGTTGACAGAAGCTCCACCGGAAACGAGAAGCACCCCTACACCTGCACTGCTCCAGCGCCGCGCCTTGCCCAGAACTAAAACGACCACGGAATAAGAAGACCACCATGAAGGAGACGCGCCCCCCCGGCCACTCACCTTGTCATCCGCCATCTTCCCCGCCGAGGTTGCTGCGCAGGCGCAGCTCCGCCTCCCTCGTGTCAAGGGTTACTGCCATTTTTACTGAGGGAAGAGGCACTTCCGGGGCGCTGTGGGGAAAGGTGGGGCGTTTTCCCGGTCGCTGAGCTCCGGGGCTCGGCTCGCGGGCACATCCCTACGTGACCCCTCCCGCCTCGTCCCTGGGTGTGCGCGCGCAGGTGGCCCGGCGCGGTGACGTCATGCGCGGCCTGGGCGCGGCCCGCGGTGTTCGTGCCGGGGTTTAGGCGTCTGCTGAGCCTGCTTGCTCGCAGTGGTGAGGTGTCGTCAGCGAGTTCGCGGGGTCGGTGCTCCACTCCCGTCCCCACGCACGGAAACGCGCCCCAGCTCGCGAGCACAGACTCCACCCAGAGGCCCGCCTCTTCCCGCCCCCAGGCCGGCCCTGTCCTGCCCAGGCTTCGTGCGGCGCCCGCTGGCCCGGCGGTCTCGGCTGCGGAGGCTTCCGGCGCTGCCGCCTTGCTTCGGAGGTCGCCCTGGGCTGGGGGTGCGCGCCGGCAGGGGCCGGCCGCGTCGGGCGGGGCCATGCTGGGCAAGGATTACATGCTGGCCATCATCCTGGTCAACTGCGATGGTGTGTACGGAGGGCCCACTGGGAGCTGAGGGAGGGACCAGGGGGTGATGGAAGGCCATCCGAGGCAAAGACATGGGGTGGGGGTGCGTGTCTGGATAGAGGACCGGGGAACGGTTGAACGCAGATCTGTGCATGTGGTTTCTTAAGATTGGGAAGCTCTAGCATTACGACTGTCACCTATAGGATGGAGGAAGGGTTATGATGGGGTATTCCTGGGAATTCATGAATAATATACCTTCTCTCTCCAATCTCTTGTTCTTATAGATGATCTATGGGGGGACCAAGGTCTGGAGGGTGAGACAGGCCTGCCTCCTGGCTGGAGAAAGATCCGTGATGCGGCAGGTACTTACTATTGGCATGTACCCAGCGGTAGCACCCAATGGCAGCGCCCAACCTGGGAGCTAGGAGGTGCAGAGGACCCAGGCACGGTAGGTGGAGTGTGAGGAGAGGGCCTGACCTGGGTACCTAGGCCTACTGCTACACTAACTGATCCCAACTCTACAGGGTACGGAGGGAATTTGGGAACTGCGACCCCCTAAGGGGAGATCCTTCTCTAGCCTGGAGAATTCACTGGACCGGAGGTAACAGGGATGGCCCAAGCAAAATGGCTTGGGGGCTTGGGGTTTCACGTGGCACTCAGAAATGAAGCTGGACCCTCAATTTGTTTTCCAGCTTTGTCCCACGTACTTGACTTTTATTATTTTAAATTTTGTCCTTTGTCCAAAGCTGTTAGCATCACCTCTATGTCTTTATTTTCTGTCCTGATCTTTCATACCTAACTAGACCTTATCAATTATCTTAGGCCCTATTGGGGTTCCTACCCTGTGTTTGGGGCATTGGTTCACATTTTTCCTTTTTTTTTTTTTTTGGTTTTTCAAGGTAGGGTCTCACTCTAGCTCTGGCTGACCTGAAATTGACTGTGGAGTCTCAAGGTGGCCTCCATACTCGGGTGATCTTCCTACCTCTGCCTTCTGAGTGCAGGGATTAAAGGCATGCACCACCATGCCCGGCTTTTTTCCCCTTTTCTTTCTTTCTTTTTGTTTTTCGAGGTAGGGTTTTACTCTAGCCCAGGCTGACCTGGAATTTATTATGTAGTCTCATGGTGGACTCGAACTCACGGTGATCCTCCTACCTCTGCCTTCTGAGTGCTGGGATTAAAGGCGTGCACCACCACTACTGGCTTCTTCTTTTTTATTTTTTGATATATTTTATTTATTTATTTATTTATTTATTTATTTATTTATTTGAGAGAGAAAGACAGAGAGAGAACGGGCACACCAGGGCCTTTAGCCACTGCAAACACTCCAGATGCATGTGTCTCCTTGTGCAGCTGGCTTACGTGGTTCTGGAGAACTGAACTGGGATCCTTTGGTTTGGCAGGCAAACGCCTTAACCGTTAGCCCTGGTTTACTTTTTTTTTTTTTTTTTTTTTTCAAGGTAGGGTCACCTTAGCTCAGGCTGACCTGGAATTCACTCTGTAGTCTCAGGGTAGCCTTGAACTCACAGAGATCCTCCTACCTCTGCCTCCCAAGTGCTAGGATTAAAGGTATGTGCCACCACGCCTGGCTCTGGCCCACATTTTTGATTGGTATCTATATTTGTGACTTCCAGTTTATGCCCTGTGCTTGTGTCCTGGGTTTTCCTTAATTTTTTTTTTTTTGTTTGTTTTTTGAGATAGGGTCTCACTTTAGCCCGGGCTGACCTGGAATTCACTGTGTAGTCTCAGGTAGCCTTGAATGCACAGCGATCCTCCCACTTCTGCCTCCTAAGTGCTGAGATTAAAGGTGAGCGCCACCAAGCCCGGCTTTTTCCTTCTTTTTTTTTTTTTTTTTTTGTCTTTTGGTTTTCGAGGTAGGGTCTCACTCTAGCCCAGGCTGACCTGGATTTCACTGTGTAGTCTCAGGGTGGCCTCGAACTTATTCGATCCTCCTACCTCTGCCTCCCAAATGCTGGGTTTACAGGTGTGTGCCACCACGCCCGGCTTCCTTCAGTTTTATTTTTTTTTTTTTTTTTTTTTTGGTGGTTTTTCGAGGTAGGGTCTCACTTTAGCCCAGGCTGACCTGGAATTCACTATGCAGTCTCAGGGTGGCCTCGAACTCTTGGCGATTCTCCTACCTCTGCCTCCCAAGTGCTGGGATTAAAGGTGTGAGCCACCACACCTGTCTTTTTCCTTCAGTTTTTTTAAAAAAACATTTTTCTTTATTTATTTGCAAGCAGAAAGGGAGGGGGGAGGGACAGAATGGGCACACCTGGGCCAAACTCATGCATGCACCACTTTGTGCATCCAGGCTTTATGTGGGTCCTGGGGAATCAAACCCAGTTCTAGGCTTTGCAGGCCAAGTGCCTTAACTGCTGAGCCACCTATCCAGCCCGATTTTCCTTCAATTTTTATTTATTTATTTATTTTTAAAAATTTTCGAGGTAGGGTCTCACTCTAGATTGGGCTGACCTGGAATTCTCTATGTAGTCTCAGGGTGGCCTTGAACGCATGAAGATCCTCCTAACTGCCTCCCAAGTGCTGGGATTAAAGGCGTGTGCCATCACGCCCAGTCCTTCAAGTTTTAAACCATGCTTTATGTTAATATATTCTTGGTCCTATCTCATTTTGGTTTTGTAGTTGTGGTGCTGTATACTGGGTCTTGTCTCACATCCTGTGGTGTACCTTATCATTGCCCCCAATGTAGGGAGTGTGGTCCTCTTACTAAATATGCTGTCTGTTCCAGTAACTCTCTGACTTGGTATGGTGAGGATTCCTACATCCGAAACCTGGAGCCAGGGGCCAAGGTAGTACATTGGACCTGGGGGCATGGGGAGATCCCAAGGCAAAGGTCAGGGATGGAACAAGACTGAGTGGGGTAACTAAGGGTAGAAGCTTGAGACTACCAGGGGATTTATGTGCATGAAGCTTGTGCCACCTCTCTATTCCACTCCTACTCCTGTCCCTTTCCCCAACTTGTCAGTGCTTTGCAGTCCGCTCTCTGGGCTGGGTAGAGGTACCTGAAGAGGACCTGGCACCAGGGAAGAGCAGTATTGCTGTCAATAATTGTATCCAGCAGCTGGCCCAGACCCGAAACCGTAGCCAGCCTCCAGATGGTGCCTGGGGTGAGGTGAGTTGTTCTATCTTCCAAGGGGTCCAGTCTATGGCCCAGGAGAGGTAGTTTTTCTTGACTGTTTGCTATGGCACCCCCTCCCCCCTTATCTGATCGCTGGACTGACCTCTGGTCCTTGGCAGGGCCAGAACATGCTGATGATCCTGAAGAAGGATGCCATGAGCTTGGTGAATCCCCTGGACCACAGTCTCATTCACTGTCAGCCTCTGGTGCACATCCGTGTATGGGGTGTAGGCAGCTCCAAGGGTCGGTGAGGACTTCTTCATCCCCCAAGCAAGAGTTGCCTATCCTTCCTGCTTGTAGGCTATGATCTCACTGATGTTGATCCCTGGTATTTGAAATCCTGAACACAGATTCTCTGACATGGACCCAGCATTGCCATCCTTGCCTGGTTCAGCCTTGGTGGGGGAGGGTGGGCCCGGCTCAGCAAAGACACGTAGGGGAGAATCTGAGAGGCTGGGCTGATTTTTCTCCTGTGCTCCCACATGCTTCTGGAATAGTGACAGGTATGTGAAAACCAGGTACCCTGATCCCTATTTCCATCCCTGCCATATCCCTGACTTAAGTGTAGAAGCCTCTTGCAGGCTTCTGCCCTTAACCAGTCTCTACTCTAGCTTCATCTCTGCCTCTTATCAGGGACTTCGCATTTGTGGCGGGTGACAAAGACAGCTGTATGCTCAAGTGCCATGTGTTCCGCTGCAATGTCCCTGCCAAGGCCATTGCAAGTGCTCTACATGGGCTCTGTGCCCAGGTGAGAGCCAGGGGTAGGGGCAGAGAATGAGTCTATGAAGCTGGGCTTGAAGCTTCCAAGGGAGTTGGGACAGGGTGGTGTTGGCCCCTCACCTTGATGCCCCTCTTTCTCTGTGTGTCTCATGCTGGCTGCATTGTATTTTAGATCTTGTCAGAGCGAGTAGGGGTGAGTGGTGATGCTGCTTGCTGCTCTCCAGACCCCATCTCCCCTGAAGACCTGCCTCGGCAAGGTATGGGGAAAGGTTCATTGCATTGCAGCATTGGGCTGCTTTTGTGAAAGATGAGAGTGGTGAGGGGTTGGGATTCTTGACTATTTAGCATTTCTCTAGAGATGTAGCTTTTCCGAGGCGTCTGGTCCCAAGGATCCCCAGCAATGAATTGGAAGAGCATTTGCGGCCTTTGTCTTACTAACAACAGCTATGGCCTGAATTCTGAGGCATTCAGAAGGGTAGGGAGGGTGGGTGGAGCATGCCTGTAATCCCAGAGCAGGAGGATCACTGCAAGTTTTAAGGTCAATCTGGTCTACATAGTGGATTCCAGGCTAGCCAATGCCACATAATGAGACCCTGTGACTAACCTCTACCAACTAGGATAATCGAGAGAATTTCTATGCCAGTTTGGTGTGTATATTTCAGTGGAGTTGCTGGATGCAGTGAGCCAGGCTCCTCAGAAGTATGAGGCACTGTACATGGGGACCCTACCAGTCACCAAAGCTATGGGTGAGGACTGAGGGGGCTGGATGGGCTGGGGTGCATAAGGAAAAGGGAAGGTGGGGGAGGCAGGATCTACTACCATGTCTCAGACCTCCTATGATATACCAGCTGGGATATACCAGCTTTTCTAACTCATGCTTCTACGCCCCATCCCAACTATCCTCTCCCCATCTTTCTGAATCAGTGAAAGGGGACCAGAAACTCTGTAGATCCTTTCTTTCTGAGTCAGACACTACAGTGAACATGTCCCTCTCCTGACCCCCTGCAGGTATGGACGTGCTGAATGAGGCCCTTGGTACTCTTACTGCTCGAGGAGACCGGAACACCTGGGTCCCCACCGTGCTCAGTGTGTCTGATTCTCTCATGACTGCACATCCCATTCAGGTATTAGGAGAAGGTGAAGATGGGGGCTATGGAGGATGAGCAGGTTTGCCAAGGTGGGCGGCTGGGTATTGTCTTGCCTGTAAAGTCTAGTGGGTCTTACTGCTGGATGTGGTGGCACACGTCTTTAATCCTAGCACTTGGGAGGCAGAAGTACGAGGATCACTGTGAGTTTAAGGCCACCCTGAGACTACATAGTGAATTCCAGGTCAGCCTGAGCTAGAGTGAGACCCTATCTTGAAAAACCAAAAAAAAAATAAAAAAAAAAAAAGGTCTAGTGGGTCTGGCCAGTGCTTGGTTTCTTGGCCTTCTAGTGACTAGGCTCGTCTTGTAGGCAGAGCCCAGTGCAGAGGAGGAACCACTGTGGCAGTGTCCTGTGCGCCTTGTGACCTTCATTGGTGTCGGCCGTGACCCACACACCTTTGGCCTCATTGCCGATCTTGGTCGTCAGAGTTTCCAATGTGCAGCCTTCTGGTGCCAGCCTCATGCTGGGGGACTCTCTGAAGCTGTTCAGGCTGCCTGCATGGTGAGTTAGGGTTAGGGATGGGTGACAGGGTTCCCTGTAGCTGCTTTATACTGTGAACTATTGTCACAATCAACAGCCTCATCACAGATCACAGCCCAGTGATCCCAGGGCCAACTCTGGTTCATAAGTATTTTGGTTCTTATGCTGTTTTGGGAAGTTTTTGGTTAGTTACCAAGATGTAAAGACCAAGTCACATAGTAATTGCTATTCTTGCCTTTTCTTTTTTCTAGCTCAGGGTGGCCTCAAAATCATGGTGGTCCTCCTACCTCTGCCTCCTGAGTGCTGGGATTAAAGGTGTGTACCACCACACCCGGCTGGGTTTTTTTGTTGTTGTTTTTTTTTTTGGTTTTTCGAGGTAGGGTTTTGCTCTAGCTCAGGCTGATCTGGAATTCACTATGTAGTCTCAGTGAACTCACAATGATCCTTCTACCTCTGCCTCCCAAGGCTGGGATTAAAAGCGTGTGCCACAACGCTTGTTGTTGTTGTTTATTTTGTTTATTTATTTGAGAGCAACAGAAAGATAAAGAGGCAGAGAGAGAGAATGGGTATACCAGGGCTTCCAGCCAATGCAAATGAACTCCAGATGCATGTGCCATCTTGTGCATCTGGCTTATGTGGGTCCTGGGGAATCGAGCCTGGAACTGGCAAGTGCTTAACCACTAAGCCATCTCTCCAACCCTTGTTTTTTTTTTTTTTTTTTTTTTTGAAACAGGGTTTCACACTAGCTCAGCTGGCTTGGAACTGACTCTGTAGCCCAGGCTGCCCTTGAACTCAGTACTAATTTTCCTGATTACTAGGATTAAAGGTGTATTGCCACCACACCTGGCCTTTTGCTTTCTTTTGAAATATGCAGAGCTCCAGTATAGTGTACACACACACATTCAGCATGCAGCTGGAGTTGCACACAGGTTGTTCTGTATATAGTGATGGGCATTGTCTCCTGTTTATCTCAAGTTACTTAAGTTTGTTCTTTTTTTCTCTTTCTCTCTAGCTCACTCTCCATACTTCTTTCCCTCCCCTTTCTTCCTTTCCTTCCCTTTCTCCTCTTATTTCCTTTTTTAGTAGCATCTCATTCTAGCCCAGGCTGACTGGAACTCACTTTGTAGTCCAGGCTGGCCTTGAACTCATGGTGATCCTCTAAACTTAGCCCAACTTATTTCTTGGTGTGTGTGGGTATCAAATGTAGTATGCTTAAGCTATATTTAGTTCAATTCACTTACTCATTTAATAAATGAGTACCTACAAGAACACTATCCTTAATGCTGAGAATTCAGCAGTATAAAGGGCACAGACTTTGCCTTTTCAGAACACTTACAATACAGTAGAAACACACCAGAAATAAGTTACATATCACAGGATGATGGAGATGCTTCCTTAGGGGTCAGGAAGGTTACTGGTAAGAAGTGATAGAAACAATAAAAAGGCCCAAAGGGGCCAGGCATTGTGGTGCACACCTTTTATCCAAACACTTGGGAGGCAGAGGTAGGAAGATCACCATGAGTTCCAGGTCAGCCTTGCCTAGAGTGAAACCCTACCTTGAAAAAAAAAAAAAAAAGGCCCAAAAGGAAGTATGCCTAGAGAAGGGGAGTGGACCAAGTTTGCCAAGCCAGAGATTCTTAGCCATGCAAGAGAGGATGTAGTGATAGATAAGAGTAGACAGTATGGCAGAAGCCAGGTCCTAGAGAACCTCATAGATAAGGATGATGCATTTATTTTATCCTAAGGCACCAGGAACCCTTGAAGGTTTTTTTTTTAACTTCCTTCCTTCCTTCCTTCCTTCCTTCCTTCCTTCCTTCCTTCCTTCCTTTCTTCCCTTCCTTCCTTCCTTCCTTCCTCCCTCCCTCCCTCCCTCCCTCCCTCCCTCCCTCCCTCCCTTCCTTCCTTCCTTCCTTTGTTTTGCAAGGTAGGGTCTCACTCTGGTCCAGGCTGACCTGGAATTAACTATGTAGTCTCAGGGTGGCCTCGAACTCTCGGCCATCCTCCTACCTCTGCTTCCTGAGTGCTGGGATTAAAGGCGTGTGCCACCACGCCCGGCTCTCTTTTTTATTTTTTATTTTATTTATTTATTTATTTTTTTATTTTTTTGTTTTTTTTTTCTACCACCACTCTGGCCAGGCTGACCTGGAATTATCTATGTAGTCTCAGGGTGGCAAACTCCTCCTCCTACCTCTGCCTCCCAAGTGCTGGGATTAAAGGCGTGTGCCACCACGCCCGGCTCTCTTTTTTATTTTTAATAAATTTTATTTATTTATTTGCAAGCAGAGAGAGATAAAGAGGAGAGAGAGAAAATGGGCACACCAGGGCCT
Organism: Orientallactaga sibirica; assembly: GCA_036365145.1. Classification (NCBI taxonomy): domain Eukaryota; kingdom Metazoa; phylum Chordata; class Mammalia; order Rodentia; family Dipodidae; genus Orientallactaga; species Orientallactaga sibirica. The sequence continues at coordinate 46,824,537 of JAEOAD010000005.1, read as the reverse complement.
CTAGCCACTGAAAACAAACTCCAGACACATGTGCCCCTTATGCATCTGGATTATGTAGGTCCTGGAGAATTGAACCTGGGCCCTTTGGCTTCACAGGCAAATTCCTTAACCAGTAAGCAATCTTTCTGGCCCCCATTGAAGGGTTTTGAACAGGGCAGTAAAGTCAGATCTGTGGATTAGGGTGACCACTTAAGCTACAGTGGTGGATAAAAGCTATGGAGGACACAAGTGAGGAGGAAGGATGGTTGATTACTGCCCTCTTCGAGTAGTTTAAATGTTTAAATGGTAGTTTGACTTGGGGCACTTGTATTGGGAATAGACTGGGGGTATAGATCTTCTCCTTGACTAGCAAATCTGCTTTACCAGAGACTAGTCCAAAACAGTTGAGTAGGTTTAATCAAGAGTACAAGCTTTAGCTGGGCATGGTGGCGCATGCCTTTAATCCCAGCACTTGGGAGGCAGAGGTAGGAGGAGCATTGTGAATTCGAGGCCATCCTGAGACTACAGAGTGAATTCCAGGTCAGCCTGGTCTAGAGCGAGACCCTACCTTGAAAAACCAAAAAAAAAAAAAAAAAATTTTTTTTTGCAGCCAGACAAAACAAGATTTGAATGTCAATTGCACCATTTTTATTTGTATTTATCTCAACTCATTTCTGCTGGAAGAGCCTAGTGGTTCTCAAGCTCGGTATCTTCATGTGCAAAGTAGGGTAGTAACACTTCATAAGTAACTAGATTAGATAATACAAAGTACTTAGCACAGTGTCTAGCCCTCAAGTGGTCAGCAAATGTCAAGTTTATGTTTTCGTTTTTAAGCTATTTAGGAATACTATAGTGACTATAACTACTGGCTTCATATCAGAACCCTTGACCAGTTCTCTGTACTGCAGAAGCTTTCAGGGTATCTAGGGGCAAAAAGATGGAACCTCATACTCCCCTTCTCCCTAGGTTCAGTACCAGAAGTGTCTGGTGGCCTCTGCAGCTCGGGGCAAGGCCTGGGGTGCCCAGGCCCGTGCCCGCCTGCGGCTCAAGCGGACCAGCTCTATGGACTCCCCAGTTGTTCCCCTGTCTCTCCCCCTACTCAAAGGAGGGGTTGGGGGTGCAGGAGCAGCTCCTCGGAAGCGGGGTGTCTTCTCTTTTCTTGATGCCTTCCGGCTGAAACCGTCTCTGCTCCATATGCCCTAAATTGATCTTAGAGGGCTGGGGAAGGCAGCTCCTGGATCCATGCCTGACTCTATACCCCACATTGCTCAGGGGCCTGCAGCCTGTCACCTCTCTGCCTGCCCTGGTTCTTGCCTATCCTCTGTTTATTATCCAGTTTATTGTTTATATGGATGGCTGAGAGGCCCTGCATTACAACTTAGGCCCCTGGTTCCCCTTTCCTTGGGTCCTTTTGTTCCTTGTCCTTGTCCAGTCCTGGACAGTTGGCTCTACCTCAGCAACACTTTATAGCAGAATCCGTAAATAAAAATCCCTCAGTGACCTCAGTAGTTGTGAGTATATTGGACCTGGGATAGGGATGAGGGCCAACAATCCATGTGAGGTGTGTGTGTGTTTATGCTTGCTGTTGGTGACTGTCATCACATCACATAAGGGCATGAATGAGATGGAAAGCTGACTTCATTCAACCAACATTTTTTTAAGGTCTTATCAGTACCAAGCACTAAACTAGGCACTGGCATGTACCAGACAGGGTGATTCAGAGGGTAAATGAAATGACCAAAACTGCCATGTGGTACAACCAGGAAATCTCAAGAGGGTTGTGGGAGCTAAGATGAAACACTTAATCTGGCCTAAGGCATTTTAGACTTCTTGAAGAGTTTACATATCTAAATTGGGTACTGAAAGATAGAACTTGTTAGTAAGCTTAGATAAAATAAAGATGCAAAAAAGTGAGGTTCCACAGGTCGATCTGGTGAGATTACACAGGCACATGGTAGTCAGGGACCTTTTTTTTTTTTTTTTTTTTCTGGTTTTTCGATGTAGGGTCTCACTCTGGCCCAGGCTGACCTGGAACTGGAATTAACTATGTAGTCTCAGGGTGGCCTTGAACTCACAGCGATCCTCCTACCTCTACCTCCCGAGTGCTGGGATTAAAGGTGTGCGCCACCGCTCCCGGCTCTTTTCTTTCTTCTTCTTTTTTTAAAATATTTATTTATTTGCAAGCAGAGAGAGACAGAAGAGGCATGCCAGGGCCTCCAGCCACTGCAAACAGATTCCAGATGCATGCACCACTTGGTGCAGCTGGCTCCACATGGGTACTGGGGAATTGAACTTGGGTCCTTAGGCTCTGAAGGCAAGTGCCTTCACTGTTGAACCATCTCTCCTGCCCAAACTTCTGGTTTTGAATTTGCTTCTGAGAACAACTGGGAGACTTGACCCAGAGAAGAAGGTAGAGTTGGCTCCATCTATCTCGTGGCAAGAGCCCCTAGATCAGTAGCTGGAGACTTGGAGTCCTTTAAGGAGTTCGTGTAGGGTCCACCAGGCGGCTCCCAGGGGTTGGGAGGTGCGGACCAACTTCAGCACTGCAGGCAGGATGGCCTATCCCGGACGCCCCGCGGCCAGCTCCCTCGCGCTGCCGCCCCGGAAGTGACGCACTGCCCCGCTGGCAGTGCGGAAGTGACCATGGCGGAGCTGTACGTGAAGCCGGGTGAGCGCGGCTGGGGGGGCTTGGGTGCGGGCCCTCGGAGTCCCCAACCTCAACTTGCCCTCCGCTGGGTTGTCGGTCTCAGTTTACACGTCCCCTCGCCTTCACAGGCAACAAGGAGCGCGGCTGGAACGACCCGCCGCAGTTCTCCTACGGGCTGCAGACTCAGACAGGCGGAGCCAAGCGCACGCCCCTCACTAAGAGGGTGGCCGCCCCGCAAGATGGATCTCCCCGAGGTGCGTGAGGGCCGAGTGGGCGGAGACGGGCGGTGCCGGGGACCAGCCTGTACCAGACACTGTTTTCCTCCTTTGAAGTCCTTGCGGTCCCCATAAGACGAGAGGTGGGGACCCAGTAAGGGGCTCAGGAGAGTGGCTTTCCCGAGTCCCTCTAGCTTAGGTCAATGTTGGATAAAAAGGGTTCAGTAATTTCTTCCAGACTATTCTCACATAAATTATTTTCAACTCTATAACTCCCCACAATGTTGTTTGTTTGTTTGTTTGTTTGTTTGTGTTTTTCGAGGTAGGGTCTCGCTCAAGCCCAGACTGACCTGTAATTCACTCCGTAGTCTCAGGGTGGCCTTGAACTCATGGCGATCCTCCTACCTCTGCCTCCCCAGTGCTGGGATTAAAGGCGTGCGCCACCACGCCCGGCTTTGTGTTATTTATTTAACCAGTATTTACTGAGCATCTATTAAGAGCCAGAAATTGAGTGCAACCTGAACAGTGAACAGGATAAAAAGTCTACACCTCCATAGAATCTACTGGAGATAAGTGACATGATAGTAAGTAACCAAGGTTTTGGGGGCTGATACTTAAGCTGAAATGTGATTTGAAGTTATCCAGATAAAGATGAGGTACAGAAGCATTTCAGAACAGCAGAGTTAGTGCAAAGGCCCCAAGTGAGAACAATTTTGGCCAGTTCAGATGCAGAAGGAATGGAGTACTCTAGGGACAGTTCTACCGAGATAAAGAGCTTATATTTAATGGTGGAAGTAGGCTAGAGATGTACCTCATGGTAGATCCCTTGCTTAGAATGTGGGAGGCTCTGGGTTTAGTCCCTGGTACCACCAACCAACCCCCCATCACCAAAAATAAATAAATAAAATAAAAAAAAAAGGGAAGTCATTGAAAAAAATTATTTTTATTTTTTTTGTTACTGACCACTTCTTTAATTGTAGACGATATCCTATGGTACTTCTCTCTCTTCCCCCACTTTCTCATTGAAAATTTTAAAGTCATAGAAAATTGTTTTTTGCTGGAAAAATTTCCAGCAAGTGGCTCTGTAATATCCTCCCCTGAAAAGGGACTCAGATTTGGATTTTCCAAGATCAACTCACTCTCCACACCACCTTTCCCACTGAGGCTGAGTTTCTTCTTTTCATAAAATATATATTTTTTACTTTTTAAAAAATGTTTATTTATTTGTAAGCACAGACAGACAGAAGAGAGGCAGAGAGAATGGGCTTGCCAGGGCTCTAGCCACTGCAAACGAACTCCAGATGCATGTGCCCCAGGCAGAGTGGACACTTAGTGTGGGCAGTATGTATTATGTTGGGCCAGATTATTCTTTGTTAAGGGACAGTTCTTTTTGGTTTGTAGGCTCTTTAGCAGCACCCCAGTAGATGCCACTTTGCACTCCATCCAGACATTTGCCCTGCTTCCCTAACCTGAGAAACACTGCTGGTTTACATCTTTTTTTTTTTTTTTCCTTTTTGGTTTTTCAAGGTAGAGTCTCACTCTGGCCCAGGCTGACCTGGAATTAACTATGTAGTCTCAGGGTGGCCTTGAACTCACAGCAATCTTCCTACCTCTGCCTCCCGAGTGCTGGGATTAAAGGCGTGTGCCACCACGCTCGGCTTACATCTTTTTTTAAAAATTTATTTTTAAAATAGTTATGGACATACTTAGTATGTAAACACCCCATGTTGGTACCATCCTATCCCTGCCTCTTTTCTGAAGGGCTTTTTTTTTTTTTGTAATTTTTGTTTATTTATTTTATTTTATTTACTTATTTGATGGCAACAGAGAGAGAAAGATGCTGAAAGAGAGAGAGAGAGAATGGGTGCACCAGGACCTCCAGCCACTGCAAATGAACTCCAGATGCATGTTCCACCTTGTGCATCTGGCTTACATGGATACCGGGGAGCTGAGCTTCAAACCGGGGTCCTTAGGCTTCACAGGCAAGTGCTTAACCACTAAGCCTTCTCTTCAGCCCATAATTTTTTTTTTTTTTTTGGTTTTTCGAGGTAGGGTTTCACTCTGGTCCAGGCTGACCTGGAATTAACTATGTAGTCTCAGGGTAGCCTCGAACTCATGGTGATCCTCCTACCTCTGCCTCCCAGGTGCTGGGATTAAAGGCATGCGCCACCACGCCCGGCTCAGCCCATAATTTTTTTAAAATATATTTTATTTATTTAATTTGAAAGTGAGAAAGGGGCAGAGAGAGAGAGAGAATGGGCGCGCCAGGGCCTCCAGCTACTGCAAACGAACTCCAGATGCATGTGCCCCTTGTGCATCTGGCTTACTGGGTTCTGGAGAATCAAACCAGGATCCTTTGGCTTTGCAAGCAAATGCCTTAACTGCTAAGGTCTCAGCCCCATAATTAAAAAAATTTTTTTTTTAATGAGAGAGAATAATATGTCAGGGCCTCCAGCATTTGCAATCAAACACCAGACATATACACCACTTTGTGTGTATTTGTGACCTTGCACTCCCTTGTGTATCTGGCTTATGTGGATCTGGAGAGTGCGACCATGGGTCTTTAGGCTTTGCAAGCAAGCACCTTAAGTGCTAAGCCATCTCTTCAGCCCACATCCATCACCTCCCCCCCCCCCCTGCCGCCGAGGTAGGGTTTCACTTTAGCCCAAGCTGGTCTGGAATTCTGTAGTCCTTAGCTGGCCTCAAATTCACAACAATCCTCTGCTTCCCAAGTGCTGGGATTAAAGGTGTGTGCCACCACACCCATTTTTTTTTATTATTTATTTTGGTTTTTTGAGATAGAGTTGCACTCTAGTTCAGGCTGACCTGGAATTCACTATGTAGTCTCAGGGTAGCCTTGAACTCACAGCAATCCTCCTACCTCTGCCTCTCATGTGCCACTACACCAGGCTCTTTTTGGCTTGTTTTTAAATTTGCATGCACGTAAGTGTGTGGGGGTAGGGTCTTTTTCTACTACAGATTTAACCCAGGCTTTGAGTAGTCTCCCTAACCTCAGTTTACAGTTTAAAAAGATCTCTGCTTCTGTGCGGGTCGTGGTGGTGCATGCCTTAATCCCAGCACTCAGGAGGCAAAGTTAGGAGGATCACTGTGCGTTCAATCAAGGTCACCCTGAGACTACATAGTTAATTCCAGGTCAGCCTGGACCAGAGTGAGACCCTACCTCGAAAAACCAAAAAAAAAAAAACAACCTCTGCTCTGCTTTTAGTGTGGAAAACAGGATTTCAGGGAAGAATAGAAATACCAAGAATTTAGTTGTGTAATACAGCAAAGGCTTATGATTTGTCAAGGGTGGTAGTCTTGGGGTTAGTAGGAATGAGCAGAGGAGGAATTAAATGAGAAATTTTTTTTATATGGAAGATGTTTTTTTTTTTTTTTAAGTTTTATTTATTTGCAAACAGAGAGAGAGAGAGAGAGAGAGGGAATGAATGGGCGTGCCAGGGCGTCTAGCCACTGCAAATGAGCTCCAGATGCATGCACCACTTTGTGCATCTGCCCTTACATGGATACTAGGGAATCGAACCTGGGTCCTTTGGTTTTGCAGGCAAGTATCTTAACTGTTAAGACATCTCTCTAGCCCTGTATTTTTAAAAAAATATTTTGTTTATTTGTAAGCAGAGAAATACAGACACCTCAGAGAGAGAGACAGAGTGTATGGGTATGCCAGGGCCTCCTGCTACTGCAAATGAACTCCCAGTGCATGTGCCACTTTAAGCATCTGGCTTTATGTGGGTACTGGGGAACTGAACCCAGGTCATTAGGCTTTACAGGCTCTTTTCTTTCTTCTTCTTTTTTAAAATATTTATTTATTTGCAAGCAGAGAGAGACAGAAGAGGCATGCCAGGGCCTCCAGCCACTGCAAACAGATTCCAGATGCATGCACCACTTGGTGCAGCTGGCTCCACATGGGTACTGGGGAATTGAACTTGGGTCCTTAGGCTCTGAAGGCAAGTGCCTTCACTGTTGAACCATCTCTCCTGCCCAAACTTCTGGTTTTGAATTTGCTTCTGAGAACAACTGGGAGACACTTGACCCAGAGAAGAAGGTAGAATTGGCTCCATCTATCTCGTGGCAAGAGCCCCTAGATCAGTAGCTGGAGACTTGGAGTCCTTTAAGGAGTTCGTGTAGGGTCCACCAGGCGGCTCCCAGGGGTTGGGAGGTGCGGACCAACTTCAGCACTGCAGGCAGGATGGCCTATCCCGGACGCCCCGCGGCCAGCTCCCTCGCGCTGCCGCCCCGGAAGTGACGCACTGCCCCGCTGGCAGTGCGGAAGTGACCATGGCGGAGCTGTACGTGAAGCCGGGTGAGCGCGGCTGGGGGGGCTTGGGTGCGGACCCTCGGAGTCCCCAACCTCAACTTGCCCTCCGCTGGGTTGTCGGTCTCAGTTTACACGTCCCCTCGCCTTCACAGGCAACAAGGAGCGCGGCTGGAACGACCCGCCGCAGTTCTCCTACGGGCTGCAGACTCAGACAGGCGGAGCCAAGCGCACGCCCCTCACTAAGAGGGTGGCCGCCCCGCAAGATGGATCTCCCCGAGGTGCGTGAGGGCCGAGTGGGCGGAGACGGGCGGTGCCGGGGACCAGCCTGTACCAGACACTGTTTTCCTCCTTTGAAGTCCTTGCGGTCCCCATAAGACGAGAGGTGGGGACCCAGTAAGGGGCTCAGGAGAGTGGCTTTCCCGAGTCCCTCTAGCTTAGGTCAATGTTGGATAAAAAGGGTTCAGTAATTTCTTCCAGACTATTCTCACATAAATTATTTTCAACTCTATAACTCCCCACAATGTTTTTTGTTTGTTTGTTTGTTTTTTTGTGTTTTCGTCTCGGGGTCTCAAGCCCAGACTGACCTGTAATTCACTCTGTAGTCTCAGGGTGGCCTCGAACTTGTGGCGATCCTCCTACCTCTGCCTCCCCAGTGCTGGGATTAAAGGCGTGCGCCACCACGCCCGGCTTTGTGTTATTTATTTAACCAGTATTTACTGAGCATCTATTAAGAGCCAGAAATTGAGTGCAACCTGAACAGTGAACAGGATAAAAAGTCTACACCTCCATAGAATCTACTGGAGATAAGTGACATGATAGTAAGTAACCAAGGTTTTGGGGGCTGATACTTAAAGCTGAAATGTGATTTGAAGTTATCCAGATAAAGATGAGGTACAGAAGCATTTCAGAACAGCAGAGTTAGTGCAAAGGCCCCAAGTGAGAACAATTTTGGCCAGTTCAGATGCAGAAGGAATGGAGTACTCTAGGGACAGTTCTACCGAGATAAAGAGCTTATATTTAATGGTGGAAGTAGGCTAGAGATGTACCTCATGGTAGATCCCTTGCCTAGAATGTGGGAGGCTCTGGGTTTAGTCCCTGGTACCACCAACCAACCCCCCATCACCAAAAATAAATAAATAAAATAAAATAAAAAGGGAAGTCATTGAAAAAAATTATTTTTATTTTTTTTTGTTACTGACCACTTCTTTAATTGTAGACGATATCCTATGGTACTTCTCTCTCTTCCCCCACTTTCTCATTGAAAATTTTAAAGTCATAGAAAATTGTTTTTTGCTGGAAAAATTTCCAGCAAGTGGCTCTGTAATATCCTCCCCTGAAAAGGGACTCAGATTTGGATTTTCCAAGATCAACTCACTCTCCACACCACCTTTCCCACTGAGGCTGAGTTTCTTCTTTTCATAAAATATATATTTTTTACTTTTTAAAAAATGTTTATTTATTTGTAAGCACAGACAGACAGAAGAGAGGCAGAGAGAGAAATGGGCTTGCCAGGGGCTCTAGCCACTGCAAACGAACTCCAGATGCATGTGCCCCAGGCAGAGTGGACACTTAGTGTGGGCAGTATGTATTATGTTGGGCCAGATTATTCTTTGTTAAGGGACAGTTCTTTTTGGTTTGTAGGCTCTTTAGCAGCACCCCAGTAGATGCCACTTTGCACTCCATCCAGACATTTGCCCTGCTTCCCTAACCTGAGAAACACTGCTGGTTTACATCTTTTTTTTTTTTCCCTTTTTGGTTTTTCAAGGTAGAGTCTCACTCTGGCCCAGGCTGACCTGGAATTAACTATGTAGTCTCAGGGTGGCCTTGAACTCACAGCAATCTTCCTACCTCTGCCTCCCGAGTGCTGGGATTAAAGGCGTGTGCCACCACGCTCGGCTTACATCTTTTTTAAAAAATTTATTTTAAAAATAGTTATGGACATACTTAGTATGTAAACACCCCATGTTGGTACCATCCTATCCCTGCCCCTTTTCTGAAGGGGCTGTTTTTTTTTTTTGTAATTTTTTGTTTATTTATTTTATTTTATTTACTTATTTGATGGCAACAGAGAGAGAAAGATGCTGAAAGAGAGAGAGAGAGAATGGGTGCACCAGGACCTCCAGCCACTGCAAATGAACTCCAGATGCATGTTCCACCTTGTGCATCTGGCTTACATGGATACCGGGGAGCTGAGCTTCAAACCGGGGTCCTTAGGCTTCACAGGCAAGTGCTTAACCACTAAGCCTTCTCTTCAGCCCATAATTTTTTTTTTTTTTTTTTTGGTTTTTCGAGGTAGGGTTTCACTCTGGTCCAGGCTGACCTGGAATTAACTATGTAGTCTCAGGGTAGCCTCGAACTCATGGTGATCCTCCTACCTCTGCCTCCCAGGTGCTGGGATTAAAGGCATGCGCCACCACGCCCGGCTCAGCCCATAATTTTTTTAAAATATATTTTATTTATTTAATTTGAAAGTGAGAAAGGGGCAGAGAGAGAGAGAGAGAATGGGCGCGCCAGGGCCTCCAGCTACTGCAAACGAACTCCAGATGCATGTGCCCCTTGTGCATCTGGCTTACTGGGTTCTGGAGAATCAAACCAGGATCCTTTGGCTTTGCAAGCAAATGCCTTAACTGCTAAGGTCTCCAGCCCCATAATTAAAAAAAAATTTTTCTTTTTTAATGAGAGAGAATAATATGTCAGGGCCTCCAGCATTTGCAATCAAACACCAGACATATACACCACTTTGTGTGTATTTGTGACCTTGCACTCCCTTGTGTATCTGGCTTATGTGGGATCTGGAGAGTCGACCATGGGTCTTTAGGCTTTGCAAGCAAGCACCTTAAGTGCTAAGCCATCTCTTCAGCCCACATCCATCACCTCCCCCACCCCCCTGCCGCCGAGGTAGGGTTTCACTTTAGCCCAAGCTGGTCTGGAATTCTGTAGTCCTTAGCTGGCCTCAAATTCACAACAATCCTCTGCTTCCCAAGTGCTGGGATTAAAGGTGTGTGCCACCACACCCATTTTTTTTTTATTATTTATTTTGGTTTTTTGAGATAGAGTTGCACTCTAGTTCAGGCTGACCTGGAATTCACTATGTAGTCTCAGGGTAGCCTTGAACTCACAGCAATCCTCCTACCTCTGCCTCTCATGTGCCACTACACCAGGCTCTTTTTGGCTTGTTTTTAAATTTGCATGCACGTAAGTGTGTGGGGGTAGGGTCTTTTTCTACTACAGATTTAACCCAGGCTTTGAGTAGTCTCCCTAACCTCAGTTTACAGTTTAAAAAGATCTCTGCTTCTGTGCGGGTCGTGGTGGTGCATGCCTTAATCCCAGCACTCAGGAGGCAAAGTTAGGAGGATCACTGTGCGTTCAATCAAGGTCACCCTGAGACTACATAGTTAATTCCAGGTCAGCCTGGACCAGAGTGAGACCCTACCTCGAAAAACCAAAAAAAAAAAAAACAACCTCTGCTCTGCTTTTAGTGTGGAAAACAGGATTTCAGGGAAGAATAGAAATACCAAGAATTTAGTTGTGTAATACAGCAAAGGCTTATGATTTGTCAAGGGTGGTAGTCTTGGGGTTAGTAGGAATGAGCAGAGGAGGAATTAAATGAGAAATTTTTTTTATATGGAAGATGTTTTTTTTTTTTTAAGTTTTATTTATTTATTTGCAAACAGAGAGAGAGAGAGAGAGAGAATGAATGGGCGTGCCAGGGCGTCTAGCCACTGCAAATGAGCTCCAGATGCATGCACCACTTTGTGCATCTGCCCTTACATGGATACTAGGGAATCGAACCTGGGTCCTTTGATTTTGCAGGCAAGTATCTTAACTGTTAAGACATCTCTCTAGCCCTGTATTTTTAAAAAAATATTTTGTTTATTTGTAAGCAGAGAAATACAGACACCTCAGAGAGAGAGACAGAGTGTATGGGTATGCCAGGGCCTCCTGCTACTGCAAATGAACTCCCAGTGCATGTGCCACTTTAAGCATCTGGCTTTATGTGGGTACTGGGGAACTGAACCCAGGTCATTAGGCTTTACAGGCAAGTGCCTTAACTGCTGAGCTATCCCCCCCCTTTTTTCCCCCAAGGTAGGATTTCACACTAGCCCAGGCTGACCTGGAACTCATAGTGTAGTTTCAGGGTGGCCTTGAACTCATGGAGATCCTCCTACGTCTGCCCTCCAAGTGCTGGGATTAAAGGCGTGTGCTACCATATCCAGCTGCCTCCCCCCCCCTTTTTTTTTTGAGGGAGGAAGCAAGCTTAAGAGGGTATCTATAGAGTCCTAAAGAAAAATCAGCAAAGGCTGAAACTGAGAAGTGGCCAAAGTAAATAGAAATAAAATCAGTAAACAGTAAGGAATGCTGACAGGTCAAGAAAGTTAGAGATAAGGGACTAATAGACTTGACAGTCATTTCAGCTAACTGATGACCTTCAATAAGGACAGTCTCTGTGGAGTAGTGAAAACAAATTCAGCTGGAAAAGCTGAGGATAAAGAGACAATCTGAAAAATAGACAGTTTAAGAAATTCTGGGAAGCAGAGATTTGAAAAATAGGGTCACTGTCAAATGGGTTGCTTTGATAGCAAATAGCTTGTTTGTGCATTGGTGGGATGAGACAGTAGAGTAATAACTGACCCTGTTTCAAAAAAACAAGTAAACTGAGTCTGGTGGCATATGCCTTTAACCCCAGCACTTGGGAGGCAGAGGTAGGAGAATTGTGGTGAGTTCGAGGCTAGCTTGAGCTAAAGTGAGACCCTACCTCAAAAAGCAGAAAAAAAAGAGTAGTTCTCATTTGATGACTTTTATTTTCTCAGTGAAATATGGTCAGAAGTGGAGAGACAGTAGAAAATGGAAGAGAGAGATTTGGAGGAAATAAAGTTCAGAGTAGATGTGCACATATTTGAAGAGGAGAAAGATAAGGGAAGGTATCTAGGCAGTGTTAGACACCTTTTAAAACCTGTGGCCTTAAAGTGTTACATTTTAAGTGTAACTCATCAGTCTGGTTCTTCTGCCAAGAGCAGGCACTTTGGTTTAACCAATAAAGTAGGACTATAGGAAGTAGAAGTATGAGAGCTGAGCTGAGGGGTGATCATATTTTGGAAGTTAAACAAAGTAATGAGAAGTGAGAAGGTTGGGCAAAATTGTCATTAGAGAATACCAAGCCAGATTGGTTGATTCTGCTTTACCTTCTCAGCCCCAACCTCAGAGACTTCTGGGCCACTTCCAGTAGGGCATCCACCAACTTCAATTAAGGCTCCAGGGCCTCCACCTGTGGGGAGTTATCCTGCCTCTGGTGTGGAGCCCACAAGTGTCCCAGTCATTGAACCTGAGGCTGTGATTGAAGATGTGCTGAGACCTTTGGAACAGGCTTTGGAGGACTGCCGTGGTCATACAAAGGTACACCCTGACACTTAAAGGGGTAGGGAAGACTCCTATCCATAGCTAGATCCAGATCCAAGCATAGCTCTCAAAGGTAGGCCTGGGCAATGCTTTTAATCTTTTTAGTTACAGACTCCTTGAGAATGTGCTAAAGTCTTCCTAGGAAAGTGAACACAGGACCACAAGAGGATTCACAGAACTTCTGAAGGACCAATCAGTAGTAGAGGATTGTGGAAATAGTTGAGTTTGCCAGGTGTGGTGGTGCAAGCCTTTAATCCCAGCACTCGGGAGGCAGAGGTAGGAGGATTGCCCTGGGTTTAAGGCCACCCTGAGACATACATAGTGAATTCCAGGTCAGCTTGGGCTAGGGTTTAAGACCCTACCTCAGGGGAAAAAAAAAGAGTTGAATTCAACTCCTATTAGCGAGAAATGGCAGCTTGATAATTTTGTACTGCCAGGTTATACAGAGAATACTTTGGGAGCAGGGGACCAAGGAAAGGGAAAGTGGTCATGGTAATTTCACCTTTGGCTCTATTTTACTTATTTGCTCTGACATTATGAGATGAGCCTTCAAGGGTCTTACAAAGTCCTTGTCATGCACATCATTTTCTAAGGAAGACATCCACAGGCTTCATCAGGTTCTTGGTGGGGGCCTGAAACCTTTAGGTAAACTAATGCTAAGTGAAAAACGATCTTGAGCCAGAGAAAGCAAATGCTTCCTTATGAGGTGCTGCCTTCTCCCCCTCCTGCGCTTGGTAACACTGAGTTGGAGGGGGCTTGTTTCTCAGAAGCAGGTATGTGATGACATCAGCCGACGCCTGGCACTGCTTCGGGAACAGTGGACTGGAGGGAAGTTGTCAATACCTGTAAAGAAGAGGATGGCGCTACTGGTGCAAGGTATGGGTGGGTTCCTTGGTACAGCTAAAGTTGCCTGAGCTAGAACTGAGATTTTAACTGGTTGGGAAGGCAGGGAGGCATGGAAACTGTTTTGCAACTGCTTGCTCAAGCCCTCTCTCCTCAGAGTTTTCATGCCATCAGTGGGATGCAGCAGATGACATTCACCGTTCACTCATGGTTGACCATGTGACTGAGGTCAGTCAGTGGATGGTGGGAGTGAAAAGATTAATTGCAGAAAAGAGGAATCTTTCTTCAGAGGAGTCTAAAGAAGAGAAATCTGCAGTGGCAGCTGAGAACCAGATGATAGCAGGCTTCCAACAGGCTTCATAATTCTGGGGCCCCTCCAGACTCAGCTTGCACTGTCTCCTATGCCTCGGTGTAGGAGGCCTTGTCTCACTTGGGCCCTTTTTTTACTACTAGGGAGACTGTCTGACTTTGGCCTGACCAAAGATCCTGCCTGGGCTACAGTGAGATAACTTGTTACCCATAACATGTGCATTTCAATAAAAAACATCTGAATGGTGGTAATGGGTTGGAGAGATGAACCTTTCTGAACTAAACTGGTTCCCTCTGGTGTCAACTTCCCCACATGCTCTGTTTTTGCTGCATTCATCAGAATGGGCCTTGCTGGGCATAGCCAGGTTTCTGCCTGCCCTGGATGCCAGAATTAGACTGAAATGAACATCTCTTGCTATGTGGAATGGCCCTGTTTTCCACAAAACTTGTTTTTAGCATGCAAACAGATTCAATAAGCTTGCCTGCAAAGCCAAAGGACCTAGGTTCAATTCTCCAGGACCCACATAAGCCAGATGCACAAGGTGGTGCATTTGTCTGGAGTTTGCAGCAGCTGGAGGCCCTGGTACACCCATTCTTTATCTGCCTCTCTGCTTCTTTTTCTCAAAAAATAAAAATTAGCGTCCACCCCAGGGCCACCTGAAGATACTCATTCTCACAGCAGTGTGTGAGATGTAACCTGTCTGAATACAGACCTGCAGAATATCAGGACAGGAGGGCACTTACCATTTGTCTGCAGTAGTGAGGCAGGGTCTGAATGCTACTGGTGTCTTAGGCTAAGCAAACATTGAGGGAGGGAGGTGGGAGAGTTACCCTTTAAAGGGATTTTGAGATGGTGTGTGTGTATATGTATGTGTGTTCTGTAATGACTCCAGCTGAATCTACTGTCATTGTTGGACACCATGTGGCCTAGCACTCATGTCCCTACAGAATCACCTCCCACATCACCTGTGCTTAGAATTATCTCAAAAGGCTTAATAAAAACAACAACAACAAACTTTGGGGAGACTGTACCCTCAAGAAGAGGAAAAACCTGTTACTGCTTTCATGGTATGTGCGCTGTATGGCATGTATGTGTGGAGGCCAGAGGAAAGCACTGAGTGTCCTCTTGCTCTTCCACCTTACTTCCTTGACAGGGTCTTTCCTGCTGTTTTTCTGATGGCTGACTGGCAAGCCCCAGTGGTCCACTTGTCTGTCTTGGCTCCTCCTCAGCACTGGTGTAAAAAGTGTGTGTGTCCACATTGGCTTTACATGGGTGTTGGGCATCAAACTCAAGTCATCATGCTTGTGTAACAAGTGCTTTTACCCACTAAGGATCTCACTTAGCCTTAAGATGGTTCTGTTTGCATTGTATCATCTTTGAGACATGCTAACACCATCATTTCTGTTGTATAAATTGAAGGAGAAAATGACCAGATTATTTTCCAGGTGTGGTGGCACATGTCTGTTGTCCCAGCACTTGGGAGGTCGAGGCAGGAGGATCAAGATTTCAAGGTCATTATTGGCTACATCAAAAAATAAAATAGCTGGGCATGGTGGCACATGCCTTTAATCTCAGCACTCTGGAGGCAGAGTTCAAGGCCACCCTGAGACTACATAGTCAATTCCAGGTCAGCCTGGGCCAGAGTGAGAACCCTACCTCGAAAAACCAAAATAAATAAATAAATAATAAACAACACTAAAAAGCAGATTATTACTGAGATTTGAAATTATGATTAACTAACTGAACAAGCTGGTGCCTCATTTTGAGGTTCAGTGAAGGCCCTAAGTTCTCCTAACCCCATGAAAAACAGCTGGGTGGAAGGGATCAGAGAAAATCTTGGTAGATATGCTGAGAAGGGAGTACACAGGTTTTGAGTACTGGAATGGGGATTGGTACTTATAAGTAGGAAAGGCAAGAGGAGGAATTGGAGATGGTTGTAAACTGGGAAAAGTACCTCTTTTCCAGAGGTCTTGCTTCAGTATGGCAGGCCAGTTCCAGGAAGGCTGTTTCCTGGAACGATAGGAACAGCCTTGGCAAGGGCCAGGCTATTACTGTTTATGGTCTGGCACTCTTGCAGCCTTTCCCCATAGCCTGCCTTAGGCTCCAATTGCTGCTGGAAGCGGGCCAATGAGAGCTGGGAATAGACCCTAGGCCTCTTAACCATGACTGCTGGGTCCCCAAGCTGTGCAGCTGAGATCAACATTGAGGTCAACACTATAGCCAAGATATTTCTTTGAATGTTTACTGAGCAGCCAGAAGATGACATGTTACCCCTCAGTTCTGGCCCAGAGCAGAGGGCAGGGGACTGGAAAGAATATGTATAGACCGAAGAGAAAGAGTTAAAGGCTTGGCAATTTGCCCATTCTTATCCCTGGTATAGCTGCCTCAAAACTAAAGGAACCCCAGAACCAACAAGTCACTCCAGATTAGATGAGGCCAGCTGGCCTTTGGATACCCCAGAAGAGGTGGTGGCAACAGTGGCATGAGGGATTCCTGTACAACTCCACACAAGAGGTTATCTTGCACTGGATTACATGTCCATTTCAAATTGTGCATCATCTGGAGAGAGAGAGAAGGCAAGAGTTGCTGATCTGAGTTGGTGCAGTCCGTACAGAAACTCCTCTTGGAATTGAATCCCCATTCTTCATAGGAGCATTTAATGTTAGGCCCTACTTTTCTTACCGGTTATCTCTTCCTCTGTCTCCTTCTGCTCCTTCAGTAACTCCAGCTTGGTGGATGGAGCTGCTGGAGATGTGACCCCGGGAATCTGAGGGAGGCAGCAGGGGGGCGTCCGTGCAATGGGTGAGTTCTTGCACTCCAGCAGGAACTTTCGGTCGTAGATGATCCGGGTGCCTGTTAAGGGTAAGGGCCAAGGTGTCAGGAAACTGGGTACACAGATGACTAGAGACCCAGATATGTGCCTTTTAGGCTTGGAGAATTGGGATGTGTTAAAATTTCCTTGTGTGTCAAAGGGCATCTGCTCTACAGCTCACCTATGATCTCAGCTGACAAGCTCTGGTAGCATTGAAGACAGGCCTAACCAAGTTGTCCCTAAGCGTCATAAGGCAAGTCAGGCATTTTTGCAGCCCTAGGAGAGGCTTTAGGTTTTGAGGGGGCTTGTGGTCTTCTTATCTTTAACAGGACTACCACAATTCAGCTCCTCTAGTACTCAGAACTTTCTTGTTTTGGTTCACAAAGTGGGGTCTAGTTGTCCAACTTCCAATGGGAATGCCAAGGAGCAGTAACATTCACCCAGTACTGCTACCTGGGCTTTTACCTCTGGCAGGGAGGGGTTTTATTCCAGGGGACACCTGCTTTCCCGGAAACACAGGGACATACTGTTCTTGTTCTGACCCCTCCCAAGTCCTTTAAGGCTCACCCTAGCAGAGGAACTTGGCCAGCACATTGTCCTCAAAGGGCCAGGTCCTTTTCTTGCCTCTTTCTTCTGCCTCCACGTGGCAGGAACCCTTCAGTATTGAGCTCAACCAAACAACCGCAGCTAGACATACAACAGCTCCCCAACTGCTTTAACTACTTCCTAAAATCTAGTGCTTCCTGCTAGGGCCACATTCCCTCGGGGCTGAAACTCTTGTTCCCTGACAGTAAAGTCACTAGGAGCAGAAGCAGAGGTTTCCAGAACCCAGGACACAGTGAATCACAAGCATAGTCACCAGGGAAGCTGGACTCAAAACACTGGCATCACTGAGATTTTTGGGAACTAATTTTCAGTTCAAATAACCTTCTCCAAAGTTATGACCCGAGATGCCTAAGGACACAAGTCCAAGACTTACCCCTCCCACCGCCCCACCACAACAAGTACGCTCTCCTTTGCCCACACACAGCGGACCCCAGCCCAGCCCGCTGACCTCCCGGGGTAGTGGCATATAGCGTGCCCCCCGGCGTGGTGCTGTAGCAGTCCGGCAGCTGCTCCCGTCCACCAGGAATTGGGCAGCTCGTGGACGTGGATGTGGACATTGCGAGCCGGAGGAGCAGAAAGGCAACCAGCTGTTGCAGTGAACGCAGAGAGCAGCACACTGGGAGGCAGTCTCCGTTGGCCACGTGCAACCGCGGGCAACAACACTAGGACGACGTCACGCCCGGGGCGGGCCGCCCGCCAATCAATGCAACTTGACAATCCCGCCCACTCGCCAAAGAGCAAGCCCAGGATCCACTAAAGCTGGAGAAGGGTCCCTGGCTCTGCCCCAGCCTCCAGATCTTTCTTGATTATCACGGGCCAACCCGTCTCTCAGTGCTGTAGTTCGGCTATTTACTATTTACACCTGGACTTTGGGGACAGGTGAAGTATTGCAAGCTTTTTAAACAGTTTTGAACTGTAAAGCACTAATACAGTAGCCACGTTAGGACAGTAGCATCTTGAAGGAGGGGAAACTAGAATTCAGGCCCCAGAGCCTGGTGGCTGTACAGCAAAAAGGGTCTTCATGGCCTTGAACACCAGCAGGAAGGTAAGGGACAGAGAAGATTAGCATGGCCCCTGCACAAGAATGACACACAAATTTGTGAGGCGTTCCCTATTTTTTTTTATATTGCTAGGAATATAATTGCTGATTAATGTGACAATCTCGTGTTTGACTTTTGAGGAATGGCCATTTTGCTTTACAGTATTTTGTAATCCTTCCAGAAATATATGAGTATTCTAATTTCTCTGCAGTTTATTATCAGTTATTATTACCTGACTCTTAAAAGTAAATCCATCCAATTGGATATGAAGTGCTGTTTCAATGTGATTTTGAATGCATACTACATTTTTTTTGATGGTTAAAAAAAAAAGATGAGTAAAAAGAACGGTGGGAGGGGTATAGAATAGGCTGCAGCTGAGACATAAGGAGCCCAGAGGGATGCTGTGAAGGAACTCCAGAGGCGTGCACCCCCTTGTGTGCATGTGCGACATTGTGTGCTTGCGCCACTGCATCTGGCTTACCTGGGACCTGGAGAGTCTAGCAGTTTTTAGGCTTCACAGGCAAGCACCGTAACTGCTAAACCATCTCTCCAGCAGCCCCCTTTTTGTGTGTGTGTTTAAACCAGAGAGTTAAGTACTAAATGTAATAACTACAGACACTAAAAATCTAGACTTCATTCAGTAGTCCTGTTTGGTATCCTTAAAGTCAGAACTGTCCCACTCCACCACCAGTCCCTCAGACTAAGTATAGACAATCAGACTGCTTCATCAATCTGGAGTTACTGGATTTTCCATTCGTTCTGATTTCATTGCTCATTAAGGAAAAAAACAATTTTGGCCTGGAGAGATGGCCCAGCAGTTAAGGTGCTTGTCTGCAAAGCCTGAGGATTGAGGCTCGATTCCCCAGTACCCATGTAAAGCCAGATGCACAAGGAGGTTCATTTGCAGTGGCTAGAGGTCCTGGTATGCCCTTTCTATCTGCATCTTTTTTTTTTTTTTTTTTTTTTTTTTTTTGAGGTAGAGTTTCACTCTAGTCCAGGCTGACCTGGAATTCACGATGAAGTTCCGGTGGCCTTGAACGCATGTGACCTCCTACATCTGCCTCCCAAGTGCTGGGATTAAAGGCATGCCCCACCATGCCTGGCTTCTGCCTCTTTTTCATTTTATTTATTATTTATTTATTTATTTATTTATTTTTGGTTTTTCAAGGTAAGGTCTCACTGTAGCTCAGGCTGTCCTGGAAGTCACTATATAGTCTCAGGGTGGCCTCAAACTCATGGCGATCCTCCTACTTCTGCCTCTCAAGTACTGGTGTTAAAGGCATGTGCCACTATGCCCGGTCTGCCTCTTTTTTTTTTTTTTTTTTGGAGAAAGACACAGAAAGAAATAGAGAGAGAGGGAGAGGAGACAGAGAGAACAGGCGAGCCAGCAGCCTCTTAGCTGCTGTAAAAGAACTCCAGATGTGTGTGCCCCCTTGTGGGCAATTGTGGCATTGCACCCTCGAGTCACTTTGCATCTGGCTAAACATGGGACCTGGAGATTGGGACCGGCATTCTTAGGCTTGGCAGGCAGGCGCCTTAACTGCTAAGCCATCTCTCCAGCCCCTGCCTCTTTTTTAAATAAATATTTTAAAATAAATAAAAACAAAAAATGTTGGGCCGGAAAGATGGCTTAGCAGTTAAGGCATTTGCCTGCAAAGCCAAAGAATCCTAGTTTGACTCTCCAGGACCCACGTAAGCCAGATGCACAAGGGGGCGCAGGCATCTGGAGTTCATTTGTATTGGCTGGAGGCCCTGGCACACCCATTCTCTCTCTCTCTCAAATAAGTAAATAAATATTTAAAAAATCATTTATTCGTTAAAAAAGTTATAAATTAGTACTTACTAGATTTAATGTACATTTAAATCCCCAGGTCTTTTTTAAATGATAATTATGATATACTAGTTCTAGGATGAGATTCTGGATTTTTTTGTAATTTTGTTTTTTCGAGGTAGGGTCACACTCTGACCTAGGCTGACCTGGAATTAACTATGTAGTCTCAGGATGGCCCGGAACTCACAGCAATCCTCCTACCTCTGCCTCTCAAGTGCTGGGATTAAAAGCGTGCACCACCACACCTATTTTTATTTTTAAAATTTTTTTTCTATTTTATTCATTTATTTGAGAGAGAGAGAGAGAGGAAGAGGCAGAGAGAAAGAGAGAATGGGCACACCAGGGCCTCTAGCAACTGCAGATGAACTCCAGACGCATGTGCCCCTTGTGCATCTGGCTTACGTGGGTCCTGGGGAATTGAACTGGGGTCCTTAGGCTTCACAGGCAAATGCCTTAACCGCTAAACTATTTCCTCAGTCCTATTTCAATTTTTTTAAAGATAGGGTCTCACTTTAGCCCAGGCTGACCTGGAACTCACAGCAATCCTACTTCAGCTTCTGGAGTGCTGGGATTAAAGGTGTGTGTCACCATGCCCAGTGACATTCTGGATTTCTAATATTATCCCAGGTAATGGAGACCCTGCAGTTTTTCAAAATCACATTTCAGGTAGAAAGGTAGATATATTTTACTTTCCCCCAAAAAGGCTTTTGAGCCTCTTACAGAGTAGCACATGCCTAAATAAATGGG
The DNA here is from genome assembly GCA_036365145.1 of Orientallactaga sibirica. NCBI lineage: Eukaryota > Metazoa > Chordata > Mammalia > Rodentia > Dipodidae > Orientallactaga > Orientallactaga sibirica. The sequence continues at coordinate 46,803,834 of JAEOAD010000005.1, read as the reverse complement.
TTAATAAGGCTGGAGGGCAAGACTTGGGAACAAGTTGTGGAGAATTGTCTGAGAATTTATTGGGGAGTGAATACTCTATGTGGAAACCCAGAGAGAGCACTGTAAGTAAGGAACTAGAAAAACTGGTTTGAAGTTCATGGAGAGAAGTTCACGGGAGTCTAGTGTTTCAGACTGATGAAGCACAAGAAAAAAAAAAAAAAACCAGAGCAAAACAACAGAAAACCACTAAAAAGAAGGCTTTCAAGAAAGATCTGTGTGGAATGAGGTCTTTATGAATCTCTACTGCAAAACAATAACAGCAGTTATTACTAATACTACATGGTCTACTGCTTATAGATAACTTTTCTGGAACAACTGTGTGCTTAAGGGCTGGGAAACTACAAAATAAATAGCTGACTTAAGAGAGAAAGCTAGACTTTACTACCATGCAGCCTGGATGAAGTATCAATAGTTTAAATCAGGATTAAGACAAATGCTCAATTAAACACAGAAGGGTTTTTTTGTTTCGTGGTGATCCTCTACCTCTGCCTCCCGAGTGCTGGGATTAAAAGCATGCACCACCATGCCCAGCTTAAATACACAAGCTTTTAAAAAAAATACCTAGGCCCATGGGCTGGAGAGATGGCTTAGTGATTAAAGTGTTTGCCTGCAAAGCCAAAGGATCCTGGTTCAATTCTCCAGGACCCATGTAAGCCACACACACAAGAGGACACATGCACCTGGAGTTTTTTTTGCAGTGGCTGGAGGCCCTGGCATGCCCATTCTCTCCCTCCCTCCTTCCCTCTCTCTCTCTCAAGTAAGTAAATAAAATATATTTAGAAAAATACCTAGGCCCAGACTTCACTACCAGAGATCCTATAATATATATAACCCTATAATACTAGGTCTCTGCTACTAGACAAATAGGTTTGAATTTATACAATTAAGATAAAGCAAAAGGTAGACCAGATGTGGTGGTGCATACCTTTAATCTCAGCACTTGGGAGGCAGAAGTAGGAGGATTGCTATGAGTTCAAGGCTAGTCTGGGACTACAGAGTGAGTCCCAACCTTGAAAAGATAAAGGAAAAGGCGAAGGCAAGCACGTTGTTTCATCTGTAATCTCAGTACTTGGGAGGCTGAGGTAGGAGGATTGCTGAGTTCCAGACCAGCTTGGGCTAGAGAGTCTCAAAAAACAAAAACAGGACTAGAGAGATGACTAAGGGGTTAAGTGTGCTTTCTTGTACAACCATGAGGGTCTGAGACCACTCAAGTTCAAGTCTCCAGAACCCATTTAAACAGCTGGGCATGGCCATGCATGCCTCTAATCCCAGTTCCACAGGGGAGCAGAGATATTGGAGTTACTGGAGCTCATGAGGGGTAGGGGAGGAAGGAAGGGGAGACAAATTCCAGTATCAGTATGAGACTCAGGAGCAAGTAAGAATGGGCGTGGTGGTACATGCCTTTAATTCCAGCAGAGGTTGGAAGATTGCTGTGAGTTCAAGGCCAGCCTGAGTTAGAGGAAGAACCTACCTCAAAAAACCAAAAAGGTCAGCCAAGCATGGTGTCGCATGCCTTTAGTCCCAGCACTCAGGAGGCTGAGGTAGGAGAATCTCCCAGAGTTAGAGGCTACAGAATGAATTCTAGGTCAGGCTTGGCTACAATGAGACCCCCACCTTGAAAAAAAAAGAAAAGCCGGGCATCATGGTGCACGCCTTTAATCCCAGCACCCGGGAGACAGAGGTAGGAGGATCACTGTGAGTTCAAGGCCACCCTGAGACTACATAGTGAATTCCAGGTCAGCCTGAACTACAGTGAGACCCTACCTCGAAAAACCAAAAAACAAACAAATAAGAAGGCAAAGAGCAATGGAGCAGGATATCCCACGTTTGTTCTAGAGAACATCCCACTGTAGGAAAGCACAAGGGGCACTTCATGGGTGCATGTACATATATATACCACATATGCCCTCCCCACACAAGTAAAGAGGGCAATACATATGTATATACCATACACAAGAAAACAGAAGCAAAAAAAGGGTGACAGGGGTCTCAAAAGCAAACAAAAAAGGTGAAAAGTAATCACAAATTAGGTTTGAAATCGAATAACTTGTTCATTATCTTGTTCTCCAACTTAGGTCTTGAAGTAGGCTCAAGCCCTCTTTGTAATATTATTATTTTGAGATGGGGTGGGGGGAGTCTCTCATCTCTGTTGTCCAAGCTGATCTCAAACTCTTGGGCTCAAGTGATCTTTCTGCCTCAGGAGGAACTATAAACACATACAACCATGTCTGGCTTCATGACTTTATTGAACATGGCCTGAGCTGGTGAGATGGCTCAGTCAGTAAATGCTTACTGTGTAAGCCTGACAAGCCTGAGGAGCTGAGTTCAGATGTGCAGCACCCATGCAGATGCTAGGTGGGCATGGTGGCCTGCCTATCTGTAATCCCAGTGCTTGGGAGGTGGAGATGGGATTCCTGGGCAAGCTGGCTACCTAAACTAGCTGAACAGGTGAACCCTAGGTTCCTTGAGACTGTCTCAAAAAGGGAGAGAGTGATCGAGAAGGATACCTGCCATCAACCTCTGGCCTCCACATGCACTCATACACATGGACCCACAAACACATGTGCACCTGGTCACATATAAACACACATATACACACATTTGTGTACATGGCACCTATATGTGCAAAAAAAAAAAAAAAAGATTTTGGGCTGGAGAGATGGCTTATCAGTTAAAAGATTCTTGCTTGCAAAGCCTACCAGCCCAAAGTTCAGTTCCCCAGTATCCACGCAGAGACAATGCACAAAGTGGCACATATGTCTGGAGTGTTTGCAATGGCAAGAAACCTGGGTACACTTATAGTCTGGCTGTCTCACAAATAAATAAAATTTCTTTTTTAAAGATTTTGATACTTAAAGCCACCTTTCTCTCTTTTGTTTCCTAAAGGAAAGTGAAGGTGAAAGATCCAATGTACTGGCATCTGATAGATCATGGAGGGTAAATAGAAAATGTCGCTCACACCAGGACAGGGTCCACTAGGAAGATGTCATCACCATTCACACTTCTGGGTAGAAGTATTTCTTGTTAGTTAGAGAACAAGATGTTCAGAAGCTGTTTTTCCACAGGCTTGTTTGCCTCTTCTGGGTTTACAGTGTGGTTCAAAGGTCTTCAACAATAGGATAGAACCATGGTTAACAAGCCTTACTCTGTTTGGCCTTGTTTGGGTGGGTGGGGAGAGGGTGTTGAGACAGGGTCTCATGGAGCTCTGACAGGGGGACAGGTCTTGAACTCTTGATCCTCTTACTTCCACCTCTCAAGAACTGGAATTAAAAGTGTATACCACTACATCCAGATACTGGGCTTGAAAGCTTCCCCCTTTCTACCAGCTAACGACACTGAGAATGGTCTTATGTAATTGTGTGGAGTTTGGGAGGAGGATAGGCACTGTAGTCTAAGGCCTGAGATTTCTTACCTCTGGTTAGAAGAAGCCACCATTGGCTGTCCAGCCCTCTTCTTTGGTCTGCTTAGCTGAAGTGATGGGATTTCCCCTTTGAGAGCAGGGACGGAAGAAAGATTGGCCTATAAAAAGGCAAGTCAGCACACTGTAGCCACAATAGGTTTAAAGGGTCTTAAAACATCGACAACTTTATTGGCAGTGGGATTTTATTACATTGACTATTACTTGTTTGTTTGTTTTTGTTTTTTTGAGGTAGGGTCTCACTCTAGCTCAGGCTGACCTGGAATTCACTGTGTAGTCTCAGGGTGGCCTTGAACTCACAGTGATCCTCCTACCTCTGCCTCCCGAGTGCTGGGATTAAAGGCGTGCGCCACCACGGCCAGCTTACACTGAATATTACTTGAAATAAGTGGGCCTGGAGACCTTGATTATACAATTTTATTCTCAAAAGAACTTTTACTGTCATGGGGTTTGACTTGTGCTTTAACAGGATGCTTCTTAATGATTTAAGGGCTCACTATGGATGTGCAGTATTTTCTTCTGCTTCCATTAAAATCTCAAAATCAATACTTGTCTCTAGAAGGCTTTCAATTTCATATGAGAACCAAACTCAGGATTGTAAACATTCTAATTGTATATTATTTTCACTCACAAGAAAAAGAAAATCTATGTTAGAACTAGGCTTTTGAGTTCATTTAAGTTTAATTTCATTGTCAGATGAGGAATATGAAGCCCAGAAAAGTGAAATAACTTGCCTAAAGTCATACAGTTGTGACAGAAATGAAACAGAATTCAAGCTTCTGACTCTTATTTCATTGTTACCCATGCTGCCTCCCTCCATCCCTTTTATATTTTGAAAGTAATCAAGTTCTTACCTGAGCTAGGTTTTATCCAATGTTCAAGTTGGTAAAATAGTAGTAAAGTAATGCCAGGAAAAGGCAGGCAGAGGAAGAAGAGATTATAACAGGCAAATAGGGTTGAGAGTAGACAACCAGGATCCAAATAGAAAGGAAGGCAGTGCTGATAAGAGGGAAAGGAGGAGGGTATCCCAAAGAATTACTTCTACTGTACAACTACTGCTTATTCTTAATTCTCTTAAGAGTTTCTCCTTCCTGTCTCTTTATGGATTCTAATTTATGTCCTAAGACAAAATTTCTTGTTCTGTTGTCTTTAAGGTGCGAGCAAAGATTTAAGGGTGTTTCCAGATAATTCAAATATATTAGGCAGTTAAAATAGAATAAAGTGCTGGGCATGGTGGCACCAGCCTTTAATCCCACCACTTGGCAGGTAGATGTAAGATCACCATGAGTTTAAAGCCAGCCTGGGACTACAGAGCTCCAGAGTGAGTGTCAGGTCAGTTTAGGCTAGAGTGAGAACCCTACCTTGAAAAAAAAACAAACCAGAATAAAGCTCATCTCCCCCCCCCCCCACCGCCACCCGAGGTAGGGTCTCACTCTAGCCCAGTTTGACCTGGAATTCACTATGTAGTCTCAGGGTGGCCTCAAACACACAGTGATCCTCTTATCTCTGCCTCCCAAGTGGTGGGATTAAAGGTGTGGCAAAGTTCACATTTTGTTCCACTGAATCATTTCCTTAGTATTACTCCCTTTTAATGTAAATGTCATCAAGAGTAGTCACATTCATTTCACTGATTTTACATCAGTATTTCTGTTAGTAGTAAGTGGAAACAGCAAAATATATAGATGATCTAAGGGGACGTTTTTCTCCAGAGTAAGAGGGGGCTTTTAGACTACTTGACATGACTATGAAACCACTGCAAAGGATGTAGCTTCCAAATTCATTCAGAACAGAAAATAAGTGAATTTGGTGAGGAAGCTCTTATATGTAAAATGATATGGAAGATGAAAGAACCAGACTTTGACTAATATATAGAACTAACATGGTATGTCTGACCTAGTGACGATTGAGAACCTGGGCAAAGAAAGTTAAGAATTCGTTTGGCTGGAGAGATGGTTCAGTAGTTAAGGCACTTGCCTGCAAAGCCCAGTGGTTTTGATTCTCCAGTACCCATGTAAACCAGATGCACCTGGAGTTCACTTGCAATGACAAGAGAGCATGGGGCCCCATTCGCTTTCTCTCTTGGCATTAAATTAAATTAAATTAAATTAAATTAAATTAAATTAAATTAAAAAGAAAGGTTCTTAAAAAAAGATCATTCCTGGGGCTAGAAAGATGGCTTAGTGGTTAAGGTGTTTGCCTGCAAAGCCATAGGATATTGGTTCAACCCTCCAGGACCCATGTAAGCCAGCTGCACAAGGGGGTGCATGCAATCTAGAGTTTGTTTGTTTGCAGTGCCTGGAGGCCCTGGGTACCCATTCTCTCTCCCTCTTTCTCTCTCTCAAATAAATAAATTAAATATTTAAAAATGTTTTTAAAAAAAGACAATTTCTGTTGTTTTGAGAATAGAAAAGTGCTTCTTGTATGATTTTGCCCCTAATTACTTTGCCTTTTCTGTGCATTGTCTTTGTCTTCTCTGTTAGCCCCCAAACACTGTCTTTTTTTCTTTTTGCTTTTTTTTTCTGAGGTAGGGTCTCACTCTAGCTCAGGCTGACCTGGAATTCACTTTGTAGTCTCAGAGTGGCCTTGAACTCATGGTGATCCTCCTACTTCTACCTCCCAAGTGTTGGGTTGTTTTCTTTTTAATATTGCTTATAAAGCAAGGAGATTTAACTACATTAAAACACAAACAAGCTGATGTCTATACTTCTCAGTAGGGGAATTTTCCCTTCTCTATTGCATCAGATTCTTGGCATAACATATAGTTCAGCCAATCCCTTCCAGTGTTCCTGTGATTAGCTTGTTAAGCATATTGGCTCTCATACTTGGGGCCATGGAACTAAGCCCAGAATTAGTTACATATTTATAAACATTACTCAGTGATTCAACAATACAACAGAATAACAGAAGTTACCACCCCCTCTTTTGTCCCTATTCAAATAAAAGTTAGGAAGCACAAAAGGAACCCAAAGTTGATGATTTGGGGACTCTAAAGAGTAAAATGTGAGAAGCATGTTACAAATAAATACACTGTTTAACAATCTGGTTCAATATGATTGTGGATTGTCTGGTATCTTCATGACCACTGAAAGGATCACACCCCACTTCTAAATACTGTTCATCTTTTTATTGAATATTCTGGTAAATATTTCACATTAATACAGGCCACATTAAGTAGAGCCGCTATATGACAAGAAATTTACTCAACTTTTTCCTTTGAAGCATGTAAACAATTATACATGTATTTACCACCCTAAAAGGTTGAAACATGTAATCATCTAATTCTTTTCTGTATACAAATAGCATTCAGTAGGTTTAGCCAAAAGCACTAAGTTCATTTGATCTTAAGTTGAAAATGGCTAAACTAACCAGAGAACATAATCAGGTGGATAGGAAATCAGTTTTTTCTTATACAATGGACAATCAAATTTCCATTGCTAAAGCCTCAGAGAAAATTTCTTAGGCACATTGAAAAAAAAAAAATCCCCAGAGTTCTTCCAAGGTCATAGGTTTCCCAAACAAGACTAAAGAGTAAAGGACCTTCTAACTTAGTTGACATATTTGAGATGCATGTTTCCAATATGAGGTGCCCACGTGCCAGGCCAAATCTGAAAAGGGGGAGGAAAAATTGGAATTTCTAATTAGGAATCTTTAGACACTTACAAAATGAATATATAAATGCAATGGCAAAACACTCTTCCTCCCTAGGAAGAATACACATACATAAAAACAAAAAGCTTAGAAGCATCTTCTTGATATTGAAAAGCTTAATTCAATTCAGATCAATGTGGTTAGTCATTTCTCAGAAGTTGCACTACTCACATAATTAAGAGTGATAGGACAAATCTGAAAAATGAAAGAACATTAAGCCCGTTTTACCTGCTGGGCATCAGTGCATTCTGTTGAGTTCTGGATAACTTTTATCATAGGGTTCCAAGCAGGATCTGGGTTGTGAAGTCCATTGAACAGTGGACCTCCTGGAACATCAGCAAGCTGAGGATGAGAGGGTATTATGGTGCCTCCATACATAGAAATTGGCAGACCCTAAAACAGCAGAAAAAAAGAACTTAATCATGAAATGATAACAAATAATAATTCTATGTCAGTTTAGACCTCTCTAATTTCTCTTTGTTCAAGTAACTACAGCATGGTAAAGTATGGAAAAAATGTGTTTGTTTGCATTTGTAATATCTTTCAGTGAGAGAAAAAATCCTACATCCAATATTAAATCATAAGGAAATTTCCAGTATTTGATAAAAACAATATTCTCAGTTTTTTTCATATCTTGGTTTCAATAATAAACTTCTAGTAAGAAGAAAAGGGGCCTAGAGAGATGGCTCAGCTGTTAAAAGATGCCTGCTTGCAAAAGGCCTGGCAGCCTGGCTTGATTTGGGTTCGATTCCCCAGTTCCCACATAAAGCCAGATGCACAAGGTGGCACTTACATCTGGAGTTCAACTGCAGTAGCAAGAGGCCCCCTGGTGCACCCGTTCATTCTCTCTCTTTCTTCATAAATAAAAGAAAAGGGTGACTTTACAATGAATGCTTATAGCAATAATCTGGCCAGATTTTTAGAGGGGCAGGGGCCTCCTTCAAGGTGGTGGCAATAGAAAACAAAGCAGCAAAACTCAAATCCATTAGGTGTTTTATTTTTATTTTTTGGTTTTTCAAGGTAGGGTCTCACTCTAGCCCAGGCTGCTTATTAGGTGTTTTAGGAAGATGGGGACATCTTCAGGACAATCTAAGGTCAAACTAATGTAGATAATACTACCTACTACCTTTTTTTTTCCATGTTATAAAAATCAAGCTTTATTTAGTAAAACCTTGTGAGTGTGGGATGGGCAGTGTGCAAGGTTGGAGGTACTTTTTTTTTTTTTTTTTTTTTTTGAGGTAGGGTCTCACTCTAGCTCAGGCTGACCTGTAATTCACTCTGTAGTCTCAGGGTGGCCTCAAACTCACGGCGATCCTCCTACCTCTGTCTCCCAAGTGCTGGGATTAAAGGTGTGCACCACCATGCCTGATTTAGTATTTTCTTTCTTTCCTTTTCCTTTTCCTTTCCTTTTCTTTTTTGGTTTTTCGAGATAGGGTCTCACTCTGGCCCAGGCTGACCTGGAATTCACTCTGTAGTCTCAGAGTAGCTGGGAATAAGGGCATGTGCCACCACACCCCACTCTATTATTATTATTTAAAGAGTTTTAAATTTTGTTGTTGTTTATTATTTATTTATTTGAGAGTGACAGACAGAGAGACAAAGAGGCAGATAGATAGAGAATGGGTGCACCAGGGCCTCCAGCCACTGCAAATGAACTCCAGATGCATGCGCCACCTTGTGCATCTAGCTTATGTGAGTCCTGGGGAATCGAACCTTGAACCAGGATCCTTAGGCTTCACAAGCAAGCGCTTAACTACTAAGCCACCTCTCCAGGTACAATTATTATTTTTGACAAAAATCTGACTTTAATCAGTTTTCAATGGAGTTTATAACACTAAGGGATAAAAGGTTGTTAACAAACACAGTAACAAATGGACATCTGATTGGTATGAGGCATGATCCTGTGCATGTCATATTTGTATATCTTCAGAGCACAGCATTTACATAAAGCCATTGCTGCATAGCACGAGAATACTACCCATTTTTTAAATCGAGCAAAGGCTGGGGAGATGGCTCAGCAATTAAAGACGTTTGCTTGCAAAGCCTGTTGACCCAGGTTCAATTTCCTAGTATCCATGTAAAGCCAGATGCACAAAGTGGCACACACATCTGCAGTTTGTTTGCAGTGGCAGGAGGCCCTGGCGTGTTCATTTTCTTTCTTTGCAAATAAATACATACATATATATATATTTGAAAAAAATAATAAAATTGAGCAAAAGATCTGGCAGTTATGGAAACAAAAGGGAGATTTCAAAGCAAACTACTCCTTAACATGCAATGGTGGCAGGCAAAGTGTTCAACAAGTTACAAAGATGTTTGTCAACTCACTTTGGAAAAGTCCACAAAACCGCTTGCCATAGGCTGGTGAAAAATGTTAGAAGGGGCTACCATTCCAGAATCATCTCTCTCCATCGGTTGATGCTGGGAGAATGTGCTTGGGTCTGATAATTGTTGATGCATTGGATGGTTCCCTATCACAGACTGTGACCAACCTGATAAGCCTTCTGGAAAGAGAAATTGAAAACAAGGCTTGATATTTATTTGGATAAAATGATAAAATATTAGTTTGCTTGCCTTCCTTCCTTCCTCCCTCCCTTCCTTCCTCCCTCCCTCCCTCCCTCCCTCCCTCCCTTCTTCCCTCCCTCCCTCTCTGTCTGTCTGTCTGTTTTTCGAGGTAGGGTCTCACTCTAGCCCCTGCTGACCTGGAACTTACCACGTAGTCTCAGGGTGGCCTCAAACTCACAGTGATCCTCCTACCTCTGCCTCCCAAGTGCTGGGATTAAGGGCTTGGCCACCACACCCAGGTATTCTTTTTTTATATCATCTTTTTTTTCTTTTAGTCTTGAGGTAAGGTCTCTCTCTAGCCCAGGCTGTCCTGGAATTCTCTCTGTAGTTCCAGGTTGGTGTCAAACTCAAAGTATATATCAATTTTTATAAAAATAACTCTTTTCAAGAATACTGGAAACATCTGTCACAGACTTGCAAGTCAAAAACCAAACAAATAAAAATCAAGTTCCTAGAAAATTGGATGAATACCTCTATATATCTCCAATATCTACCTGTCTAGAAGAACTCAAATAATTGTCCCATTCTACACTGGAAATCTTAAAGGAATGGATGGAAACAGCCAGGCGTGGTGGTGCATGCCCTTAATCCCAGCACTTGGGAGGCAGAAGTAGGAGAATCACCATGAGTTCAAGGCCACCCTGAGACTACATGGTAAGTTCCAGGTCAGCAGGGGCTAGAGTGAGACCCTACCTCAAAAAAACAAAAGAAAAAAAGAAAAAAAGAAAGAAAGAAAAAAAAAAGGAATGAAGGCCTGCTTTGACTGTGTTTTTTTTTTTTTTTTTTTAAGTTTCCAAGGTAGGGTTTCACTCTAGCCCAGGCTGACCTGGAATTCACTATGCAGTCTCAGGCTGGCCTCAAACTCACAGCAATCCTCCTACCTCTGCCTCCCAAATGCTGGGATTAAAGGCTTAAAGGCATGTGCTACCACACCTGGCTTTTTTTTTTCTTTCTCTCTCTCTCTCTTTTCTTTTTGCAGTAGGGTTTCACTCTAGCCCAAGCTAACTTGGCACTCACTCTGTAGTTCCAGGATGGCATTAAACACACAGCAATCCTCTCACCTTTACCTCCTTAGTGCTGGGATTAAAGGCATGCACCACCACACCTGGCACTGAATCTTTTATTTCTGATCAATTCTATCAACCCAATTAACATTCTAGACTAAAGGAAGGATGTAATTCCTTAATTTCTTAGAAGTATAAACACCTTTCCCTCACTGATTATTAAACATAGGAAATTTTTTTGGTAGTGTGTTTGTTTTTATCTTTCGTTTTTATGCACTACTAGAGAGCCAACCCATGGCCTTGTGCATGCAAGGCCAGTGCTTTATCACTGAACTACATCCTCAGTCATTGGTTTTATGAAACAGGGCCTCACTATATAACTGTTAAGGATGGGCCTTGAACTCCCTAAATAGCCCAGGTTGACTTGAACTTGTGATCCTCTTGCCTAAGGCTCCTGAGTACCAGGATTACAGATGTGCACCACCATACACAATTTAGGGAACTAAGTTTTAATGGCAAACACTCTCAACTTACTCAAGGTATCTCTGCACAGAGAGGACAAGATAACTTTACCTGACACAGCATTGACACCAAATGACCAGATTCCACTGTGTCCAACAGGAGCAACAAAACTGGTCCCCACAGGGGCTTGTGCAACAGATCCTCCTTGCCGAATCCTGGCCAGTCTCTCTGTTCCAATAGGGGGAGGTATCTTTCGATCCTGACTGGCACTGCCTCCTTTTGGTTGGCCCAATGTTGGTGGGGCAGAAGTGGCTGAAAGAGGTGAAGATGATCCCGAAGAAACAGATGGAATAGGAGAGTCACCTGGTGGCAAAATATTTCTCTATTGTTTTATTAAATATAAAAAACTATAGGAATATGAGAAACCTTGATGTAAAGATCTATTCTACAACACGGGTTCTGTAAAGAAAAATGCATCCTATGGGCTGGAGACGTGGCTCAGAGATAAAGGCATTTGATTGCAAAGCCTGATGGCCTGGGTTCAGTTTCCCAGTATTCATGTAAAACCAGATGCACAAAGTGTTGCATGTATCTGAAGTTTATTTGCAGTGCTGGAGGCCCTGGTATACCCATCCTCTCTCTCTCTCTCTTTGCAAATAAAAAGAAAAATGCATTCTAAAAAGATCATTCAAGTGAAATATGTAATTCCTATAAACATTATCCTACACTAATTCTGCTTAAAGTAAGTATAAACAAATAGGCTATAAGATTTCCCCCCCCCCAATTGAACAAGATTACAAAGGAGGAAGGTAATATTTACTCTTACTCTAGTTTTAAATAATCTCAAAACACTGTTCCATCTTACATTCACAAACTATGGCAACATTTGTAGAGCACCAAGCTCACTGCATGGAAGACAGTGCCGTTAGTGCTTTCCCCTCCCTCCTTTATATAAGCGCCTTTTACCACAAGGAAGAGAGGCTAAATGTTAAAAGCACTGTGGAATTCAAGTGACTGCTACAGTTTTTATTTGGACTTTGGTAATTTAGCTAATTTTCCTTGTCAAAAAGGCTAATACTGACTACCTCATTAAAGAAAAAACAAACAAACAAAAATCATCAAGGGCTGAGAATGTAACATCCATGACAGAACTTGTCTAGCATGTTGCAAGGTCCTGGGTTCAATTTCCTGCCCAGAGGCGGGTGTGTGTGTATGTGGGGGTGGGGGGTGGGAATTAAATGCTATTGAACTCTGAAATACTTCATCTGATCTAAATATTGAGATAAGTAAGTCAGGCCAGGCATGGTGGTGTACATCTTAATCCCAGCCCTCAGGAGGTTGAGGTAGGCACATTGCTGTGAGTTCAAGGCCAACCTGAGACTACATAGTGAATTCCAGGTCAGTCTGGGCTCCACCCTACCTCAAAAACTAAAACAAAAAAAGGGGACTAGAGAAATGGCTGTAAGGCACTTGCCTGCAAAGCCTAATGACCCAGGTTCAATTTCCCAGTACCCACATAAAGCCAGATGCACAAAGTGGCATATGTACATGGAGTTTGTAGTGGCAGGAGGCCCTGGCAAGCCCATTCTCTCTATCTACATCTTTCTGTCTGTCTCTCTCAAATAATAAATAAAAATATTTTAAAAAATAAGCAAATTAGAACAAAGGAATACCTACCTTTAAAGGGCACTAATATATTCAAATAATGCAAAACTAAATGAAAGTCATCAAAATGACCACCTACACTAGTTAGCATGTTTTCAGATTTAAGAAACTTCACAATACTGCCCTACAAGGGCCTTTTGTAAAATAATTATGTGAATTACCTCTTCTTTACCCAAAGTCCCAAAATAAATATTTATGACTTAACTCTTCTCTCAAGCTTTCTATCATAAAGATGCCTAACAAATTTTTCAACATGACTACAATACAAACCTTGAGTATCTGCATACTGTTTATTTTACTAAAATCACAACATAAGTGTTCCCTGAAACAAATGGCTTGATAACTTATTTGAGACTCTTTGGGAAGAGTTTCTCTAGAATTCCTACATGTGTTTGAGGTGCTTGTCCAAGGATGGGGAGAAAAATGCTGTCTGTTGAAACTAGGAGTCCCGACAGGAGCTGGTCCTTGCAGGAAAACCCTTGTTCCTGGTATGCCAGAAAAACTAGTCAGAGGAGCTGAAGAAGAAGTGGAGCTGCCTGATGGGTCAATGGATGGTAACCCTGAAATGAAACAAGTTGAAGACATCTAGTTAGTTGAAGCTTTAAAATGGTCTAAGGTTTACTTAGTATTTTTCAAAAGAAACAAGCATGCAATCTACTTTGTAGATCACAGCAAAATAAACGCATATATTGGCAAACCCATTCTTTCTTACAATCAGAAGAATATCACCTAATAGCTCTAATACAGGAAAGTAAGCCCATTTAAAAAAAAAAAAAAAGAGTAATTTGGTGGCTGCAGAGATGGCTCTGTGGTTAAGGCACTTACTGGCAAAGCCTAACAACCTGGGTTTGATTCCCCAGTATCTATGGAATGCCAGATGCATAAAGTAGTCATGCATCTGGAGTTCATTTGCAGTGGTTGGAGGCCCTGATGCACCCATTCTCTCTCTCCCTCTCTCTGTTTGCAAATAAATAAATAAATAATTAAAAAAATAGTTATTTGAAGTAATGTTCTAGGTGAATCTCCAAGCTTTTGAACTGAATGGGACATGAAATAAAAGCATATTGTGGGGCTGGAGTGATGGCTTTGTGGTTAAGGCACTTGCCTGTGAAGCATAAGGACCAGGTTTAATTCCCAATACCCACATATGCCAGATGGCACATGTCTATGGAATTTGTTTGCAGTGACTGAAGGCCCTGGAGTGCCCATTCTCTCTCTCTCTTTCTGCCTCTTCTCTTTCTCTCTCAAATAAATAAAAGTATTAAAATTTTAAAAAATGGCCGGGTGTGGTGGAGCACACCTTTAATCCCAGCACTCAGAGAATCACCGTGACTTCAAGGCCAGCCTGAGACTACATAGTGAATTCCAGGTCAGCCTGGACTAGAGTGACACCCTGCCTCAATAAAAATAAATAAATGAATGAATAAATAAATAAATAAATAAATAAATAAAATAATGAAAGCATATTGTGCCAGGTGTGATGGTACACACCTTTGATCCTAGCATTTGGGAGGCAGAGGTAGGAGGACTGCCCTGAGTTCAAGGCTAGCCTAGAACTACAGTATAAGTTCCAGGTCAGCCTGGACTAGATTAAAGCCCTACCTGAGAAAAAAACAAACAAAAAGCATATTCTACATTACTTAAGTGGCACCCATTAAAAATGTCTGCAGTCTTTTTTTCTCTTTTTCTTTTGGTGTGTGCTGATGCATGCACCTTGTAAGCACACATGTGGAGGCCAGAGGAAGATACTGAGTATCCCCTACTGCTCTTCTGACTTAATTCCCTGAAGTTGGCAAAGTGCTTGCTTGCCTTGCAAGGATGAGGACCTGAGTTTGATCGCTAGTACCAACATAAATGCTAGGTGTGGTGGCACACAGCTTTTAAACAAGTTGGTTTCCACATGATTAAGGAAAATAGCCTGAAGATATAATGCATACATGTATGACTCATTCATTTTTAAAGTATAACATTCAGTTGGGGTGCTGGGGAAATGGCTTAGCAGTTAAAAGGGCTGTTTGCAAATCCGACAGCTCAGATTGGATTCCTTAATATCCATGTAAAGCCAAGTGTACAACATGACCATGCATCTGGAGTTCATTTGCAGTGGCATGAGGTCCTGGCACACCCATACTTTCTTTCTCTTGAAGAAATAAATATGAGCCAGAGCTCCATGAGACCCTGTCTCAAAAAAACAAAAACGGGAGCTGGGGAGATGGCTCAGCAGTTAAGGGCACTTTCTTGCAAATCTTGCCAGCCTGGGTTCAGTTCCCCAGTGTCCGTATAAAGTGAGATGAACAAAGTGGTGCATGTGTCTGGAGTTCATTTGCAGCAACAGGAGGCTCTGTCTGACACACCCATATTCAATCTCTCTCTACTTGCAAACAAACAAAAATAAACAATTAGGGCTGGCGAGATGGCCTGGTGGTTAAGGTGCAGTTAAGGCATTTGCCTTCAAAGGCTAATGACCTGAGTCAGAGTCCCCAGAACCAACATAAAGTCAGATGCACAAAGTGGTACATGCATCTGGAGTTCATTTGCAGTGGCTTGAGGCCCTGGCATGTCCATTCACTCTGTCTCTCTCCTATCTCTCTCTGCTTGCAGATAACTCAATTAAAAAAAAATTTTTTTTTCGAGGTAGGGTCTCACTCCAGCCCAGCTGACTTGAAATTCACTCTGTAGTCTCAGGGTGGCCTTGAACTCACAGCAATCCTCCTACCTTTGCCTGCCGAGTACTGGGATTAAAAGCGTGCACCACCACGTCCAGCAATAAAAGTATTTTTAAAAACATTAAAACACACACACACACACACACACACACACACAATAGAAAAGGCTGGGTGTGGTGGAATACACCTATAATCCCAGCACTAGGGAGGCAGAGGTAGGAGACCACTGTGAGTTCGAGGCCAGCCTGTGACTATAGAGTGAATTCCAGGTCAGTCTGTACTAGAGTGAGACTCTATACCTCAAAAAACCAAAACCAACCAACCAAACAAAACACAAACCTACAAAAACCAGGGCTGAAGACATAGCTCAGTTTGTAGAGAACAGTACATGTCTATCATGCATGAAGCCTGGGTTTGATTCTGAGACCTATATAAGACTGGACATGGTGGACACCTGCAATCCTTGGCTGTGTGATAACTTTGAGGCCAGCCTAGGTTACCTGAATCCCTGTTTCAAAAATACAGGTGGAGCTGGACGTGGTGGCATACACCTTTTATTTCAGCACTCAAGAGGCAGAGATAGGAGGATCACCCTGAGTTCAAGGCCACCCTGAGACCCTGAAATGACAAAGTTAATTCCAGGTCAGCCTTGGCCAGAGTGAGACCCTACTTGGGAAAAACAAAAACAAAAACAAGCAGGTGGGGGTTGGAGATATTGCTTAGTTGTTAAGGTGCTTGCCTGTGAATCCTAAGCATCCATGTTTGACTCTTCAGATCCCACATAAGCCGGATGCACAAGGTGACGTAAGCATGCAAAGTCATACATGTGCACAAGGTGGCACATGTGTCTGGAGTTCGATTACAGTGGCTGGAGGCCCTGGTGAGCCAATTCATTCTCTCTCTCTCTTTCTCTATCTTACTTTTTTTTTTTTTTTTTAAGGGCCAGTCTGTTGGTCTTGCCTCAAAAATAAAAAACAGGGTCCATTGTGGAAGAGGGGCGGAAAGAATGTAAGAGCCAAAGGAAGGGTAGGTCTGCTTACTACGTGCTCCTCCAGGTACAAAATGGCCTGGATATCCATGACCTCACAGTGCCTGACACTACCTACACAAGACCATCATAATAGGAGAAAAGGATCATGACATCAAAATAAAATAGAGGGGAAGGGGATATGATGAAGAGTGGAGTTTCAAAGGGGAAAGTTGGGGGAAGGAGGGAATTACCGTGGGATATTGTCTACAATTATGGAAATTGTCAAAATAAAAATTAAAAATAAATAAATAAATAAAATTAAAAAATAAAAAAGCAGGTGGTGGGGGGTATCTAGGGATTGCTCAGCCCGTTAAAGGCACTGGCTTATAAAACCTGCCAACCCAAGTTTGATCCTCCCCAGCACCCATGTAAAGTGGGACAAAAAATGGCACATCATCTGTAATCTAAACATACCTATGAGAAGAGGCAGAGCTAGGAGAATCTGAACACCTTGGTGCTGATTTGCAGTGGCAAGAGGTAAAAGACCCTGTCTCAAACAAGGTGGAAGAAGAGCACAGATATGTTGAGATAGTTCTCTGATTTCCACATGTGTACAGTGATATATGCATGTCCATACATGTGTATACACACATACAAATAAATATAAATTATTTTTTGGTTTTTTGAAGTAAGGTTTCACTCTAGTCCAGGCTGTCTGAAAAAAAAATTTTTCATTTTGTTTTCTTTTTTTAAATTTATTTTATTTATTTGAGAGAGAGGGAAAGAGGGAGATAGAGAATGGGTGTGCTAGGGCCTTTAGTCACTGCCAACAAACTCCCAACACATGTGCCACCTTGTGCATGTGACTTATGTGGATCATGGGGAATCAAACCTGGGTCCTTTAGCTTTGCAGGCAATGTCAACTGCTAAGCCATCCCTCCAGCCCCCTCCAATTTTTTTGAAAACAGTAACACACACATCAATGGATTTTACAGCTTTTTACTTAATTTATTTTTGAGATAGTCTTGCTATGTAACTCAGGTTAGACTCAAACATTTTTTATATATTTTTTAAATTTATTTTTATTTTTATTATTTTCTTTTTTTTTTTGGTTTTGCGAGGTAGGGTCTCACTCTGGTCTAGGCTGACCTGGAATTAACTATGTAGTCTCAGGGTGGCCTCGAACTCTCGGCGATCCTCCTACCTCTGCCTCCCGAGTGCTGGGATTAAAGGCGTGTGCCACCACGCCCGGCTAAATTTTTGTTTTTATTTTTATTTATTAGCAACAGAGCGAGAGAGAGAGAGAGAGAGAGAGAGAAAGAAAACAGGCACACCAGGGCCTCCAGCCACTGTAAATAAACTCCAGATGCGTGCACACCACCTTGTGCATCTGGCTTACATGGGTACTGGGGAAGTGAGCCTTGAACTGGGGTCCTTAGGCTTTACAAACAAGTGCTTAACCACTAAGCCATCTCTTCAGCCCGGACTCAAACTTTTTTTTTTTTTTTTTTGTTTTTGAGGTAGAGTCTCACTCTAGTCCAGGCTGACCTAGAATTCACTATGTAGTCTCAGGGTGGTCTTGAACTTACAGCGATCCTCCTACCTCTGCCTCCTGTGTGCTGGAATTAAAGGCGTGCACCACCATGCCCAGCTTTCAAAAATTTTTATGTAGCCCAGGCTGGCCTTGAAGTTTCTTTCTTGTATTTTTTTTTTTTTTTAATTTTTGGTTTTGTGAGGAAGGCCCTCACTCTGGCCCAGGTTGATCTGGAATTCACTATGTAGTCTTAGGTTGGTTCCAAACTCACTGCAATCCTTCTACCTCTGCCTCCTGAGTGCTTGGATTAAAGGCATGTACTGTCACGCCCAATTTCTTTTCTTTTCTTTACTTTCTTTCTTTCTTTTTCTTTTCTTTTTTTTTGTTTTTCGTGGTAGGGTCTCGCTCTTGCCCAGGCTGACCTGGAATTCACTATGTAGTCTCAGGATGGCCTCAAACTCACTATGATCCTCCTACCTCAGCCTCCTGAGTACTGGGATTTGCCACCACACCAGGCCTTCTTTTCTTTTTCTTTTCTTTTTTCAAGGTAGGGTCTCACTCTAGCCTAGGCTGACCTAGAACTCACTAGTCCCAGGCTATTCACAGCAATCCTACCCTACCTCTACCTCTCTAGTGCTGGGATTAACAGCGTGTGCCAACATGCCTGACTAGCCCCATCTTTACATATTTGCTTAGGCTTTCTTCTTCTTCTTCTTCTTCTTCTTTTTCTTCTTCTTCTTCTTCTTTTTTTTTTTTTTCCAAGGTAGGGTCTCACTGTAGCCCAGGCTGACCTGGAATTCACTATGTAGTCTCAGGGTGGCCTTGAACTCACAGTGATACTCCTACCTCTGCCTAGGCTGACCTAGAACTCACATTGTAGTCCCAAGCTATTCTCAAATTCACAGCAATCCTCCCTCTGTCTCTCTAGTGCTGGGATTAAAGGCGTACGCCACCACACTTGGCCATTACTACTTATTTGACAACTAGGAGGGAAACTATATCCATGAAAAATGAAGATCATGGAGCTGGGCGTGGTGGTGCATGCCTTTAATCCCAGCACTTGGGAGGCAGAGGTAGGAGGATCACCGTGAGTTCAAGGCCACCCTGAGACTATATAGTTAATTCCAGGTCAGCCTGGACCAGGATGAGATCCTACTTCGAGAAACCAAAAAAAAAAAAAAAAAAAAAAAAAAAAAAAAAAAAAAGATCACGAGCAAAAGAAACTATATAGGTAATAAAGATATGGGACCAAGATTATTAATAAGGTGGGCTGAAGAGATGGCTTAGTGGTTAAGGCACTTTCCTGCAAAGCCAAAGGACCCAAATTCAATTCCTCAGGATCCACATAAGCCAGATGCATAAGGTAGCACATGCATCTGGAGTTTGTTTGCAGCAGCTGTAGGCCCTGGCACACCCATTCTCTCTCTTTCTACCTCTTTCTCTCAAACAAATTAATAAAGATACAAATATTCTTTTTTTTTTTTTTTTTTTTTTTTTCTCACTCTAGATCAGGGTCTTCACTATGTAGTCTCAGGGTGGCTGAACTGGAATTCACTATGTAGTCTCAGGGTGGCCTGCACCACCATCATGGCAAAATCCTCCTTTTTTTGCCTTTTTTTTTTGGTTTTTTTTGGTTTTTCGAGGTAGGGTCTCACTCTGGCCCAGCTGACCTGGATTAAATGTAGTCTCAGGGTGGCACCACCCTCCTACCTCTGCCTCCCCAGTGCTGGGATTAAAGCTACAAATATTCTTTTTTTTGAGGTAGGGTTTTGTTCTAGCCCAGATTAACCTGGAATTAACTATGTAGTCTCAGAGTGGCCTCAAACTCACTGTGATCCTCCTACCTCTGCCTCCCGAGTGCTGGGATTAAAGGTGTATGTCACCACACCCAGCTCCAACTTTTCTTTATTATTATTATTATTGTTATTAGAGAGAGACAGAGAGAAAGAGGCAGAGAGAGAGAGAATGGGCACACCAGTGGCCTTTCAGCCACTGTGAACAAACTCCAGATGTGTGCACCCCCTTGTGGGCAAGTTTGGCATTGTGCCTTTGTGTCACTTTGCATCTGGAAATGTGGGACCTGGAGAATCGAACAGGCGTCCTTAGCCTTGGCAGGCAGTTGCCTTAACCACTAAGCCATCTCTCCAGCCCCAACTTTTCTTTTTAAATATATTATTTATTTATTTATTTGCAAGGAGAAAGAGTATGCTGCAAACAAACTCCAGATGCATGTGCCACTTTGTGAATCTGGTTTTATATGGTTAGGGGCATTGAACCCAGGCCAGCATGTTCTGCTAGCAAGCTCCTTTAACCACTGAGCAACCTCTCTAGTCTCCACTCTTTTTTTAAAATTTTTGTTTCTTTAAACTTATTTATTTGAGAGCAACAGAGAGAGAGAGAGAGAGAGAGAGAGAGAGAGAGAGAGAGAGAGAAAGAGGTAGAGTTTGCAAACAAACTCCAGATGCATGTGCCACCATGTACATCTGGCTTATGTGGGTACTGGGGAATCAAGCCTCAAACCGGGGTCCTTAGGCTTCACAGACAAGCACTTAACCACTAAGCCATCTCTCCAGCCCCAAGATTTTAGTTTTCCAAATATCCCCAAGCCAACACTGGCTTCAAACTATATCTTTCTTGTAATTCCTTAGGACCCCATTTCAAGAAATCAAAACCGGACAAGGGGGTTCATGCTATAGATTCCAGCCTTCATGGATGTGACAATTTTGTAATTTTAACTTTTCTACCAGAAAAATATAAAACATTATCATGATTTTAAAAAGACTATGAATTTGGAGTCCTTGAAGTATTCCATGAATCCTTTTTATTACTATAATCTGACACCAATTTCCAAGAAAAAAGACCAATACAAGGTATAATCTCTGTACTATGAGGGATAAAATGCAACAGAGAGGGGCTGGAGAGATGGCTTATTGGTTAAGGCGTTTGTCTGCAAAGTCAAAGGATCCCAGTTCAATTTTCCAGGACCCATGTAAGCCAGATGTACAAGGGGTATATGCATCTGGAGTTTGTTTGCTGGCTGGAGGCCCTGGCGTGCCCATTCTCTCTCTCTTTTTTTCTATCAGATAAATAAATAAAATATAAAATAAGTTTAAAAAAAAAAAAAAAAGAGGGCTGGAGAGATGGCTTAGCAGTTAAGGCGCCTGCCTCCTAAGCCTAAGAATGCTGGTTCCAATCTCCAGGTCCCATGTTTAGCCAGATGCAAAGTGATGCAAGGGTGCAGTGCTGCACTTGACCACAAGGGGGCACACACATCTGGATTTCGTTCACAGCAGCTGAGAGGCTGCTGGTGCACCCATCTGTCTTCCTCTCCCCCCACCCCCCAAAAAAAGAGCCGGGTGTGGTGGCACACGCCTTTAATCCCAGCACGCGGGAGGCAGAGGTAGGAGGATTGCTGTGAGTTCGAGGTCACCCTGAGAATACATAATGAATTCTAGGTCAGCCTGAGCTAGAGTGAAACCCTACCTTGAAAAACCAAAAAAAAAAAAAAAAAAAAAAAAAAAAAGACAACAGAGAAGCCAGGGGTGGTGGCGTATGCCTTTAATCCCAGCACTTGGGAGGCAGAGGTTGAAGGATAGCAATGAGTTTGAGGCCACCCTGAGACTAATTCAGGTCAGCCCTGGGTTTCAGCAAGACCCTGGCCAAGAAAAACAAAACCAAATAAAAAAGAAAGAAAGCAACAGAGAAAGTAGGAAGCAGCTTATTAATGTGAGTGATTTAAGCACAACTATTTTTTGGGCTATTTTGTCAGCATCAATTTAAAGGTCTTTAGCATTTCTTTAAGGAGAATATATGTATATATTCTTATAATACAAATATAATACAAATAAAATATCTTTACATATAATACATATTAAATACATTTATATATTATATATGTAATTTAAGGATATAGATATAATACTAGGTTTAAAATAAATGCTTACTATCTTAGAAGATAATAAGGTAAGGCTATAAAGCCTCAAATTGAGCTACAATACTTAATGATCACTTACCAACTGGACTGGTAGAGACTCTCTGGGAAGGTGGTCTGAAACCAGGTGCCTTGGAGTTGTCAGGGTGCACGTTTTCCAAGTGTCCAAGAACTGAGTTGCCCAGGAATGCTGACTGAACAGTGAAAGAGGCATCTGCAGCAACTCTTGAGGACATTGGACCATCTCCCCACCCCTGGTTAGCTGGCACCTGACTGCTATCAAAAAGACTACTGAAGTGATTGAAAAGTGTGGCTGGGCCAAATGTAGGTTGCAAAGATTTATTTGCTGGGTTTATGTGCATCTGAGAACCATTCATAATATTCACAGCTGAAGAAAGTTGCACTGCAGCTGGTGGGCCTTGAGGTGCTGTTAAAGGAACTGGATTGGTAACAAAAATAGACTGAGGATCCTGATGTATAGTTGCATTTGGTACCACTGAGTAGAAAGAACCTCTGGGCTGCATTCGATGAGAAACTCGAGGTGCTGGTACAGCTACCTGAGGTAAGTTACTGTTGTCTTGATTATCAGCAGCAACCAGTCTGGGTGATGTCAAAGTCAATGGAGCAGGTTCTGAGTTAGAGGCAAAAGGCATTGACACAGGACTTAAATCTGATACACTAGGTGGCTGTTCCTCTTGTGTGTTGGAGGGAGGAGGAGGACTACCAGATGGGTGACTTTCTGGAGCTCCTGGGGTGTTGCTGGCAGAGCTACTGCAACTATTTGCTGTTGGAGATGGTGTACATAGGTTTGTCATGGGTTGATCCTGTGTGGAAATTTTCTCTTTGGGAGGTGGCATGGAAGAGAAAGACTCCATCTTTTGTGAAGAAAGTTGTGCTTGAGGAGTAGTTGCAGACATAAATGTGGTGGGAACTTGCCCACTAGTGGTAGGTGCAAAGGAGACAGAAGGCAGAGAACTACAAGTGCTTGTCACAGAGGAAATCACTGTGGCTGGAGGGCTGGTTTTAGGCACACAGGCAAATAGCTGCTTTCTGACTGATGAAGGAGTCCGGGTATTAGTCACACACAATTGCTGACTGGCAGCAACTACAGAAGAGACAGTGATAGGACAACTGGCAGTAGCTAGTCCAGGAGACTCTGATGGTAAAACAGTTCCATTCTGGTTAGGTAGACGGGTTGTATTATTATGCTTTGGGGAACTATTTGCATTGCCAGGATTCACAGGTCTTACGGGGAATGGTCCCCAAGTATTAGGAGAAGGTGAGAAGGTTCCTCCAAACTGGGCCATTGGTAAGCGAGGATGCCGAATCTGTTGCATAGTTTGAGCAGCCAGCAGGGCAAAGTGAGGATGGGGATAAGCTAAAGGAAGAGAAACTGGGAAAGAAGAACGTACATTTGTTGGCACATTCTTACTAAGTTTATTAGTAGGTGGGAACGTAGATAATGTTGTTGCCTGTGAAGTTACAAGTGTTGGAGCACCCAAGGGAAATGCATTTTTGCTGGAAGTTGCTGTGGTGCCTACTCCAGATGAAAAGTTTGCATGAATGGATTTGGTACTGGCAGGTGTCCTGATATGATTTTTAGGAATCAAGTCTTCCAGTTCCTTAGCAGGATCTTGAATAAGTGCGTTGATAAGTTGAACTGCATATCTTGTTGATTCTGTGCCACCTCTGGGGAGAAAATAAACAAAACACAAATAAGATCAGGCTGGGTGTGGTAGTGCACACTGTTAATCTCAGCACGTGGGAGGCAGAGGTAGGCATGTCACTGTGAGTTCAAGGCTACCCTGAGACTACCTAGTGAGTTCCAGGTCAGCCTGTCCTAGAGTGAGACCTTACCTAGGAAAACAAAAATAAAAAACCCAAAACAATAACAATAAAACTCAAGTAATATTAGACATCAAAAATAAAATTATTAAGACTTCCCGTTAAGATGGTAGAATAGGAACCATGCCAAAGCAGCCTAGGGGAGGAAAAAAAATAGCAAAAAACACAAAATACACTCTTCTACTAAAAAGTGAGGTATATAATAAATTATCAACAACAGCAGAGAAGTAGGAGAGATCCAGAGTGTCTAGAGCCCACAGAAGCAGCTATAGCAGCAGCACCAGTTCCATGTGGCCATAGCCTCCAGGCTTGGCCTGAGCCACAGGATTTTAAAGCCAGGTGAGGGAATTTTCCACTTACACCGGCCTCCTCACAATATCAAGAAACGTGGAAGGGAGGACAGCAGAAACCAGCGGAGCGGCTCATGAAGAAGAGGATCACAAGGACCAGCGGGAGAACTTTGGCTACCATCCATAGCCTCCCCTCCCCCACCACCAGCACAAGCGCCAGCAAGCACCAGAGACCTGGGGAAGGGAGCTCACCTACACAGCACCCAGCACAGGCGATCAGAGCAGCGACCCACAGACCCAGACATCCGACTAGTTAATAAAACTACAAATACTAGTTAATACAAGAGAGCAAAGGTAAAACTGGAAAAACTACAAAACAAGAAAAAATTGCAAAAATAAAAACACATCTTTCAATAATAACTCAATATCAATGGCCTCAATGCCTCAACCAAATGACACAGGTTTGCAGACTGGGTTAAAAAGCAGGATCCGGGCTGGAGAGATGGCTTAGCGGTTAAAGGCGTTTGCCTGAGAAGCTTGAGGACCCTGGTTCGATTCTCCAGGTCCCATGTAAGCCAGATGCACAAGGGGGCGCACGCATCTGGAGTTCGTATGCAGTGGCTAGAGGCTCACTCTCCCTCTGTCTCTTTCCCTCTCTCTGTCTTAAATAAATAAATAAATAAATAAATAAATAAATAAATAAATAAATAAATAAAATTAAATCTTAAAAAAAAAAAAAGCAGGATCCTTCAATTTGTTGCCTCCATGAAACTTACCTTTCTACAAAGGATGGACACTATCTTAGGGTGAAAGGTTGGAAAACAGTGTTTCAACAAATGGCCTAGAAAACAAGCAGGGGTCGCTATCCTAATATCTGACAGGGTAGGCTTCAGACCAATGTTAGTTAGGAAAGATAAAGAAGGTCACGTCATATTGATTAAGGGATCGCTCCAACAGGAGGACATTACAATCCTAAACATATGTGCACCTAACATGGGGGCTCCCAATTTCATCAAGCAAACGCTATTAGAACTAAGGTCAGAGATAACACCAAACACAGTTGTAGTGGGTGACTTCAACACCCCATTCTCACCAATTGACAGGTCATCCTGGCAAAAAATAAACAGAGATGCTTCTAGATTAAATGAGGTCATAGAACAAATGGACCTAACAGATATCTACAGGGACATTTCATCCAAATGCTCTAGAATACACTTTTCAGGAGCACATAGAACATTCTCTAAAATAGACCATATATTAGGATACAAAGCAAATCTTAATAAATATAGGAAAATTGAAATAATTCTTTGAATTCTATCTGATCACAATGGATCAAACTACAAATCAATAGCAAGAAAAGCTATAGAGCAAAAACAATATCATGAAAACTAAACAATACACTACTAAATGATGAATGGGTCAATGAAGAAATCAAGAAGGAAATAAAAAATTCATGGAGTCAAATGATAATGAGAACACAACATATCAAGACCTTTGGAACACAATGGAGGCAGTCCTAAGAGGGAAATTTATGGCTTAACGTGCCTATATTAAGAAATTAGAAAGGTTGCAAACAATCAACTTAATGCTTCACCTTAAGGCCTTGGAAAAAGAAGAACAAGGCAAACCAAAAATCAGTAGATGGGAAGAAATAATAAAGATTAGGGCAGAAATTAATGAAATAGAACCAAAAAAAAAAAATCCAAAGAATCAATGAAACAAAGAGTTGATTCTTTGAAAGGATAAACAAGGTTGATAAAACCTTAGCAAATCTGACCAAAAAAAAAGAGAGAAAAGACACAAATTAATAAAATCAGAGATGAAAAAGGCACCATCACAACAGATACCAGAGAAATTCAAAAAATCATAGGGACATACTATAAGAACATATACTGCACTAAGTTAAAAATCTGAATGAAATGGATGATTCCCTTGATTTATATGACCTACCAAAATTAAATCAAGATGAGATTAACCACTTGAATAGACCTATACCAAGTACAGAGATCCAAGCAGTTTAAAAAAAAATCCAAGCAGTTTAAAAAATATCTCAGAGATCCAAGCAGTTTAAAAAATATCTCCCAACTAAAAAAAGTCCAGGCTAGATGGAGTCACTAGGGAATTTTACAAGACCTTCATGGAAGAACTAATGCCAATACTTTTTAAACTTTTCCATAAAATAGAAAAGGAAGGAATCCTACCAAACTCCTTCTATGAAGCTAGCATTACCCTGATACCAAAACCAGACAAAGACAGAACCAAAAAAGAAAATTACCGACCAATCTCTCTCATGAACATAGATGCACAAATGCTCAACAAAATATTGGCAAACAGAATACAAGAATATATCCAAAAGATCATTCACCCCGACCAAGTAGGCTTTATCCCACAGATATAGGAATGGTTCAACATACACAAATTGATAAACGTAATAAATTATATAAGTGGACTGAAGGATAAAAATCACATGATCATTTCATTAGATGCAGAAAAAGCATTTGACAAAATCTAACAACACCTCATGATAAAAGTCCTGCAGAGACTGGGAATAGAAGGAACATAATAAAGGCTATTTATGACAAACCTACAGCTAACATAATACTAAATGGAGAAAAACTTGAAGCTTTTCCACTAAAATCAGGAATAAGACAAGGGTGTCCACTGTCCCCACTTTTATTTAATATAGGTCTGGAAGTCTTAGCCATAGCAATAAGGCAAGAGACACTCATAAAAGGCATACAAATTGGAAAGGAAGAGATCAAGTTATCATTATTTGCAGATGATATGATTCTATACATAAAGGACCCTAAAGACCCTACCAGCAAACTGTTAGAGCTGATTAACACCTATAACCATGTAGCAGGATACAAAATAAACACACAGAAATCAGTAGCCTTCCTATATGCTAACAAGAAACACACAGAGGTGAAATCAGAGAATCACTCCCATTCACAATTGCATAGTAAATAAATAAAACCCGGGTGTAGTGGCACACACCTTTAATCCTAGCACTCAGGAGGCAGAGATAGGAGGATCGCTGTGAATTGGAGAACACCTTGAGACTACATAGTGAATTATTCCAGGTCAGCCTATGCTAGAGTGAGCCCTACCTCAAAAAAAAAAAAAAAAAAAAAAAAAAAAAAAAAAAAAAAAAGAAAGAAAGAAAGAAAGAAAGATAAATAAAGTAATTGGGAAAAACCTAACCAAGGAAGTGAAGGATCTCTACAATGAAAACTTTAAAATACTCAAGCAAGACATTGCAGAAGACAGTGGGAAATAAAGACATCCCTTGTTCTTGGATTGGAAGAATCAATATCATGAAAATGGCAATCTTACCAAAAGCAATCTATACATTTAATGCAGTCCCCATCAAAATTCCAATGGCATTCTTCACAGAAAGAGAAAAAACAATCCAAAAACTTATTTGGAAGCACAAAAAAAATCTCGATTAACTAAAACAATACTGAGCAACAAAAATAAGGCTGGTGGTATCTCCATACATGATTTTAACCTATATTACAGAGCCATAGTAATAAAAACAGCATGGTACTGGCACAAAAATAGACATGTAGATCAATGGAACAGAGTAGAGGACCCAGATGTAAGTTCAGGTAGCTATAGCAACCTGATCTTCACCAAAAATGCCAAAAATGCTCATTGGAGAAAAGACAGCCTCTTCAGCAAATGGTGCTGGGAAAACTGGATATGTATCTATAGAAGGATGAAAATAGATCCTTATTTCTCTCCATGCAGAAGAATTAAGCCCAAATGGATCAAAGACCTGAATATCAGACCTGAAACTCTGAAACTGCTAGAGGAAAAAGTAGGGGAAACCCTTCAACATATTGGTCTTGGTAAAGACTTTCTGAATGTAACCCCAATTGCTCAGGAAATAAAACCACAGATCAACCACTGGAATGGGGGAATGGGGGAGGGGAGGGAAATATCATACATTTTTTGTATGTAAGTATAGAAGTTGTCAAAAAAAAAGATTGCTGTAAAAGCTTTATTTTACCCCCCTTTTTTGTATTTGATTCAATAGTACTTAGCAATTGTTGAGCAGTTTTCCTTTCCAAAAGCATTTAAACATATTGGTCATGTATCCTACATGTTTTTTTCCATGCATAAATATAAGTAATGCTCAATAAAGGGGAAAAACATTGAAAAAAAAGAAAAAAAAGAAATCTAACAACCCAATTAAAAAATTGGCCATGGAAATAAATACAGAGTTTTCAAAAGAAGAAATACAGATAGCATATAAACATCTAAAAAACTGTTCTACATCCCTCATCATCAGGGAAATGCTGATTAAAACTATATTGAGATTCCATCCCACTCTTGTCAGATTAGCTATCATCATGAAAACAAATGACCATAAATGTTGGCAAGGCTGCAGAAAAAGAGGAGCCCTTCTACAGTATTGGTGGGAATGCAATCTGGTACAGCCATTGCGGAAATCAGTGGAGGTTCCTGAGACAGCTAAAAATAGATCTACCATATGACCTAGCTATACCACTCCTAGGCATATATCCTAAGGACTCATCTCACTACCTTAGAGATACTTGCTCAATCATTTTAATTGCCACTCTGTTCACAATAGCTAGGAATGGAACCAGCCTATATGTCCCTCAACTGATGAGTAGATATTGAAGATGTGGCACATTTACACAATGGAGTTCTACTCAGCAGTAAAGAAAAATGAAGTTATGAAATTTGCAGGAAAATGGATGGATCTGGAAAAGATTATATTTAGTAAGGTAACTCAGGCCCAGAAAACCAAATGTCAGGTGTTCTCTCTCATATGTGGATCCTAGCTACAAATGATTGGACTTCTATGTGAGTAGAAATAAAACTCAGTAGCAGAAGCCAGTAAGCTAGAAAGGGGATATAAAGGGAATAGAAAGGGAGGGAGGGAGGACTTAATAGGATGGTATTGTATATATGTAAGTAGAGGAACAGATTAATGGGGGTGAAAAGGCCTAAGTGAGGTCAGTGGAAGGGACTGGGTAAAGGAAAGGTGGAGGGAGAGCTAATCAAAATCTAAGAGGATATAAATAAGTCATATGGAAACCTACTTTTTTGGACAATTGGAACACTCAGAAGCCATAGATAGTTACTAGAAAATTTTCAGTTCCAGGGATGGGATGCCTTCCAGTGAGTTGTTGTCCAGGGAGGTCCCTGACCCCCAAAACATTACAGGCCATTGCCAAGGCTCTTGGTTTCCCACTAGGAATAGATGGTAAGACCCTATTGCTGAAGACTCCACAAACTTGGGCTGCAAGGTCACTGAGAAATCCTGTTGGAGCTGAGCTGAAAGCCTCTTCCATGTGGGCCAGCTGACACAAAGGTGGAAAAATCTATGCTGCATGCAGTTCAATGGGAGAGAGAGAAATCACCAGTGAAGATACTCAACAGTGGACACTATAAGCCTTAAATTTGGCCAGTCAGGCCAAATGAGCCAATGGGTGCAATAGTGACATATCTGTTATGGGGGAAAACAACTGCTCTCTAATTGGACTGGAGGCCTGCTCCACGGAAGGGAATACATTCCTGATACTGAAAACCTACAACAGAGGTAGTCATGAACCCTAGGGGTGCAATGTCTGCTGGTGTCTGGCTAAATGTATATACTAAGCTCACCAAATTGCCCAGTAAGCACTTCTTTTAATGTTCATACCCATATATTAATGCTACTCTCACTTTTGGTTAGAGAAGCTTCTCTTTTCAGATGGTGGTGACCTTGGGATGACTCAGAAGGCACTATCGTGCTGAGAAGAAGTGACAGAGGAGTGCTCAGCACTGAACTATCTCTAACACACCTTTCAAGGTTCAGGGTCCATTGTGGAAGAGGTTGCGGAAAGATTGTAAGAGCCAAAGGAAGAGTAGGGCTGCTTACAACGTGCTCCTTCAGACACAAAATGGTCTGGATATCCATGACATCACAGCGCCTGACACTACCTACACAAGACAATCATAATAGGTGGAAAAGATCATGATATCAAAATAAAAGAGACTGGTTGAGGGGGGAGGGGATATGATGGAGTGTGGAATTTCAAAGTGAATAATGGGGGGAGGGAGGGAATTACCATCGGATATTGTCTACAATTATGGAAGTTGTCAATAAAACAACAACAAAAACCAAAAACAAATAAAATAAAATTATTAGCAGGGTGTGGTGGCGCACACCTTTAATCCCAGCACTAGGGGGACAGAGATAGGAGGATTACCAAGAGTTCAAGGATACCCTAAGACTACATAGTGAATTCCTGGGCTAGAGTGAGACTTTACCTTGAAAAACCAAAAAAATAAAATAAAATTATCATTATTTTTTTAGTGCTGAGAACTGAACCTCAGTCTTCATGCGTGGTAGGCAAGTGATCTAGCACTGAACTATTTTCTCAGCCTTCAAATAAAAATATAAGTGTGCATCTTGTAAAATTTCAATCCAAGCCGGGGAAGGTGGCGCATGCCTTTAATCCCAGCACTTGGGAGGCAGAGGTAGGAGGATGACCATGAGTTCAAGGCTGCCTGGATACTATATGATGAATTCCATGTCAGCCTGGGCTAGAATGAGACCCTATCTCAAAAAACAAAAACAAAAAAATTCAATCCAGAACTTGTAATATCCACTTTTTTATAATTACCTTATTGTAATCATTCTCTCGCCATTCTTATCTTTTTGTTTATCCACATCAATATGGGCACCAGTAACATCTTGTATGGCAGTAATATTGCATCCTCCTCTTCCCATTATTCTAGACACCACTGAGGCTGGCACAGACAATTTCTTTGACCTATAAAATGAAGGCTACATATGAACTTATATTGATGGAACTTTATAGAATATTCTCAAATCTTAAAAAGGAAATTACATTGCCATTAAAAAATTCTATTTAATTTTCTCATAACATAAACATTCTAATCTGCCCAAAATATCACAAGTCAACTAAACTGAAATTATCCTGTTTTCTCTTTCTAAACTAAAAAAATACAAACTATACTGTTAACCT
The DNA here is from genome assembly GCA_036365145.1 of Orientallactaga sibirica. Taxonomy (NCBI): domain Eukaryota; kingdom Metazoa; phylum Chordata; class Mammalia; order Rodentia; family Dipodidae; genus Orientallactaga; species Orientallactaga sibirica. The sequence goes on along the minus strand of JAEOAD010000005.1, from coordinate 46,772,787 downwards.
CCATACAGAATAATATATTCATTTATTTTATTTATTTAGAGAAAGAGAGAGAGAGAAAGAGAGAATGGGCACGCCAGGGTCTCTAGCCACTGCAAACAAACTCCAGACACATTCGCCACCTTGTGCATCTGGCTAACGTGGGTCCTGGGGAATTGAACCTAGGTCCTTTGGCTTTGCAGGCAAGTGCCTTAACCGCTAAGCCATTTCTCCAGCCCCATTCATTTTAAACTAAAACCAGCTCATATATAGCAATTAAAATAAAGTATTAAAGTTGTTATACCTAAAAGGCAATTCATCGACTATGCAAAAGACCCAACAGATGCTGTGCCATATAAAATATGTTAAATTTATATTAGCCAAGTAGTGACTCATACCTATAAATCCCAGCACTGGAAGGCTGAAGTAGTAGGATCAATGTGAGTTTGTGGCCAGGCTGGGCTAGAATGGGACCCTGCTTCAAAACACCAAAAAATAAATAAATAAAATAAAATTTTTTTGACTTTTTTTTTCTTTTTAAGGCAGGATCTCATTTTAGCTTGGGCTGGCCTGGACCTTACTCTGTAGCCTCAGGCTGGCATTAAATTCACAGTGGATCCTCTTACCTCTAGTACTGGCACTAAAGGCATGTGTCATCACACCTGACCAAAAATTTAAAAAAATTTTTTTTGTTTGTTTTTTCAAGGTAGAATCTTGCCCTATACTATGTTGACCTTGAACTCATAGCCTCCTGACCTCCTGAGTGCTCGGACTAAAGGTGTGTGCTGCCATTCCAGGCTTTGTTTTTTTTCTCCCTGAGGCAGGGTTTTGCTCTACACCGTAGGACATAAAATACAGTATGTAGTCTTAGGGTGGCCTCGAACTCGAGGCAATCCTCTTACCTCTGTCTCCCAAGTGCTGGAATTAAAGGCGTTTCGACACCTGGCTCTTTTTATCTTTTTAATAAAAAAATATATAGAGAGAGGAGTAACAGATTATATAGATGGGTTGTTACTCCTCTAGAGGCCCTGCTGCATCCATTCTCTCTGTCTGTCTTCTCACTCTACTTGAAAATAAGTAAATAAAGTTTAAAAAAATAGAAATTGATTGGAAGAAAGAAGGTATTCAATGAAGGGTGAATTTGGGAGGGGGACAGTGAGGGTAGTAGGAGCGAATTATCATGGTTTTTTGTTTATACTTATGGAAGTTGTCCATAAAAGGTTTAAAAAAAACTATAAGCCCCTTTTGCTTTTTAAAAAAATATTTTTATTTATTTATTTGACAGAAAGAGGGAGAGAGAGAGAAAATAAATGGGTGCGCCAAGGCCTCCAGCCATTGTAAACGAACTCGAGGCGTGCACTCCCTTGTGCATCTGGCTAACATGGGTCCTGGGAAATCAAACCTGGGTCTTTTGGCTTTGCAGGCAAACACCTTAACAGCTACGCCATCTCTCCAGCCCCTATAAGCCCCTTTTGCCTCTTCACCCTGCTCTTCTTTCTCCCCCAGAAGCATATGAGACAGATTCTCTCTCTCTCTTTTTTTTATTGACAACTTCTATACTTACATACAAAAAACCACATATTTCCCTCCCTTCCTCCTATTCCCCTTTCGAACTCCAATCTCCGTCATAGCCCCTCCCTCTCCGTTAGTCTCTCTTTTAATTTGATGTCATCATCTTTTTCTTCTATTATGAGGCAAGCCCAACAAACTGATTTTTTTAAGTGCAGGAGAGAGAGAGAGAGAGAGAGAGAGAGAGAGAGAGAGAGAGAGATTGATGCACCAAGGCTTCCTGTAATCAAACTCCAGACGTATGTGTCACCCTGTGCGTCTGGCTTACTTGAGATCTAAAGAGTTGAACATGGGTTCTTAGGCTTTGTAGGCAAGCGGCTTAACAGCTAAGCCATCTCTCTAGTCCTCTCTTGGTTTTTTTGACTAGGGAGCTTTCCCTCTTCTCATCTCTCTCCCTAAAATAAATCTCATAATTTACCTTTAAACACTTATTTATTACTTCCAGCCGGGCATGGTGGTACATACCTTTAATCCTAGCACTCGGGAGGCAGAGGTAGGAGGATCACTATGAGTTCGAGGCCACCCTGAGACTTATAGTGCATTCCAGGTTAGCCTGAGCTATAGTGGAACCCTATCTCGAAAAACAAAAACAAATTATTACTTCCAACTTTGCTTTAGCACATTTTGGATTTTTGGTCTTGCAGTTTATGCTAATGATCACATTCAAATTATTAACTACATAATCTTATAAAAGATGAATAACCTAAAACAGGAGTAGTGATATTCACCTGAAATCCCTGCACCTAGGAGGTAGGCAGGAGGATCAGGACTTTAAAGCTAGCCTCAGTTACATGTAAATTCAAGGTCAGCCTACGTGTTGCATATGGTAAGTTCTGTCCCTCCTGGAGGGGGGAGGAAGGCTCAAAAGACTCGGGAATGACTGGAGAGATGGATCAGCAGTTAAGGCACTTGCTTGCAAAGGCTAACCAGCAGGGTTCAATTCCCAGTACCCATGTAAAGCCAAATGCACAAAGTGGTGCATGCACATGCATCTGGAATTTATTTGCAGTAGCTAGAGGGACTTGGTATGCCCATACTTCCTCTCCCTCCCTCTTTCCTCTTTCTCTCTCTCTGTTTGCCAAAAAAAAAAAAAAAAAAAAAAAAAAAGCACACCTTTAATCTCAGTGCTTGAGAGGCAGATATAGGAGGACTGCTGTGAGTTTGAGGCCAGACTGGGACTACAGAGTGAGTTCCAGGTCAGCCTGGATTACAGTGAGACCCTACCTTGAAAAAACAAAACAAGCCGGGCATGGTGGTGCATGCCTTTAATCCCAGCATTTGGGAGGCAGAGGTAGGAGGATTGCTGTGAGTTCGAGGCCACCCTGAGATTACAAAGTGAATTCCAGGTCAACTTGGGCTAGAGTGAGACCTTACTTCAAAAAAACAAAAACAAAACAAAACAAAAAGATTCAAGTAGCCGGGCTTGGTGGTGCACGCCTTTAATCATAGCACTCTGGAGGCAGATGTATGAGGATCGCCACGAGTTCGAGGCTACCCTGCAACTACATAGTGAATTCCAGGTAAGCCTGGACTATAGTGAAACCCTACCTTGAAATACCAAAAAAAAAAAAAAAAAAAAAAAAAAATTCAAGAAGTAGTAAACAGTTCACAGGTCTTAGGAAGTTCCTGAAACTTACAAAGTCACAGACCCCTCTCCCCAGTAAATAATTGCTGGAAGATAATCTTAGGCCAGACTGCTGCCTACAAGTGGTGCAGTGAGCCCCAGAGATGTACCTTTACTGACTTGTCACCTATGTTGGGGTGGGCTTTTCCCTGAGGTAGCTGCCTTTGAGTCACTCATGCTTCTGTAAGTAACCTCAATAAAATCACTGACTCACCAACTTGGGCTTAGGTACAATGCTTAATTTGGTCTGTTGATGGTCCTCTATCTGGGTGTGAATAGAATAATTTACATCTCACCCCCCCCCAAAAAAAAAAAAATTAGGTACAACACTAGGCTACATAGGACTCTGTCAAAAAAAACAAACTAAGCCGGGCATGGTGGCACACGCCTTTAATCCCAGCACTCGGGAGGCAGAGGTAGGAGGATCGCTGAGAGTTCGAGGCCACCCTGAGACTACATACTTAATTTCAGGTCAGCCTGGACCAGAGTGAGACCCTACCTTGCAAAACCAAAAACAAAAAAAAAAAAAAAAAAACCAAAAAACTAGTGAGTGCCTGTCTCAAACATAAATAAATAAACAAAACAAAAATATAATACTGCTGGAGAGATGGCTCATTAGTTAAAGGCACTTGCTTACAAAGACTAACGGCCCAGGTTTGAGTCCTTAGTACCCACGTAAAGCCAGATACACAAGTGGCACATTTGTCTGGAGTTAGTTTGCAGTGGTGGAAGGCTCTGGCACACACATATTCACTTACTCTGTGTCGCTCTCTCACACATATAAAATTATAAATATATCTTAAAAATATAGTACTGAGTGGAGCTGGAGAAATGGCTTAGCCATTAAGCCGTTTGCCTGCAAAGCCAAAGGATCCCGGTTCGATTCTCTAGGACCCACATAAGCAAGATGCACAAGGGGGTGCATGCATCTGGAGTTCGTTTCAGTGGCTGGAGGCCCTGGCACATCCTCATTCTCTCCCTCATTCCCCCTCTCTCTCATAAATAAATAAAAATATTATATATATAGTACTGAGGGCTAGAGAGATGGCTTAACAGTTAAGGCACTTGCCTGTAAAGCCTAAGGACCTGGGTTTAATTACCCAATACCCACATCAAGCCAGATGCACATGGTGGCACATGCATCTGGAGTTCGTTTGCAATGGTTAGAGGCCCTGGTGTGTCCATTCTCTCTCTCTAATCAATGAATTAAAAAAAAGACCTTAAAAAATATAGTACTGTGCTGGAGAAATGGCTCAGTGGTTAAAAGCACTTTCTTGCAAAGCCTGATGGCCTGGGTTTAATTCCCCAGTACCCACATAAAGCCAGATGCACATAGTGGTACTTGAGTTTGGAGTTCGTTTGCAGTGACCAGAGTCCCTGGATTTCCCATTCCCCTCCCCCACTTTGCTTGCAAATAAATAAATAATTTAAAAAATATAGTACTAATTCTACTTACCGTCGTACAACTTCTTTCCACCCTTCTTCTCTTTTTTGACCCCTTTTAGGGCTAGAGAGATTCAACTTCATGGTTGGAGAGCTTAATGGCAATGACACTGACTTGTAGGTTGTTGACATGGAATTAGGATTTACTTCACCTTCAGATCTTAGAAGAGAAATATCAAGTCCAACAAAAGATACATTTTATAACAGAAATTCAAAAGACTATATAGACAAAATTATTCTGAAATATTTGTTTGGCACATCCAATAATCAAGTCAGGAAAATAGAAATAAGGACTCTCATCTATAATAAAATGGATTCTTCAATAACATTAACATAGTTAAATAAAATCAGTAAGCTAAACTTTTTAGAGCATTATTTATTTATTTATTTATTTATTTATTTATTTATTTATTTATTTATTTTTGAGGTAGGGTCTTATCTGGACCAGGCTAACCAGGAATTCATTATGTACTCTCAGGGTGGCCTTGAACTCACTGCAATCCTCCTGTCTCTGCCTCCAAGTGCTAGGATTGAAGGTATGCGCCACCACCCCACCATGTCTGGCTATCTTAGAGGTTTTTTTTGGGGGGGGGTTCGAGGTAGGGTCTCACTCTAGCCCAGGCTGACCTGGAATTCACTATGTAGTCTCAGGGTGACCTCCAACTCATGGTGATCCTCTTAACTCTCCAGTAAGCTAATATTTTTAACTTCTAACTGAATCTTACAAAAATGTCTAATAATCTTTATAAGCTAGCACATAGTTAAGAGGATACAGGTGACTTTTAATTTTGGAGATTGAAGAGAAGATGATATTATAGACTTGTTTAACACATCTTGTACTTGGATAATGTACTTGAATTCTTCTGCCAAGCATGAAATAAGAGAGGTGAAGGCAGAGTTAACAAGAAAAATTTACCGTGTTGGAGTCTTGGAAGGCGCAGTGACTGTCTTTTCTTCTTGGGAACTGAGGAGGAGTACAGGGTACTTCCTGTCACTGATGGAATTTACGTCCACCGTGAAATGTAACTCTTGACTCTTACCACCACTGCTACTCTCACTGTTGCAGTCTGTGCTGTCCAAGTTATCTGAATCACTGTTCCCACCTGCACCACCACCTCTAGGTTCTCCATTTATTTTATTTTTATCTGCCTTTTGTTGTGCTAAAGATATATGTGGTTCAGGTAAAATTAAATGTGCTGTAGGAGGAGTCTCTTTTGTCTTATTCTTCTTATTTTTTCTGTTGGTGCTAGGAGTCGTTACTACATTGGCCCTTTTTTTCCCAAACACATTTGTGAATGTGGCAGATGTTGCAGAGATTCCAATTGTCGTGGTGGTGGTTGCACTAGGAGGTTCTATAGGAATTTCTTGCTCCACTGAAATTATTAAAAAAAAAAAAAGGATACAAATCATGTTAAGAACACAGATATTAAACTGTGATAATATACATAACAACTCACAATAAAGACCTTTTTTAGGTCTTATTTTTCTTTTGGTAATAAATAATTTTTAAAAAATTTTAAAAAAATTATTTATTACAGTCAGAGAGAGAAGGACCTACAAAATCAAACCTGGGTCCTTAGGCTTTGCAGGCATGCACCTTAACCGCTAAGCCATCTCTCCAGCCCCGGTAATAAGGAAATTTTATTGTTGCTAGAATATTTTTATGTGTAAGTTGGTGTAGAACACACACACCACTAACATTCTTAAGATCAGAAAAACAAGTCCCATGCAAAAAACATAAATTGAATTTAGGAAAATTTCTGCATAGTATTTTAGAGCTAAAATTCAAGTAAAACACAATTATTTATCTGATACAAGAATTGCCAAAGAACACCATATACAACATGGAGAGTAACAAACTTTATGATGACTACCATCAACAGCTTCAAGCCTAAACCTTAGCTAGTAACTGTTCCTCTTTTTAGTTCCTAATTAGGAGAGTTAACGGCAGAGAAGAACCTGAAGAAAAGCTGGCAGACTTTTTGTATTGCTTTTAGTATATACCTGGTATGCTACAACCTAAAATTCTTCCAGTTTCACTTATGTCCTGGCTTTTCCCCATCTGTTCTCTATATCAATTTATACTACAGAACAGTTAATTTTATTTACTATAAAAGTCAGCTAACAATTTCAGATAAATGCAGTCAATTATGCAACTAGAATTAGGCAATAAACACAGGAGATTTTCTTCTTATGTGGCCTTATGAGGCAATTCCACTCACCATCCCAAGTGCTGGGATTATAATCATGAGCCACTTTGCTGGCTAACAAGGAGAATTTTATATCTAATTCAGATGGGTCATTTCTTACCATCTTCATCATTCTCCTCTTCATCTTCATCCTCTGCTTGTTCTGAATTCTCCTTAGGTTTGTTTTCCTCATCTTCTTCCTGTTTCCTTTTCTGTTCCTCCTTTTTCTTTTTTCTCTTTTCTTTCCTCTTCTCTCTTTTAGCTGCAAGAGCCTGCTTTCTGCTCTCTTCTCTTGACTGCAAATAAAGTAAATATACCATTTCACCAATAGTACAGATACTTAAAATACAGAAATATTTTTGTTCATGATTTCCCATGGATGTAAGTATTAAAACACACTTCTAAAAGCAATAAATGAAGCTGGGTGTGGTGGCGCAAGCCTTTAATCCCAGCACTCAGGAGGCAGAGTAGGAGGACTGCCATGAGTTCGAGGACGCCTGAGACTACATAGTGAATTCCAGGTCAGCCTGGACCAGAGTGAGACCCTACCTCGAGAAACCAAAATAAATAAATAAATAAAATAAAATAAAAAGGCATGCATCACCACACCCAGCCATGGTTTAAGATTTTTTTTTTCTGAACCATATTTTGTTAAGACATTGGTCATATAGCCTATAAATCATCCTGATTGTCAATAATTTCCGATAAGGAAAATTATTTTTGCTTCTCACCTTTTCCAAATCAAGTTCCTTTAGAAGAATACTTGCATTCTTATTTGCTTCTGCAGCCTGCTGGTCTTTAGCCTTCACAATTGTCTCAACACATTGATGACACTTTTTCAACAGTTCCTATTGTCAAAAATAGAATTATATAAACATCAAAACAGGTAAAATGCAGAGGCAAAATAAAACTGAAACTGATGAGTACACCAAAATCCAAGGATTAATTGAACCTCAAACAATAGAAGACTGACCATATCAAATTAAACTTTCCTTTAAGTCCAGTCCTGATTCTATCGTTCATAAGATTTTTTTCTTTAGAACTTGATACATTTTAAAATTTATTATTTTTATTTTTTTGGTTTTGAGGTGGGGTTTTGCTCTAGCCCAGGCTGACCTGGAATTCACTATGTAGTGTCCTGGGTGGCCTTGAACTCATGGCAATCCTCCTACCTCTGCCTCCCTAGTGCTGGGATTAAAGGCATGTGCCATCACACCTGGCTCTAATTTATTTTATATATTTATATATTTATTTATTTGCAAACAGAGAGACAGAGAGAAACAGAATGGGCACACCAGGGCCTCTAGCTGCAAACAAACTCCAGATGTGTGTACCACTTTGTGCATGGGTACTTGGGAATGAAGCCTGAGTCCTTAGGCTTTGCAGGCAAGTGCCTTAACTGCTAAGCCATCTTGCCAGCCTGATTTTTTTAAGTTAAGGTTTCATGTAACCCAAGCTAACCTCAAACCTGAGGTTGTCTTTAAACTTTGTGTGGTTTATATTGTCAAATTGACAGGACCTAGATTCACCTATGAGGGCTTATATAGATTGGGTTAGCCTCTGTCTCTGAGCGATTATCTTGATTAGGTTAAGTAAGATGGAAAGACCAACCTTGACTATGGTTGGCACCATTACATGGGCTGGAGTCCTGCACTGTATAAAACATTAAGAGAGTTGGCTGAGCAGCAGCATTCATCTCTCTCTACTTCCACCTGCTAATGTGACACTAGCTTTCTGTCCTGCAAGGCTTTCCCCATCATGATGAACTAATTCCCTGGAACTGTAAGCTGAAATAAATGTTTCCTCTAGTAAACTGATTTCTGTCAGGTATTGCAACAAGAGCTTGACAAATGCAAACTTGGACTTCTCATGCTCTTTCCTCTACCAGCCCAAATTGCTGGGATTACAGAAATGCAAGCACGATGCTCAGCAAGAATAAGGCATATTTTCTTGCTATGTAGCCATGACTACCCTGAAATTAATTAAATTAAATTAAATTATTTTACTAGCCTGAAACTAATTACATTAACCAGGCTTGAGTTGAATTTGTGGCAATCCTCCTGCCTCTGCCTCCCAAGTGCTGAAAATAAAGTATGCACAACTGTGCCTAGCAAAGACATCTCAAAAAAAAAAAAAAAAAAAAAGTATGGGGCTAGACAGATGTCTTAGCAGTTAAGGCACATGCCTGTGAAGCCTAAGGACCCAAGTTTGATTCTCCAGGTCCCACATAAGCCAGATGCACATGGTGGCGCGTGTGTCTGGAGTTCATTTGCAGTGGCTAGAGGCCTTGGTGTGCCCATTTTGACTCACTCTCTATCTCTCTCTCCCTCTCTGTCTCTAATAAATAAATAAAGAAAAATAAATCTAGGGCTGGAAAGATGGCTTAGCAGCTAAGGTGTTTGCCTACAAAGCCAAAGGATCCTCGTTTGATTTTCCAGGACCCATGTAAGCCAGATGCAAAAGGGGGTGCGTGCATCTGGAGTTCATTTGCAGTGGCTGGAGGCCCTGGCGCACCATTCTCTCTCTCTCTCTGCCTCATTCTCTCCCTCAAATAAATAAAAAATATATAAAAAAAAATCTAAAAAAATTTTAAAAATAAGTATGTTCTTAGAAAATCTTCTAAGCATGGATAGGGAAATGGCTCAGCAGTTAAGGCCCATGCCTGTAAAGCCAGGGCCTCCAGCCACTGCAAAGAATCTCCAGATCCATGGGCCACTTTGTGTATCAGACTTTACATGGGTACTGGGGAATTGAACTTGGGTCATTAGGCTCTGCTGGTAAGTGCCTTAACTGCTAAACTATCTCTCCAGCCTAAGAATAAGTTCTTTGTTTGGTGCTGGTGACTGAACCCAGGATCTTGTACTTGCTAAGCACATACTCTACCACAGAGCTACATGTTCCCACGCAGAACTAGTTCCCAATTGCACATCTTGGCATTTAATTTCACAAAAAATGAAACATGGTTCAATAATATAGTAAACTTACCTTATCTGTAATTGTTGCTATGTATCTCATGCATTCTATATCAGAAGGGAACTGATTGACTTCTTTTACCAAGTATTGAACAACTTTTACATGACCCTATAGGAAGCACACGAAAGAATCCCTTAAAATTTTGTCCATATGTTTAACAACTTAAGAGTAAAAAGAAAGAACACTTTAATAAATGTATGAAAATATAAAGCATGTTCAGTTCATAAACAGGAAAAGGTAAATATAACATGTTCAGGAGTATATGTGGACCAAAAGACATTCTGAATTTAGTTACCCCACTTCTCACTGGAAGCAGAAAAGTATTGCTAAAAATTGCATCTGAGCCAGGCGTGGTAGCTCAAGCCTTTAATCCCAGCACTCAGGAGGCAGAGGTAGGAGGATTGCCATGAGTTTGAGGCCACCCTGAGACTACATAGTTAATTCCAGGTCAGCCTGGACCAGAGTCAGACCCTACCTCGAAAAACCAAAATATGGGCAGAATGAAATGTACCATGGTATAAAGGGGAACACAGTCTGTAAATCAAGTATCATTTGGGCTTCAACTTACTAAACAAGGCAGTCTATCACACTTTTTTTGAACCTTGTGACTCTGACAGACAAAACACATTCCAAATTCAACTAAGAGACTGAATTTCAGGTAACACATTCTAAGTATATCTATTTTAATATAACCATGCAAGCATGATTTCCCTTGCTATTAAGGTTCTAAAACACTCTCAATAGTTAGTTTGTAGGAACAAAAAAAAAATCAGGATATAGTTTTGGGACAGGGAGTTAACTGAAAACAGGCATGAGCAGACCTTCTATGATAATGAAAGAAGTATTTTCTACTGTGGTGATTTGAATCAAATATCCCCTATAATGTGTTCTGAATGTTTGGGGGGTGGGGTCTACGGCCATACTACCCTGAACCTGCCTGATCTCATCTGAATGCTTGGGGAAGCTGGTGGCAATTTGTGAGGTTGGGCCTTGCTGGAGAAGGTGTGTTTCTAGGGCAGGCTTAGGGGATGTTATAGCCAGCTCTCACTTGCCAGAACATGGCTCTCTCTCTCCTGCTGTATTATACCTGCTATGGCAGAAGTGATGCCCAGCCTCTGCTTTTCCCTGCCATCATGAAGCTTCCTCTTGAGACTGTAAGCCAAAAAATAAAAACTATCCTCACATCAGCTGCTTTTAATCGGGTTACTTTTACCCAGCTATGAGAAGGTAGCTGCAACATCTCCTTTATGGAGAATGCACTGCATGGGCATATGCATTTATAAGAACTCATAAAACTGTGCCCAAGATTGATGTACTTTGTGTAAATTATGCTCCATTAAAAAACTTTTTATTGGGCTGGAGAGATGGCTTAGAGGTTAAGGCATTTGTCTGCAAAGCCAAAGGACCCCAGTTTGATTCTCCAGTACCCATGTAAGCCAGATGCACAAGGGGACGCATGCATCTGGAGTTCGTTTGCAGTGGCTGGAGGCTCTGGTGTGCCCTTTCTTTCCCTTAAATAAATAAACAAACAAACAAACAAATAAATAAAAGGTTTTTTAAGGAAAAAAAACTTTTTGTTGACCTTTCATTCAGCAAAATGCACATGAAAATAGTAAATATGTTAGAACACATAATTTAAAAATGAAAGGAAAATAACTCAACCATAAATGAGAACCAAAGGAACTTTCCCTAAGTTGGTATTAGCAAAAGATTAACAATTAAAGGATGAGTAGAGTGGTGATTCAGGTGAAAGCAAAAATGAATATTCCAGGAAAAGAAAATAAGCAAGAAAACACTCAGAAATAGTTGAAAAATCTAATGTTTGAACCCTTATTTATTTATTTAGATAGGATCTTATGTAGCCCAGGCTGGCATTTAACTAACTTTGTAGCAAAGGCTGGCCTGGATCTTCCAAGTGCTACACTAGCGATAGTAGTGATATTTACTTATTTATTTACAAACACAGAGATGGGGGACAAGAAGGCAGGAAGGGCAAGCAAGATGGAGAATAGTAGTGAGTTTTGGGTTTTTTTTTTTTTTTTTTTTTTTTCGAGGTAGGGTCTCACTCTGGCCTAGGCTGCTGACCTGGAATTCACTATGTAGTCTCAGGGTGGCCTTGAACTCAGGGCAATCCTCCTACTTCTGCCTCCCGAGCGCTGGGATTAAGGTGAGCACCACCATGCCTGGCTAGTAGTGAGTTTTATATGGAAATCCATTAAATTCTCCAGCATTAATTATTCACATGGTTTCAACTTTGAATTGGTTAAAAATGAATACATTTCACGTTTTCCCCTTGTGTCAAATTACCTTGCGAAATGCTGACATAAGAGGTGTGATTTTCCGGTTATCTGCTGCATCCACATCAGCACCTGCTTGTACCAGCAACTGTACTACATCAAAATGACCGCCATTTGATGCCAGCCAAAGTGGAGTATTTCCCTTCTTGTTACGAACATCAATATGGGCCCCCTATATAAAAAGAATGTTAACAGTTTGTTTCCTGTAAGAGGTTGACATTTTTTAGTGTTTGCTACCATTTTATCTTTTAAAAAATTATGCATAATAATCTGTTCTTTAAAATACAAGTATACTAAGGGTTGGAGAGATGGCTCAGCAGTTAAGTGCTTGCTTGCAAAGCCTAACCACCCAGGTTCGATTTCCCAGTACCCATGTAAAGCCAAATGCACAAAGTAGTACATGCATCTGGAATTTGTTTGCAGTAGTAGAGGCCCTAGCAGCCCATTTTCTCTTTCTCTCCCCTCCTCCCTGTCTCAGTCTCTCTTTGCAAATAAATATTAAAAAAAAATAGAATATTTAATATACAAAATCAAAATATTCATAAAACAAATTTAATTCATTATTTGCACATTTCTATGTTGTGTGGGCTTATCAGGTCTCTTACTGCTGCAAATGCACACCAGAAACTTGTGCCACTTTTTTTTTTTTTTGAGAGATAGAGAGAGAAAATGGGCACGCCAGCGGCCTCTCAGCTGCTGTGAACAAACTCCAGATGCATTTGGCCTTTTGTGGGCAAGTGCGGCATTGCGCCCTTGCATCACTTTTTGCATTTGGCTAAACGTGGGATCTGGAGATTGGAACCGGCATACTTAGGCTTGGCAGGAAGGCGCCTTAACCGACAAGCCATCTCTCCAGCCCTTGTGCCACTTTTTGTGTCCAACATTATGTGGGTGGCTGGAGAATTGAACCAGGGCCACTAGGTTTTGCAAGCAGGTGTCTTTAACACTTGAGCCATCTCCTCAGCACCAAGTAATTTAATTTACTTTTAAAGGTACTAGATACTGAAAAGGACCATGGAAGGTCTACATATATTAATAAAAAATTACCCACCTATTAATCAGTAGCTCGCAAAATTTGTAGTGACCTTTGTCTGCTGCTATTGTTAAAGCAGTATCTCTTGATGAAGGCACAGGAGGGGCATTGACATCTGCTCCTTTATCAAGGAGAACTCTTCCAACCTCTGCATATCCTCCAGAAGCTGCTTCCATCAAGGGGGTTAGACCAGTCTGTTTAAAGCAATAAGTTACAAAATGAAATCATGTATTTTCTTAAAAAGACTATAGTAATTCACTTTTAAATAGATTATATTTATGATTTTTTTCCATAGAAGAAGTAAGCAACATTCTGCTTTAAATTTTAATAAATAAGCCAGGCATGATGGCCCACATAATCCAAGCACTTGGAAGGCTTAGGCTACATGAGATCCTCTTTCAACCTAACCTACTCCCACTAAGTAAGAAAGAGAGAGAGAGAGAGAGACAGAGAAAGTAAAAACTGTTAGGTTCAGTTAGGTATGCCAAAATGAATTCATTTATAACTTATTACCTTATGCAAAAACAAACAAAAAAACCCAAACAAAAAACAAAGCTAGACATGGAGAAACACACTTGAATCCCAGCACTCAGACTGCCAAGGAAGGAGGGTTGTAAGTTCAAGGCCAGCTGGGTTTACACAGAAAGTATCTTTCTGTCTCTTCTTTCCTTTTCCCTTCCTTACTCCTTTCTCTAGGCTCTCATTATGTAGCCCAAGATGGCCTTGAGCTAATAATCCTGTCACAGCTTCCCCAGTGCTGGGATTATAGGAGTACACCACAACACTTGGCTTCATATTTTTATTTTTTTAAATTTTATTTTGACTTATTTGTTTTAACTTCTCTCTCTTTTTTTGGTTTTTCAAGGTAGGCTCTCATGCTAGCTCAGGCTGACCTAGAATTCACTTTGTAGTCTCAGGGTGGCCTCGAACTCACAGCAATCCTCCTACCTTTGCCTCCCAGTGCTAGGATTAAAGGCATGTGCCACCATACCTGGCTATTTTTACTTATTTATTGAGAGAAAGAGAATGGGTGTATCAGGACCTCCAGCTACTGCAAACAAACTCCAGACGCATGTTAAAGACCTTGCTTGCAAAGCCTAAGGACCCAGGTGTTTTTAAAATTTATTTTATTTTTATTTATTTGCGAGAGAGAGGGAGAAAAGAGGCAGATAAAGAGAACGGGCATGCCAGGGCCTTCAGCAACTGCAAATGAACTCCAGATGTATGTGCAACCTTGTATATCTGGCTTATGTGGGTCTTGGGGAATCGAACCTGGGTCCTTTGAGTTTGCAGGCAAACGCCTTAACTGCTAAGCCATCCCTCCAGCCCTGGACCCAGGTTTAATTCTCCAGTACTCATGTATGACAGATGCACAAGGTGGCACATGCTTCTGGAGTTTGTTTGCTTTGGCTGAAGGCCCTGGCATGCCCCTTCTCTCTCTCTCAAAATAATATATACATAAAGTATTATTTTAAAAAAGAAAGCAGCCGGGCATGGTGGCGCATGCCTTTAATCCCAGCACTTGGGAGGCAGAGGTAGGAGGACTGCTTGAGTTTAAGACCACATTGAGACTACATAGTAAATTCTAGGTCAGCCTAAGCCAGAGTGAGACCTTACCTTGAAAAGCTAATAATAATAATAATAATAATAATAATAATAATAATAATGATGAAGGGATGGCTTAGCAGGGATAAAGATGCTAGCTTGCAAAGCCTCATCACTGAGGTTCAATTCCTTAATACCTACATAAAGCCAAATGCCCATAATGAAAGGAGGCCCTGAGGTACCCATAATGTTTCTCCCTCTCAAATAAATAAAATTATTTTCAGAATTTTCCTGGGCTGGTGAGAGATCTCAGTGGTTAAGGCACTTGCTTACAAAGCCTAAGGACCTGGTTTCAATTCACCAGGACCCATGTAAGTCAGATGCACAGAGTGGCACATGCTTATGGCTTTGTTTGCAGTGGCTGGAGGCAATGATGTACCCGTTCTCTGTTTCTCTCTCTCTCGGTGCTTGCTAAATAAATAAATAAATAAATAAATAAATAAATAAATAATTTAAAATATATATTTAAAAAAATCTCCTAGGGCTGGAGAGATGGCTTAGCGGTTAAGATGCTTGCATGCAAAGCCAAAGGACCCAAGTTTGATTCCCCAGGACCCATATAAGCCAGATGCACAAGGTGGCACATATATCTGGAGTTCATTTGCAGTGGCTGAAAGCCCTGGCACACCCATTCTTTCTATCTGCCTTTCTCCCTCTCTCTCTCCAACAAATAAAAACAAATAAAAAAATTAAAAAAAAAAATCTCCTACCAGTACCATTCCCCAAAAGTATGTGTTTGCCTATGACTTTTAGCAGGTAAGTGGACCACAGTTAATTCAGAAAAGAGAGAAAGAGCTCCTTTCTATTTGTGTAATAAAAAGTCTGAAGGAAAACTACATCTTCTCAATTCTCAGATTAAAAGAATGTAAATATTCCATATTTGTTTGTTTGAGACAAGGTCTTACATCCTGAATCTGTCAGAATTCATTATGGTTAAACTAGATTTTATAGGTCCTAATTTTATAACCAGCTTTTTTTTTTTTGTTTAGGGTTTTTACTAATGGTAAGCACATGCCTCATTAAAAAAAATGGTTCTTTAAATGGTAACAGTGGGCTGGGGAAAGAGTTCAGGTAAAGCCTCCTGGTCCAGGTTCAATTCCCCAGTACCCATGTAAGTCCAAGTGCACAAAGTAGTGCATGCATGCAAGAGGCCCTGGCACAACCATTTTCTCCCTCTTTCCTCACAAATAAATAAATAAAAATATTTTTAAAAAAATGGTGGGCTGGAGAGATGACTTAGCGGTTAAGGCACTTGCCTGCAAAGCCAAAGGACCCAGGTTCGATTCCCCAGGACCCACATAAGCCAGATGTAGAAGGGGGTGCATGCATCTGGAGTTCGTTTGCAGTGGCTGGAGGCCCTGGTGCACCCATTCTCTTTCTCTCTCTCTATTTCTGTATCTCTCTCTCTCTCAAATAAATGAATAAAAATAAATTAAAAAATGGTGTCAGGAGCTGGGTGTGGTGGCACACGCCTTTAATCCTAGCACTTGGGAGGCAGAGGTAGGAGGATCGTCATGAGTTCAAGGCCACCTTGAGACTACATAGTGAATTCCAGGTCAGCCTGAGCTAGAGTGAGATCCTACCTTGAAAAATAAATAAAATAAAATAAAAATGGTTATCAGGCTGGGTGTGGTAGTATATGCCTTTATTCCCAGCATTTAGGAGGCAGAGGTAGGAAGATTGCTGTGAGTTCAAGGCCATCCTGAGACTATATAATGAATTCCAGGTCAGCCTGGGCTAGAGCAAGAACCTACCTCGAAAAATAAAAAAATTAATTAATTAATTAATTAAAAAATTAAAAAAAAAAAAAGAAAAAGAAAAAAAAAGAAAAAAGTAACAGGGCTGGAGAGATGGCTTAGTGATTAAGGTGCTTGCCTATGATGCCCAAGGACCCAGTTTTTTAAAAAATATTTTATTTATTTATTTATTTAAGACAGAGAGAAAGGAGAGAGAGAGAGAATGAGCACACCAGGGCATCCAGCCACTGCAAACGAACTCCAGATGCATGTGTCATGTGCATCTGGCTTACGAGAGTCCTGGGGAATTGAACTTGGGTCCTTTGACTTTGCAGGCAAGTGCCTTAAACACTAAGCCATCTCTCCAGCCCCAGGACCCAGTTTTGATTCCCCACAACCCATGTAAGCCAGATGTGTCTAGAGTTTGTTTGCAGTGGCTAGAGGCCCTGGTGCACCCATTCTCTCTCTCTCTCTAATCAATCAATCAATAAATAAAAATATTTCAAAAAATGGTAACAGTGGGGCTAGAGAGACGGCTCATCAGTTAAGACGTTTGCCTGCAAAGCCTTGTGACCTGAGTTTTATTCCCCACTACACACATAAAACCAGATGTACAAAGTGGCAAATACATATGGAGTTCATTTGCCGTGGCTGGAGGTCCTGGCATGCCCATTCTTTCTCTGTCTCTCTCTGCTTGCAAATAATTTTTTTTTAAAAAAAAAAAAAAGGTAACAGGGCTGGAGAGATGGCTTAGGGGTTAAGGCGCCTGCCTCCTAAGCCTAAGAACGCTGGTTCCAATCTCCAGCAGTTCCAATCTCCAGGTCCCACGTTTAGCCAGATGCAGTGACGCAAGGGCGCAATGCCGCAGTTGACCACAAGGGGGCGCATGCGTCTGGATTTTGTTCTCAGTGGCTGAGACACTGCTGGCACGCCCATCTCTATCTGTCTTCCTCTCCCTCTCTCTGCCTCTCTCTGTGTCTCTCTCCAAAAAATTAAAAATAAATTTTAAAAAAAGGTAACAGCATGCCTTATTAACTACTGTATAACACAGTTCCCAAACATGCATTGGGAATGAATTGAAATGCATGTTCTTTCTGCCAAAAATATATCTGAAATAGTTGACAAATGATAAAATACTTACCTTTGCCCTGTGTTCAACATTGGCTTTGCGGTCCAGAAGCAAACTGACTACTTCTGCTCGGCCCTGGAAACAGGCCAGGGTGAGAGCTGTGTTCCGATTGGTTTCTATCTGAGCATTAATGTCTGAACCCATATCAAGTAGTAATTTCACTGCAGGAACATGTCCATTCATCGCAGCCAACATCAGGGGAGAAATACCTAGTTTACTCCCAGTCCTAAGGAATAAATGTGCTCAGAAAATTAATATGTTGCCTGTGTTTTCTTTAAAGCATCAAAGATGAAAATATTTCACTGAAAAAGGAAGATTTGTAACATTAACAAGTTATGAGCAATATTTCAATTTAAAATATAATTCCTACTCATGGGTTATAAATTTTCAACTATACATAGCAAAGTACTTTTTGAAATGACACATTTTTGGAAGAAATTACTGAAATAAGCTAGGATAATTTTAAGATCATTATGGGTTTTCAGGGCTTTGTTACTTTAGTACTATCTTAGAGAGGAAGAAACATAATTCTAAGGTATTAACTTAGTGATGAATAATAAAAGAAACAGATGATACCTGGAATTAATTTCGGCCCCAGCATTAAGCAAAATCTTAATGATGTTAACATATCCTCCAGAGGCAGCTAGACTCAATGGGGTATAATCAGACACATTCCTGTGTTCTTTATTTGCACCTCGAGCCAGCAGCAAATCTACCACCTACAATGCAAAATATGGACAGAGGAACCCATGTTACATCAAGGGATCAACTTGAAATGAAGAAAGCACAAAGAAATAAGACCTACCATTTCCTTGGCTGAATATCTGATATTCTAATTATATTTTATTAGGTATTAAAATATGAGCACTAGATAAATGGATTCAATTTATTTCTTACTGTTGGGTTTTGTGTTTGGTTCTTTATATTTTTTAATAGTTTATATGAGAGAAAGAGAAAGAAAGAAAGAAAGAAAGAAAGAAAGAAAAGAAAAAAAGAAAAGAAAAGAAAAGAAAAGAAAAAAAGAAAAGAAAAGAAAAGAAAAGAAAAGAAAGGAAAAAAGAGGAAGAGCGAGAGAATGGGCACACCAGGGCCTCTAGCCACTGTAAGTGAACTCCAGATGCATCTGGTGCATCTGGCATTATGTGGGTAATAGAAATTGAACCTGGGTTCTTGGGCTTTGCAAGTACCTTAACCCACTAACCCATCTTTCCAGGCCCTTGTTCTTTAATTTGAGATTTTATTTATTTATTTGAGACAGAGAGAGGGGGTGAAAGAGAGAGAGAGAATGGGTGCTCCAGGGCCTCTAACCACTGCAAACGAACTCCAGATCCATGCACCACCATGTGCATCTGGCTTTTGTGGGACCTGGAGAACTGAACCAGGGTCCTTAGGCTTCACAGGAAAATGCCTTAACCACTAAGCCATCTCTCTAGCCTCTTGTTCTTTAATTTGGAGACAAGATCTCACTCTGTAGCCTAGGTTAGTCTTGAACTTGTGGCATTCCTCCTCCTGCCTCAGCCTCATGAGTGCTGGGATTATAAATATGTGCCACCATATTCAGCTGGATGTAATTTCATCTCAAGGAATTCAGCTTTTCTGCCATCTTGGGTCCCATGCAGGCCTGCTAGGAACAGGACTTCTAAAAGGCAAATATGCCAGGTGTGGTGGTGCACACCTTTAATCCCAGCACTAGGGAGGCAGAGGTAGGAGGATCACCATGAGTTCAAGGCCACCCTGAGAATACAGAGTGAATTCCAAGTCAGTCTGAGCAAGAGTGAGACCCTACCTAAAAATAAATAAATAAATAAATAAATAAATAAATAAATAAATAAATAAAGGGCTGGAGAGATGGCTTAGTGGTTAAGGCATATGCCTACAAAGCCTAAGGACCCCAGTTCAATTCTCCAGGTCTCACATAAGCCAGATGCACATAGTGCACATGTGTCTGGAGTTTGTTTGCAGTGGCTAGAGGCCCTGGCATGCTCATTCTCACTCACTCTCTCTCTCTGTCTCTAATAAATGAAATTAAATTAAAAAACTAAAAATAAATAAATAAAAGGCAAATATGTCTGGAAGGCTCTGGTGCAAGGCCATTTTTGCTGGCTATAAATGGGGTCTCCCTAACCAAAGGGAGCACACGGTTCTTCTTAAAATTGAAGGTGTTTATGCCCGAGATGAAACTGAATTCTACTTGGACAAGAGATGTGCTTATGTGTACAAAGCAAAAAACAACACAGTGACTCCTGGTAGCAAACCTAATAAAACAAGAGTAATCTGGGGAAAGGTAACTCAGACCCAGGGAAACAGTGGCCTGGTTCAAGGCAAATTCCAAAGCAACCTTCCTGCTAAGACCAATTGGACACAGAATACGTGTGATGCTGTACCCGTCAAGGATTTAAGAAAAATCAACAAATAAAAGTTTACTTGTGCTCTTATATTTCTAAGTACCTTTAAAAACTTTCTGTCCTTGGGCTGGAGAGATGGCCCAGTGGTTAAAGGCACTTGCCTGCAAAGCCTGAAGGCCTGGGTTCAGTTTCCCAGTACCCAAGTAAAGCTAGATACATAAAGTGTCAATGAAAAAAAAAAAAAAAAGAAAGAAAGAAAAAGAAAAGAAAGAAAGAAATTCAGAGCCAGGCATGGTAGCACACACCTTTAATCTCGGTACTTGGGAGGCTGAGGTAGGTGGATTGCTGTGAGTTTGAGCCTAGCCTGACACTACATAGTGAATTCCAGGTCATCCTGGGGTGGAGTGAATGAGACCCTACCTTGAAATTTCTCATGAAATTACAAAACTTTTGTACAGCAAAGGACACTGAACAGAGCAAAGAGACAACCTACAGAATGGGAGAAAATCTTTGCCAGTTACACATCTAATAGAGAATTACTATCCAGATTATACAAAGAACTCAAAAAACAGAACAATAAGAAATCAAACTACCCAATTAAAACATGGACTATGGAACTAAATAGAGAGTTCTCAAAAGAAGAAATACAGGGCTGGGCGCGAGATGGCTTAGCGGTTAAGTGCTTGCCTATGAGGCCTAAGAACCCTGGTTCGAGGCTCGATTCCCCAGTACCCATGTAAGCCAGACGCACAAGGTGGCGCATACATCTGGAGTTTGTTTGCAGTGGCTAGAGGTTCTGGCGTGCCATTCTCTCTCTCTCTGTCACTCTCAAATAAATAAACAAAAATTTAAAAAAGAAGAAGAAATACAGATGGCATACAAACATCTAAAAAAATGTTCTACATCCTTAGACATCAGGGAAATGCAAATTAAAACTACGTTGAGATTCTATCTCACTCCTGTCAGAATGGCTATCATCAAGAAAACAAATGACAATAAATGTTGGTGAGGATGTGGAAAAAGGGGAACTCTCTACATTGGTGATGGGAATGTAGTCTGGTACAGCCATTGTGGAAATTAGTGTGGAGGTTCCTGAAACAGCTAAAAATAGATTTACCACTATCTTAGAGATACTTGTACAACGTTTATTGCTGCTCTATTCACAATAGGTAGGAAATAAAATAATAAAGAAATTCAGAATTCTGAGCTGGACGTGGCAGCTCATGCTTGTAATCCCAGCCAGCAAGAGGCTGAGGCAGGAGCACTGTCTCAAGTTGGTGGCCATCCTGGGCCAGTGTGAGGCCCCTGTCTCAAACAAATGACAGCTGGGTGTGGTGGCGCACGCCTTTTTTAATCCCAGCAGTCGGGAGGCAGAGGTAGGAGGACTGCTGTGAGTTCAAGGCCACCCGCCTACCTTGACAAACCAAAAAAGAAAAAAAAAAAAAAAAAAAAAAAAAGATTTTCAGAGGTTTTGCTGGGTGTGGTGGGATGCACCTATAATCTTAGTACTTAGGTGGTAGAAGCCAGTCTTGGATACATAGTGAGTTAAAGACTTTGTCTTAAAAAACAACAACAAAAGGCTGAGCTGGGCATAGTGGCACACACCTTTAATCCCAGCACTCAGGAGGCAGAGGTAGGAGGATCACCATGAGTTCAAGGCCAGCCTGAGACTACAGAGTAAATTCCAGGTCAGCCTGGGCTAGAGTGAGACCCTACCTCGAAAAACCAAAAACAACAACAACAAAACAAACAAACAAACAAACAAACAAAAAAAAAAAAAACAAACAAACCAACCAAAAAGCAAAAACCAAAACAAAACAAAATTGAAGGTGCCAGGCATAATGGCACACACATTTAATCTCAGCACCCAGGAGGCAGAGATAGGAGGATCACTGTGAGTTCAAGACCAGAGTGGTACTACAGAGTTCCAGGTCAGCTACCTCAAAGAAAACACAGGAAAAAAAAAAAAAAAAAGCCAGGCGTGGTGGTGCACACTTTTAATCCCAGCACTTGAGAGCCAGAGGTAGAGGATCATCATGAGTTTAAGACCACTTTGAGACTACATAGTGAATTCCAGGTTAGCCTGGCTAGAGTGAGACCCTACCTCGAAAAACCAAAAACAGAAACAAACAAACAACAACAAAAAAACCTACAGAAGGGTTTTTAAAAAAACTGAAATCCCAGTTTTTGGGTTGGGGAGATAGATCAGCAGTTAAAGACACTTGCTTACAAAGCCTGCCTGCCTGGGGTTCAAGTTTCCCCAGTACTCATGCAAAGCCAGATAAACAAAGTGGTGCATGCATCTGGACTTTATTTGCAGCATCAAAAGGCGCTAGTGTTCCCATATTCTGTTTCTCTAAAATTAAAACCCCTTGGGCTGGAGAGATGGTTTAGTGGTTAAGGCATTTGCCAGCAAAGCCAAAGGACCCAGGTTCGATTACTGAGTACCTACGTAAAGCCAGATGTACAAAGTGGTGCATGTGTCTGAACTTTGTTTGCAGTGGCTAGAGGCCCTGGTGTGCCCATTCTCTCTCTCTCTCTCTCTCTCTCTCTCTCTCTCTCAAATAAATAAATAAAATAGTTTAAAATCAATAAAACAAAAATAAAATTCCTTGTATTACCAGGAGTGGTGGTGCACGCCTTTAGTCCCAGCACTCGGGAGGCAGAGGAGGTTCTCTGTGACTTTGAGGCCAGCCTGAGACTACATAATAGTGAATTACAAGTTACCCTACCTCAAAATAAATAAAATAAAATCTTGGGGTCTTTTTTTCTTTTCTTTTCTTTTCTTTTCTTTTCTTTTCTTTTCTTTTCTTTTCTTTTCTTTTCTTTTCTTTTCTTTTCTTTTCTTTTCTTTTCTAAGACAGGGTCTCATGTAGCCCAGGCTGTTGTCTAACACACTATGTAGCCAAGGATAATATTGAACTTCTGATCCTCCTGTCTCTAATGAGTACTGGGATTACAGGTGCTTGCCAGCACACTGGGTTTATGCAGTGCTGGGAATCAAAGACAGGAATTCATGCATTGCTAGGCAAGAACACTACCAACTAAGCTACATAGCAGCCCCTGAAATCCCAATGATACTGAAACAACTGTTACCCTTTCCATTTGTCAATGACTGAGCAGTGTATGTGCATTTCCTATGCTGTGCAGTTGATTAAATGCCAATCAATGTTAAAATAAATACAATTTTTTATTTTTATTTTTTTTATGACCATAAAGCCAATTCCAAAAAGGGCACTATTCCCATTACATTTAACAAAAAGATCTCAATCTTCTCAAAGTATATGGAACCATGTCAAAGCATTCATGTTTTTACAAGTAGTCAAAATACTAATTCTATGCACATTTTAAAATACAAACAAAATTTTTACAAAATGAAATTAATGTCAACATACCTCCTGACGTCCACCAGAACATGCTAATGAAAGTGGAGTATCTTTAGTTCGTTCAGATTGTGCTTCTATATCTCCACCTTTATCCAAAAGGATTTCAACAACTCCAACATGCCCTGCTGTTGCTGCCAGGATCAGTGGGGTAAAACCTACATAAGAAAATAAAAATAAATCTCCAACACATTTATAGTTTATCTACTTTAAAGTCACTGTTTGCAAATCTCTATTATTTTAAAGACTTCAGGGCAGAGACTGATAACAATTTAGTATTAATTTACCCTAAACTATGATTTTCTTTTCTTTTTAGTTTTTTCGAGGTAGGGTCTCACTCCAGTCCAGGCTGACCTAGATCTTACTCTGTAGCCTCAGGCTGGCTTTAAACTCACAGTGATCCTCCTACTTCTGCCTCCCAAACGCTGAGATTAAAGGAGCACACCTCCCTGCCCAGCTTTGTTTTTTTTTCTTCTTCTTCTCCTTGTTCTTTTCTTTCTTTCTTTCTTTCTTTCTTTCTTTCTTTCTTTCTTTCTTTCTTTCTTTCTTTCTTTCTTTCTTTCTTTCTTTCTTTCTTTCTTTCTTCTCTTCTTCAAGGTAGTATCTCGCTTTATCCCAGGCTAACCTGGAATTCACTATGCAGTCTTTGGATGGCCTTCAACTCACACTACCTCTGCCTCCCACATGCTGGGGTTAAAGGCATGTGCCTCTACACCTGGCCTAAACCATAATTTTAAAATATTTTATTTATTTATTTATTTGAGAGAGAGAGAAGGAGCCAGATAGAGAGAATGAGCTCACCAGGGCCTCTAGCTACCGCAAACAAACTCCAGACATATGCGCCACCTTATGTAGCTGTCTTATGTGGGTATTGGGGAATCGAACCTAGGTCCTTAGGCTTCACAGACAAGCGCCTTAACTGCTAAGCCATCTTCCCAACCCCTTAAACCTTAATTTTAATGATTTTTTTTAAAAGTAAACAATTTTCAAAAAGGAAATGCTGGGCTGGAGAGATGGCTTTGTGGTTAAGGCACCTGCATGCCAAGCCTAAGAAGGCCAGTTCCAATCTCCAGGTCCCACGTTTAGCCAGACACAAAAAGTGACTCAATGGCACAATGCTGCACTTGCCCACAATGGGGCACACATTGTGGGCCCACATCTGGAATTTGTTCACAGTGGCTGAGAGGCTGCTGGCGCACCCATTCTCTCTCTCTTTCTCTATCTCTCTCAAAAAAAAATTTTTTTTAAAAGGAAATGCTAAGTCAAAAAAACTATTAAAGTTTAGATTGACAACTTTCATCCACTTTATTTATTTTAGAGAGAAAGAGAGGGAGAGAGAGAATGGGTGCACCAGGGCCTCTAGGCAGTGCAAACGAACTCCAGATGCATGCACCAACTTGTGTGTCTGGCTTACATGGGTCCTAGGGAATGGAACCTGAGTCCTTTGGCTTTGCAGGCAAGCACTTTAGCTGCTAAGCCATCTCTCCAGCCCCTTTCATCCTTCTTTCTACCAACTACCTCAGTGTTAAGGAACAAGGAAGTCACACACACACACACACACACACACACACACACACACACACACAAATTTTTTTGGCAGTGCAGGGGATTGAACTATGGGCTGATAGCATGCAAAACAATATCCCTACCATCTACACCTCAGCACTGTAAGCACAACTTGGTAAACTTCCCTATTTTATATTTTACTTTCTAATTTTTGGAGAATTACTTGACTCTGCAGATTAATAAATCAGGAAATATTCATCTTATCCTGGGGAATCAAACCTCAGTCCTTTGGCTTTGCAGGCAAGTGCCTTAACTATTAAGCCATCTCTCCAGCC
The DNA here is from genome assembly GCA_036365145.1 of Orientallactaga sibirica. Classification (NCBI taxonomy): domain Eukaryota; kingdom Metazoa; phylum Chordata; class Mammalia; order Rodentia; family Dipodidae; genus Orientallactaga; species Orientallactaga sibirica. The sequence goes on along the minus strand of JAEOAD010000005.1, from coordinate 46,747,644 downwards.
CTCCAATCTCATAAAAAGCCTCAGTTTCTCTTAAATCACAATTTCCTTAAATAAATCCCACAATTTGTGATTTCCCCCAAATTAAACTTAGTAAATCATAATTTATCCTCTTGAGTCTGTCTTTATTAATTCTTTTTAAAAAAATATTTTATTTTTATTTATTTATTTGACAGAGAAAGAGAGAGAGTGTGTGAGTCAGAGAGAAAGAATGGGTGTGCCAGGGCCTCCAGCCACTGCAAAGGAACTCCAGGTGCATGCACCACCTTGTGCATCTGGCTAAGGTGGGTCCTGGGGAATCGAACCTGGGTACTTTGGCTTTGTAGGCAAACACCTTAACCACTAAGCCATCCCTCCAGCCCCTTGTTAATTCTTTATTAAATGTAGGACAGACATAAATTCTGGGGGACCCATTCCAAACCCCCAAATCCTGCATCAGTATGGGTGTCTATATGCTATGGCCTACATGTGGAGGTCAGAGGACAACTTTTTAGTCAGCCCTGTGTCTCCATCTTATTTAAACCAGGGTTTCTTGCTCTGGATTCTCCCTCTGTTTTTTTTTTTTTGCTGCACACGTATGAAAAGCGCCCAGGAAATTCTATCTCTACCTCCCAGCTCACTTTTGGTGTCAGCATGAGTGCTGGCTTAATGGCATGACAGAAGCCCACATTGGCTGTAGGCTTTTACATGGAGTTGGGATTAGCAAACATTTTATCCACTGTGCCGTCAGCCCAGCCCAAGAACTACTTACTGATAGTGAAAAGCTCAGATTTTAATTGTGAATAACATTTCCTACCTTTTTTGTCTCTGTGCTCAATTTTAGCTTCTCGTGCAATGAGTACAGATACAAGTTCTTCATGACCACCTGCACATGCTAGGGTTAATGCTGTGTCATGATTGCTCTCGGTCTAGGAGAAGAAAAAAGTTACTTATTTTTATTACCATTTTCACAAAAATGTTATAAGTGAAAATATATATATATATATTTTTTGTCTAGGAATGTTCAATTATCCTTTTCCTTGCTAAACAAATTAGAATTTGTAAAATAAGTTTATAAGCAATCTACTCACATGCGCATCAATGTCGACTGAAGGATACACAGATGGCTTAGACTGGGAAGCTACATTGCTTGGAGTTTGTGAACAGGATTCAGGTGAAAGACTTTCTGTTGTCTGAGAGGGATTGTTTGAACCAGTGGGCACTCTGCTACTCACAGCTGAAAAACAATATTCATATTGCTAAATTCCTTTTAAATAAGTTATTTGTACACAGGAAAGCATAAAATAAAACTTTCCATACCAGTAATACACACCCTGTAGTGGTTAAGTTACATGCTATAAGATTTGGAATCAAAAGGACCTATATTTTAATCCCAGTTCTAGCATTGACTTTCTAAACTCATGAAAATAATTGAACTTACATGAGCCTCAATCTTTCTTATATGTAAGATGAGGAAGAACACTACCTGCCTTGGAAGGTTGTAGAAAATATCACCTGAGATAATGCATGTCATTTATTCTGTACAGTGCCCAATATTTACTGCATATACAACAAATAATGGCATTTCATATTGTCAATAGGGACAATATAAGTTTAATTGTTTTTAAAAGAGAATTTTTAGCTGAGCACGGTGGTGTATACCTATAATACTCTGAAGCAGGAGGATGGCAAGTTCAAGGCCAGAGAGAAACTTCTCAAGAAAAAAATCAACTACTTAAGAGTTTCATAACTAATTTTGTAAAAGGCAATTAAATAAAAATATCTAATAATTAATGCAAAGAAAAAGATGAGAGAGAAGGGGAGCAAGGTAGAATATTTCTCACACAAAACAGCAGGCAATGTGTGTTTTAAAAATTCAGTATTTACTTTGAAATTTTGTTATAATAAATAAATTTCTGAAACTCAAAAATTGATTTTCTTTTTTGAGGCAGGATCTCACTGTAGCCCAGGATGACCTGGAACTCATGATGTAGCTACAGGCTAGCCTCAAACTCACAGCGATCCTCCTACTTTAGTCTCCCAAGTGCTGGGATAAAAAAGTGTGTGCCACCATGCTCAGCTTCAAAATATTTTGAATAATTGTTTTTTTCTTGTATCAAGGAACTTTACCATTTCATATATATGTGTAATTTATTTATTTGAGAGAGAGAAAGAGGCAGAGAGAGAGAGGAGAATGTGTGCACCAGGGCCTCCAGCCACTGCTAAACAAACTCCAGATTCATGCGTCACTTTGTGCACCTGGACAATAGAACCAGGATCCTTTAGCTTTGCAGGCAAACACTTTAACCAGTAAGCCATCTCTCTAGCCCCCAAAATATTTTTAAAATGAACACTGGAACTTCATATTTGAAATCTCAAAATTTGTTGTTTCAAACTGGGCATGGTGGAACATCATGGTAATCCCAGCACTTGGAAGACAGAAGCACGAAGACAAGAAATTCAAGGTGATCCTCAGCTATACAGGTTCAAGGCCATGTGGCCTACATGAGACTGTCTCAAAAAAACTAAAATTTAGTGTTTGAAAACGGTTAACTGAAAATTAAATTTTTATGTATCTGAATATTCCTTATGTTTCATGAGAGATGGAGTTTGACTTATAAAGGATATTGTAAGTAGTTTGTGAATAATGTATTTAAAGCCCTTAACATAATGTTTGGTACATGATGAGTGCTCTAAGTCTCTAAGTCTTTCAGTACTGCTATTCATGCACTGAAAAATAAAAACAGCCGGGCGTACACCTTTAATCCTAGCACTTGGGAGGCAAAGGTAGGAGGATCGCCGTGAATTTGAGGCTACCCTGAGGCTACATAGTGAATTCCAGGTCAGTCTGAGCTAGAGTGAGACCCTACCTCGGAAAAACAACAAAAAAAAAAAAAAAAAAAAAAAAAAGAAAGAAAGAAAGAAAAAAAAAAGAAAAGAAAAACAATTATATACACTCAAGAAAGAAAAAGCTCAGAAAAAGTATATAGTCCCTAACAACAGAAAAAATAAAGCTTCAGTGTCATATGGTTATAGCTACATTCAGATTCAAAATTGAAGATACACAAGCCTTCATGGAAAATAGAAATGAAAAGGGAAGCATTTTAAGTGTTAAAAAATGTTTTCTCTCTAGAATTTTGATGTGTTTGGATCCTAATTAAGGATACTATTCACAACAAATATGAAGGACTAGGTTTAGTAATTCACTAGTATAAATAACACAATTTAAGATGCCTGGATATGTTTCTACACGAGCTATCCTTCTGCTCCCCACCTATACAAAAACAAAAAAAACCATTTTGGAAATAGAAATTTCAATTTTAATCATCACATTAATAACATTATTTGGTAGCCAGCTATAAACAGGAATGATTATTACACATGTTTGTTTCACCTATAAGGACATGCACTATGGAAACAAAGTTTTAAATGTTTTTGTTATACACTGAAATAAAAGAAGATAATGTTATGTTACATCTCAAAATACTTGATATGTTTGGAAAACAGTTCTAAAAAACGCAACATACATAACATCTTACTGACAGACATTAACAATGGTGGGTCTTATAATTAGAAACATATTCCTCAGTGAAGAATTACATTTCTGTCATGGTTTATGCATGTCATTTCTTTTGGATTGTGAAAGCAGGTTTTTTTTAAATTAAATAATTGATTAGACCGATAAGCCGTAATGTGATGCTATAATAGACTCCTTTACATTATTGACTTTAGGAAAATATGCCTCTGTATTACAATAGTTATGGTACACTTTTGTTCTTTATTATACTAGAATTTTTTTCTTTGTAATAATGACAATCAGAACCATTCCATAGAAAGTGACTTTAATAGTATTAGTTACATGTGAACATTATAAAAATAAGAAATTGCAAGAGATTTAAAAGGTACATGTGGAATAAAGATTGTATCAGAGAACATTATATTTCAGAACTATAACATTTTCATAAATTCTAGAACATTTTCTACCTCTGCAGGAAATGCCTCTGAAAATGACAAATGCAGACATCTACCACACAAATTAACATACAATTTAAATTAAATTTATACACTATTCTAAAATGGAGTGAACTATCAGGTAGAACATTTCAACCTGATTCTATGACACTGAAGAAAATTCATTTTGTAGGAGGTAAGGAAGATAATAGCATTACTAAACTTTTATGGATACTAGATAAACATAAAATACAGTTTGAGGTTTTCAGAAATTTTGTTAGTAGGCATGGTGGTGTCAACCTGTAAATCCTAGCACTTGGGAGGTGGAGGTAGGAGAATGAGGGTTAATGACTAGCGTGGGCAAACACAAGTACAAAAATGAATAAATAAGCTGGATATGATCCCAGCACTTGGGATGCAGAGGTAGGAGGATTGCCATGAGTTCGAGGCCAACCTGAGACTACATAGTGAATTCCAGGTCAGCCTGAGCAAGACCCCCCCCAAATAAACCAGGCCTAGGGCAGGAGAGATGGCTCAGAGTTTTGGCCCTGGGTTCGATTCCCAAAACCCATATAAAGCCAGGTGCACAAAGTGACATGTGCGTTTGGAATTTATTTTCTGTGGCAAGAGGCCCTGGAATAGCATCATAACCCCTACCCTGCTTGAAAATAAAAAACTTAAAATTAAAAAGCCAGGCCTGAAGGCTGGAGAAATGGCTCAGCAACTAAAGGCATTTGCTTGCAAAGCCTGATGGCCTGGGTTCAATTCCCCAGTACCCACATAATGTCAGATGCACAAGGTGGTGCATGCATCTGGAAATTGTTTGTAGTGGCAGGAGGCCCTGGCATGCTCATACTCACTCTCTCCCTCAAAAAAAAAAAAAAAAAAAAAAAAAAAAATATATATATATATATATATATATATATATATATATATATACATACATACATACATACATACATACATATATATATATCCAAAGCTATTTTGAATTTCTTTAAGTTGATCTAAATCTCTTTTGTTTTATCTATTTATTTATGAGAATAGAATGGGTGCATCAGGGCCTCTAGCTACTGCAAACAAACTCCAGACGCATGCACTATCATGTGCACCTGGCTTATGTGGGTATTGGAGAAATGAACTTGAGTCCTTAGGCTTTGCGGGCAAATGCCTTAACCGCTAAGCCATCTTCCCAGCCCAGATCTAAATTTCTAGAAATCAGAATTTACCATTTTAATCCTAAAAAGTGAGACTGGGGAGATGGTTCAGTGGTTAAAAGCACTTAACCTAAAAAATTAAAAAGTGCTAGTTTTGTTTTGCCGTTTTTTCTTCTTGTTTTGAGACAGGGTCACATATAGCCTACGCTGACCTTGAATTTCATACATAGCTGAAGATGACCTTGAACTCCTTATTCTACTGCCTCCACCTCCCCAAATGCTATGATTACAGGTATATGCCAACTTTTCCCACCTAAGAAGTGGTTTATTTATTTGTTTGGTTTTTCAAGATAGGGTTTCACTCTAGTCCAGGCAAACCTGGAATTCACTATGTGGTCTCAGGGTGGCCTCGAACTCATGGCAATCCTCCCAACTCTGCCTCCCAAGTGCTGGGATTCAAAGGAATGCAACATCATGCCTGGCTTAATTTTTTTATAATGTTTTTGTGACTTATTTATTTATTGGGAGAGAGAGAGGGAGAGAATGGGCGTGCCCGGGCCTTTAGCCACTGCAAACGAACTCCAGATGCATGCACCACCTTGTGCATCTGGCTTACATGGGTACTGGAGAATCAAACCTGGGTCCTTAGGCTTTATAAGCAAGCACTGTAACTGCTAAGCCATCTCTCCAGCCCAATGTAGTTGTTTATTATTATTATTATTATTATTATTATTATTGGTTTTTTGAGGTAGGGTCTTGCTCAAGCCAAGGCTGACCTGGAATTCAATATGTAGTCTCAGGGTGGCCTCAAACTCATGGTGATCCTCCTACCTCTGCCTCCCAAGTGCTGGGATTAAAGACAAGTACCAGCATGCCCGGCTTGTATATTTAAAGAAAAAAAAAAAATCCAACAAAATAGCTGGGCATGGTGGCACACACCTTTAGTCCCAGCACTTAGGAGTCAAGAGTTAGGAGGATCATTGTGAGTTCCAGACTAGCCTGGGACTACAAAATGAACTCCAGGTCAGCCTGGGCTAAAGTGAGTCGCTATCCATTCCTCTCCACCCCCCAAAAAGAAAAATAAAAACCCACAAAATAAATAGCTACCATATCTAATAAAAATCAGACTATAAACATAAAAATATAAGTAAATAACAGCTTATATGAACCACCATGTACAATTTTATATTAATTTGATAGAGATTTGAATTTTGTTTTTGTTTTGTTTTGTTTTTTCAAGGTAGAGTCTCACTGTACCCCAGGTAACCTGGAAGTCACTATGTAGTCTCAGGGTGGCCTCAAACTTACAGTGATCCTCCTACCTCTGCCTCCTGAGTGCTGGGATTAAATCTATGCACCATCACGCCTGGTAAGATTTGAACTTTTGAGAATCATTTGCTATTATAGTAACGGCTAAAAGCCCAACACTTTTAGAAGAACGGACTTAAAAAAAAGGGTCATGTTCCTAATCAAGACTAAATATTCTGTTTAAGACTGTATTAAGCATTATAAGTATTATACATATAATACTGTATGCTAAGATGCTGAGTCAGCTAAGTTATATATAACCAATTAATTATCATAAAATATTTTGAGACTAAAGCAGCGATGAAAAAAATCACTGTTGAATAAAATTTATTGCTGTTATATATATTCTCTAAAGCAGTCTACTAAATATGAAGAATGGGAACTAATTTAAGCAAAATTAATTATATCTATGGCTTGCTCTATAACCCTGTTGATAGACTGAAGTGTTTTACAATTGCAGAATTACATATTAACCTGGCCTAATTTCTTTCTCCTTCAAGTTAAGGAAATTAAGAGAAAATTGGGAAAAATAATGATTTTAAGTTTTAATTGAGACAAGCATAGGTCTTTGGAACAAATAATAATTATTGCTATGTATTTCACACTGATAACTTCATAAAAATGGAAATTTCTATGAAGATAAGTTTTGAGCATGTTTGATTTAAAAGTGAAAAGTTAATATAAAATATCAGTATTAATGTCTAATACAAATTAAATTTTATTTGTTCATATTAATATTATATAAAATTAAAACATGTTTTACAAGATCAATTTTAGTTCCATGTAAATCTTATAAATGAAATGATCTTTTCTACTTAACACATCAGTAAAATAACACTTTTTCTTCAAAAACCATGTATAAAAATTAGAATAATGTTAAAACCTACAAGCTACCTTTATAGTTCTTTCTATATTCTTTATTTAAAAGCAAAACAAAAATAGTATCTGTATGGAGCAATAATATGGGTTATATACAAACAGTACTTAATTAGGAATATTATAATGATAGTTACAGAACCCTGATCTTAAAAATGTTATTCCCAGGCCACCAATTGCATCATTATTATTCATAATCATACATTACACTCCATTATTTGTTTTTAACCCATGTTGTAAATTAGAACTATAACAATACTATAGTGAATTTATTCATAATTTCTAACAACTTTTAATATTAATGATACAAAATTAATATGACTTGAGGCTATAAGCTGGAAATATAAAAATTCAAATTAAAGACTAAGGAGCCTAACTCCTTAAAACATTTCCCAGCATGTTAATTTAATTTTAATTCTCAGCAATTTAATTTAAGAAAACTAAGACATTCTTCCTCTGCTTAATGGTACTTGTTACATGTCAGAGGAGCCTCAAAGCAAGATCACATCTACAGTCAATTGAAGTCATACACATACTCAATAAGATTCCTGGTTTAAGTAGTCTTATTCCACATTTTTAAAGATTCAGTTAAGATTAGGAAGACTAAAGGCTCACAAAAAGAAGAAAAGAAACCGGGAAAGTGTAATTGGGATGGGGAAGGAAAGGAGAATATGACAAGCGGAAACAGACAACAGTAAGGAAAAAAAATGTTGCAATCAAGAGACAGAGGACTGGCCTGCCTTTGAATATCACTCCAGCTACATCTTAGTTCTTGATCTTCATCCACTGTCAACAGCCATTCTGGCTGCATTTCTGAACTGGGCTCTCATGGAGGTGATACATTCACCAGCCATCTTTAGGAAGGTAAATGATTAATTGCACTGTTTTCCCACTGCTGCAAGGACAATGAAAGGGAAAGTAAACTTGTGCACCTCATTTCATATCTAGTTGTAATTTTCCATACAACAATAAACAGAAACATATACTTTAAGTTTATAAGGCCTTAAAAAAATTTTTCTGTGTATGTGGATGTGTGCACTTGTATGCATGCACATGCTTGGTGTGTCTGTATGCTTTTTCAACAAGAGGTAATGTAAAAATTCTAATCTCTAAACCATCAAGTGAGCATAATTTAAATGTAATTTAATTGTCTAACCACAAATACTATACTATGGAATGCTTGATTTTCACTGAATATGTCAATTAATTAGAAATCATTAAATGGACCTAATTCTTAAAAAGTACAATTTAAATTTTTGATTTCTAAAAAAGAAATAAATTTTAAAATTTAAAAAACTTTTGATTTCTAAACATGAAAATCACCAACTGGAATATTAAATGCAAAATCTAACATGAATATCTCTAAAGCCTTATCAAGAAATTCTACTCTAAGAGCTGCTATCCAAAAAACAATACAGGGTGGTTTTGATACCAAAATGTCTAAAATAAAGGACTATGGTATCTTTATTTCTTTGCCTTTGAAATGTGATTTAAAAAATAGAAGAGAATAACACATTTTTATGTGTTAGTGTTATTGATCTAAGTTAAATTCACTTCCAAAGTACCTCAAGAATTGAGTAGTTTTACAAAGATAGTTCTAAAATAGAAAAGTACAAAGTCTGTGTTTTTGGAGGGGCATTTAAAGAAGTTGAACACACAGATTACAGAGAATTATTTCAGACATATTTCTTAACCCACCTGCTATCAGGTCATCAAGAGTGTCGGTAAGCGTCTGGGCTGGAGTTGCAACCATTAGTCCTTCTGGTTCTTGAACTAACAGCCCCTGATCATGTCCAGTAATAGCAATCTGAGGCTGTCCTATAATCTGCTGATTACCTGATACTTTCTGAAGTTCAAGAAAATTTGTCCCATTAGAACCTAAGTCACACTGTGGAGATGATAAAGGCTGGACTGGGACAAAATCATTTTGTTCTGCTGAAGGTGGAGACTGTTGATCATCATCAACATTAGGATCTTTAAATAAGATTGGATCAACCTGAGGTAATTCTGAAAAGTGGTCCTCGGGGAAACTACCATCTCCTTTCCCTTCTGGGAAGACTCCTCTATGAGAGCACTGCTGGTGTAGAGACACTGTGTCTTTCTGACCTTTGGTTTCCAAGTATTCTTTGGTAAACTGCTGCTGTGTTTTCATCTGTAACTGCCTTTCCACTTTCTGCAGTTCTTTCAGTATTTTCTTCTTCTTCTGGACTTGTTCTTCTCTGTTCTTTTTAAGTTCTTCTATCTTATCTTTGTTCAGAGGTTCACCTTGAATTAACTCCAATGACTTAAGCTGTGCTTTTTCAATAGCACTAATTCTTTGTCCCAGTTCATTCAGCTTGCCTTCAGTCTCCTCTACTATGCACTCCAAAGGCTGGTATGGGTGAAAAGGTGCCAGTAGGTCCTGATCTGCTACCTGCTGGGAACTGGGCTTCTGCTTGGATGTACCTAAGCACATGAAAAATGTTTGAAAAAGTGCCATGCTAAAAAAAGAAAAAGAAAAAAAAGAAAAAAGAAAAAAGAAAGGAAAAACAGCAAAAACAAACAAAAAAGAAAAAACAAAATAACAACAACAACAATAATAAAAAAAAGCCCCCACCCTCTCCCCACACAGACCACCCTCCCCCAATCATTATCACAAATGTTACAGAATGAATGCTCAAGAGCAACACCAATGTTAGGTAGATTCATGTCTATATTTATTTCACACACAATAAACTGGTATGTTACCAATTAAAAACTGAGAACTTAAAAAAAATCTACTTATTTGGCTGGGCGTAGTGGCACACACCTTTAATCCCAGCACTTGGGAAGGCAGAGGTAGGAGGATTGCCATGAGTTCAAAGCCACCCTGAGACTACACAGTGAATTCCAGGTCAGCCTGGACTAAAACAAGACCCTACCTCAAAAAAAAAAAAAAAAAAATTCAAAAGAAAACCTACTTAGTTGAATATAATGATTTGGAAATTATGACAGGTATAAGGAGAAAAGAAAAAGAATGATCAAAGAACCTCAGAATTTTTAATCAGATTAGACTTGTTAAAGAACATCAAATCTAAAGCAGGATCAAAATAGTATTGAGAATATTAATGCTGGCCTAACTGTTTATTTAGAACAATTGTTCTTTGGGAAATTACTATGCAAGTAAAGTTAATTACAGGAGACCAAAAATGTATGGATCAAAATAGGGAAAGTATTACTTTATAAAAATTAATTAATTTACTTCTTTTTTTTTACATAGGTTATAGTATGGGAAAGTATCCATCAAGTTAGCAAAATATTTCTATCCTTACATTGAAATACAATGCGGTAAGTTTTTTCAAGTCACGTCTTCTTTAGAAAGGAGTGCTAGCATATGCCCTCAACCCCAGCACTTAGGAAACAAAGGTAGGAGAACCAGGGGTTCAAAGTTATTCTCAGCTACATAGCTCTGTGTTTAGCTACATGAAAACCTGTCTCAATAAACTAAGAGAGAGAGAGACATGTCTTTTTAAAAATCTCCATTAAGGGCTGGAGAGATGGCTTAGCGGTTAAAGTGCTTGATGTCTTTTTAAAAATCTCCATTAAGGGCTGTAGAGATGGCTTAGCGGTTAAAGTGCTTGCCTGTGAAGCCTAAGGACCCATATTCGACTCTTCAGATCCCATGTAAGCCAGATGCACAAAGGTGAGGAAAGCTCAAGGTCATACACACATGCCCACTAGGTGGTGCAAGCATCTGGAGTTCAATTACAGTAGCTGAGGCCCTGGCATGCCAATTCTTTCTCTCTGTCTCTTTCTCTCTAAAATAACAAGAAAATTAAGCCAGATGTAGTGGAGCACGCCTTTAATCCCAGTACTCAGGAGGCAAAGGTAGGAGGATCGCGGTGAGTTCAAGGCCACCCTGAGACTACATAGTGAATTCCAGGTCAGCCTGAGCTAGAGTGAGACCCTACCTTGGAAAAAAAAGAAAAGAACAGAAAAGGAAAAAGTAAAAGTAAAAAAGAAAAATTTTTAAAATTCTCCATTAAATAAATGCCAACATTTATATAACAACATATTAAGCTTAGAAAGGATAATTATACTAAGTTTGTTATGTTTAAATAAACCCTTTAAGCAAAGTCAAACTATAGCTATGAGAGAAGCAATAACGTTATTGGGAGAATATCAGATATCTCATATAAGATTACTCATCCTGATAGCACATATTTTTGAATAAAGAAATATGTACATCATGATATTAAATTACATATTTAAGTTTTTCTCCTTACAACAAGTCAGTTGAAAAATAATTATTGATAGTAATAGTCCTAACATCTGGACCTGAAAGGAAATAAATATGCTTTTTTTTTTCAAGGTAGGGTCTTGTGTTAGTCCAGGCTGACCTGGAATTCACTATGTAGTCTCAGGCTGGCTGCAAACTCATGGTGATCCTCCTACCTCTGCCTCCCAAGTGCTGGGATTAAACATGTGCAACACCATGCCCAGTTTAGAAATACACTTTACTTTACATGGGTATCAGAGAATTAAACTCAGGTTGTTAGGCTCTGAAGGCAAGCACCTTAACTGCTGAGCCATCTCTCCAGCCCAAAATACACTTTTTGACGTACTACTCCCAGACATCAGGGGCTTAATCTTATCTAAGAAGAAGGAGGATTATTGGGAGGGGGAACAAACTAACTGATACATGTGGCAATACAGATGAACCTCAGAAACATTATACTAAGGGAAAGAAACCAGACTCAAAAGACTACTCATGATCCAGGCGTGACTAATCATTATGTAATTTCACTTATATCAAAGATATAGAGAGCTGGAGAGATGGCTTAGCAATAAAGGTGCTTGCCTATGAAGCCTAAGGACCCATGTTTGATCACTCTCCAGATCCCACATAAACCAGACACACAAAGGTGAGATAAGCGCAAGGTCGTATATGCCCAGGTGGCAAACACATCTGGAGCTCAATTGCAGTGGCTGAGGCCCTGACACACCAATTCTCTCTCTCTCTCTAAAGAAAAAGCAAGTATACAGAAAATAGGGGAGTTGCTTGAGGTTGTAACAATGAGAATGAGGTTAAATTTATAGGGGCGGTATAAGTGTTAAAACTAGATGGTTAGCCGGGCGTGGTGGCACACGCCTTTAATCCCAGCACTAGGGAGGCAGAGGTAGGAGGATTGCTGTGAGTTCGAGGCCACCCTGAGACTACAGAGTGAATTCCAGGTCAGCCTGATTAGAGTGAGACCCTACCTCAAAAAACCAAAAAAAAAAAAAAAAAAACCACAAAACAAAACAAAACAAAAAAACTGGATGGTAGCTGGGAATGATGGTGGTAAAAGTAGCTGAGGATGACCTTGAACACCTGATTCTCCTGTCTTCACCTCGTAACTGCTGTGTTTACTTGCATGTGCTACCACACTTATGTTAAGAAGATGTGTCTTGAGAAAACTTATTTCACATTGTATTTGTTTTGTTTTTTTCAAAGTAGGGTCTCACTCTAGCCCAGGCTGGCATGAAATTCACTATGTAGTCTCAGAGTAGCCTCAAACTCTCAGTGATCCTCCTAGCTCTGCCTCCCAAGTGCTGGGATTACAGGCATGCACCACCATGCCTGGCTTCACATTGTATTTTAATGTAAAAACAGAAATATTTTGCCAACTGAAATCTCAGCAACTAAAAGGCTGAGGCAAAGATCAGGAGCTTAACCAGGCAAGGTGGCACACACAGTTAATCCCAGCACTCAGGAGGCAGAGTTAGAAGGATTGATGTGAGTTTGAGGCCAGCCTGGGACTAGAGTGAGTTCCTGGGCAGCCTGGGTTAGAGACCCTACCTGCAAAAAAAAAAAAAAAAAAAAAAAAAAAAAAAAAGATCAGGAATTTGAGGCCAGCCTGGGCTACATAGTGAGACCATGTGTTTAAAAAAAAAAAAAAAAAAACCCAGCTGGGCGTGGTGGTGCACATCTTTAATCCCAACACTTGGGAGGCAGAGGTAGGAGGATCGCTGTGAGTTCAAGGCCACCCTGAGACTACATAGTTAATTCCAGGTCAGCCTGGGCCAGAGTGAGACCCCACCTCAAAAAACCAAAAGAAAAAAAAAAAAACATAGTACCCCACAAAACTAGATGGAGGTGATGATCACAGAAGTTGTTAAATGTACTGAAGCACATGTGTGGTCTATTTTAAATATTTTAAATGAGTAAATTTTATAGTATGTAAATTTTTAAAAAGTGGATAAAATAAATAGTAGATTGTTCTTTTTTTTTGAGGTAGGGTCTCACTCTAGCCCAGGCTGACCTGGAATTCACTATGTATTCTCAGGGTGGCCTCGAACTCATGGCAATCCTCCTACCTCTGCCTCCCGAGTGTTGGGATTAAAGGTGTGTGCCACCATACCCGGCTCAGAATGTTCTTTTGAATAGTAGTGAATATATATGAATATTGCAGATAAACTTAAGATTTTTAAAATTTTTTGGTTTTTCAAGGTAGGGTCTCAGTCTAGTTCAGGCTGACCTAGAATTAACTATGTAACGTCAGGGTGGCCTTGAACTCACAGCGATCCTCCTACCTCTGCCTCCTGAGTGCTGGGATTAAAGGTGTGTGCCACCACGTCCGGCTAAACTTAAGATTTTTGTTTAGTTTAGTTCTGAGGTTCTCAGTTCAGGTTGGACTTGAATTCATGATCTTTTAGCACCAGTCTCCTAAATGCTGGAGCTACAAGTATGCATCAACACATTTAAGTTTAAAATAAAATTATCTAATATATAAAAATCATTCTCAAGCCTAAAGGGGTTTGGAAAAGGTACCCATTAAATGATAAAAACGTCCTAAATTGAGCCAGGTATGGTGGTGAACACCTTTAACCCCAGCACTCGGGAGGCAGAGGTAGGAGAATCACCACTGTGAGTTCAAGGCCACCCTGAGATTACATAGAGAATTCCAGGTCAGCCTGGGCTAGAATGAGACCCTACCTTGAAAAATGCAAAAAAAAAAAAAAAAAAAAAAAAAAAGTTCTAAATTGTAAGCCAGTAACTTAAAAACTAAAGAGAAGTAAATCAGAGATCTCAAAACTGTAGGTAGTAAGTGGGACCTCATAGCATTAGTACATATTTATAATCACAATTTTTTAGAAGGCTGAAACAAAAGGATCCAGAATTCAAGCCAGCCTAGGTGGCAACACCATGAGATCACATAGTCCCAAAATTAAAATGAATAAATTTTAAATAGTTCAAACATATGCAACGTGGGTTACAACCACAGTTTCAATTTCACACTGCAATCATGTGCAGAGGCTTAGTTATTCCTGAAGAAAACTTTAGTAAAGCATATTGTCTATATTTAATTTCATGATCCTATTTGAGCAAAGTGGTAGAAAAATACTTTTTTCAGAGCAAAAGTCACTAGATTTGTGAGATAACTTTATTAGTATTTCCATTAGACTCTGCAGAAACCCATGTCTTGATTTACTTATTCAAAGTCCTGAAGGACAATTAACAGATTGAAAAAGCAATGTATAAAATCACTAACATAGCAAGGAAACTTTCAGTTTTACAATGTATGTAATCACACAAGCAAAGTAAACTTAAAAGCTCTGCAAAGGCTCAATTTTTCTTTAAAGATGCTTTAGTTTTGTTTGGTTTTTCAAGGTAGGGTTTCACTCTAGTCTAGGCTGACCTGGAATTCACTATGTCATTTCAGGATGGCCTCAAACTCACAGAGATCCTCCTACCTCTGCCTCCCAAGTGTTGGGACTAAAGGTGTGCACCAACACACCTGGCAAAATGTTTCAGCTTTTCTTTCTTCTTCTTTTTTTTTTTTTTTGGCTTTTCAAGGTAGGGTCTCACTCTAGCCCAGGATGACCTGGTATTCACTCTGTATTCTCAGGGTGGCCTCGAACTCATGGTGGTCCTCTACCTCTGCCTCCCAAGTGCTGGGATTAAAGGCATGCGCCACCACACCCAGCTTAGCTTTTTATTTTAAATGCATTTTAAAAATATTTAATTTATTTATTTGACAAAGAAAGAGGGAGTGGGAGAGAGAGAGAGATTGGGCACGCCAGGGCCTCCAGTCACTGCAAACGAACTCCAGATGTGTGCACCCCCTTGTGCATCTGGCTAACGAGGGTCCTGGGGAGTTGAACCTGGGTCCTTTGGCTTTGCAGGCAAATGCCTTAACTGCTAAGCCATCCCTCCAGCCCAAGATGTTTTAGTTTTAAAGTACTCTTGTATAAGCCCCTGGCTTAGTCAAATATTTGCTTTCACTCACTCACTAATAAAAATATTTTTAAAATTAAAGTATTCTTGTATAGCCGTTACATAATTTTTGGATTTAGGATTAACATTAACCAGAATGTAATTATAGGGCTGGAGAGATGGCTTAGCAATTAAGGCACATGCCTGTGAAACCTAAGGACCCCAGTTTGATTCTCCAGGTCCTATGTTAGCCAGATACACATGGTGGCACATGTGTCTGGAGTTCATTTGCAGTGGCTAGAGGCTCTGGCGTGCGCATTATCACTCTCTCTCTCTGTCACAAATAAATAAATACATAAATAAATAAATAAATAAATAAATAAATAAATAAACAAACAAACAAACAAACAAACAAATTTTCTTTTGAAAAGAATGGTAAGGGCCTGGAGAGATGGCTTAGTGGTTAATCTCTTGCCTATGAAGCCTAAGGACCCCGGTTCGAGGCTCAATTCTCCAGGACCCACGTAAGCCAGATACACAAGGTGGTGCATGCATCTGGAGTCTGTTTGCAGTGGCTGGAGGCCCTGGGGCACCCATTCTCTATCTATCTGCCTCTTTCTCTCTCTGTCTGTCACTCTCAAATAAATAAATAAATAATAAACAAAAAAATTTTTTTAAAAAGTGGCAATATTATTACCACATTGGACATTCACAAGTTTAAATTTTTTTTTTTATTTGAGAGATAGAGAGAAAGAGAGAGAGAAAGGCATAAACAGAATGAATGAATGGGTATACCAGGGCCTCCAGCTACTGCAAATGAACTTCAGATGTATGTATTACCTTGTGCATCTGGCTTACATGGTGACTGGAGAATGGAACCTAGGTCCTTAGGCTTCACAAACAAGTGCCTTAACCACTAAGCCATCTCTCTAGCCACTCCTTTTTTTTTGTTTGTTTTTTTTTTTTTTTTGAGGTAGGGTCTCACTCTAGCCCAGGCTGACCTGGAATTAACTATGGAGTCTTAGGGTGGCCTTGAACTCATGGCGATCCTTCTACCTCTGCCTCCCAGTGCTGGGATTAAAGCCATGTGCCACCACACCCGGCTCTAAGCCCCTCCTTTTTATTTATTTATTTAATTGATTAATTTATTTATTAGAGACAGAGAGAGGGAGAGAGAGCTAGAGAGAGAAAGAAAGAGAATGGGTGCACCAGGGCCTCTAGCCACTGCAAATGAACTCCAGGTGCATGCACAATCACATGCATCTGGTTGATGTGGGACCAGGAGAATCGAACTGGGATCCTTAGGCTTCACAAGCATGTGCCTTAACTGCTAGGCCATCTCTCCAGCCTTAAATGATTTTTTTCAAGAGAGACAGACAGACAGAGAATCCCCTCCTTTTTTTGAGGTAGGGTCTTACTCTACCCCAGTCTGACCTGGAATTCACTAAATAGTTTCAGGCTGTCTCAAACTTAGCTATCCTCCTACCTCTGCCTCCTCGGTACTGGGATTAAGGGCATGAGCCACCACACTTAGCAAGTTTAAAAATTCTTTTTTTTTTTTTTTTTAAGGTAGGGTCTCAATCTAGCCCAGGCAGACAAGACACTATTTAGTCTCAGGGTGGCCTTGAACTCACGGTGTCCTTCTATCTCTGCCTCCCAAGTGTGCTGCGATTAAGGCGTGCACTACTATGCCTGGCTAAAAAAATTTAAAAACAATTATGATGGGGCTGAAGAGATGGCTTAGCAATTAAAGCATCTGCCTACAAAGCCAAAGAACCCAGATTCGATTCCCCAGGACCCACATTAGCTAGATGCACAAGGTAGTGCATGCACCTGGAGTTCATTTGCAGTGGCTGGAGGCCATGGCACACCCATTCTCTCTCTCTCTCTCTCTCTTAAGTAAATAAAATTTTAAAAAAAATAGTTATGATCCAAAACAAGAGTAGAGGGCTGAAGAGACAACTTAGTGGTTAAGGCACTTGCCTGCAAGGCCAAAGGATACAGGTTCAATTACCCAGTACCAGTGTAAAGATGGATGCACAAGATGGTACATGCATCTGGGTTAGTTTGCAGTGACTGGAGGCCCTGGAACACCCATTCTCTCTATATCTGCCTCTTTCTCTCTCTATCCAATCAATCAACCAATAAATAATAAACGAACAAATAAGTAAAATACAGAATAAGAGCAGAATATTGAAGAGCTGGAGAGATGGCTTACTGGTTAAGGCATTTGCCTGCAAAGCCAAAGGACCTCAGTTTGATTCCCCAGGACCCATATTAGCTAGATGCACAAGGTGGCTCATGCATCTGGAGTTCATTTGCAGTGGCTGGAGGCCCTGGTGCACCTATTCTTTTCTCTCCCTCTCCCTCTGTGTCTGCCTCTCTTTCTCTCTCTCAAATAAACAAGTAAAAATAAAATATTTTTTAAAAAGAGTAGAATTTTGAAGACAGCAGCAAGAATGACACTGTCTACCTTGCTAACAAATAGTGTGTAAGACTAAAAGAAGTTTATGTAACAGAATAGAGATCATAAACCAAAACATACATAGCATTAAAAATGTAAAACAGTGAAAGCAATGCGCAACCAGCAGTTTTCCCCTTAAAAGTCAATGGACAAATACCCCAAACTAGGGAGTAAGTAGAACTGCCTAGATAAACATCAAAGCATTAAAATAAATCACACCTCAAGAACAAAGTGGGGTGGTAAAAAAAGGAAATGTCACCCAATTATTCCAGAAGATGTAGAAACACCAGTTACTAGGTAGAGATTATGACAATGGTTTATTTGATAAAAATTTACTATATGTTGTGTATGTGCGTGCAATGTGTCTTCACATATATGTAGATGCACATGTGTGCATGTGTGTGTGGAGGACAGAGATGAGTGTTGGGTGTGCTTCTTGATTGCCCTCCATCTTATTTACTGATCTAGGATCTCATTTGAAACCAGCCTGCCCTGAGGAGCCTCTGACTCTACCTCCCAAGTGCTAAGATTATAGACAGGCTGCCATTCCCTACTGGCATTTACATGTGTGTTGCGGATCTAAATTCAGGTCCTCGTGCTTATGCAGCAAATGCTTTACTGACTGAACCATCTCCCTAGCCCAGCAAAAAAAATTTAATAGGAAGGAAACTTTACAAGACACCAGAAAATAACACTTTCAACCATCTCTCACTGTCAGATATAAATAAATTAATACATGGTTAATATGGAGTGATGAATAAAATATAATTTAGAAATAGAGAAAGGGGCTGAAGAGATGGCTTAGTGGTTAAGGCACTTGCCTGTGAAGCCTAAGAACCTATGTTCAACTCCCCAGAACCCACGTAAGCCAGATATACATGGTGGTGCATGCATCTGGCGTTCATTTGCAGTGGCTAGAAGCTCTGGCATACCCATTCTCTCTCTCTCTCACTCTTTCTCTCTCTCTCTAAATAAAAAAGAAAAGAAAGGAAGTAGAGGTAAAAACCCACCATCTCTTCTTTTCTGGTTTGATTTTTAGCCTACATTTTTTTGGCCTCTAGCATTTAGGAAAAGTATGCAGAGAGTTGGGGAGAAGGCTAGGCGACTAAAGGAGCTTGTTGCAAAGTCTGACAGCCCAAGTTCAACTTCCCTGTACCCATGTAAAGCCTGTGGCACAGTTGGTTTGAAGTGGCAAGAGGTCCTGGTGTGCTCATTCTATCTCTCTCTCAAAAATAAGTATGCAGTAGAAATCATGATGTAGAGATAGCTTAAAAGTTATAATAGCAGGGCTGGATTGAACCTAGGGCTTTGTGCATGCTAGACAAGTCTTCTACCACCAAACTATATCCTTGGACCCTGACTTTATTTATTTATTGGCAGTAAGGAAATAAAGCAGTCAAAGGCATGGTCCACCACACCCAGCTAAATATTTAGTATACTCTTGATAAGAGCTTGCCCCTATTATTTTCAAGTATAAACTAAGTAGTACACTGTAGAATACAAAAATAAATGATCGGGGCTGGAGAGGTTTAGCAGTTAAGGTACTTGCCTGTGAAGCCTAATGACCAGGTTTGATTCCCCAGGATCCACAGAAGCCAGATACACAAGGTGGCACATGTGTCTAGAGTTCATTTGCAATGGCTGGAGACCCTGGTGCATACATTCTCTCTCTCAAATAAATAAATAATTTTTTTTTTCGAGGTACGGTCTTGCTCTAGCCCAGACTGACCTGGAATTCACTATGTAGTCTCAGGCTGTCCTTGAACTCACAGCAAACCTCATACCTCTGCCTCATAAGTGCTGGGATTAAAGGTGTATGCCTCCACACCTAGCATTATACAACTTTAATACAGAAATTTTTCTTTTTATTTTTTTTTGTTGTTGTTTTTGAGGTAGGGTCTCACTCTAGCTCAGGCTGACCTGGAATTCACTATGTAGTCTCAGGGTGGCCTCAAACTCACAGCAATCCTCCTACCTCTGCCTCCCGAGTGCTGGGATTAAAGGTGTGTACTACCATGCCCAGCAGAAATTTTTGTTTGTTTGTTTTTTTGTTTTTGTTTTTCCAGATAGGGTTTCACTCTAGCCCAGGCTAACCTGGAATTTACTATGTACTCTCAGGGGTCCTCGAACTCATTAAGATCCACCTACCTCCTCCTCCTGAGTGCTGGGATTAAAGGCGTGCGCCACCACGCCCGGCAGAAATTTCTTTTTTTTAAAAAAATATTTTGGGCTGCAGAAATGGCTTAGTGGTTGAGGCGCCTGCCTGCAGAGCCAAAGGACCCAAGTTCAAATGCCCAGAAGCCATGTAAACCAGATTCACATGGTGGCATTTCATTTGCAGCAGCTGGAGGCCCTAGTGTGCTGATTCTCTCTCATTCAAATAAATAAATAAAAATAAAAAATTTTTAATTTTTTATTGGATTTTATTCTATCTAGCCCAGGTTGACCTGGAATTCACTATGTAGTCACCATGCTTGGCTCTCAAAAGTACACCATTTTCTCAGCATTAAATAGCCTCTTTAATTACAGTATATCCCTTCTTTCTTTCTTTTCTATTAATTTAATTTCTTTGTTTGTTTTTGTTTTTCAAAGTAGGGTCTCACTCTGGCCCACTCTGACCTGGAATTCACTAGTAGTCTCAAACTGGCCTCCAACTCACGGCGATCCTCCCACCTCTGCCTCCTGAGCATTGGGGTTAAAGGCGTGCACCACTATGCCTGGCTCTCAATACTACCTTTTAGTTTAGTTTAGTTTAGTTTTGTTTTTTGAGGTAGGGTCTCACTTTAGCCCAGGCTGACCTGGAATTCACTTGGTAGATTCAGGGTGGCCTCAAACTCACTGCAATCCTCCTACCTCTGCCTCCAGTGCTGGGATTAAAGGTGTGTACCACCATGCCTGGCTCTAGTTTTAGTTTCAAATATCCTCTTTAATTGCAATAGATCCCCTCTTTCTTTCTTTTGTTATTTTTATTTTTTATTTTTGGTAGCTGAGGCTGGCCTTGAGCTCTTGATTCTTCTGCCTCCATCTGCCATGTGTTGAAATTATGGGCATAAGCCA
Organism: Orientallactaga sibirica; assembly: GCA_036365145.1. Taxonomy (NCBI): domain Eukaryota; kingdom Metazoa; phylum Chordata; class Mammalia; order Rodentia; family Dipodidae; genus Orientallactaga; species Orientallactaga sibirica. Next base: position 46,726,697 of record JAEOAD010000005.1, on the reverse strand, counting down.
TCATATCTGGTTCTTTTTAAAAGAAAAAAAAGGTGTTAGTTATAAAAAAAAAAAAAGGAAGGAAAACATGAGGCCAAAGAGAAACTAAACCTGCCGGAGGAAGCCAGAAAGGCCATGATAAGCACAACTCTGAAGGGAGGGGGAGTCTGGACTGTGTATCTCAGGCAAAGACAATTAAAACTCATCACCGTAGCCGGGCGTGGTGGGGCATGCCTTTAATGCCAGCACTGGGGAAGCTGAGGTAGGAGAATCACCATGAGTTCCAGGCCACCCTGAGAACACAGAATGAATTCCAGGTCAGCCTGGGCTAGAGTGAGACCCTACCTTAAAAAACAAACAGGCGTGGTGGCGCACACCTTTAATCCCAGCACTTGGGAGGCAGAGGTAGGAGGATCGCCATGAGTTCAAGGCCACCCTGAGACTACACAGTGAATTCCAGATCAGCCTGAGCTATGGTGAGACCCTACCTGGAAAAACAAAACAAAACAAAACAAATCATGTTATTGCAGATGTTGAAGTATAGGTTGCATGGGGAGAATAGTTGGAGGGACTGGCTTTTCAAGGCTACAAAGCTTATTTTGCTTTTTTTTTTTAGATTTTATTTTAACTTATTTATTTATTAGAGACAAAGAGGGGGAGAGAGAGTGAAAGTGGATGCACCAGGGCCTCCAGCCTCTGCAAACGAACTCCAGACACATGTGCCACCATTGTGCATCTGGCTTATGTGGGATCTGGAGAATTGAACCAGGGTCCTTAGGCTTCACAGGCAAACGCCTTAACTGCTAAGCCATCTCTCCAGCCCTATTTTTCATTTTTAAAATTTAATTTATTTGCAAGCAGAGAGAGAAAGAGAAGCAAAGAATGGGTGTACCAGGGCCTCTTGCCACTACAAACAGCCTCCAGACACATGCCCCACCCTGTGCAACTGGCTTCACATGGGTGCTGGGGAATAGAATCCTGGCCAACAGGGTTTGCATGCAAGTGCCTTTAACCACTGAGCCATCTCCCAGTTTTCCATACGTGGTTGTATAGTAAGTCACCATGGGTCAGCCAGGGCTAGAGTGGTGAGAGACCCTATCTCAGAACTGCCCCTGCCCCCTGCGCAAAAAAAAGGGAATTGACAGTGATTAATTCAACCCTGTATGTCTGAAGGGAGTGATCATAAGTGACAAAAATCAGAAGGAAGATACAACAAAGTACCACAAAATTTCAGAGGAGAGAAATGATTTGTCAAAAGGGCTTGAAGCACACAAAAGATGCTCATCTAGCATGCTCAAGGCCTTGCTTTTACAACCCAGTAACACAAAGAAAATGTAAGAAATAAATAAAAGATGCTATATCTTTACTTCAGCTTTTTAGTTTTTTTAAAATTTATATATTAGCCGGGTGTGGTGGTGCACACCTTTAATCCCAACACTCAGGAAGCAGAGGTAGGAGAATCGCAATGAGTTCAAGGCCACCCTGAGAGTACATAGTGAATTCTAGGTCAGCCTGGACTAGGACTAGAGTAAAACACTACCAAAAAAACAAAAACAAAACAAAATTGATATACTTATTTATGTATAAGCATTCAGAGTCAGAGGTGGGGAGGAAAGAAAGAGAATGGGCACACCAGGGCCTCTTGACACTGCAAATGAACTTCAGATACATGTACCACTTTGTGTGTCTGGCTTTTTATGTGTGTACTGGGGAATTAATCCTGAACCTACAGGTTTTGCAAGCAAGCACCTAAACAGCTGAGCCATCTCCCCAACCTAGTGTGTGCTTTTACATCAATTGACTTCTTTTAATAATTCAGTGATGTGTAAACTATGTTTTATTTCTTTTCCTAACATGACATCTTTACTTCTAGCTTTTGTTTTTTAAGGTAGGCTTTCACTCCATCCCAAGCTGAATGGACTCACCCCATAGCCCCAGACTGGCCTCACCACAATCCTCTTACCAAGTGCTGTGATCAAAGGCATGTGCCACTATGCCTGACTCATGACATCTTAACACAATGTATTATCACAATGTGATCATTTATAATTAACTGTTAGGCAGCTAAGTAGAAATGCCCAAGTGTTTAGATACAAATGTTAACTATTCCCCATCCCCAATAATTTAGTAAAATGAAAGAGATCTTAGGAGGTTAGTTCATTTTTATACTATTCAGCAGGCAAGAAAAGATTAAAGTGAGACAAGTGTGATGGCGCCCACCTTTAATCCCAGCACTCAGGAGGCAGAGGTAGGAGGATCACTCTAAGCTTGAGGCCAACCTGGGACTACAGACTGAGTTCCAGGTCAGCCTGGGTTAGAGTGAGACCCTACCTCAAAAAACAAAAAGAAAAAAAGAAAAGAAAGAAAGAAAAGATCCAAGTGGAGAAAATAAGTAGCTATTACAGTATAATGGTTTCTAAGCAAAACTATAATTACTAATTTGAATTTTTGCTCTTTTATGATTACTAATTTGAATCTCAATTTAAAAAATCACTATCCAAACATTCTTGTTACTTACATATTAAATCTAAGTTTAAAATGCTTTATTTTGGTGCAAGGGTTACGCTTTGGTAGATAACCTTGCTGTGCAAGCATGAGGACAACAGTTTGGACCCCTAGAACCCACAAAAATGCTGCCTGTAATTCCAGTGCTCAGAAGGCAGAGATAGGAGCTGGAGAAAAACTGACTAGCCAGACAGGTGGATCAGTGAATTCTGGGTTCAAGGAAAAGACTTTGCCTCAGTAAATAAGAGTGAACAAGGACAGCCAATGTCAACCTTTGGCCTCCACATGCACAACCACATAATATGAACACACATATATGTATGAAAAGAAATATTTTATTTCCTCTCTGTATATATCTTTTTTTTTTTTTTTTTTTTTTTTTGTTTTTCCAGGTAGGGTTTCACTCTAGCTCAGGATGACCTGGAATTCACCATGTAGTCTCAGGGTGGCCTTGAACTAATGGCAATCCTCCTACCTCTGCCTCCTGAGTGCTGGAATTAAAGACATGCGCCGCCATGCTGGCTGTACATATCTTAGTTTGTGGCTCTATGTAAATTTTTAAAAGTGATTTCTTCTTAAATATTGAATTTCACAAGTTAAAATTCCTATAGTCCTCTAAGGGACTTAGCTACAGAAAACGAGAAAAACAAGCTGGTGTGGTGATATACATCTTTAATCCAGCAGTCAGGAGGCAGAGGCTTGAGGATTATTGGGTCAGCCTGTATCTCATAGACTACATAGGGAGACCCCAAAAAATCAGAAAAAAATAAAAACAGGCATTTAGCTTGAAATATGCAGGCTGGTTATGATGGTCTGATTCCTTTAAAATTGAATGTTTAATTTACTTTGTATCTGTTAAGATTAAAAATAGTAAGAAGTCTCTTTATCTATCTCAAATAAATAAATAAATAAATAAATAAATAAATAAATAAAAAAATATTTTTAAAAAAATGGAATGGAGAAATGGTTTAGTGGTTAAGGCACTTGCCTGAGAAGACTAAGGCCCAGGCTCAATTCCCCAGAACCCACATAAGCCAGATGCACATGGTGGTACATGAGTCTGGAGTTCATTTACAGTAGCCAGAGGCCCTGGTATGTGCGCACTCTCTCTCTCCTAAATAAATAAATAAATAAATAAATAAATAAATAAATAAATAAATAAAAATTTTAAAAAACAACAACAGTAAACTGAACATGGTGGCACATGCTTTTAATCCCAGCACTCAAGAGGCAGAGGTAGAAGGATTATTGTAAGTTCAAGGCCAGGCTGAGACTACATAGTAAATTCCAGGTCAAGCCTGGGGTAGAGTGATACCCTACCACAAAAAAAAAAAAAAGCTGGGTGTGGTGTCACATGCTTTTAATCCCAGCACTCAGGAGGCAGAGGTAGGAGGATTACCATGAGTTTGAGGCTACCCTGAGACTATAGAGTGAATTCTAGGTCAGCCTGGGCTAGAGTGAGACCCTACATTGATAAACCAAAAAGAAAGAAAGAAAGAAAGAAAGAAAGAAAGAAAGAAAGAAAGAAAGAAAGAAAGAAAGAAAGAAAGAGAGAGAAAGAAAGAAAGAGAAAGAGAGAGAGAAAGAGAGAAAGAGGGAAAGAAAGAGAAAGAGGAAAGGAGGGAGGGAGGAAGGCAGGCAGGCAGGCAGGCAGGCAAAGCCAGAGACAGTGATAATATGCCTGTGGTCCCAGCACTCCAGAGGCTTCAGAAGAAGGATGATTTTAGCCCTGGAGTTAGTTAAGGCCAGCATAAGCAAAGCAGGGAGACCTTGTCTCAACAAAAAGTGGGGGGGGGGAGGGGCAGGAAAACTGAATATCTGCTGGTTAGTAGAAAACTGCTAGAGGGGCTGGAGATATGGCTCAGCAGTTAAGGAACTTCCCTGCAAAACCTAAAGACCCAGATTCGATCCCCCAGTATCCATGTAAAACCTAATGCACTAGGTGGTGCACCTGTCTGGAGTTTGCAGTGGCTGGAGGACCTGTTGCACCCATTCTCTCTCTCTCTCTGCCTCTCTCTCTCTCTCTTTCTTTCTTTCTTTCTTTCTTTCTTTCTTTCTTTTCTTTCTTCTCTCTCTCAAATAAATAAATGAAATATTTTTAAAGAAAACTGCTAGAAATTGCTTAGGTTAGAAAGACTATAGATACTACATACCTGAAAGTAATTTAGAAATCAATCCTTAAGGAAGGTCATCAATACACTCTCTCTCTTTTTTTACTTCAATAAAAGTTGTTCTAAGCCCATTTTTCTTAAATCATAGGAGTAAAGATAGTAACATATACATCACTTTGTGATTTCAATAGTCTATTTTATTAGCATACACTAAATGAGATATGTTCATAAACCTTTTTTTGTAGAGGGTATTATTGGAGATAAAACCCAATGCCTCATGGATGCTAGGCAAGTATTTTACCATTAAGCAATAGCTCCAACCATGATGCTGTTTTTAAATACTACAAATTACTGATATTCTTTATTTTAGAGAACACAGATACTATAATATATAATTATGAAATGAAGGTACTTAATATATACAAGTGAAAAGATATGAGGACATAACCAGAGATTATAAACTTAAATCCTTTAAACAGTATACACTCCGTCTTATAATCACTGGGGCTGGACATGGTGGCTCACACCTATTATCCCAGCATTTGTGAGGCTGAGGCTTGAGTGCTGCTGTGAGCTTGAGGCGAGCCTGGGCTGCACACAGCATGAAACCCTATCTAAAAGTCAAAAGAGCCGGGTGTGGTAGTGAACGCCTTTAATCCCAGCACTTGGGAGGCAGAGGTAGGAGGATCGCTGTGAGTTCAAGGCCGCCCTGAGACTACATAGTGAATTCTAGGTCAATCTGGGCTAGAGTAAAACCCTACCTCGAAAAACCAAAAAAAAAAAAAAAAAAAAAAAAAAAAAAAAGTCAAAAGAATTGGGCTGGAGATGTAGCTCACTAGCAGAGCACTTGCCTATCACTAGGCCCTAAGTTCAATCACCAATATCAGAAAAAAAAACTACAAAGGTATTTATTACTTTTTTAAGTCAAAAAATAAATTAACTATTTTTAAGTCATTTAGATTTCATTTATAAACATTTGAATAATTAATAATCCAGGTCCACATACTAATAGTTGTCTCTTCAGGTTCACCCACTATATTCCAGCGTTACATAAATGAAACTGAATAAAATTCTTTTTGAAATATATTTTATTTAGTTTTTTTGATAACTAAATATAATTCTTAAACTCCTCTCAGTAACTGAAGTAATCCTAAAAGCTTTTACCAAAACAGCAAACATTATTATTATTATACTAGTTTTTAGCTAAAGAATTGTCAAGTAGAAGAAGCTGGGTATGATAACACACATTTGTAATCTCAGCACTGAAAAAGCAGGAGGATTGTCATAAGTTTGGGTACAGCCTGATCTACAAAGTGATTTCCTGGTCCACCTGAGCTAGAAAGAGCCTATCTGAAAAATAATAAAATAAAATAAAATAAAATAAAACCTGTCAAGTAGAAAATGAATGTTAGACAAAATTTTCTACTTTAATACATACCTCAATTACAGGTACAATATAACTGCGTATAGATTTATTAATGAGGTGAAGAAGTATAAATTTTCAGGAAAATAATTCATAACTAACCTCTCTGTACTCCTAAGATGGCAGGGGAGGTCTCTTGCGAAGTTCTGTCAGGTTCCTGGGGAGGCACAACCATGGCAAGTGTATGCATTGGTACACGGGGAACCTAAAAAGTCAACTCAGAAAAAAGTCATCTCAGATCAAAGAATATAACATAGGTCCAGAACTAAAAGATATATTGTTTTCTTCATTTTTCTTCTTTTTCTTTTTTGCTTTGTTTTGTTTTTCGATGTAGGGTCTCACTCTAGCTCAGGCTGACCTGGAATTCACTATGTAGTCCCAGGGTGGCCTCGAACTCTCAGCGATCCTCCTACCTCTGCCTCCCGAGTGCTGGGATTAAAGGCATGTGCCACCATGCTCGGCCACCTTTTTTCTTTTTGTGTGTGGGTGTCCATGAATGTGGAGACCATAAGACAACCTCCACTGTAACCTTTACATATACTATCTACCTCTTGTGAAGAGTCTCTTACTGGCCTGGAGATCACCAATTAGGGATATGCCGGTTTCCACCTCTCTAACACTGGAATATCAAGTGCATAACACCAGGACTCAGAGATCAAACTCAAGGTTCCCAATGCTTGCAAGGCATCTCTCCAGCCCCATTTTATTTCTTAAAAGTTTAAAAAAATTTTAAAAGCTTTCACCAAGGAATAATCTCTGAGAATACTGACAAAGATGACTCAGATAGTCTGTAAAATAGTCAATGATTTAAGTTAAATGATATTAATATTATTCTCTTGCTCAAGAAAAAAAGGCCTTGCTAGTTTCAATTATACCAAGCAGTACAAATCACATAATCAATATACACTGGCCAATTTACCTTTATTCAAATTCCACATGAGTAAAAGAGAAAATAAAAATTCTACATATTTGCTGAATTATGATATACTAGGAGTTTCCAGAATAAGTTTGTAGAAAATCATTAAAGATTTCACTAAACAAAAACTTTCATTTTAAAGAAACTCAATCATAAATAAAGTTCATCTTATCTTACCTGAGATTGATCTTGTGAAGGAGGGGTAGGCTGAGACACATCTGTGGTAGAACCTGACAGAACATTATGTGGGTAATCCAACAGATAAGAAACAACGTTAGTATGGCCACCCTTTGCAGCTTCAATGAGCATTGTTGAGCCATCCTATGAAAGAAATGACAACAGAGTTAATTCTCTGTACATTTCTTACAATTTGATTTTTAAACACATTGAATTGCTTAGTAACTAATATCATATCAAATCAGGTATGTGTGTGTGTGTGTGTGTGTGTGTTTGGAGATAGGATTGCCTTAAATACAAGGTAATTCTCTTGTCTCAGCCTCCTGAGTGCAAGGATTATAGGTGGGTGAACTCATTTAAATAGTAATAAAGCCGGGAGTGGTGGCGCATGCCTTTAATCCCAGCATTCGGGAGGCAGAGGTAGGAGGATCGCTGAGAGTTCGAGGCTGCCCTGAGACTACAAAATGAATACCAGGTCAGCCTGAGCTAGAGTGAGACTCTACCTCGGAAAAGCAAAAAACAAAATTAAATAAATAAATAAAATAGCAATAAATATTAAAGCACTAAAAAAAAAAAAATCAAACAGCCAGGCATGGTGGCACACATATTTAATCCCAGCACTTGGAAGGCAAAGGTAGGGAGACTGCTGTGAGTTCAAGGCTAGCTTGGGACTACAGAACAAATTCCAGGTTAGCCTGGACTAGAGTGAGCCCCTATATCAGAAAAAAAAAATTAAAGTATATATATATGTGTGTGTGTGTGTGTGTGTGTGTGTGTGTGTGTATAAATGTATGCCAGGCATGGTGACACACGCCTTTAATCCCAGCACTCAGGAGGCAGAGGTAGGAGGATCACCATGAGTTCGAGGCCACCCTGAGACTATATAGTGAATTCCAGGTCAGCCTGAGCTAGAGTGAGACTCTATCTTGAAAAACCAAAAAAAAAACCTAACAATAAATATATATATATATATATATATCTCTGAGAGAGGGAAAGAGGCAGAAAGAGAGTACAAGAAAGATAAGAGAGAGGGAGAGAATGGCCATGCCAGGGCCTCAAGCCACTACAAATGAACTCCAGACGTATATGCCACCTTATGCATCTGGCTTTACATGGGTACTGGGGAATCAAACTAGGGTCCTTAGGCTTTGAGGCAAACACCTTAACCACTGAGCCATCTCTCCAATCCCCCTTTTTCTGTTTTCGAGGCAGCATCTCACTGTAGGTCAGGCTGGAATTCACTATGTATGGCCTCAAACTCATGGCAGTCCTCCTATCTCTGCCTCCCAAGTGCTGGGATTAAAGGTGTGCACCACCACACCCAGCTCCTATTTTTTAATTATGTGTGTATCTGTATGTATGTGCTGATGTGTATTGTGTATGAGCATGTAAATGCCATAGTGCATATATAGAGGACTGAAGACCACCTTGGGGATATTGTGCTCTCCCTCAACCCTGCTTGAGACAGGGTCTCCTTGTTTTGTTTTTGTCTCTTGACTTTGTGTGCACTAGTCTATCTGGCCCATGAACTTCTGGATTCTCCTGGCTCTGCCTCCCATTGCCATAAGCATGTTGGCATCACAGGTGCATGTGCCACTTTGTGTCTAGCTTTAAATGGTTGTTAGGAACTTCAATTCAGGCACTCAGGCTTTCAAGTACCTTTAACTACCGAGTTTGTCTATCCAGCCTTAAGCATATCTTTAAAATATATATATTATTGTTTTGGTTTATAATTTTTAAAAATACTTGTGTGGGGCTGGAGAAATTGCTTAGCAGTTAAGCTCTTGCCTGTGAAGCCTAAGGACACAAGTTCAAGACATGATTCCCCAGGACCCATGTAAGCCAGATGCATAAGGTGGCGCATGCATCTGGAGTTCGTTTGCAGTGGCTGGAGGACCTGGTGCGCCCATTCTCTCTCTATCTGCCTCTTTCTCTGCCTGTTGCTCCCACATAAGTAAACAAACAAACAAAATTTTAAAAAATACTTGTGTGGGAGCCAGGCATGGTGGCGCACGCCTTTAATCCCAGTACTCGGGAAGCAGAGGTAGGAGGATTGCCATGAGTTCGAGGCCACTCGGAGACTACATAGCTAATTTCAGGTCAGCCTGGACCAGAGTGAGACCCTACCTCGAAAAACCAAAAAAAAAACAAACCAAAAAAAACAAGTTGTGTGGGGAGGGGTGGTTTGTGGTGCATATGTAGAGGTCAGAGGAGAATGTTGGGCATGTGCCATGGTATATACATGTGGACAGGACAACTTTGAGATGTCTGTGCTCTACTTTCTTGAGAGAGAGTCTCTTGCCACTGAAAACGAACAGACTAGCTGGCTCAAGAGCTTCAGATTATCCTGGATCTGCCTCCCATTGTTAAAGGTGCATTGTGATCACAAATATGTCACTTCTTATAGGAAATTGAACCTGGGCCAGAAGGTTTTGTAAGCAAGTGCCTTTAACCACTGAGCCATCTACAGAGCCCCTAGTTTTACTTTTTGAGTCGCAGCTTTTTTTTTTTTTTTGAGGTAGGGTCTCACTCTGGCCCAGGCTGACCTGGAGTTAACTATGTAGTCTCAGGGTGGCCTCAAACTCATGGTGATCCTCCTACCTTTGCCTCCCTAGTGCTGTGATTAAAGGCATGTGCCACCACGCCCAGCGAGACACAATCTTACTATGTGATCTAGGTTAGCCTTGAACTGGCAATCCTACTGCCTCAGCCTCCTCAGTATTCGGATTACAGGCATGGACCACCATGCTCAACTGATGCTACTAATACACTGTTGTTAAGTAGAATACCTTGAGTCGATGAGTAGGGTCAGCTCCATGAGCCAAGAGTAGCTCAACCACTGCTAGGTGGCCTCCTGCACATGCCAGTGACACTACAGTGTGATCATTATTGGCTGTAGCCCTATTCACATTGGCACCTTCAAAACACAAAAACAGAAAAAAAAGAAAAAAAAGCACAACATAGCAGTATTAGTAAATGTTGAAATCAAGACAATAGCATTTTCAAGATTTTTAAGTGTAACATAGATATGAAACAATATACAAATTATAAGTAAATAGCTTAAAATTTTTTCATGAAATGAACACTATTTAAGTAGCACCCAGATCAAGAATCTGAACATTACTGGGTGTGATGGCACAGGTCATTAATCCCAGCACTCAGGAGGCAGAGGTAGGAGGATCACCATGAGTTCAATGCCGCCCTCAGATTACATAGTGAATTCCAGATCAGCCTGGGCTAGAGTAGACCCTACCTGAAAGAAAGAAAGAAAGAAAGAAAGAAAGAAAGAAAGAAAGAAAGAAAGAAAGAAAGAAAGAAAGAAAGAAATTGGACATTATCCACATACCGTAAGACCCATCGTGTGCCACCTTTCAGTCATTCCCCTGAACAGTAACTAGTTTTAGTTTTTGAATTTTAATTATTTTACAGGGTTTCTTTTTTTTAATACTGTTTTTAAAAATACTTTATTTGTTTGAGAGAGAGAAAGAGAGATAGAGAAAGAAAGAATAGGTGCACCAGGGCCTCCAGCTACTGCAAACAAACTCCAGTCACATGCACCACCTTGTGCATCTGGCTTATGTGGGTACTGGGGAATTGAACCTGGGTCTTTAGATTTCACAGGCAAGTGCTTTAACTGCTAAGCCATTTTATATGAGTAGAATCATATAATGTACTCTTTTGTGTCTGGCTTCTTTTATATAATATTTATTTGTAAGATTCATCCACATTGCTGCACGTAGTTGGAGTTTGTTCATTCAAGAAATGGAAAAATCACCAGGCATGGTAGCACACAACTTTAATCCCAGCACTTGGGGGACAGAGGATTGCCATGAGTTTGAGGCCATCCTGAAACTACATAGTGAGTTACAGGTCAGCCTGGCTTAGAGAGAAACCCTACCTCGAAAAACAAAACAAAACAAACAAGAAAGAAAGAAAGAAAGGAAGGAAGGAAGGAAGGAAGGAAGGAAGGAAGGAAGGAAGGAAGGAAGGAAGGAAGGAAGGGAGAGAAAAAAATAAAGAAACTAAAATTAGTAAATATATACAAGTTAATGTAAACATCAAAATATGCCACTGTATTTAATTCTCAAAATACAGCTTTAATTTACTTATAGAAAATGGCAATGTAGCCAGGTTTCAAAGTAGAGAAAATAATTTCTTATCAATTTTTGTTTACTTTGAAAAGAATTTTTTTGTTTGTTTTGTTTTTTGAGGGAGGGTCTCACTGTAGCTCAGGCTGTACTGGAATTCACTCTGTATTCTCAGGGTAGCCTTGAACTCATGGTGATCCTCCTACCTCTGCATCCCGAGTGCTGGGATTAAAGGCATGTGCCACCAGCCCTTCTCAAGAAAAAAATCTGCTCAAGAAAAAATTTTTAAACAACATTTAAGAGAAATAAAATTCTTTATTTTGTATACTTTTAAAAGTCAGAGGGGGGCTGGAGAGATGGCTTAGCCATTAAGGTACTTGCCTGCAAAACCAAAGGACCTAGATTCAAATCCTCAGAACCCACATAAGCCAGATACATAAGGTGGTCCAAGTACCTGGAGTTCATTTGCAGTGGCGGTATGCCCTGGCGTGCCCATTCTCTCTCTATTGTCTCTCCTCTCCCTGACTCTTTCTTTCTCTCTCTCTCTCTCTCTCAAATAAATAAATAAAGTTTTAAAAGAGTCAGAAGGTACTAGGGAGATAGTTCAGTGGTAAAAAGCACTTGCTTACAAAGCCTGCTGGCCCAGGTTCAGTTCCCCAGTATCATGTAAAGCCAGCTGCACAAAGTGATGCATATATCTATAATTCATTTGTAGCAAAAAGCAGGCCCTAGTATGCCTATTTTCCCTCTTTCTCTGTCTGTCAAAATTTTTCATATGGAGATAGAAGGTCAGGTACGTTTTTGTCTGTTTTTTTGAGGCTAGGTCTCATTCTCACTAGGCTGCCCTAGAGCTCACTCTGTAGCTAGAGCTTGCTTCAAGCTCAATACAGTTTTCCTCACCAGCCCCCTTGAAATTAAAGGCATATGCCACCATGTTTGGCATATTTGCCCTATTTATAATGTTCAAAACTGACTTAACAGTAGTCAGTACTTAACATTTAGCCTCTCCAAGTTTTCCAAAGCAACTATACTAATTGGTTGTGAAAACTTAAAACTCAACATTAATAAATTCCTAGTAAGCACTTCACAAATGATATACTTGCTACATAAAATACACTAACAAAGGACCAGAATACAATACTTGAAAAAGTATGTAAAGTAGCCATCACACAATTTACAACTGTTTATATCTTCGTTCCCAAAATAGCAGTCTCTTGGAAATGATCACTTGTACAATTCTTTACCTTTGCTAATTAGAAACTGCACAGTGCACAGATGTCCAGCTCTAGCAGCTTTCATCAAAGGTGTTCTACCACCTTCAGATTCATGCTCCTATTAAGGAAATAGAAAACAAAATCATTATTGACAACTGATTAAAAATCTATTTTAAGCACTTCATACTAATGATATAAGAAAGAATAATTTACTATTAACTCAATGTAGAAACTTATGCTACCTACTCCAGTTTCTCCAATATGGAGAATTTCAGATTACACTATGCTATAGCTTTTTTAAAAAATACTTTATTTATTTGTTTATTTGAGAAAGAGAGAAAAGAGGCAGAAAAAGAGTGAGAGAAGGAGAGAATGGGCATGCCAGGAGCTCCAGCCACTACAAACAAACTCCAGACAAGTGTGCAACCTTGTGCATCTGGTTTATGTGGGTACTGGGGAAATTAAACCTGGGTCCTTAGATTGCACAGGTAAACGGCTTTACCACTAAACCATCTCTCCAATCCCTATAACTTTTCTTATGAGTAAGTTCAAATTTCCATACCAAAATATAATCATTATAGATAATATTAATGCTTAGTTTTGTCCCCAAGAAAAAACTGCATGTTTCAAAATCTCTAATTAAAAAGATATTTTTCCTAAGTATTCATCTAAACTGTGAAAAAGTAAACTTAATCCTGTAAGGTGATTAGAAGGATCCTGATTGTTTATTAGAAGCCATTGAGAATCCTATCAAAGGTTGGAAATAAACCACTAAAGAAATACATGATATTTAGGAGTAATGGGAAATAAATCTATACCAATGGAAGAAATTTCATTAAGACTAGACATTAAGTCGGGCATGGTGGTGCATGCCTTTAATCCCAGCACTCGGGAGGCAGAGGTAGGAGGATTGCCGAGACCCTACCTTGCAAAAAAAAAAAAAAATAAATAAATAAATAAAATAAAAAGAGTAGACATTAAATACATTAATAGTGAAAGGCAAAAGATAAAGTCTAGGAAGTTTGATGATGAAACAGCTTGCAACCAGGCCTTATAACAAATGGCACTAAGAGGAATGTATACAGAGAATTGCAACCTCTTACTACATTCACCAAAGTACTGAAATGTAGCTGATAGTTTGTTTCCATAAGGATTATGGTAAGATGTAGGCATAGGAGCCACGCCAAATCAGATCAGGGAGGGATTTAAGCAAAACTACACTCTTCAACAGAAAAGAGCAGAATATTTTTTTCTGGGAAGCCCAATCCACAGCAGCCACAAGCTGCCGCTGCCCTGAACCACCAAGCCACCCCGTGCCACCGTGGCCCCAACCCACCAGGTGTGCCTAGAAGCAGCAATAGAGACCAAACAAGGGGACTTTCCAACCTCATCAGTCTCCTTGCAGAGCCCAGAAATCTAAAAAAAAGTCTGCTGAGCTACTGAAAGAGATACAGGGGAACAGTGTGAGCAACTACAGGCTTCCTGAACTCGCCCATCCCCCAACCATCAGAACCAGGAACCACCAGCATCCAGCTCCCAGTGGCAGCAGCAGCATATCCAGCACAGCAGAGACAAGCTCAAGCTCCACAGCTTAGGGAATGAGGTGGGCACTCAGCATTGGTGAGTTTGGAAGCCACACCAAAAGGTAACAAGGCTGGCTGACCAAAAAAAAAAAAAAAAAAAAGGTAGATAGGCCTGCATTGGAAGTGCTAATCTCTCTTTCCAGGTCAGGGCAGGTTATGGGTTATATATTTGTGATTGGCTTTACCATTTTCAAATAAGCTGAACATGGGGTATTGAATATTGCTGCCTGTAATACTTTTGGAGTTAGAGGGCCTTTATCTTTTGCTTTTGTCATTATTGGGGGCAGGGTCTGATCCAGACCCAGGCTGACCTGAAACCCAGGTCAGAACAAAATCCTCTACCTCCTAGCTGACAGGATTAAGGGTGTAGAGCAACACACACCCTTACGGATTTTGACCTTATAAGACTATTTGTTTTAATTCCCACACTTGTATACTCTGTGCTCGTTTTAGTTGAATGTGTATTTTGCTGAGTTGAAATTTAGAACTTGCCAGTAAATTGTTCCACCAGTCCACTACAATACTTGCTTAAAAAGCAAATTCAACAGCTAGGATTACATCTGAAGTTGGATTTGGGTACAAGTACTATACTTGGCACCTTAAACTCATATCCTGAAAGTATATAAAGGTGGATCACCACATCTAAGAACACTGAAGATAAATAGAAAACCTAAGCATCAAATCAATCCAGGATGCAAACGTCACTACATTATAATACAAGAAACACAAAGAATCGAGGCAATGCAATCCCACCAAAAATTACAAATCCATCAGAATTGTTCACCAATGAGAATGTTTTAGATGAAATTCCTGACAAAGATTTCAAAAGAATGATGTTATCTATACTCAAAAAATGAAAGAAGAAATGAAAGGAATCAGAGAAGAAAACAAAGGAATTAAAGAAGAAAACAAACTCTTGAAAGAGAATACAGAAAACCAGTTTAATGAGATAAAAAGGTCATTACAGGACATGAGTAAGGGTTGCTATCCTAATTTCTGACAGGATAGACTTCAAACCAACATTAGTGAGGAAAGATAAAGAAGGTCACTTTATACTGATTAAAGGAACACTCCAACAGGAGGACATTACAATTCTAAACATACATACTCCTAACATGGGGCTCCCAATTTCATCAAACAAACACTATTAGACTTAAGGTCAGAGATAACTCCTAACACAATAGTAGTGGGTTACTTCAATACCCCACTCTCATCACTTGACAAGTCTACCCAGCAAAAAATAAACAGAGAGACATCTGCATTAAATGATGTCATGGAACAAATGGACCTAACAGATATATACAGAACATTCCATCCAAATGCTGCAGAATATACATTTTTCTCAGCAGCACATGGAAAACTGAAATAATCCCTTGTATGCTATCTGACCACAATGGGATTAAACTGCAAATCAGCAACAAGAAAAACTACAGAGCATACAGAAATTCATGGAGATTAAACAGTACATTATTGAACAATGTATGAGTCATTGAAGAAATTATAAAGGAAATCAAGAAATTCATAGAATCAAATGATGATGAAAATGCAACATACCAAAACCTTTGGGACACAATGAAGGCAGTCCTAAGAGGGAAATTTATAGCTCTAAGTGCCTATATTAAGAAATTAGAGAGTTCACAACTAAACAATTTAATGCTTCACCTTGAGGCCTTGGAAAGAGAAGAACAAGGCAAACCAAAAGTCAGTAGACGGGAAGAAATAATAAAGGTTAGGGCAGAAATTAACGAAATGGAAACCAAAAAAACAATCAAAAAAAGCAATGAAACAAAGAGTTGGTTCTTTGAAAGGCTAAACAAGATTGATAAACCCTTAGCAAATCTGACCAAAAGAAACAGAGAAGAGACAAAAACTGATAAAATTAGAGATGAAAAAGGTAACATCACAACAGATACCAAAGAAATTCAGAAAATCATATGGACATACTTTAAGAATATATATGCCTCTAGAGCTGGGAGTGGTGGAGCATGCCTTTAAGCCCAGCACTCGGGAGGCAGAGGTAGGAGGATGGCCGAGAGTTTGAGGCCACCCTGAGACTACATAGTTAATTCCAGGTCAGCCTGGACCAGAGTGAGACCCTACCTTGAAAAACCAAAAAAAAAAAAAAAGAATATATATGCCTCTAAGTTTGAAAGCCTGAAAGAAATGGATGATTTCCTTGATTCATATGACCTACCAAATTTAAATCAAGATGAGATAAACCATTTAAATAGACCTATAACAACTACAGAGATGCGAGCAGTTATAAAAAGTCTCCCAACTAAAAAAAGCCCGGGCCCAGATGGATTCACTGCTGAATTTTACCAGACATTCCTGGAAGAACTAACACCAATTCTTCTCAAACTTTTCCATAAAATAGAAAAGGAAGGAATTCTTCCGAAATCCTTCTATGAAGCCAGCATCACCCTGATACCCAAACTGGACAAAGACAAATAAAAAAAAGAAAATTACAGACCAATCTCCCTCATGAACATAGATGCAAAAATTCTCAACAAAATACTGGCAAACAGAATACAAGAATATATCAGAAAGATCATTCACCCCAACCAAGTAGGCTTTATCCCAGAGATGCAGGGATGGTTCAACATATGCAAATCCATAAATGAAATACACCATATAAATGGTCTGAAGGACAAAAATCACATGGTTATCTCAATAGATGCAGAAAAGGCATTTGACAAAATCCAACACCCCTTCATGGTAAAAGTATTACAGAAACTGGGAATAGAAGGAACATATCTCAACATAATAAAAGCTATTTATGACAAACCTACAGCCAACATAATACTAAATGGGGAAAAACTTGAAGCTTTTCCACTAAATTCAGGAACAAGACAAGGCTGTCCACTTTCCCCACTTCTATTTAATATAGTTCTGGAAGTCTTAGCCATAGCAATAAGGCAAGAGACACTCATAAAAGGGATACAAATTGGAAGGGAAGAGATCAAATTATCATTATTTGCAGATGATATGATTCTATACTACCAGACCCTAAAAACTCTACCAGCAAACTGTTAGAGCTGATAAACATTTTTAGCAATGTAGCAGGATACAAAATAAACACACAGAAATGAGTAGCTTTTCTATACACTAACAACAAACATGCAGAGTATGAAATCAGGGAATCTCTCCCATTCACAATTGCCTCAAAAAAAAAAAAAAATACCTTGGAATAAACTTAACCAAGGAAGTGAAGGATCTCTACAATGAGAACTTTAAAAAACTTGAGCGAGAAATTGCAGAAGACACAAGGAAATGGAAAGACATCCCATGCTCCTGGATTGGAAGAATCAATATTGTGAAAATGTCAATCTTACCAAAAGCAATCTACACATTTAATGCAATCCCCATTAAAATCCCAATAGCATTCTTCACAGAAACAGAAAAAACAATCCTAAAATTCATCGGGAAACACAAAAAACCTTGAATAGCCAAAACAATTTTGCACATCAAAAATCAGGTCGGTGGTATTACCATACCCGATTTTAAGTTATATTATAAAGCCATAGTAAAAAAAAAAAAAAAAACAGCATGGTACTGGCACAAGGACAGACAGGAAGATCAATGGAACAGAATAGAAGACCCATATATTAATCCAGGCAGCTACAGCCACCTGATTTTTGACAAAAATGCCAAAAATATTCATTGAAGAAAAGATAGCCTCTTTAACAAGTGGTGCTGGGAAAACTGGATATCTGTATGTAAAAGGATAAAAATAGATCCTTGTCTCTCTCCATGCACAAGAGTCAAGTCCAAATGGATCAGGGACCTTAATATCAGACCTGAAACTCTAAAACTGCTAGAGGAAAAGGTAGGGGAAACCCTTCAACATATTGGCATAGGCAATGACTTTCTGAATATAACCCCAATTGCTCAGGGAATAAAACCACTAATCAACCACTGGGACCTCATGAAATTACAAAGCTTTTGTACAGCAAAGGACACTGTGAAAAGGGCAAAGAGACAACCTACAGGATGGGAGAAAATCTTTGCCAGCTATACATCTGACAGAGGATTAATATCCAGAATATACAAAGAACTCAAAAAACAGAATAATAAGAAATCAAATAACCCAGTTAAAAAATGGGCTATGGAACTAAATAGAGATTTCTCAGAAGAAGAAATACAGATGGCATATAAACATCTAAAAAACTGTTCCACATCCTTAGCCATCAGGGAAATGCAAATTAAAACCACTTTGAGATTCCATTTCACTCCTGTAAGAATGGCTACCATCAAGAAAACAAATGACAGTAAGTGTTGGCATGGATGCAGAAAAAGAGGAACACTTCTGCACTGTTGGTGGGAATATAATCTGGTCCAGCCATTGTGGAAATCAGTGTGGACGTTCTTGAGACAGCTAAAAATAGATTTACCATATGATCCAGCTATACACTCTTAGGCATATATCCAAAGGACTCTTCTCACTATCTTAAAGACACCTGCACAACCATGTTTATTGCTGCTCTATTCATAATAGCTAGGAAATGGAACCAGCCTAGATGTCCCTCCACAGATGAATGGATAATAAAGATGTGGTACATTTACACAATGCAGTTCTATTAAGTGGTAAAGAAAAATGAAATTATTAAATTTGCAGAGAAATGGATGGATCTGGAAAGGATTATACTAAGTGAGGTAACCCAGGTTCAGAAAGCCAAACGTCACACGTTCTCTCTCATATATGGATCCTAGCTACAAATGAATAGAGTTGAGTGTGAACTGGAACCAAAAATAGGTACCAGAAACCGGTAAGCTGGTAAAAGGCTATAAGGGAGGGAGGAGAGGGAAGGACTTACGGGTATGGTATTGCACATATGTAAGTAGAATAACAGATTACAGGGAGGGGAATGGCCTAAGCGAGGCCATGGGAAGAGAATGCGTAAAAGAAGGGCAGGGGGAGGGTCAATCAAAATTCAAGATAGTGTGAATAAGACTCATGTAAACCTACTTTTTTGAATAATGACACATCCAGAAGCTGTAGATTGTTACTAGAAAATTTTCAGTGCCTGGGATGGGATACCTTCCAGTGAGTTGTTGGCCAAGGAGGTCCGGTAGCCTCCAAAACATTAAAGGCTTTTGCCAAAGCCCTTGGTTTCCCTTGAGAAACAGATAGCAAGACCCTATTGCTGAAGACATCTCTTGCCTGAGAGGCAAGGTCACTGAGAAAGCAAGCTGGTGCTGAGCAGAAAACCTTCTCCCTGTAGATCAGCCAACTGAAAGCTGGAAAAAGCTGCACTGCATGCAGCCCTTTGGGAGACAGAAGTCATCAGCAGTGAAAACAGTGGACACTGAACATTCAAGTTTGGCCAGACAGGCTCAATGACTGAACAGGTGCAACAGAGGCATGTCTGCTCTTGGGGTAACCAACTGTTCCATAATTGGACTGAAGGCCCTCTCTATGGGAGGGAATACATACCTGGTACTGAAAAACCTAAGCAAAAGTCTATGGCAGGGGAGGTCATGAGCTTTAGGGGTATAAAGTTTGCTCTTGTCTGGCTAAATGTATATATTATTCCCACCAAGCTGCCCTGAAAGCACTACGCTTAATGTTCACATTCACATATTAATGCTACTCTCACTTCTGGTTAGAGAAGCTTCTCTCTTTTTTTTTTTTTTCAGATGGCGATGTCCACTGGGATGACCCAAAAGGCAACATAGTGCTGAGAAGAAGGGATGGAGGAATGCCCAGCACTGAAACATCTCTGTCACACCCTCCAAGGCTCAGGGCCCATTGCAGAAGAGTGGGAGGATAGAATGGAAGAGCCAAAGGAAGGGTATGACTCCTTACAATGCAACTGTCCAGACAGAAATTGGCCTTGATATCCATGACCTTGCAGTGCCTAGCAATACCTTCACAAGACTCTCATAATAGAAGAAAAAGATGATGACATCAAATTAAAAGAGAGACTAATGGAGAGAGGGAGGGGATTGGAGTTCTAAAGGGGAACGGGGGAGGGTAGGAAAATATGCATTTTTATATGTAAGTATAGAAGTTGTCAATAAAAAAATTTTTAAGAAAAGATTATTTGGGGCTGGAGAGATTGCTCAATGGTTAAGACACTTGTCTTGCAAAGCCTAACACCGTGGGTTCAATTTCTCGGTACCCACATAAAGCCAGATGCACTTAGTACCCATGTAAAGCCAGGTACATCCACCTGGAGTTTGCTTGCAGTGGCTGCAAGTATTTTTTAATATTTTCTTACTGGGCTGGAGGTATAACTTAGTGATTAAGGCATTTGCCTGCAAAGCCAAAGGACCCAGGTTTGATTCCCCAGGACCCATGTTAGCCAGATGCACAGGGGGCGCACGCGTCTGGAGTTCGTTTGCAGTGGCTTGAGGCCCTTGTGCACCCATTCTCTCTCTCTCCCTCTTTCTTTGTCAAATAAATAATTAAAAATTTTTAAATTTTTAAAAAGATTTTCTTATCCTCCCACATTGTGTGTATTAGCATGAATTCTGTTGTTCCAGTTTTTTTAATACTTTAAAAAATATTTTACTTATTTACTTAATGAGAGAGAGAGGCAGATAGAATGGGTGCACCAGGGCCTCCAACCACATGCACCACCTTGTGCATCCAACTTACATGGGTACTAGGGAATCAAACCTGGGTCCTTAGTGTTTTGCAGGCAAGTGTCTTAATTGCTAAGCCACCTCTACACCCCCAGGTTTATTTTTTTCTCCCTGTTATTTTTTTGAGGTAGGGTCTTGCTCTAGGCCTGGCTGACCTGGAATTCAGTAGTCCCAGGCTCTCCTCAAATGCAGCAACCCTCCTACCTCTGCCTCCAAGTGCTAGGATTAAAGGCGTGAGCCACCATGCCTAGCTTAGCTGGTTTTTAAAATATATTTTATTTAGTATTTATTTGGAAGGAGAGAAAGACAAAGACAGAGAATGGGCACGCCTGGGACTCTAGCTCCCGCAAACGAACTGTGGGTAATAGGGAACTGAACAATGAGCGGCTCGTTAGGCTGTGCAGGCCAAGGGGCCTTAACAAATGAACCATTTCTAGCCCTGTTCCAATTGTTTTAAAACAACAAAAAGCTTGATAAAATGATTATGTAAGGCTTCATTCGTTTTAAATTAACTCAGAAAATAAATTAACTCAGAAAATCATTTAGCCACCACACAACTTAAAAATAGGTGCCAAAGAATACAATTTAGTTCTGCGGCGGCGGAGGAGGCGGCGCCTGAGCCCCAGCGGTGGGTAGATTCATGTTGGGGGCGCCAGGGAACGGCCTGCCTGCCGCTGTTTGTGCCCGGGTTGTGAGGGGGGGTCTACGGTTAGTGGCCGGCTCAAGTTCCCTGAAGCACCCGAGGGATGGCAGCGGCCTCTACCCTGCGGAGACGAGCTTTGGCCTTGAGGACGAGGTCGTGGCCGTGGATAGAAGGATGGGCTGCTAAGAGGTTAGTGGTGCTCAACGGGAACGACGTGGACTGCGGATATATGACTACACCTCATCCGTTGGAACTGGGAGTTATTCATTCAGGAATGGAAGTATATGGCAGAAAATCTGCTTCTGGTGGCTATCCTTATCATTTTTCTGGAATATTTGAGATTTCCCCAGGAAATGCTTCTGAAACATTTAAATTAAAGATGTTGTTTTTAAGGAGTACTGACTTTCTAGATGAAAAAGAATTGTAGAACTGAGAAAAAAATATAAAGGCAACACTTATCATTTGATGCATAAAAACTGCAATCACGTTTCTTCAGCACTATCAGATTCTTGTGGGAAAGATGACCTTCTTCAGCTCCTGTATGTCCTTTCTATAGGGTTGCCTGCCCAACGAGTAGCTCACACCACTCCAGTGGAGCCCAGCGTCAGCCAAGAGCTGCAGGATGGACTGGAAGAAGCGGAAGATGATGCCCCACTTCCGCAGTCTTGGCAAGGGCAGCAGTAGGCTCTAGACCTGAGCAAAGTCACAGCTTCAGAACTATCTCTGGCAGTTGAGAAAAGTGAACACTAAGCATCCTTTGGATACTCATATGCAAAGATGGCTCTCCCCAAATCCCAGCTCTTCAGCTCAGGATAATGTAATCAAAGAAAGAAAAAAAAATGTGCTCTTATTTAGCAGCACATATAATAAAGTTGGAAAGATACACAGATTACTATGGCCCCTGAGCAAGGATAATGCAAATTCGTGAAGCATTCTTTTTTTAAAAGAAAGAAAGAAAGAAAGAAAGAAAGAAAGAAAGAAAGAAAGAAAGAAAGAAAAGGAAGAAAAGAAAGAAAGAAAGAAAGAAAGAAAGAAAGAAAGAAAGAAAGAAAGAAAAAAAAAGTGCTGGAGTACCTAGTACCCCCATAAGCCAGTTGTACAAGGTGGCTCATGCATCTGGATTTCATTTGCAAGGGCTGGAGGCCCTGAAGCGCCCATTCTATACCTCTCAAATAAATAAATAATTTTATTTATTTAAGAAGAAAAAAAGCAAAGCCTAATGACCCAGGTCCAATTCCCCAGTACCCGTAAGCCAGATGCAAAGTGGCGCATGCGTTTGGAGTACATTTGCAGTAGGGGCGCTAGCGTGCCCATTCTGTCTCTCCCGCATTCTCTGCTTATAAATAAATTTAAAAATCTTTAAAAAGAAAATCACTTGGTACAGGAGGAAGAATACTGCACGAAACTGCACTATTGTTTTGACACACTTCTAAATTTGGATTTACTTCTGTTTTATACAACCTCTATTAAATTATGTTTGCAGATTTTTGTATTGCCATTTACAAATCTTCCATGGACTTCTGCCACCTTGAAAGAAATCTTTATCTTCAAAAATTAGACAGGTAAGGCCGGGCGTGGTGGCACACACCTTTAATCCCAGCACTGGGGAAGCAGAGGTAGGAGGATCACCGTGAATTCAAGGCCACCCCGAGACTACACAGTGAATTCCAGGTCAGCCTGGGCTAGAGTGAGACCCTACCTCAAAAAACCAAAAAATAAAAAATAAATTAGGTAGGTAATCTTTGTACACGTCCTGACAGTAGCAAGAGCCACAGCAAATCACAGGCACACACAGTTATACTTACCATCACCCTGCTTAACTTTTAGATTTGTATTTGTTTTTGTTGATATTTTGACACCAGATACATGGAACCAAACTGGGCTGGTGCGAAGAAACGCACATCCTCAGAAAGTGTGAGACCTCAGGTAGTTCCTCTTCACAACCCTCCCTCTCTGAGTAGCACAGCTCCCAACATACCCATGGAACAGTTGGTTTCATCCTAATTATCCATTCACCTCTTGCCTGGCTTTGATGCCTCTGATTGCATAAAATTTTCTTCTTTTTTAAAAAATATTTTATTTATTTGTTTGAGAGAGAAAGAGGCAGATAAAGAACAGGCACACCAGGGCCTCTAGCCACTGCAAATGAACTCCAGATTCATGTGCCACCTTGTGCATCTGGTTTAAGTGGGTACCGGGGAATCCAACCTAGGTCCTTAGGCTTTGCAGGCAAGCACCTTAACAGCTAAGCCATCTCTCCGGTCCAAAAGATTTTGTTTGTTTTTTTAAGGTAGGGTCACACTCTAGCCCAGGCTGACCTGGCATTCACTATGTAGTCTCAGGGTGGCCTTAAATTCACGGTGATCCTCCTACCTCTGCCTCCCAAGTGCTGGGATTAAAGGTGTGTGCAACCACACCCCACTCAAGATATTTTTTGTTGAAGATATTCTTGTAGCTGACAATTGTTTTTGCAAGTTGTTGGGGGAAGGGCATCATCTTTATTTATTTTTATTTATTGATTTATTGGGTTTTCCGAGGCAGGGTCTCACTCTAGCTCAGGCTGACCTGGAATTCACTATGTAGTCGCAGGGTGGCCTCAGACTCATGGTGATCCTCATAACTCTGCCTCCCATGTGCTGGTCATCTTTTCTTTAATACAGAATTTCCTCCTGCACAGGATTTCTTGGTGACGTAGGCATATCCTAAGTGGTAGTAGCCTTCTGTGAGTAGCTTCTGAGTAGTAAGAGTTGATACTGAACTACCTTTTTTTTTGAGGTAAGGTCTTGCCCGGGCTGACCTAGAATTCACTATGTAGTCTGAGTGGCCTTGAACTCACGGCGATCCTCCTACTTCAACCTCCCAAGTGGTGGGATTAATTGAACTACTTTTTAAAAAAAGATTTTATTTTATTTATTAAAGACAGAGAGAGGGAGAGTGAGTGAGAATGGGCACACCAGGGCCTCTAGCCACTGTAAATGAACTCCAGATGCATGTGCCACCATGTGCATCTGGCTTACGTGGGACCTGGAGAATTGAGCTGGGGTCTTTAGGCGTCACAGGCATATGCCTTAACCACTAGGCCATCTCTCCAGCCCCTGAACTTCTTTTTTTACTATTCAGGCTACCTTTTATACTGCACCTTGAGTCTAAACACACACACACACCAAACAAGTAATTCTTTGATATTTCATCCTTTTTTATGTACCATATCAGAAAGTTTATTGGAATGTATTAGTTTATAATAAGATAGTTTCACCTCATAATAGAAAGTGTATTCTTATTAACTTCTTTTTGGAAAATCTTTTTTTTTTTTTCAAGGTAGGGTTTCACTCTAGCCCAGGCTGACTTGGAATTAACTATTTAGTCTTAGGGTGGCCTCGAACTCATAGCGATCTTCCTACCTCTGCCTCCCAAGTCCTGGGATTAAAGGCATGCACCACCACGCCCAACTGGAAAATCATTTCTTTTTTTTTCATTTTTTTAATTATTATTTTTTATTGACACCTTCTATAACTTACATACAAAAAAACATATGATATTTCCCTCCCCTCCCAAAAATCATTTCTTAAAAAATATTTACTTATTTATTTGAGAGAGGGGGGTAAGAGACAGAATGGGCCAGAGCCTCTAATCACTAAAATGAACAAACTCCAGATGCATACACCACCTTGTGCATCTGACTTCATGCATGCACTGGGGAACTGAACCTGGGTCCTTAGGCTTTGTAGGCAAGCACCTTAACCATTGAGATATCTTACCAGCCCAAATAATTGCCCCCCCCTTTGAAGTAGGGTCTCACTCTAGCCCGGGCTGACCTGGAATTCAATATGCAGTCTCAAACTCACATTGACCCTTCTCCCACTACAGCCCTGAGTGCTAGGATTAAAGGTGTGTGCCACCATGCCCAGCAGAAAATCATATACATATATATTTTTGGTTTTTCGAAGTAGGGTATCCCTCTGGCCCAGGCTGACCTGGAATTAACTATGTAGTCTCATAGGCATTTGCCTATGAAGCCAAAGGACCCACATAAGCCAGATACACAAGGGGCACATGCATCTGGAATTTGTTTGCATTGGCTAGCGTCCCTGGTGTGCCCATTCTCTCTCTCTCTCTCTTTCTGCTTGCAAATAAATAAATAAATATTTTTTTTTAAAAAAGAGTGAATGTCCTATGTAAAACTAAATGCAGTAGCAGGGCGTGGTGGCGCATGCCTTTAATCCTAGCACTCGGGAGGCAGAGGTAGGAGGATCTCGGTGAGTTCAAGGCCACCCTGAGATTGCATAGTTAATTCCAGGTCAGCCTGGGCCAGAGTGAGACCCTACCTCGAAAAACCAAAAAAAAAAAAAAAAAAAAAAACAAACAAACAAACAAAAAAAACTAAATGCAGTATATAAATGATCAAAGGCAGTGACTTCGGCATATATATGTATATTAATTTTAAAGTTTTTTGCATTTATTTAAATTTTTAGATTGGGTTTACTATTTCTCTAAGTAAAGATACATATCTTTCAGTAAACTACATTATTCACTTTTACATAAGCTGATTTTGATTGATCTTTTTAAATTTTTTATTTTTATTTATTTTATTTATTTATTTGAGAGTGACAGAGAGAGAGAGAGAATGGGTACACCAGGGCCTCTAGCCACTGCAAACAAATTCCAGATGCATGTGCCCCTTGTGTATCTGGCTTATGTGGGTCCTTTGGCAAGTGCTTAAGTACTAAGCCATCTCTCCAGCCAGTTGATTGACTTTTATCAACATAAGCACCCCCTGTTCACAGAGAAAATAAACTCTGGGTTATAAGCATCGACTGAGGAAAATGAAGTCATTTTATGCTGTTTGACTGTTCTGTTTCCAGAGAGGAAAGCTATTATAAATTTTTCTGTGCTGCAGGGGGCAGAACATTTGTTTTAAGAGATCTGATAGAAGAAATATATGATGTTTATGGAGAGTTGACTTGGTTCAGTTCTGAAAGTGAGACTTAGGACAAAACATTAAGGACCTAGCAGTAAGTTGTTCACAAAAGAAGATTCCTAGCCCCCAAACCTACCTTAGTAGAGAGTGTTAGTAATAATATGGAGCAGTGTTTTCTATCCACTGAAATATACATGTTGTAAGTCTGCTGGTCCCTTGAAACCCAAGGGAGTAGCCCTTAGACATTTTGGTATAAATAGGCAGAAACATTCTGTGTTTATTCAAACTTTAGCAACTCAACACATGAAAAAAGTTTTATTGCATTTATATCTCTCTGAAGCATTTGGAGTTTTAAAATAGTGTAAAGGATCTTGCTGGACATGGTGGCACACGCCTTTAATCCCATGAGTTCAAGGCCACCCTGAGACTACATAGTGAGTTCCAGGTCAGCCTGGGCTACAGTGAGACCCTACCTCAAAAAACCAAAATAAATAAATAAAATAGTGTAAAAGGTCTTAATAAAGATAAATAGTGGCCTAAGGCCAATTATCTAACAGTCAGCAGATAAATTTCTGGACATAAGATTTCTTGCAATTTAAATCGAATCTGAGGTTGAAGAAAAGGGTCTTTAGAAAATCTCATTCAGCTGGGCGTGGCAGTGCATGCCTTTAATCCCAGCACTCGGGAGGCTGAGGTAGGAGGATCCCGGTGAGTTTGAAGCCATCCTGAGACTACTTAGCAAATTCTAGGTCAGCCTGGGCCAGAGTGAGACCCCACCTCAAAAAACCAAAAAACCAAAACAACAACAGCAAAAGAAAATCTCATTCAAGTCTGGTCCTTATCTACAGTTCAGATTAAGAATGAGTTTAGTCGGGCATGGTGGTACATGCCTTTAATCCCAGCACTTTGGAGGCAGAGGCAGGAGGATTGCCAAGAGTTCGAGGCCACCCTGAGACTACAGAGTGAATTCCAGGTCAGCCCAAGCTAGAGTGAGATCCTATCTCGAAAAAAAAAGAAAAAAGAAAAAAGAAAAAAAAAGAATGGGTTTAAGCCAGGCGTGGTGGCCAGAGATATTACCATGAGTTCAAGGCTGCCCTGGGATTGCATAGTGAATTTTAGGTCAGCCTGGGCCAGAGTGAGACTCTACCTCAAAAAAAAAAAAAAAAAAATGGGTTTAAGGTGCCTGCAAAGCACCTTAACTGCTCTCCAAATCCCATGTAAGCCATACACACAAAGGTGAAAGGAGGATTGCCATGAGTTCGAGGCCATCCTGAGACTACATAGTGAATTCCAGGTCAGCCCGGGCTAGAGCAAAACCGTGCCTCGACAAAACCAAAAAGTAAATAAATGAATGAATAAAATAAAAATATATTTTAAAAGAATGGGTTTAAGTAACTAGAATTTAACCTGCTTTTCTTGCCCTTGGGAGGAAAGAATCTTGTTCTCAACTTGAACTTATTTTTAAAGTTTTTTTTATTAGAGAGAAAGAGGCAGAGAGAGAGAGAGAGCGAGAAAGAGAGAATGGGCGCCCCAGGGTTTTCAGCCACTGCAGACGAATTCCAGATGTATGCACCACCTTGTTCATCTGGCTTATGTGGGTACTGGGGAATTGAACCTGGGCCCTTTGGCCTTGCAGGCAAGTGCTGTAACCACTAAGCCATCTCTCTAGCCCTCAACCAGAACTCTTCAGAAAAATCCAGCTCAAAAATCTGACCATTAATGTGACCCATGGAATCAGATACATTTTTTTTGGAGTAACCCAAATGAAACACATTCTTCCTTGTGGGTTGAACAATGATAGAGTCAGAAAGCCAAGAGATGTCTGGTTTCCACTGTCTGTTTTAGATATCATTGGGGTTTTTTAACCCTCAGCAGGGAGCATCAGTTTTGGAAAGTGTGTCTTGTGGCCTTGTAGATGGCAATGGTCTTGTAGTGCTTCCACTCAATGCCTGGACTCCAGCCAACTATTGCTCTGACCCACAGCAAACTCATCTGTTACCCATCACCTGCTTTTGTATAGAGCAGAGTTTTGGTCCATTGATAGTACTGTATGTATGAGATGACCCCACAGACTGTTTCCACAGCTTCTTCTGTCACAAAACTGGTAGAAATACATTATTGCTTCAGGGCTGTATTGAAGTCTTATGGCTCCTCCATTCTGTAAGATTCCCTGTAGTTTTGATACATATTGTTTTCTTTCTTTTTTAAAATATGTTTTACTTATTTATTTGCAAGCACAGAAAGAAGAGAGACAGAGCAAGAGAATGGGCACGCCAGGGCCTCAAGCTGCTGCAAACAAACTCCAGATGCATGTGTCACCCTGTGCATCTGGCTTTATGTGGGTACTAGGAAATCAAACCTAGGTCCATTAGGCTTTGTAAGCAAGCACCTTAACTGCTGAACAATCTCCCCAGCCCACATGATGTTTTCTTTAAATGACTAAGTTTTTTTTTTTTTTCCAGCAGTTGACCGTCCTGTCATCATTCATCAGTATGATTTAAGAGTATAGCTTGAGCTAGGCATGGTGGTACATACTTTTTTTCTTTTTAAAACATTTTTTAATATTTATTTATTTATTTATGTATTTATTTATTTATTTGAGCGAAATAGGCAGAGAGAAAGAGAGAGAATGGGCGTGCCAGGGCCTCCAGCCACTGCAAATGAACACCAGATGCATGCGCCTACTTGTGCATCTGGCTTATGTGGGTCCTGGAGAGTCAAACCAGGATCCTTTGGCTTTGCAGGCAAATGCCTTAACTGCTAAGCCATCTCTCCAGCCTGGTACATGCTTTTAATTCCAGCACTTGAGAGACAGTTATAAAGATCCCTGTGAATTTGAGGCCAAGGTCACCCTCAGAGTACATAATGAATTCCAGATCAGCCTAGATAGAGCAAGACCCTACCTCAAAAAACCACCCTCCCACCGGGCGTGGTGGCACACGCCTTTAATCCCAGCACTCGGGAGGCAGAGGTAGGAGGATTGCCATGAGTTTGAGGCCACCCTGAGACAACATAGTGAATTCCAGGTCAGCCTGAGCTAGAGTGAGACCCTACCTCGAAAAACCAAAACCAAAACAAAACAAAACAAAAATAACACCCTCCTCTCCCCCACCACACACAAAAGAATATAGTTTGATGGCAGTTAAGGTGTTTGCCTGCAATGCCTACTGATCCAGGTTCAATTCCCCAGTACCCACATAAAGCCAGATGCACGAAGTGGTGCA
This sequence comes from Orientallactaga sibirica, assembly GCA_036365145.1. Lineage (NCBI taxonomy): Eukaryota > Metazoa > Chordata > Mammalia > Rodentia > Dipodidae > Orientallactaga > Orientallactaga sibirica. The sequence continues at coordinate 46,697,325 of JAEOAD010000005.1, read as the reverse complement.
TCCATCTGTAGATCATTTGCAGTGGCTAGAGGCCCTGGCACACCCATTCTCATTCTTTCTCTCTCTCTCCTCGCAAATAAATAATTTAAAAAAGGGGGGGGGGCTGGAGAGATGGCTTAGCGGTTAAGGTGCCTGCCTGCTAAGCCTAAGAACCCGGTTCCTATCTCCAGGTCCCACGTTTAGCCAGATGCAGTGACACAAGGGCACAATGCCACACTTGCCCACAAGGGGGCGCACACATCTGGATTTCGTTCACAGCAGCTGAGAGACTGCTGGCGCACCCATTTTCTATCTGTCTCCCTCTTCCTCTTTGTCTGTCTTTCTCTGTGTATCTCTCCAAAAATAAAAAAAAATTATAAAAAAAAAAAAAGAGGGGCTGGAGAGATGGCTTAGCAGTTAAGGTGTTTGCCTGCAAAGCCTAAGGACTTAAGTTCGATTCCCCAGAACCCACGTAAGCCAGATGCACATGGTGATGCATGCATCTGGAGTTCTTTTGCAGTGGCTTGAGGCCCTGGCATGCCCATTCTCAATCTCTCTCTCTCTCTGTCTCTCTCCCCCTCTCTCAAATAAATAAAAGAATTGGGCGTGGTGGCGCACACCTTTGATCCCAGCACTTGGGAGGCAGAGGTAGGAGGATCGTTGTGAGTTCAAGGCCACCCTGAGAATACAGAGTGAATTCCAGGTCAGCCTGAGCTAGAGTGAGACCCTACCTCAAAAAACCTCGAAAAAGTATATTCAACTGCTCCACTTTTTGTTTTCTACTCAGTCCATACACACACATCTCCACTGTTGACATGTGGTACAGCTGTCAACAAATCTTCATGGACCTGAAGATAATTTCTTGTGAAGCTGAATGCAAGTGTATTGTCATTCATAGTGTTTATATAAAAATACCAGGAATATTCACTTTTGCTACCTTGATATAGCATTCCACTATGACATTGAAATACACAGATTTCTTAAAAAATACTTTTGTAAGAAAAAAAAGAAGCCAGGCGTGGTGGCACATGCCTTTAATCCCAGCACTTGGGAGGCAGAGGTAGGAGGATCACCATGAGTTTGAGGCCACCCTGAGACTACATAGTGAATTCCAGGTCAGCCTGGACTCAGCCTGGACTAGAGCGAGACCCTACCTCAGAAAGAAAAAAAAAAAAAAAGAGAGAGAGAGAGAGAGAGAGAGAGAAATACATCCGGGCGTGGTGGCGCACACCTTTAATCCCAGCACTCAGGAGGCAGAGGTAGGAGGATCACTGTGTGTTTGAGGCCACCCTGAGAATACAGAGTGAATTCCAGGTCAGCCTGGGCTAGAATAAGACCCTACCTCGAAAACAAACAAACAAAAAAGCTCCTGGCCCCTCTCTAAAGAAAAGCTAGAAAAAATCAGGCTACAAATTAAATGCTGGCTCCAAATTCCTTGAATTTCTTGGCCTTATTCCTGTTCAGGGCAAATCCATAGAGCCCCCATCTAATGGTAACTTACCATCTCTTTCAATCTCCCAGTGCTCCGACCTCAGACAATAATTCATCAAGGAGCTCCTGATCTGTATATACATTTTATAAATTGGTAACAAAATGCCCTAATAGGGCATACTGTTAATTCACAGGCTGCTGATCTTTTAGGTTTACAACTGGATTATGAAAACACAAATGCTAACTATAAAAAAGTTAAACTATCTTATCATCTCATCCAGCCTGCATCCTGACCTAGCCAGACACAATGGGCAATAAGCAACACTCAAATAAACCAGAGACACTCCCCTTCTGCTGCTGCTCCTGCTATCAGAATAGTAGTTCACCCTTTAGAGACCAAACAGGTCACTCCTGAGTAAATGCCAGGAGTTAAAACCGGATTGCAGTAATAAGATGTCCATTCTAAAACAAGTGTTCCTCCCCCCCTTAATTTTGAGACTGACTTGCTATATAGTTCAGGTAGGACTCAAACTCATGATCCTCCTGCCTCAGTCACTGAGAGTGCTAGGTTTATAGGTATAAAATATCATACCTGGCTAACGAGGTAGCTTTTTGAAATCTTGATATGATCCTCAACTACTGATAAAAATGAGTTTATAATTTGAATTTTGTTATACATGCTACTTAGATAGAAAACTTTATTAACTCTAAAAATAAATGAATAATTCTAGATAATGCCAAAATGATTTGGCTTTAGAATGTATTCTGAACTTACACTTAGGTAAATCTAACATTTCTAACAAAAAAGGAATATATATCATGAACACCTTAAAAAGGGCTAGGAGTTTCTAGTTTTTGTCTAATTTGTTTTTTTCTCTTCCATATTCAACATTTTATTTACATTTTAAGTCTAACCTTAATCTCAAAATTACATATCTGTGGCTAATGCCTGTAATTCCAGAACCCCAGAGGTAGAAGAAGCAGACAATCAGATCAAGACCATCCTCAGCAAAGTCAACCTGAGCTACATGAGACTCTGCCTAATAAAAATATAAAACCATACAACTATTTCCTTTTTTATTTTATTTTTTTGAGGTAGGGTCTCACTCTAGTCCAAGCTGATCTGAAATTTACTATATAGTCTCAGGGTAGCTTCAAACTCACAGTGATCCTCCTACCTCAGCCACCCAAGTACTGGGATTAAAGGCATGCACCACCATACCTGGTCTACTTCCTTTTGGTAAAAAATGATTTTTTTAAAATTTATTTGAGAGAGAGAGAAAGAGGGACAATGGGCACACCTGGGCCTTCAAACACTGCAAACAAATTCCAGATGCATGGGCTACCTTGTGCATCTGGCTTAATGGGGAATCGAACCTGAGTCCTTAGGCTTTGCAGGCAAGTGCCTAACTGCTCAGCCATCTCTTTCCTTTTTGTGGACTTCATTTAAATTTAAAATATGTACTTTATTAAAGACCGTAAACAACTTTTTACATAAATTTATCCACATTCCATTACTTTATTATAGAGGTATCATAATAACCACGAACATATTAGTTTTTAAAAATAGTTTATTTACTTATTTATTTGAGCAAGAGAGAGAGAAGAATGGGCACACTAGGGCCTCTAGCCACTGCAAATGAACTCCAGGTGCATGCATCACCTTGCGCATCTGGCTTTATGTGGGTACTGGGAATCGAGCCTGGGTTCTTTGGCTTTTTTGGAAGCACCTTAACCACTAAGCCATCTCTCCAGTCCTAGTGTTTGTTTTTGTTCGGAGAAAGAGTTTTACAGTCTACTGCAAGCTAGTATTGAACTTGCTTTGTAGTTTCCACACTGGCTTCAAAGTTATGAGAATGGAATCCTCCTACCCCAACCTTTCAAGTGCTAGGATTACAGGAGTGAGCCACCACATCCAGTCCAAATATAATTGTTTATGTGTGGAGACTGGAGGACAACCTCAGGTGTGATCCTCAGGAACTGTCCACCTCACTGGCTCTCTCATTGACCGGAAACTTAGTAATTAGGCTACACCAGCTGGCCAGTGAGCCCCAAGGATCCTTCTGTTTCTGCCTCCTTAGCTAGGGATCAAAATTCAGATCCTTATGCTTATAACACAAGCTCTTAACCAACTGAGCTGCAATTTAAAATTTTTATTTATTTCAGAGAAAGAGGTAGGGGAAGGGAGAGAATGGACATGCCAAGCCACTGCAAATGAACTCCAGACACATATGCCACCATGTGCATCTGGCTTTATGTGGGTACTAGGGAATCAAACCTGGGTCCTTTGGCTTTGCTGGGAAATGCCTTAACTGATAGGCCATCTCTCCAGCCCAGTTTTTTTTTTTTTTTTTTGGTTTTCCAAGGTAGGGTCTCACTCTAGTTCAGGCTGACCTGAAATTCACTATGTAGTCTCAGGGTGGCCTCAAGGTCATGGCAATCCACATACCTCTGCCTCCCAAGTGCTGGGATTAAAGGCATGCGCTACCACACCTGGTAAGTTTTCTTTTCTTTTTTATTATTATTTATTATTATTATTATTATTATTATTATTTTTGGTTTTTCGAGGTAGGGTCTCACTCTAGCCCAGGCTGACCTGGAACTCACTATGTAGTCTCAGGGTGGCCTTGAAATCCATGGTGCTCCTCCTACCTCTGCCTCCCAAGTGCTGGGATTAAAGGTGTGCGCCACCATGCCCGGCTTCTAAGTTTTCATATTTTTGATACTACTAGTATCAGTACCTACACCGCTTCATAATCAACACAATACTCATTGTACTTGCTACTTAAACAATTTCAACTGCAGCTGCTTCACTCAGCAAGATGGATTAAAGCATGTTATTTCTGTTTTTCTTTGAGATTTTACTTTTCAGAAACACATTCCCATTGCCATCTGATACTTCTTTTTATGTTTTTATCTCATAAACCTGAAGTCTATTTCAAGTATCTTGTGTTCATGTTTAAATGGTAGCACCTACAAAAACAGATAACTAGATCAACAGAACAGAAGACCCAGGTATAAACCCAGGCAGCTACAGCTATCTGATATTTGACAAAAATGCCAAAAATACTCCCTGGAGAAAAGATAGCCTCTTTAACAGATAGTGCTGGAAAAACTATATATGTAGAAGGATGCAGATAGATCCTTATCCCTCTCCATGTACAAAAAAAATAAAGTCTAAATGGATCAAAGACATTGAAACTCTGAAACTACACCAGGAAAATTATAGGGAACACTTCAACATATAGACATATGTAAGGACTTTCTGAATAGACTCTTAGTTGCTCAGGGAGTAAGGCAACTAATCAACCATTGGATCTCATGAATTAAAAAGGTTTTATAGAGCAAAAGATACTATGAGTAAAGCAAAGAGGCAGCCTACAGAATGGGAGAAAATCTTTGCCAGCTATATATCTGACAGATTACTATCTAGGATTTACAAAGAACTCAAAAAACTAAGTTATAGGAAATCAAACAACCTAATCAAAAAAGGGGCTACAGAACTAAATACAGAGTTCTCAAAGGAAGAAATACAGAGGGCCAAAAAACATCTAAAAACATGTTCTGGAGCTGGAGAAATGGCTTAGAGGTTAAGACACTTGCCTATGAAGCCTAAGGATCCAAGTTGGATTCTCCAGTACTCAACATAAGTCAGATGCACAAGATGGCATATGCATCTGGAGTTTGTTTGCAGTGGATGGAGGCCCTGGAGCACCCATTCTCTCAATGTGCTCTTTTTTTTTCTCTCAAACAAACAAACAAACAAATATTCAAAAATAAATAAATAAAAACTTGTTCTGGGGCTGGAGAGATGGCTTAGCAGTTAAGGCGTTTGCCTGCAAAGCCAAAGGATCCCTGTTCGATTCTCCAGGACCCATGTAAGCCAGATGCACAAGGTAACACATACATCTGGAGTTGATGTGCAGTGGCTAGAGGCCCTGGCATGCCCATTCCATTTCTCTCTCTCTCTGCTTCTTTCTCTCAAATAAATAAATAAATAAATAAATAAATAAATAAATAAATAAATACAAAAACATGTTCTGACTGGGCATGGTGGTGCACACCTTTAATCCCAGCACTCAGGAAGCAGACATAGAATGATCACCCAGAGTTCAAGGCCACCCTGAAACTACATTGTGAATTCCAGGTCATTTTGGGCTAGAGTAAGATCCTACCTCAAAAAAAATAAATAAATAACATCTTACATCCATAGCCATCAGGAAAATGTAAATTACAACTACTTTAAGAATCTCTCTCTTATCAGAATGGCTATCATCAAAAAAGCAAAGAGAAAGCCAGGTATAAGTGGCACATGCCTTTAATCCCAGCATTCAGGAGGCTGAGGTAGGATGGTTGTGAGTTCAAGACCAGCCTGGGACTGCAGAATGTGTTCCAGGTCAGCCTGGGTTACAGTGAGACCCTACTTTGAAGAAAAGAAAAAAAAAAAAAAAAGAAAGAAATCAAAAATAAATGTTGGTCACGGTATAGGGGGAAAGCACCCTTCTCCATTATGGCTGGAATCTAAACTGGTACAGCTATTATGGAGATCAGTGTGAAGGTTCCTGAGAGAGCTAAAAATAATAGACTTACCATATGACCCAACTATACACTCCTTGGCATATGCCCTAAGGATGCTACTCATTACTGTAGAGATTTTTGTGCTTATCCATGTTTATTGCTGCTCTGTTCAAAATAGCTGGGAAATGGAACCAGCCTTGATACCCATCAACTAATGAATGGATAATGAAGATGTGGTACATTTACCCAATAAGGTTTATTTATTTATTTATTTATTTATTTTTATTTATTTATTTAAATTTTTATTGTTTTGGTTTTTCGAGGTAGGGTCTCACTCTGGTTCAGGCTGACCTGGAATTTACTCTGTAGTCTAAGGTGGCCTCAAACTCACGGCAATCCTCCAATCTCTGACTCCCGAGTGCTGGGATTAAAGGTATGTACCACCACACCCAGCTTTATTTTATTTTTTTAATGAGAGTGAGCAAGAGCAAGAGAATGGGTGTGCCAGGGCCTCCAGCCACTGTAATCAAACTCCAGACACGTATGCCAACTTGTGCGCATGTGCAACCTTGCATGTCTGGCTTAGTGGGACCTGGAGAATCAAACATGGGTCCTCAGGCTTCACAGGCAAGCAACTTAACCACTAAACCATCTCTTCAGCCCCCCAGTAAGGTTTTATTCAGCTACAAAGAAAAATAAAATTGGGCTAGAGAGATGGCTTAGCGGTTAAGGCACCTGCCTGCTAACCTAAGAACGCTCGTTCGATTCTCCAGGTCCCACGTTTAGCCAGATGCAAAGTGACACAAAGGCACAATGCTGCACTTGCCCACAAGGGGGTACACGCATTTAGAGTTCATTCACAGCGGCTGAGAGGCCGCTGGTGTGCCCATTCTCTCTCTTACTCCAAAAAGAAGAAAGAAAGAAAGAAAGAAAGAAAGAAAGAAAGGAGGGAGGGAGGGAGGGAGGGAGGGAGGGAGGGAGGGAGATAAAATTATGAAATTTGGGTGGATCTGGAAAAGATTATGCTATGTGAGGTAACCCAGGCTCAGAAAGTCAAATGTCACATGTTCTTTTTCATATGTGCACCCTAGATTCAAATGTTTAGATTTGTATGTGAGCTGGAGTAAGTCAGGAATAGAGGCCAGAAAGCTAGAAAGGAGCTATGAGGGAGATAAGAGAGGGGAAGAGTTAATATGAGTAGAAGGCTGTTGACTTAAGACAAGTTTGAGTGCCACAAAAATTGTTTTATGTTTATCTTTCTGGTAGCTGGGGAAGCTTCATATTTCTGAAGTCATCCTTAGAGGTCTTAGGTATTAAAGTACAACTTTAATGCCTTATAAACTTTATCATTCTGCTAACACTGGTGTTTAGGTAGAGGGAGAGTGAGACCAAGCTGACCTCGAACTTGCTATGTAACTGAGCTGGTCTTAGAACATTTAATTCTTCTGCACCTACCCACCCCCCAAGTGCTGGGATTATAGGTGCACTACGAAGCCAAGCTCTTTTTTGTCTGTTGTTGTTTTTCAATGTAGGATCTCACTCTAGCCTAGGCTGACCTGAAACTCACTCTGTAGTCCCAAGATCTTCATATTTATTTTTGGTACAAGTCTAAATTATAGGGGAACTTCTTGGTATTTAGGTTTCACATTCTACTATATATTCTGCTTTCATAGTTTGTTCTTGGTGCCTCGATATCATGTCTGTCCACTTTGTATTCTACCATTATCATCTCAAGGTCCCAGCTAACTATACAATAACTTATTCCTTTTTGTCCTTCAAATTGTTCCAACAAGTAAAAATTGCCAAAAACTTCAAATCCTGTGGTGATGGCCACCTTCTACTGCAGGCTTCCAACTTATTTCTGAATTACCACTGCAATTAATTATACCATGGTTATTAAAGGGGCCTATAGCTTTAGGGCCTTAATACATATGCTAGCTGGCCTTTCTTCTCTGTAACAGTTCTCAACTAACACATTTATTTATTTATTTATAATTTTTTTATTTTATTTTATTTTATTTTATTTTTTTGAGGTAGGGTCTCACTCTAGCCCAGCATGACCTGGAATTCACTATGTAGTCTCAGGGTGGCCTTGAACTTACAGTTATCCTACCTCTGCCTCCCAAGTACTGGGTTTAAAGGGCATGCACCACCATACCCAGCTCTCAATTCCCAATTTTAATAAATCATTCAAAGCAATTCTAGAAAAGGAGAAAAGCCAGGCGAGGTGGCATACACCTTTAGTCCCAGCACTTGGGAGGCAGAAATAGGAGGGTTGCTTTGAGTTCAAGGCCACCCTGACACTACATAGTGAATTACAGGTCAGCATGAGCTAGAGTGAGACCCTACCTCAAAAAAACAAAAAAATATTAAAATAAAAAAATAAAAAAATAAATAAATAAATAAAAAGGGAGAAAAAACATAGAAAGGCCTAAAACTAAAATTTACTACTGTCATAATTCTTGATCAAAAAATAAAAGTGTGTCCCTAGGGGACAGGGAGATGCTCAGTGGATAACATGTCTGTTGCATAAGCATGAGGTTTAAAGTTCAGATCCCCAGTACTCATGTAAACACTTGGTGGGCACAGAGGCCGACCTGTAATCCTAGTGTTTGGGAGGCAGAGATAGAGGAAACCTAGGGCAAGCTGGCTAGCCAGACTAGCTGAATCCCAACCTCTGGATTCAAAGGAGAGACTCTCATCAATAAATAAGGTGGAGAGCAACAGAGGAATATACCTAACATCATCGTCTGGCCTTGACAGAGGACAGATGACTATGTAGGGAAATTCAGAGAAATTCTGGAAAGCAGTCTAAAGCACCCCATGAAGTAACAGTCAAAGCATACATAGCATCAAAAGCATGAATTATATTTTAAATATAACTATTTATTTCTTTAGAATTTTCTATAGTTGGAAGTATTGTACCACATATGAACCTGCCATGTAATTTGAAGTTGTAAAAAGCCAAAACAGAAAATACAAAAGAACAGAAAGAGAAGAGAATTTGTTGTTGTTTTGGAGCAGGGTCTTACTCTATCCCAGGATGCTGGGATTAAAGGCATGTGCAATTACAACTGACAAGACTAGAATGGTTTGTTTTTGTTCTTGTTGTTGTTTGTGGAGAGTCAGAGGGAGAGAGAGAGAAACAGATAAAGAATGGGTGTGCCGGCGGCCTCTCAGCCACTGTGAATGAATTCCAGACACGTGTGTTCCCGTGTGAGCAAGTGCAGCATTGCGCACTTGTGTCATTTTGGATTTGGTTAAATGTGGGACCTGGAGAATCGAATGGGCATTCATAGGCTTAGCAGGCAAATGCCTTAACTGCTAAGTCATCTCTCCAGCCTTAGAATGTATTTTTTAAAATTCATTTTTATTTTTATTTATTTGCGAGAGCGAGAGAGAAAGATACAGAAATAGGAAGGTAGAAAAAGAGAGAATGGGCACACCACGGTCTCCGGCAAACAAACTCCAGATGCGTGCGTCCCCTTGTGCCTCTGGCTTACATGGGTCCTGGGGAGTTGAACCTGGGTCCTTTGGCTTTGCAGGCAAGCCCCTTAACCCTAAGCCATCTCTCCAGCCCCCTCATTCATTACTGATTTGCAAGGAGCAGGGGAAAGAGAGGAAGGGAAAGAGGGAAGGAGGGAAGGAGGGAAGGAAAGAGACAGGCGGAGAAGAGAAAGAGAAATAGCATACCAGGGCCTCCTACTACTGCAACCAAACTCCAGATGCATGCACCACTCTGTACATCTGGCTTTACATGGGCATTGGGGGATCAAACCCAGGCCATCAGACCTTGCAAGCAAGCATCTTAATCAATGATCCATTTCTCCAGAATGAGAATAGAATGTTTTAATGTTGTTAGGATGATTAACAATGGCAGGATTTTATTTTGGCAATATTAGAAAATGAACCTTCGACCTTGTACATGCTATGCAAGTGACCTACCACCTCCCTAGTAGTAACTTTGCTGTATAAATACCTAATCAGAGAAAGAAATCACTCCAAGTAAATTGACTCATTTTTCTTACTGTGAACACAACACTGAATTTTATGATATATCTTATAAATGGCAATTTAAAAAGCACACAAATGTCAAATGAGAGTGTGATGAAACACTAATAGTTTTACCTAGGAAAATAAACACTATGCCCAATTAAAAACTATTTTCTTTTATTTCAAATATTTTTATTTGTAAGCAGGGGGAGAAGGAGAGAGAAAGAGTGACTGTGTGTGTGTGTGTCTGTGTGTGTGTGTGTGTGTGTGTGTGTGTGTGTGTGTAAGCATGAACACACCAGAGCTTCTTGTTGCTACAAACAAACTCAACACATGTTAATGCTTTGTGCAACTGACTTGACATGGATGCAGGGAAATTAAACCTGGGCCAGCAGGCTTTGCAAGCAAGAGCCATCTCCTTAGCCCTTAAATATTATTTTCAAATACATTAAACATATTCAACAAAACCACAAGTGGCCAAACTTTTCAGTGTTTTCTAAATGCTAGATATAAATATTAATATTCATTCAAGAATATTAAAAATCTTACTAAATCAGCTCCTGCTTGAAGTAAAACATCTGCAACGTCTGTATGTCCATTTTCACAGGCATAAGTTAAGGCTGTGTCTCCTGTTGCTGTTGTAGCATGCACATTAGCACCTAGCAAACAATAATAAAAATCATATATTTACTTTGTGAACTGCAGAATTATTAATCTAATTTTCCAATATGGTGAAAATGAAGAATTCAAAATGTGAAAACATCATTAGCAAACATTTAAATATCCTTGTTTTCCTTATTTGTCTTAATTCCTTAAATGTTTTTCATAAAAATGTATTTAGACTCACAGAAACAAACTAACCAAATTTTTTTTGTTGTTGTTTTTGGAGCATGGTCTTAGTCTGGCCCAGGCTGACTTGGATCTCACTCTGTAGTCCCAAGCTGGCCTCAAATACACAGCAATCCTCCTAACCCTGCCTCCTGAGTTTTAGGATTAAAGGCATGCGCCACCACACTGGCTACCTGTTTTTTCTTTTTTTTAATTTATTGATTGCACATGTGTGGGCATGAGCACACATATGCCAGGACCTCTTGACACTACAAGTGAACACAATATTCTTGTACCAATTTTTTTTTCCCCGAGGTAGGGTTTTACTCTAGTCCAGGCTGACCTGGAATTCACTATGTAGTCTCAGGGTGGCCTTGGACTCACGGTGATCCTCCTACCTCTGCCTCCCAAGTGCTGTGATTAAAGGCATGTGGCACCATGCCCAGCTCTTGTACTAATTTTTGTGTCCAGCTTATATGACTGGTTTTTTGAACCTTGCCCAGCAGGCTTCACAACCAAGTGCATTTAACTGCTGAGCCATCTTTCCAGGTCCTGAAACTTAATTTTAGATTAGGCTTGTTTTGAACTTGTGGCAATCCTACTGTCTTCCCAGGGCCATAAGTACAGGTAGGCACCACCATACCTAGCTTTAAGTTTTTTTTGTTTTTTTTTTGCTTTTCCGAGGTAGGGTCTCACTGTAGCTCAGGCTGACCTGGAATTCACTGTGTAGTCTCAGGGTGGCCTCGAACTCTTGGCAATCCTCCTACCTCTGCCTCCCGAGTGCTGGGATTAAAGGAGTGCGCCACCACACCCGGCTTCCTAGCTTTAAGTTTTAAACAAAGTTATAAGAACTGGATAAAATGAGAAATTCTATATTACTTCAAAGACTAATATTTACCTCTATCTAAATCGATTTTTATGGCATATCCTACAAAACAAATATTCTATATAATGCCACTTAATTATTATTATTGTTTAACAATAAATTTTAAAATATTTTATAACTATTTGAAACCTAATCATTCTGCCAAAAAAGTACTTTTCCACTTTTCTTTTTTTCTTTTCTTCTTTTCTTTTCTTGCAAGGTAGGGTCTCACTCTAGCTCAAGCTGACCTGGACTCACTCTGTAGTCCCAGGCTGGCCTTGAACTCACAGCGATCCTCCTACCTCTGCCTAGCGAGTGCTGGGATTAAAGATGTGGGACACCACAATTGGCTTATTTTCTTTTCAAGACAACTTACAAATGTCAAGAGGCTGTACCATAAGCACAGCCCAGCACTCAGAGGTGTGCACAAGGTGTGAAGTGTGGCCAAAGCACTGGCACCTGCAGGGCTAGTCAGCTTTACCTTTTGTGTCCTTCAGAGTCTGTGCCCATCCAAATGTGTGACTTGGAATAAAGCTTTCAAATCATTTCACTAGGCCTCTATCTAATAGGTCCAGGATCTTTAGCCAAGACTATCTAGTAACAGATCCCTAGTCTCTGGTAATCACCATTTCACTCTATTTCTTAGTTCAACATTTTTAGAGTCAACATATAAATGAAATATTTGGAGTTCTCTTTCTGTGCTACCAGGCATTTTTTAAGACACATACCAGCAGCCAGCAAATATTTAACCAATTCCAAGTGTCCTTCCTGAGAAGCCTCCATCAGAGGTGTAGAGCAGCCAAGTTCTATATCAGCCCCTGCTTTAATCAGGAAGTCTGCAACTTCAGAAAATCCTCCACAGCAAGCCAAGGTAAGAGCAGTTTCTTGGGTTTCTTCTGTCTGGGCATTTATATTTGCTCCTGAATGTATAACAAAAGATAAAAGGTTGCAAGACAATTACAATAAAGATATGACTCTGATTTATGATAATCATTTCCATCTTCTCTGCTTATGTTTTTTGTCCCTTCCAAGGCATTGAAAATTTATTTTATAGGAGAATTTTAAAGTTCAAGGCCTGCCTGAGCTAAAGAAATTTTATTATTGCCAGGCATGGTATAGCACACCTTTAAACCCAGCACTTGGGAGGCAAATGTAGGAGGATTGCTGTGAGTTTGAAGCTAGCCTGAGTCCACATAATGTATTTCAGGTCAGACTGGGCTAGAGCAAAACCCTACCTCAAAAAACAAAAAACAAGGGCTGGAGAGATAGCTTAGCAGTTAAGGCACATGCCTATGAAGCAAAGACCCCAGTTCGATTCTCCAGGTCCCATGTAAGCCAGATGCACAAGGGGGTGCACACATCTAGAGTTATTTGCAGTGGCTAGAGGCCCTGGAGCGCCCATTCTCACTCTTCCTCGCTCTCTTTCCCTCTCTCTGCTTGTAATAAATAAATAAATTTAAAATCTTTTTTAAAAAATGGATATTGCGCCGGGTGTGGTAGCACACGCCTTTAATCCCAGCACTTGGGAGGCAGAGGTAGGAGGATCGCTGAGAGTTCGAGGCCACCCTGAGACTACATAGTTAATGCCAGGTCAGCCTGAACCAGAGTGAGACCCCACCTCGAAAAAAAAAAAAATGGATATTGCCGGGAGTGGTGGAGCACACCTTTAATCCCAGCACTCAGGAGGCAGAGGTAGGAGGATCACCGAGAGTTCGATGCCACCCTGAGACTACATAGTTAATTCCAGGTCAGCCTGGACCAGAGTGAGACCCTACCTCGCAAAACCAAAAAAATAAAATAAAAAATAAAAATAAAAAAATAAAAATTAAAATGGTATATTATCATTTAAAAAAAAAAAAAAAAAAAAGGCTGGAGAAATGGCTTAGAAGTTAAGGTGCCTGCCTGCTAAGCCTAAGAATGCCCATTCGATTCTCCAGGTCCCAAGTTTAGCAAGACATAAAGTGATGCAAGGACACAATGCCACACTTGTTCCCAAGGGGGCACATTCATCTGGAGTTCGTTCACAGTGGCTGAAAGGCCGCTGCACTCACCCATTCTCTATCTGTCCTCTCTCTGTGTCTCTCTCCAAAAAAAAAAAAAAAAAAACAAGCTGGATGTGATGGTGCACGCCTTTAATCCTGCGCTTAGGAGGTAGAGATAGGAAGATCGCCATGAGTTCAAGGCTACCCTGAGACTACATAGTGAGTTCCAGGTTAGCCTGGGCTACAGCAAGACCCTACCTCAAAAAAAAAAAAAAAAAAAGAAAGAAAGAAAGAAATTTTAATAATAGTTCAAAAGAACGAACCAGCCAGGTGTGGTGGTGCATTCCTTAATCCCAGCACTCAGTAGGCTGAGGTAGGAAGATCTCCATGAGTTCAAAAATCAGCCTAGGATACAGTGAATTCCTGCCTCAAAAAAAATCACCTTCAAGCTGGGCATGGTGGTGCACACCTTTAATCCCAGCACTTGGGAGGCAGAGGTAAGAGGATTGCCGTGGGTTTGAGGCCACCCTGAGACTACATAGTTAATTCCAGGTCAGCCTGGGCCAGAGTGAGACCCTGCCTCTAAAAAACAAAAAAATCCCCTTCACTGATACACAAAACATTTTTTTTTTAGTTGTGAAAGACTCTTTAATCAGTCTCAGAGAGGCCTGGCCAGGTGAAGATAGAGGTGCTCAGGGACAGGTCCTCAGCCACTGGGCAGCTCAGGGAAGAATAAGTGAGGCTGGTAGACACTAGGGGCTGGAAGCTGAAGGGTAAACTCAGTGACGATAGCCGGGAGCCCTAAGACACAGGACAGCCTATAAAGGCAGACAGGCAGTGTGTATGTGTAAAATCAGAAGTGGCCACAGCCCTGATTCTGTGTCTGCAGAAGTTACATCAGGTATAGCATAAACACCTTATCCACTTTGTAATACATAGGCAGTGTTAATACCCCAGACATGCTCCTCGGGTACTTCCAGGCCCAGCTCCTCCTGAGTCTCTCACAGGGCTCTGTGTATCACATCCTGGTCAGCTGGATAGCACTTACCACCTGGGAAATGACATCCCCCTTTGCCTTTCAGCCAGGCGGCTGGAGCACAGTGTGAACACCAGCACCACACCCCTCCACAAGCAGCATGGAGGGCAGGGAACCTGCTGGTAAGGGAGGGGACTGAAACTGTACTCAAGCTCCCAGACACCGGTGGGGAAGGCCAAAACATTATTATTTTTAAAAAACTACAACTATTTTACCTTGTGCTAAAAGTAGTGCTACCATCTCTTCATGTCCTTCCCGAGCAGCTTCCATCAAGGGTGTATATCCTTCATCATTAACTTCTTCAAGATTTGCACCCCTTTCAATAAGTAGAGCTGCCAATTCAACGTGACCACCACAGGCAGCTAGAGTCAATGGAGACTCAAATGAATCTGCAGGCATGTTCACTTGAGCACCACTGTCCAAAAGCAAACGTGCCACCTCTACATGTCCATCCTACAGATTTTCAGAGGTAAAGCAAAGAAAGAAAAAAAAGATTTTTTTTAACATGGAAGAAGAGGGCAATAAACTGAAGAAAAGTTAGAAGATTTGTCTTAGACAACATATATGTGTGTGTGTGTGTGTGTGTGTGTGTGTGTGTATGTGTGCGTGCACGTTCATACCATCTCGAGTCTTAACAAAAATCTACTAATATTACTTTATAATAACATTTAAATTACTGTAATTTTGACCAAGTTGAAAATTTTCTAGAGAAATCAAACTTGGTGACATAGCCACAATTTGAAATGACAATGAATTTCTGTTTCTTTAAGTTCAAAAAATTACTAAATACATAGTCAATAATACCTGAAAACTAGTTATTATTTATACAACTACCATGTCAATACAACCATATCTCAAATTCAAAGGGAGTTGCATTCATGTATTGAAACAACTAGATCTATGTTAGAGACAAATGCTTGGCAAAA
This sequence comes from Orientallactaga sibirica, assembly GCA_036365145.1. NCBI lineage: Eukaryota > Metazoa > Chordata > Mammalia > Rodentia > Dipodidae > Orientallactaga > Orientallactaga sibirica. The sequence continues at coordinate 46,681,767 of JAEOAD010000005.1, read as the reverse complement.
AGAAAGAAAGAAAGAAAGAAAGAAAGAAAGAAAGAAAGAAAGAAAGAAAGAAAGAAGGGAGGGAGGGAGGGAGGGAGGGAGGGAGGGAGGGAGGGAGGGAGGGAGGGAGGGAGGGAAGGAGGAAGGGAGGGAAGGAAGGAGGAAGGGAGGGAAGGAGGAAGGGAGGAAGGAAAGAAAAGAAAAGAAAAGAAATGAAATGACTTTGTGAAGTTACCACTTGTAATTATATCAATAAGGCAAATCCCTGCAGATTAATACTCTTTTATTTTCCTCATCAGAGCAACTTGTCATACCAAGGCAAAAAAAATTATGAAGATTTAAAAAAAATATTGTATTTATTTAAGAGAGAGAAAGGCAGATAGAGAGAGTAGATACGACAGGGGCTCTAGCCACTGCAAACAAACTCCAGGCACATGTGCCACCTTGTGCATCTGGCTTACATGAGTATTGGGGAATTGAACCGGGGTCTTTTGGCTTTGAAGGCAAATGTCTTAGTACTAAGCCATCTCTCCAGCCCCCAAACAATAAAGTTTCTTTTTCTTTTCTTTTTTTTTTTTTTTTGGTTTTTCAAGGTAGGGTCTCACTCTAGCCCACGTTAGGGATTAAAGGCGTGCGCCACCACACCCGGCTAAAGATTTTATATGTGTATGAATAACTATCAGGGTGTTACAAATGCTAAATTCATGTTCTAACTATGAACTCCACCACAGTCCAAAATGTTACATTTCATATTTTTGCTGGACGTGGTGGCATATATCTTTAATCCCAGCACTTAGGAAGTAGAGGTAGGAGAATCACCATGAGTTCAAGGCCACCCTGAGATTACATAGTGAATTCCAGATCAGCCTGGGCTAGAGTGAGACTCTACCTCAAAAAAACAAAAATTTATTAGCCTTAATACTTGTAGTGAGCACATAAAGTCATATGTTACATTGTTTTATATTTCAAAGTGACCAAAGTCTCTCTAATAATAAATATTTTTAAATATTTTTTAACTTTTTATTTATTTGCAAGCAGAGAGAGAGAGAATGGGTGTGCCGGGGCCTCTAGCCACTGCAAACGAACTCCAGATGCATGTGCCCCTCACGCATCTGGCTTATGTGGGTCCTAGAGAATCGAACCGGGATCCTTTGGCTTTGCAGGCAAACGCCTTAACCACTAAGCTATTTCTCCAGCCCAAATAAATATTTTTTATTGCTGAAAACTCCACATGCTTGGGCTGTAAAGTCACTGAGAAAACAAGCTGGGGCTGAACTGGAAACATACTCCCTGTAGACCAGCTGGCAAAGCTAAGCCAGACGTGGTAGTGCATGCCTTAATCCCAGTACTCAGGAGGCAGAGGTAGAAGGACCACCGTGAGTTTGAGGCCACCCTGAGACTACATAGTGAATTCCAGGTCAGCCTGAGCTAGAGTGAGACCCTACCTAAAAAAAAAAAAAAAAAGCTGGAAAAAGCTACACTGCATGTAGCTCTATGGGAGAGAGAAGTCATCAGTGGAGATAAACAACAGTAGACACTGCAAGCTTTAAGTCTGGCCAGCCAAGCCAAATGAGCCAACGGGGGCAATAGCGGCAAGTCTGTTATGGGGGAAAACAACTGCTCACTAGGACTGGAAGCCCATTCCACAGGAGGGAATATGCCTGGTGTTGAAAACCTATGATGGGGGAGGTCTTAAGCCCTAGGATTAAGTGTAATGTCTGCTGGTGTCTGGCTAAATGCATACATTATGCTCACCAAACTGCCTGGTAAGCACTTCTCTTAACATTCATACTCATATGTTAATGCTACTCTCACTTTTGGGTTAGATAAGCTTCTCTTTTTAGATGGTGGTGACCTCTGGGATGACTCAAAAGGCACCATATCATAGCGCTGAGAAGAAGTGACAGAGGAGTGTTCACCACTGAAACATCTCTATCACACTCTCTAAGGCTCAGGGTCCATTGCGAAACAGAAGAGGGAGTGTAAAGAATATAAGAGCCAGGCTGGAGAGCTGGCTTAGTGGATAAGGCCCTTGCCAGCAAAGCCTAAGGACCCAGGTTCAATTCTCGAAATCCCACATAAGCCAGGTGCACATGGTGGCACATGCATCTGGAGTTTGTTTGCAGTGGCTAGAGGCCCTAGCATGCCCATTCTCTCTCTTCTCTCTCCCTCTCTAATAAATAAAAATAAAATATTTTTTAAAAAAAAAAAAATATAAGAGCCAAAGGAAGAGTAGGACTGCTTACAATGTACTCTTCCAGACACAAAATAGCCTGGATATCCATGACCTCTCAATGGCTGGTACTACCTATATAGGACCCTCATAATAGGAGGAAAAGATGATGACATCAAAATAGAGACTAACTGAGAGGGGGAGGGATATGATAGAGAATGGATTTATAAACGGGAAAGTAGGAGAAAGGAGGAAATTATCATGGTTTAATGTCTATAATTATGGAAGTTGTCAATAAAAAGGTTTTTTAAATAAATAAATACATAATAATTATTGTGGCTGGAGTGATGGTTCAGTGGTTGAAGGCACTTGCTTGCAAAACCTGCTGTCCTGAGTTCAACTATCCAGCCATCCATCCTGGGTTCAATTCCCCAGCCACCCAAGTAAAGCCCAATACAAAAGTGGTCCAGGGCTGGAGAGATGGCTTGGTGGTTAAGGTGCTTGCCTGGAAAGCCAAAAGACCCAGATTCAACTCCCTATGACTCATGTAAGCCAGATGCACAAGGTGGTACATGTGTCTGGAGTTCGTTTGCAGCAGTTTGCCCATTCTCTCTATCTGACTCTCTCTTTCTTTCTCTCTCTACTTCTGTCTCTTAGATAGTTAGATGACAGATAGATAGATTGATAGACAGAGGCATGGTGTCGTACACCTTTAATCCCAGCACTCAGGAGTCAGAGGAAGGAGGATCACTGTGAGTTTGAGGCCACTCTGAGACTACATACTGAATTCCATGTCAGCCTGGGCTAGAGTGAGACCCTACCTCAAAAAAACAAGCATCCAAGTGTCGGTTCCATTGCAGTGGCAAGAAACTCTGGTGTGTCTACACACACACACACACACACACACCCATACATGTAAATCAAATTTTTTTCCTTTGGTTTTTTTGAGGTAGGGTCTCGCTCTAGCCAAGGATGACATGGAATTCACCATGTAATCTCAGTCTGGCCTCGAACTCACAGTGATCTTCTTACCTCCCCGAGTGCTGGAACTAAAGGTGTGCACCACCATACCCAGCTTTGGGTTTTGTTTTTTTTTTTCAAGGTAGGGTCTTACTGTAGCCCAGGTTGACTTGCTACTCACTCTGTAACCCCAGGCTGGCCTTGAACTCACAGTGGCCTCCTACCTGTCTCCCAAGTGCTAGATTAAAGGGATGCCCCATTACACCCAGCTTGATGACTTTATAGATACATGTATATGCTTAATATCTACTTACTTACAAAAGAAAAATGGTTTCTGTATAGATAGATTAATGGTTTCTCTTTGATACAAAATGTTTGTATTAAAAATATAAAGGTACTTGCTTGCACAGCCTGCCGGGGTTCAATTTTCCAAGTACCCATATAAAGCCACATGCAGTGGGCTTATATCTGGAGTTGTCTGTAGAGGCAAGAGGACCTGGTGTGCCCATACTCTCTCTGTCTCTGTCCCTCTGTCTTCTCTCTTTGACCCTCTCTCTTTCACAAATACATAAAAATATTAAAACAAACAAAGCTGTTAGAAATATTTCTGCTCTTTTGGCTGGGAAGATGGCTCCGTGGTTAAAGATAGTTGTTTGCAAAGCCTGCCAGCTCAAGTTAATTCCCCAGTACCCACATAAAGCCAGATAAACAAAGTGGTACATACATCTGGAGTCTGTTTGCAATGGCAAGAGGTCCAGGCATATCCATTCTCATTCTCTTTCTCTTTGTGCTTGCAAATAAATATGTTTTTCCCCAAAATTAGAGTTTTATTAATAATATCTCTCAAGCCAAAATATTACTTTAGAATTAAAAGTACCTATCCTCTGGGCTGGAGAGATGGCTTAGCAATTAAGGCATTTGCCTGCAAAGCCAAAGGATCTTAGTTCAACTCTCCAGTACCCATGTAAGCCAGATGCACAAGGGGGCACATGCGTCTGGAGTTTGTTTGCAGTGGCTGGAGGCCCTGGGGTGTCTATTCTCTCTCCCTCTCTGCCTCTTTCTCTCAAATAAATAAATAAATAAAATATATTTTGGGGGGGGGAGGCTTGAGGGAGGGTTTTACTCTGGCCCAGGCTGACCTGGAATTCACTATGCACTCTCAGGGTGGCCTTGAACTCACAGTGATCCTCCTACCTCTGCCTCCCGAGTGCTGGGATTAAAGGTGTGCGCCATCATGTCTAGCAAAATATATATATTTTAAAAAGTGCCTATCCTCATCCAAAAATCCTTGTATTTTAGAATTGGATTAAAAAAATTATACAAACCAATTACCGATTAATAATTCTCAAAACCTTAAATACATATGACTTTTTCCCCAGAAAGTTTCAAGTACAATTGTAGTTACCATGCAGGCCTCCATTAGGGCAGTGTGCATCTCATCAGTTTTGTGCTCCTGATCTGCACCAGCTTCAAGCAGAAAGCGAACCATATCCAAGTGACCTTAAAGAAAGAAAAAGGTTAAAGATTTGACTATCAATTAAGTGCCTAAGTACCAAAATGAACACTTTTTTTTTCAAATATCTGTATATAATTAACAGACTTATTTTGAAATCAATGATTAAATGAATGACAATTTCACAAAACCAACCAAAAAGCAATAAGCAGGCTTTCTCAATAAGGTTTTATTATTTAAGTTTTAAAGACTGAGGCTGGGCATGGTGGCGCACACCTTTAATCCCAGCACTCAGGAGGCAGAGGTAGGAGGATCACTGTGAGTTCGAGGCCACCCTGGGACTACATAGTGAATTTTCTAGGTCAGCCTGGGATAGAGTGAGACTCTACCTCGAAAAACCAAAAAAAAAAAAAAAAAAACTGACATGTGGCGGGAGGGAATGATAATACAGCTCATTCAGAAAAGTGATTAACTTAACTTAGCTGGGCATGGTGTTGCACACCTTTATAATCCCAGCACTGAGAAGGCAAGGATAGGTGGACTGCAGTGAGTTCAAGTCCAGCCTGAAACTACATAGCAAATTCCAGGTCATCATGGCCTAGAGCAAGACCCTATCTTGAAAAACCAAAACCAAAACCAAACAAAACAAAACAAAAAACCCAGAAGCATGCCTGCCTACAATGCACAAGACTCGAATCAGAAGCTTAAGGTAATTCTAGGTTAAGTAAATATTGTTTATTCATGCATTTAGATTTAACCTATTTATTGAAACACTGAAACCAAATAGAAAGCCATATAAAGTATGGCTATTTTCTTTTTCGTTTTTTGGGGGGACGGGGGTGGTTGTCTTGTTTTGCAGCAGGGTCTCACTCTGTCCCAGACTGAATTGGAACTCACCTTGTAGCCCCAGGATGGCCTTAAACTCCTTCCTCACTCTCCTGAGTGCTGGGACTAAAGGCATATGCCATGCCTGGCTTCATACATCCTATTTTCTAGGAAAAACAGCTTTAAAAATAACCATAAACTCACTGTGGCAATGAACATACACATACACACTCACAAAAAAACTCCATTTAAAGTAATACTAAAGGGCTGGGCATGGTGGCAAATGCCTTTAATCCCAGCACTCAGGAAGCAAAGGTAGGAGGATTGCCTTGAGTGTGAGGCCACCCTGAGACTATATAGTGAACTCCAGGTCAGCCTAGGCTAGAGTGAGACCCTACCTTGAAAAACAAAAACAAAACAAAACAAAACAAAAAAAAAAAGACATTCAACTTTCCTATTAAAAAAATAAAAATAAGCCAGGCGTGGTGGCACACGCCTTTAATCCCAGCACACAGCACACGGGAGGTAGAGGTAGGAGAATCGCTGTGAGTTCAAGGCCACCCTGAGACTACATAGTGAATTCCAGGTCAGCCTGGGCTAGAGTGAGACCCTACCTCAAAAAACTAAAAAGAAAGAAAGAAAGAAAGAAATAAAATGAGTGGCTAGAGAAATGGCTCAGTGTTTAAGGTGCTTGACTGTGAGGCCAACGGACCCATGTTCAATTCCCCAGAATCTATGTAAGCCAGATGCACAAGGGGGCACATGCATCTGGAGTTCATTTGCAGCGGTTGGAGGCCCTAGCGCACCTATTCTCTCCCTCAATTTCTCTCAAATAAATAAAGAAAAATAATATATATTTTTTAAAAAGTTAAAAAAAGAAAGAAAGAAAGAAACAGGGCACGGTGCTACACGCCTTTAATCCCAGCACTCAGGAGGCAGAGGTAGGAGGATCGCCATGAGTTCGAGACAACCTTGAGACTACATAGTGAATTCCAGGTCAGCCTGAGCTAGAGTGAGTCCCTACCTTGAAAACCAAAAAAAAAAAAAAAAAAAAATCCATACCCTTTGACCCAGGAATTCCACTTCCAGGAATTTATCCTAAGGAAATAATGAGAGATTAGGCAAAAATGTCTGCACAAAGGATGTTATCATAGTGTTATTTTAAAAACATATATATTTGGCCGGGCGTGGTGGCGCACGCCTTTAATCCCAGCACTCGGGAGGCAGAGGTAGGAGGATCGCCGAGAGTTCGAGGCCACCCTGAGACTACATGGTTAATTCCAGGTCAGCCTGGACCAGAGTGAGACCCTACCTCGAAAAAAACAAAACAAAACAAAATATATATATATATTTTAGGCCGGGCGTGGTGACACACAC